>CM020041.1:8482500-9732500 GCA_009769605.1 Bucorvus abyssinicus
CAGGCTCTTGGTGCCCCTGTGCACACCAAGTCTTGCACATCCCCCACTTTGCCGCTAAGATTTACGCTGTTTAGAAGACCTCATTTTGTCTCAGAAAAGAGCAGGTAGCTGGACCTCGCCTGTCTGTGCAGTCTGCTGGCATCCACTGGGCCCTTGCACTGAAGTGCGTTCATGTCTCGAGTAGCTCTAAACTTGCCCACAAAGCACTTCAGCCACGGTAGGTGTCCAGAAGAAGGGATGTTTCCATGGTTAGGACGCTGTCCTGGGCTTTGTTACTGCTCGACCATAAATTTTGAGGTCCTTCATGACTGGTGCTTTCATGATGTGATGGCGCTGCATCGCCTCTGCATGGTGTGAGCTGGTGGGTGTGAAGGTGCTGCTGCAGCAGGACGGTGATCCTGAGGGGTGAGGAGCAGCTCGTTTTGAGTGTCAGCAGTATTTGAACAGTCTGTAGGATCTAGAGCTCTCCTGCACAGGCAATTGCATCCTGGAAGTATTTACTCTAGCAATTGGCTGCGATTGCTCTCACTCTCCTTGTTTCATTTGTATTTGTTCTCTAATTTCGTATTGCTGATTAGCTGTGAAATACCTGTGTATGTGATGTTACAGGCTACCTGTTGTGTGGTGTGAAATTGGAATGGTCCATGCCTTCACAATTCATATGGGGCCGCGCAGCTCTCTGTAGCTAAACACATCTGTGTGCAAATAACAAAACCAGAGGTATGTTCATGCAGATTGGACAGTCTTGAAGGTGAGGTTTTGCTGCACTTAACAGCAGAAAGCTCTGTGTTGTTTCTGCTTTCTATATTTAAAACTTTACTTTTAAAGTTTAGGTAAGACTGTTGAAGTGATTTCCTGCTTCGTGTACTGTCCACAGTCATAAATACTTCAAGTCTCTAGTGAAGATTGTTGCTAGAGGAACGTGAACTTCACTCAGCTATTCAGCAGTGAAGTTCTGCTCTGTACAGCGTGGCATGCTTAGTACATCATCTGCTTCTGTTAACAGGTAAAAAAGGCCAACAGTAGCAACAAAACCAGCTCTTACAGGTGCTGGTTTAGGATGTGTTTTGCCTCTGCTAACAGTCTTTGGATTTGCCTGCAGGTGATTTCTTTTGGAAAAGTGTATCTTCAGAACCTGAACCCTTTTTTCTAATAAACCTTACATTATTGAGGGTATGCTGATTCTAGTTCTGCTGTTACAGCTTCCTCTAAGCCCTTGCTAAAATCCAGCAGTGGCTCGGTTTGATGCTGTAGCAGTGGTGTTTGATTTCAGGGCGATGTTTCTGTTTTGCATGAAGTCATGGATTTGTTGATTGCCTCTTGCAATACAGCAACCTCTCACTGCACCTCATTGCACCCTGTTCCCAGAAGTGGGGTTAAACTTTGTGATGTGTAACAGTTGTTAGGTTGCTTTTTTTTTTAATTTCCATGTGTTAACTGAACAAATCTGTAGCTCACTGAGGAGGTGTCAACTCTGAATACGATTAACAAGCTACTTGAGCCCCAAGAGAAAAAAGTGGTGTTTTCTGAGTTGTAGTTGAGACAGTATTTCTGAAAAAGACATTCTGGACTCAAAAATCAGTGTTACTGGTGATGATCAACTTTCAGTCTAGTTGCTTAGAATACACTTCTGTTTTTCTTGCCTGTGACTGACAGATTCTTGTATATATAGTAGTTTTGATTGTTTCTTCAGTTACTTGCTCTGGCATTTAGAAAGGCATAGGGAATAGAAACACCTGAAGAAAGAAACTCAGTCCTAGTTGGAAGGGGGGGGGAGTGGGGGGGTGTCCTGGGACTTATTAAAAAAAAAAAAATCAAGTTAATGCCATTTTAATACCAGAAAAATACGACCTGTGTTTTGTTCCGTCTGCCTGGAGCCATGTGTGCCATGCAATGCAGTCTTCACTCAGTAAAATGGGAGTTAAATCCTTTATGGTGGTTAAGGCATTGCCAGGATTTCCAAGTTAATGGGTGGAAAAGGCCTGTAAGAGAGTCTGCTTTGAATTAGAGCAGCAGTTTTCAACCTCCGTTGATTTGTGGACCCCTAAACACTTCCCAGGTGCAGACTCTTGTCTCGTGAATTTAGACCTATCAACAATAGCCTTGCTTGCTTCCATGTCGTTTCATGGCATCAGAGGTTTTTCTGCAGCCGTGAGTTTGCAGACTGCTGAGTTCCAGGACACGGTGCAGATGTTAGTTGCGGCATCTGATCTGTGTGAATTGTGTTGAATCAAACGTGTTGTTGCATTTGTGCTGCAGGTTGCTGCTGGGGCAGGCTGGGGTGCCTTCCCTGCCTGACATGCCACTGTCCTGTGTCGCAAGAATGCTCGGTAATCGTGGCAGCTTGCTTTGCTGACAGTTTCTGGAAGTTTAGATGTTGCTTTTGGGTGTGTTGGTGTGAGTGCAGTGTTACAGGTTAAGGATGAGCTGGAGATGGAAGCTGCAGGGTGTGGTGGCATCATAGACATGGCTTGGCACTAGCGTGGAGGGTTTAGGGCTCTGCAGTGTGCTGTGAGACAGGGATGTGTCCCGTCACTGGCAGTGCTGTACCACCACTGCGGGGAGGTCAGAGTCAGGCACAGGTAGCATGTCCCATGCTTTTTAGGTTTGGAGATGCTTGAGTTTAGTCCTTGCAGTTGTGCCTGGGGTTACAGGGGCCTCCTCACTAAATGTGCGAGGTTTGCTGGTGGTGCAGGAGCAGGGTGTCAGCGGCAGCGTTGCAAGGACACGTGCAGGGCATTAGATGTGTGTTTGGACTCCCTCAGGAACTTGTTGTGCTCCTCCCGGCAGGTCACTGCAGCTGAGGAGCTGAGGTAGCGTGAAGGAGTTTGGCATGCCTGCAGAGTCGAGGAGCCGTGTGGAGGCACACTGGAAGGTGGAGGGTTGGGTGTACCACTGGTTCGCTCCCGGGTAGGAGCACAGGCACTACTTTGGCTGATGTGAGCGGCTGTTCCTGACTCCAGTGCCCAGGAGAGGGGAGGATGCTGCTGTGTGTTGGAGGCAGAGGATGACACCACTGGCAGGTGCCAGCTGAAGTTCTCTGGTCTGGTTAATTAGAAATCTGGTTTCAGTGTGGCTACTCACAGTAGCTTTGCAGCAGTGATTAAATTTGCAAGAGGTAAAGATGGACTTGGTGTGCATCCATCTCTCGTGTCCAAAAGCATTCATGAGGCTGGGAGGAACTTCAGCAGTCTGCCTTGCCTCTATTGAAGGATGGAAAAATATTCATTAAAATTGATGTGCTGACTTTCTGTCATTATTGTAAAGATTGCATCGAGATTCCTCTCACAGAGGTCTTTGGAAAAATGGCAAAAAGAAACTGGGAGAAGTCCTCGTGTATCATCTCTCTTTCCCAGTGCTTGTGAGGGTAGGCTGGCTTTGGCCGGGCACCTTCTCTTCTCTCTAGCACAGCCTGAGCAGCAGGTTTGTACTAAGCTGAACCACTCAGCGTGTTGCCTGGTCTGGTTGTAGCCTCGGCAGTGATGGAGCAGCACGATCCACAAAGGAATGGCTTGTCTGGCAGCCAGTGGCATCCACCTGCTACTGCTTTAGGGACAGGTTGCCACCATAGCTCTGTGCAAAGCAGCAAGGCTGCAGGTAGAAGGGTCACTGCTTGTGATGTGCTGGGTGCTGGCTTGTGATGTCCCCAGCACGGGATTGGGGAGTGGTTGTGGAGTGCTGTCAGTGGCTGAACCGCAGGGGAAGGGCAGCATGTCTTCAGTCCTGGAGGCTTCCCTGTGTCTCTCTCTGTCCTCTTCCTTGTGGGGTGCTGGGGCAGGGAGCAGCAGGTAGGGTTGCCAAGCAAAGCTTTGTTTGTGTGAGTGAACTTGTTCTGTGGGCTATGTATGGTATCAGGCAGCTGCAAGTGCTGCTGGAGATGGCACATGCACACTGCTGTGGCCTTCGGAAGAAAAAGTTTTATAGGGAGTAAAATAACAGTGTCACTTCTATTAACGTTCAGACACTTATCAGAACTAATGCACTGGGGACCTGGTTTTCATTTTCAGACATGCAGAATTTTGACTTTTGCATGTGAGAAACCAGAAGTGTTGGGTTGGATAGAGCAGTCCAACAGTGCTGCATGCCAGCCAGAGGATGGGGTGCCTTTGGATTTGATATTTTTTAGGAGAAAGTTGACAGAGAATTCCTTGCACAGTACCATCTCAGCACACTGGAAAACTCCTCCTTCTTTTTTCAGCTCCTGTAGGGCCTCCAGTGCTGCGTGAGGCTCTTGCCCTGAGCCCTGCTTGAAGTTTCCGTGTTCCTCTTGTTTTGGAGGAGCGTGTTCATGACTTTCCCTCCCACTGTTGGTGGAGAGATAGAAACCTGCCTGTTGCCTAATGTGAGAAGGGCGAGGAGCCAGAAGGATTAAGTCCCTTTTAATAGTTCCTCCGCTTGCCCTGATTTTACTTTGTTGTTTGGTTTTCCCAAGCACCTGTTCAGACTTCTTATTGCTCTGGTTGAGGTGGCGACTGCCTACAGGTTGCTGAATACCAGTAGTGAAACAAGTCAGACTCCATTTCAGTCGGCTGTCCTCTCACCATGTTTGTGTGAGTATGTTTAGGGATTTGGATTCACAACATAAGGGTTAGGAAGCCTCTCTGAAGCAGAAGTTTGCAGGACCCTGTGACTGGAGCATGAACCTTCCTCAGGGCATGGCTCTAAGCGCCGACGTCAAGAAATAAATACAAGATGAGTTTATGGCACTGCTGGTGTTCAAAAATTCTGATTCAGTTTTTAGTAGGGATTCAGCAAAAGGAGTTGAAATTCTAAATGCAAATTAAAATTTAATTTTATGTGAACAGGACACTTAGAATTTTTTGTTTGTTTGTTTTGGAAAAATGGTTCAGTTGGGCAGGGGGATTTGCATGCTGAATACCACCTCGTTTTGAGGCGGATCATGGTCTTGCGCAAGTGGCATCTTTGCATTTGGGTTAACCAAGTGGGATCGTACCGCCTTCTCCTGTGGGTGAATCATAATTTCTGCAGAAGATTAAATTTGCAAGCCCTAGTTAAATGTTTGTTGCTTTTAAAGAAGCCCATGGAATTAAAAAAACCAGGCAAACAAACAAAACAAACACCAAAAAAACCTCAAACCAAAACACCCAAAAAGCATTAGTAGTTACACATTTAATTAAACCCAAACTCTCATTTTTGAGTTGTTAGGATTCTAGTATGCTCTTTGCCCTGCCCATACAAGTTGTTTGTTCTGGTTACAGCTGAAGCTGCAGTCGATAGAGTTTGCATACATAGATTGGAATGGCCGAGTTTCATTTTGCTCAGTTTGAATTTGTTTTTCATTTCACGGATTTAGAAACTTCATTTCTGAAAACGATCACTGTGTTTATCAGAGGTCTTGCATGTGAACAATTTGATCGATAATATATAGAGGAGCACAAAAGTCAGGCTGAAAAGGGGGCAGATCTGATGACCTGGTTTCAGTTTGGGGTTTTTTGCTAGTTCTCTGACATAAGATATTTGTTCATGCTTGTTCTTTTGTGAGACTTAGCAAAGTTCTGGTAATGCCTGCACGTCCTCTCTTGCTTGAAACAGTGCTGATTAAAAGAGCCAGATTTAAAGAGAACTTGGTTTATCATTTAAAGTATATGCAGATAAGCAAGTGTGAGAGTCTTTCCTCTGCTTCAGGCTCCTGGCAGTGGTTTGAAATGCTCTGGATGTGTGTCTGTGGATTTCTCTGCTAGGGATCTGGGTGAGGTTGTACCCCTTGTCCACTGCTTCCTCCTCTGCCTTCCCCAAACCTTACTGTCAGGTGCATTTCTGGTTAGCAGAATGCTGACCCAAAACTTTCTCTCAGATGGCTGTTCGATCTGTAAGGAAAATGTTCTCCATTAAGACAGTGAAACAAGGATGCTGTTAACCAGTTATCTTGGTGTCTGAGGCTTGGTGTTCTCCCATCGGTGTGTTCTTTATTAAAATCCATACATTTATAACTCCCAAACTTGACAGAAGTGCTTCAGGATGTGTGAATTACCCAATGCAGTGCAGCCAGTTCTCTCTAAACTTTTCATGGTAGTTCATGTAGCACCTTTTGCATTTGTAGGCTGCTGCAGCCTGGGAAAGGGTACTAAAAACTCACCAAAGACAACAAATACCCACACGCACTTAGATAACAGTTTGGCTTGTATCATAATCTCTGCTGTATTTTTTGCTAGTGAGTATTTAACACTTCTGTGTGATGATAATGGTCTGAGGTAAGAGGTGGTATACTTTTTCAGACATAAATGTAGGTCAGACTCCTGTTTGCTTTTCGGTGCAGTGCTGAAGATCAGTGGTGGGGGGATGAAGAGTGTGTCCCTGGTCCCCAGTGGTGCGGGCTGCCTCTGTTTCCAGCAGACTCTGACTCCTTGCTTTGACTTGAACCTTGCCGTGGTGTTAAGTGCTGGAGTGATGATTATTCTGGTGAGGTGGTGGTGGTTTCAGCAGATAGGCCAGGCAGGTGGTGTGGTTTGGGGAGGTTTTTTATGTACTAACCCCAGCTGGGCTTTACTTCTTTCCCTGTGCGGGGATTTGTTCCTGTAAGTTTTCTCCCAGCAGAGCGCAGAGGGCTGCTGCTCAGGTTCAGCAGCACGGCCTCTCCCTGTCAAGGCTTAAAGCTCGTGTGCAGACAAAACTTTGATTGATGACCTTTTTGTTTGGCTTCGAATACTTCTTAAGCTATGAAGTAGATATAATTTAACTTTCTTTCCATTTTATGTTTTTTCAACCAATTTGGTTTTGATTTCAGAAGAGCTTCTTTAAAACAGGAATCTTTTCTAATGAGAATTTATTTTTTTGGCTTTAATCACAAGCAGTTATTAATTTAAGTCCTTGACTTTGCTTCATTGTTGCTCTTAATCTCGCCTCCTTTTTATCTTTCATGCAACATTGCCAAGCAAAGATTATTTCCCAATTCCTATCTTCTTTCCTTCGGTCTGCATGTGTTCATTTCTCAACACATGAATGTTGAAGGTGAGTGAAATAATGAACAGTGGATCACTTAGGCTTCTTCCCACCTCCCATCCTCAGGCGCAGGAGAGTGGCAGGAGTAGTGCTTTTAACTACCCGACTGTCAGCAGCCATCGCTGCTTCATTTCTATGACCGGGGTTAAAGGACCTGGACCCCCATGATAGGGCTCAGGATAAGCCTGAGCTCAGAGGGCTGAGACTGAAGCTACTCTGCTTTGTCTTAAACTGTAAGTTAACTCTGTGAGGTTGAGCTGTAGCTGGGGGAAAGCACCATCTCCTGAAAACTTTTGGGACAGTTTTAGCAATGCCCTTCCAGGCTAGTTCTGGGAGTGCTTGTAAACAAAGATAATTTGCCCCAGTTGCTGCCCCTCCTTTGCAAGGGCAGAGGGTGGATAACCTGTTGTGTGATGGTGCAATGGCAGGAGTCAGGAGTGGCATGTCCAAGACATAGCACACCTCTGACACCAACCGTGTGCTTGGTGTGTTGGTGAATACTGCTTTAAGCAGATTGTTTGGCCCAGGCTAGACTAAGTGCCTTCAAATGTCATCCTTTGCTTGAGTTTGCTTTCTTAGGTTGGTTTTTTTTTTTTTTTTCCCCCCAGTACAAAAAGCTGTTGATCTTCAGTCACTCCAGCCATATCTGGGAGCGGGTTGGTGGCTTGTAGGAATTAGGTGAACTCCTTGTCATCTCATCCTGTTCAGAAAAAAACTAATATCATTGAACTTCAAGGAAATGCAGGTGGGGGGCGGGAAGACGGTGGACTGCTCCTCACCAGGCTTCCAGTTCTAACTAGTCAGAAGTAGGTATTGGGAACAGCTCGTTTGCAGTCCTGGGGTAGATGGGCTGCAGGAAGAAGCACGAGTGTTGCTGTTTCTGGAATTAGAAGGTTTGAAGAGAGCCTAGGACACTCCTGGGGCACGGTTGTTGCTGCCTTCTGCCCCTGCTGCTGATGTATGCACTGGCTCGTGTGCGAGGTGTGACTTACCTGGCAGCAACTAGTGTGGTGAGATCTGCTCACGAGATACTCTGTGCTCCAGCTGCAGGGCTCTGGGCAGGTGCCTGCCACATGCTCAGCAGAAAAGGCCATCAGTATCCTTGTTTATACTGTATTGTTTAATTATCGTTTAGACGCAGCTGCTTCCTTTTATTTTATTCCTTGCCTTTGGTTCTGTCCACTTCGTGCCTGGACCAGGCTTAGCAGGATCTTCCTCCGTTACTCCTGGAGGGGTCAGTGGCTTCCTTCTTCCTTTTTTCCATCTTTCTCGCGCACCATCACTTTTTGCAGCCCCAGCCTTTCTCCAAAAGCATGTTCAGTCCCTTGCTTCATTGAATAACATCATGTTTATAATTAAGTCAGGAATAAACTATAATAGGGCTATTCTGGCCAAGCATTTCTGCAATGGCTTTCCAAAGCAGTTCTGAGTTTGAAGCATGCAGGATGACGATGGCTGCAGCTCGATGCTTGGATTCTGGACGGCCAGGCTCTTTGGGTACATGATACTGAAAATATGGGCCTGTAACAATATATATATCTGCCCCTTTGCGTGCAGTTTGGTCTCACTGTGACTCTGCCAAGGTGGTGGCATCCCCAGACATGCTGTTGGGGCATGTGGGGTGTCTACAGCCTTGCTAGGCTGTGCTGGAGGGGGTGGTACCTCTCTGGTTGTTGCACGGAGATGAGCTGTGCTGCAGGAAAGGTGCATCCTGTGGCTATCAGCGTGTGTGTTTGTGGATTTGTGCCTCTTCTTCCAGCAAGGTTAGTGGTTTGAACAGCAGCATAAAGTGATGTGGCCAAGAGTGGTTACCAGATAAACATTATTTTTGTCACTTTTAATGATGTGGTTATTTTAAAGGGAAGAAGATTGGTGAGAGACAGTCGATGACTGGCAGTATGTGTAAAATCACTTAGAAATGTAAGCTTTCTTGGCTTTCAATGATCTTTAAAGGTCTTTTCCAATCTAAATGATTTTACACATTTCGTATCTGCCTTATGGTGAGAGTTTCAGGAGGGCAGAGACACTGCTGGTCTGGCTGTCTGTGAGAAAGCCTGCTGTCTAATGAAATAATGGGAGTCAGCGCTTGGCTTCACTTACTGAATTGCAAAGACTGGTGTGTTTGGCACAGTACAAATTCAGGAGGTGGTTTTCAAGGTAGAAGTGTTTGTGTAATCCTTCTGCTGAAGCTCAGCTCGGGACCCCTTCCTCAGTGATCGGTGGTCATCTGGGGACTTCGTTGGTGGAGAGGATTTGATTAAAAACATCCTCAGGTTACATTTTTGTTCTCTAAAAATAAGACAAAGTGATCTGAAATGCTGGGTGTTGGGTAGAGTTCAGGCAGTAGCTAGTCTCATCTGAACAGCAAATGAGTACCACACAGTTGATAATGGAGTAGACAGTACTGACTCCCTTCAGGAGAACCTCTGATGGTACAGAACCTGTGATGTTGCTCCCTGACAGAGCAAGGCACTGTCCTTCCCTTCCTCACTAACCCAGCCTCTTGCCTGCTTTGAATTTCATCAATGTATCTCCACTGGAGTCACAAGTAACATGGTGCCTAACTGGTAGGCAGTGGCCCACAAGTTCTGCTATTTAAACACGTGAATGTTTCCATGCTCTGTAGGGAAACACTCGGTGCTCTGACCAAGTGTAGGGATTACACCTGACTTTCATTGTTTAGAAAACTTGGGCTTCCCCAAGCATACAGAAAATTCATTACCGCAGGGTCAGTTTTTGGCCATTGGGGTATGTTAGCAGTTTGATCCTGGCATAGTAAACGTTAATTGTAACAGAAATGAAATTTGTTGTATTCTGACCAAGAATTCCATGCCTTGGGGGCTGTAATTCTGGCATCTCACAGCAGAGTTTAAAAGAAGAGACTTACTGTACCTGGAAATGACAACAACTGCTGCTTTCACTCCTCTGCTGGATTATTTAATGTTACAAATTTTAAAACTCCATAGCAGAATTTTGTTTTCTGTGGAAATGTACAGGCACCTCCGGCCAGGTGCTGGGATTTAGGGAGAGAGGAAGAGAGTGCGAGACTGTGACCTGCTGCAGCATGTCCTGGAACACAGAGCTTCCCAATCTGCTTCTTGGACCCACTGATGATGTCTTTGTGTGGGTGGTGCTGAGGCCAACATCTGACTGCTAGTGCCAGGGAAGGGAGAGCAAACTGAGGAGGAATGAGAATAGCTGCCGACTGCTGGAAAGGGAAGTAACTGTTCGGCATTGTCTGAATAGATCTTGAAAGCCCGGTTTTCATCAGGGGACTGTGTGGGGTATTGGACAGTGACAAAGAGTTGATTTAAATGCAGACTTGCCTCTAGGCAGGGGTTGTGGGTGTCCCTCAGGTGCATCAGTGTGAATGGCTTTGGCAGATCTCCAGCATAGTCTTTACTGCTCCATCCAGCGGGCTGTGCTCAGGTTACAGTGGTCAGTAAGACGCAGGTAATTGTGCCTGTGCTGTGCACTGCGTTTGAAAGAATCAGTTATCATGCACATACGTCCTTTAGAGCCTAGGGATGAAATATGTGTTAAAAAACAATTTAAAAATTGAGTCAAAAGTCACATTTACAAGAACACCGCAAGCTGGAAACAGACCAAAAAAAAAAAGAGGGTTTGCATCTGAAAGTGGATCTGCATTTTAAAGGCCAACCTCTCATTCCCATGCTCACGGATGTGTGTTTTTGTTACAGGAAACCTGTGTCTATGATGGGTGTTGGCATGGAGTCTGCAGCAGGGCAGTGGCAGAGTGAGGGTCTGCAGCCCCCTGCCTGGTGCTCCTTCACATTCCCGCTTCCTGAGCTCCTGCTCAGCGATAAGTTATTGTGTGGCTTTTGATGACTGAGTGAGAAAAATTTCAGCAATGCGGTCTGTAACGTCATTACCTGCCTTTTTTCTTGTAACAGAGGAGTTTATCCTTTGTATTTTCTTTTAACCACATGAAGAAAGCCCATAAAACTCAACCTGAAGCAGAATATACCTTTTATTGGAGAGGTCTGTTGTGTTTCAGTTGCTAGGATGTTGAATGGTGACTTGAGAGAGACATGCCTCAGGAAGGGTGGCAAGCGGGATGGAGAAGTGAAGTGAGAAGGTGCTTTGACAGCTTTAGTGAGAAACGTTTTGCTGATGCGTATCAGCAGGAATGATGTCCGCAGCACTTCTTAGCGCTCCTAAAATGCTGAACCCACCTGGAACGTATTGTTGGTAGGTGCTGGAAGACAGGTGGCACACCCCACGGCTGGACATGGGGACTGCTGTATCCTGTGAAAACCTCCTGTACCCGTCTGTACCAGGCTTGATTAGTCCTAAAGCCAGGAAGCTCCTCAGGCCTCTTCTTGGCACAGGCCCTGCTGGTTGTGCGGCATCCAGCCAGAGAGTGTGCGTACGGACCGCATGGCATAGGATCTGCTCTTCAACAGCGAGCCAGAGTGTGTTGAAAGATCTTGACGTTCTCGTTACCACTGCGCAGCCCTGGGAAGCAGAGTGGGTTCAGGTGACTGTTTCTACAGAGCTGATGCTTGTGGGTGGATTTTGGAGACTGGCGATGTCTGTATGTCCATCTGTCTCCTAGAGTGAGGATGATGGCCATTGTACTGCCTTTCTCCTGCTCTATAGTTTTGGGGCAGAGCAATGACAGTTCTGGTCATGTAAACTAAAAATAGGACATAAGGTTTTTTTCTGGTTATACCTGACTTTGTTTCAAATACTTGATGGTGAAGCTTTTTCCTGAGCACATCTGAGAAGCAGGGAAGTTACTACCTTGTGCATACCAACTTTTCCTTATTTAACCCCCCCCAATTGATAGGCACTTAATTTACTGTTCTCGTCACCTTCTTCCAGTCTGGAATATTTCATTTGTCTCTTACTACTACTATTTCTGTACACTGCAACCTTTGAAATTAACAAATTGATGTTACTGAAGTAGTGGGATCTAGAAGTGACTTAAATATTTACCTGCTCAAATGTGTGAAGTTTGAGTGTAGCCATTTACTGTCATGTTTTTTTACTAAAAACAGGAAAACCTCTCAAACCTTGGTTTATTGTTTTATTCTTTCAGGAGGAAAGAGGTGGGAGGGAAACCATCGTGTTCTTTGAAGGTGTAGGAGCCACTAAGTAAAATCAGGACTTGCTTTTTAATGTAAATGTCTCTGGTGGCCAGATGTAATCTGCACACAGGGGGGAGGCAAATCTCTTTATAAGCATCTGGAGCTTTAGTGATTTCTTGTGTTCTGGTTTTTCCCCAAAGATCCGAGCCAAGAAGAAACCTACTCCAGTGAAGTATGAAGTTGGGGATCTTGTTTGGGCCAAGTTCAACAGACGCCCATGGTGGCCATGCACAATTTGTCATGACCCAGTGCTGGACTGTCACTCAAAAATGAAAGGTACTGTATCTCCTCAGACCACAAAGCAGAGGCATTGTGTGTGGCAGGGTGCTGCAGTTCTTAATTAATTTAAAAAACATTCTGGCCCTTGAAAGGTGTGAAGAAAGATGCTACTGTGGGAGACCTGGATCTAAAAAGTAGATCTAGATCAGGGAGGTGACAGGAGGAAGGTGGGGCTGAGGCTGATGGAAGTGACACAGATAGCTGTTGGATGTCTGGGCTTTTCTTCCTTGAGTATAGGAAGGATGAGTAGCTGGGCTGAGCTCAGGGCAGTGCAGAAAGAGCAGCGTCTTGAAAAGGGATGCAGAGAAAGAGCAGGGAAAAAGAAGTTGGATCAGAGAGGTGAGGACAGAGACGTGCAGCGGGTGGGCAGGCAGAGCTGGGAAGCCTGAAGCATGTGATGACATGGAAGAGTCAGCCAGGCTCAGAAAGCAGGAGGTTGGAGAGGCTGAGAAGAGAGGTGTGGGGTAGTGCAGTGTAGCTGCTGCATGCCTGAAGGTGTGATGGGAATGTGTGCGAGGAAGTGGAACTTTTTTGGTCTCGTTTAGCACAAAGCAACAAGGGGCTGTTTATGGGAAAATACCAGAAAAACCTGGACACGGAGCCACATGTGAAAGTTCAGAGCACAGTGTGTCAGAGAGACTAAGGGCCAGCTGTGGGGGAAAGAGATGGGGGAAATAAGAGAGAGCTGTGCGTGCACGAAGGCAGAGGAGAGCCAGGCAGAGAGTTACAAGCTCAAGGCAGAGAAGTATAGGTGAGTGATGGAGAGAACAGAGGGGAAGTGATTGTTTGGAAATTACAGCTCATTTGAAGTCTCTCACAGTGCTTTTAGGATCATACTAGCTGCCATGGGAGGCTGCCATGGGAGACTGCCACAGATGGAAAGGCCTATTTATTTGTTCTTGTTTCCCTTTCTGATTCTTTTTGTTCTGCGGGCAACTGAAAACCCCTTGAACTGATGCTGTCTGCCACTGACAGCTCTGTGGACTGGTGAGGTTGCCACTCAGCGGTGTATTTCTCTCCAGTTTTTGTGGCCTTTGCCAGCCGAAGAACCAAGGGCTGAGAGCAAGTAGACTTTTTTTCCCGAGTGGCCATCAGTTCAGAGCACTCTGCTATTTCTCTAGAGATGTGACGTAGCTTTTCCTGTTGTGCCTCACGTCATCCCAGGTCTGGTTGCTGTAGCGTTCTTACTTGCTGTTTCTCCACCTTCCCCTTCACCCTTTGGGAGGCATTCATCCTGGTTTTAGATAATACTCAATGTGGTGTTTTAAATAGTCCCTTTCGCACTCTCAAATTCCTGTTGAAGATGTTGCTGGAAGACATGCCAGACATAAAATCTGCCCCCGCATCCCTCCCTGTGAAGTTTTGGACAAGATTTAAAGTATATAGCTGTCCAGTAATCCATTCTGAGCCTGTGTATGAGGATTTCTAATAAAGGAATTCTGCAGGGAAGAAACATGCTTCTTAACAAATTCCAGCAAGGTCTAATCTCTAGCTACACGATAGACTCTCCCATCACGTTTTATCCACGTTCAAACCAATAGAGCTCTGGGGAAAATGGTGTTTTCTAGTTGTGGCTGTATGTAATCTGCTCGTCTGCCCAGTGTTGAGGAAGCAGAGCAGGTGGATCTGAACAATGATGCTTTTGGGCAGGGGGGAGCTGCTGGGGCTCTGTAGGAAGCTCAGTCCTCCTGCCTTGGCTCTCTTGTTGCCAAGGGAACAAGCCATTCAAAACAAGGCAGGTCGCTTCAAACTCATCACTTGTGCAAAAAACCTCTTCTTTTCTTGGGTCTGAGGCATTGTGTTTTGTTTAAAGCAGTTTAAAAAAGCTTGCCAGTTCTCAGCAAGCTCTGGACTCCAAAGATTTTGGAGCTGAAAGAGAAGCTCAGTGGCTTGAGTCCCAGTTCTGTGAAGGGGCGATGAAGTCTGTCATCTTTGCCCTTGGTTTGATGTTGCCCTGGTCCTTAATTTTTGTCCTCTCCGTGGTCTTGGTCAGAATCTCCATGTCAGCATCGCTAAAGTCCAGGCTGCTGCGCTGTGCTGGCACTCAGCACGGAGACAGCACAAACCGAATGGGCTGCAAAGTCTAGACTGTGTGTTCAGAGGGTGAAGGTGTTCCCAGGAGAATGTGAAGCACACATCACAGCGAAATGCAGGGAGAAGTTTATATCCCTTCTTCAAGCCTTGTTTGCTTTGTTCTAATGTCTGTAACCTGTCCTTTTTCACCAGCACACCCAGGACTGGTTCAGTTTCAATTGTACCATGTCTGTTCCGTGTTCTTGCACAGAAAGCAGCTCTGCAAAGTCTTTGTGCCTTTATGATTGAGTTTCTTCTCTTGTTCTGCCTCCTTTGTGCTGAAAGTATGGAGATACTCATTGCAGCTAATGTTTGTCATGTTGCACCTCGTTCTGTGTAGAGAGAGGTGCTGTACTTAAACACTGCTGGTTAATGTTTTATGCTCTTACTAAGAGCTTGTTTGGTAACAGGGAGTTGAACAAGATGTGGTATACCATGGTGGGAAAGGTTCAACCTGTGGGAGTAAATCCTGTCCAGAAGAATGTCATTTCTGGGTATTGCTGACACACTGTTGCCGTTTTCCCAAAGGTCAAGTGGACTGGACTGTTTAATCATTATTCAAGGAGTAGCAAAAAAGAAATGTCCTGCCTAGTATGGCCTGTCTCTTAGGGCAAAAAAACTATTGGGGTATTTTTGCAATTTTTTTTTTTGCATGCAAACTTTTTTCTGCAGTCTTTGCTCTAGAGAGATGACCCATCTTAGACCTGTTAATCAATTGTTTGTAAGATAAAAGCTATTTAGAAGTAGAGAGTAGCAATGTAGAACATAGACAACAGAGATCAAAGGGGTCTCCCTTAGTTCTGAGTAGAAATCCCCAGAATGGCATTCATGTGGGAATGTTGTTAAGCAAAAAGTCACTGAAAATTAACTGACAAATTGTTGCTGGTTTCTGGGATTCTTTTTGTGTGCCTTATTCTGTTATATGCAAGGGTTAATTCTGTTAAATTTCTCAAATAGTTTCCAATCGGAGACCATACCGAGAGTTACTATGTGGATGCCTTAGGAGAGCCATCAGAGAAAACCTGGGTTGCTGGGAAAAGCTATTGTACTCTTTGAAGGAAGACATCAGTTTGAAGAGCTGCCTGTTCTTCGGCGAAGAGGAAAGCAAAAGGAAAAAAGGCTACAAACATAAGGTGAAAGATCTGTTTTCTCTAATAGGTTTTTGATTCTTTGAATCTGCAACCATTCGAAGTGTTCCTTTATGCCTGGAATGCACTTTGACAGCTTTCTTCTGTGGCAGTGACTGCAGCAAGGGCGACTGGGGAAAGTGATTCTTTGTATCCTTACAACAAGCATAGTTTATAAGCCTGCCAGCAGTTTCTAGGCTCCCTTTTAGGTCGGGTGTGGCCTGCTGCTTTATTGCCTAGACAGCTCCGTGAGGCAGAGTCAGGTCTCTGTGGGTTGTGAGATCTGTTCAGCGCGCAGCACTCTCCTGATGTCTATTACAGTGCTTCTAAATAACTTCCTGTGCTTTCTGGCAGCTTCTTTTGGCTGAT
The DNA here is from genome assembly GCA_009769605.1 of Bucorvus abyssinicus. Classification (NCBI taxonomy): domain Eukaryota; kingdom Metazoa; phylum Chordata; class Aves; order Bucerotiformes; family Bucorvidae; genus Bucorvus; species Bucorvus abyssinicus. Next base: position 8,498,423 of record CM020041.1, read on the forward strand.
GTGAAGCAGAGGTGGAGCTGCACGCTTCGCTAGATCACCGACTGAGATAAAGCTGTGGGGTGGTTAGCCCTGCTTCAGTAATTCTCTGTATAGAAACCTGTGAGGACTCTTAATTTGACTTGGAAAAGCTTTGTCAGTGAGCCTGTGGGAAGGAGTTTTGTGGCTCATCGCATCACCTCCCTTTCCAACATAACATCCACGAGCAGTCGTAGCCAGTACAATGTAATGTGACACAGGGCTCTGCTCTATGTCTTTAGAAAGGTGACGGGAGAAATTAACTTCCTACAATAGCTGTAGTGAAGCAGTACACAGGCTACTGCGTTGCTATAAGAAAGCAGATAGTCATACTAGGCAATGGGGTCTGGTTTTCTTTTTCTCTTTTTTCCAAGAGGTTTATTAGCAGTTAAGTGCTTAACCCGTGTTAATGCAAAACCATCAGATTCAATGTGCTCTTGCAGATGTGAGTCCCGGTGTGTGATATTTGGGTTTTCCTTTTCCAGGAGCATGTTCCGTATCTTCTCTAAGTGCTTCTCTCCTTGTGTTCCCAGACCCCTAACAACTGGTTATGTGCTTCCAAGTAACTTTTCTGATCCTGGAAGTGCTGCATGGCTTCAGTCTCATCCCACATGTAAATGGCAGTGCCAATGTGGCTGCAGCAGAGGGAATCAAATGTTTTTTGTTCACATAGATGTCCAGGTTTACAGCGCTGGAAGCCAAGACCTGATGTGAAGCTGAGAGTTTTCCAGCTGCTTTGCTACCAGGCTCCATAAACCCTTTTAATCTGTTAGGATGGTATTTTGTTGGTGTGGGGTTTTTTTTAAAGGAAGCGTGTTAGATGTTTGAGTTGTTCCTCCTGCCTTGGAAATGGTTTTGAGATTAGAAACCTTTCACTTGCTGTTGTGCAGCCAAGAACTACACACGTGGTTAAGAAACAAGTTTCTTGCTGTTTTCAGATGTTAGCAGAGGTTCCTGTCCAGTATAGAGAGTGCTTTTGTTTTATGCTAAAGGTACAGAGTTCGGGGACTTCGAGATGATGGATGTTCTGAATCTTATAGAGTACGTTTAAGGTATGTCCGTGATCTCATGTTTGTACCAATGTGAATGGATGGAGAGGGACGACCGAATCATGCTCTGAGTTGAAGGGATGCAGGAGGAATCAAGCATTGAGTAAAGCAAACATGCCTGCTCAGATAATTTGACGAAAATGGTGCTGCATTTGCCCTGAGATTGTTGTTGGCTGTCACTTTGCGTTTCTGTGCCAGTGATCCATACCATATGCATTTCCCTTCACCGGCTGTTATGATCAGGGTGTGCTGGGGTGCCAGGATGTCTGGTTCCTGGGAGACCTGTGTATGCAGGGACCTTTCAGCTATTTTAGGGATGCACTGGGATTTTTATTAGGCTCAGCAGGAGTGCAGGGTGCTTACCCAGGAAGAGAGTTTTCTGTGTCCACTAGGCACAGTCTCTGTGAATCATGTGATTGTCTTAAAGGTGCAAAATGCAGGACTGTGACCCTGTTCTGTGCCTTGTGCCTCTCTATCTCACTTTATCTTGTTGCTCACGTCCATCAAATATTTTCTTTCTCTTTTTTTTTGTCTTCTCCAACTTTAAGGTTCCTCAAAGATTTATGGCTAAATGGGAAAGTCAGTGTTGGACAGGCAGAAGACATTCTTCTCGGGGGGCCAGAGGATCAGAAGTGCAGCCAGAACTCCAGCGAGCTGGACAGTGAGAAGGAAGTGCACTCAGAATACTATGCCAGTGGCCCCGGAGCAGAAAGGGACAGGCAGCTGAATGGCTGTTTTAAATCCTTGGTGTTTGACTCCAGACACCTGGCCAGTGAAAAAGGAAAATTGCACATCAAGCCACATGTGAAAAAAAGCTCTGAAAGCAGAAAAAGGACTAGAGTAAAAAAGAGTGGCGCAAGAGGGGAGCGTTCTAGAGGAGAACTCAAAGGAAAAACGCCAGAGAGCTTAGTTAGAAACATGATTGTTGGAGACCTACCGGATAAACACGCATCTCATGAACTTCGCCGGATTGCCAACAGCCTAACAGGCATCCAGTAGCACCAGGAAAACCATTTGCTTTCCTCCTTTGGAGAAAGACGTTTTGACAAGACAACTTTGAAACCGGACTATGAGAATCGTAAAAGCGATGCTCTGAAGACCACGCTCCAAGGAGATTTGTTTTCCAGTGCATCCTTGGAGAGGGAGAAGAGCTCCCTGGGCATTTTGTGCAGTTCCAAATTGCAAATACACTATTCTGCAGCTGATACTGGTATTGAGAAGAAGCAAACGGAATCGGATTCATCCTCTTCCCTCTCAGAGTGTGGGAACAGTGATGCAGATACCATGGACCAAAGTTCAGAGAGAGCCTCTAGTGCTCTTGAAGTTAGTGATCCTTCAGATAAAGTGGAGAAGGAATTTCCTATGACGTCAAGTGGAAACATTAAGCTTTCCATGTTTCTCTCTCAGAAGAGCAACAGAAGGGCCAGGAAGAAGTCGTACAGCGATCACAAACCTCTGGGAGGTTCAGTAACCAGCAGACTTGATGCTGAATTTGCAGATCGGAAACTTGAAGTAGGCTTCTCTGAGGCTGAGATGTCACTGACGGCTCTCGAGTGCTCCTCAGATGTGAGAAATGACAATCTTTCCATTGCGAACAAGCACACTACTCCCCAAAGTGTTGCCAAGGACAGTTTCTGGCCTGCTGTTGCAAATCAAGCATTCTTAAAACCGAGAAGCATGAAATTGACCCGAATTAGGAGTATCAAATGCAAACATAAAGAAAAAGTTGCTGGCTTGGAGCCTTCTGTTGCAGAAGAGGAGGGTGGTGTGAATCGCTGTTCCTCTGATACCAAAGGTTTCTCTGGCCTTCCAAGAGATTCTCTTCAGAGAAGCGGAAAAGCTGATGGTCAGAAACTGTTGAACAACATGCATGAGAAACCCAGGGATTCTGCTGAAATCGAAACGGCTGTGGTGAAACACGTCTTATCTGAGCTGAAGGAGCTGTCTTACCGCTCCATGAATGATGATGCTAGTGACTCTGGTGCTCCAAAGGCCACAGTACCTTTACTTTTCTCTTCTGCCTCTGGTCATGGTCGTTTGCCTATTGAGCCAGATTACAAATTCAGCACCTTGTTAATGATGTTGAAAGATATGCATGACAGTAAGACAAAAGAGCAGCAACTGATGACTGGTCAAAATATAGTCCCGTTTCGAAATTCCAGCACAGCTGATGGTTCTGGAAGCAATTCTGCGAGTGGTCTGAAGTCTTTGTCTATTGTAGGTTCCCCATATAAAATAGAAAAAAATGGAGATTGTGTCCAGGAAACAGTAAATCCAAACTCCACTATAAGCAACTCCTCATTTTCCCGCAATCCTCCAACCAAGTTGACGGGGGTTGGTACTAGGAAAAGGGAGCCCGCGAGTACTGCTGTTTCTGGGACAAATGGCACAAATTGTGTGCCCAAACGCAACTGTTCAAAATCTAAGCAGTCATCAAAGTTTGGAGATAAAACAGTTTCAAACAGAAAGGACTTAAAACCAGGAGGGCCAAGTAAGTTGCTAAGTCGGTTATCCAGAGGTTCAGGAGAACATGCATTCCGCGTTCATGGTTTGGTTACCAGTCCTCTAGGTAATGAAGCAGAAGATACTGAGAGGAAAGAGTCTGTTGATTTAACAGAACATTCAACTGATGAAGACTCTGCCAGTTTATCTGATGACAATTTAGATCGTATTGGAAGGAGACCTGAAGCTGGTAGAAATATTGAGAGCTGCACTTCTGCTGAAAATGGGGAGAGTCCAGACTTGGATTCAGAGGCAAATAGTGAGAGCTCTCTTGGTGATGAGTCTAATGATATAAATCACGTAGCACCCAAAAAGCGATGGCAGCGTTTTAACCAAAGCAGTGCTAGATCTAATAAGCACATCAGTAGATCTAGGGAACAAGGAAACTTGGAGAGTGCCTTTGGCCTGAATTCTCGTGGCTTTTCACTGAAGGGAAATGAGTGCTTGGGACGTAGGCATTCCCCTCATTCAAAGGTGCTTGAGGGAGACCTGACAGAGCAGGACTGTGAGAATCATTTAGACTTAGTTGAGAAACGTTTGAATGTATGTGGTAAGCCAAACAACAGTGTGATGGACTCAGAAACAGAGCTTGGCAACTTTGCTCCCCAGTCTGAATTCTCTGCACAAGGTAAGGGAGCTGGACTTGCGCCAGAGTGTGTATTTGTAAACATTTTGTACTTTCTCATTTAAAGCATAAGCAATGGACCATGGGGCTGTTTGACAACATGGAGATGCATATGTCTGAGCTGAAGAAGGTGTGATATGTTGGTTTGGGATCTCTGTAAGCATGGCGAACAAAGAAGGAAGAGCGATTATGGGACTTTGCTTAGCTTTTTGGTCAGGAAGTTTAAATGCATTCCAAATCATAAGCTCCTCCACAGTGAAAGGTAAAATAAGCATCATTCTGAGTTTGGGAAATTTTTTTTTTTAAACTTCTGCCTTCATAATGTGTTCCTTAGAGCCATGTGCTTGGTGTTAGCTGGATAGACCAGTGCTAGAAAGTTGTGGGAAACTGAGCCTCAATGGCTACTCTTACTATTTTTTTTTTTTTAACTTGTGCTGGTTGACATAGAGTCTCTCTTTGGTTTGGTTCTGTAGGATTTCATCGACTCAACCTGATGGGTTTTTTTGGTGTTTAGAGTGAAATTTTATTAGCTGCTAACAACGATTTGGGCAACCCCATGATTTTGCTAATTTACAGCTCTGGTGTGGCTGCCTGAGAGGTGAAGGGGAGAACAGAAGAGGGGGAAGCTACTGGGGAGTCTGGGCTGGAGGTGAGTCTGGAAGGTGTGGCAGGCAGAAGTAGGGTAGCACTGTTGGAAGGGATGTGACCTAGGAAGGACGAGGCTTCTGAGGACCTCAGGGTCAGGCAGCTCTTCCTCTCCTACAGAGGTGTGGACGTTTGGATGAAGCTAAAAGAAAACAACCAAAACCAGAAAAGACGACTGCGGAGGGAATAGGTCCAGCAGAACCACATTCAAGACATGCCATCCTCAGGCTTCTGCAAAGAATCTGAGGAAGCAAACCTTAAGGAAAACAACAAAAGGAAATTTTTACATAGATTTCACTAAACTAAATTGTTCTCATCTATTTGCAATATCATAAACTCATACAACTTGACGGAATTCTGAACCTGTGTGCATTTTGTCACTTATGTGTTCCCTCAGGGCACATTTTGGTGTTGCTGTTAGTGGCTGCTGAAGGTTGCCTGCAGCTGTGCTTCAGTGTGGAAAAGGCAGCTCCTGGCTTAGTGGTCGTAGGACCTGCCCAAGACAAGTCACAGCAGGCACAGGAAACGAGTCCATAGAGTGTAATGCACGGGGTAAAAATTCTGATGTGAAATCATGACAGGTTTAATCGTTCACTGACTTCTCCGGCTGTGACTGCATGTGTTTGAGGGCTTAAGTCTTCACAGAGCAGAGGGAGGATGCCCATTGTTCTGGGACTGTCAGGCTCTGCCACAGGAGCGTTGCAGCCTGCCAGAGGGACTGAGCTCCTCGTTTGCACTAGGATGCAGCTGGGTTCTCATGGCTTCATGACTGTTTTGCAATTGAAGCATCCCTGTAATGTTGCTACGTGAGATGGAGATGTCAGTCTACAGAAAGAGCTAGAGGAGATCTGCTAAGAGGTAGTAATGTTAGGAGAGAGTGGCAGAGGAAGAAGGCAGCAGGCTCCTGGGCAAGTGGCACTGGTGGAGAGGAACAGAGAGCTGTCCTGGTGCCGCACACAGCAATGCAGCGACAGTGAGGGCCTGGGTTTGCTTGAAAAAGTGCCAAATCAGCAACTGCAGCGTAATCCTAACTCCCCTGCCCTAAACAGCATGTGAGCCTTGAAGCACAGCTGAGGCTTACCTGTACAGCTGTACCATAGGGAGCACCAGAGCGTCTGCGTACGAGGAGCTGTCTGGACCTCTGTAATATCCCGGTGTGCTGATGGGAGTGAGTAAACTCCTAATACTGTGAAAAGCCCAGCTGTGGAAACCAGGCTTCCTTTTATATCAGGCAAGGCCAGTTACATGGAAGGTGGAGAGAATGATGCTGGAAGTGGGACTAACTGCAGCTTAGAGAAGCTGTTTGTCAGTGCTTTGAGAAGAGTGGTTAATCCCTGTCTGCAGCACAGAGTGTCGGTATAAGACACCACAGCAGACTGCAGTCACAACTGTGTGATTTCCACTGAGCTCAGGCTACGTAAAGTCTTCATTGTAGTTGAATGGGAACATTTGGCATGTTTTTGCTGGAAACTTTGTGGTGCAATGTAGAACAAATAAGGCGGAGGTGAAGATTGGTTGAATTTGCTGATGTAAACCATTTTATAAATAATACATTCATCAAGTATGTGATTTGGCAGTGCCAATCAGACTGCATTAGAGGTTCTTGTATAGGATTCGCTTTGGGGAAAATGCAGTTAAGCCAGCCCTTCTGGCACAGTGCTGTGCGCCGCTGCCTGGCTTTGGGGCTCTGAATAGCTGCCCAGTGAGGATTCTCATCCTGTAACTGGTAATGTGCTGAAGTGTGTATTTCACCCAGATACCTGTACCGAGCATAACAGAGGCTGAAATAGCTGCATTTGAGAAGGTTGTTTCTCTCCTCTTTTGGCCAAGTTTGACGTTTTCATGCTTGTTTAACCACAGAGCCACTATAATGTGTAGCAATCTTGTCCAACATCCCTGTTCTGAAGTGTTGCACTGGAATGCTTTGTTATGAAATGTTTCTGTTTAAGGAAGAAAAGTCACCTCCTACACATGAAAAGAGGCAAAGAGAATATTTACTGTTTGTTCCTAAACTTCCAGGAGATGTGAATGTTTCGTGACTAGGATAAATATTTTGACAATATTATTTAATCATTTTGAAAACTCAAAGAAGGAGAAAAGTCAGAGGTATTCCAGGAAGTGAAAAAAAGACATAAACTTCCATCACCTTGCTTTTGCAGCTTGCTGAGTAGAGATGGTGTACAGCATCAGGGCTCTTTTTTTGGAGCTTGCCGTGCATTGGGGTGTTGAGGTGGTGTAGCATGGGTGGTTAGGCTTGGATCAAGGAAATAACCTGTTTCCCTTAAGGTGGTGCAGCCTTGTGCAAACACAAAGGCAGATGAGCCCTGAAGAGCTGGCAGTCGCTGGTGAGGACTGTTAGCTCCCTGATCTCATTGTGGAATCTATTGTTGGGAAGGAAGGGCAATAAATGGGTTTGCAGCAGCGGGTGGAGAATACACAGCTCTAGTATACACAAGAATGTATCAGAGAGGAGAAGAGGTCTTACGTGTTACTAGTGAAACTAATGACTGAACCGTGTTACAGGAAAACAGTGTTTTCTTGTGCCCCTGCACTAAAACTGAAGGAGTTTGGGTTAACAGCAAAAGTAGCATGATGAGGCTAAGTTGCTAATGGTCTTAAGTAAAAGTAGTGCAAGAAGGTTAAATGTAGTTCATCTAGAGAGATTTTGGGTGAAATTCAGGGAGGCTCTCGGTCAGATATCTAATGGGTTTTGATTTCTTGCCCGAACTGCTTGAAGTCCCTTAGGTCCTTAAAAATCCCACCTGCCATGTCAGGATTGTGGAAAATAGGAAGCTCAGAAATTCTAAGGCTGTGTTGAAGAGAACTTAGTATGAGGGCTTTTCCCACATGCAGCCTCTGGAAGAGAAGGCAGGAACAATTAATCTACAGATCATGAGGAGAATTTTGTCTTGTGATAGCTACAAGACTGTGTTTGAGACAACTTTCCTTTTTCTTAGTACATTCAGAGAGGAAGCGCCTTAGAAAGCCAAGTAAACGTCTTCTGGAGTATGCAGAAGAGTATGATCACTTATTTGCACCCAAGAAAAAGTCAAAGAAGGGCCAGGAGCAATTGCAAAAGGTGGGTGAAGGCTAATGTGTTCTTCATGGTTATTGCTCTGGGGCTCTGGTCTGTCTGCTTTTGATGAGTTCTTGCTGGCTGAATGTTCTTGCTGTGTGCGGTGCCATGCAGGACGAATGTTTTCACCAGCATGTTTTGCTGCGCTAGGTGAATTCTGTGGTGAGGCCTGAATTTGAGGCAAGTGTACCTACACAATGCAGTCCTGACAGAGATACCCAGCGGGGGCAGAGTTCTTTGGTTTCAACTCCATCTTCAACCAAAGAGTCCCCTCCCGTCCTTGAAGCAGAGTGCTCCTTCTCAGAACTAGGATCCCAGTCCACTGATCCCCCTGACAGACTTCTAGAAAGACCTTCAGATTTTCCAGAGCTCGTGCTGTCTTCCTCAGATGTTTCTGAAGTTTCTGCTTCTCCAGACGCAGAAGAGAGATTCCTGAAATCAGGTAAGTGGGAGGTTGTGTAATTCTGCTTCCATAAATGAATGTCACAAGCTCAGCAGAAATCATTGCTTTGGTCAGCATCAAAAAGTTGGTAGGTGTTGATCTGTTAGTTTGTTTTTGCTTTGCTTCATTCAGTGGCCATTACTGGTGCTGGGAAGGGAGAGAGGACAGTTGCAGTGGGTGACCCAATGAGCTGGATGATTACACTTACGCTGTTTGATTCCTGTAGTGTGTGATGGTATTCCTGAGGTCCTGGTACAGAATACCACTTTGTCCTAATGAAGAAAGTCACAGCTTCTGAGTCCTTGTCACCTGTGCTTGCAAACAGGGATGTTCCTTTAGCTTGAAGTTCTCTTGCTGCTGTTAAAACCCTTTGTCTGAACATTGCTGTGCTGAGGTTGATAAGCAGAGTCTAGCATAGCGTAGTTGGGGGGACCTTCTGCTCTCCTATTGAGCTCAGGGAATTGTAGCACAGAAATCCCTCTGGAAGAGCTTTCTTAGAGGTTCTAAGCATCTGCAGAAATTGTCAGACTTGAACTAGCAGCAGGCCAGGGCCTTAGCTTTCAGAAAGGCATGATATACAAAGTGTGAGTGCATTCTGATGGGCTTTCTCCCTTCCCAACACTCAGTATCAGGGTGGTCTTTGCTCATTCTCTGGTAGCATCTAAAGACACATTCAAGGTTAAAGCCCTGGTATTCTGGCTGTGCTAATTTGGAGGGAACACTGTTCCTGTTCTAAAGGGCCTATGGTCACAAAAATTAAACCAAGCAGAGAGAGAGGTACGGTCACTGGGAGGTCGGTTAGCCTGTTACATTTGAGGGCAGAGGAATTGCTTTTGGGGGCTTGTGTGTGTCAGGTGGAAATGGAAAGTTGGAGAGAATTAAAGGAAGAAAGTCTGAGGATGTGAACCTGAGGTTGGAGATGCAGGAGAAGAGCCCGAGGTGCAGCAATGGGAGCGAACACCCAGTGTGCAGAAGTTCCATAGCTCTTCGCCCTCTGGTGAAAACTCCCCTTTCGGTGAAGAAGCACACAGAGCCTGAGCTGTGGGCAGAGGCTTGCCTTGAGAACAATGCTGAGTTGTGCATCGCGCACCTAATGGTGGGACAAGCTGTGCACGCAGAGGTTTGTGTCACAGAAAGGACACAGCCGAGGCTGATAAAGCAACCAGGTGACCTGGGTAGGATGGGCAGCAGACTGTTTCTGAGGAGTGTCTTGCATTTACAGCATCATCATTTCCTGGTCGTCCTAAGTTTGTACTGTTGCCAAAATTTGTGTGGATGAGCCCATGTCTAGCAACTTGTTACCTCCCGAGTGCCAGCAAAGCACTTGAGTGCAGGTTACAGCTAGTTTGGTTGAGGTGTCTTCTCCCAGATAGTTTTAACCAGGAGCGTGTCCTTTAGCCTGTTTGCTGTGCGCAGCCTGAATGCTGCTGTGAGTGGAGGCAGAAGTGTGTTTGTCAGTTGTAGGACTGGCTTATGCCAGTTCAAAGTCATGGGAAAGTTACGATCTGAATGGCACTGCCGGGATGTATTACCTGCTGGTGTTGAGATCACAGTCTGTCTTCTGTGGGTGGATTTTTGTATTACATGTTAAGGTGTGCCTGAAGGTCATAGGAGGCTGAGGTCCATTTTTGTGGAGGTTGTACAGAAACAGGTAATTGACATCTCTGCCCGGGGAGCTTATAATCCCAAAGACAGGATGAAGCAGATTGTTTTAAACTGTTGGCTGATATTTGTTTAATGGTCTTAGTCTGATTGAAGAGAAGAAAACCCTCGTTTATCTGATGTGAAGAGTTTCATTGCAGGAAACTTTGAAAGCAAGCGTCAAAGGAAGCCCACGAAAAAGCTCTTGGAATCCAATGATTTGGACACTGCCTTTATGCCAAAGAAGGAGGCGTGGACTCCCCCAAAGAAGGTACTTTCTTCCAGCTCTTTTGAAAACCAGATAGAAAATGCATCTAGACAGCAGAACCTGCTGAATGAGGCGGTGCAATGGGCGGTGTTTTTTGTGTTGGCTGTGGCTCGGGAGCAAAGGTCCACCCTTCCCAAAGGTGCTGGTTGCTGTGTTATGATGAAGGAATCCGCTGAAAACAGATGTGTTTCCCACCCCTTCCCACTTGTAGTGGAGATTGGGTAGTTCCAGCTGTAAAATCTCTCTTCATTGATTTATATATGGAAAAGGAGTCATCTGGATACTCACTGGGAAGGTGTGAGCAGAAATGTTCCTTGCAGAGGCTTTCTGTCACTGTTACGTTGCAGCGTAGCTTGAGCTTGAAGCTAAGGCTTTGTCCTTTTCCTTCAGATTTTCTCCAAGCCGTGTTTCCTTTGTTACCTTCCCGAGTGAGCTGGTGAATGGGACCAGTAGAGCTTGTAGCAGGATGGAGACTAGAGCTGTATCACATGTATACAGTGCTTGGTGCAGATTTTTAAAGAAAATGCAGCTCTTCTGTGCTAGATACTCAATATTCAGTGACCCGGTTTGGAAAAAAGCAACTTGCAAATAATTATTTCAGGGGTGTACCTGCACAAGACTTGTTGCCACTGTTTCTAAGGTTGATTAATGACAGGTTTCCTCTTTTCCTTTTTCTCTCTCTCTCTGTGGCACGCTTTTATTGCGGTTATGATGGTCGCAGAAATGCAAAGGCCAGTGTATTTTGGTCTTAAGCTCCATAAAAGTGTAAATCCAGAATAGAGTCTCTATTCCCAGCAGCTTACAGGGTGTTAGCAGCCTTTTTGGGAGAGCTCAGGAAACAGTGGATGATGCTGGTGAGCAGAAGACACAGCAGGCTCAGCATTCCTCCTAGCCCAGAGACTGACTTTTCCACGTAGGATCTATCTCACACACAGAACAAATGTTTTCTTGTAAGGTCTCTAATTACTGATGAATTTGTGACCTGAACTGTGTAAGTTACATGCTGCAGTCATTCGTAAAGGCTTTGAGAGGCTGAGGAACGTGCATCTCTGGCATCTGGTGACTCAACTCTCTTGTGTATTTATAGGGCACTGGCCCTTTGGAGAGTGACAGCTCTGAGCTCTACTCGCCAGCCCACTTCCCAGAGCTGGGAGAAGGTAAGTGAAGGCAGGGCTGTGGGGGTAGACTGTTGCGATGGTAGGGTCAGTCCCTGTGGCTCTGCGTGTACGAGGGCTGACATGTCCTGGGCTCTCAGAGGGTGCTTGCCTCAGCTGAGGCAGTGGCAGAAGAGATGGGTACAGAGACTGTTTACCCAGGGTACTGTTAGGTCTTTGGTTATCCCTATGGAGAGTGGAGATGGTGGATTCTTATTTCCATGAGAAGATGTTCCCTTCTCCTTCATAGTCTGGATGCTTGAAGGAAGCTCATCAGCACAGGTCCAGTATCCATACACTGTCTTTTGATGACGTGCAGTGACCAGGCTTGGCGGTAGCTGCATTTTCCCATGGACAGTTGTGCACTTGCATCGTGCTTCCTCCCTGTCTGCCTTTGTGTCACGTTGGTGTCGACATGAGGAAGTTTTTGTTGCAGTGCAGTGGGAGGAGGTGGATGTCTGTGTTTGATTAGCAATGTAAGCTTTGTGTTGGTAGCGGTTCTTTTCTGCTGGGGCTGTCTCAGGAAAGTCAGTGATGCTGTTCAGCACAGCAAAAGAAGCTTCGACCAGCGTGAATGGGTGGTTCTCTGATGGCTGCAGGACAGAGGGTAGACTGCCTGGAGCCTGGTATTGCCCCTGCCCTTATGCCTTCAAAGACAATAGGACCCAGCCTGAAGCTCTCAGAAGGGTGTAGAACTTGCTGTGGCACCTGTAGCAAGGGAATTATTTCTGCATTTTCCTTGAGTGGTCTTTCTGTTGTACCCCAGCTTCTGAAAAGCTCTTGGAGAAGCAGCGGAAGCGGAAGAGACAGCGCCATCCCTGTGCTGCAATGCATTCCAAGAAGGAGAGAAATGAAGAGGGGCTGGGGGAGACCCCCCACTCTGAGGTACTTACTGTTGGGTCTTCCTACCTGCTGTCATCCCTGTAACCTGTCTACCACTTCCCAGGGCAAGTTGTAGAGCCTAGACCAGCTCAGCTTTGGCTGGCTGACGTGTCGGTTGGGAGTTAGTCCCACTGATGTAGTTGCATGAGCTGAGGTTGAAGCTGAAAACACCACCTTGATCTAGTACCTATTTTGTGATGACTGCTAATTCTTCAGGAGAGAGACTGTTCTGACCTGATGGAAACAGGTTTTGCCTGGCATCTTGCTATGCACCTCAGAAGGTCTAACTGCTGTAAAGGGTCTTCTCTGGAGGTGGTGGGAATGTTGTGATTTTATGCACCAGTATGAAGCACAAGCACTAGACTGTGGTCTTCAACCCCTTCTTCCACTTACCCCTGCTTGCCAGGGTGAGCTAAGAACCGTGTCGGAGGGGATGGGGGGAACTGTGACTGCTTTTAGGAGCCTCTGATTACATTCTGCCATCCAGCAGAAAGGGATAATTGGGGCAACTCCCTACTACTGCATCCCAGCAAAGTTAGCATACAAATAACTCTGACAAGCGCATTTTACCTTTTAGGAATGAGCCAGGTATCACCGAGCGTAGGGGAAGCAAGACTTTTCCTGGGAGAGGCAGAACACCTCTGGGCCTCTCAGCATTGCCTCTCACTTCCGGCGGCCCAGGTTCAGCAGCAGGCTGTTCTGTCAGGATAGTCAGTATGTATTTCAGGAGCCGATTATAGACGTATATTGTTATATTTGTTGTTGTTATACAGCTTCTAGGAGAGTGCAAATCTCACACCGCTTTGTCTGAGAACTGCCAGCCACCCTGCTCCTACCACTCTTTGAAAAGAGGGTTTCTGATGGGCTGATAAAGTGGGGTACTACCCCTGGGCCATGCAGGCCTTCCTGTGATGGTGTTAATGCTCTTTCTGAAGTGCCCTTGTCTGGAATCATGTTTCAGAGAAGCCTGTACAAGTATCTTTGCCAGTGCTGGGTGGCAGTTAACACTGTCTGCTCTTAGGGACCCACTGAGACTGGCTCAGCTCTGAGCCAGCAAGTTCTCCGTGAGGAAAAGCGGGGGCAATTCAGAGCAGCAAAATAGCTAGTCCATGGCTCTGGGTCCTGCACCTGCCATTCACTGCAAAGGAAACTCAGGGTCTGTTAACTGCCTCCGGCCGCAGACGTATGTGATGAGTACCAGAAGTTAGGCACGCTAACCCATGCCAAACAAAAAAGGCAATGCATGGCACCTTTTGCCAGCATCCATTTCTCTGTGATTGTGTCTCTTGAGCTTCTGTGGTGAGAGTGTGACCCCTTGGCTTAGGTGAGTGCGTGGGTAGTGGTGCATATTGGGGTGTTGTGGAGATGCAGTTGTGCTTTCATGTGGAATTTGGACCACGCTGGTCCTGAAGTGACTTCCCACACACCAGGCAAGGAGCTCCACTTTGTGCTGAACCATTGCTAGAAGAAATAGACAGTACAATGATGTCTTGGATCCAGCTGCTTTCAGAGCAGAAGAGGGCAGAGGAAAGCTTGGCTGCCTGGGCTGAACTCAGTAGCTTTCTCTGTCCTTGTCTGTCTGTGGAGCCAGGAGTGCAAGTTCACAACATCAGGTCAGCAAGACAGAGAGATAAGGGGATGGAAAATGGTGTTGAAATGGTTGTCAAGATTGTGTCCCAAGGTCGGGCTGTGCCAAAGCACAGGCCAGACTTTTGAGGATGTGCCAGCCGCAGCAGCAGAGATAGCTCTGGAGGAGGACCCGAGGTGACAGACCTGCCCTCTGCAGCAGGTACGTAGTTTTGCAGCACTCATCTGGGTAGGGGAAGGAGGGGGCACAGTGTGACAGGTTCTTTTGAGTGACGGCCTTGAGTGGTGATCCCCTTCTCCCTGCTCGCAAAACACAAGTATCTGGCCTTGCCTATCCTGCCTAGCTCTGACATTCCCTTCCTGATGCGGCTCTGGGAGCACTGATTAAAATAAGGCAAAGATCCTGGTGTGTGAATCATGCAGATTGGCCAGCCGTTTGTGGAGCCAAATAGGATGGGTTTAGGCTGAAAGAGGAGGGCTAGAGCACGCTGTGCCATGCTGCGCAGTGTGGGCCCAGTAGCATTGCTACTAGCAAATGCTTTCAGATCTGAAGAGGGAGTTCCTGGTTAATGTTACGTGACTCCTAGAAGCATTTTAGTTTCCCATTCCATTAACACGTGAAACGTGGCCATCAGGGTTCAAACCAAGCAGCCATGATCAGAAGGATGGAAAGATGAGCCAGTTCTAAATCCTTCATGCCTCTGTAGCAAATCTGAGTACGTCCCTCCCACACTTCCAAAACACTACCTTGAAGCCTTAGCAACAGCAGGAAGCTGGTACCACTGACCACAGGACAGGTGGTGCTTGTTTACGAGCACCCTGCCCCTCCTGACAGGGACCTTGGTGACCACAGGAGGGGCTGAGCTCACTTTGTAACACTGGGGCCCCAGCATAAGCAAAAGCTATAGCTGACCTTGTTTGCCTATACTAGTAGCTGATTAACCCTGCTCTTGTTCTTTGTTACAGTGACCCCTGCAACCCTGAGGTCACTGCTGAGCTGAGCAGAAGAGGGAGCACCCAGATAGGAGTACCTGAGCTGTAACCAGTCCTTGGAGCACTTGTCGCTGGTGCTGCTCCTGGAGCACTCCAGGAGCCAAAGCGAGTGTTTGGGCCAGACGGCTGCCTTGCAGCAGACTCTGTAATTCCCAGCAGAAATATAGCTGCAGCAGCAGAAGTACCGCAGCACTTAACTGGAGAAGCTGCTATTGCATATAGAGGCAAAGGTGGCTGTTGTGTTCTTAGATGGTGGAGACCTTTCCCTTCCCTCTGCCAGGGCGGTGTGGTAGGGTGGTGGCAGCTTACATGCTCTTTACCAGTATTCCACATCAATCACTGCCAGCCTTCCAGCAAGGTTGTGATAATAATCCATAAGGCTTTTTTTTTTCTTTTTTTTTTGGTTGGGCTGGCAGTAGTTTGTAGCTGGGACTTGGCTGCTTTTTTGTGTTCAGTAAAGGCAACTTACACAGTTCATCTTTGTATCATGTGCTTTAATATACCGTCAGTGTACCTGGGCATCGTTGCTCCACAGAGCTCATGGCTTTAAAATGTCCCCAAGTAAAAGCATACCACTACATTGAGGGAATGAAAAAAAAAGGCAAAGAGAAGCATTGTTATCTGTCCAGAATAGCAGCTCCAGCTTCTTCCAGCTTTAAACTTGGGGAGATCTTTGTTTGTCTTTTGCTCAGACTAATAATGTGTTCATAGGGCATTTGGTTCAGCGTATGAGCTTTAGTGGCACCACAGCTCGGATCAGTACTCAGAAAGTGGTGCAAAGCTCCCTCTCCTGATTGTTGGACACTTGGCACCAAGCAGGCTTGAGGGTGAGAGCAGTGGCTGCTGCTCCTGTCAGCAGAGTTCCTCATGAGGTCTCTCAGGTGTACAGTTTGTGCCTGGATGTACACTGGGTATGGCTTGGTGACCCAAGGAGGAACTGGCAGCTGCACACTGAGATCACTCAGCTAGCTGCAGTGAGCTGGGATATTAAAAAATGGCAGAGTTCTTAAAACATTCTTGCCCAAAACACTTAGCTGAGGGCATCACTTCAGTGCGGTGTTAATGATCCTTCAGGACTACCTGCTCTGGAGTGGCAGCTGGGGCTGGTGACCCTGCTGAAGTGTTGGCTAGGCCATGTGCAAGAGGCCTGGAAGCTGGTGGGATGGCATTTCCTAGCTCTTAGATGCCTGTCCTGACAAAAGTGAAGGCAGCACTGCCATGTGCCACTCCAGGACAGCAGTACCTGCTGCTCTCTTTCCCCTAACAGTGTCTGGGCAGGTCCCATGGACATGTCAGAAGGTGGCCTTCCATCTGGGGAAGCCTTACGGGAGGATCTCTTGACGCAGCCTGTGAGGGTGGGCTGTTGTCATTTGAAACCTGTCTTCTCCACAGGATGCTCTTCTGCTGGTGGGTGTTAGGATCAGTGCTGTGATTCTCTTACAGGACAGATGCCTACGAAAAAGCCTTGCTGCCCCAGGCAGGATGTGGTGTAAATGTGCTGCTGCTCTGTTCAATCTGGTGTTGGCCAGCTAGGTGGTACTAACATGGCCCTTGAGTGCCTATGTGTTTTACAGGGGTTAGGACAAGCTGAGAGAAGGGTGGAGAAAAGTCCAGCTTATTTGCTGGGTGACAACTGCCATAAAGATCGTTGTAAGTTTCTCCTGTGCATTTCCAGTGCCAGCAGACATCAGCATGCAGGATGCTTCAGCCTGTTCCAGCCTAACTGATTTGTTTCTATGCAGGGCAATACCTTTCTTCCCCAGCTATGACTCCTTCCTCAGAGACGGGTTATGCACAGGAAGATAAGTGTGCAGAGTGTGTATTTTTTAATAATTAGTAATCTAAAAGCTCATTCCTTTCTTGTAAGTCTTCTGGTGGAACTGTGTGTGGGATGTTCTCTGCAGGATGGGTAACATACAGACCAACTGCCAAACCTGTTACATGCTCAGTGGCTGAATTTGTAGCTTCCAGGTAGGGACAGGAACTACTGATGGCTCTGCTTCTGGATTTCTTTTTAAAGGGGGAGACATCAGTACATGTGACTGCTCCAAGCCCTAAAGAGGGTAATGAAGAGGGCTCAGAGAACGACCATGGAGTGCCTTCATCCAAAAAGATACAGGGGGAGCGTGGAGGAGGAGCAGCTCTCAAGGAGAACGTGTGTCAGGTAGTGTCCTTGAAGAAATATCTTTGAAACTTTACTGCTGTAAAGCAGTTTTGTGTAAATTCTGGGACATGTTAGTGCCCCAGATAAGCTCAGGTAGCCTCAAAGTGCTTATTGTAGAATTATAACCAGCTTTTTGTGCTCTGAATTGTGCCTTTCCTCTGTGATTGCCTCTCCTCCTGTTAAAGTTCACAGATGTCAGGGAGACGTGACCAACGTAGGATTCATTCTAGCCGATGCCTGGTACCAGGGACTGGACGGCAAATGGCAGTGGTGATGCAAAAATCACCCTAATTTACTGACACAAGGGAAACAGCATTTTTTTGCAGTCTCTACTGGCAGTCCTGACCAGCACATGGGCTGTTAATGACTGGGGTGGGTTGGGAAGGAGGTTGCTCAGAGCTGACATGGTGCTTCTCTCTCCACAGATCTGTGAGAAGCCAGGGGAGTTGTTGCTGTGTGAGGCACAGTGCTGTGGTGCTTTCCACCTGCAGTGCCTTGGGCTCTCCGAGATGCCAAAGGGCAAATTCATCTGCAATGAGTGTTCCACAGGTACAGCAGCTCTTGTAAGCACAGGACAGGGAGCTTGCTGCGAGCTTACCTGGTGCTTCCTTTGCTGCAATGCACCTGCCATAGGGCTGCTGGCTAGCTCTCAGTCCTCTGATTATTGGTTTGGTGGTTGATAACGACTTTGTAATTGACTGCTCTTCCCATCAATTCAGACGTGTAGGGTGCAGAGAAGTGAGCGTCTGGGATTTGGTGGGAAAGAGAAGGTGTAGTTCTTACTGGCCTAGGGAGGAAGGGCTGGTGGGTCTGGAGTGGGCTGAAAAGGGAGGAATGTCTTAGTAGGGGTTGTTGATTGTTGTTTTTTGTCTTTTTCCCTGGCCTGAAATCACAACTATAATAATCTGTTTTTCAATCTGGAGTTTTATTATAGCTGCAGGCCGAACCAGCCTGCTGCAGAGAGCTGTGCTGTGGGGTAGCTACAGCGGGTTGGGAAGGTGTGCCGTGCTAACACGCCGTGTGGTGGAAGCATCAGGTCTTCATGTAGCCCTCCTGTGTGACTGGTGGTGTGTCCACTGCTCTTTCTGCAGGGGTCCATACTTGCTTTGTCTGCAAGAGCTGCGGGGAAGACGTGAAACGGTGCTTGCTGCCCCTCTGTGGGAAGTATTACCACGAAGCGTGCATACAGAAGTACCCGCCCACGGTCATGCAGAACAAGGGCTTCCGATGCTCCCTGCACATATGCATGACTTGCCATGCTGCTAACCCAACAAATATCTCTGCATCTAAAGGTACCAAAACCTTCCAGGGTGGTCTGGGGGGTGCAGTTAGAAGCTTTTTCGTTGTTTCATGTCCACTGTGCAGTTACCTGCTCCAGCAGTTGTGGATGTCGGATTTTATGTCCTTGCCCCAGTGTTTGCATTAGGAACAGCTTCTCTCAGGGGAGTGGGAGGAGTGGTGTCGGTGTGCAAGGTCGCTGCTCATCAGCACTCCTGATGGTCAGACACGGCAACTAAAACGTTCTTGTCTGTCCGGACGCTTGGATGCCTGCACGTTCAGCCATGCCACACACCTCTCCAGGGTTTTGAATAGGTCTCTGGAGCTGTACGGACTCTCTCGTGTTTCTTCTGCTGCCTTTTCGCTGTGCCGGTGCTGCAGTCAGTGCCTACTTAGCAGCACTGGCTATCAAGGCAATGACAGAGAGAGCAGTGCAGTAAAAACTGTGATACTGTTCTAGTTCTGTTTTTGTATTCCAAACTCTCACCCTGTAGCAGTGACACCCTTGAGCTAAGCTTCTCAAGCAAACATTTGTTTGAGCTGTTTGCAGCAATACCTTGACCTTTACCTCACATGATTATACTTAAAACTTTTATGTGATTGCTGCATATATTTGCTTCTTTCCTTGCTGCCTTTCTTTAAATCCTTGATATCTTAAGAAAAGTGACAATAAGATCAGCTCTGTTTTTATCCCCAGGGTCTGTGTTAAAGTTGTTTTCTTTTTTCCCCCCCCCCACATATCAATATTTGATGTAGAAGACAACACTAAAGCCCAAAGCCCACAGCTGACCACTTCCCCACTGAACATTGCGTTCGGTTCCTCTGGCTGCTGCATCTCGTTGGTCAGATTTACTGCTTTCATCCCACTTCTCCCTCTTTATAGTCTCCTGTGAGAAGCTGAAAGCAGGCTCTCAAAAACCTTGGATAAATTAGGCCTGTAGGCAATTCTGAATTCCCCATTCTGGAATTTCAGGGTAAAAATCTGATGAAGTAGAGAGGCAAGTGCCGATGTTTTCAGAAGCTACGCTGATTGGTTTCATCATGTGCAGCTAACCACTTGGAACACCAGCTCTGTAATTACTGTCTGAGCTGATTTACTCATTACTTGTGTATGATAGGAAGCAGTGCCAGCCTGTGAACTCTTGAACTGTTTCTGCACAGCATGCAGGAGGGTTTTCACTTTTAAATAACGCAATTTTCTATACGTTATGTACAAATACATATTAAAGATTTTTATAATTTTATATGTGTATTGTTATATTAAATAATTCAATAGGAATCTAGTGAGTATGTCATGGATGGCCTATAAAAATTCAGAGTAACTTTGCTTTTCCAAAGATCGCCTGTGGTTGCTCATTTTGAGCTTAGGCATCAGTAGAAGCTCGTTTTAGCAGGAAACAAATACCGCCCTGCCGTAGGTTCACTGTGTTCCTGATGTGTTCTGGTACCAGGTCGCTTGATGCGCTGTGTGCGGTGTCCAGTCGCCTACCACTCCAATGACTTCTGCCTCGCTGCTGGGTCCGTTGTCCTCGCCTCCAACAGCATCATCTGCCCCAATCACTTCACTGCTCGGAGGGGCTGCCGCAACCATGAGCATGTCAATGTCAGCTGGTGCTTCGTCTGCTCGGAAGGTGAGACGGTCTGCGCTGGGTCCTTTTGACACCAAGGAATGCCCTGACAAGAAGTCATCAGAGCAGGCAGAAGCTTTGCCCATGCAGAGTGTGCCAGTGGGAACTGCAGAGAACAGGTTGCCTTCCTATCCATCCCCATTTAAGTTCAGCTTCAGGCTAGGACTTTTTTCTGGGTCCTTAGAAGAGTTCTTTTTGCAGCCTGGATAAGACACAGCTTTTGAAAGGGTTTTGGAGAAGAGCATCGTGCCCTTTTCTCAGCTGTATCTGTCTGGAAGTGTGGAGTCCAAGGCTTCTGCACAGTGACTCTCATCCCTCCTCCTTTTCTTTGCAGGGGGCAGCCTTTTATGCTGTGAGTCGTGCCCAGCTGCATTTCACCGTGAGTGTCTAAACATTGAGATGCCAGAGGGAAGCTGGTATTGTAATGATTGCAAGGCAGGCAAAAAGCCACACTACAAGGAAGTAGTCTGGGTGAAAGTTGGGCGCTACAGGTAGGTGAAGGTAGAACAGACTTGCCCCCATCCCTTCTTCATGCAGCGCTCATGGTGATTGAGGTGAGAAGCTGCTCCTCTTTGCAGAGTGCAGTGCAACAGCCTCTGGCTATTTTGCATGCACTTAGCGGCTGATAAAATGCATACTTTCCTTCTCCAGTAGCCTCTGGTCTCCCCACCAGCCTTGCTGGTAGCCCTCACACATGTTTTCCCCATGTCTCCATGTAGTAGCATACTTCTGAGGTGGTTGAAAGTGGGGAAGCCAGAGGTTTCATCTGCCCTTCCCTGTGTTGCAGGTGGTGGCCAGCTGAGATTTGCCATCCTAGGACAATTCCTGTCAACATCCAGAAAATGAAACATGACATCGGTGAGTTCCCTGTGCTGTTCTTTGGCTCCAAGGATTACCTGTGGACCCACCAGGCCCGTGTGTTCCCTTACATGGAAGGTGATGTCAGCAGCAAAGACAAGATGGGGAAGGGCGTGGATGGCATATACAAGAAAGGTAACTTGTCTTTGTCCAGGGTGGTACATGTTCTTTTTCTCTTCATTCCCATTTGGAGAAGTGGCATTCTTGTAGCAGAGAAAATTGTCGTCTTAGAGCTAAAGTGATATTAAATTTGTAGAGTGAGCTGCTGCTTACCTATCATCCAGCACACTCAGTGTTCATTCGTCTGACTGGCAGAGAGGGAGAAGGGTATGCAGGTCTTGACCACTTCTCCAGCTCTGACATAGCCACTGTAAATCTGAGTGAGCTGCTGCTTTGTCAGTTCTCCTGTGTCTAATGCAGTCGTTATCTGTGTATAAAAATGTACTCAGGAGTTGTGAATGCAGCTGCCTGGCACCTCTGCCCAAAAGCAGGCAAAGCTACTGACAGTTTGGATGCTCTGTCACCCATGGGCAGGTCCCTTACTATAACTCCTGCGACTGCCCTACTGCCTTTTCTTCACCTCCCTCCAGTGAACCTCTGCCTCTGGAGTGTGTGGCCAGGGAGCTTTGCGTGTGGAGCTGGGAGGACTGGCTGGACACTGGCAGCCCACCTCCATGGAGTTCCTCATAACACAGCCTGTTCTCTCACTTAGCTCTTCAGGAAGCTGCAGTAAGATTTGAAGAGTTGAAGGCACAGAAAGAACTGAGACAGCTTCAGGAAGACAAAAAGAATGACAAGAAGCCTCCTCCCTACAAACACATCAAGGTGAGGGCAAGTGGGGGACAGATGTGGGAGATAACTCTTGAGCTGTTGGTGGAGGTGATTTACAGGTATACAGAAACTTATCTACTGTTTGGGCATCTGGCCTCATTTGAAGGTTACTTTGGTCCTCTGGGCATCTTCAGTCATCGTCCACAGAAAAGATTCCTGTATGCGCAGAGCTGTGTGGAAGCTGGGCACCAGTAACAGAGGTACTCTGACTGGAACAGATCTGGACATCTCTGTGCTGTTCCATGTCAGCTGTGTGGTCTGAAGGACATGTCTCTGGACCTTGGGAACTTAGGGGAGAGCAATATGAGCAATATGCTCAAGTGCTGCTGAGGGCAAGGTGGGAATCCCAGGTGACGCAATACAGCAGATAGTCAGGCTGCAGTGGAGCAAACCTGCTGTTGTTTTGTATCTCTTTCTGTATTTGTTGTTGACTGAACAGAAATACTAAAGCAGATGTATGTGAGGGAATATCAGGCCATTTGTTGAGTTTTGGGGAGCTCTTCATGTTTAGGGCTGTATTTTGAGATAGAATTGGAGCAGCAGTAGAAGTCTTACAGGATGGAGGTGACTTGAGAAGAGAGCTGAGCCCAGGCAGGTACATGTGCTTGAGCTGTTGGTCCAGACTGATCAGAAACCTAGTGATTCAGGGACTCTGTTCTTTTTTCATTGCCTCTGTCTGCTCCTTCTCTTTTTTATGTGGCAAACTATGAAAGTTTAACAGGTTGCTGGCACTTCTCGTTTCTGGCTACGATTTCTAGGCAGGCAGGTATATCCTGCATGAGTACCTGTACAGTGTGAAGAACTCAGCTGAATGTTGTGGCAGCAGTATGAGCCAGGCAACTTCAGTGGAGGAAATACAGCTTCTCATTGAAGGTATTTTTAAGCCTGTCTCTGGCTGCAACATGAAGGAAATTTGGAAGCAGTTCGGAGCCTTTGAAATACCCTTTTAGTATAAGTAACGGTCATGGTCATTAGCGATGGCAGCTCTTCTGAGGTCTGGGCACAAGCTGTTTGTCTCTGTGAAAGCAAAACAGTTTGCAGGAGCGTAAGCTGAACTGGAAAAGGCTTCAGGGTGGAATGGTCAAAGCTGGCTGTGTCCGCTCCTGTCCTGGCCTTCTAAGATCAGCACCTCAGGGTTCATCCCAAGGATTGCCAGCAACCAGAGGCTGCTGCAAAATACACTTGGAATCCCTCATGACATCAGGGCTGTGGCTAGTCCAGGCATCACCCTGTTTTGGAGTGGTTTTTGTACCAGCAGTGCCTTGGAGAGTAGGGCAGGTCCTGCTAGGCGTGCGTGTGTGCTGAGAGGGGCACCGTGCTCAGCCTCCATGGTAGTGCCAGAGCTAGCAAGGGCACCTTGGTCTGCCCAGTGGTGAACGGTCCTAATCCTGTGAGTCTCGTCACTTAATGAGGTGATGAGGAACAGTCTGAGATGGAAAGCAGCAGAGGAGAATGCCAGAATGACAAGGAAGGTCAGAGGTGGGAGGCAGTACTAGGAGGAAGGGGAGGCTGTGTTGAAGAGATTAATTGGGGGTTTCTGCAGGGTTTGCTTTTAAACAGAGGAGGAGGATCAAGGCTAGGCCAGCCTCAGGCAGGCTGCCAGCACGGAAACGGCTCAGTGGGTGGAAACAGATAAATTATGTGGGGGCTGGAATAGTTTTGCTTAAACGATCCCCTCCTTGTGTGTCTTGGGAGAGGAAAGGTAGCTGATGGTATTGCTCACTCAAGCAAAGAACAGCAAGGAGCGTTTCTTCGGTGTCTCTCTCAAAAGTCCTGACTCTTGTTACCTGCCTTTCAGTGTTTGCTGCCTTTAACCAAAACCAAAGAACCCTGCTCATGCCACAGACACGTCAGTTGCTTCTCCACTTGGTGCTGCGCTCTGCTTCCTTCTGGAGTGGTTTTTAGAGGGCTCCCTGGCTTAACTCTGAGCTCCTCTTTGGGCCTTCCACTCCAGCCTTGACTGGTTTTCCTTTCATTTCCATCTGCAGGACAGTTGGGTAGGGAGCTAATTGCTTGTGGCCTGGTGCATAGGTGGGCCCTCTGTGCTCTGTCAAAGTCATGCCCACCTGGTCCTCATAGTAACAAACAGCTTATAGGTAACAGAATAAAAAACCAGGGATGTAAGGAAAAGGTTCTGACACTCAGAGACCGGAGAAGGGGCTGTTTCTTGCAGAAAAAGGTTTGGTGTTGGTCACAGGTATGGTGGACACCCAACAGGAGCACTGAGCCACCTGGGCTGGGTGTAGGCACAGTGATGATGGGAAGGGGGCACTTGGCAGCCTCTCCACACTCCAGGGTCACAGAATACACACTGCACCAGGTGATGCTAATGGGGGACCATTATCCTCCCTAGCTCTTCCCTCTAGCAGTACACCTCCTGAAACAGTGTGCCGAGAAGTACACGTGTGCCTGTACTTGGGTCCTTCTGCCCCATGCTGTAACTAACTTGCACTGCAACTCGTCAGCTCGTAGGCAAGGGTTGACTGTAGAAGGGACTGTCAGGATAACCTGGTGTTCTTAAGAGCTAACGTCCTTCGTGTGCATTCAAGGTGAACCGGCCGGTGGGTAAAGTGCAGATCTTCACTGCAGACCTGTCCGAGATACCGCGTTGCAACTGCAAACCAACCGATGAAAACCCATGCGGCCTGGACTCTGAGTGCATCAATCGCATGTTGCTCTATGAATGCCACCCCATGGTCTGCCCAGCTGGCGAGCGCTGCCAGAACCAGTGCTTCTCCAAGCGACAGTATCCCGAGGTGCAAATTTTCCGCACGCTGGCACGAGGCTGGGGCTTGCAAGCCAAAACAGACATCAGAAAGGTACGTACTCTGTTTCTGCGTGTAATTTTTTTTCTGCCACTTCTCTCTTGCTCATTGTTGGTTTCAATAGATTTGAAAAACTACTGACTTCCATAATTTGAAGAAGACTTCTTGCCTAGAATGCCATTTAATCAGGAAAGAAATGGATGAGTTTAACTTTTTTCCAGTCTTCACTGGAATGTTTTGGCTTGGCTAACCAAGAAAATAGTTTTCACGTTGATGTCCCACAGGGTAAGAAAGATGATTGCTTGACCTGTCTGCTTGTATGGACGACGGGCTTTATGAGTACACCAGAACACTGGCCTGAGGATTTCCAGATGGGGATCAGTGATTATACCTCCCCCCATTCTTGAATAGCCAGGCTTTTCCAGCATGAGAATCTTGTATCAGAAACTGAAACCAGGGCTTGTCACTTATGAAAGGGTAATGTCTTGGAGATGGCTCTTACTATTGCTGAAACTGGTATCTCCAGCTAAATCACTCGTATATATTTATCTTTTAAATCCAGAGAATAGTAGTTCTGTGGATACAGATCTGTGCTGAATGTGAAGGAAGAATGTTAAAGCAAAGAGAACCCCAAAGCTAAAAAAGGGTGAAGTGAAACAGAGGACAATTAGCATAGTAGGAGAAGAATGTCTGAAAAAGGAGTAGGGACAACGTGCTGTGGAGGAGGGCTCGACAGCAGAAGGAAAAATGTGAGTCTCTCCTGTCTAGGCGTTGCTGCCTGCTGTGATACGGGTTAAAGGATCCCTCTGCCATTGAATGCCCTGTTATGTTTCTCTTTCAGCAGACAGTCTGGAAACAGCAAAACTCAGTTATTTAACAGAAGCACATATTAGCCCCAGTGAAGCAGAGCTGAGGTCCCCTCTGAGGGCTGCAGCACTTCTCTGCAGAGGAACTCCGTGGATTCCCTGCAGGAGCAGGTGCCCTGGGTGCATCCTGCTGCTCAGTGTGGTTGGTCCCCAAAGGGTTGTCATTTCCAGCTGGAATGCAGTTATGCAGTGCTTCGAGCTTTGCAGCAAAGAGCTGTTCTTGTGGTTTACTTTATGCTGTCTCTGAGTGTTAATTCTTTCCATAGCACAGAGAATAAGTTGCTTTATTTAGTTTATTTCAAGTTATTTGCTGAGTTGGATGTATGAATCAGGGCTCTTAGTGAAGAGTGTAGGTCAAACTGGCTGCAAAGCACAGGGGAAGATTTTTATGAAAAGGTTTCCACAAAGGAAGTGGGAACGAAGTTTTAGCACAAAGGTGGATGTCCCTCCATCCTGGAGGGAATTTCTCTTGACTTACTGGCTTGTTTTCTCTCTGACAGGGTGAGTTCGTTAATGAATATGTCGGGGAGCTAATTGATGAAGAGGAGTGCCGAGCCCGAATCCGCTATGCTCAGGAGCACGACATCACCAATTTCTATATGTTGACACTGGATAAGGTATGTGGAAGGAATTTCTCTTGCCAGCATCCTAGACAGAAGTAAAATGATTGTAAGGAAGGCATGATAGTGGTCTTCTCCAGCAAGTAAAACAGGTGCAGAGTTGCTGACGAGCTGGTCCGCGTTTCTGCTAAAGAGAGGACTAAAGGAATGGACGAAATGAGCAATAGGGAAGTTTCAGGTTGGGTGTTAGGGTTAGGAGCAAAGTCTGAACTAGCTGAGTTCACTCAGAAGAGGCAAGGCAGTTGTCTGAGCGCGATTGCCCAAGGACCATGGATTTTGCTTCAGCATAACGGTGAACTTTGTAACCTCAGGACTATTCCCAGCAGCTGACCTGTGGAGAGTCCAGACCTGGGCTGGTGCGTGCCAGAGGAGGCATCAGTTCTCAGGAGTACAAGTATCAGGCTCAGTGAGACACGTTTTTAAGTTCAGATCCAGGTCTTGCTGATCTAAGTAGAGGGGTGAAGTTATACCCACAGACTCCTCAGTGGGTCCTGAAGGCCAGGTTGTTGGTATGAGGTAAGTGATTTTGTTAGCTGCTTTCCGCTCTTTGTCACTCAGCCTTGGAAAGATTAGAAGGAAACCGTGACAGCAGGCAGGGAAGAAGCTGTCGAATGTGGGACAGGATAACATTGTGGCCACTTTCTAGCTCTCCCCTCTTCTTGCTGGGAAGTCACAGTGACCCTGTCTTGTTCTCCTTGTCTGACTGATGGGTGGAAGCAGGGGCAAAACCAATTGTTAAAATCTCCCTCATTAGTACAAAACCATATCCCAGTTACAGCTGCTCTCTCCGCCGATGTGCTCTAACAAATGGTGCTGTACCAAAGGGTACCGCACCCATTACCTACTGTTCCTGTTTTCCTTCTACAACTTGGTGTACAAGAACTAGGATCTGGTATTTTGCTTTTAAGCAGAAGTCAAAGTCTGGCACCGCCGGTGCTGCCTTGCAGTCATGCTGATGTAGTGTTTGTCCAGTACTGACACCACAGGGAGAGCTAACTTCCCAGAGGGCAGCAGTGGCACTTCCCTGGCTGTGCAGGAGCCCCTGTGTCTTTGGAGATGATGATGATGATGATGTTGTGCAGGAGTCTGTATTGCCATATGATCTGCCAGCCGTGACCAGTGACATCAGTGTGTGGGAACTGGTTGGGTGTCTGTTGACTGTCCGGGCAGCACAGCCATAGCTGTCCATTACCCTTGATTACAACTCGTGTACAAACTCTGGTGCTTTGCAAGTGTCATCAGGCTGCAACAGCTTGAGCCAAAACTGACAGTTGATTAAATGTGTTTTTCTGTTTTGTTTGGTTTTTGTTTTGTTTTGTTTTGCAATTGCAGGATCGAATCATTGATGCTGGGCCAAAGGGCAATTACGCTCGGTTCATGAACCATTGCTGCCAGCCGAACTGTGAGACTCAGAAATGGTGTGTGAATGGCGATACTCGGGTCGGGCTCTTCGCAATTGTCAATATCAAAGCTGGTAAGGAACCCCTCGTCAGTATCCGCAGTTAGAAGCATGGCAGGGTTTCTGGAGGGAAAGGGGAGGGTTTCTAGCTCCCCAGGAAGACATGTAATTTTTGTTTTCGCATAGGCAGTCAGAAGACTTAACAGCGGCACTGACATAATGAGACACATGCACCTGTGGTATAACGGAGGTTCATAGCTCTAACTTACAGGGTCAAGAAATTGAACCAAGCGTGTTACTGCTTGGGGTCAAACGCCGTTTTTGGCAGCATTGTGTAGTAGGAGTGTGGGGAGGCACTGAATTTTCAATCCACACAGATCTATGGGGAGATTAATAGTTGGTATCCTAGGGTAGTTGTGACACCACTTGTGTCATTATATTTCAAAAGTGCTTTTACTTCAGCAGTAAGACGTTCTGCTCCACAGTTCATTACAACTTGCTTGGTTTTGATCTGCTTTTGTGCCAGGGACTGAGCTGACTTTCAACTACAATCTGGAGTGTCTGGGAAATGGAAAGACTGTTTGTAAATGTGGTGCCCCAAATTGCAGCGGCTTCCTGGGAGTCCGGCCAAAGGTATGATGCCTCCTGCAAGCTTTTGTTCTTCCAGGCTATCTCTTTGTGTAGATGTGTCATTTGTTGCAGAGATCTCAGGAGGGGTAATCTGGTTTCTGCTTAAAATAAGCCGAATATCGAAGTGTTCATTCTGAGAGCGCAGATCTTAGACCTGAATTACTAGAGTTGCTACAAATAATGATAAGAAATTGTATTTTACAAAAGAGTAACTGAAAGATTTCTTTCAGAATTTTCTGCTTACTTGCATGACAGTTTTCATCACATTAGAGAGGCAAAGGACGGGCATGGGAAAGACTTCTGTCATATAACCAAGAAACGACAGCTCAGCCCGTTTCCCAATGTAAGGGCCTGAGTAAATTGTGAGCGTGCGTGGAAGGCCAGCAAACAGGCATTCCTTCAGACCTGGAGTTGCTTTAGAGCCAGAAGGCTTCCACATCACCATCTTTGCTGCAGTAAGAAAGTTCCTGCTCTTTTTCCTTCTTTTGGTTAGGTGACTGAAGCGCACACATCAGACAGGAATAAGAAATTTGCCATATCTGAACTAGAAAAATCCCAATCTTTTAGAACTTACTGACTTTTGAAAGCTTCATGTTGTAACTGCAGTGTCGCAGTAAAGGGAATTGATTTCACTTACCTCCTTGTGTGAGCTTGTTCTTGCTGGGAAAAAGAAATAACAGGAGCAGTTGGCTGAGTTCCCAGCTGTCACCCACTAAATCTATGTCTCAGCTGTTGGTTTGTTTCAAGAGCTTCACCAAATCAGCCTGTAATCCCTCTGCTCTGGCATGTGGGTGCTGGGGGCTGGCTTCCCCACGGTTCAGCGTTAAACACTCCAGCAGCCCAGTTGTTGAGCCCCGTCAATACATAGGGAAGGTTTTGTGAATTCTCCAGAGAGCTTCGTTCTGCAGGAAAATTAACTTATGATTAAAAAAAAAAAAATTGATGGCTTCAGAAGTTGACAGATGAGGTGAATTACACATCTGATGTATTTAGTTCTTTTTTGGGTTGCGATTTAAAGTTTGATTGATTTTGCACTGCTCCTGGGTTACACATGGCTTGATTGACATTTTTGCCCTGAAATTGCAGGTTGCATGATGGAAATCAGAGAAAGGTGCTCCTTAGTTGTCATTGATGTTCCGTTGTGATGCCTGAGGCGACTCATTCCATCTTGATGAGATGTGCTAAAAAACAATACCCAAGAAAACAGTACCTTGGGTTTGTTTTTTTTCAAATTCATCTCACAATAGATGTATTTTTAAGCTCTCTGAAGATAGAGCAAGACAAAACTTTGCCGATTATACTCCAGTTCACTCTTAAAAAGTGAACTTTCTAATGGGGAGTGTGGAAGAACGCTTGGGAGTCTTGTACTGCAGTGAGCAAGTGGGAATCGCTTAGACCAGCTGTTAGACCTTGCTTAGACATTCAAATTAGCTGTGAAAGGTTTTTCTTGTTCTCTTTGTAATTAGCTGCCAGAGGTCCCAGGCGCTGAGAATAGGTGGGAATAGTTTAGGTGAAGTGATTTCACTGCCTGCATTTTCAATGAGAAGAAAGGCTTGGCTTGTCCCCATTGTCAGTGGGAATGATGGTATGAAACCAGAAACATCCACCTGTGAAGGGGAAAGAAACAATCACGAGGTGTAACTCCCTGGTGGCAGGACAGTGCAGTAACCACCGCTGTGGAATTCTGAAGTTGTAGGTCTGCAGACAAAGATTCTTAAAAGTCATGGTGGTTTTGTGTTTAATCTTTTAGGATAATGATGAAAATAGTGCTCAGTACTTATGCAGAATAAAGGATGGAGAAACACATATTTGGACATGAAGATCTCTGGAAAATGGCATAAAATTTAGCTCACATCTGTTTTGATAAACCAAACTGATAGTGCTTAGATAAGGTCATTGACCTGGGGAGAGGTAGCAGCATCTTTGTGGAGTGTTTGGTACCACGGGAAGCTTTGCCTGGAGAGGATCAAGGCTGGGAGTGGTCTAAGAACCTAGCCTGAGGAGAGTGACAGGAATGGAGGAAGCCTTAGACTAGGGAAGAGAGCACTTAAGCCATTAGATGCCAATCTTGGGACCAGTTGTGGTTATTTCATCCCTGCCTGTAACACAGCAGTTGGAAGCTAGTGATTTAACTGTACTGACACAAAGATGTCAGGTGTCATCAGAGTGGGAGAAGATGGGACAGTTGCAAAGGAATAACCCAGTGAAGTGTGGATGTCATTGTAGATGGCCTGGAGGCGTCATCCGAAGTAGCATGTAGAATTCTCTGACTTGAGTTTGGGAGAAATAAACTCAATAGGGGCAGAAAAAAAGCCATTAGGGAGCCTGAGGGTGCAGGTTGTGAAAGTGCTCGGTTTGTGAGAAGGAGAGTGTGTCCCAGTGGTTACTGCAGGCATAGAGAAAAACTTTGACAACAGAATAAATAAGTCTAAACTGATCACAGATAAACTCAGATGAAAATGGAGAGAGGAACATCAAAAAGTGCAGGAAGTCCTAGAGGAGACTCCTCATGAGTCATGAGTGCAAGGAGGCCTGACTGCTTTGACTGAGGACCTGAAGAGTCTGTGAAGAGTGGACAAGCTCAGTGGCACCAGGCAGCCCCACGCTTCTTATTCTGCTGTTGTTAATTGTATATATCCCATGTTAATCAGGCCTTGGTGCAGGACTTCTAGGCTCTTACAAAAAAAAAATAAGAACCATTTGCTGTAGTAAATGGTTGCCAAATGTTAAGAAGCGCTGTAGAGATGCCACATGTTTCAGGTACGGCTGGGAGTGGGATTTTCATTTGCAGGTTTTGCAGTTACCTCCAGTGTAGCAGGAAGGGGACAGATGGAAGGGGCAGAGACCTGCATTAACTGACATTGTCTCACCCACAGAGCCAACCCAGCCTCACCGAGGAAAAGTCGAAGAAGCTAAAGAGACGGCCGCAGATGAAGCGCAGGTCACAGGCAGAGGTGATGAAGGAGCGAGAGGACGAGTGTTTCAGCTGTGGGGATGGAGGGCAGCTAGTTTCTTGTAAGAAGCCAGGCTGCCCCAAGGTGTACCATGCAGACTGCCTCAACCTGACCAAGAGACCTGCAGGTCAGTGCTCCGCACGGCTGGGCTCTGCTTGGGTCATGTGCTGGCTCCAAGTGTCCCAGGCACTACTCATCACCTTGCACTCACTTCACAGCAACTTAAAATTTAGAGAAACCTTTCTCACTTGAACTCACTTGTGGCCCACACGACACAACCCTGGTTTGCGCCCCACCACGACTGCAAAAAGATGAATCAGTTGCTGAAAGGGGAGCTGGTCCTTGCCTAAGAAACGGTGTTTGTGAACTGACCCCTTCCTAAGGGCCTGGCAGAGGACAGTCCAACAGTAGTTGAAGTGTTGGTTCCTCGGGCTGGCCATTTTGCCAAAGTTGAAGACAACTGAGCGAGTTGAATGGTGAGGAAAAGCACTGATGAAAAATAGGATTTAGAGAGGAATGTGCTAGATGTCTGAATAGCCATGAGTTCATAGTTAAGGAAGAGAACGACATCAAAGCATATCCTAGTTTGTGGTGAAATGAGGGCAGACATTTGAAATAAAAAGAAAAAATACTCAAACAGAACTTGTAGTTGTGTGCAGAGAAAGAAACAGGCTCCCTGTATGAGTGGTAAAACAGCTTTGAGTTCGTTAGTAGCTCAGGAGGTTTAAAGTAACATCTGTGGAAGAAAAGATTTAAGTTGCATTTAAAAGTCTTAAAGGATCTGGTTAAAGGGAGTGTTGCCTCTGTTGTTTCAGTTTGTCCGGGTTACTAAAGGAGTTCCTATGACCTTTAATGAGTGTTCAGGTTTAACCAGTGCTCAGAAAGGGGAAAAGTTTGACCTGAGTCTTGGTAGGCCAGTTAGCCCAGTGTCTGCCAGGCCAGGAGGATGGGAAAGCTGACATGGGAAAGTGCCAAAGGATTAAATGGTATCAGTTATCAACGAGACTGGATGACAAGTGTTTGAGTAGAATAACTCATCAAACCCCATTTAGGGGGTTTTGCCAATGTAATAAATTTGGATAATAAAGGCAAATGCATTGAAGTAATTTGTTTAGAGGGCTGTAAATCTTTTTATTTAATACAGTAAGCATTATCTTAATTAGTAATTATTTATGCAACCCTGTGCAGTGATTTCTGAGCACGTCAGAGGCTGGCTGAGAAACGTGGAACCAAGTGGGCTCTGAAAGAAACTGCCAGGAGGGTCACTGTGCCAGAGTGTTTCTGTCAGCGCACCATGGAGAGCCAGAGCTGGGCGTTCAGCACCTCTAGCTGTAACTTGGCAGAAGCTGTAGAAGGACCAGTAGTGTATTCAGAAAGAATACAGACAGAAATTCTGTGTGTGCGTGTGTTGAGTTCTGGGGAGAATAGGGCATTTATACAGAAGAGCTTGGATGGCTCGTTGTGTAAGGGAGCACTGTGAAAGCCAACAGGAGGGCAGGTCATATCATCATCCAGGGAGAGGGAGTCCTGAATATCACCTTTCTATCCATTTTGGTATACTAAGACAGGACACTGTAACATCCTGGCACGTTTTTCCATCCTTCAGAATCTCCAGTAAAGGAGAGTCCAGCCTTTAGCCTGTTTCCCTGCTTTCTATTTGGAAAGTTTCTCCTAACAGCCTGACTTGAAAAGTTAAAGGATTGCCATCTCTCTGATAGCCATTTTTGTACATACTGGGTGACTGTTTTGTCCTTAGTCCTTTTCCAGCTTAAACTAACACAGCCTCTCCTTGTAGCTCTTATTTTCTAAAATTATTCTTCTTGGTCTGCTCTGGACTGTGTCCCACTTGCCTACACATTTTTAAAACTGGTAACAGGACTGTTGTAACAGCGTTGCAGCCAAGGCCTTGCTAACACCAACAGAAGAGAATAATTATATTTTGTGTTTTACATAAAACTTGTCAGGAAATGAGATTTGACTTGTTTTGAAAAAATAACTTTTATATTAATGTGGTGTTTGTGATTTGCCCTATCAACGTTGAGTCCTCATCCTGATCATTTCCACACGTTTTATTTCTTTCTCCCACGGTTTGCTTTGCACTGGTCTTTATTTAGTTACACCCTGTCGGTGCAAGAGCATCTGTCCAGTTTAAATTCTGAGCCTGACTAACCGGGTTTTCACAGTCCCTCACAGACTCATTATTTACCCATTTCTGTAAGAGTATTCGCTCTTCTGCTTCCAGAAATTTAAATACAAACTAAAATAGGCTCCTGAAGGATGTCATTGGAAACGCCTCCTCAGTTTGCCAGAAGACCATTAGTAGCTGTTTTTTGAGAATGATTTTTCAGTCAGTTGTAGCCATTTTACTCTTTTTACACGTAGGCTGCTGTTTTCACAGCCCACTCCTTAGAGTACCATGCAGGACGTGAAAGGTTCGGCACTTCCTACTTCAAATGTTTCTTCTGCCGTGGGCATTGCTGTTGAGTAATTGAAATTTCCTGCTTGTTTGCATGTTACTAATTGTCTGATACTTCTTCCGAGAGCTCCAGGCTGTCTCTGGAGAGGCTGCTTATTCATTAGGCCTTTTATCCTGTCAAAGACCATTAGAGTGTTTTGATAGGATTTATCCTTCCTGCAACATACTGGCAGGTTTTTCTTACTTATTTTCCGTCCGTACAAATGGCTTCTATACTAATAGTCCCAGAGTCTTTCCAATGACCGAAGCGAGTGGTGAGTGTGGCTCTCTGGGATACCAATGGTGTGAAGGGAGCAGCCTGTGCTGAGCCTGGAAGGGGGAAAGCCACATGCAGTGTTAAACTTCCCTGCTCTGAAAAGGATGCTGAAAAATTGGAAAAGATGCAGAAAAGCAGCGTACATACTTTGAAACCAGAACAGAAGCTTTGGACCGGCTTCAAAGGAGGGGAAAAAAACAAGCTACATGTTGTCTTCAACCTCAGGGGAAAAGCAGCATGAGAGAGGGGAGTGGGAAGCTGCTATTGTGCAAGTGCATGGAGAAATGGCCACAGCTGCTCTGTGCTGTGCTGCTGTTGCCTTCTCTTCCAGCCTCCCTGGAAAGGAGCTGGTAGCCAAAGCCACAAGTGTGTGGTCTTGGTTCAGGGAGGCTGGGAAGTGCCCCAGCCTGGCTGGTGTCCACAGCTGCTCTCCATCACCACTGGTGCTGGGCTGTGTGGGGGCTGCTCTGCAGGGAGCTGCTCTTTGTAGCAAGGGGGCTGGGGTGGTACGGGCTTCTGGAAAGGCAGCTGTACAGGTCCTATGGTGGGAAGTCAGGAACTCAGCATCACGTATCCTGGGTGCAAATGGTGTCACTGTTCCTTATGTCCACGAACTGGTGAGAAGCATTTGGTAGAGGTGGCAGCAGCCTTGGCTAGGGGAACAGGATCAAGTGAAAAAAGCAGCAGTCTCTGAAGTGTAATGTTTTTTTCCTCTGTGGTGGTGTTGATATTGATGATGAATAGATTCAGCCTGGACATGGAGCTCCTCAGGGAGCAGCTTGGCTTTGTGTTAAGCAGTATTTTTATCATGGTCATATGCAGAGATTAAGGAAGATCTTGCCTTTGGGTACAGAGACAACAGAAACTTACTCCCTTGTGATCACTGCCCTCTCAGTTCTTCTTTCTGATAAAGAGGAAGGGAAGTTGTTGGCCCAGGATTAAGGATGACTTAGGTGAACCTGACTCATCTACTTAAAAAGCCCATTTGGGTGAATTATATGCAGATACTGCTGTTGTTGCCTGTGGAAGTCAGAGCCACAGAGATGTGCAAGCTGGGGGTATCTGCTCTTCTCTAGGTGCCATATTGGTCAGTGCCATGCTGGAGACAGATGGGCTTTTGGTATGACCTGGCGTGGCTTGGATTTGTCATGATTATCATTGCCCTTGGGGCTTTCAAGGACGCAGGTTCCTGTTACCTGCCTGTTGAACCTGAGAACTATGGTATAAACTGAGGAGGACATGTAGAATTGTATGGGAGCATTACAGAGGTGTTCCTACTTTCCCTTGAATTCCCTTTGCAGCAGGCTTTGTCTCTTCCTCTTGTACCACTCCTAAGGTGTGTCTTTTCTACTGTGTCTGTGCTGCAGGAAAATGGGAGTGCCCGTGGCATCAGTGTGATGTGTGTGGTAAGGAGGCAGCTTCCTTCTGTGAGATGTGCCCCAGGTCCTTCTGCAAGCAGCACCGGGAAGGCATGCTCTTCATCTCCAAGCTGGATGGACGTTTAAGCTGCACAGAGCATGATCCCTGTGGGCCTAACCCTCTAGAGCCGGGAGAAATTCGTGAGTATGTGCCTCCCATAGAAACCCTGGCTGACGGGGAGGACACCCAGGCACCAGAGCAGCCTCCTGCAGACACAGACCTGAGCGATCAGCCTCTGGACAGCCTATCTCAGTCTGTGGCCCTCAGACTGCAGTCGCCAGAAAAGCCCCCTGCTACCCTAGCGCTAAGGCTGCCGCCGTCAGACAAGCCCCCCACCA
This sequence comes from Bucorvus abyssinicus, assembly GCA_009769605.1. NCBI lineage: Eukaryota > Metazoa > Chordata > Aves > Bucerotiformes > Bucorvidae > Bucorvus > Bucorvus abyssinicus. The sequence continues at coordinate 8,533,784 of CM020041.1, forward strand.
CCCTAGCCCTGAAGCTGCAGCCATCAAACAAGCCCCCCACCACCCTGGCCCTCAGGCTGCCTCCGCCAGACAAACCACCTGCCACCCTGGCGCTGAGACTGCCACCATCAAATAAACCCCCCACCACCCTGTCACTGAGGCTGAAGCCATCCAACAAACCCCCCACCACCCTCTCGCTCCGGCTGCAGCCTTCAGACAAACCTCCCACCACCTTGTCGCTCCGCCTGCAGCCATCAGACAGGCCACAGGCTGCCCTGTCCCTAAGGCTGCAGTCAGAGAAGCAACCCATTATAGTAGCACTGCGGCCTCAGCAGCCTGACAAACCTCCCGCCAACGCGGTGCTGTGGCCGCTGGACGAGTCCTCCAGTGATGCCTCACAGCCTCACCTGCAGAGCAAATCTCCTCCAGGAAGCCCACAGTCACTGGACGAGTCGCTCGTCCCTGCTGGTGCCCTGCAGCTCCAGCTGTCGGATGAGCCTCCTGCCGCCCCTGGGGTTTTGGGGTTATCAGCCAAGTCTCTCATTGACGCCAGGACCCAGCAGGCTGAGCTGCTGGATGAGTTCCCAGCAGAATGCCTGCATCCTCAACTGTCAGACAGACTGCTCACTACTGTGGGGACCCTGCAGTCCCAGCTAGTGGATGAGCCTCCTGAGGACGATGAGCTTCAGCTGGTGGACAGAGCTTCTCCACAGAGTCCGCAGCTTCGGTCTGTGGAACAGTCTGCCAGCTCCATGGTGCCGCAGGTCCCAGCCTCGGAGATGGCTCCTGGTCCTGGGATGCTGTGGCCCCTGCCTATTGAAAAAGTCCCCAGCTCCCCAGTCTCACACATCCTGCCCACAGAAAAGGCTCCTGGATCAGCTGTGCCACAGCCTCCACCTCCGGAGAAGGCTTCCTTCTCCGGGCTAGTGCAGGTCCCAGCCATGGAGAATGCTCCCAGCTCTGGGGTGCCCCGTTCCTTGCCTCTGGAGAAGCCTCCTGCCCTGGGAATGCCACGGATGCTGCCCACCGAGAAGGCTTCCAGCTTAGGGTTGCCACGGCCCCTGCCTCTGGAAAAGGCTCCTGGCTCCCGGTCACCGCACGTCCTGCCCATGGAGAAGGCTTTCAGCTCAGGGGCCCTGCGGATCCCACTCACGCAGAAGGCACTCGCCCCTGGGGTGCTGCGGCCCCTGCCTCCAGAGAAGGCTGTTGACTCTGGGGCCCTGTGGGTCCTGCCTCCGGAGAAAGCTCTCAGCTCTGGAGTGGCTCGGCCTCAGCTCTTGGAGAGGCCCCTCACTCTTACAGCCCCATGGCCTCAGGCGTCGGACAAGCTGGCTGCTGCCGTGGCTCCTCGGCCTCAGGCCTTGGACAAGCCTCTGGCTGCGTCAGCTCCGAGGCTGTTGCTGTCAGAGAAGGCACTGCGGCCTGTTGATCAGAACGCTCAGCCGAAGGAGAGAGGAGCCCCGACCATGGAGCTGAATCCCCAGCAGAAAGAGAGGACCATGTTAGCTGGCGAGCAGATCTCTTGGTCTGCAGGGAAAGCAGTGACGCATGTCGGACAGGTACCTTGGCCTACGGAGAAACTTCAGATGCATGAGCAAACCCACTGGCCCACTGCAAAATCCCTGACACCTGCAGAGCAGCCTCCCCGGACAGCAGAGAAACTACCAGAGCCGACCCTTCAGCCCGGCTGGGAAGTGGCCTCAGCCCCCACAGAGCAAACCCCTTGGACATCAGAGAGATTGCGTGCGTTTGAGCAGACCCCTCGGCCAGCCAGGGAAGCACCGGTGCCCCCAGAGCAGATGCAGTGGATTGTGACGAACATTCAGACAATTGACCAGATTTCTTGGCTGAGTGGAAAAGCACAGACTCCTCGGGGGCAGGACCCTTTGCCTGAACAAAACACAGCGCTAGCCCGTAACCAGGATTCTGTCTGTCGTGAGTTGGCTGACTCAGAGCCAAAGTGAGGTTGGTGAATACGGGAGGCAGGTTTCAGTCCTTTAATGTTTAGGGAGGGGGAATCTTTGTTTTGGTTTTTTTTTATTCACTTCCCTGAGCCCAGCCCCTAATCCATGCACATCCCATCCATATTCTCTCGTGACGTGAGCAAGGACATTCTCTTAAGTCTGAGTGTGGCCCAGCCAAGAGGGAGAGAGCATCCGTGACCTTTTCCTCTTCCTTTTACAAATGGTAAAGCTGAAATAAAGAGTCCACTCTGGGTAAAAATCTACAATTCCATTGAAATGGTCACATTACTGATCCAGTGTGTTGGAGCTTCAGGTCTGTTTCGTAGGTGGGCTCCCAGGTACAGCCAGGGACCTTGCTCTTCTTAACTGTATTTAGAGGAAGCAGATCAGTCAGGCTGCCCTGGGTCTGGAGATGTTCCAGGCTCAGGTGGTGAGCAGTCAGGTGTACTCCCTTGCTGGACTCTGTAGGAGCAGGCAAGGGGTTTACCTGTTGTTGGCCCAGGTCTCTGTCCCTGCAGACTGTTGTTCTGCCAGGTTTGTCTGTCTGTTCACTGGGACGTGCTGCATGCGTGGTTCACTGAAGGACAGGTGTCGTCTCCAGCTGAGCTGGGAGAGCAGCCTGCTGCGCTCACGGCAGTTTTCTCCAGCAATAGACAACATCCGTTCAGGCTCCTTTGTACAAAGCTGCAACTGGCGAGGCCCAAGAAATGGGGAATCTGAAGGAGGTCAGGGAAAAGAGAGGTCTTGGAAGAAGCCATCCGGCAGTTTCTTCATTCTTCTGTCTTAATCCTGTAGCACAGGAGACGCAAAGTGTTTCCTGCACTTGAAAACAGTGTGAACCAATAAAGCAGCAATAGCAGCGTAGGGCAGAGTGGGTTTTCCTGAGGTGCTGAGGACCGCCCTGGCAGGGTGCTGGTGCTCCCTTTCAAATGCCCATCCAGTGTTTTTAACTTCTGTCATTACCGTGAGCCAGCAGACTGAGCAGTGTTTTCTCACCTTGCCTCAGACGTGTTCAGGACGTGTTCTCATCATACCTGGTCTTCCCGGCAGCAGGACGCAGCGCCGAGCTGTCGGTGAAGCCGGTACCATTTGCTACACAGCGCGGAGGCAAAGGTGCCGTAGCTGTATCAGGACCCATCTCGACACCTTCCCCTTGGGTAGCTTCTGGCTTGATTCTTCTACAACCAAAGGAGACTTGAATTAACTGGACTGTGTTGGTGTGCATGTGTGTGCGTGTGTGTCCTCCCAACCGAGTAGTAGTTCTCACACTGGAACATGGTGGGCTCCAGCAGCTGGCTGGCTTTCTTTTTTCCTCTTCTCCCTTTTCCAGTTAAGGAGATGTTTAGTACCTGGTGGTCATCAGGCTGGTGTCCAGACTAGGCCTGCTGAAAGTTGTTTACTCAAGCCCTGAGGCAGAAGTTCACTTGGCCGTGGTACTCGTGGGGCAAGCGGTTGAGTCCCAGGGACCTGCAGGGTGGTGTCCTGGGACCACCAGCACCCTGGCAGGCAGGAGGAGGATGGGCCTCCCTGGGTGGCCCTGTTCGGACTGGAGGAGGTCGGTGCCCTGCGAAGGAAGCGCTGCTGACCAGCACACTCTCCCACTCTCACAACACATTACCTCTCTGGTTTGCCTGAGTTCTGCCAATCCAGATACCGCAGCCTCGGATCTCCGTGCCTGCCACCAGACCCTCGCGCAGCTCCAGTGTATCCCACTCCTTCCAGGCAGATCCGGGGATCCCTCCTCGGAAAGGCAGCATTCAGCTCCAGGCTGACCCTCTCCCTCTGACGCGGAAGCAGGTCCTTGTTCCCACCCGGCTGGCAAGTGCCTGCTGCTCCCAGAGCAGACAGTCATGAGCTGTGTGGTTTTCTGTGACGGGAGGCAGATGCCTGCACCGAGACAGGTCTTGATCTGTTCTCCTTCCCTGATGTGTGCACTTCAGGATACCTTTGCAGCACCTGCTGTGAAGGCTGGGTGTGCTGGGCACGAAGGGACGTCACCAGTGCTGTGGTGCATCTCTTCTCTAGTCCAAATCATTTCAGATCCTTTGTAGAATAGCGAGCAACTTCAAAAAGCTTTTTGGCTTATGGAAACTTACTGTTTAATGTTGGGTTTTTTTCCGGGAAGACTGGCAGGTCAGTTCCTGCTTGCTGCTGAAACTGGGGAAATGCAAGTGGCTTGTGTTTCTGTGTGACTCCTGTACAAAGGGAATCAGGACAACTCCTCAGAGTCTTTGAGAAGATAATCTAAGGGCATTCATAATTTTTTTAAACAAATTTTAAAGAAAGGTAATGATGCTCAGTATATTAAGTATTTATCATGTGTGAGAAGGAAAATAAATCTCGAATTTCCATTTATAGGCCTTCCCGTGAGCTGGACTTAGTCCTATAGATCATGTAAGTAGGGTTACCTCCCTGCCAGCTGCCCAGCCAGCTACAGCTGTAACCAGAAAGGTGTCTGCACTGCTCTGTCCACCTCCGCTTTGCATTGTCACGTGTTAAGTAGTTATTGTTTCATGAAAAATAAACTGTGAATATTTTTGGTGCAGGCTTTTTTAAATCTGTAAAATGGAGAAGTTCTCAATGAATTCTCATTTAAGTGCAGGTTTGAAAAAAAATCACTTCTCTAAACCGTGTGCTCATGTGGTAGGGTGAAGCTCGCACAGCAGCAGCCTGTCACGCAGCGGGCTCTTACCCAAAAGCTTGTTTTGAGCAGTGAACGTGGATTGAACCGCTGCATGGCATTTCAAACCCAGCCTTATTCCTTGCATCTGACTGTAGCCTGCCTCTCTTCCTGTCTCCCTTCATGCCTTTTCCATGAGGATCCAGGTTTCTAGCTTACTTCCCTCCATCTGCTGTCAGAAAGTTGCCTTCAGCATAGCGGGGAGGCTGCTCAGTAAAATTCTCATTCGGAAGCATCAGTGAAGGAGGAAGCCAGCAAGCTGCTCTTCCCTTCTCACCCTGCTCTGGGCGAACCTGCTTTGTCAAGGGGTTGAACTTAGATGATCTCCAGAGGTCCCTTGCAGCCCCCACGACTCTATGATTCTGGGATCAGGAGGGCTTTTCAGGCATGCACGGGGCTTGCAGAGGGAGTAGTGGTGCTGTTAGGAACGGCTGTCCTTGCTGGGTCACCTCAGCAAGATGGGCAAGGCCTGACCAGGTCCCCGCAGCCCGACTCTGCCCAGCCTGCCTTCACCAGCAGGAGCATGGGCATGGGCTGAGAAAGCTCTGCTCAGCAGAACCCTCGCGAAGGAAATGTGGGCTGCTTCAGCGCTTGAGGTGGCTCTCGCTGTTGGTGGCAGCTGGTAGCACTGCCTTGGAGGAGGAGAGGGAGGTGTCTGTACCAGAGTAGTTGGGTTCATTTTCTGCAGTTCATTGCTGCCTCCAGTTCAGCCAGTTTGAATCACTGGAGCTTTTTAAGGTAGAGGAAAGTGGCAGATAACATATAGCCCTGGCAGACAGCTCCTGTGGGAGACAGACTGCTGTGGAGCTGCTCAGCCTCCTCGAGCCTTTGCACTGGACTCGGCCAGCTTTGCTGCAGTTCCATGGCCAAGGCCACAGTGCTTTTTTGCGGTGTTGGAGGGATCCTGGTCACCAACAGTCTCCTGTCAGCTGTAATTGCACCCAAGCCGGGTGACAGGTGACTCTTGTGTTGATTCACTGTTGTGGAGGGTTATAGAAGCAGAATCAAGGGTGTAATTATTTCTGCTCAGAGCTGTGTCCATTTCCCTGCTGTCCCAGGGAGGATCACGGCAACTTCCCAGGCTCATGAGCCTATTCCCACTTGTAGGGATGGCTCTGCTTTCCCAGTTCTGAAGGGGATGAAGGATTTGCTCCCACACTAATGCTTTGCTGGACAACATCCTGCTGTCAGGATAGCCTGGCTGCCTCTGTTCAGAGCCAGTGGGCTGGGGTCACCGGTTGTGGCCTCCATCCCACAGTAGGACCCACTTCAGTGGTCCTGTCTGGTGCGGCTCATCCCATCTGCACCAGCCCCCTGCCAGCCACAGCTCTGGTAAGTCCAGCAGCAAAGTGACCACTGTGAGGGGTCATCCCCTCCTGCACACCTTCACATTTGAGCTCATGGCAGCTTGCTTGATTGCTGTTCTCAAGTTAAAACTTTTCCTATTTAACAACAAACCCCACAAGAACCAGATTCCCTTCAGAGCACAGGGTATCCTGGTGGTACTGTGGGCATGTGCGTTGTAAGTCAGGGTTAACCCCCCGCCAGGCGCAAGCTTTGCTTTGAAGGTGTGGCTGTGGTTGAAATTCAGGAGGCAGAGAGATGGTTGAGTTAGAGGGCAGTAACCAAGTACTAAAGCAAGATGATGTAGATCAAGGGTGTTAGAAGAGCTTCAGCTCAATTTCACAGGAAAAAAAAAGAAAAGGAAACAAAGGCCCTAACCCTGATGCATCTTGGCAGTGGTTGAACCGGTGAGCGCTGTGGGTGTGCGCTGCTCCTGCCTGAACACCACGGCCAGCGTTGTGACCAGGCAGGGGGATTTTGTTTGAGAAACCTCAGACCTTCAACGCCTTCCGTTTATTTTTAATTTCAGCCTTAACTTCTGATTTTGCTTGATGTTTGGAATAACCGTAATTGTAACCTGCTTGTAATGTGCTTTGCCCTAAATTACTGCTGAGGCTTTCAGCCTTTGCCAGCTGCCGAGTGTTAAAGCGAAGTGGCAAACCGTGCAGCTACTCCCACAGCACAGAGGGGCCGGCCAGGGTTCGGGCTGTATTTATCGCCTGGGCTTTGTCTGCTCTAATTACTCCCCTGTGATAGCGATAACACCTGTGGCAGCATTTGCGGCCAGGCCGTACCTCTTGCAGCAGCACAGCCAGGCTGATGGGTGCTTGGGGCTCCCAGGGCTGGGAGATGGGATGCTGGAGCTCAGGGTCCGCTCTGCCGCTTGCCTGGCTTCAGCAGGAGTCTCACCTGCGGGGTGGCCGTGCCCTCGCCCTCGCTTGGCAGGAGGTGGGAAGAGGCAAGATTGCTGCTACGGGTCCTCCAAAAGCAATCCAGGCAAAGTGCGGTGCTTGAGCTCGGGCTGGAGAAGTGGCAGTGATGGACAGTCCCTACAGCACTGAATCTACCTCCTAGGGAAATCTGAGAAATGGGTGTTGCGATGTCCTATTTCAAGGTAAAGTTTTAATCAGTTTGCCCTTGGCAAAGCGCTTGGGCAATTGTGGTGCTATTGTAAACCGTTGGGCAGCTCAGCACAGTAGGGCTGAACTCACAGCCCCTGGCCCGCGCACTGGAGGTTTCTTCACTGGCAGAGTCCCGTCCCCTGATAGCTGGGGCTGGGCTTTGGCGCATGTGACGAGGTGTGACTCAGTTCCTTCAATTTACGGTGATTTTGAGACTCAAACCAGTGTGCCAGTGGCCCTGTGGGCGTGGGGAGTGAGTGGAGCCACGTGAAGCAAGGCAGGCGTCCGCTTACTGCATGTTGTGTCCGTTTGGTACTGAGCTGGTTTCAGGTTTTTTTTTTTTCTGATGTTTCCAAGTTGTTGACTTTAAGGAACTGGGTTTTGTGTATTTTTTTTTAGACACTGGGAACTTGTTAAAAGGAAAAGCAGCAGCATGGGGAGGCTTAATGTGGAACGTGGCTGGAGCTGAGGGTGGCCCCTGCCAACGTGGGTGGGAGGAGGTCGGACATGTCGGCACAGGCAGGGAGCAGCTCTGCCTGCAACGGGCAGAAGCCTTTCAGCAGCGGCGCTCCTGGCCCTGCTGGCTTCCCAGACACCAAACGTGTAGGACACTGCGGCTGGCTTTGAGTGTCCCCTGCCCCCCTCTGGTGCCATGTGCTCGGCTAGGCTGCGGGTCCCAGGGAGGCTGGCCCTGGCTGCTGGGGGATGGGGACACGGGAGGCTGCCCATGGCAGCAGCTGAAGCCCCACGTCGCAGGTTTGCTCAGAGAGGGGGGAGGCCTTGGTGTAAGCAGCCCCACGCCGCGTTCCTGCCCCACCAAAGTCCACTGCCCATGTGGTGGTGGCAGAGCGGAGTCCCCCACAAGGTCCCGTTCCCCAGAGGAAAAGCAGCAGGAGTCAAGGTGCCTGGCTGAGGCGAGGGCTGGCTGGAGCTGCGGGTGGGCAGCAGGCGAGCACTGTGCGAGGGATGCATGGGTGCTTGGCCCTGGCTGGGACTCGTCTGGGTTCTAAGCGGTGATGCCAGAGTGGGTGAGAGAAACCTAATATTTCCAGCATGTATATTATTTTTAGAAGAGGGAGAGGGGAGAGTCTTGGACCATTGATTACTTTCATTTTGCTCCCCTTAGACTGTTGGCTGTGTATGTGAAACTTATAATGAAAAGAGGGTCGCCCTGCCCAGGTGCTCCCAGAACATGTACTGTAATTCTTTGTATATAGAAGAAAAATTACTGTAAAGTAAAGTTTAACTTTACTCTCGATGTCCTCTTGTGGTTTGTCTTGCCGAGCGGGGGGACGGGGGGAGCCCAGCTGTGCCCAGACACCCTGGGCAGGGACAGGAGAGGCCCAGCAGCGGCGCAGGCAGGGGACAGCTCAGACCACAATGCGTTTTATTTACATGGTACATCTCGAGAGAAGACGCTTAAGTAAATCTGCAAAGAATCGGTCAGCATCTCTGAGAGAATAAGTTAATGGCCGCCGCTGGACCGCAGCAGTGACTCAGGGAAGCAGCTCCCACAAACGCCAGGTGACAGGGAGAGAGTCCCCAAGGGTGATGGCCCACAGTGTCCTGACACCGCAGGGCAGTTCTGCTGCTCTGCACGCTGGGAGCTGCCCGGTCGCGGGGCTGCCGTGTTGCGGACTGGCCTGTACAGCTAAAACACAGCAGGTAAAAAAACAGGAGTCCAGCGCGCGCCGGCTGCCCAGCCAGCAGCAGCGGTTCCCTTTTGGCAGGAGGTCTCAGTGGTGGCAGCACCCGTAGAAGTAGGCACTGTTCCTCTGGCCCAGGTCAACGCCCTTCTCCTCTTCTGGAAGAGAGCAGGGGCAGCAGGCTGCCAGCATGTCTACGCCACAAGGCCGTGCGAGAGCCCAAGAGTTGCAGGTCCCTTGGGAGGGGTTTGGTGCCTCCCGCAGAGAAGTGGCAGGGCTCACGGCCATGGCACAGCCCAGGGCTGGAGGCGTAAGCCAGGCTGAGCATGCCTGGACAGGTCTGGTGCAGAGCTGAGTGCCAGTCCCGCAGCCAGACAGGGTTCCTGGCTCCCGTTTGCCAAAGGCCACCCGTGGCCCAGTTGGGTGGATATGCTGAGCAGGGACAAGGACAGGGTGATGGGACCCAAGGTGCATGGGACAACCCCCAGCACAGAGGCACCGCAGCCCCAGGGAGGGTGGGGGGAGGAGGGGCCCTGCCAGACCACACAGTGCTTGCCCTCCACATCCTCCCCAGGGGCACATGCACCCCCGGCATAGGAGAGCATGCTTGGAGAGGGATGGATCCTGCCTGCTCACCTGTCATCACCTGGAAGGCAGAGAAGTGGACATAGTCCTCGGCCACTTTCTGGAACAGCTCATCTGGGGGCAGAATAGGCAGGGTGGGTGTGGGTGTGGGCAGCCCCTCCGCCAGGCAGAGCCCCCCTAGGACTCCAGCAGGGTCACGGCCGGCAGCATTGGGGCTACTCACCCACATTCAGGCCTGTCTTACTGGAGGTTTCAAAATGCTCTGCCTTGATTTCTGAAAGAAGGGCTTGGGTTAGCGGCTGTTGCAGGTGCAGGATGTGGCCCTGCGGGCTTGCCTCCCCCCAGCATCACCCCCTGGGCACGGCTGCTAACAGTGGGCTGGCTGGGGCCCAGGACAGGGCTCCGCTCCCATCCCCTTGGCCCAGCTGGCCGTGCCTGCCCCTGTCAGGACAGGCTGTGCCCAGGGAGGTCACGGCTCTGCTGAGGGTTCAGGGCAAGGGCAGAGCCCCTTACGCCTCCCAGATGCAGCAACTCCATCCCCCCTCTCACCCCCCGCACCCACGTGGTGCTGCAGGAGCCCGGGAAGGGCCAGCATGAGGGTGCCCAGCCGTGAGCACCCTGGCCCCACAGGGCGCCTGGCCCTACCGTCAGCGTAGTCCTGCACATCATGGAAGTCGACCCCGCGCTTCCTCCTGTCCTCCTCCAGCAGGTCGCTCTTGGTGCCACACAGGTAGATCCGGCAGCCCTGCGGCAGGCAGAGGGGCAGGAGGAACACGGGCCTAGCACTGGCACCAGTTCCCCTTCCCTTCCATCGAGGCTTCACACCCCCCAGCCCGGCCGTACCTCCTCGCAGTTCTGCAGCTCGTTCACCCAGAACTTGGCTCGCTGGAAACTGCTGCTGTCTGTGAGATCTGGGGGAGAGGGATCAGGGTCTGCCCCCTCCCTCGCACGCCTGCACCCTGACCTACCCGCACCACCCTCTGCCCGTGGCCTTCACAGCCACTGGCTCCTTCCTCTTCCCTCAGCACCCTGCCCTTACCGTAGCAGACGACGGCAGCCCGCGCCCCGCGGTAATAGATGCGGCTCATGGCCTCATAGCGCTCCGAGCCGGCCGTGTCCTGGGGGCGACAGGGAAGTGCTCGGCTGGTGGCAGCAGCTCTTGGGGGTCTCCGTGACGGGGGGGTGGCACCGGGGTGCCGGCACAGCCCTTGCCCCCGCACTTACCCAGATCCCTAGCGTCACCGTCTGGTCCCCCACGGTCATCACCTTGGCCACGAAGGCGGCGCCGATCGTCTGGAAGAGAAGCAGCGGTGGGGACCGGCCCGGGGACGTGGTGGGGAAACAAGGAGACCCCAGGGACGCGGCGGGGAAAGGAGGAGACCTCAGGGACGCGGTGGGATCCTGCCCGCGGCTGCGGAGGGCATCTGGCCTGGGAACACCGAGAAACCCGCCTGGGGACGCGGGAGGCACCATCCCGGGGAAACGGCGGGGAAACGAGGGGACCGATCGACCCGGGGACGGGAGAGGGATGCGGGGAGGGCCACGCACGAGGGGACCGTGCCGGACGCATGCGGGGGACGCCGTCCCGGGGACGCGAAAGAGCGGCCGCGGGGTCCGGTGGGACGGCAGGCCCGGTGCCAGTCACTCACGTTCTGGTAGGGCCCGGGCCGAAAGCGGCGGTGGGCGCAGCGCTCCACCAGGCTGCTCTTGCCCACGCCCTCCTGACCCAGCAGCACCACCTTGGCGTCCACCCGCCGCCCGCTCATCCTCCTCCCGCCGCCGCCGCCGCCGCGGGGCGGGGCCGACACCGGGCGGGGCGGGCGCGACGGAAGCGCGCGGCGCTCCGCGGTAGGGGGCGGAGCCAGCGCCGGAAGTGCGTTGGGGAGAGGAGGAAGTGCGCGGCGGGGCGGGGCGGGCGCAGGCCGCATGGCGGCCGCCCAGCAGGCGCTGGCTCGAGCGGGCGCGGCGGCGGCGCGGGCCTGAACGGCGGCGGCCCATGGGGAAGTACTGCGCCAGCCTGGGCGTCCTCAAGGGGCCCTGGGACCAGGTCTTCGCCGCCTTCTGGCAGCGCTACCCCAACCCCTACAGGTGCGCCGGGGCCATCGACCGCCCCGCCTCAGGGCTCCCCCCGGGACCCTCCCCTACCCTCCTCCCCGCGATCCGTCGCGGCCCTCTGCGCCCCCTCCAAGGAGTCCCTCGTTGTCCGCGTCCTTCACTCCGGTCCCCCGCGGGATGGTGCCCCCCGCCGTCTCAGTCTCTTTCCCCGAGAGTCCTACGAGGGCAGGGCCCTCTGCTCGCACCCTCCTCCAGTCTCCTGGGATGGGTACCCCGCACCACGGGTTCCCAGTTGGATGCTGGTTCCCTCTTTTTCTTAATACCATAAGCCTCTTCTCCCGCCTGCAGTGATTGATGGCTCCTAGCCCCGCGGAGGGGGGAGGGGGCTTAGTCTGGAGCAGAGCCTGATGGGTTTTCCCCATCCACTTTTTAGCAAACATGTCCTGACCGAAGACATCGTGCACCGGGAGGTGACGGCGGACCACAAGCTGCTCTCCCGGCGGCTCCTGACCAAGACCAACCGGATGCCCCGCTGGGCAGAGCGCTTCTTCCCGGCCAATGTCGCCCACTCCGTCTACATCCTGGAGGACTCTATCGTGGACCCCAAGAACCGGACCATGACCACATTCACCTGGAACATCAACCACGCACGTCTCATGGTAGGTGCCCTTGGGCAGGTACACGTGTGGCTGGGCAGCAGGCGCCAGTCAGTGCCCACAGCCGGGTTGTGCCTCATGCAGGTGGTGGAGGAGCGCTGCGTGTACCAGGTGAACCCAGAGAACAGCAACTGGACCGAGGTCAAGCGGGAAGCCTGGGTCTCTTCCAGCCTGTTTGGCTTCTCACGGGCCATCCAGGTGAGCACTGCCAACTGCTTGAGCAGCGTTGGGTACCCCTCTCTTGGGAGAGGCCTTAAAGCTGCTGCTCGCCCCTGCTCTACCCCTTCCCTGTGCTAGTTTTTTCACCCTTTCCCTTCATCCCCCCCCATCCTCGTGAGATCTTAGGGCACCCAGAACCACCGTGAGCCCACCAGCTGTTTGGGACTGGTCAAGCTGGGACAAAGCCCCCAAGGGCTGTGTGCGGTTGGGGAGCTGGGCTTGCACCTTCACTGATTCTTCCCTCGCAGGAGTTTGGTCTGGCCAGGTTCAAAAGCAACGTGACCAAGAGCACCAAGGGATTTGAATATGTGCTAGCAAGAATGCAAGGTGAGCACCCGAGGGCAGGCTGGGACTGACCGGGACAGGTCTCTTGGGAGTTACAGGTCACACTGGGAATACTCCAGTCCACGGGCAGGTTGTGGCTTGAACTAATCCAACTGTGAAATCCTCATCACTTGCCTTTGCCCCCATGTTTTGGCACAGCCTGCTCTTCCTGGGCTGGGCAGGGGTGGAGCACAGGCAGAGGGGGACGTAAGTCAGTGCTCACGTGCCTGCAGTTCCTCTTTGCGACGTGCCCTGACACACGTAGGTCAGGAGTGCCAGGCTCATTCTCCCTGCTGCATGGGGAAGTTGTGACGGGGCCAGTGTGGCTTCCATGAGCTGCCAGCACTCCTGTGCTGGGGCAGGGCAAGGGCCTGCTGGGGTTGAGTTAACAACTTCTATGTTGCAGGAGAAGCTCCGTCCAAAACACTGGTGGAGACAGCCAAGGAAGCGACCGAGAAAGCCAAGGAGACGGCTCTGGCTGCTACAGAGAAAGCCAAGGACTTGGCGAGCAAGGCAGCCACCAAGAAGAAGCAGCAGTACGTGTGAGGGGCCGGGCACCGGCTGCACCGGAACAGATAGGAGCCTCCTTAGATTTTATATTTTTAAACAAACTGTACAAGTCTGACAATCAGCTGCTGTTAGACCCTCTCTGAGATGTAATTTTCATTAAAGAATCTATTCCCACCTCTGACCTGGCCTGAGGCTGGCCTGGCTGGAGCAGAGCCTAGCACTGCCCTGCGCTCTGGGGATCCTGCCTGCTGCTGGGGCTCTGAGCTCGCAGGCAAGACACAGGCAGAGGTTTCACCAAGTGCTTTACTAGAATAGTGTTGGGTACATATAAGAGAGAGGGGGGAGGCTGCGGGAGCATGAAGACAGATTGCTTAATGCGCTTGTTTCCCCTTCCTGGCTCTCCAGGGGTGACAGAGCCCTCCTGTAGCCATGTCTGCTGGGGACGGTGCTGCCCACACCCATGCCAGGCAGCGCCCGGCCCCCAGCCTGCCTGGGGGAGCACAGGAGGATGTCCTTGTGACAGCCAGGCCCTCTTCTAGCACATTGCAGTGCACAGCGGGTGCCACAGTGCACAGCGGGTGCCACAGTGCACAGCGGGTGCCACAGTGCACAGCGGGTGCCACAGTGCACAGCGGGTGCCACAGTGCACAGCGGGTGCCACAGTGCTATGCAAGCCCCCTGCACCTAGAGCCATGGCTGGTGCCACTCGGCACTCTGGCAGTGAGGGGGGCAAGCACTTGGCTTGCCCCCATCTGTGGACCCTTAACCCAGGCAGCCGTGAGGAGGCCGGCAGAGGCTGCGTGTCCTGTGGCAGCAGGCAGGGAGGAGGCAGGCAGACGGGCAGTGCAAGGAAGGCAGCGGGTGCTGTCAGGATGTGGGGCTGTGGGGGCTGGAGTAGCTGTGGTCCCTCCCGGTGCCGAAACCGGGCAGCAGCAGGTCCCCACCGAACACCGCACCGTCCACCTCTATCTCGGCATCCTCTGGGCACCGGGGAGAGGCCAGGTCAGGCCTCTGACAGCCTCCCCTTCCCTGCCCACCCTCCTTCCCCTCACTCACCTCCCTCGGAGGGCTCCGAGAGCTGGGAGGAGTCCAAGCTGTCAGCCCGTGCCCGTTCCCCAGCGCCGACGGGCGAGAGCAGCCGTTCCAGCCGCCGGCGCAGGCTCTGCTGCTGGTTACGGAGCCGGTCCTTGGCCCTCCGTGCCCTCAGCTCCTGCTCCTCCAGCCTCTGCGGGGAGCCGGGGAGCCGTGAGCGCGGGGTCCCGACCTGGGCGTCCCCGTCGCCACTCGGGGGCCTTCTCGACGGGGTCCCCGGCCGAAGGGTCCCGAGCAGAACGGGGGCCGCCCCCCTCACCTGGATGTGAAGCCGGGCACGGTGAAGGAGGCTCAGCGTGGTGGAACGGTCCGGCCCCGCACCCGCCGGCACCTGCTGCTTCAGCCGCTCCAGGCAGCACCGGAGCTGGGCTCTCCTGCGGCCGGGCAGGGTAGGGGACGAGACGGTGGTCAGCTACGGCCACGGCCGCCCCTGCCCCGCCGCTCCCCCGCCTCGCCTCGCTACCTGTGCTTCTCCAGCGCGTTGTGCACCGACCTGCAGGAGAAGCCCCCGTTGATCAGAACCGGTGCTACCAGCCACCGCCGCGCCCCGCTTCCCCCATCCCCGTCGCTCACCGGACGCTGCCCATGGCCCGACGGGACTGCGCGGGGCAGACCGAGGCGTAGCCGTGCTCGGCTTCGGCCAGGCCCCGTGTGTACCGGGGCCCAGCCGCCCCGCGCTCCCGCCGCTCCAGGAACTCGGCCGCTCGCAGCAGCACCTGGATGCTGGTGACCGGCTCCATGGCTGGGGCGGGGGGCGGGCGGGGTGCGGCGAGCCGCGCGCCCATTGGCTGCGGGGCGCTGACGTCGGCGCGGCGGGGAAACAAATTCGGGCGGGAAGGCGCGTGCTTCAAATTTGAATCGGCGGGAAGGACGCGGCGGGACACGCCCCCTAAAGCTAGGCCACGCCTCCGCGAGGCTGCGCCCCCGAGCCCACACCCGGGGTGCGGCGTGGGGTGGGTGTGTGTGTGTGGGGAGGGGTGTATATGTGTGTGCGTGTGTGCATATATGTATGTCTGTGTGTATATGTGTGTGCGTGTGTGCATGCGTGCACGTGTGTGTCTGTGTGCGTGCATGTGCATGTGTGCGCGTGTGCGCGTGTGTGCATGCATGTGTGTGTGTGTATGTGTGTGTGCATATATGTGTGTGTGTGCGCGCATGCATGTATATATGTTTGTGTGTGTATATATGTGTGTGTACCTGTGTGAGTGTATACAGGTGTGCACATGTGTCTGTGTGTGTATACATATGTGTGTATGTACATGCCCACGCACAGTCACACATGTGTGACCACGCCAGTCAGGCGGGGAGCGGGGGCCTGCGTGCGTACCCCCCACTGCTCCCCCCGCCCATCCCGGACACCCTCTGCCCCCAGCCCCTCGGTCCCCACCTGCCCCGCCGGCACCCACGGCTGTCCCCGGGCGGGCTCCCCGCCTTGAGCCGCCCTCCCCGGACAACCGCCGTGTCCCCACACCACGGGGGACATCCATCCGGGAGTGTTTATCTCTTTATTAACATCATCGGGCGGCCGCAGTGGGGAGGGGGGCACCGGGCCCCGCAGGCCCGGCCCGGCCCCAGGGCACCCACTCGCCGTCATGTGAGGGCTGTTTGCACCTCCTCGGGCTGCGCCCCGGGGGGAGACTCTGCCCCGGCCCAGCAGCAGCCAAAGTTCACCTGAAAAAAATCCACCACGAAGCACATTTCCAGCCCGGGGGCAGGCGCATGGCGGCTGCACGCGACGCTCCGGGAGCGGGGCACGGTCGTGGCACCCCGGGTGAGGCGGTCCTGCGCCCACCACGGCCAGGGCCCTGCGGATGTGAGGTGCGGGCGGCCGCCACGCATGGGGTGTCCTGCCACCATGCCCACCCGGCCCCGAGGGGAGTAGTGGGGCCACGGAGCTGCCCAGCAGCCCCCAGAGCAGCCCCTTTCCCCCCTCCCTGGTCCGCAGCCTCCCACGGAGGCAGGCGTGGCGCAGGGGGTCTCACTGGCTCCGGGCGCGCCGGGCTGTGGGCGAGAGGTGCGCGGCATAGCAGTGCGTGCAAACTCGCACGGGTTTTGGCTGGCCGTAGTGTGGCAGCGCCGCGGTGTACGGTGAGCAGCGGGCGCAGAAGATCTGCCGGGAGAGGGATGGAGTGGGGCTGAGCGGAGCTGGGTCTCCGGGGGACCCCCGCACCCCCTAGCCCGGCACCCCCCCACCCCGTACCTTCCCACAGCTGCGGCAGTGGTGCCGGCGGCGCAGCAGGGTGAAGGGCGAGCGGCAGGCAGAGCACTGGCTGCACGTGCTGTCTGGCACCCACTCGGGCAGGCGGCGGGCACCTGATGGGCAGAATGTCAGTAAAAGCACCACACCCCGGCCCTCATCACTGCCCTGGCCCCAGGAACGTCCTGGCCCCAGGAATGTCCCCGGCTGCACCCATGCTCCTGGGTGTCCTGCGGCCGCTCCGCTGAGCCAGCCCCAGGCCCGACACAGCAACTGTCCCTGTGTGCCTGGGGCTGCCCAGGGCAGCTGGACCCCCCCAGGCAAGACAGGGACAGGATCAGCCCCAGCCTCATGCCCTGCCCCAGAGCCACGGCACCCCAGGCAGCCCCATACCTGCCCTCCGAAGCCCATCTGCCTCCGCAGGGCTGGAGCACAGGGGGCAGTCCGCCACACGAGGGGCATCCATCACACATGGGTCACCGTGCTTTTCCTCTGCGGGGACAAGGGCTGTGGTGGTCCAGCCAACCCGGGGCTGGGCTCAGCCCCAAGGGGTTGGACACTGTAGCAGCGTTGTCCCCACGCCTGGGGACGGGTGATGGGCAGGGCAGAGAGAAGCCATCCCTCATGTCCCTGGGGGTTACTCACGGCTGGCACTTGGCTCCTCCGAGGGCTCCACCTGTGAGGCGACAATCTTGAAGACTGTTTTCAAGATGCTCCGCAGGTCGCTGGCAAAGTTGGTCTGGAGCTGATCAGCCACCCCTGCTCCAGGAGGGTGGGAGGTCAGGGTGCTGAGGGGAGACAGGGTGCTGGGAGGGTGCGAGGGGGGTCACTCACCTGAGATGCAGACGAAGAGGGTGTGCAGCATGTCCTTGGTGCTCCTGTAGCGGGAGCGCAGCTCTGAGCAGCAGGAACCCGGCGTGGCATCAAGCCCTGTCCCCGGGCTGCTCCTGGGAGGCTGGGAGCTGCACAGGGGGAGGTGACGGTTACCCCTGGGGTGGCACGAAAAGTCCCTGTGCCAGCAGGGGTGGATCTGCCATCCTGGCATCCCCGCCACACACCCCCACGACAAATTGGTGTCCACTTTGTCCGCTGGGCTGGAGGGTCCCAGGTGCTTCGTGTGGGTGGAGGGAGGTGGGGTGGCACAGGGGGCCTCCAGGACACCCCAGGGAGCAGGGGGGTCTGCTGTGGGCACAGCTGCCCCCCAAGCTGGGGAGGTGGCTGGACCGCAGGGATCCTCCAGTTCGGCTGTGCACAGACTCCTCTCCAGCAGGCAGAGCTCCTCTGCCGACAGCACCCGCAGCAGGTCCCTGTGGCGAGGGGACAGCATTAGCCCCACATCGTGGCCCCACTGCTGCCCCACGGCCCCACCTGTGGGTGCCCATCTCCCTCCCCAGCATACCTGATCTTCTTCAGAAGGTTGTAGAAGGGGCTGAAGACACGGGGCATCTGCTCAGGACTTTGCTCCAGGCTGAGGGGACCCTCAGGGTAGATGAGGAGGCCGCTGCAAGGGGTCAGAGCCCAGCTCACATCAGACCCCAATTTCCCCCCGCCTCTCCCTGGGGGAGAAGGGTCTGGTACAGGGCAGGGAGCACCCAGCCACCTCTCGTCAGCCCCCGCTCCAGGGGGCTGCACCCACCTGATGATGGCCAGGCGCGGGATGGTGAACATCAGCAGCGGTTCATAGCCGTCGATCATCTCCTGGGTCAGGTAGCCCAGGCGCAGGGCTCTGAGGGAGGGACACCCGTACATTGGGACAAAGCCCCGGAACACCGGGATCCCTGCCACCCCCCGCCTGGCACGGTGCCCCTCACCTCTCCACTGTCTCACAGAAGAGCACAACGATCTCCTGCTGCCTGTAGATCTCCTCAGGAGACTTCACTGCCACTAGCGAGGACACGTAGCTGGAGAGATGGGTGGGCCTGTGAGGATCTTCCAGCCCCAGCACAGCCCCCCATCACCCCAGCACCCTAACCCTGGCCCCCACCTCAGCTCGAACTCCGCAAAGAGCTGATCAAACTGGATGAGCGCAGCCCGGACGGGTTCTGAGTAGGAGCTGGGCTGGCTCAGGCTCTGCTCCCGCAGCACCGTCCGCACCACCTCCAGGCTGCACAGCAGGTTCCTGGCCAGGGGCCGCAGCTGCGCACCGTCTGACTCCTCCACCTCCAGGAAGGTCCCAGCCAGGAGACACTGCCAAGACAGGGAGGGCCATCAGGAGCCAGTGCCCGGGGCAGCACATTCGCTGCCCCCAGGGTCAGCCCACGGTGGGGTGTGCCATCCTGGCTGGCATCAATTGTCCCCCAGCCTGGGGGAGACAGACCCCAGGCTCCATCCTGGGACAGCATCCCTGGGCTCACCTCGGCAGCAAAGAGCATGTGGTTCCCCAGGTTATCCACCAAGAGCTCCTCAGGGAACTTCACCAGGTAGTCACGGCTGTGCCGCTGTGTGGGGATGCACTCCTCCATGATCCGCTCCAGGACCGCCAGCAAGTGAGCCTGGGGAGGGCAGGGATATCACCCACAGCCTCCCAGGGGAAGCAGGGTGACACTGGGGCCGGGGCTGCCCCTGTACCTGGCTGAGATGGAGCTGGTTGAGGAGCACCAGGTACTGCTGCGGGTCCAGCTCAGCATCCAGCCTGTTGATCTCGGCCACCACCCGTGTCACCCTCTCATCGGCGAAGAAGAACTGGGAGAGCAGGCGGGGGTCGGAGCGCTGCGGGGAGAGCAGAGGGGTGATGGCGGGAGCACCCAGTGGCACTGGGTGCTGGGCCAGAGGGCCTCTAAAGCTCTGGTGCCCACAGCCAGGCGGGGTGGGGTCTGATGGGGTTTGCTCCCCTGTGGCCTGTCCCCATGGGGCAGCCCCGAGTCCACCAACAACCACTCAGGCAGGTAAGCGGAACTCCCATGGTGCCTCCAGCTTGGCCGAGCTGTGCCGGGGGCAGGCGGAGAGGCCCCGGCCGAGCCCTCCCGGGAGCGCCGCCGTCCCCACCCACCCGTGCCTCAGTTTCCCTAGGAGCAGAGCAGGATGAACAAGCTCGGCCGCATCCCGGCAGCGTGGGCACGGATCCGTGCGCAGCTGTAAACACCGGCTCGGGTGAAAGGTCCGCGGGGAGCGGGCAGCCCGCAGGGACACTCCTGGCCCCATCTCGCCCCTAGAATCCCGCGGGGCCGGGGGAACGGAGGGGGCCGGCGCGGCGATCTCCTCTCCCCGGGAAAAGGCGGGGCCGGGCCGGGCGCTGAGCTGCGCGGTGCTGCCCGGTCCTGCCCGCTGCCGCCCGCAATCCCGCCGCCCCCCCAGGCCCGGGGCCGGGCACCTCTTCCTCCCCCCGCTCCGCCCCGGGGGGGCCCCGCCGATCCCCCTGCGCCCGGTGCCGGCGGAGCTCCCGGGCAGCCCCGACGGAGCGCGGGGCGAGGCGGGGGAGTCCTGCACGACGCCCCCGCTCTCACCTTGGGCCGGCGCAGCCAGCGGCGGAGGGCGGCGGGCAGCATGGCGCGTCCCGCAGCTCTGCCGCCGCCCGGTTCCCCGCGCTCGCCGCTCGCCGACGGGGCGGGCCGGCACAGGGCACCGCCCGGGGGCGGACCGGGGCGGGGGCCGCCCAGGAGCGGCACCGGGACGACCCGGCAGATCGACCCCCGCCCCGGCCCGCGGTGGGACCCGGGGGCTTTCCCGCTGCCGGTAGGCGGGAGGCGGCTGCCGCTCGACGGACCGGTTCCCTGAGGCGGGGAAGGCGAGGGCGGACTCCCTGTGGGGCGGGCAGGGTGTCCCCGCCGGCTGCCGCGGCTCTCCCAACCGGTGCTGCTCCCTGGTCTCGGTTCATGGCTCCAATTCCCGACCGCAGCTCCTCAGGCTCCCGGTTCTCACCCCCCCACCCCCGCCCCCACCGCCCTCAGTTCTCGCACTGCCCCGCCCGGTTCCCTGGCTCTTCCCCTCATTCCCTGAGGCCCAACTTTCCCGGGACATGGACACTCCAAAGATCTGGCCTCGCAGCCTCCCTAGTCCCGAGCATCCCCGGGCACCAGGGGAAGGCACCTGCCTGCTCTCTGCTGCATGGGCTGTGCAGGGCGTGGGATGCAGGGCAGGATGCTGCAGTGGGAGGGTGGCAAAGCCACCTCCCCGGTGGGAGCAGACAGGGCCAAATGGCCAAGGAGAGGTCCTGGAGGGTGCTCAGGGCTCTGGGCACAGCTAACCACCTCTGCAGTGCCAGAGAAGGTGGCTGGTTCTGCCACCACGCCAGGCTGGCACTGCTGGCCGCAGGATGTGGGTGCTGATAATTCAGGTGGCTAAAAGCCTAATGGGGTGGATTCATGGGTAAAAAATCCACCGAGGATGATTAAGTAAACACGGCAGCACCACTTTGGCTTGAGGAAGTCCCTGAGTCAGAGCAGCAAACAGGTTGAGCAGTCCGGGTGTGGGTGCAGGGCTGGCCCCAGTGCTGGGGATCCGCGTGTCCCCACAGGCTCAGGCCCTGGTTTCGGCTGGGCAGCGGGTCCTGCCTGCCGTGGCTGGGGATCCCTGAGTGCATGGTGAGCCTGGAGCCCTGCCTGTCCCACAGCTGCGGGCAGCGCTGCCACGGCATGTTTTGGGACGCAGTGGGCTTTCCTTGGTGGCTAAGTGCTCCACGCAGCCACGTGTCATCAGCCACGTGCTCTGCCCCACCACAGGAGGGGTGACACTAGGTGTGGGATGGATCGAAGCCCAGCCTCATGCAGACCAGTGCCACGATGAGGGGCACCCCAGGGCTAATGCGTGGCACCGAGGCTGGCAGGGAGGTGAGGGGCTGAGCTGGTCCCCATCGCTCATGGAGGGGACACCCTGAGGGGCACCCCAGGGCTGGGCAGAAGACCCCCCCGGGCAGCAGCGGGAAGGCTGGGGCAGCAGGTGCTGTGCTGCACGGGGGGAGCAGGGGAGCCCTGTGCTGGGACCAGGACACGGGGTGCAGTGTGCAGGGCTTGTCCTGCCTGCGCCGAGTCAGCTGGCTCCAGGGAGGCCGTGGTTCTGAGCGCGGTGCTGCACGGCCGGGATGAACCCAGGGTACCGAGAGAGCTCCGTTACAGGGGGATGGGGAACAGAGGGGCTGGAACGGCTGTGTCGGGGCTGGGGGATCGGAGAGCGGGGATGGGGCTGGGACGCCCCGAAGGCACCGGCGCTCTTTAGGACCCGGGGGAGAGGGTAAGGGTGCGGCGCGGAGCCGTGGGTCGCGACAGCCACCTCCCAGCCGCCAGGCGGCGTGCTGCCGCGCGTCGCTGCCCTCTCCCAAAATGGCGGCAGAGGCTTCACCTCGCCGGGCCTTTCCCCCTCCTCCTTCCCCCCGGGCAGGGGCTGGACGGGCCGCGCCGCCATATTGACTGTTGTCCTGGCTGCGGCGGGCGGCGGGCTGCGCTCGCCATGACTCGCAGGCGGAATAAGGCGTCGGCTGCAGCGGCGGCGTCGGCGGCGGGTGGTTCTGGGCCTCGCCGTGAGAGGGTGGGGGGTTCCGACGCTGGGCCTCCTCCCCCTCCTCCGCCACCGCCGCCGCCACCGGAACCGCCCGCCCCGCCTGAGGTGGTGGCGGCGGCGGGCAGCAGCGGGGATCCGGGCAGAGCCACTGCTCAGGTACCGAGTTAGGCCCTGCGGCCGTGTCTCTGAGGGGTTTCCAGTCGGTGCGGGAATGGGGCAGGGCTTGGGGGGCGGCCCCCGCCCCTTGCCCGCACCGCCCCAGGCCTCGGAGCATCCCTGAGGCACCCACCCCCTTGAGGCCTTGGTGCCCCCATCTCCCCCTTCCTGCTTTTGGAAAGTCCCTTTGCCCTTCGGGAGAGGTGGTGGGGAAGCCACGCTGCTGGGGTGCACTGTGGTGGTGGGGACCCCACGCTCAGGTGAGCGGGGAAGGTGGGTGGTGAAGCCCAAGCCCTTCTCTGGGGGCTTTGGCTGCCTTGGGATGTGGGGGCTACTTTTTGTGGCATCTTGGGGAACGGGATGGATGTGTGGGTGTGGCCTGACCTTGGCTTTGCTGGGCTGGGTGGTGGAGCCAGCTTGGTGGCCTTCACTGTGTTGAGCTGCAGCGAGACTTTGGGATGCCTCTGGCAGATGGCTGGGGTGCTGAGGGCTCCCACTGGTGTGCAGCATCCTGGGGACTCATTGCTCCCAGCAGTCAGGGAAAGCTGATCTCAGCCTCTGCTGGGGAGTGTCAATCAACCAGTGAGCCTGTCACCAGCACTGCATGCTGCTCCCCCTTGGCAGGACCAGCAGCGCTCGGTGGTATGAGAGCAAAGGGCCCACCAGGGACCATGTTGGGTCTGCTCAGGAGACCCATGTGCGCTCCGAGGGCAGAGCCCTGGGCTCGGGGACAGGCGCGCTGGCACGGGTGGCATGGCGTGCTTCAGGGGGTGTTCCCACGGCGACTTGCGGGAGAGTCCAGCCCTGCTGTGGGGCGATGGCAGGTTGCTTAGCATCTGCTGAACAGGCTGTGGGCTGGTTCCAGCACTGCTCGCTGCCTGACATCTCTCGACGTGCCTGGCTGCTGCTGCATGTTCCTGCCTGCTTTGGGGCGCGGGCAGGGAGCCTGGGGGTGGGCCCGGGTCTGGGTGCTCTGGCTGGCTTGGGGAGAGCCAGTCTCTCGCCCACTGTGCATGGTGGTGGCTGTGTCAGCCCCTGCTGAGACCCGGGGTGGCCTAGGAGCCCCCTCCTCCCTGTGGCAGCCCGGGTGGGTGAGCAGTGGAGCTGTGCCCCCCCTCTGCTCTCCTTGGCCTCTGACCTTTGCTTCACCTTGAGCCTGGGAGACGCCATCTGTTTCACAGCAGCGGTTCAATGTGCTGCTCATTGTTGCGGGGCCCTGCTGTGGTGGCAGACAATGGGGCCCCCTCACCCATACCACGCTGGGCTCGTCACGGCTGTCAGGCCTCCAGCAAGCCCGTAGCTGCGGCCTGACTCCTGCCACAGTGCCAGGCGGGAAGCCCCAACCTGGCTGCCCTGTGCGGGGAAAGCGTGAAGAATCGCGTGGGGCTGCACCCCACCCTGGCACATCTGTGCCGTGGGCTGTGCAGAACAAAGAGGTGGCGGGAGGGCATGGGCCTCTTGGGTAATGTAGCAGGGGGGCTCTGCAATGAGCAAGGTGGGGAGTTGCAGCTGCTAGAGCCCCCTTTGGATACCTGCAAGGCAATTTCTGCGTGTCTTGCTTTGCCCCCTTGGTCCCGCTGTGGTAGTGAGAGTTGTTGGTGGCCTCTCAGCTTTGCTTGGTGGTGGAATGGTGGCTCTTTAGTGCAGTGTGGTTGTCCCAAGGGTGCAAAATGCTCCTAGCTGGCACATGGCAGGCTGGCAGCAGCTGGGCAGCCCGAGGCTGCTCTTCTTGGTGGGGGAAGGTGCAGTCCCACATGTAGCTTACATGAAATTTTCTGGTTTGGTGTCAGTGCCATGAGATCTCATTTGCTGCCTCATCTGCCCCATACGTGTGCCACCCTGGGGCCCTACCATACAATGGAGCACACCTGGGGTGGCTCATGATCCGTGTGTCCTTCTGCAGGTGCTGCCCACCACCAACCAGTCGGTGCAGACGTGCTGCCTGCTCTGTCACCGGGAGCGCAAGGACTGGGGTGGGCCATCCCACAATGGGTTGGTTTCCCCGGGCGAGAGGCTGCCGCCAGACTTTGTGCCAACGCTCGTGCAGAACCTCCTGGGAGAAATGCCACTGTGGATCTGCCAGAGCTGTCGGAAGAGTGTGGAGGAGGAAGAGCGGCGGGCAGTGCAGGAGCAGGCCCTGGCGGTAAGAGGTTACGGAGCTCGGGTTGGAAAGGCCGGGGCTGTAGCTCTAGGACTGTGGCACTGACGCACCGCATGGCACCTGGCTGGGCGTCCAGGTCCCCTCCTCGCTCAGAGCTGAGTGTCTCGGACATCCCAGCCCCGCTGCATCCTGCAGCCACCCTGCCCTCCTTGGGGCTGCTGCCAGCTCCTTGGGCAGTGACTGCAGTGGGCAGAGTGCAGTGCTGCGGGGTCTTGCCCGGGCAGCCTGTGCTGGGTTGGAGCTGTCTGTCTGGCGAGGCCAGCAGTGGCACTGCTTCCCTGACAGCCCTGCTCCACTGTGCTTTGTGCCGAGTACCCCCTAGCCCCGAGGCTGCTCCCTGCCCTTACGCCAGATCTCCCTAGAGAGGCAGTGTCTGCCAGGGCAGGTGCATCCCATGTGTGGAGCTCAGGGCCAGAGCAGCTCCCTCCTGCTTGGCTTTGTTTAACCCTGGCTTGGTTTGAGCAGGGCCAGTGCAGGCATGTGGCCCTTGGCATGGCCTGGCCGTGCTGGCAGTGGCCCTGGGAGCCAGGTGCTGTCGCTGTTGGGTGGACGGGCTGTTTGCCACCCACCAGACAGTGACAGGAGCAAATCCCATATGCTGAGCCCCTGCCTCAGGGCAGTGGAAGGGCTCTTGGTGCCAATGCCTTGGGGCCAAGGGCTTCCCCTCCCAGCTTGCTGCTGCTTCACTCTGTGTTTTCCTTGCCAGGTCTCGTTATCCCACACATCCTGCAAGTCACAGTCTTGTGGGGGTGGCTCCCACTCCTCTTCCTCCTCCTCCTCCTCTTCTTCCTCCTCGTGCCATGGGAACTCAGGGGACTGGGACCCCAGTTCTTTCTTGTCTGCTCACAAGCTCTCGGGCCTCTGGAACTCGCAGCACACCAACGGGGCCACGCAGGGCAGCCCCCTTGGGGCCCCCCCTGCTGCACTAGGTGAGTTGGGGTTGAGCAGAGCTTTCTGCCTGGTCCTTGGCTTAGGTGGTTTCCTTCTGGGCACCCAACTGGTGGGCAGGGATAAGCAGGCTGGGCCTCTGAATGTCAGTGCCAGTGGGATGCCTGGGTCCCTTTGCGAAGGTAGAGGGTGGTGGGAGCCAACCCTAGCTCCACTTTCCTTCCAGGTGACAAGCACCCCGGCCTCGCTCTCTCTCCAGAGTGCGCCAGCCTGGCGCCTGCTGTGATGCCGGGGCTCAAGGCCTGTCCCTACAGCCACGCAGCCACCCCCACCTCCAGCAGTGCTGCCCTGGGCTCGCCTCTGCCTACCTCACTCGACTTCTGCAAGACGCTGCCGAAGCAGTTCAAAAGCATGTGCCGGAGGGCCACCCCACCAGGTGCGTGCCCAGAGGCAGGGCTGGCCTTATCCTCCTGGCCCGTGGTTCCCCGCCACCCTCGCTGCCCCAGTGCCTTTCCCCTTGCTGTGCTCTCTGTGGGTCAGGGCTGAATGCTGCAGGGAAAATGGGGTGCTGCCGAGGTCCCTTGTGAGCAGGAATGGCTTCTAGCCCAAGCACCTTGCTGCCTGGGGGGGAGGCAGGCTTTGTCTCATGGAAAAGTGGCCTGAGCGGAGGTGACAGGTGGCTTCAAGCCTGGCCCTGGCCTGCATGGGACAGCCAATGTCTGACTGCCTCTGCTCCTGCCCCTCTGCAGGTGAGGCCTTCCACTCCTCAGAGCATCATCAGCACTCGGACCTCACTGCTCCTCCCAACAGTCCCACCGGCCTCCCCTCCCAGCCACCAGCGCTGATTCCCTCCAAGCAGACGCCTGCCCACCCGGGGCCCTTCAGCTCCCCACCCCACGTCCCGCTGGGCACCTCCCCACAGGCCGCACTCTTCCCTGCGCCCAGCGCACAGGTGGCAGCCCTGAAGCCAGCATCCGAGTCCCCTCCCACCGGCACGGTCTCTCACAGCCCGGGGTCGTGTAAGAGCCCTCACCTGCCCCCTGCCAACGTGCCACTGCTGAAGATGCCGCCTCCACTGTCGGGCTGCCCTCACCCCTGCAATGGGCACTGCAGCACTTCGCTCATCCCTCCTCCTCCCTCCCACCAGCTGCCCAACACAAACAGGTGAGTAGAAAAGCTCTGCCTGCTTCCAGCCTCTCTCCTCGCTGGGCAACATGCCCTTTCTCCCACCCCTGCCCACGGATGCACTTTTCCCTGGAGGGGCCAGCCGCCCTGGCTGGTGGTGCAGGGGGCTGCTGCGTTTGCGTCCAGTTCTGCTGCTGCAGACTCCTGGTCTCTGAGGGCCGAGCTCTTTCTCTCCCCACGTGTCTTCTCCCTGCGGTTGTCCTTTAGTACTGTGGTGCAGAAGAGACTGCTTGCTCCTCCTCCGGCTAAAAGACCCAAAGGAACCACCTGGTCAGCCTGCTGTTGGCCAGCAGGACCTTTGTCAGTGAGATCCGTCGGGCAGCTGTGGCACTGAGCAAAAGTCCTCAAGAGGATGAAGCCTGTGGATTTGTTCTGCTCCCCTGGTCCTCTCTGGGCTGCCTGTGCCCTGGATGAGAGCATGCTGAGCCGCAGGCGCTGGTTCCTCTCTGCTGATTAGCGCTTCCTGTGGAGGCCCAGCCAGGTCCCGGGCTGGAGCTCAAGGAATGGTGCTGTGGGCCGTGCCCTGGCCTCCCTGTCTCTGAGCTGGGTAATCTGTGCCAGTGGGAGCCGGGCCTGCCTGCTCGTGGGGATGTCTGGCAGCTGCATGCAGTTCCAGTGTTTCTCACCCCTGCTACCTGTCGCCCCCAGTGAGTACCGCTCCCTGCCCTGGAATCAGCCTGTGGCCTGGCAGAGGGACACGGCTTTCTGGAGCTCTGGGGCACCAGTCTCCTGCCTGCCAGGAGGCCCTGGGGGGCAAGGAGCTACAGGTGTCTTCTGCTGTGGGCTCCTCTGGCATCTCCCCTGGAGGAGGACACAGGGGAGGGGTTTTTTGAGCCCTGCAAATCCTTCTGCTTGGGCACAGGCTGCCGTGGGAGGGGTGTTCATATGTGCAGAGAGTGGGGTGATTTTTGGAGACCTCCTGGCTCCTGCTCACCTCTCACCCTTCTTCCCTTCTCCTCAGGGACCCCTCTTGCAAAGGACACAAGTTCCCAAACGGTACCAGCTGCCACCCGCCACAGCCATGCGAGGCAGATGAGGGGCTCGGGGAGGACGAGGACAGCAGCTCGGAGCGCAGTTCCTGCACCTCCTCCTCCACCAACCAGAAAGATGGGAAGTTCTGCGACTGCTGCTACTGTGAGTTCTTCGGCCACAATGCGGTGAGTGAGGGGCTGGTCTGCAGCCACCCTCGGTCCTTGTGCTCTGCGTTGCGGCGAGATGTTACACAGTCCGTGTGCTGAGAGTGCGGAGCTGGGCAGGCCTGGCTGCAGCTGGTCCCTGCCAGTGTGTGCATCCCCCGTTTCGTTTCCATCCCACCTCATCAGCCGGCTCATCCCCTTGCTCGTGACTTGCAGCCACCTGCCCAGCCCGTGGGCTTGGCACAGACAGCCAAACCCTGTGGCTTTACAGTAGAAGAGTTCTGTGGGGGCTGTGCCGACTTGTCTGGCTGAGACCTCGGGGAATGGGGCGGTCGAGGAGGTCGGTGGGGGACTGGTGGGGAAGCGGGGGCTGCCTGTGTGTCATGCCGGCTTCATGTGCCCACCCAGCTGACGATGTCTGCTTCCCTCAGCCCCCAGCCGCTCCCACCAGCCGCAACTATGCTGAGATCCGGGAGAAGCTGCGTTCGCGCCTCACCAAGAGGAAAGAGGAGCTGCCGCAGAAACTAGGGCACAACAGCAGCTCGGGAGAGCCTGCTGTGGACCACCGCAACGTGGACGAGCTGCTGGACTACATCAACAGCACAGAACCCAAGCCCTTGAACAGTGCCAAGGCGGCCAAGCGGGCACGGCACAAGCAGAAGAAGAAGGTGAGGCTGGGCAGAGGAAGATGCTGCCTGGGGCGGGCAGCAGGAGGGACATCAGGGCAAGACTGTGCCCCTCACAGGGCTTTGCCTTCTCTCTCTCACATCCATGTGGTTTCTTGAACTCTGTGTCCTTCGGTGCCCTCTCCCCTGAGGTGACAGTGGTGCCCAGCTCTGTGCAGGGCAGGGCAGAGCAGAGGGTGGCCCAGCCCTCCTGGGTGCTTTGGCCTGTGCTGTCCTACCTGCTCTGTGCCACGGCTCTGACAAACACCATGTGTCTGCAGTGCGGAGAGGCAGTGCCCTGATGGCTTGTGCTAGGGCCTCACACCCAGAGCAGTGTCCTGCAAGCAGCACAGTGGCTGTTGCAGTCCCTATGGAGGACATGTGACAGTTTGGGGTGGCTGTGCTGAGCACCGGTCCTTGGGTTTGCTGCCTGACAAAGCCCTGTGGCCTGCACGCATGTCTCTCTGGGCCAGGTCACCTGATCCTCATGACTCCTATGTTGCAGGAGAAGGAGAAAGCCCAGCTGGAAGCAGAGGCCCAGAAGCGGGCAGAGCGCAGCCCTGCAGCCAGCCAGGTCCGGGAGCCAGCCGAGGAGAAGCTGCTGGAGTGGCCAGAGCTGGAGCTGGAGCGGGTGAACAGCTTCCTCAGCAGCCGGCTGCAGGAGATCAAGAACACCATCAAGGACTCTATCCGGGCCAGCTTCAGCGTCTATGACCTCAACCTGGATGTCAATGACTTCCCCAAGAAGGCAGCTGTCCTGGAGCAGAAGAACCTGCTCTCCCACCTCAACGGCTCCTCCGACCTGCAGGACATAGACCTGGCCCTGGCCCCACTCAGCCTGGGCCCTGCCAAGAGCCACGCGCTGCTGCGGGGTGAACTGGGACCCCGATGGGGTGAGGGGCCCGGGGAGCCACCACCAGCTCCGGCAGCGGCCGAGAACGGTGTGGTGAAGCGCCTCAGTGCTGTGCCCAGCCTCTCCCGCATGATCTGGGTGCAGTCCAAGGCTGCGGACTCCACCGCGGACAGCAGTGGGCTGAGCCCGGAGCCTAGGGAGGGACCGCAGCCCAAGGGGCCAGAGCCACCGGAACCCCTGCCCACGGGGAGCCGACAGCGGAAGAACAAGCGGCAGGGTGGGCAGGCAAAGAAAGGAGAGGGAGCTGCGTCCACACCCGGTGGCCAGGCCCGGCTGGAGAGCCCTGGTGTGACGGGGCAGGTGCTGGGAACCAAGCACCCTTCCAAGGCTGGCGCTCCAGAGCTGCAGCGGATGGGTGGCTGTGCTGAGCCGGGGGAGAGCTGCAAGGGGCAGCCCTGGGGCTGCGGCGCTGGCAGCAGGTCAGAGAAGGAGAGAAGCAGTGAGTGGAAAGGCTGGAGGGGAGAGGGCAAAGTGGAGCTGCCAGAGCCAGCGCAGCAGCTGCCTGCTCCAGCCACAGGGGACCGGCAGCTGCCTGCTCCCCCTGCTCTGGGGGGCTCCCCCCAGCCCAAGGGCAAGAGCAGGAAGAGCCGGAACAAGGTGGAGAAATCCAGTACCTCGATCGGTGAGTGCTGGGAGCACCATGTCCTCACCATGACCCCCTTGCCAGCTGTCAGCCCCTTTCAGCCGCAGTGACCCTCTCTCTGCTCCTTTGCTTTGCCAGATGACGTGTTCCTGCCCAAGGACCTGGACGGTGCAGAGATGGACGAGACTGACCGAGAAGTGGAGTATTTCAAGAGGTGAGGGGACAGCCCTGGGGCGGCCGAGCCCTTCCAGCCGGGCTGGGGATGGGCAGAGGGGATAGAGGCTGACCAGGGCTGTTGTCTCCCTGCCAGGTTCTGCCTGGACTCAGCCAAGCAGACGCGACAGAAGGTGGCAGTGAACTGGACCAACTTCACCCTGAAGAAAACCACTTCCAGTGCAGCCCAGTGAGGTGTGGGGGTGTGCTGCCCCCCCTACCTACAGCCGTTCGCCTCTCCTCACTGTGCCCCCCG
Organism: Bucorvus abyssinicus; assembly: GCA_009769605.1. NCBI lineage: Eukaryota > Metazoa > Chordata > Aves > Bucerotiformes > Bucorvidae > Bucorvus > Bucorvus abyssinicus. Next base: position 8,563,745 of record CM020041.1, read on the forward strand.
CCCTGCCCTGCGAGCCCCCCGCCTCGCCTCGGTGGGGTCCCCTCCTCCGCGGGGGGCCCTGGTGCTCTCACCCCGCGGGGACCCCCCCCATCCTGCTGGCCCCCCCCGCGGGGTGACCCCGGCCGTCCCATCCCCCTTTCCGTGGGCGCCCGGCTCCCTGCGCCACAGGGAAGGACCGTGCTGGACCCAATAAAGAACTTTTTAATTTTTTATTTTATTTAACCCGCGCTGTCTGCTGCTTTCTGCCGCCCCGGGGGTGGGGGGGCGGTGTGTGGCACTGCCATACCCCTTCCGCTCCGGTTCGCCCGTCGGGGCGTGGCAACGCGTTGCTAGGCGAGAGCGCCCGCATACGCCACTTCCGGCGCGCGGGATTTATATCCGGGGCGGTGCGGCGGTTGCGGGGTGACGGCGCCATGGAGGCCGGGGCTGATCGGAAGGTAGGGTCGGGCGCAGCCTGGCCGGTACCGACAGCCCTGGGGGACCGGGCGGGGCTGATACCGTGCCGGGCCCGCCTAACCTCGCGACTCCCCACAGAGGCAGCGGGAGGAGGCGGCGGAGACGTCCGACCTGTCCGGGGAGGAAGATGAGGACTATGTGCCCTACGTGCCCATCAAGCAGCGCAAGCAGCAGATGGTAACGGGTCCCGGCGCTGCTGGGGAATGGCTCCGAGCGTCCCTCCCGACTCGGAGCCTCTCACTCCATTTCGACCCGCTTCCTTCCAGCTGCAGAAGCTGCTGCAGATGCGGCGGAAGGTGGTGTCGGAGGAGGAGCAGCGTGACAGCGGGAGCGAGCAGCGGGGTGACGAGGATGACATCCCCCTTGGGCCACAGTCCAACATCAGCCTCCTGGACCAGCACCAGCACCTCAAAGAGAAGGCGGAAGGTAGGGGAGCAACTGGCAGTAGGGCTGGATGGTTCTAGGGAGGGACTGCCACCTCCTCAGTGATTTCCTCATTCTCCCCCCAGCTCGGAAGGAGTCGGCTAAGGAGAAGCAGCTGAAGGAGGAAGAGAAGATCCTGGAGAGTGTTGCAGAGGGCCGAGGTGAGCGGTGGGAACTCGACTTTCAGAGTTGTTAGGGCAGCAGTAGGGGTATTACCCGCTGTGCAACGCTCAAGGACATTCACACCCCAGGATGGACAGGAGATCACAATGGGTTCCCTTGGTTGGCCTCAGCCTGCCTGGCTTAGCCGAGAAGTTGCTGTGGCAGATGCCTGGGCACAGCCAGCTACAGCATTTGGTGTTCCAGAGGGGCTCTCAGGGGTGCTGCTTTCCCTCCTCTGTCTCCAGATGTGGCCTCCCAAAGTGTTTGCCCATGTAGTTCTCTGCTGAGAACTGTGTGTCTGCATGTGGAGAGGTTTCACTGACCTTGTCAGCTTTGTTCTTGCAGCTTTGATGTCGGTGAAGGAGATGGCAAAGGGCATCACCTACGATGACCCGATTAAAACCAGGTGCGTTTCACAGTACAGAGGTTGTGTTAAACTTGAAGAATTGAGGTCAGTCTTCAGCTCCGGGAGGTGACTAAGCCAGAGGAAGAGACTGGGTGAGCAGCCCAGAGCCAGTGCTGCTGAAAGCAGCCTCAGAGAGGTGATCAAGATGTGTCCAAAAGATGTCAGCATGTTCCATCCCCCACCTGTAGGCTGTTCTCAGCTGTTAGCTTGGGAGTTCTTACTGAGACTTTGGGGAAATGCTTAATGTGTGGAACTGCCTTAGATCGCCTGTGCTCACACCATGAAGCCACTTGAGGTTACCTGTTTTCCCTGGTGGGATACCGGAGCCCAACAGGAAGTTGCCCTGGGCCTGCATGGGGGCTGCTGGCTCTGCAGCCTCAGGCTCATTCTGCTCCACGACCTTTCTCTGTTGCTTTCACAGCTGGAGGGCCCCTCGTTACATCCTGGGCATGTCGGAGGCACGGCACGATCGTGTGCGCAAGAAGTACCACATCCTGGTGGAGGGGGAAGGCATCCCACCCCCCATCAAGAGCTTCAAGGAGATGAAGTTCCCAGCAGGTGGGTGGGGAGAGGAGCCTGGCGGGGCACAGGGCACCGTTCTCCTGGGAAACATGTGTCAGCGAGCAGAGCTGTGGGATCTTTAATGCTTGGTGTCAGTGGGGTTTGCAGCTTGAATTCCCAGCAGTGGCTGTGTCCCCTGGCTGCTGGTCTGAGGGGTGTTCATCACTGGTGGAAGAGCTGCTGCTGGCGCATGAGTAGGAGGGAAAGAGGGGCCAGACTTCAGGTCATGGATGTGTCCCCCTTGTTCTCTGACAGCCATCCTGAGGGGCCTGAAGAAAAAAGGGATCCAGCAGCCCACGCCCATACAGATCCAAGGCATCCCCACGATGTGAGTGCTCTGGCCCTGTCCAATGGCGGGGGGCGGGAGAGGGCAGTTGCTCCCACAGCCCACCTGGTGGTATGAACTAGGTGCTTTTCTCTGGTGACAGTTGTGCCCCATCACCTTGCTCAGTCCTGAAGGTCTGAGCCGTTCTGTGATGCTCCTCCTCACCACTGGCCCTGTTTCTCCATCAGCCTCTCGGGAAGGGACATGATTGGCATTGCGTTCACTGGCTCGGGGAAGACCTTGGTGTTCACCCTCCCGGTGATCATGTTCTGCCTGGAGCAGGAGAAGAGGCTGCCCTTCTCCAAGCGGGAGGGACCCTACGGGCTCATCATCTGTCCCTCAGTGAGTGTCAGGGTTGCGGTGATGAGTGGGAGGATGCTTTGGTTGATACTCAGTGGTGATCCCGGATCCTCCCTGCACAGCAGTGTAGGAATGTTACTCATTCCTCTTTCCCTGCAGCGGGAGCTGGCCCGGCAAACCCACGGCATCATCGAGTACTACTGTCGCCTGCTGCAGGAGGACGGGCTGCCCCCTCTCCGCTGTGCCCTCTGCATCGGGGGCATGTCCGTCAAGGAGCAGATGGAGACCATCAAACAGTAAGACCTTGTTAGGCTGGGGCTTTCCCCTTTGCTGTAGGGGACTCAATGGTGGCACCCTGGCTAGATGGCTTCAGGAAGGTGGGAGGGCGAAGGTGATGTGCCATGTGGGTGTTACCTTCCCTAAGCATCACTGCATAGGGCAGGAATCTAAGGAGCCTGTCCATGGCCTTGTCTTGTCCCCCAGTGGTGTGCACATGATGGTGGCAACCCCTGGCCGCCTGATGGACCTGCTGCAGAAGAAGATGGTGAGCCTGGACATCTGCCGTTACTTGGCCTTGGATGAGGCTGACAGGATGATCGATATGGGCTTTGAGGGGGACATCCGGACCATCTTTTCTTACTTCAAGGTACTGAGCTGGCATAATACGAGCACCCTGAAGCTCAGTCCCTCCCTGCCTTGCTTAGTGGGATAAGTGTTAAATCCTTGCCCACACTGAGTTCCCTGCGCAGGGCCAGCGGCAAACACTTCTCTTCAGTGCTACAATGCCCAAGAAGATCCAGAACTTTGCTAAGAGTGCACTGGTGAAGCCCATCACCATTAATGTTGGGCGAGCGGGTGCTGCCAGCCTGGATGTTGTGCAGGTGAGGTAGTTGGGACCTCCCCCATCCCTGTGTGGGAGGCCAGCACCGCTCATGAGGGCACCTGGTGCATCCCCTGTCAGGGAGCTGTGGTTCACGGCCTTCCCTCCCAAGCGGTTAAGGGAGACTAAGCAATGGCAATTTCACTGCTGCCTGTCCGACTCATCTCTCCTTGTTTCTAGGAAGTGGAGTATGTGAAAGAGGAGGCCAAGATGGTGTACCTCCTTGAGTGCCTGCAGAAGACCCCGCCACCTGTGAGTAGCGACCTCTGGCAGTGAGGCTGGGGGCAGCACAGGCACACCGCAGCTCTAGGGCACAGGTGGAGCTGGCGCTGGGGACTGTGATGCTGCAGGGCTCTGCAGTATGTGGGGTAGGCATGAGTGAGCCGTGCTCCAGGTGTAAGCAGGTCCTGGGCCCAGAGCTGTTGCATGCTCCCCTCAGCAAGAGGGAATGGGTTTCCAGAGGGGTTGGTGCCAGCATGCAGAAAAGTGGCTCTTCCATGATGTCTGTGCTGCTGCAGGTGCTGATCTTTGCGGAGAAGAAGGCCGATGTTGATGCGATCCATGAGTACCTACTGCTCAAGGGCGTGGAAGCTGTGGCCATCCACGGAGGGAAAGGTCAGTGAGGGTCTTGGGGAGACCTGGGCTGTGGCGTGGTCCTGCCTAAACCCATCTCTGCCAGAGTGGTGCGTGGCCATGGGAGGTTCCAGTGTACAGCAGCTTGTGATGGTGTGAGGAAGGATTGTGGTAGGGTCAGGAGTGAATGCAACGTTGTATGTAGCAGGCATGAGCACAGTGCATGTCCCTATAGGTCCTAGAAGTCCCTCTGCTCCTTTATTTGGGGAAAGGCTGTGCAGGCCCTCTCGCCCGGGGAGCCCCGGTTGAGTGGCGCTGGCTCTGGGGCCATAGCGGCAGTAGGTAGGACTGGGAGCTCTGTCCTGGCTGATCTTCTCTGCTGGGCCTTTGCAGATCAGGAGGAACGGACAAAAGCCATCGAGGCCTTCCGGGATGGGAAGAAGGATGTCCTGGTTGCCACTGATGTTGCTTCCAAGGGCCTGGACTTCCCAGCCATCCAGCACGTCATCAACTATGACATGCCAGAGGAGATCGAGAACTACGGTGGGGACTGGGCGTCATGGGGCACCAATGAGGGCGCAGCGGTGTGGGTGCAGAGGCCAGCGAGGCCCTGCACTTGTCTCAGCAGCAGCTGAGGACAGGGATGGTCTGTCACATCACACTCACCCAGGCCTGATCCTCTCTTTCTCCACAGTTCACCGCATTGGGCGCACAGGTCGTTCGGGCAACACTGGCATTGCCACCACCTTCATCAACAAGGCCTGTGGTGAGAAACAGCTTGGGGCTGGGGCTGCCTGTGGCTGTGGGGGGGCAGCTGGGTGACAGAGCTGCCTCTGCCTTGGCGGGGGGCCTGTTGCTGAGCAAGCAGGGGCCAGGCGTGACCGCCTGTGGAGGGGAGATGGTGGTGTAGGGCAGTGCCCCTCACCCCTGCTCCAGCTGTGTCTGATCCATCCCTCTGCCCCCAGATGAGTCGGTGCTGATGGACCTCAAGGCCCTGCTCCTGGAGGCAAAGCAGAAGGTGCCTCCTGTGCTCCAGGTGCTGCACTGTGGGGACGAGACCATGTTAGACATCGGAGGTGAGAGACCCTGGGCTGGCATGGGGACCTCCCGCAGGGCTGCTGCAGGACCTGGGCTGTGGACAGGACTTCCAGTTCCAGGGCAGGTCCTGGACATGTGGGCAGCGGGTGAAGACGTTGGCATAGCCCCTCTGCTTCTGAGCTGGGGGCCTGCTCTCCTGGTGTGACACTGCTCTCCCCTGATGCCATCCCTTCCATTACAGGTGAGCGGGGCTGTGCCTTCTGCGGCGGCCTGGGCCACCGTATCACCGACTGCCCCAAGCTGGAGGCCATGCAGACCAAGCAAGTCAGCAACATCGGCCGCAAGGACTACCTGGCCCACAGTTCCATGGACTTCTAGCCTGCGGCACGTGCTGCCCACACTCCCCTGCACGGTCCTTGGTTCCCTTCCTAAGTGCAGGGACCTGTCCCACACTGCTGTGGCCCCTTTTCCAGGCATTTGGACGCTAGGGCTGATGAACGTCCCACCCTGGGAGGAAATGCGTGAAACTGTGCTGCAACAGCCTGTTACCACCAGTGGCACATTGGGCAAGCAGGTAGTGGTGACTGAAGGGAGTAACTGGTCTGTGGCCGGCTGCCTGCTGCCCCTGCCCACCCCCGGGAGTGGGTGCTCTGGCATCCCCAGAGCCTTGTATTGCTCCTCTCCAAAGCCCCTTGATTCCACCAGGACTGTCCCCTTACCTGGTTTTGTGCATCCTCAGCTGGTGGCTGTTCTGTATCCCCCTGCGCAGCTGGGGTGAGGCACAGTGTGCTGTGCTGGTGTCGGGCCATCCCCTGGGTGCTTCCTGTACTCTGCCTGCACCCGTTCTGCCCCACTGCCCTTCTGCAAAGGGGAGGGCAGATGGACGGACACCTACTGTGGCCCAGCCTCTGCCCCTCATCCCACACACCGAAAAGGGGAAGTTGCTGAGAGAAGGAAGTCTGCCCCATGCAGCTGCTTCAGCAGCAGCAGTCACATTTTCTCTGCTGCTGGTAGCCCGAGTCCCTGGTCCTTGTGCTGGCTGCCAGGGTGGCGCTGGGCCCATGGAGAGACCAGTGAAGGATGGGATCCTCTATATGCAGCACAGCAAATTTGGAAAGGTAAAGGGTGGTTTTGGGGCTGGGTACAGGGGTTTGCCCTGATCACTCTTGATGCCAGGCCTGGGGCCAGGCCCTCAGCAGCCTGGGAAGCGGGGACTGGAGCTAGACCCTTCAGAGCTGCCCTGGATGGCCCTGTGCTCTGCAGCCCCAGGAGCGAGGCTCTTCCTGTGGCCGAGGGGACTCATCCGTGCAGGCACCTGCTCACGGGGTCCCTCTTCTCGCTTGGTCACCGCGCGATTCGCAATCAAACAATAAATGCGTGTTAATGAGGCGCAGCTCCAGCATGTGTGTGGGAGCGGGGCACTGGGGCAGCAAGTGGGACATGGCTCTGTGCCTAGCACTCCAGCAGCCTGGCCCCTGGAGGCCAGCACCATCCGTGGGGCTCCCCTCACTGCTTGACCTGCTGGCCTGGGCCCTTGGAGTGGACACCGAGAGCTGCAGCCCTCTGGGCATGGCATGGGGGATGTGGTGGGAGTCCGTGCAGAGTCGAGCCAGCTCTAGGAAGCTGCAAGGGGGGTGTTGATGAAGGAGGTCCTGCTGGCGCGCTGGTCGTGCCTTAGTGGCATCCCCTATGCCATGGTGGGGTGGTTGTTCCCCCGTGGGGGGCTACCATCACGCTGTGGCCTCCCCATCGCGTGAGAGCCACAGGGGGCAGGCCCTGCGAGCGTGGGACCGGTGCCCTGCATGTGGGACGCAGACAGGCTGGCAGTGGTGGGTATTTTAGGTGCTCTGCTGCATCTGGTTTCTGCAGGGTGGAGGCTCTGCTGCGCTTTTGAGGTGCGTGGGGGCACACAAACCCTCTATCCCATGACGGGCTGGGAACGTGCTGGTACCGCAGAGCCTCCCCTGGGAGGAAATGGGCTGTGAGCTGCAGGGCCTGGCCCTGCTCGGCAGATGTGAGCCAGCCAGCAGGAGCCCCAGCAGCTCAAAATGGCTTTAATTTGCATCAGGGTCTGTCCTGAGAACAGCTCAGAGCTCAGCTGCAGCGGCGGCAGGCCGGCACTTGCAGCATGGAACAAAGAGCAGGACTTGGTGCTTGGCGAGCCGGGAGCGAGCGTGACTCACCCAGCAAGCCATGCCGAGCAAGGCCCCCGCTTCTTCCCAGCTTTGGGACTGCCCTGCCCCACAGCCCCAGGGGTCTGCACTGGCCCCAGCTCTCCCTGCCCTCCTGCAGCACCTGACCAGTGCAGGCCGGAACCCCCCCGTACCCCATCCTGGTCCATACGGCTCTTCCCAAGCACTGCTAGCTCCACATGGAGGGCAGCACTGCAGCTGCAGGAAGCTCCTCGATGACCCTTTTTTCCCTGTCTGTGCCCTTCCTGTGCCCCAGAGGTCCTGGAAGAAGATACGAGCCCAGCTCTTTGCTGCCAGCCCATCCGGCGTGGCCCGTATGGAGAAGTTTGAAGTGCGGGATGACGGCACGGTGCTGGAGAAGACCTCCCTGCGCCGCTGTGTCCGACGGGTGATCCGCCTTTCAGACTGCATCTCTGTGGGCCCAGCAGGCACCGAGAGCTGCCCCAAAGCTACCGCTGCCTTCTACCTCAACACCACAGAGAAGAGCTATGTGCTGGCAGCTGAGCAGCGGGACGAGTGGATCACCCAGCTCTGCCAGCTGGCCTTCCAGGTACCCTGGGGTTCAGCACAGCCCCAAACCCTCCCACTGCTCCTGGCTTGGGTGAGCCAGGGGGCTCTGGGGTGCGTGGGCAGGGAGAGGGGCTTGTGCTCACCTGCTCTGGAGGCCCCACTCACATCCCTCTGTTTCAGGGTGCAAAGGAGATGGCGCAGAGCAGTGCCAGGACTCAGCCCAGCCCCGCTGTCCCCATGGAGGAGAACTCTCTCTACTCCTCCTGGCAGGACTGTACGTGTAGGGGCAGTGGGTAGGGCTGGGGTGGGCTCTGGCACAGTGCTTGTGGTGCTGACCCCCACCTTGCTCTGTCCTCATAGTGACTGAATTCCCGGTGCTGGTGGTCTGGACAGATGCGGCCGCCCGCTGTGGTCTGCAGGGCCACTACCTGCTCTCGGCCCTTCCCCAGAGCCTGACACTGAAGGACCCCCAGTCCCGTCAGCCGCTGCTCACCTGGCCCTACCCCTTCCTTCGCAAGTTTGGCCAGGATCAGGTATGTGCCCTCTCGCCCTCCCTGGGGCTGCTGGCTGCCCAGACGGGAGCTGGCCCCTCACCCTGTCCTCTGGCCCTGCAGAATGTCTTCTCCATCGAGGCTGGCCGCCGCAGTGACTCTGGCGAAGGCACTTTCATCTTCAGCACCCCACGGGCCCCAGAGCTCTGCCGGGCTGTCACTGCTGCCATCGCCTGCCAGCAGCAGGGCAAGGATGCCCCCGATCCCCAGCTCTTCTGTGACCCAGACCCCAAGCCTTCTACACAGGGCCTTGAACCCCAGTCTTGGGGCCCTGGGGCCAAGGAGCCCCAGGCCAGCCCCACCCTGGGAGGAGCACAGCCTACCTCCTACCCCCCCGCCAGCCTCCTCCCCTTCTCCCCCCCGGAGCTGGCAGGTACAGGCCCCATCGTCTATGCCTCCATTGCCCGGGGCCAGCAACCGCTCTTCGGGTTGGGGCGGCAGAGTTCCAGCGAGCCCTGGGCTGCGGGGAAGCCCCCTGAGCATCTCTACGAGAACATCTTCACTGCGGAGCCGGGTCCAGCTGGGGCAGAGGAGGAGGAAGAGGAAGAACAGTGGGAGCTGGGGTGCCGGCAGGCCCCCGAGGGCCACAGCAACGACGTGGGCCCCGTCTATGACAACCGGGCTGCCCTAGCCCAGCTACCGCGGGGCAGCCCCCAGCCCCCGGAGCAGCACTGGGCCCATGGGGGGCAGGAGGCGGCGCCGGGGCGCCCTGGGCACAAGCCCCAGAACAACCTCCGGGCCAAGTTGGTGCGGCTGATCAGCCGGGAGACCCCCGGCCCGCGGGACTGGGCCTGAGCCCGGGTCGCATGCGGTTCGGGGGCGCGGTGTGGTCAATAAACAGCCGGGGCCGGACTCGGTGCTGCCGGTGCTGTGGGGACGGGCGGGGGCGTCCCGCGCATTCCCGCCAGGGGGCGCCGCCTTGTCCGCCCCGGCCTGCTGGCGCACGGGGTGATTGGCTGAGCTTTCCGCCGGCACCGCCCCCAGCGAGGCTATATAAGGCGGGGCCGGGCGGGACGGGGGCGGTTCCTGAGTTCGAGCCCCGCATCCGCCGGGTTTGCTCCGTTCCCCGCCGCGGCGCCGCCCGCTCGGTCCCGCTCCGTCGGGAGACCGGCCGGCCGCGGGTGAGTGTGGGAGGGCCGGGGCGGGCCGTGGCAGGACTCGGGGGCTCTATCTTTTGCCAGGGGGTTGGGGGCACGAGGAGTGCAGGGCTGAGGCCTGGGTCTCGGAGAAGGCGGTTGGTCGGGGTCGGGCCCGTGTGGGGCAGGGCTGGGCCTAGGGCCGGGGTCGCCGTGGGGCAAGGCGGGGAGCTCTGAGCGGCAGGGCCGGGGTCTGCGACCACGGGGAAGGGAGGCTGCGTGCGACGGGATGGGGAGTGGGCCCCGGGGGCCTCCATGGGGCAGGGCTGGTGGCCCCGCAGGAGTGGGAGGGCTGCCCAGCCTGGGGCTGCTGCCACCCCCCAGCTCAGCCCCAGCCCCGCGGGGGGCTGCCCGTCCGCCCCGGTCCCGGCGCCTCGCTGGGGCTTGCGCGGCTGCCGAGCGCCGGGAATGCCTGACACGCAGCCTTCCCCCGGCCCTCCCGAGCGGGGAGCGGGCTGGTGTCGTCTTACACGCCTTATATAGCCCGCACCGGCCCGGGGAGAGCGGGGGCACGCTGGCCCCCGGCCCTGCTGCCTCCACCACCTCCCAGCTGGGAGCCCGCCCTTCCTTAAGACGGGTGGAGTGGAACCCAGGGTCCCCAGAGCTGGCAACGGTGGGAGAAAGGTTCTGGGGGGCTTCACGGGGGCCTGACGGCTCTCCTTCGAGGTGAGGGATGGCTGGGAGGCTGGGGCTGGCCCGTCTGCCCGGAGCCTTGGCCTCCTGACAGCTGTCAGCGCAGCCCTGGCAGGCACAGGAGCACTGGGATTCCCTCCCTGCTGAAGCCCCGGCTCTGTGTGCAGAGATGGGCTCGCTCCCAGGTGGCATCTGCTCGGCCGGCTGCTGGAGCGCCAGCCTGGCTGCTCTACCAGGCGCCTCGGGTGGCATCGTGCAGCTCCTGTGCTGCTGCTGGTACTAATTCAACATGGCAAAAATGCTTCTGATTCCCATCCTTGTGGACCTGCTGTTGCTTCTCTGAGGTCTGAAATGTTCCTGGCTTTCGGCAGCATGAGTTTCCGGGCTGCTGCAAGGGAGAGCACATCCTGGTTTTGGGAGAGGGAGAGTGGGTGGTAGTGAGGCTGTGCCTGGCTCTCTGGCACTAGTCAGCTGTTAGCCTGGGCTCCTCAGCTCTGATGCTACTGGAGGAGATGCTGATAGATTTGGGGTGCGTCTCTAACCAAGTGTAGGATGGTCAGGGTGGAGTTACTGCTGGAAACGCAATCTGTCTCTTCCTGGCCTGTCCTCCTAGGCACTGGGCCCCCTCCTCATCTGCTCTCTGTGTTGTTGCCATGTACCGTAATGCTAGGATCACACCCTCTTCCTTTACAGAGATGGGCGACATGGAGTCCTACAAGGTGATGCTGAATGGGCCAGCGCCCTGGGGCTTCAGGCTGCAGGGAGGGAAGGATTTCAGCATGCCGCTCTCTATCTCCAGGGTAAGAGAAGCTGAGACTTGTGACACCCATCCTTCCTCCTGCCTCTATAGGTGGGAGGCCATGGCAGCTAAATCCAGGTGGCTGAGACAGAGCTATGTGGGGGATGCAGCCAGGCTGGGGCCCTGAGAGCACTGCGTCCTGCCCTGCCTGGCTCCATATAGCCTTCTTGGTGCCTTATCAGCTGCAGTCTGGCATGGGGGTGTTCCGGGCAGGGGACCGCAGCAGCCGCGAAATGCTGCACGGCCTCTGCAGAGTCATTCGGGCTGCTGTGGGGTGGCAGGGGAGGCCGCTTCCGGAGCATGCCTGCTGCAGGGGGAGGGAGCGGCTCTCCCTATCTCCAAGCTATGGGACCATCCTCCCAGTCTGGACCCCAACACTGGGCTCAGCTCTCCAGGACCTGGCTTGTGCCCTTCTGCCCTCCTTCCCGCTGCATGACTCCCAGCTCCACTCCTGAGCTGGTCCCCGAAACAGGCAGGATGAGGAGGAAGCCCGTGCTGCTGCCCACACTGTTGCCTGCACTGGGATGTGGCTCCCTCCGCAAACCAGCCCATTTCTCCAGTGTAAGCCAGAGCCGTTTTGCTGCTGGCTGGTTGTGGCTGAGGCACCTGGCATGAGCCGCTCCCAGTACAGTAGTTGCCCAGGCCAGGTCTGGTTCCTGGGTGTGTGTGGGTCCCTGTTTCTGGGTGGCCCAGTCTCCTGGGTGGGTGCTGGCCATGGCTCTGGCCATGCAATTGCCTTATAAGCCTTGGAATGTGACTGCATCACTATGTGGCTGACGCTTGGGCAGCTGGCACAGAGGTTGCTGCTGGAAGGACAGTTTTGTTGTGGTACCTAGCGCTGCACGGGGCCTGCCCCTGGCGTGAGCCTGTCCCGGAGGGTGTGGGTGTCCGCAGCACCCCAGCGTGGAGCAGGGGCCCTGAGGGCACTGTGCAAGGCTGCAGTCACCAGCTTCACTGCCCTGGGGCCTGCTGATCTCTGCCGCGCAGGCAGAGGCGGCTTCAGCGAGTTTATTCTCTAAAAAATGTTTCTCTTGGCTGTGAGCCAGCGCTTAACAAAGGGTCTGGTCGGATGGAGGAGCCTCCCAGGGCAGAGGCCTTGTGAAGCAACCACGCCACTCTGCGAACTGGCCAACACTGTTGTCCTGGGCAGGGCAGGAGCAGTGGGGACATTCCCAGGGGATGTAGCCAGCTTTGGGGGTGCCCTCTGGCAAGGCTGGACTTTCTGGCGGGGCAGTGGGCTCTGTCTGATGGGAAGGGGTGACCCTGCGCTGTTCTGCACCCCAGAAGCATCCTCAGCCCTAAAGCTCCTGCCTGGAGCATGCTGTGGTCCTTGGCCACTGGTGGAGCAGGCTGGAAGGACACATCCTGTCCCAGCTTTGAGGGCTACAGCAGGATCCTGCTTTGTGGAGCTGGGGAGCATAGTGGGAAAGCAGCACCAGCGTGTGCTTTGGCCCTCTGCTGTGGCCATCGCTGTGGCACTGCTGGGTGAGCTGTGGAGCTGCTTCAGCTTGATGGTCATGCAAAAGAGGTGCCACCCTGGTCTTCTGCACAAGGGGCTCTGCTGGGGTCCCAATATCTTGGCTCGACATGCTGTGAGACTGTGGTCCTGAGCTGCTTGCGATGGAGCCAGGATAAGTGCTGGTATCTGGGGAGCTGGGTGCTGTGATGACACATCCCAGCATCTGCCAGCTGGGGAAGAGGAGAGGCCCTCAGTGCTGCAGGTGTGAGACCACTGGGTGATGCTGCCTGGGCCCCTGTGCAGGTGCCCTGCTCCCCTCCGTGCTGGGTGAGGCTCTGCCTGGGCTGCCTGAGCCCTGGACAGGGGCGGCCGGTGGGCATCTCGCTGGGTGCAGTGATGGAGGGGTGTAGAGCAAAGGACTGACTGGGTGGGGAGGGGAGGAAGGAAGCCCTGGTTAGCGGGCCCAGGCGGGAAGTGGGAGTGCTGGCACTGCCAGGGCACTGGCTGAGCTGGCACCTGCCGAAGGGGTTTCCTGGTGTGGGGAGCATGGCGGTGCTGGCCTGGCTGGGTGTGGCTGCCTGCCGCAGCCTGCCGCACTCTCCCCTGCCCAGGTGGCTGTGAAAACCTCTCCCAGCTCCCACTCCTGCCTCCAAACCCACGCAGCCACCCCACACAATCCCCAGCCCTCCAGGGCAGCAAGCCAGGGTTTGCAGCAGTGTGGCCTACGGCCGGCTGGCACCGCTTGCCATGGTGAGCACCCTCCTGTGCTGGGCGGGAGGCACTGGGCAGCGTGGGGGCACTGGAGGGGTTACCCACGTCCTGCCAGGACAGCAGTGGGATGCCAGTGGAGCCACATCCAGCCTGGGTATGGGGTTTGGTCTCATGTGGAGGGTGTTGGTGCGGGGAAGGGGAGTGGTGTGGCTCTGGGGCATGCTGGGCCCTGCACACAGGCGAGTAGGGGCTGGGGCTCGGCGGCAGGGATTTTTCAGCCCTCTGACGACGCTGGGAATCTGGCTCGCTCCTTTTATGTTCATGTCGAACAGGACTTGAGGAAATACTTGGTTTGGGTCCAAACGCCTCGAGTTCTTCCATGCTGGAGGAGCAGGAATGGCTGCAGCCTGCCCACGTCTGTCTGTCTGTCAGTGCCTGGGAGCTGTGTGTGGCGCTTGGGGCCCTGCTTGGTTTCGACTGTGTATCCCGGGCAGGAGGGGAGGGCAGCTTCTGCCTCCCAGGGTGGTGTGGAGCCGTAGTGGGGGCAAGGCGCATCACCAGCACCATGGCTGGGCAGGGGACCCTGCGACTGTGCTCCCAGCTGCCTGGTGGGGTGAGCTCTGGGGGAACAGTGTGGGCGGGAATGGGTGTCTCGCTGCCCCGGGGTGGCTCCCGCTCCTCTGCAGGGATGAGGTAACGTCTGCCGGGAGGGCAATGGGTGGCTGGGGGGAGCACCCCGGGGGTGCCTCCCCCATCTCCCTGCCTCACCCCAGGCAAAGGGCTGGACATGCCTGTGGTTCGCAGCCAGACGTGGGCTGCCTGACAGGCCCTGACTCACTGTGCTCCCTTTTCACCTCAGGTCTGGCTCTGAGGGGTGGCCGGGCAGCCTGCCAAGGCTGAGCCAGCGCTGCTTCTGCCATTCGGTGTCATGGGGATGGGGCCATGGGGTGCTGGGCCAGAGGGCAGGGGCTGGGCAGGGCCCTGGAGTAGTGCTGGGCACTCCACTGCTGCCCAGGGGAAGAGGCCACTCTGGGCTAATGCACTGGGAAATGGGGATGATCCGGGGGTACCCACCTCCTTCTAGGTCAGGTCTATATGGGTGTCCTGTGCTGGGCTGGGCTTTGCGTAAGGGAGCCTAGTCCCCAGCGGATCTCTGCTCTCATGAGGACGAGGGTGTCCCTTAGCTCCTGTATCACTGCTTGGCTGGCCTGGCTCTCCCTGATGCTGTCTGTCCTGCAGCTGACGCCGGGCGGGAAGGCGGCCCAGGCCGGCGTGGGAGTGGGCGACTGGGTGCTGTACATCGATGGGGAGAGCACCAGCTCCATGACGCACATCGAGGCCCAGAACAGAATCCGCGCCTGTGGGGACAGGCTCTGCCTCACTCTGAGCAGGTAGGAGTTGCCAGTCCTGCAAACCTGGGGTCCTGTCATGGCCAGAGCAGAGCCAAGGTCCCTGCCCAGCACCATCCCTGCTCCTTGCTCGGAGTCTGGTAGGCCCCAGCTGGGTCTAAGGGCTCTGCTTGGTTGGATGAGCCTTATTCTGGCTGCCAGCCCTCACCTGCAAGCCATGGGGCAGTGCCAGCCAGCCGTGGCTGCCCTTGGGCGGGTCCTGCATCCCTGGGGTACCAGCATCCCTGTGGTGGCTGGGCCGGTTCCAGCACCTGCCTGGCTGTCTCCTCTCTTGCAGAGCCCAGAACCACCTGGGGAAGCCGCAGAAGGTACGTGTCGCTCCTGGCGCTGCAATGGCAGCTTAGCACCTTATTGGGGAAGGAGAATCTCTGAACATAGATCGATAAATGGACTTTGCTCGTGGGGCACTGGGGTGTGCTTGGAGGGCTGGAGAGCTCCCCGCTGTAGGAGCAGCTCTGACCCCTGGCACCACAGGGGATTGGAGGGAGCGGGGTCTGCCCAGTGGGTGCCCGGGCCCTAGCTGCCGCCTGTCTGTGTTCCTGCCAGTGCCGAGTGTGGGCAGGGATGCAGCAGGGCCGACTCAGGGAAGGAGGCTGGGTGGCTGCAGCGCAACCTCGGGGCCCCGTGTTTGCTAGTGCTGGGGAGTGTCCTGGTGCTGGGAGGTGGGGCTGGTGCTGGTGACCAGTGGCTGCTGGCTGGAAGCCACCTGCATGTGTTCAGCTTCATGCTGCAGGACAGTTGCAATCAGTGTGTGTGCACACAGCACCCTGCCACGAGCAGCAACAAGCGTTCAGGGCACTTACTAATAATCCTCCCACGACCCTTGGGCCAGGCGTGTGCCCTGTGGGCACTGGGCCAGGTGCCCTGTGGAGAGAGGCACCAGCCTGGCAGAGCCCAGTACCTGAGGTGCACATGCTGTCCGGCTTTCCTGCCTGGCTGCGCTGCCTGGCCCGGGGCTGCCCCTTGCATGCTGCTTGACATGTGAGCCTGTGTCTGTGTGTTTTGTCTTGCTTAGGACTCACTCCCCTGCTCTGAACCCCTGAAATATAACTTCGCTCCCAGCACCGCCCTCAACAAAACAGCCCGGCCCTTCGGGGCCAGCTCGTCTCTGAACCCACAGCCTGGGCTGGTGACGAAACCCGTGACCTACACGCCCCTGGCGCCCACCTGCACCCCCCAGCACAACGGGTATGTTGCTGTCCATCCTGCTCCCTGAGGACTGGGGGGAGCCTGCTGCCCAGTCCTGCTGTGCCTCACATGCCTGGCACCCATGGATGGGAGTGGGTGACAGCGCCCACGCCAGGGTCCGCTGTTGGCTGGTGCTGAGGTGGCACAGGAGGACTGTCACGTGTGGGGACACACAGGCATGCCTGTGCTGGTCCATCACTCAGGGATGTGTCAGCCTGTGGGCGGTCCTATAGGGCACAGCATGGTGATGGTAGCAGGACGCTCCCTGGCATCTGTGGGGGGAGGGAAGCAGTGGCTGTGTTGTGGCCACCAGCTGGCACCTGCCCAGGGACGTCCTGCCGGAATCCTTGCTGCCAGGATGGGCTGGGCAAAGGGAAGCCCTTGAGCACTGTGCAGCCCCATCCTCATCCTGCTCACAGGGAAGAAGCTCCCACCTCTGCCGTATGTCTGGCACCTGCTGAGAGCTGCCGTGGTGCCCTGAAACTGGGCAACGTGGGGGGATGCCTGGGTGCCCAGGCCTGTTTTGAGGGACTGAGGGAGGTATGATCTGGTCTGTTGGTGTCTGCCCCTGTGTCCGTCCCAGTGTGCTCCCAGCCCTGGGTGAGCTGAGCATGAGTCTTGGGGTAGGGGGACTGGTGCAGGCCATAGGTGAGCTCTGGAAACTTCTTGAGTGCTGCAGGTCTAATTTCACCTTCCTTTTTCTTTCTTTCTCTCTCCTCCCTTTCTCTTTCCCTCTCCCCTACAGGTGCTGAGCCTTGACAAGTCAGTAAGCCTTTTGCCTGCTCTCTCTATCCTCCCTGCATGCCTCTTCCCTGCTAGTGCCCTGTTCTCTGGGGCAGCACCAGCCCGGGGACGGACCACTCGCTGCTCTGCCTGTGTGGGTGGGTCACTCCTGGCAGCAAACTGTCCCCAGCCTGAAGGGCAAGTGCTGCCTGAGGCCCTGGGGTGTCCTCATATGTGGTCCATTCCCTTCTCCGTGAGACGTAGCTTGACTTGGCAAGGGCTCCTGGGCTGTGCCAGGCACCCTGCCCAGGGCCAGGCAGGTGGGTGGCACTGCTGTGGGCACTGTAGTGCTCACTGGGCTCTCGTGCAGCTTCCCTGCTGGTAATTTTTTGACCTTGGCTTATTCTTGCCCTGTTCTCTCACCTCCTGGCCCTTGGGGTCAGTTTCAGACTGCCAGGAATGGTGGTGAGTCCTGAGTCAGTCCTTAGTGGGCTCTTCCTGTGCGGAGGGGGAGTAGGGGATGTGGGGAGCAAGGCAGCGTGCGGCATCTCGAGTACTGGTGTGCTGGGGGAGGTGTGGGCAGACCCAGGGAGGTGATGCCGTGGGGATCTGTCAGGTTTGACAGACCGCTCTGTCACTCGCAGGCAGCCCCCACAGCTGCTGGAGCCCCCCAGCACTCCTGTGTGCGACCCTGTGAAGTTGCGGCTGATAGAGGATGCTGAGGACTGGCAGCCCCGCACTGGGACTTCCCAGTCCCGCTCTTTCCTCAAACTGGCCCGGCTGACGGGCACAGATGGCAGTAAGTTCCCACAGGACCCAGCACTGCACCTGCCCCGGGTGTGCCTGACTTTGCCGGGGCAGCTAAAGCCTGATAAAGGCAGTGGGGCATCATGGCCCGAGTGTCGGTTCTGGCCCTGTGTGGCCCCTCTGGGCCGGCCAAGCTATCAGGAGCTTCCCGGGGCTGTGTGTGGGCTCGTGGTGGTGCTGCTGGGCTGGGGCCGTGCTCTGCCTTGTGGCCAGGCAGGGCTGTGCGTTGGGGCAGGGAGGCAGCAGGAGGAGAGGTCAATTTCCCTTCCCTTCCTGTTACCCCTGGGCCTCGGTTGCCACATACTGACTCTGTCTCCTTCTTTCTCTCCTGCTGTGCTCAGTGGAGGATCGTGAGGATGAGCTTGTTAAAAAGCCCAGGTAAGGGGCCAGGGCAGCAGCAGGAGCCATGGAGGTCCCCACTCAGGGCTCAGCCCACCTGGATGGTTTGCACTTGCTGCTTGCGGTGACTCCAAAGAAGCTCTCTGCCCTGTTGCTGTTCTTTTTTACCTCCTCCTCCATCCTCCGGTTCCCTCTCTGTCCTCTTCCTACAGTTGGCGGAGCCACAGAGCCCGCCCCACACTCACCCCACAATTGGCACCGCCCGCCCTCAGCCACTGCTGTGACGGTCACCTCGGGAGGGTCCTGCCCAGGCACCTGTCTGCCAGTCAGGCTGTCCTCAGCCAAGCTGTCGCCATGCTGGGCTGTCCCTGTGCTGGGTGTGCAGGGCAGAACCCGCTGGGCACTGCTGGCACTGAGCGGGATAGGCCAAGTTGTGCCAGTGCTTCCATGAGCAAATGGGATCTGCAGGAGGCTGGTGGCACTGACAGCACCTTGCTGGGAATGTTGGAAGGTGCTGGGCAATGCCTGGACCTGGGGTATGATGTCAAGTGAGCCTGGCATAGGGCAGCTGGACAGAGCTGGGTGAGTGTTGCTGGCTGCTCTGTGGGGCTGGGGCTGCGTACAGGAGGGATGCTCTGAGCCATGGGTCAACACTGACTGTTGTGCCGCCATTTTTTCTGATGCCACAGGGATGCCCGTGGGTCCAGCTGTGGCACAGGGGAGCAGTGGTGAGTGCTGGGGTCTGGTGTGTGTGAGGGCACCTTTGGGAGCTGTGCCCTGTGACAAAGCAGGGTCTGTGCGTGGTGCTGGCTGAGTGCCTGCCCTCTGTCACTCGCAGGCAGCCCCCGCAGCCGCTGGAGCCCCCCAGCACCCCCGTGTGCGACCCTATGAAGCTGCAGCTGTTACAGGACACTGAGGACTGGCAGCCCAGCGTTTGGAACTCCCAGTCCCGCTCCTTCCGCAAACTGGCTCAGCTGGTGGGCGCAGACAGCAGTAAGTCCCTGCAGGGCCCTGCACTGCCCAGCTGCCCAGACATGCCCAGCTTTGCTGGGACAGCCAGTGCCTGGCAGAGTGATGTAGCTGTGGGGTGATGTAGCTCCAGGGGCTTTGGATTTGGCACCACGTGGCCCGTCTGGGCAGGCTGCACCAGTGGGGGCTGCCCAGGGCTCTGTGTGGGCTTATGGTGGTGCTGCTGGGCTGGGGCCATGCTCTGCCCCGTAGCTGGGCAGGGCTGTCCATTGGGGCAGGGAGGTGGTGGGAGGAGAGGTCAGTTTTCCTGCCTTTCTTTTCCTTTCCCTTCCTGCTGTCCTTGAGCCTTGGTTGCCACAGACTGACTCTGTCTCCTTCTTTCTCTCCTGCTGTGCTCAGTGGAGGATCGTGAGGATGAGCTTGTTAAAAAGCCCAGGTAAGGGGAGTGTGCCAGGGCAGCAGCAGGAGCTGTGCACAGGGCTGCATGTCCTGGGGAGACCTTGGGGCACTGCTGGCACCAAGCTGGGGATGCCGAGCTGCACCACAGCCTTTTCAGCAAACAGGGACTGGAGGAGTCTCACGCCGCTGGGAAAACCTGGCTAGGGGTGTAGGGAGGTGCTGGGCAACACCTGGACCTGGAGCATGATGTCTGGAGAGCCTGGTGTGGGGCTGCCAGGCAGAGCTTCATGAGTGCCACTGGATGGTGTGCCCTCACTCTTGCTGCTTGCGGTGACTCTGGACCTCTTTGCCCCGTTGCTGTTTCTTCTCTTTCCTCCTCCTCTGTCTTCTCTCTCCAGAGCTGAGCTGTTGGCAGAGCCTCAGAGCCCGCCTGGCACTCGCCCCATGATTAGCACTACCAGTGCTCACCCACTGCTCTGACCATCACCTCGGGAGGGTCCGGCCCCAAGGCTGACTGTCCCCAGATTGAGCTGTCTCCATGCTGGGTGTGCTGGGCAGGACATGCTGGGCACTGCTGGCACCGAGCAGATGAGGGCACACTGCAGCATGGTGTCCTGGACACAGTGGGTAGGGGCAGCTGTTGACACTGGCAGCACCTTGCTGGGGGTGTTGGGAGGTGCTGGGCAGTGCCCAGACCTGGGGCATGATGTCCTGTGGGCCTGCAGTGTGGTTGTAAGGCTGGTCTGGAGTGAATGCTGGTGGCATCTTTGTGGGACTTGTGCCTCCATGGGGCTGCGGGTGCATTACGGGAGAGATGCTCTGAGCCATGGGTCAACACTGACTGTTGTGCCGCCGTTTTTTCTGATGCCACAGAGATGCCCGTGGGTCCAGCTGTGGCACAGGGGAGCAGTGGTGAGTGCTGGGGTCTGGTGTGTGTGAGGGCACCTTTGGGAGCTGTGCCCTGTGACAAAGCAGGGTCTGTGCGTGGTGCTGGCTGAGTGCCTGCCCTCTGTCACTCGCAGGCAGCCCCCGCAGCCGCTGGAGCCCCCCAGCACCGCTGTGTGTGACCCCGGGAAGTTGCGGCTGATAGAGGATGCTGAGGACTGGCAGCCCCGCACTGGGACTTCCCAGTCCCGCTCCTTCCTCAAACTGGCCCGGCTGACGGGCACAGATGGCAGTAAGTTCCTGCAGGGCCCGGTGCTGCCTGGGTGTGATGAACTTTTTTGGGGTAGCCAGGACCCAGTAAAGACTATGGGATGACGTGGCACCAGGTGCTTGGTTTTGAACCCCAGTCAACCTTCAGGGAGTCTAAGCCAGTGGGAGCTGCCCGCGGCTGTGTGTGGGCTCACGGTGGTGCCACTGGGCTGGGGTCGTTCTCTGCCTCATGGCCGGGCAGGGCTGTGCGTTGGGGCAGGGAGGCAGTGGGAGGAGAGGTCGATTTTCCTGCCTTTCCCTTCCCTTTCCTTCCCTTCCTGCTGTCTCTGGGCCTTGGTCACTGCAGACTGACTCTATCTCCTCCTTTCTCTCCTGCTGCGCTCAGTGGAGGATCACGATGATGTGTTTGTTAAAAAGCCCAGGTAAGGGGAGTGTGCCAGGGCAGCAGCAGGAGCTGTGCGCAGGGCTGCATGTCCCGGGCAGGACCCACTGGGCACTGCTGGCACCAAGTTGGGGATGCCAAGCTGTGCTGTGGTGCCCTGGGCACAGCGAGGTGGGGGCAGCTGATGGCACTGGCAGAACCTTGCTGGGGATGTTGGGCAGTGCCTGGATGTGGGGCACAATGTCCCGTGAGCCTGGCATGGGGCTGTGGGGTGGCCAGCCAGAGCTGGGTGAGTGCTGCCAGCTTCTCCCCGAGCAGGGTCAGAGAAGGGAGCCGAAGCTTGCAAGGGGGCTATTCCTTGCCCCATGTGGCGGTAGTTCACAGTGCCTCTTTTTTCGTCTTTGTCTTTCCACAATGTCTTCTGCCCTGGTGCTGTGACTGTTGGGTCCCAGCTCTGCCCAGTCTGCTCTGCCACCAATAAATGCTTCTGGTTTTGTAGCCATCTCCTTGTCTTTGCCCTGGAGAAGCACAGAGCCACTGGCTCTCCCTCTGCCCCTGTCCCCTTTTGGGTGAGCCATTCCTCTCTGGCCCTGGCTTGCCTGGTGCTGATTGGGGGGCGCAGGACTTGGCCCTCCCAAGACCAGCCTGAGATGGCAGAGCCCTGGCTGTCCCCAGCTCTACTGGAGCTGGACCACAGGGGTCCCCATGTTGGGTCAGGTCCAAGCCCGCCTGCACCCCAGTGAGGCTGGGGGCAACAGTTGTGTGTAAGTGGGCAGCCGGCATCTGTGTGGTCCCCGGGATCCCTGATCAGTCTGGAGCCAGCCCAGAGTTGGGTGTGGGATCCCAGCAGGACTGTGCTCCCTTCTGCCACTCCCCAGACCACCATGATGGGTGCCATAGACCTGGGGGTGCTGTGTCTTCGCAGGGCTGAAGATGCTTGGCTTGGTACCCCATTACCGAACCAGCTACCAGCTGGGCACGGGGGCTTGGCTGGCTCCTGCCTGCTTTTTGGGGTTGGGGGTCCCTACCTGCACACACAGGCCTGCCGAGATGTGGGGGTGAGCAGAGCAGGCTTGATTAACTGCTTGTTCTGTAGCCAGGTCTCCGTGCTGGACCCACCCCCAGGAGCAGCGATGAAGACTGAGTCAGGACTGGGTGAGCAAAACATTTTCTCTAGGCTTGAGGGGAGAGGTATGGGTGTCTTGGGGGCTGCTACTTGCCCAGCCATGGGCACTGGGAGGGGGCTGCTCAAGCATCAGGAGTGCTTTCCTGGAGACTTGGTGTGCATGCAGCCCCTAGGACCCCTGCCGCCACTCCTGGCCCTGCCAGCCGCCCACCCTGGGCTGTGGACCCCTCGTTTGCCGAGCGCTATGCCCCAGACAAGACAAGCACAGTGGTGAGCAAGCACAGCCAGCCGGCCACGCCGACTCCCATGCAGAACCGCAGCTCCATCGTGCAGGCAGCCCAGCAAGCCCCCGAAGGGCCTGGCCGCACACCCCTCTGCTACAAGTGCAACAAGGTCATCAGGTGAGCCCCGGCCACCGCCATGGCCACGCCAGCATCCTGAGCTCCAGCGTGGCTGATGGGGCTCTGTCCTGTCGCAGGGGACGGTACCTGGTGGCACTGGGACATTATTACCACCCCGAGGAGTTCACCTGCTGCCAGTGCAGGAAGGTGCTGGATGAGGGTGGCTTCTTCGAGGAGAAAGGCTCCATCTTCTGCCCCAAGTGCTACGACACGCGCTACGCACCCAGCTGCGCCAAGTGCAAGAAGAAGATCACGGGGGTGAGTGTCCCTCAGCCTGCCCCTGCTGCCCCATGGGTGCCCAGCTCTGTCCCTTCCCATCCTGATCCCATCCCCTGGGATCCCTTGTCCCTTTGTGCCCTGCGTGGGTTTCCTTGTGGCGCAGGGTGGTCCTGATGCCAGCTGACCGCGGTTCCTCTCCAGGAGGTCATGCATGCCCTGAAGATGACCTGGCATGTTCAGTGCTTCACGTGTGCTGCCTGCAAAACTCCCATCCGCAACCGTGCCTTCTACATGGAGGAGGGGCAGCCCTACTGCGAGAGAGGTAGGACCCAAGGACCCCACACGTCACCCCACATGGCCCTGGGGCACCATCGGGGCTCAGCAGCTGCCCTGAGCTGTAAGGCTCTCTGCAGGCCATGGGGAACGCAGGGACCACCCTCCCACAGCCCTGAGCCCTCCATCCTGATCATCCCCGGCGGTCAGGTAGTGCCATCGCTCCCATGTTGCCATAGCGATGGCGGATGTACATCAAAGCCGAGTGCTGCATCCTGGGAGATGAGGTTTGCCTCCTCCCTGCGGCTGCCCTGCACAGCACAGGCGTCTCTCCCGGGTGTCTCCGGCATGACCCCTCCCCGGGACTGGCAGTCAGTTGTCCCCCGGCTGTGCCTGTGGGGTCTGGGCTGGGCTGCAGCCCTGCTCCCCTGAGACGAGGGGCTGCGGAATGGGGGAACGCTGACCTGGGCTCTGCCTCTCCTTGCAGACTACGAGAAGATGTTTGGCACCAAGTGCCGTGGCTGCGATTTCAAGATCGACGCTGGGGACCGGTTCCTGGAGGCACTGGGGTTCAGCTGGCATGACACTTGCTTCGTCTGTGCGGTGAGCCCTGTGCCTGCCTCCCTGGCTGCTGGTGGGGGCCGTGGCTCCTCCTGGCAGCCGTGCCCTGTGCGGGGTATACCAGCAGTGCAGGGGCCCTGCTGCCGTGAGGTGTTCCCATTTTGGCTCTGTGCTGGTAGCTCGGGACCCTGCTCTGAGTCTCCCGCTCCCTGGTATCTGCCACACCAGTGCTGAGCCCTGGGATGTGGGGAGGGACCCGGGGACCTGACTGCCTGTGCTCTCCTCCCCAGATCTGCCAGACCAACCTGGAAGGGAAGACGTTCTACTCCAAGAAGGACAAGCCGCTGTGCAAGAGCCACGCTTTCTCCCACGTGTGAGGGGTGGGAGTTCAGCTGTGCCCACACGCGCCCCTGGCCCTGCATGCTCCTCTCCCCCCACCCGGCTGCCCCCAGGGAGCTGGGCTGGGCCCTCACCCCTTTCCCTTGCTCCTGCCTCTTTCCTGGTAGCTCCTGGCCCAGCTCTAACCAGAGGCAGTGCTGGGTCCGAAGCCTCTTATAGCCAAGTGGCTTCTTCTGTGCCCCGTGACTGGCCCTAGGAGCCCTGGGAAGGGGATGCTGCTTGGGTCTCCTGCCCCTGAGCCATGCAGCATGGTCATGCCAAGGCTAGAGTCAGGCAGGGTCTGGCACAGCAGGGCTGCTCCCTTTCTCAGCTGGGGCCCAGCTGCCTGGCAGCTCAGCACCGGGGCAGGGATGGCCCTTAGCACATCCCTGAGTTGGGTGAGGACCAGGCCCCTGCCAAGCTCCCCACCACCTTCCCTGCTGCGTGCTTGGTGCATGGGGCTGGGGACCCAGCCCTGCTCCCCTGCCCATGGCAGCCCCGTGGCCATGCCGGGGAGCAGGGCAGCATGCCAGCCCCAGCCATGGACTGGTGGGCTCCCACAAGGCTGGGGCATGGCTTCCTACCAAAGAGTGCTCTGCTACCACTGTCCCAGGCCTGTAGATGCCTCTCCCAAACCCACTCTCTCCGGTCGGGCTGCCACTGATGTAGCCATGGTGCTTTTAGTGCCTTTAATAAACACTTCTCTGCAAGTGCTGGCTGTCTTGAGGCCTGCGGTTTTGCCGAGTGAGGTGCGGCTGGCTGGGAAGGTCACACAGCCCTTGCCCTGCTCGCCCCCGAGGCCTGACTCAGCTCCTTCCAGCTCTCTGGGGAGAACCTTCACCTTAGATTTCTCCTCCTCTGCCTCTGGCAGCCCGGGCAAGACCCCTCATGTCAGCTGGGTCATCCCCCTCTCTTCGCAGCAGGCAGCACTGCTGTGGGAAGCAGTAATTAACCTGGGGTGCAAAGCTGCAGCAAGGGGAAATGGGGCAGCTGTTGGACCATGCAGAGGGGTTCCTGCTTATCTGGCAGTGTCCCCTACTCCCTGCTGTGCCATGGCCCCAAGCCCTGCACGGAGGGACAAGAAGTCACGGGGCACCAGCTCTGGGCGTGCTCTGGCGCAGAGCAGCCAAGCATTCGCTCACGCGATGCAGCTGCCCTCCCGAAGGACGAGTGCGAGGCCACGCTGGCTGGAACGGGTTCGGGGGCAGTGGGTGTGGGGAAGGCCCGCTCCTCCCGCTCTGCTCTGGCAGCTGGAACGGTCATTAATAATTGCAGCTCTTGCCACGATGAGCAATTGTAAGGAAAATTGTCTTGCTAATCTGGAAGGTTCTGCTAGGGGCAGGAGCTGGCGGTAAGAATCCAAATACCTCCCGGCATCAAACCGAGCTGGCCCACGGCTGTGGTGCCACAGCTCCCTGGTGCCACAGCTCCCTGGTGCCAGCTGCAGGAGTGCAAAGGGGTGTCAAAGATGGGGAGGGGAAAGCAGGAGTGATAGACTGAGGCTGAGCCAGGCTCTCAGGCTGGGGCACATGCGGACAATGGGATGGTCACACCAAGGAGCAGAAGGACATGACCGCGAAAAGGGGCAGAAGCAGCTGGCACCTGCCTGGCAGGGCCAGGACAAGCAGGGATGTGGTGAGTGAGTGCCCGAGTGTGAGTCCCAGCTGTGTGGCCAAGGTCAGGGGAAGCGCAGGGGAAGGTGAGGTGACTGCGGCCCCACGTGAGCTGCCACTGAGCCAGTCCTGGCTCAGTCAGGACAGCAATTCGTGAGGGGAGGGAGAGCAGGGAAGGGGCAGCACGAGGCAGCCGTGCAGGATGGAGCCTGCGGGGGTAGCATGGCTGGAGAACAGGTTGTGCCAGCTCAGCCCCGGGGTACCCAGCCTTGGAGCAGGGCCAGGGCAGGGCTGCGGTGCTGCAGCCAGCCTGCCTCTCCCCCAGGGAGAGCCAAGCATCTCCCTTGTGCTGCTGCAAGGCCTGCACCCACTGGGGGCTCAGCCCCTTCTGGTTGGCGCCCTGCTGCCTCTGGTCCCACCGATGCCACCTCTACCACCCAAGGTGCCTCGGCGCTTTGTTGAGAGCGGCTCCTGCCCACCGGCTCTGCGCACCGTGTGAGGAGCTTGTGCACAGGCAGCGGAAGGAGGGTCTCGGGTGGGCTGCGGGGGTGGAGCCTGGGGAGGGACCGCGGGCGTGCTGCTCCGAGAACAAAGCCTGGCAGCGGCAGGCTCGGGGCTCCCACCGCGTCCCCAAGCGAGGTCCCACCACATCCACCCCCACAGCCATCTGAGCCGCTGTGGGGCGGCTGCTGCAGCCCCGGCCCCTGCGCTGGCCCCGGCAGCTGCTCGGCAGCTGCTCCCAAACTCTCGCAACCTCTTAGGGCGGCTCCAGCTTTGACCCGGCTCGGAAATGCTGGTGCAAGGAGGGGGAGCCGGCGCGGGGTGGGGGGGAGTAGGCAACACAGGCAGGGCCCGCAGCACCCTGTCCTGCGTCCCATTGAGCTGGGGGGGTCATCCACGGGCTGCGCCTGGTTCAGGAAGGGCCATACCAGCATCAGCCCCAGCCTCTGGGGATCAGGCCCTGCACGCCCCCCACTGCCGCTCTGGCACGGAGACCAGTTCAGCGTGGTTCTGGTCCAGGATGCAGGCAGTGCCAGGGTCAGGGAGGCAGAGTGGGGCAAGGTGGAGCAAGGCGATGCTGCCTGTCCTGGTCCGGAGCGGGCGAACCCTGCTGGGACCCCCATCTCGAAAGAGCCCTGTGTGGGTCAGTGAAAAGCAACTTTGAGGGTTCAACATGGAGGCAAAACCTGGAAAAGGCGTCGTCATGCACAGCCTCGCCGGGTCCTGAGGGAGCCGGGCGGTTTGGGAGCAGCTGGGGCGGAGGGGCAGGTGGGTAGCAAAGTGACCTCCCAAAGGCTGTGCCCACTGACACTGCACTCAGCAGCAGGGCTGGGTGCGTGGGGCAGAGGCCACGGTGCTGCGTGGTCAGAGAGGAAACCTCAGGGCTTGGGGACAGATGGAAGCTGAGGGCATCTGTTTCCTGGGGTGCCAGGGTCCCCAGTGTGGGGGGATGACATGGGGCAGGGGAGGGTCTGGGCTACCCAGAGGAGCACCCAGTATGGGGGGTCCCCAAGGTGCAGGGTCCCCAGGAGGGGGTAGCACAGGGTGCTGGTCCCCAGGGCAGAGGAGAGTGCGGGGTGCAGAACCACCCGGGGTGCAGGTTCCCAGGAAAGAGCTGAGCCGGGGTGCAGGTTTCCGTGATTCAGCGTCCCTGGAGCGGGGGCTGGCCCGGGGTGCGGGGGCAGAGCAAAGCCCAGCCTGCGGGTCCCCGGGCTGCAGGATTCCGGGGGCGAGCCGTGTGTGGGGGCAGCCCGGGGCGGGGGCGATGCTGCCTGCACCCCAGAGGTCCCGGCGCGGTGCCCGGCGGCACGGCGGGCGGTGTGCCCCGGGGGCGCCCCGGGGGCGCGGCGGGGGCCGGGGCGGAGGCGGGGGCCGGGCTGGGGGGGCGGAGGTGGGGGGTGGGGTGGGGGGAGCCCGCCGTTCGCGGCGCTAGGACCGGGCGCGGCGGCGGGCGGAGCCTCCCCGCCGCTCGCCCCTCCGCCCGGCCGCTGCGGCAGTGTCTCGGAGGCGGGCAGGCGGCCGGTCCCTCCGGTCCCCCCGGCAGCATCCCGGCCCCGCCATGGCTGGCGTCGGCTTCGCGGCGCACCGCCTGGAGCTGCTCGCCTCCTACCAAGACGTGATCGGCGAGGACAGCCCCACCGACTGGTGAGCGCGCCTGCCGCCGCCGCCGCCCCTTTGTCCCCGCCGCCGCCGCCGCCCTTTGTGCATGGAGCCGCCCGGTAACACCGGCCGCGCCCCGCGCTGCGCCCCCCGCCGCTCCGGGCCCGCCGTGCCGGGAGCTCCGGCACACAAAGGCGGGCGGGGCGGCGGGGGGGGCGGTGTGTGTGTGCCCGGCCCGGCCCGCCGCCCCCGGTACCCGCACCTGCCCGCCGCCGCACCGGGCCGGGGCGCGGTCCCCGCTTTGTCTGCGCCGGGCCGGCACGTGCGAGCGCCGGGATCCGCCGCCCCCGGGAACCGTCCGGCACGGCCCGACCCTCCCCGGGACAGCGAGCGTGGGGAGCGGGGCGTCCGCGCACGGCGGGGAGGACTCGGGGGTATTCCCGGTGCTGGGCCCGGCCCCGGGTCCCTCGCCATTGTCTGGAACCGGAGCCGCGGGGGAGGGGGCAATCGAGGCACCCCCAGCCCGGTCCCGCTCCCGGCCGGTCCCGCCGATGCCCCGGCAGCGGGCGGCCCCTCTGCCCGGCGGAGCGAGGCCTGCGCACCGCGGGGGAACCGGGCATCCCCCCACCCCGGCGCTGCTGTCCCCGGCCCTCCAAGCTCCCGGGGTGCCTCATCCCCGAGGGTCCGCGGTGCGGCGGCTCCGGATCGCCCCGCCGGGCTGGGGCTGCTGCGGGCTCGGGCGGGAGGTGGCCTTCCCGGCGGGAACCCCCGGGCTGCCCTGCCCTGCCTGCAACCCCAGTGCGGGGCACCCCGTGCTGCGGGCAGCGGGGCCCGGCCGGATCCAGGCCCCGCTGCAGCCGGCGCAGCAGCCCGCAGGGAGCATCTCCTCACCACCTCCCCGATGCTCCCGGTGCCCACCCGCAACTCCCAGCCCCACCTGGGTGCCGTGGGGCTGGCTGGGGCCCTCTGCTTCGGGACCCTCTCCTCGCCCCCCAGGGTGCCTGTGCCATGCGTGGGGGATGGGGGTGGGGGTGACGATGGGATGCCGCCGGCACCGTGGGGTGCAGCTCACTGGGCAGCGCTGGGTGCTGGGTGCATGCTGTGCATGCTGCTCTCTGGTGGGGTTGCCTGCCATGCACCCAGCGCCCAGCTGGGGGGTGGATCCAGCACCCAGCCGAGGGGCAGGCCGCTCTCTAGCCTGGGTCCTGCTCTCGGGACAGGGCTGGGAGCCCCCCAGGCTCGACAGGCCTGGGAGGTCCTGCTCCTCACCAGCTCCAGCTTGCCGGGGAGCCCCGTGGTCCTGCTGCCAGCCCAAGGGTGCCGTGGGCGAGCGGGTTGTGTGTGTGTTGCCGGCCAGGAGGCAGCTGTCAGCCCTGGGTACATCTTGCTTCCCGGCGTCTGCTGCAAAGGAGCCCTCCCTGCCAAAGCTGCTGAGAGCAGCAGAAACGGTTCCCGGGAAAGCAAGTACCGGGGCTGATCCCCCCCACCTCCAGTGCCGTGTCCTGGTTGGGCAGTGAGCCCCCCACCATCCCCATGCTCAGGGCTGAGCTTGCCCCATCGTCGCCAGCTCCTCCACCCCCTGGTCACCGGGGATGCCAGTGGCAGCAGCATCCCCGCTGCAGGGCCCGATGCCCGGGTGCAGGATGAGGAGTGATGCTGGGGGTGCTACATTGGGCTGAGTGGTGGGGACCATCCCCTGGCTGTGACCCAGCCTGGCTGATCCAGGGGCTGTGAGGTCACTGCGCTGGAGCCTAGTCCTGGGTTGGTGCCGGGGGATGCCATGCTCTTGCCCAGCCGGGATCCCTGTGTTTAGTCTGGGATTCCCCTTCTCCATCCCAGTCCTGGAGGGTCCAAGTGTCCCTCCCCCTGCCCGGCCCCGCAGAGGCTGCTGGGGCCCATTACTCGATCAGAAAGGAATTTGGTGCTGCTTTCTGAGCACGCCGACTCCCTGGAGCTCCCAGCCACATTGGAAACATATGTTCCCCGGGCTGGGGTGGGAGGACTGGGGCGATGCTCCCCCTCCCTGGCCATGGCGTGGGGGCAAGCAGCTGTGGGTGCCCTGGGTGATGACACCCACAGGTGCTGTTCCACCTTCTCCAGTGAGCAATGGGGCCACGCGTGGGCAGCACTGTCCCCTTGGCAGGGTGATGTGGGGATCCTTGCCGGAGTCCCCCCTCCTCCCTCGGCTGCACAGGGCACCTCCAACCCTGGGTGACCCACATACCTGGAGCCCAGGGGGTGGGAAGCGGCTGTGTAGGCTGGGTGGAGGAATTAAAGCCCATGGAAGGGGGTAAATAGTGCATGATGCTGCCTGCACCCTCTGTTGCATGGTTGGTCCCTGCTGCTAGGACTCGTGGTGATGCTCTTGGGCTGCAGATTCCTGGGGGCACCTCTGGGGATGCTGCTTGGCCCCAGCATGGCCCTGCTGGTGCCCAGACTGGAAACCTCTGGATCCTCCATCCCGGTGTGGGGTCAGGCCGTGCTGCTGGGCTGCGCTAGGGGCAGGACTTTGTTTCTGTGGCAAGCCCTGGCTGCCCTGGGAGCAGCCCTGGGTACAGGCAGCAGCACTGCGCTTAGGTACCACCCTGCACAGCAGGGTCCTGGGGTGGGGGAGAACAGGCAGTGGGTACCTCCAGCACCTGCAGAACTCCCCAGGCAGCAATGCCGTAGCTCTGCCCTGCTTGTTTGCTCCCCTCTGCAGCCAGCCACATACCACCCTGTGAGGCCCCAACCCCTGCCCTCGGCCACAAACTGCTGCCATCCTCCCCCTGTTCCGGGGGGCTCACAGCAGGTCCCTGGGCTGGGGCTGCGGTTGGAGGCGGGAGCTGCATTTGCTGCCTTTCCCTGGCACAGGCATCACAGACGGCGCTTTGCAGCTGCTTTTCCAGCTCCAGGCCGGGAGCTGGCGCCGGCTGGGGCGGCCGATTAGCGGGATCGGGATGTGCGGATTAAAGTCAATCTTGTTGGTGCAATTATCTGTGGCTCACTGCCGGGGGCTCAGGGGCGGTGGGTGCCAGGAGCGAAGGGAGGCCCTGTCCATGTTAAGCACCCACCTGCCTTCCCCTTGTTTTTCAGCTCATGGGGTCCAGCCATGGCCCTGGTTTGGGGGTCACTCTGCCCTAGGGACCCCCTCAATTCCTGTCCCCTGGTCTCTGGCTGGAAGCTACGATCTTGGGCAAGGTCGGCTCTGCCTGGCACAGTGGGGATTTTGGTGCTCCGACAAGCACCATGCAGGCGCTGCCAGCAGAATGCCAATCGGCAGAGCCGCCCACCCCGGTGCAGGGATGGTGGGGGGGAGGTCCAGCACGAGTGGCCCCGACTTTCCGGGTGCAGCGCGTGACGGTGGCAGGCAGGTTTGGGTGCCTGCCAGGCCCCGGCAGGTCCCGGCTGCCTGCCTGCCTCCCCCGCTCCCCTCCTAATCACCTCGTCATTGGGGCAAGCTACATCCCAGCTGGGATGGGGGGTTGCCATGGAGACGGAGGATGCTGGTTGCCTAGCAACACCCATTCCCTCGCCCACCCGCCCCACACCAATTCAGCATGCATCCTTGCCTCCCCCCCCATAGGTGGCTGCATACCCCTGGGGAGTTGCGGGCTGGCGGGGGTCCCTGCGGAGCCCTGGAAGGGCTGCCTGGGGCGCAGTGGGAGCGAGAGGGGATTTCCCATCTGCTGGGAACAGTTTCCAAGGAACAGTCTCCATGACAGCCCCATCACACCCCGGCGGCACATTGATTTGCTGCTGCTGCTGCTGCTGCTCCGGCGTCCTCCCCCGGCCTGGTGCCTGCCGGGCCGGTGGCTCACGTAGCTGGGCACGTGAGCAGCCCCGAGTTCCCTGCCAGAGTGTGGGGCTCTCCTCAAAGCTGGTCAGTAACTGGCAGGGTCGGAGGGGGACAGGGAGCTCCTGTGAGAAGCTGTGAGGCTGTGGTGGGTTGTGACATGGCAGCCAGCTGATCCCTGTGCCCAAATGACCCTTCTGTCCCCAACCTTGGCACCCTGCCCCATGGCTGCCAGCCAGCAGGGTGGGCAAATAGGCTCTGCCTGAAGTCCTTCTTGCCCTGCCTGAAGTCCTTCTTGCCCTGCCTGGCAGCCTGGCCCTTTGCGGTGGTGCAGGACAGGGGATTGGGGTGGTTTCATGGCAGCTTGGGGACACCTGGGTGGTCCCCAGGACCTGCCCTGACCTCAGTGTTAGCAGGATGGGGAGGCTGCACCATGCTGTCTCCAGCTGTGGCTCACACATGCTGTCTCCCCAGGGCCCTCTACACATACGAGGATGGGTCTGATGACCTGAAGCTGGCAGCATCAGGAGGTAAGGTCCTCTGTCCCTGCAGCTGGCTCGGTTCTGCCGGTGTTTTCCCTGGCACCCATCCTGGTGCTGGGTGGACATGGGCTGATGGTGCCATGACAGGTGGAGGTTTGCTAGAGCTTTCCAGCCACTTTGAGATCCAGAAGGTGATGTATGGCTTCTGCAGCGTCAAGGACACCCAAGCTGTGCTCCCCAAATATGTCCTCGTCAACTGGGTAAGCGCGGGGGGATCATGCCAGGGAGGCTTGTGCTGTGCCCACCAGGGCTGCAGTGTTGGCAAGGCCATGGCTGGGTGCGAGGGAGGTGGCCGCTGTGGGGGGTTTGTGGGTGCCCTATGGTCCTGCTGCCCCATAGTGGTCAGCAGGGTGGGGGTCACCCTGCCGCCCCTCCCCGGCTTAGCCCATCCCTGTCTGCCACAGGTGGGCGAGGATGTGCCAGACGCCCGCAAGTGTGCCTGTGCCAGCCATGTGGCCAAGATCGCTGAGTTCTTCCAGGTGAGTGATGCTGGGGAGGGGGACAATGTTGCTGGGGTGCCAACTCCGGTCCCTGACAGCTGTTTGCCACCCCTCCAGGGAGTGGATGTCATCGTCAACGCCAGCAGCGTGGAGGATATTGACCCGGGGGCCATTGGGCAGCGGCTCTCCAACGGGCTGGCCCGTGTCTCCAGCCCGGTGCTGCACCGCCTGCGGCTGCGAGAGGATGAGAACGCCGAGCCTGTGGTAATGTCCCCATGGCAGTGATGGCGATGATGGCGATGATGGTGGGCAAGGGGTATCCCTCCTGCCCAGGGCTCCCGTCTGCTGCAGCCCATCACCCAGTGTGCCACTTACTGTTATTCTCCCTCGCTGATCGCAGCCCCTCCGCCCCCCCTGCCTCTCCTTCACCCCAGGGCACCACTTACCAGAAAACCGACGCCACCGTGGAGATGAAGCGGCTCAACCGGGAGCAGTTCTGGGAACAGGCCAAGGTGGGGTAGGAGTGGGGGCAGCCAGTAGCCCCCGGGGAGCGGGGTTTGCTGCTGGAGGGCTGACCGGCAGCCATGTCCTTCATTGCCTCTCCAGAAAGAGGAGGAATTGCGTAAAGAGGAGGAGCGGAAAAAGGCCCTGGATGCCCGGCTGCGGTTCGAGCAGGAGCGGATGGAGCAGGAGCGGCTGGAGCAGGAGGAGAGGGAGCGACGCTACCGGGAGCGTGAGGAGCAGATCGAGGAGCACAGGCACGGCTGGGGCCGGGGTGGGGCTCGTGTGCCTGTACGGGATGGCTGTGCACATGCTGCGAGCGTCTGCGTGGGCACATGGGTGTTCGTTCATGGGATGGAGTTGGGGCAGGGTCTGGCAGGAGCTGGTGCCCAGCCCCTCTCCCGTGTCTCCTGCTGCAGGCGGAAGCAGCAGAGCATGGAGGCGGAGGAGGCCCGGCAGCGCCTGAAGGAGCAGTCCATCTTCGTAAGTGCTCTGGCAGGTGTGGGGCTGGGGTCAGAGCCGGAGCTGCCACCTGGCATCACCCCCCGGGTCAGGGCTTTTCCCAGCCAGATCCCCAGGTTATCCTGGGGTCAGGGGGGACGATGCTGTGTCTCTTCCAAGGGGGACCAGCAAGAGGAGGACGACAGGCAGCAGTTCAGGAAAACAGAGTCAGAGGTGGAGGTGAGTGCGGCAGTGGCCATACCCAGTGCTGGTCCTTGCCCCCCAGCCAGCAGTGCCCTCAGCTGGACGGGGACCTAGCTGGGGGGTGCATGGAGGGTGGTTCCACAGCCCCACACCACCAGGGCGGTGGGTATCAGCCTCCCTCGTCCCCACAGGAGGCTGCTGCCATCATCGCTCAGCGGCCTGACAACCCCCGGGACTTCTTCAAGCAGCAGGAGCGGGTGGCATCAGGCAGCAGCGACGCCATCTCACCTGGCAGCCATAGGACAGGTGAGGGGCTGGGGGGACTGTGGGCAACGAGGGGGCATGGAGAGGACGGGGAGGGCTGCGGGCTGCAGAGCAGGTGAGTGTGGTGCCGCTGGAGCTCCCTGCAGCTCAGCAGGTTGCAGCAAGATCTGGGGTGTCCAGGGCTTTAACATAGGTAGGTGATGTCCCCTCTTCCATCCTTGGCACCATGGCTATGGGTGCCCAGGGCATGAGCAAGCACAGCAGGGGGTCGTCCTTCTCTGCTTTGCCACCATCACCGCCACTGCCACCGCACTTCACATGGCCATTGCAGCTGGGGCAGCTTGGTAGAAGCTGGATGCTTGGACGTCTTCAGCAAGGGGGGCTCATCCTGCTCCCTGCTGGGTGTTGTCCGCTCATCTGTCATGGCACTGGGCTTGCAGCCCAGCTGGCAGCATGGTCGGTGTGGTAGGGGTGGGTCACCGGAGGTCTGGCCGTGGGTTAGGAAGGGAACCCCTCCCACGAGGGCAGCTAAAAGTGGGACGAGTGAGTGGGGTAGGTGCGGGGCAGCCGGCGTGCTCCCAGCTGGCACGAGGTGCCCCATGGGGAGGCTGGGCTGCCCCATGCTCTGGGGTCCAGCACTGGAACTCTTCACAGCTCTAGGGCAGGGACTGGCTGTCCAGACGGGTGCCTCCAGCCGTGGGGCCAGGCCATGGGGCTGCACTGGGAGTCGTGCTGTGGTGCTGTGCTCGAGGGGCTGTGCCGAGGGGCTGTGCCAGGGGTGGGGAGGGGCTGCGATGAGTGTTCTTGCTGTACAGTCATGCCATGGGCTGTGCCGTGGGCTGTGCCATGGGCTCTGCTGTGGGGCTGTGCCTCAGGGCACTGCTGTGGGGCTGTGCTGTGGTCGTGCTGTGAGCTGTGTGTTGTGGCCGTGCCATGGGGCCGTGCTGTGGGTTGTACCGTGGGTTGTGCTGTGGGGTCGTGTTGTGCCTGAGCAGATAGTTGGTCCCATGGCTGTGTCCTGGCCTCTCTCCCCACCTGGCCACGCAGCACTGCCTCCCATCCTTCTGTCCTGCTGTCTTTCCATCCTCTTGTCCTGCCATCTTCCCACCCAACAGTCGGTGCTGCCTCTCCTCCTGCTGTCCTCCCATCCTGGTGCCCCAGTGCCCCGGCCCCACCATGTCTGCGCTGAGCAGGGACTGACCCATCTCTTTGCTCTCTTTCTCTCTTTCCCCGTCCGTCTGTCCGTCTGTCTGTCTTTCTCTTGGCAGGTCGTCTGCACTGTCCTTTCATAAAGACAGCTGACAGTGGGCCGCCTTCTTCCTCCTCCTCCTCCTCCTCTCCCCCGCGGACCCCCTTCCCCTATATCACCTGCCACCGCACCCCAAATCTCTCCTCTTTCTTCCCATGTAGGTAGCTGGGAGCCCCCGGGCATGTAGCTCCAGGGGGCTGAGCCACAGGTGGGTGGCCGCCCCACAGCCCAGCCCCACGGCACACCGGACCGACAGCGGCAACAGCGCCTCTCCCGTGGGCACCCCAATAGAGCCGGGCACCCAGGCGGGGGCTGCGTCTGCACCCACAGGCACCCTGCACACCCCAGCTGGCCCCATGGCGGGCGCAGTGCCCCTGGGGAGGGGGGAATGTGGCAGGCTGTGCCTATGGTGAAGGTTGTGCCCATGGTATGGGGAGAGGGCACCGGGCAGGCTGTGTGCCTGTGGGACAGGGCAGAGCTGTGCCTGAGGAGATGATGCTCTGCCATGGGATGGTGCCGGCTGTGCCCTGAAGATAGGGGCCACAGGACAGGCTCTGCTCACGGGGCAGAGGTGGATGGAGCAGGCTGTGTCCATGGGGCAGAAGGGGACAGGGCAGGCTGTGCCCTAGACCATGGGCTGTGCCAGCCCATGGCGCTGTGTGGGATGAAAAAGGCTGCCCAAGACTGTGTGGGGCTTTGCCCATGGAGCAGAAGGAGCCAGATGGTGCCTGGGGCTGCGTGGGGCTGTGACCCTCCGGCCAGGGCAGCAGGGCACAGAGCTGTGCCTGCAGAAGCGAGGCTGTGCCAGGGCCCAGCAGGCGATGTGTGGGAAGGGCCAGCATGCACCACCGCAGGGATGGGGCTGCCTGTCCCCGTACCTGGCAGATACCGGGGCTGCGTGGAGCCGGTGGGATGCCTGGAGGGGGACATGGTGGTTGCTGCACTCCTCAGTGCCTCTGCCCCGCCAGTGCAGGAGGGGACGACGTGGTGGCAGGTACACGGTGACGTCCATTTGACAGCACATGGCCGGGTTGGCGTGGGGCAGGAGCAGGGGTGGCGCTAGGGTGCTGGTCCCCCCTGCTGTGAGGGCAGCCCCCCCCATGCCCACCCCTCTCCCTTGTCCGCAGGCAGCCAGTCGGACGCCTACCGCAAGGTCTTGGCAGCGGGCTGCAGCCCCTGCGAGCCCAGCCCGGCCACCATGCTGCTGGGCGAGCCGGGCACCCGTGCGTCGGGCGACGAGACGCCGGCAACGCCCAAAGGTGGGCACAGGGCTGGCACTGCCTGCCCTTGCCTGGGGCTGCCTGGGCACATCCCTGCAGCGCATCCCCTGCCACAGCCCCCTTGGCTCCTCTGCAGCCGCTGCTGCATCCCTGCCGCCATCCCTTGCATTGCTCAGTGCATCCACGCTGTCCCATCTGCATCCCTGGTCTGTCCCCCGCCACCTCTGCTGTGTCCACCAGCGCATCCCTACCATATCTGCTGCTCTGTGCCAGTCCATCCCCGCCGTCTCTGCTGCATCCTCCGGTGCAGACCTACTGTCATTGTTGCATCCTTGCCGTCTCCAGTGCATTTTCTAACACCAGTGCATCCCTGCTGTCTCTGCTGCACCCCTGACACCTCAGCCCCATGCATCCCCCCCCACCGCCAGCGCATCCCCCGCCCCGCTCCAGCCATGCCTGCCGTCTCTGCAGCATCACCCCAGTGCAGCCCCACTTTCTCTGTTGCATCCCCCAGTGCGCCTCTGCCCTATCTGCGCCATCCCTCCAGCATGTCCCTGCCAGTGCTGCCGCTTCCCTCCACGCATCCCCACTATCCCCCTGCAGCCCCAGTGCATCCCAGTCAGCTCCGCTGCAGTCCCCAGCTGTCCCTGGTGCAGCCCCACTGGCCCCTTTGCCTCCCCTGGTGCACCCCAGCGTTCCCTTCCGCATATTCCCAGTGCGCCCCTCTCCATCCCCTCCACATCCCCCTGTGCCTCCCGGCTACTCCCCCTGCCCCAGCAGGGCCCAACCACCCCCCCCCCCCCAAAGGGATCACCTTGCCGCCCCTTGTATTCTCAGTCCCCTGATGCCATGGGTCTCTTCCCTGCCCAGCCACCTCCACCCCTCTGCAGAGCATCTCCCCGCTGTGCCTAGCTCAAAGGACCCCCTCCCAGCTGCAGCCCTATGCCTCAGTGTCCCCCAGCCCTGGATAAAGAGGGGGGGAGGTCTGTCCCCACTGACTGCTGTCCCCCTCCTTGCAGACTCCCCCAGCCCCAGCGCCCAGGAGGCCAGGCCAGCCACACCCGAGCAGCACTGGCCCTTCCCGGGCCCCGAGGACAAGGCCACCACCGAGCCTCCCGGGGACGAGCCCCTCCCCAGGCCGGTGTGGACAACGGGGGGTGATGCCTTGGGGGACCTGGTGACCCTGGAGCCCACTGAGCCCTCCCCACCACCCACGTCCACCGAGCCCCAGCCTGGGGGAACCCCCAACCCTGAGAGCCTCATCGACCTGTGGCAGAGCGATGGGGTGACCCCCCCCGCTGCCTGGCCCCTGCCAGCCGCCCCCGTCTCCGAGGGCCCCCCAGCCGCACTGCCCGATGAAGGGACCCTGCTGAGCCTGGACGAGCTGCCCGAGCCCCCTGCCACCTTCTGCGACATGGAGCAGGAGGAGGAAGAAGAGGCAGCCGATGCGGGGGACGCCCAACCCCGGGGGCTCAGCTGCCAACATGCCCCCCAGGAGGAAACCCCAGGCCGAGAGACCCCCCCCATTACCAATGGGGAGATGGCCCCCAAGGATGGGACGCCGGGCCGTGGGGAGCAGGTGAGCGTTGCTGGGGTGTGTGTGGGGGGAGGAGGGTCGGGGGGGTGACAGGGCAGCTGGGGGGAGGCCCTGACCACCTGTTGCCCCCCCACCCCAGGCCAGTGAGGGCTACTTCAGCCAGTCCCAGGAGGAGGAGGTGCCTCCCCCCGAGGAGCCATCGGCCAAAGCCCCCCAGCCCATCTTCTACAACAAGCCCCCAGGTGAGTGGGGATGGTGAGGGGGGTGTGTGTCTATCCCTCTGTGGGGCACCCCACAGCACCCTCACAACCCCCCGCCCCCATGATGCACCCACCACCCTGATTGCCCCCCCATTCCTGTCCCCAGAGATCGACATCACATGCTGGGATGCAGATCCCCTGCCCGAGGAGGAGGAGAGCTTCGGGGGGGGCCTGTAAGCCGGGCCCCCCTGCCACTGCAGGCAACACCCCCCCCAAACCCCCAGTGGTGTGGGGTGTGGAGGGGGCTGCAGCCAGGGGCCGGGACCCCCCCTCACCCCGCCAGGGCCCTGCAGGATGAGGCCTCCAGGTGGGGGCTGCCCCCCTGCACCCCCGCCTTGGGGCATCTTTTACAGCTCACATCCCGCCCCCCCTCTTTTTTAAGTTGTTGGTAGGAGCCGTGTCAGCCCGCCCCCGGCCCCCCTTAGCAGTGACCCCCCCGGTGCCTCAGCGTCCCTTTGGCAGGTGGGGGACACACACGCTCGCATCCCCTGCCCAGCTATGGGACAGGGTCCTCGTTCTCTTCATGCCCCTCGCCCCCGGGAGCCCCCCAGTACTTTGCACGAGTCAAAAGAAAAAAAAAAAGGAATAATAATAAATTAATATGGCAATAAAGTGACCCGACCGAGGCGAGGCTGCAGCCTGCGGCGTCCCCCCCCACCCACCCCAGCAGGGAGCTAGTGGGGGGCTTTTACCATCCCTCCACTCTTTCCTTGCTGGGACCCCCCTCCCCTCCCTGCTTGGCCCCCGCTTGGCCCCTCTCCTCCCCCCTATGGTAACTGTTTTTGGAAAGCACAAGTTCTGTACCGGCAGTGTGCTCATGTCTGTTAATAAATAAAGCGACTCCCACGGGGGATGCAGCCTGCTGGGGCGGGGAAACACACGTTGGGCTGAGGGCGGGGGCTGCCGCCTCCCCGGGGGGAGGTCCCACGATGCCAGCTCGCCAGGAGGCGAACCCGAGCCACAAACTTTTATTCTCAAACTGTAACAAACAAAAAATTTAAGAAACAGAGCAGAGTCCGGGTCCCCGGCGCCCCTGGCCCTGGGGGGGCCCCCAGCCATGGGGGGGCCTGCAGGGGCCAGACGGGGAACCAGCCCCTTCCGCACCGGCGGCAATGGCCCGCGCCAGGGCGGGTGTCCCCGGGGCGACATGGGCAACCAAACCCACCCTCCCTGGTGCCGGAGGGGCACCCGTGACAAGGTCCAGGGGTCCCCTGGGGTCGCCGCTAGACAGCGGTAGTCCTGCCGAAGAGGGGCATGGAGACCGGGAGGTGCCAGGGCCCCGTCTCGTAGGTGTCCCTGCTGCTGAGCTCCGAGTCTGTCCAGCTGGGAAACATGCGGGGGGAGCACTCTGCCTGCAGGTAAAGGTCCGGGCAGGCATGGCCGGGGCTGGCCGAGCGGGGCAGGTGCAGAGCCGAACCGTACCCGGTGTCCAGGAAAAGGGGTTTGTAGCTGGGGGGCTGCTCCTGCTTCTCCAGCCGCTCGTGGCTCAGGAAAGGGGCGTTGATTTTGCGGTAGAGTCCCCGCGTGTCCATCAGCACCTCGCTGTACGGCGGGGGGGGCTCTGCCATCAGCAGTGCCTCCTCGTAGCATGGCGGCTTCGACATGTCTGACTCTGCAAGGCAAAGCCCCCCCGGACCCCCGCTGCCGTCAGTGCTGCGCACCACCTCTCGTACTGTATCCCGCCCCCCCCAGTCCCATCCAGGGATGCCGAGAGACCCTCCCTGCTCCTTACCATGCCGGCAGCTCCAGGGCCGGGGGGGTGGGATGTGGTGAGGGTGATGATGGTGGGGCTCGAGGCGGAGGCGGTGGGGAATGGCGATGCCAGGGGGGCTGCCCCCGTAACCCTCGTAGTGCAGCGGCTCCAGCTCCAGCGCGCGCAGGCTCTGCTCCCGCAGCCGCTCCTCCTGCTGCCGCTTCACCCGCCGCCGCAGGTAGCTGCAGAAGCAGCACAGCAGTACGATGAGCCCCCAGATGAGCCAGAAGCCCGCGAAGCAGGTGAGGAAAGTGTAGGTGCCCTGGGACATCACCATCTTGGCTGCCGGCCCCGGGGGGAAGCCCCGGCCTTTCCCTGCCCTCGGGGTGGGGGACGGGATGCTCAGGGTGGTGGTGGCCAGACCAGGGCAGGACCCGATGCTGCTAGGGCCGCCGACGGCATCTCCCTGGTCTGTGCCCGGTGGCGGCGTCTCCTCCGGCCCGCGGGTGCCCACCGTCAGGGGTCCGTCCTTGCCATGGAGCTGGGGGGGGCTGCAGCGAGTGGGTCAGGCCTGGGTGCGCTGGGCAGGCGGTGGGGCAGGGGGCCAGCGGGGCGGGCGTCGGGGGGATGGGGCTGGTGGGGTCCAGCTGCCCATTGCTGGGAGGGGGCCGTCGGGGAGGGGGCCCTGCAACGAGACAGACGTGAGCGTGAGTGTGGCGGGGACCAGCCGCCCTGTTCCCATGGTGACTTGCTCCACATGCGCAGCAGCACCCACAGCCAGCGGGGAGCCGTGCCCGGCCCCACGTGCGCCCCCACTGTCGCCCCCACAGCTGCAACCCCCCACCCCCCCCAGTGCCCCATCATGGTGGTCCTGGGCACCCTAGGGCAAGAGACGGATGCTGCAGCCCCGAGGCATCGACACCTTCGAGATCATGGGGCATCCACTGGCATCCCCCGGCATCCCCCACCCTCTGCCAAACCAGCACCCCCCAAATCCGCTGCAGAGCCCAGGCAGCTTGGCCCACCCTGTGCCACCCCACAGCAAGGTGCCGCAGGGTGCCCTGAGGAGGAGGAGGGAGGCGTGGAGCCACCTGCTCTCTGCAGCACGTGGCGCTTGCGGGAGCACGTGCACTGTGGCCATCACTGGCCTTGTGGCCACTGGGGGATCTCAGGGGATGGTGGCACCCTGACACCGTGGGTGGGTGGTGGTGGTGATGGGAACTGTCACCCTTCCCAGGTCCCTGCCCTTAAGGAGGGCTATAGGTCACATCCAGCTGAGTACTGAACAGGGACAGTGTGTGCCAGGCAGGGGGCATGGATACCAGTGAGCGAGGAGCAGCACCCATGGGTGCTCATAGGCAGGCACAGAAGCACCCGTCGGGATGTGGGAGAAAACGGGCTTGCCAGCAGGGAGGAGGGCGACCGCTGGCGCAGTGGTGGCCGAGGGCAGGGCGACCGCAGAGGCTCCATCCCTCCCAGGTGCCTCTGCTCGGCAAAGGAGTGTGGGGTCCCTGGTTGCCCCAGCAGGGCAGGGCCACACCGCTGGCGAGGGGACCACGGCAGGGCCACCGGGTGCCGCG
Organism: Bucorvus abyssinicus; assembly: GCA_009769605.1. Lineage (NCBI taxonomy): Eukaryota > Metazoa > Chordata > Aves > Bucerotiformes > Bucorvidae > Bucorvus > Bucorvus abyssinicus. Next base: position 8,604,608 of record CM020041.1, read on the forward strand.
GGCGCTGGTGGGGGCATCGGGAAGGGCAGTGGGGCCGGAGGGCCAAGCGCGGCCGGAAGGAAGGAGGGATGGGGGAAGGAAAGGGCCGGGGAGCCCTGGCCACGCTCCAGTGGACATCGTGGGCTGCTCCATCACGCAGACGGAAGCGGGGGCAGAAGCAGCGTCGGGATGTGGGTCTTTGGGGAGGGGGTGTGCCCCTTCCTGGGATGCCCCAAGCCGCCACCACTGCCCGGTGAAAGCCAGCTCGGTGCGGGCAGAGCTCGCCGGCCCCGGCTGCAACAGGCTCCCCGCCTGGGTAGCCCCGGCGTGGGGGACACCGTGCGGGAAGGGCTGTGGGTCGAGCACCGGGGTAACGGCCGGGGGGACACCGGGAACCGCTGCAGGGCGGGCTGGCAGGGCAGGGGGACGGGGGGCGTTTGCATCTGGGGGATGCGGGGGGAGCGGTGTTGCCGGGGACCGGGGACGTGCGGGCTGGGAGACACCCACACCGGGCGGGGAGCGGACCGGCCGCCGGGGTGGGAGCAGCCGCCGATCCAGGCCCTGCCGGTACCCCAGAGCCGCCCCACTTCCCACCCCGGCCGCAGCCTTAGCCCCGCTGCCCGCGTCGCCTCCCTGCCCGGTGCCTCCGGCGGGAGGGGGATACCCCGGCGGGGACCTCCCAGCTACCGGTGACAGACGCGACAGCCCCCTCCTCCTCCTCCTCCTCCTCCTCCTCCTCCTCCTCCTCCTCCTCCTCCTCCTCCTCCTTCCCTGGGGCGCGCGCCCGCCAGGAACGGACCGGACGCGCGCGCCCCGGTACGCGCCGCTCGCATCTGCCCCGTTCCTCGGTTCCCGGTGGCGGCGGCCCCGCGCGCCCCCGCCTCGGCCCCGCTGCCTCCGCGCCGCGCAACAGGCAGAGGCGCCGCGCCCGCTCCCTCCGCGGCTCCCGTTACCGGCGGCGGCGGCGACGGCGCACGTGGCTCAGGCGGCGAGCGGCAGCGGCTCCATAGGGCGGCGGCGGCGGGGAGAGTAAGGGGGGCAGGGGGGAAACCTGGTGCGCGCCCGGTGCGCGGCGCCGCTGCTTCCCGTCGCTGCCTTTGTCTCCGGTGAGCGCTCCCGCGCCGCCGCCGCGCGCCGCCCCGCCCGGGCTCCCGCCCCGCCGCTCCGCCCCGCCCTCCGCTCGGGGAGGGACCCGGCGGGCGTCCCGCACCCCCGCCCCGGGACCTGCCGCCGGGGGCTACCGGCTACCGGCGGGGTCCCCCACGGAGCGAGGTGAACGGGCACTGCCACGGGAATTCCATCCCGTCCCCGAGAGTGTCTGCGGGATGCCGGTGGCGTGAGGGCCGTGGCATCCCCGGGGGTGTCCGCGGGAGCCCCGCGGCGTGGCGGCCGGGAATCACCGGGTGACAGCCCCACGGTCCGGGTGGGGTGACGGCCCTGCGATGTCCCGTGGGGCGATGAGCCTCGGGCTCCCCCATCCGGTGGCCATGCACTGACCGTGGGGGTGGCCGTGGGGTGCCAGCGGTTGCCCGCCACCCACGCCGCCGGTGCCAGCCGCAGCCTCCTCTAGGGGTGTCGGCCACGTGCTCCCCCGCGGTGACGGCCAACAACGCACAGGGACAGGGGCAGGGGAAGGCAGATCAGCCGCTAACGAGACCTTGACGGCCCCCGCCCGGTGCCGGGCCAGGGTGCCAGCCTGGCCCCGAGGCCAGCGAGGGTCAGAGGTGGCACTGGGTGACACAGAGGGCTGCCCTGGGGGCAGCCCGCACCTTGTGAGGATGCTCTTGCCCTGGAGCAGACCGCTCGCCGGCCCGGTCCGAGAGCTCCTTCCCCCGTGCGAGGGCTCCCTCAGCCATTTGCTGTCGGGGGGGACGTTCTCCGCTGAGCCCGAGGCCGGTGGTCACAGACCCCACGGGACACCTCCCCACCCACCGGGCTCCTTGGGACTGCCCCCACCCCGGGGGCGAGAGCTCCGGCTCTCCCTTCGCTGCACCCGGGTGCCGAGGCAGGAGCGCGGTGGTTCAAGGGCGGAGCTGTGCCAGCACCGGGGCCCCAGTGCCGGCTGTGCGCCAGGGCCAGCGGCCGGGTGGGTGACGGGGTGCGGGTGCCCGGCGGAGGAGCCCCACGCAGGTCGTGACCTCGCCGCCGCTTCCTCCCCGTGGGCAGCGCGGCGGGCACCCGCTGCGGCCGCACACACGGCGCATTGTTCTGCCAGGACCCGGCCGGAAAGACTTCCTCCATCCCGGCCGGGGGACGACCTGCGGAGGCCGGGGGCCGGCAGCCCGCTGCCGCCACGGCCGAGCAGAGCAGCCGCGGCAGGCGGCCAAGCCCCGGCACCTCGCTCGAAGCAGGGCCGCGGTGGCCACCTCTCCCCCTCGGGCCGCGACTCACCTTGCGGGAACCGGTCTCCTGCGATCGGACCTCACAGCGTGGCCGCGGCAGCCCGGTGCCGCTTCGGCGGTTGTGGGGGTGCCCGAGCAGCACCCACGGCGGGCAGGGGGCTGCGGCCATGCAGGGTGGCTCCGGTTCTCCCTCGGGGCATGGGTAACGCAGAGGCGGGGGGCACGGCGAGGCCCGCGGGCATGGTCAAGCCAGGGCGAGGGTGGGCGGGGGGAGCCAGGCCTCCGGCCCCGCCAGCGCCGGGGGCCAGGAGCTGCCTTCCCCTTTCCCTTCCCCACGGCGGCGGGGGGGGGGGGCAGGCGGGGGAGCGCTCCCCGAGCCACATGGTGGGTTGGAGGAGGAGCCGTTGCCTTGGCAACAGCTGAGAGCATCCCTCACCCCTGAAAACCGTGTGTCAGGGCTGCCGCCACAGCCCCCCGGCATGGGAGAGCACCCAGGACCCCCAGGGACCACCCAGAGCTCGCCTAGGGCCTGCCGTGTGCGTGGGGCCTGGACTCCCCAGTTCCAGCTCCGCCTGTAGAGCAGCACCCCCTCACCCGCACGCTGCTCCCTCCCAGCAAGGACAGAGATGAGGACCAGGCACCTCCCAAACGGCAGGACTGGGACACCGTGGGGCAGGGGGAAACTGGGGACAGGCAGAGCCCCTTCCACGCCCAGGCACGGGCTGCCCACAGCCTGGCCCTGCCCGCAGAGCCATGCTGACCCTGTAACAGACACCACTAACACGTTGGTGAACCCGGGACCTCGGTGCTGAGATGCCACAGCCCAGGCAGTGCCAGGAGGCCGCTGCGGTGGGAGCAGCAGTCTTCAGGCAGTCCCCATCCCCCCCGCCTTGACTGCCTTCCCTCCATGGCTGCAGAAAATTCCTGGATTTTACCCCAAGATGCCCCCTCCGAGTGTGAGAACTCCTCCTCAGCTCGCTCCCATAGCAACTGTTCCCTTAGCTACCCAGCCGCACTTGCTATTCTCATCCCTGTGCAGCTGTGTGTGCCCCCCCCCCGTGCTGCGCATGAGGCTGCTGCCAGCCCTGGACCCCAAACCCTCCCGGCACACACCTTGACCAGGCTGCCCCCTTGCGCACACTCATGCCTGGGGACTGTCGTGACCCCAACCCTGCTCACGCTGTGTCACCCCTTGGAGAGGCAGCTCCATGCTGGCACGATGTTCCCCCTGTGCACGGTTTCCCCCACAACAGTGATGCACAGTGCCTGGAGGGGAGCAGGACTCTGCCCCAGCCCCACAGCACACCCGTGACAGCCCAGGACGAACTGTGCTGAGGGCAGACATGCCCCAAAGGGGACCATAGCAGACAGAGCCCCCCAACAGCACAGGGCCTTGTATTCATCATGCTCCTGCATGGACCCAAAGACCAGAAGCCACCCAGGGCCACCCGTGGTGCTCGGGGCTCAGCCCCAGCCCTCCCCTGCAGGACAGGAGCACCAGCAGAGCCCACAGCAGCAGTAACAGGGGTCCCTGCTCCTCTTCTCAGGGTCACCAGCCCAGTATAGCCCAGCACAGGCCCCCCTTGACACAACAGTGACACAAGGCACCATGAATCTTATGCTTAACAAAAGGTTAAAAATTTAAATACTCTCCAACTTTAGTGCAAGGCAAGCAAATGATACCACAGGTCCAAGTAGGTGCTCAGCCCCCCCGGGGGGCCTGGCTCAGAATGAGAGCAAGACAGCAGCACACACACAAGCGTGTGCCTACACACACAAAAGAGACGAGTTATTGCTCGGGACGTGGCTGGGACGAGTGTGCACAAGAGGGACAGGACAAGCAGAATAGAGTGGGGGGCTGAGCCCCACGCTGCTCCCCAGCAACATGCAGGGGTCCAGCCCTTCTGCTCCTGCCCCGCCCTGGGGCAGAGGAGCTGTGCTGGCTCCCCAGAACCGCTGGAGACACACACTAAACCAGTATGGGAAGCAGGCTGGTCCCAGCTCCTGCTTGCTCTTGGGTCACATCATGTCACTAGGAAGGGACATTCCCTTTACCACACTTTGCTCCCTGACAGCAGGGTCCCTTATGTGTCTACTCCTCCTACACGGGGCCTGGGGACTGCAGCACCCCCAGCACACATAGATGGCTGGTTCGGAGCTGATGGAACTGTGCTGGGGCCATCCTGCACGAGGGATCAGACCAACCTTTTCGACCCAGCAGCAGGAACGTTCTGAGCAGGCGCTGTGGGAACATCTGTGTCCCGCTGTGCCGCAGGCAGCCTGCCAGGGGTCTGGAGAGGGGGCCGGGATCCACTCCCCGGTGCTGGCAGCACCTGTGAGATGAGGCAGGAGGAAGCAGGCTCCGGCAGACAGGGAAGCAAGGACCAGCCAGTGACGCTCTGCTGCCAGGACGCAATGGCAGCAGTTTCCTATGCCTTGGGGCTGAGTAATGGACTCCGCTGGAGCCAGGGACAGGCACGGCCAGAAAGGTCCAGGAAAGATGCTTTAGGCACCTCAAGGCACAGAAGGCCTCTGCCCAGGACTCCCTGGTACAAAGCTGGGACCGTTGTTCCCCCCATAGGAGGACATTTGTGCCTGTGACAGGGTGGAGGCAGCGCAGGCCCCCATCCATAGATTAAAAACCAACATGTGATATGTACAGACCAACATATATAAATATACACCAAACCTGCAGTGCCTCTTCAGCACTGTGGAATGTGTCAGCAGAGCTGCTCCAGCCTGGTCTCGGCCCACGCCGGGACAATCCCTCCCTCCCACCCTGGGCCTGGGAGGGGAGCAGCAGCAGCATGATCCCAAGGGGCACATTTGGAAGCGTCCAGGTCTGTCTCGGGGATGAGGGCTTGCCCACGGTCAGAGGCACCTCTGTCCAAGCCGTGTGCTGCCACCAGCCCTGGAGCCATCCTCACAGTCTTCGAATACGGACGTGTAAAGCTGTAAACAAATCCATGTTGCGGGGCCACGGCTCCCTTGTCCTTCAGGCTGGGCTGTTGTTCTGCTGGGCACCCAGAGAGGCAAGGGGGTCCCAGGGGTTGGAGAACAAGCTGTGCTCTACAGCCGGGTGGGCTCTTCCTCGCTGTCGCTGCAGTTTCCACAACAGTCCTGAAGTCAGAAGGGCAAGGAGAGGGAGGAGGGAGAGATAGGAGCACAGCAAGCAGGGGGTGAGCACGGTCACACAACCCAGCCTACAGCTGCCCTCTGTCAGGGAACGGCCAGGCCCGCCCCGGCCTGCTCACAGGAGAGCTACATGGAAGCAAGGGGCTGGAGTGGACCCCCAGTCTGCAGAGAAAATGTCAAGCTGCATCTGGGTGTTCAGCTCCTGGCAGACAGACTGGTGAGCACGCAGCTGACTAGCTCAGAAGCTGGGAGGAAGACAGGCTCTGTGGACTACAGCCACACAGGGAGACAGCTCAGTGCCAGCAGAGACGATCTGCCCCACTCAGGGCTCAGCTGGCCACAGAAGCAGCTGAAGCCCTTTTTGCTGGGAGTCTGGGCACGGTCCAATGCCAAACCCTTCACGGTTTCTCAACCTTCCTGTGTGTCCCGGACATCCGACGAGAGGAGTGAAGGAAACTTCCCACAGCACCCCTGGGAGCGGAGCTCCCAGCAGCGGCGGTGCAGGGGCAGCTTTGGCTCAAGCTGAGGGCAAGGCCTCCCCCACAAAGGCAGTGAGAGCAGGCAAGCGGGATTAGTGGCTCAGGGGGCAGTTAGAACAACAAGCAGCTTGTGCTCTGCTGGGAGAAGGGGATAGGCACTGAAGGACAACACTCCTCCTTCCCAGATCTTGCCATGTCCGTGGGCCACCGGGTATTTCCCTGAGCAGAGCAGCCAGGAGAGACTGCTCACCTCTGGAAAGAGAAAATACGTGGCAAATCACAGCTCAACCCCTGCTACAGGCAGCTGCCCGTCCTCCAGCAGGTCCTGCCCACCTCAGGAAGGGCTGGGTATCCCAGCCCAGAGCTGGCTCTGGCTAGGGCAGCCCACTGAACAGGGAAGCACAACTGGTTGCGTGTTGGGGAAGCAGAAGTCAGCACCAGATGGCTGAGAGTGGGTCCAGAGCCAAACACACTTGAGTCCCACAGCTGCAAGCAGCTGTCAAGAGGCAGCAGCCCAGGCTTTGCCAGTCCTGGAAAGAAGGCAAAGGCTGTTCTGGGCAGAGGAGACAGGCAGGCAAGCAAGCCCGTAGCAGCTGCAAGACGTTTCCTTTCTCCTCATCCCTCGAAAGCACTGCTCTCTGCCTGCTCAAGTTCTGGCAGAGATGCTCTGGGGAACCCATGAGACCATTCCAAGAGCAAGGTCTTCTTCAGGGATGGTATTATTCATGTAGGAAGGGAGCAGACTTGCTATTGTAGTACCTTCAACCACATCTCTCCCTGTGTGACTGCAGCACGTTTAGCCAGGACACTCCATCCAGCCCCCTCCACGCCCCCAGCACAGGGAGTGCTCGCGAGGCAAGGGCTGGCTCCCTGCAGCCTTGTGTGGGTTCCTCTGAGAGCTCTGGGGTCTGGCCGCCCAGCACAGGAGGGAGACTTTGCCTGCTTCCCCTTCATGCCTACCTCCCTGCCAGATCTGCCTGGCATGGGCAGCAGCTGGCTCAGTGCTGCTAGAGGGCTCACTGGGGAGGAAATGCTGACAAACGCTCTTACCTGTCTGCTGAACAAGCGCTGGAGTAACCCTTTTTTGGGCTGTGAAGAAGGCTGCCCTTTCCAGTCTAGGTCTGGGGGCACTGTGCCATCTGTGCTAAAGACATTCAGCTCCTTAAAACACTCTGTCTCGATCATCTGGAAGAGGACAAATATGGCTGCAGCAACTGCCACACAAAGCCCGTCACTGAGGGCCCTCCAGACCGCAAAAACAGCAGGGATAGCATGAACCCTGCGGGACAGTGCATGTGGCCATGGCGGGCATAAGCAGGAGCAAAGACCTGTCCTGCAAACCCACCTCATTCTGCCAAGGAATGGGCACGCTTCCCGTAGCAAACTTCTGGTAGAAGTCATTGTCCGTGGGCTCCAGCTCCACCCCTTTCACCGTGGAGAACTGCTCGATGTCCAGAACATCCTTGCAGTAGATGGCCTGGGGCTAAACAGCATAAAAACTGCTCTAATGCTAGGCTCCACTGAGATGCCACCACCTCAAACCACTGTGGCTTGTGGCCAAGTTCGGTTCCCTCTCCCTGCAGCCCAGAGCTTGCTCAACTCCTTTTCTGGCAGGCTCCAGAAACAAGAGGGAAGAGGATGGCTGCCATCTCCTCAGATGAGCCTCCTTCTCTTGACAGCACCAGTGATTGAAGAGGTCAGGTCACCAACAGGCACTTACATCTGGCTTGAAGGGGGGGTCCAGCATGCCTGCTTCCAGCCTCCTGAAGTTGAGATGCTTGAAGAGAGGGTGCTCCTTCACTTCCTTGGCACCAGCTCCTCGGCACCCCAACCGCTCCAGAGGGTCTTTGCACAGGAGCTGCAACACAAAGGAAATCAGAGCCCTGGGTGGAGGGTGCTTTGGGCAGGAGCAGCCCTGAGATGGGCTGGGCTCCTGCGGTACGACTAGGGATGGCATGAGCCTGCTAGGCAGCTAGGACAGCAAGGAATTAAGGCATTCTGGACCCTCCCGTGTGGTCTTATCAGAGCTAGAAGGGAGCCTGGCTGCCACCGGCACCTGCTGCGTGCAAAGGGGTGGTGGGAGTGAAGGGATAAGGATGCACGCTCGTACCATGGTGCAGAGGGAGCGGGCGCAGGGCGAGAACTTCTCTGAGTACTCCTCCTGCACTTCCTTCACCAACCGCTCCACCTCCTCCCGCTTGATCTTCTTCTTGCGCTGCTGGAAGGGTGACTGTCCCTCGATCATCTCGTACACCAGGCAGCCCAGAGCCCACCAGTCTGGGCTGAAGGTGTAGCGCTCGTTCTTCACCACCTCTGGAGCTATACAGGAACAGGAGTGAGGGATTTGTGAGGGCAGGGAGAGCATGTGTGCAGTCAGAGAACACTTTTTGATTAATCCAGGGCCACTTACCCATGTAGCCAACTGTCCCCACCCGGCCCTTGATTGTTTGGCCCTCCGGCACATGCACAGCCAGACCCAGGTCTGAGATACGGATGTGACCTGCACAGAGGAGAAGGCAAGTTAACAGGACAAGGTCATGGGGCAACATCTGAAGCTGCCAAGAACACAGAGCAGCCCTGGTTCAAGCACATGAGAAGAGAAGGACTCCGGCCCCAGGGCTCCTCTGGACCTGCACTCACCATGGTCATCTAGCAATATGTTCTCTGGCTTCAGGTCCCTAGGAAGGAAGGGACTTGATTAGCAAGAAGCCCATTGTCAAAGCAAAGGAAACAAGGAACAGTGTCATCTCAAGAAGTCACAGATAAGCAGCTGAGGGATGTAATGTCCTTGCCTCGGGCACACAGACAACCTCACTCCTTGCCTCGGACACAGGTCTCCCCTCCTGGAAGGAAAGGCAGGACATGACAACCTTCAATCCTCTGCCAGGAAGCGGTGAGCCTGTGGCTGTTCCTTCTTTGCAGGTGCAGAGCTCGCTGTGGGGGAGACTGTGCAAGAGAGAAGGAGCAGAGGCTCCTTCTGTGTACCCTGCCCCAGGGCAAAGCACAGAGCAGGACTAGAAGGGACCTTCTGGCCCTGTGTTTAGCCATGCTGTCCCTAATGCTGCATCACACAACCCTGTGAGTACAGTCCTACAATCAGCGCGTTCTCCATTCTGCTCGGCTCTGGGTCTTGAGCCATGGGGCAGTCTACCCTCCTTTGCTCTAGGTGAATACTGCCCAGAGGTGAACCTCCCAGGCCTGCCCCGAGGCATTCACAGCATGATCACATCCTGTTCTTGGTGATCATTTACCAGCATGAGGAAGCCAGGCTAAGCTCATCTGTCTCTCCCATGAGATCAGCTTTCTGTTCCTGATCCCCGCTCACCCAGCTATGTACTGCTTTCAAGGCTGAGCTTATTTTCTTAAGCAGACAGACCCAGCTGGGCTAGTAAGAGCAGCAGGAACCCTCTTGCTTCTGCAGCCTGTACAAGTTCTCCTGGCAGAAGCCAGGCAGTGCGCACCTGTACACGATCCTCTCCTGGTGCAAGTCCTCGAGGCCACAGCAGATCTCGGCAGCATAGAAAGCTGCCCGGGGCTCCTCGAAGCCAGCCTCTCCCATGTGGTAGATGTGGAACTTGAGGTCCCCTCCATTCATGAGGGTCAGCACTAGGCAGAGAGCATCTTTAGTTTCATATGCATAGGCTAAGCTCACCTGCAATCAGGGCAGAAAGGCTGTTAGAAGACTCAGCTGGAAGAGGGAGGTGCACACACTCTGACGGATACTTTGTCACTCAAGCAGCCACTCATGGGCAGCAGGACTGGGCCTTTGCCAGCAGAAGAGGCAGAAGGGAACTGTGCATACCCAGGCAGGACGTGGAAGCGTCCAGCAGTCCCAGCACACCCCAAGCTTTCCTCAGACAGGGAGGACACTACTTTCCCAAGCCAGCGCTGCTCCCCTCTGGGGGCAAGCAGCAGCCAGCAGCAAGCCTGGGGCAGCATCTGATGAATCCTCCGTAAAGGGAGGTTTCAGGCTGTCCACACCTCAGCGTAGGCAGGGAGAGAGCTCCCACCACAAAGCTCAGGGCTCGGCTTCTGCCCACTTGGCTGTCCAGAGAGAGAGTTCCTGCTGTTTTCTTCTGCCTCAAAGGTTAACAAGGTGCCTGTGAGACAAGATGGGTATTCGGGCTTGACTTTGGGGGCTTTTACGGTGTCTTGTGGAGGCAGTAGGAGGTCCTGCCAGACCCCAGCCTGGTGGGAGATCTGCAGCCACCAGGACCCCACCCCATGGGTAGGGCCTGCTCCTGCCTCTCCACACCAAGTGAGTAGCACAATGGTGCCAGGCTGGCTGGTTGGAGGAAGAATCAACCACTGCAGCAAAGTGAGAGCAATTCCTATGTACTTACTACAAACCTACTGTTCACTTTTTCCAGGATCTGTTTCTCATTCAGGGCCATGGCCTCTCCCTTCCGCTTTTTGATCCGTTTCTTCTCCAGCTTCTTGCAGGCGTACATCTTCCCTGTGGCACGCACTTGGCAGGCACAAACCTGGCGGGGGAACAAGGCTCAGGACCCTCTTGCTGCCATTCCCAGGGCAGGGGTCTAGGTTCTGCTCTCAGGAAGAGGCATGGGATGGCAAAGATGTCCCTGTCCTAGCCTCACTCTGAGGTTAGTGAGAAGCCTGTTGTCAAAGCAAGAACACAGGGAGCAGTGATGTCTCCGGATGTCATAGATAAGAAGCAGAGGGCTGCGATGCCCCCGCCACCTAGCAGCACCCTGGCTAGTGCCTGGGAACACAGAAGGCCATTCCAGAAACTGAAGGAAGCCGTATAACAGTGAGTTTTCTGGAGCAGTTTCCCCTGCCAAGACACAGGGAATAGGCCTGTCTCTGCTTGGGACGCAGGTCACACCACAGGCCACATGCTGCCTACCCTGGGCAACACCTCCCACAACTCCAGTGCCTGGTGAAAGGGGAGTTCCTGCCCCTCAGAGGGGAACTGACAGGTCACGCGATGCCCAGAGCACAGCAGTGCCCAGAGCTTAGCCCCACCAGCCCCCCCCAGGAGCCAGCAGAACCTGGTGCTGGAGCAGCTTGTGGCACCCTGATGGTCAACCCAGGTCTGCATCTGGCAGCAAACAATGGTGGCTGCCTGGTAGCCCAAATGCAGAGGAAATGGTGGTCACTCACCTCCCCAAAACCGCCCTTGCCCAGCACACGGTACTGGCGGAAAGTGTTTTTGGTCACTGGCTGCCTGTGAGAGAAAGGAAACGGGAGTGAGATGAGAGCCAGGAGAGAGCAGGGGCTGAAGCCTAAACCATCCCCATACCTTGGCCTGAGAGACTGTGGCTCACCCCAAAACCCCTGCTCAAGCAGACCTGCCTTCTCTGTGAGGCAAGCAAGGCTGGGGCAGCCAGCAGAGGCTGATGGGCCCAGCATGGGAAAGAGCCCGAGAGACAACTCAGGCAGCCCGTGTGAGCAGGGTGCAGGTCTCCCAGTGATGCCAGGAGCATTACCGTTCCAGCCATTTCCACTGCAGGAAGCGGTTGAAGTACAGGCTGTCAAGGTAGTCAGCAAAGGGAGCCACACTCAGGTAGTCATGGATAAGCCTAAGAGAGAGCAGAGCCAGCGAAGTTCCTGAGAGCTGATCACAGCTGTGGAGAAAGCCAGTGGTCCACCCCTCACCCAACCTGCTGCTGAATCACCCACATAGCCCCAGCCCAGCAAGCCCTCCTCCATGCTAAGTCTGATGCAAAAGGAAGGCACGTTGGAGTTACCACCATGACGAATGCAGCACCCTGGGACAAGGCTCGCACTGTGATTTGTGGCCTGTCAGCACCAGCCCAGGCCGCGGGACAAAGGGGGATGATGGGACTCTTTGCAATTGCTCCTCTGCTCACGGGGCAAACGCGTGCTCATGGCTGTAATCAGCTGCCGAAAGCTGCCAGCAGTGCTGAGCACCAGGCGCTGAGTTGTTCAGTTTCAGATGAATATCCAGCACAAAAGGCCACAGGGGATCCTGCTCAAGAGAGCTAACTGCCTTGGAGATCGGTGCCAGAGCTGCCCAGCGGAGTAAAGAGCCTTAGACATAGTGTCTAGACTGGAGAAATGCATCAAGGAGAAGCGGACAGGCTCTTCCCCTTTCAGAGCTTGCCAAGAGCAGGCAAGGCCCAGCCCGGAGGCTCTGCATTCAGACAGTGACACCAGTTACCACACACAGAGCGAACGCTCCCCAGAAGACTGCAGCAAACCCATTGCCACAGCCCTGCACTCGATTAGGCAATGTGCTCCAGCTACTGTTCAGGGAGGAGTGGGGGCCATAAGCCTGATTTGCCTAACAGCTTCTGCTTTGTACCCGGAGCCCAGACCTCAGCCACAGCCTCTGCAATGGGAACAGAAGTGACCTTAGATCCCTGCAGCAACAGCCAGAGTAACTTAACCACAATGGCCACATCTGCAGCCGGCAGGAGAGGACCGCTGGCACTGGGACTGCAGCTGCCAGCTCTGCTCTTGTGGGTGCTCATGAGATCCAGGCACGAGACTAGGAACAGCATGGCCAGATGCTAAGGATCGCTGAAACGGGGTCTACTCAAATAGCAACTCAGACCCATGGCAGAATGAGAGGAGTAACAGAGGTCCCCTACAGAGTCCTTCTGCAGCAGCTTGTGGCTCACAGAGCCCACAGTTGCTCCTGTCATGCTTTCCTGAAGCTGTGATGCAAAACACTATTCCAAATCTCCCCAGGCCCCAGCCTCAGCACCAGCCCTTGTTCTCCTGGAGGAAAGAACCACGAGGGACAAGGTGATTTAGCTGCAGCATCTACTCCGTGCTGTGGTGTGACCCACAGGCAGACCCCAGCCCTCCAACTTACTTAGTGGATTCCTTGAAGAGCTCCTTGGAAGGTTCCTGCTCCAGCCTCTCACAACAGGCATCCACCAGATGTGAGGGAACTTCAGGCACATGGTCCTCACTCTGGGGACAAAGGAATGGAGTCAGACATAGGGAGCAGAGCCCAAGGGTCCTGCCAGGAAGAAGCCCACACAGAGAGCACAGAGGTGCCCATCTGCTTTAGGGCCAGTGGCAAAAGCAGCACGTTCACTTGTGAGATGGTGGGGTGGCTCTGTACTCTGCCCTCACCATCCTGCCCTGCAGCAGGACATGGGTAATGACAGCTGTCAGCTTTCCAACTGCTCTACCGGTGCAGGCAGCAAACACAACCCTCTTACTCACGTTTGGCTTCAAGTACTTTTCAATCAGGTGCTGCCCGCATTCCTTCCGCTTCTCATCTGGAGCCACTTCGTATCCTGCCTGCACAGAGGAAACAGCGTGAGGAGCAGGTCCAGCCAGGATCCAGGCCTTGCTACCAGGCAACAGCTGCAGAGCAGCAACAGCCTCTGCCCAAGGTTTCCCATGTACTCCTGGAAAACCAGATCTCCAGCAAATAGCTCCCTAAGCAAAGGCCCAGCCCTGTCTTGGAGAAACCGCAGCTCACAGGTTTTTCCTTCAGGAAAACCCTACGTGCCCAGAAGTACCTGACTACTACCAGAGCACCCAGGGCCAAGCAGTCCATGCTCAGGGCGCCAAGAACATCCCTGCCTCCCCCAGTGAAGCCCAATTGGCTTTGCTCTTACCACGGCATCCAGGAACTTGACACAGCGTGACAGCTCAGGTCGTGTCTCGCAGAACTGCCGGAAGAGCATGTGTCCAATGGGCTGCTTCTCGCACAGGCTGTGGTAGTCCCGCTCTGCAAATGTGGAGAGGATCGCTCACTGCCAGACCCCAAAGGAGCAGCTACAGCCCACCACTCCAGCCCCAGGCAGCGGTGGAGGAGCTTGCGACTCATCAGCTGGCTGTTCACAGGTCCCACCAGTCTGAGACTCCCAGGAGGGTGAAATGTATCCAATGGGACAAGAGGCACCACACAGCTTTTAAGAACTTCTGTATGGAAGATCTCCATCCCTGAAAGAGGTTTGACCTGCTGTTCTGTATAGCCTGCCCCTCTTGTTTCTAGCAAGGGACCTTCGTGTTTCCTGCTTGCCTGCAGGCTCTCCTCTCAGTCTTCTCCCCATGGAGATTGACTGACTACTCCAGACACACCACTTCCCGTGGAACCTGAGGAACACACCAAGCTTATTTTGACGCAGATCTTCCAGGCCAAGAGTTGCTCTGTTGACTCTTACAAACCACTCACATTCCCAAAGGCCCTGCTAGAAGCAGCAGTATCAAAATGGGAGGCACCATTTCCACAGATATCCTGTTAACGTTTCACACAGCAAACAGACCCCTCCCTCTCCATGGGACAGCCACTTGCTTTGTACATCAACTCGTACAGCCCTCTGGAGCTTGTCTGCCCTGCCGGTTCCTCCTACCCCTCTCTGAAGTCTGGTAGCCCAGGCAGAAACCCTTTGACTATCCAGAGCACTTCCAGTTCTCTGCTTTTTTTCCTCCTCTTCCACTCCTAAGACACTGTCTGATCGTGGGCCAGAACAGACTTCTGTTACAGCCCATGCCACCGAGGGCTGTGGGCTGCTTGGGGTGCAGAGTGCAGCCATCCACCGGCTCATGGGGGATCTTCCAGCACTCTCTGGGCACTGCTTGTTGTCTCCTCCCTGTGCAGCAGTTTCTCCCGAGGAAGCTGCAGCTTCCTGAGGGTGCACGAGAGCGCAGAGACGGCTGGGCTGCGATGGGGGAGGAGGCTGCCTCGCCAGCTCCACCACACTGCCCCGTTTCCTTGTCTCTGCAGGGGAAGGAGTTCCCTTCAGCTGGGGAGGACGAGAGTTTGCTGCCAGCAAGATCAGAAGCTTTCGGCTGCCCTTGCCGCTGCCCTGGCTCACACAAGGTTGCACCCTGTGGTCAGGCCATAGAAAGCTTAATCCTGCAATGGGCAACCAGCCCACCATGGCCACGATCCTGACAAGCCTCTGGAACAGGAAAGAAATCCCTTCCTAGTAGGCTGTGAGAGGAAAACAAAACCGCTCCAGCAAAGTGACAGAAGCACGAGGAACAGGGTTCATCTCTCCCACAGGGAAACCAAGTGAGGTGGCTGCCGCTTGGGCCAGAAGCACTTCTTCCAAAGGCAAGTGGGGACATGGGTGGTGACAGCCAGCTGCAGGGAGGGACTTGCCTCCTAAAGCATCACAAGGTCACTATCCCAGAGAGTGGGACAGCAGAGACAGAGAGACCACCAGCACTCACCACAGGCAAAGGGGCAAGTTCAACAAAGGTGAAGTTCAGTGCTGGACAACATGTCATGTCACCCACGGGAAGGGTGGCTGTAGGCAGAGGATGGGCATCAGCTGAGGGAAGGCTTTGCTGAGGGCACACAAGTCAGAGAAGCAAATAGGGGTTGGGATGGCCAAGATGGGAGCTGCAAGCAGAGCCCAGGCCAGAGCTCTGCTCAGAACTTGCTCCACAGAGGCAGTTTGCAGCCAAACCAAGGGTAGAGTCCCCATTTGACTATGCTCGGCTGTGAAGCCATCCCTGGGAGACGGTGCACAGTGGGCACAGCAGCAGAACCACGCTGTTGTGAGCTTGGAGGTTAGTGTGCATGATGGAGGCTGAGTTATTCCAAGTGCTACAGTCCCATGTGCCCTCAAAGGGAGCCATTCCTCTCCTTGGGGTTGCCAAGATCTGGAAAACCTGGACAGGGTAGAATTGGGGCCTGGAGCTGCAGAAACCTCCCAAACCCACTCAGGCCAGTGACACCTGTTGTGAAGCAAGGTCAGCTCTGTGCCACTCTTCAGATGGCAGTTGCATCTGGAGTGACATCTTAAAGAAGATCTCCCCCTCCCAGGAAGCAGAGCATTCTCATCCTTCAAAACAATTTCACATGATAGAATCACAGAGTCATTCAGGTTGAAAAGACCCTTAAGATCATCAAGTCCAGCCATTAACCCAACACTGCCAAGTCACCAATAAACCATGTCCCTCATCTATGTTTTTTAAATACCTCCAGGGATGGTGACTCAACTACTTCCCTGGGCAGCCTGTTCCAGGGCTTGACAACCCTTTCAGTGAAGAAATTTTTCTTAAGGTCCAACCTAAACCTCCCCTGGCACAACCTAAGGAAACTCTTGTCCTATCGCTTGTTACCTGGTAGGAGAGATCTACACCCACCTCACTACAACCTCCTTTCAGGGAGTTGTAGGTGACCTCAGGACCAAGCCTGCTGCACAAACATTAAAACCATGAAGAGTACAAAGTGCAGTATTAAAATGACAGGCTGAGCCCTGCCCAACGGTACAATTCTCATCCGAACTGCAGAGCAGGAACTCAGTTTTGTCCAAGAAAAGCTGCTGTGTTAGTGTAAGAAGCCGAGGTCTGCTGAGCAGGGCCGGAGCCCAGAGGATGTTATTTATGCAAAGGCAGCCCAGAGCCATGCTCCACAGCTCTGCTATGCCAAGCAGGTCTGTTTGTACAGAGAAGGTGTCATATCTCTCGTGAAGCTCATCACAGACTAGAAGGTGTGTGGGTACATCAAGAGGCATTGCCTGTGAGCACCACGGAGCAGTGCCTTACCTACCCCTCCTTGCTTCCCCACACCCTGAGCTCTGAGTGATCCTGGACGGGCTTTGGCCACGTGCCCTGTTATGTGTCCCAGACCCTCGCATGGCTCAGTTTGGGGTGCACAACACCCCCATATGCCCACCCACTGGCCCCGCTCTGGAGTGGAGCCCAGGCGCTGCTCAGCTCCCACCAGCCGCTGCGTCTCACCGAGGGTTTGTCGAAGATCCTCGCAGAGGCTGATGTGGGGGAACTGCAGCATCTGGCGCCATTTCTTGCTCTTGCCTTTCCGGTTTCCGCCACCACCTGCGGAGCACACAGAATTGGTACCACGAGTTAGAAAGCAGACGCCCAACTGCAGGCTGGTCTCCGAGAGGAGACACCCTCTGTCAGGTTACACGAGCAAGTCCAGGCAGGGAAAACAAGACCGAAGTGGTACCCCCACCTCCTGGCTGGTGTTAGAGCCTTCAGAAGTGTTAAAGCCTCTGACTGCCAAAGAAAGCAGACAGACCAACCACTTCAGCTGCTGAACAAAGTCCTGACCAAGAACATGGAGACCTTTCACCTGGACATCTCAGTTAACTCTATTTAAGAAGGGAGAATTGGGACGGGGGCACCTAATGCCACAGGTTACTCTACATCTGCACAGGAGTTCTTGGCCCCCAGGCCTGTCCTCAAGACCTCTGCATAACTAATCACCTCTCAGGCCAAGTCTTGTTCCTTATGAAGCTCTTCCTGCTGTAGTAAGGATGCTCATGCCACCTACTCATTCCAGACTGATTGCTTACTCCGGGGAGGGGCTTTCAGAGGGAGGACATGAAGCTGGGAGACAGGAATTCCTGCTCTAATCCTGGCTCCACAGACAACTCACTGAATCGCCCGGGGCTTACCCCTTCAGTTTCCCACCTGTGAAGTGGGGACGCTCCCACCTTTCTCCAGAGATAAGCCAGCCTCAGAAAAACAAGATCCAAAAACCAGATAGTATTTCAGCTTCAGTTGCTGGAGTAAATGCCCAGTGCTGTAGGACCGGGTGGGAAAGCTTCTAGATAAACCAAAAAATTTACATCATAGCAAGCACTAAGTACTGTACCCCTGACTGCTGGGATCAGCCAGCCTCCAGGGATTGCCTTCCCCCAGCTTGGTGCCAGCACACACACAATATCCCACCTCCTTTTGAAAATAGTTGGAAAAGTTGAGCCAAAGGCATGGCTTTCTGAAATCAGGGGGGTTGAACATCATTTTATCAGCTCTTGAGAAACACTTTCACAACACTTTCCTGCACTGCGGGTGCAATTCAGCCCCAAATCTTAGACACAGGCCCTGGGCATCCAGTTCCCTGTGCCACAGGAGGCCTTGGTTGGACAGGGAGGTGGGACAGGGCCATCACCACCTGCCTTCTGCAGGATCAACCTCGGGACCGAGCCCCTGGCATGCTGTGGGTTGCTGCGCTACATCTGCCCTGCACCAGCAGCTGGGCTGCACGATTGTACAAACTCAGGAAGGAAGTGACTCAAGGGCAAGCAGCGGTGGAAGAAACCAGCAGCACAGACACCTTCTTGTCAGCCACGGCTTGTGGCAACAAAAGACGGGGGCAGCTAAGTGAGGACATGGGAGGACAAGCCATCCTCACCCCATGAGAGCTCAAGGAAAGGCAGAGCTGTGGCCCACAGTGCCCAGAGGATGAGGACTGGCAGCTTGCACTTCCTTGAGTTATTTGCTTTGAAAGGAGGTTCTAGCACCCTTCACACACGGTCCTCCCCCACCCTCCCAGCACCGCAGCAAACAGCCCAGCAGGAAACTTGTCTTCTGCACCCAAGCTCCCAGCACCCTCCTTTTGGGGATGGGGCAAGGCGTGGGCCACCTCTACCCAGAGCTCACCACAAGGGAGCTTCAAGACTTAGGGGCTGCTCAAAGCTGGTCTGTTGTCCGTCTGCCAGAGGCCAGCAGGCAAGCGGGACAACGGGGTAAGGATCTTTCACCTTCCCTAGGCCAAACTCTCCCAAAGAGTTTGAAGGAAACATAGACCACACGGCAGCAGCTCGAGATGGCTGTCGGCAGCTCCCCCAGCACATCCAGAGAGATCTCAGCCCCACACTCCCACACCAGACCAGGAGGCTCCCAGAAAGGCCAAGCTGAGGCAAAGCACATGGTGCTGCCGGACCTGGCCAGCAAAGCGGCTCTGTCCTGTCACATGGGCTGCCAGAGTTGTCCCAGTGGCCACCATGGCCACCCAGTCACAGGCAGGAGAGCTGTGGATGAGCAGCAGAGCTACCTGCGGCTCTCGCAGGCCAGGAACCATCCAGCATGAGTGTGTCAGTGGATCCTATCCGCCTGCAGCCATACTGCCCACCGCCTGCCGAGGGAGAGGCACCGGGAGAGCACTGGGAAGTGCCGCAGCAGCCGTCCAACGCCTCGCTCCATAGCAGCAACCAACCTCCACTCTGCTGAAGGCATGACAGGAGCCAGTCTCCCGGTCAGTCACTCCATGGTCTCATGTCTAGAGGTCACAAATGCTGGTTTGGTTTTATGTGGATCTGGTTTTGAACCAAGCCTTGCCATTACGAACCACAACACAGTCCACCACGGTCACTGTGCATGAAGTACTTATGCTAAGCCTGATTTTCAAGCAGCTCAACAACATTTTTGTCCGTGTAAATTTAATTTCCTTGCTCTTTGCTCCCACAAATCTAATCTTTGAAGTCTTCTAACTGGATTTCAGTGGCCCCTCGGGCTCCAAAATGACTGGCTCTGGCCAGCTGCACACTGCGGACCAGGAGGGACTGTTCTTCCCTGCCACTTTATGGCATCTAATGATGTCCCTGACGTCTGGCTAGATCAGATCTTCTCTGCCAGGCTCCTGTGTGACAGATTTTCCAGCTCTGTCCTTAAGCCATCCCGAGGCTTCTCTGTCCAGCTCCCCAGTGCCCTCAGGCCAGCCCCACTGCTGGCCGGCTGCATCCCGCACTGAGGCGCTGGAATGCAGCTGTGAGCCCTGAAGCAGAGGAGTTTCGTGGCCCTGGAGCAAAGCTCCTGGCACCGAGTGGACCAGGGGCTGGGGTGGGTGTGAAGGTAGCGGCGGGGTGAGGCACAGCGCCACAGTTTCGGGATCGGTCCTTGTGTGAGAAGCAGCAGTTTATCAGCCTCAAACCAACTTTTTTCTTCCAAAGCTGCTTTTTCCCCTCTGCCAGTGGAGGAAGAGCAGCCTCTGGAAGGGATAAGGCTGGAGGCTGCCACGACGGGCGGGGGCTGCACCGCGGTTTCCACACGGAGGGCAGTAAGGCCACCCCGGGAGGGCTCAGTACGCCCCAGAGCAAACACCACACGCGTCGCCGAGCAGCCCCCGGCTCCCGGAGCAGCAGCCGGCGCCAGGGCTTCACTTACGCCGAGGGCTTTGAGGCGATCTATGCCCAACATGCGCTGTTACCTCCCGTCAGCCAAGGCCGCGACCCTCCGCACCGGGAGGGTCTGCCCGGGGCTGCGCCCCGGGGCCAGACACCGCCGGAGCCTGCAGTCCGCCCGGCCGCAGCCCTGGGGAGCGGACGCCGCTCTCAGAGGCGGCCCGGCGGGCTCAAGGTTCAAGTCACCAGCCGGCTGGCACCTCCCGGGTGCTGGGCTCGCTCCACGGCCGGGCTGCCCCGGGCCCGCCTGCCCCACCGCCGCCCCGGGCCTTGCCACTTCTCCCCCACCTCCGGGCACCGGCGTCTGCCCTGCGCTGCCGCTCACCTTCGCGGGCCTTGAGGAGGACGGTGTTGGCGACGATGTTTTCCAGCTCCATGGGCCCGGGCGGCACCGCCGCCTCCCGCCCGGCTCCGCGCCACTCGCCACCGCTCGGCCCGCGCCCCGCCGCCACCTCCCCCCGCAGCCGCCGCCGCCGCGCCCCGCCCACCCGCGCCCAGTCCGCCAATGCCAGCTCACGCTCCTCCCGCGCCGCGCTCCCATTGGCCCAGCCCCCCAGGAAGCCTCGCCCCCTCCGCCGCTCCACTGCCCTCCCGTTGGCCCCGCGGCGGGCGGAGGCTTGGGAGGGCGGGGCGGGGGAGAGAAGAGCGCGTCATTCGGAGGCCATTGGCGAAGCCCTTGCCGGGAAGAGGGGGAGGGTGCTGATTGGAGGGCGAGATGTCACTCAGGTGGCGTAGCCGCCGTTCTGGGACGGATTGGGGAAACGTCAAGGGCGTCCACCACAGGAAGAGACCCGCCTTCTACGGTATATGATTGGATTTAGAGCTGCCACTCCGCTGCAGAGTGGCTCGTGATAGGGGCATTTCGCGGGGGGGGGGGTGGGGGGGTGGGGCTTATCGGCTCTTTATAAGGGCGCCCTGGCACCGCGGCAGTGTTGAGCCTGGTCGTTAGCCATTGCGGGCGGTCTCTTCACGCTGCTTGCTGGGGCGAGGGTGGGAGCCCCTGGGTTGTCCTGTTCCCCGGTTAGAAGCAGTTCCGTGTGTAGCGAAGCCTTCCCCGCCATGGCAGCCTGGCCCTGCGTTTGCCTCAGTGAAGTCTTCCGAGCACCCACCTTGGTGTTGGTCAATCTCTGTGTTGCGGGGTGGGTGATGCAAGCTCCGGTGCTAGGCCTGGTCTCCCTGGTCACTGCTGCCGAGGAGGTTCGGGGTTTCCTCATCCCTCGGTGTCCTTTGTGGTGGGGATGTAGTGCTGCCAGCCTTGTCCTGCAGGGTCTGACCATTCTGGTATTTGAGCTTGGGCTCTCGAGTGAGTGTTGCTGCTCCTGCAGGCTTCTTCCCTCCAGCGATTTGCTCTAAAAGGCCTTTTTTCCTGGTTCTTCCATTAGCGGCAGCCTTACCCCATCTGAAGACAGGCTGTGGCATGGGAACCTCTTCCCTGCCTGCTCTCCAGAAAACAAGTCATTAATTTTTCTGCAGAGTTCTTCTCACTCAAGCGCTTCTTGGTGGTCTGTCAGCCCCGTAGATGACCTGCCCTGCTTCTCCTGCATGTAAAACCACTCATTAACCCTCCTACCCATCAGCAAGCTATGCCTGCCCTGTTTTGTGCTCCTTCTGGCTTTCGGGTGTGGACATCACCTCTGCCTTCCCATGGCTCCCATCTCTTGCTCCAGCCCATGGGTGATGCAACCTTCCCACCTTGTGTGCGGCAGCTCATGGCGGTGGGGCTGCCCTGGGTGCAAGGCTTGTGGTGGCCAGGACATGGAGGAGCATGTGGTGATGGGCAGGTCCCTCCACCAGCCTCTCTCAATGGCAACCTGCTGGTGGGCACCAGCCTGGGCTTCCAAGTACTGCTCGGCTGAGCTGTGCTGGTGAACAGGAGGAGAGTGGTTTGTGTCCCCAGGCTGTAGCAAGGCTGATACTAACGCAGATTTTTCCAAGCACTCACTGCCTGTGCAGTCAGTACCTGCTGTGGTCCGCTGTGCCCTTCAGCATCTGCTGGAGATGAGGTGTTGCATCTTCTGGTTACGAACCTGCACCAGTAACGAGGAGGAGGACACTTTGTCCTGCCGTACGTCGGAGGTGATGTCCCGTGTCACTCTGCCGTGAGGGATGAGCTCACACTGTGAGCTTTCTTCTTTTAGAGCTGCTTTCCTTTTAAATGTGGCACATACTTATTTTGAGCTTCAGATGCGATGACTTTGTTTCCATGCATTCCCACACTTAACCCTTAGGTTGCTGCTTTCTGTTTCCTCCCAGCTGGTGTTTCGCAGCACCACTCCCACCACTGGCAAGAATCATCGGCCACAGGGTGCTGCTGGAGCAGCATGAGTGTCCGGAGGGGTCCTGGTGTCCCCACCAGAGCTGGAGGTGGTGGAACCAGGACTTTGCCTTCCAGCTCTGCAGAGGAGATGTGGCTGGAGAGGGAGAGGGCTCCAAAGCCAAGCCTATCAGGGGAGTAATTCAAAATAATCTTGAGAAATTAGAGAAACAGTCCAAAACGACAGGATGCAATTCCAGGTGGACAAGTACAGGTGCTGCAGTTGGGCAGGAGTCATCAGCACTTCGAGGGGAGCCACTTTCCTGGTGGGAATGGGGTCATGGTGGCTCATGAGTGGGGCAGGAATAAGAGTCACACTGTGGCGGATTAAACAGACGTTGCACATACTGGGAATGGAAATGACTGCTGTGGAGAGACAGAGCAACCTGCTCGACCTGTCTGCTGCAGGCAGGACGATGTGTTGGATGGTGATGCAGTGGGAGGTGCTTGTTGGGGAGCTTTCCCCAGAGTGCCCCAGCACCCTGGCAGTGCCTGGAGTGAAGCGGGGGTCCAGGTGCTTCCAGGCCCAGTCCAGCCCTTGGTATTTGATGTTTCAGACATTAGCCTGAAGCTCCCTTTGGTGGTTCAGATGTTGTCCTGATGCCACCACAGGCTGGATGTGCCGGTGACCCCTTGCCCAAGCAGGGAAGTCCCTGTGTGCCCCAACTCCAGCCGGTCCCTGCCCTGCAGAATCCTGGAGCCACACAATCGTGCCCAAGAGGGACAGTGTCTGGTCCTCTGGTCAACCCCAGCAGTTCCAGGCAAAAGTGAGGGCCCTGGGCTGCTGCCCACGGGGCTGGTGTCCCTTCTGATGAACTCCCCTACCCGACCGAGCTGGCCTGGCCGAGTCCCCATCAGGCGCCCTCCTCTCCCTGGGTATTTTTAGAAGCAAAGTGCTGTTTAATCGTGAAAAAGCGAAAGGCAGCGGCCGGAGGGGAAGCCAGGCAGCAGCGATAGGGCAGCTCCTTCTGCAGACAGTGCCAGCCTGGCTTCAACCACCAGGGCCAGCTGCCTCCGGGGGGTCAGCCAAAGCTCATGCCATGAACCTCCATGCGTGGTGCCAGTGGATGCAGGGAGTGTCCCCAGGATCCTCACTGCTGCAAGTACCCCCATCCCTTCCAGCCCCCTGGTCCCCACAGTTGACTGTGCCCACCCCAGTGGGAACTGGTGGGGGCTGGCAGGGGTGAGCGTTCCTTGGGCTCCAGCTCCCAGGCGCCAGTGGCTGTTTTTAGCTGAGTGAAAGTCCAATGTTTTGAGATTTTCTATTTTGAGCAGCAAAGCTGGAGAAGTGGAGC
Organism: Bucorvus abyssinicus; assembly: GCA_009769605.1. Classification (NCBI taxonomy): domain Eukaryota; kingdom Metazoa; phylum Chordata; class Aves; order Bucerotiformes; family Bucorvidae; genus Bucorvus; species Bucorvus abyssinicus. Next base: position 8,627,987 of record CM020041.1, read on the forward strand.
GGCCCCTGACCCCTGGGTGTCTGTGCGGAGCAGGGTGAGGAGCTGGGCAGGGCGGGCGCAGGGTGGCTGCTGCCCTCGGGGGGATGCGGTTGCCCCCACGTCTTTGCCCCACGGTTGCCCCCATGGCCCCTTGCACTCAGGCTGTGCCAGAGCCTGTTCCCATGCAATCCCATCTCCCACACTCCCCCGAGGGAGGACGGCCTTTCCAGCATCAGGATGTCATTCCTCCTTTCCCTCCTGCAGCAAGATCCCAGTGAAGCCCCTGAGCAGGGTGTGGGGTGTCTCAGCCCAGCCCTGCAGCCCTCGTACTCCACGGTGGGGTACGTATGTGCCCCCACAGAGCCCCCATGGCATGGCACAGCTATGTGCTGATGGGCAGCTGGAGCAGATAGCCCTGGTAGAGAGGAACAGGGCTTGGACTGGGCTGCTGCAGTGGCACGGCCAGCTCAGCCTGGTGCCAATGACACTGCCATGTCAGGGGGGTTCCTCTCCCCACAGCAGCTGTGGGGTCTGTCCCCTGCACAAGAGGATGCATGGGTGTGCAGGGGAGCTGGGGTTCACCTCGCAGTGGGGAGGGCTCGTGCTCTCCAAAGCTACCAGCCTGAGTTGTCACCACCAGCGGGACACCGATGCTGCAAGGGGGACGGGTAGGGTGACCTGGGTGATGATGGGTGCCACTTTCTGGTCTCCCAGGAGGCGGACAACAGTCCGGAGCACAGGCTTTGGCCTTGTTTTATTCAACCCCACATTTCTAAAAGTACCTCGAGATGCAGGCTGGCACAGCAGCCTGGGTTCCGCGGTGGGGCCGGGCACTGTGAGTCCAAGGAGTACAACAGTGCCAGGAAATCCTTGAGGTGCCAGGGCATGGTGAAGGAGAGGTTCTTGGAGGTGTCCTCCAGCAGCTCCAAGAGTGTCTGCAGCACCATGTTGCACTTGTACCTGAGCTGGTGGCCGCGTCCCTGGTCTCCTCGTGGGCCCTAGGTGTGGTGCCGGCGGGGGATGGCAAGGAGCCGGCGGAAGGCAGCGCGGAAGTCCCGGTTGAAGAGGGTGTAGATGAGGGGGTTGAGGCTGCTGTTGCAGTAGCCGATCCAAAAGAAGAAGCTGAAGAGGGGCTTGGAGATGCGGCAACCCTCGCCGCAGACAGCCCCCAGGCTGTAGGTGAAGAAGAAGGGGAACCAGCACAGCACGAAAGCTCCCATCACCACAGCCAGCACGACGGTGAAGCGCCGCTCCTGCGCCCGCACCAGTCTCTGCCGGCACAGCAACACGCTCTGGTGCTGGCTCCGTCGCCGCCAGCCCAGCATCCCGACCCCCTTCCTGCCAGTTCCGGTGCTGGCGGGGCGCGGGGCACGGGTGGTGAGGAGGGCCGCTGTCCGCCGGGTGGTCAGGTGGTAGATGCGGCAGTAGACAGTGACCATGACGAGGCATGGGGCGAAGAAGGAGGTGGAGCAGGAGGCCAGCACATACCAGGTCTCCTGGCTCAGCTGGCACTGCTGTCCCCCCGGCTGGGCCCACAGGAGTGGTGGCAGTGCCACCAAGGCTGCCGCTGCCCAGACTGCCCCGATCATCCCCTTCACCCGCCTGGGACTGCGGCGCAGGTTGAGCCGGGCTGCCCGGGTGACAGCCCAGTAGCGGTCGAGGCTGATGGCGCAGAGGTGTCCGATGGAAGCGGTGCAGAGCAGCACATCCAGTGCCAGGTACAGGCTGCACCACAGGCCGCCGAAATACCAGTAGCCCATCACCTCATTGGCCAGCGAGAAGGGCAGGACAAGGATGGCCACGAGAATGTCTGCTGTGGCCAGGGACACCAGGAAGAGGTTCTGCGGGGCCCGCAGGGCTCGGCTGGTGGAGACGGCTGCCACCACCAGTGTGTTGCCCACCAGTGTGGCCAGCAGGACAGCCAGGGCGGCCAGCAGGATGAGCCCCGTGGCTGCAGGCGAGTGCGGGGTGCTGCTGGCACCGCTGCTGTTACCGGAGGCATTGTGGGGGGAGCTGGCTGGCTCCATGCTTGGGTGGATGAAGCCCCATGGGGCTGCCCCTGCCACACGCGCCCCTCTCACCAGCCCCGCCACATTTCGTAGCACAGCCCCAGTATCACTGAGTCCCCGTGGAGGTGTCCCGGCCACCACTGCTCCCGTACTGACCCGGTCTGGTGGCAAGGCGGAGGTCGTCCTGTCCCGGTGGCTGCCTGGCCAGGCATGCAGGGTGGTGGCAGTCCTGAGAACCCTGGAGCAGCTCCCACAGCAGCCCCGCTGGCTCTGCTGGTCCCAACCCGGCAGGAGGGCGGGCGGGAAGGAGGGAGGGAGGGAAGGGCTGATATCGCTGGCAGGAGCCCAAGCATCTGCGGGCAGTGGGAGAAGTGGTTGTTGCCAACATTTAAAGGGCTCCTGCCAGGGTCACCGTGGTGGGTGGGCTCCTGCCATGGGTGTTGGCGTACCCATCAGGCTGGGGACACTGCCTGATCATGCTGAGTTGACATCCCACTGAGCCCCAGCCCAGCAGCACCACGGCACCTCACCAGCTGCCCCGTGCTGTGCCCACCTCACTGACGCACTGCCATGGCACGCAGGGAGGAGGGTGGAAGATGCTGTCTGTGGCACAAGCTGGCTGCCAACCGCAGGTGCAGGGTTTAGCTGCGGCATTATCAGTGTGTGCCCCCACGGCATCGGCAGCACGTTTGGTGCACCCCCAGCCTAAGGCACCCGTAGGGGGCTGGGTGGTGCAGTGGTGCTCTATGGATGGACACAGGGGTGGATGGTGGGCGTATGGTACCTGCAGCTCTGCCCGTGGCTCCGGCAGGGTTTGCAGAGGCAGGAGCCTCTGCAAAGAGACACACACCCAGGGTGCAGGCGCTCGACATTTATTAGACACCAGCTGAGCGGCGACAGCATTTCTGGGTGGCCATGGGAGCAGTGGCCCAGGTGTCCGGTGCCAGCTAGAGCCGGGTGGCACCATGCAGGGGCAGGCAAGGGGAGCCCACCCGGATGGCGGGGCTGGGCACCTCCTCGGGGTAGGAGAGCGCGGGGTTGTCCAGCCCCAGCCTGGCCTTGTCGCGAGGAGGGCCCTCGCGCTCCTCCCAGCCCTCGGGGCTGCGGCAACGGTCAGTGCAGCAGAGGGTGGCCCGAGTGATGAGCCGGTCAAGGGGCTGCAGCGAGTGCATCCAGGCGGGAAGGAAGTCCCAGGTCTGCAGCCATTTGGGCAGGCGGCCAGGGCTGCGTGCCTGCAGTGCGTTCACCAGCCCCACAAAGAAGAAGAGGCCGAGGAAGGGTGTACCCACCCCCACCAGCACCTGCCAGCCCGCCATGGAGATGCCGAAGATAAGAGAGGGCAGCAGGAGAAAGCAGATGATGAGGTACAGCACAGCAAACCAGCGGTACTTGGCCGTGCGCTCGCCCAGCGCCTTGGCCATGCGGATGGGCAAGCGAGTGAAGGGTAGCGGGTACCACAGCAGGATGCCGGAGATGTTGAAGAAGAAGTGGCAGAGGGCAATCTGCAGGGACAGCATCCCCGTTGGGTTAGGTATGTGGGCTTCCCCAAGCCCCTGCCTTGCCCCTGCCATGGCCCTGGGCAGGCCGTACCTGGAAGGAGCTGGCCAGCTTGTCCCCTGGGCTGGCCAGGGCAGCCAGGATGGCAGTGGTGGTGGTGCCGATGTTGGAGCCCAGGGTCAGCGGGTATGCACGCTCGATGCTGATCACCCCCAGGCCTGCGGGAGAGGCACCCCATCCCATCTCATCCATCACTCCTTGCCAGCACCATCCCCATGCTCTCCCAAGGAGCCATGGCTCCTCCCACACCTCTAAGTGCCCCAAAACCCACAGGCCATTGTGGGGAGGACCAGCACAGCAGGGGACCAGTCATGGCAGGGACTCACCGATCAAGGGTGTGATGGCTGAGGTGAAGACAGAGCTGCTTTGCACCACAAAGGTCATCCCAGCACCCACCACCATTGCGAAGTACCCAGTAAGCCAGCTGAGCGGGTGTGGAAGATCTGCCATAGCATGACCGCGGACACGGGCATGGACACAAGCATGGACATGGGCATGGACACATCAGCTGGGAGCAGCCTAAAGCTCCTGCATGGTGCTGGGGAGGGGGCTGTGGGGCCAGGCTCTGGGTATGGTCTGGGTAAGGCTGTGAGTATGGGGCCAGCCTGGTGGCTGGTAGCCAGGATGGCTGAGGAAGGAGGACACGGACACCAGGAGACCATGACAGCCATAAGCAGACTAGGGATCAGGAGCAGGCAGAAGGCATGGGGGTCAGGCAGGGATGGTGGTTAGGGGCAGCCAGGGATGGGGCTGAGGATGGCAGGTGGGGCTGGGGCAGGGGCTGGGTGGTCGTGGGGCAGGCAGGGTCCCATCCAACTCACCCCACGGCAGTTCCTGTCCCACTCACCAGTGTTTATGACCTTCTGGATGGCTTTGGCCACCTGCCCCTTGAGCAGGGAGTTGAGGAGTTTGACCAGGAGGATGAGGCAGGTGCAGAGCACGACGAGGGACCCGGCAAGCAGCACCAGCCCCACAGCCAGGTCGGGCAGCGGCGTGTCGGTGAAGAGGTGCTCGCCTGCCCCACAGCACGGCTGGGCGAGGGCCTGGGGCCAGCCTGGCCCTGCTCACAAACCTGTGCCCCCCAGACAGCCCCACACCTGGACCCCAGCCCAAACATCTCCCGGCCCTGCCCTACATCATGAATCCAACCCCATGCCCAGCACCTCTTCATCCCACATGCAGACCTCCAGCCCCACATGCACCTCCCCAGCCCCATTCCCTGTGCTCCCTAGCTCCATAACCACTCACACTTCTGCCTGGTGATGTTGTGAAGGCTCTCGATGCCCTTAGTGCTGCAGTGGCCAGGGGCTGTGCAATTCGGGGGGGTCCCAAGCCCCACAGTTGCTGTCTGCAGGGAGAGGGTAGGCTGCAGCTGGCTCCACAGCATCCTCAGCCAGCCGCTGCCCATGACCCACCCTCTGTGGGATTGCTTGGTGGCCCCAGCAGAGCCATAAGCCCCTCACCTGTGGGAGTGTGGGGCCACACCAGACACGGATGAGGCTCCGGTTGCGTAGGCTCTCGTCCCCTGTTGCGATGCCTGTGATCACTGACTTGTCCAGCTGCAACAACATACACATTGGAGAGGGCCCTTGGAGGCTGACAGCACCCACAACTTCGGGACATCTTCACTGGGATGGAGACATCACTGCTAGGCTGGGGACGCTTGGATACAACCACCATCAAATGGACACCAGTGCTGGGGGACCCCCACAAGCCTAGGGACACTACCCTGGGGGACACCATGCTGAGACCTGGATGATGAGCTTGGTGAAGGGCTCTGTGATTATCTTCAGCAGGTCAGGGGCATCCTTCCCACTGCGGATGTTGAAGGTGGCCACAACCAGGCGGGTGACGTGGTGCAGGTACCCGCTCACCACCTCCAGTGGCAGCAGGACCAGCACCGACAGCCAGTTGAAGCAGTCGTGCACTGTGGCACCAGCAAAGGCCCTGTGCAGAGGAGCCCATCAGCATGGGGTGGTCCCTGGGGAGCAGCCCCCAGGCCCCCAAGTCCCCTTTGCCCCAACCAGCTCTCACCGTTTGAACTCACTGCGGTCACCAGCCTGCATGAGGGCCACGATGGTGTTGGTGACAGAGGTGCCGATGTTGGAGCCCATGATGATGGGGATGGCAGAGCGCACCTCCAGCACTGGGGACAGAGAGACCCGCTAGCCCCTTGTGGCCTGGCTCAGGGTGACCCATCCGGCCTCCCTGTCCCCCAGCCTCAGGTCCCCGAGAGCCCCACAGGCATACTCACACCCCGAGGAGACCATGCTGACGATGATGGAGGTGGAGGTGGAGGAGCTCTGCACCAGCACGGTCACCAGGATGCCCACCACCAGTCCGGCCACTGGGTTGGAGAGGATGGCATTGTCCTTGAAGATGTCTCCGGCCACCTTGCCTGCAAGAGGGCATGAGCAGCAAGGTGCCAGTACAGTGGGTGCCACCAGCCACCCAGGTGCCCCCACCACCCTACCTCCGGCCAGTTGGAAGGCAGAGCTGAGCACGTCCAGGGAGCACACGAAGAGGTACAGGAACCCGAACATCAGGGGCACCTTGAGAAGGGAGACACAGATGGACTGGACCCCAGTCCAGCACCCCAGCTCTGCACAAGACAAGAGAGACTGTTAAACTCCAGCCCTGGCATGGCCCTGTCTCCCTGGACTCCCACAGCCCTATGCCATCCTCCCGTGCCCCTGGCAGGACAGGGCTTGTGCCCCAGCTGTGCCACCACTCCCCAGGACCTGTCCATCTCCTCCTGCCCTGGAGTGCTGTGTGCTGACCAACCCCATTGCCCCTCGCTTCTGCCCGCAGCACCCTGGGGAGCTGAGGGTCTCCCCTGCCAGCAGGCAGCCCACTGCACTGGGGGTCTGGCTGGGGTACCAGCACGAGGACTAGCACCGCAGGGCAGGGAGGAGGAATTGCTGCCAGTCCCAGGGCCAAAGCTGGAGGTCACCTGGCACCCCACAGTCCTGGCACCCTGAAGCTCCCCTGGGTAATTCTGGCAGGTCTCTGGGGTGCTCCCCTGAGAGCCCACCACCCCGGGGGTCTCACCTGGTTTCTGCAGCTCTTCCAAGCCCAGCCGGGGTCCCTGCCAGGGCAGCACATCCAGCTCGTACCGCTCCCTGCCCTCGCCCAGGCGCCCCGGGGAGCCGGGGCAGGGGTAGCCATGGTCAGGGCAAGGCACTGCACCGACGGTGAAGGGGCAGGTGTGGGCACCCGGCAGCCGGTGCAGAGCTGGGGAGAGGGGACACCCGCATTACGGCCCCGTCCTCGCAGGGACCCCCCTGCAGTGGAGAGCCAGGCACCGCCTGGGCCAGGGTCTGGCCAGAGGTGGAGCTGAGCCTGGTGGGGCGAGGAAGAGGAGGGCTGGGGGCACTTACCTTGGGGGCTAGGGCAGTAGGCAAACTGGGGCCCATGCACCACCCTTCCGCCCCGCATCGGGCAGCGGGGCAGGGCTGGGCTCTCCCTGCGGTAGGGCAGCATCTCTCCTGCTGAGGCTGAGCAGAAGCAGCCATGCATCACCACAGTGAAGCCATGACTGCACCTCGCTGACCAGCACCGGCCCCACAAACCCCTGAGGTGCTGGCGCCACCGAGGAGCACCATCCCATCACCTGATGGTCCCCTGGGCCACTGGCCAGTGCCGTGCCACCACAGTGAGTTCCCACAAAGTGCAGGCAGGTGAGACAGGGAGGGGACCCCTCCTGCCCAGGGCCCTGCTCACCTGGGTCTGGTTGGGCGCTCAGGGCAGCGCCATGTCCATGTGCCACATCCACGCGTCCCTTCAGCGAAGCGGCCCACAGGGCATCGTGGCCCTTTATACGCACGCCAAGAGCAAAGTCTAAGGAGACCCACGTCGCCCCTCGCCTCTGCTCGCTGCTTGCCTCCTCCCCAGAAATTCCTGCAGTTAATGGGTAACCCCGCGGCATCCCGCGTCAGCTGTGGCCCAGGGCAGGATGGGGCATGCTCCCCTGGGGTACTGCACCACCGGCACAGCCCTGCCTCACTTGCCCGAGGCTCAGCATCATCTCTGGGCGAGCAGCAGGCAGTGCTGTGAGGAGCGAAGCCAGGGTGATGCTGGAGCCCAGTGCCCGATACCAGAGCAGCCTCAGCTCTCCGTCATGTGATGCTGGGTGCTTCATCCCCTGCACAAGAGGAGGAGGAGGAGGAGAAGGGCTCAGTCCTGGTGCTGCCAGGGTGTCCCAAACTGGTGGTTGGGACGCACACATCCACCATCTGTGGAGCCATCTGAGCTCAGCCTAGGGCACACACCGTCTTCACCGCCATGGTGTTGGCAGTGGGTTACGTCAGCACCAGTGCGGTCCCTGTGTCCTATCGCTGGTGGTGATGATGGCACGTGGTCTGGCTTAGCCCGTTCCAGCAGCGCTGTGAAGGCTGCGTGGGGCAGAGCCTGCCTGTTCCCAGCACATGCGATGCCAGAGTGGGCAGGAGCAGAGCGATGCCAGCAGTGCCGTCACCACCTCCTCCACACTGTTTATCATTACCCTCTGCTTATGCAGCACCGGCCAAGTTTCCATCCTCACATGAGGCGTCCGGGCAGCTTGCGTCCATGTCTGCCCAGGGGAGAGCCAGGGGCCAAAGGCCTCTCCAGACCCAGGGCCTGTGGAGAGCAGGCATGGAGGAGCCATGTGGCTGCCGCATCCCTGTTTCTCTGGGATTGGGCACTCCCAGGATCCATCACCATGGTCAAGCCAGCTGCGATCATATGAGAGGAGCAAGAGGAGATCCCTCAGGTACTCAGGGACAGCCTGGGGACATCCCTGCCACTGCTAGCGCATCTCCAAGCCTCTACTGAGTCACAAACCGATGGAGCTGAATGCCTTGGAGATGCCTCAGCAGGGACGTGTCCTGAGGACCCTTCTGGCCAGGGGCTGCAGCCAGTGGCACCCAGAGCCCTGTGCCAGGATGCAGTGGGCAGGAGGCCAGTGTTCACACTTGCCCCGTGCCCGGAGGCTCTTGGCCAGCTGCCCCTGTAATCATTAACCCAGTGAGGCTCTGGCAGCTCTGGCTATCACTCATTGACAGGGTCAGGGCTGAAGTCCTTGGCCGTTCTGGCCCTCAACTTCCCCTACACCATCAGCAGTGACGGGAAAACAAGCTCCTGGCACTGCCCCTTGCTGCCAGGCAGGGTGGCACTGGAGTCCTGGCCCTGGGGGTGCTCTGTGGGGTATGGGGTGGGGCTGGTGGGACATTGCTGCTGGGAAAAGCACCATCTGGCCTTGGAGCTGGAGGAAGGAAAGGCACGCGCGTCCAGGCAATGCTCTTTATTTCCCCCGGTTTCACACCACAGATGGGACTGAGCAGCACCATGGAGACACAGGGGGCCGTGGGGCCACATCTGGCCGTGGCAGCATGGGGCTGGGTGGCCATGCCCCCCATCCCTGGGGAAGCCCTGGGGCTGCCCTGGGCCACCCCTCTGTCTCTGGCCGGGCAGTGGTGACAGAGCGGTGGCCCAGGGCACAGTCAGGGAGGGCCTCAGCACACATGGATGATGGAGAGATTTCCTGGCTGCTGTCAGGGGTCTGTCGCCATCCAGACTCGCTCTGGGACCTCTGGGGACACAAGGCTGCTGGGGATGGGTACCCCAGGGCACAGCCAGGTCCAGCGGGGCAGGGCTCAAGGCTACAGCCCATCACAGCAACTGGCAGGGATGCCAGGCTGGGCACATGCTGGGTACCTGCACACCAGGCTGAGATGCTTAGCACCCACGGGTGCTGCATTCCTCTGGCCCCAGGCAGGCCTGTCCCCGAGGACCAAGAACCCACAGCCCCAGCCGGGCTGGGGCAGGGGTCCTACGGGGATCTGCTCCTGCGAGTCGCTTCAGCAGCCACCCACAAAGGGTCTCTCTGCCGGGAGGAGGAAGGCGTCTTTGGCACAACCTCTTGGCTCTACCTTTGTCTGCTTGGGGCAGGAATGAGGTGCCCTGCTCCACAATGGCAATGCTATCGTGGCAGGGTAAGGCCCAGCCATGCTCACACCACATAGACGGTAACCACCTGCCCGGGGCACAGGCTGGCAGGGCCATGCTCACTCTCCCCAGGAAGGGTAGACCTGCACATCGACAGCGGAGGAAGCCCTGTTCCTGCGGGGTCAGGGACCGAATCTGGCCCTCAGCGCTGGATACGCGTTCTCCTGACCCCACCTGCCCACAGCACCGGGCCTGCCTTGCCACCTCACCCACCCTCTCTACCCTGCACACCCTCTGGCTGGAAGGGTGCTTTTCCCACCCCAACAGTCAGCGGGGCTGTGCCAGCCCGGCACAGGCAGGATTTGCTGGGTGGGCAGCTCTGCTGCAGGCAGAGTGGGCAGAGGCACTGTCCAGGACAGTGGGACGTTGTGTGGGACATTGCAAAGTGCTTTGCAACAGGGGTTCAAACTATGTACAGGACTCCCTTGACCAGGATGTGACCCCACCAAGGGGCATGGCAGCTGCTCAACCACTAACAGTGACACGACACGACAGTTTTGGACAGGACATGGACGAATCTCTGGTCCGGGCAGTGTCGGCAGTGCAGGGTGGGGGCTGTTTGGGCCCTGTGTTGAACTCCGGTATGGCCTGGGGTTACCATGTGCTGGGTGCAGACATGTGGCAGGACTCATCGGAGCTCGTGGTTGTCCGAAGGCTGAACTGGCGTGGGCTCTGCAGGCTGAGGATGGCTGTTTCCTTCAGAGCCTGGCTGAGGGGTGTGGGGCTGATCTGAGCCCTCACAGGCTCTGTTGTCCTGCCCGGGAAGCTGGAGGAAATCAGGCAGGACCAGGTCCTCCTTGGAGAGCAGCCCACGCTGGTCATTGGCCCGGCAGCTCTGGGCACGGTTCAGCAGCTCCAGCAGCCCTGGGGGAAATGCAGGTCATGCACCCGAGCCCAGCACTCGGGCTCCTGTCCTAATGCCTCGGCTGCCCTCTCCACCTGATGTGACCCTGAACGTGTCCCAGGCACAGAACCTGCACCTTCTCCCTGCTCCATGCTAGCACCCATGGAACCCTGCACCCATTCCCAGCACACTGGGGACCCTGCGTCCCTCACCCTGTGATTTGCCCCAGCCCCTCAGGTTTCAGACGTTAGGTCTCACCTTCTAGGTCATATGTGCGGCGGTTCAGGTTTGTGGCAGCTGAAGACCGGGACCGGGAGAAGGAGGAGGGCATCTCCCACAGTGAGTCGGGCTCTGCTCCTGTTGGGCTTCCCTCCTGCGATGAACAGCCCAGGCCTCAGTGACAGGGCAACGAGTTAGCACTTCCCCAGCCCACATCCCCATCGCCCTCCCACAGCCTGGCTCCCGCCTCAGCACCCACTGCCCAGCCCTGCGGCATGTGCTGGGGCCACAGCAGGGCACACCTTCCCCATGGCCCATGGCAGCAGCCATGGGTGCATCTCTGATCAGGGCAGTGGGAACTTGAGCTCACCTCACTCCGGAGCGGGGAGGGTGCAGCTGCGGCCTCGGTGCTCCCCGTTACTCGCATGTCTGCAAGGTAAGTGATGCTTAGCACCCTGTGCCAGCACCTTGGTCCTGGCCCAGTCAGTGACAGGATGGAGCCCATCCCAGGGAGCAGGAGCTATGGCCAGCAGAAAGCAGCCTGGTCCTGTGAGCACTCTGTGGGGGGACACAGGTTGGCAAGGAGGACACTTTACCTGCCGGCATTTCCAGGATGAGTTTCTGAGCAGCGACCGTGCTGACCAGCTTCTCCAGGTCCAGGGCAGTCATCTCGCCTTGCTGCAACGGGAAGAGACAGCCAGTGTCACACTCGCTGTGGCACGGCAAAGACAGCCAGGCTGAGGACATGTGAGGTCCCTGGCCAGACCCTGCCAGCTCATGGGCTGCACAGCACAGAGCACACACCCTGGTCCCTCCTGGACCATGGTGGGGTGCCACAGCCCGTTTCTAACACTGGTGACTCTCCACAAGCCCCTGGCATGAACCAATGCTCCCCACCACCTGGTCACTGCCAGCAGACCCTGGTCTGAGTGCCAAACCCAGACCCTGCCCCTCACAGCATTCCGGCCGCTGGAGGCTGGGGCCGTGCCCACCAAGGTGTGAGCCCTCACCCGCCGCAGCCGCGCCAGCTCCATGCTCAAGCTGTACTTCCCCAGCACTGGCTGCAGCGCTTCCCGGATGCGCTTGGTTGACTTCGCTGTGATGCGGATGGTCTTATTGAGGGAGGAGATCTCCAGGCTGTGGAGGGGGAGAAGAGGCTGTCTGCAGACAAGCACAGACAGGCAGGGGCAGAGCTGAAGCCTTCAGGACTGCCTGCAGGGTTGGGTGAAGGGCACCGTGGGCGGCCACGCATGATGTGGACCAGACACATGTGGGCAACAGCAACAGCCCCGAATATCCCACTCACTCAAAGCTTATCCTGTTCTCCAGCTTCACCTCCTGATCTGCCAACACGGAGCACTCCTGGTCCAGCACCAGCGCTTTCTGCAAGAGCCATCAGGAGAGAGCAAGCAGAGTGGCATGTGGTCCCAGCCCGGGGATGGTCTGGCTGGCAGAAGCCCCCTCTCCCCCTGCCTGCCCTACCTGCTCATTGCCCACCAGGTAGACCTTGATGTCGGGCAGGCTGAAGCCTCGCTTCTCACATATTCCCGCCAGCATGTCGCGGATGGAGTGGCCGGGTCGGATGGAAGCCAGCGAGGCTGTGCCATCAGGCAGGTACACGCAGCAATACTTCATGGGCTTGGCTGGCAGCTCTGCCTCGCTGCCACCCAGGCTCTTCCGATGGCCCTGTGTGTGGGATGTGGTGGGATGAGCCTGGCTGGTGGCAGTGAGATGCTGTGGGGCCAGTGCAGTGACGACTCACCTCTGTCCAGGGGCTGGCAGTTGTGCTGGCTGAGGACAGGAAGCCCAAGTCCAGACTGGCCGAGGAGTTGAGCGAGCCCTGGGACTCCCGCCACAGCATGGTACTCCCACTGCCTTCTCCCCCGTCTAGGACAGACAGAGGGATGCTAGCGGGGACCACAGGCACCCTTTGAAGGCGACACAGCCCCTCTGCCCCACTCAGCCCAGCACCCACCTGCCCAGGAGGGCTCCCGCCGCTCTCCCTTCCTGAAGGATCGGCGGGGGCTGCGGTTGGCACCACTGCCCACTGTCTCCACACCCAGTGGCAGGGACTTGCCCAGCTTCAGCTTTGACTTCTGGGGTGAACAGAGAAGCATTTCAGCATGGGGACATCCGAGGCTGCCCCTTCCCTTTCCCCAGTCCCCTGACTGCTTGTGTGTCCTCAGCTGGGGGCTGGGTTTGCTCCAAGCAGCGGGGAAGGGACCCAGCACCATTTTTTCAGGTGAAGGGACAGGCCCCCATCCCCTTGTTTCCACCCTGCTCACCTTGCTGAGGTCAGGTGGGGGGCTGCTGCTGCGGGAGTGGGGTCTCAGGTCGGGCAAGGGCTGCCCCTGGCTCTCTGCTCGCAGGCAGGCCTGGTAGAGCGGGGATTTCACGAAGCGCGTGTAGCTGTCAAACTTCATCAGGTTAAAGATCTGCAAGGGAGGATGCGTGTGCTCTAGACCTCTGCCCACCTACAGCTCACTTCGGCCACTGCCCCATGGCACAGCCCCATGGCAACAGCAGCAACGCTGGGTGATACATAGGGTGGTCCCACCGCCCCCAGCCCATGGTTGGAGTGGAACATGGGTGCTGCTCGTACCTGGAGCTGCTGGATGCGAAACATGTCTGGGGACGGGGTGGCCAGCATGTCCTCCCCTATCCAGGCCTGCTTGTCGATGTTCACGGGACTGACCGAGTGGCTGGAGAGGAACTCATCGTAGATCCGCCGTGCCTCCTGGGCCAGCTGGAGGAGCAGGGGGTTCAGGCTGAGACCAAGAGCTCCCTCCTCACTGCTACCCTGCAGGGAGCCCCTGGCTCACCCCATGGAGCCTTCTGAGCCCTGAGGGGTCAAGTACCTCCTGGGACCAGCTCAGTACCTGGGCTTCAGGATGGGTATTGGAGCCAGCCGCCCCCACCCAGCACCAAGGTCTGGGCACAACACACCAGTCTCTCTGTGGAGGTGCAGCCCGTGGTAAGAACTGTCCACCCCAGTCACATGGCTCTGTCCCCATGATCCCCAGTCTAGCTCTCTGTCCTTGGTCTCTTTTGTCCTCCCAGCAGCACTCTCCACCCTCTGGCCACCCCAGGCTGGAGAAGCACAGTCTGCTCCGTCCTGGATTTATATCACATCCATCTCCTTATTCATCCTGCAAGAGCCCCCAGCCTGCTCAGCCTCCCAGAACAGAGGTCTGCTGGGACCCTGGGACACGCAGGCATGACAGCTACCTCCGCCTCTGACCACGTCTCTCCCAGCAGATGTGTGACCCAGGCCCAGCCACACTGTGGCTGCGCAGAGGCTGGTACCTGCTCTGTGTCGCTGGCTGGGATCTGCTGAAAGCGCTCGCAGGCCTGCCAGAAGTAGACGTTTTCAGCACTGAACTCCTTCTTGAGGAACTCCTGTGGGGCAGAGAGAGCTGCTGGCCTGGCCGGCACTGCAGCTGTGTGACAGCTGGTTGTCAACGATGGACGGGAGTGGGGACTGAGGTCTGGGCTGCGGCACTCACAGTGAAGTAGGTGACAGCCACACGGTCCTGCAGCAGCGTCTCAAAGGATTCAGCCCAGCTGACCACAGAACCCTGTGTGGAGGCGCAGCTGGCCGGTGGTCCCGGCAGGCTGTTCACACTGTGGTTGCTGCCACGGGCCCTGGAGGAGTTTAATTCTGAGAGGGAAAAAGGGTCAGTTCTGGTTGCTTGGGTGTCCCCCAGTGTCTCTCCCCATTGCCAGCAGCCCTCCTTATCTGCAGCACGTTCATCCGCCCCATCCCGGTTGGAGCTGGCCAGCCCTCCCTCAGGTAGGGAATACGAGGAGCATCACAGTGGCATCCTCAGCAGACTGACCACCATGATGCTACAGCCGGCACTTCCCAGAGTGACAGCCCCCCCTGCCAGCGCTGGCCATCCTCCCCTCCCCGGGATGTCACCTCTGACTCATCTCCCAGGGGAACAAAGCTGATGTGTGCGGAAGGCACCCAGCCAGGGAGGGAAGGGGACACAGGGGGCACACACAGCATGGAGGGAAGCTTGGAGGATGGGTGGAGGTGCCTGAACTTACCTTTTCCATTCCTCCAGCCATGACAAGGAATAAACACAGTGAGAGAAGGGCATAGAAAGTGTCATCCCTCGCTCCCAACCCTCCCTCGGGGAAACCCAAGGTGATCATGCATTCAAATGGAGAATCTCCGTCAAAAAGACGGAAGTTCCCAGGGGCAACCCCAGCTTTTGAACTGGTTTGGCTGGTGAGCTGGGAGCAGGAGGTCATTTGCAAGAGAAGGTAAGGGGATGGGAGCAGGGCTCTCCCAGCAAAGCCAGCAGGAGCAGAGAAGGAGGCAGGCTGCTGCTTTGCCAGGCTCCCCACCCTTCTCCTGTCCAAAACTCAGCATAACTGTGCACACCCTCGTGTGCAGGTGGGAACATCAGCCACCGGCACCCTGCACTGGCATGATCCTGCAGCGAGGCGTAGACAGGCGAGTGGGCCATCTGAGATAACCACAGAGACAGACGGACAGACAGACACACTCCCTCAGGGAACCCAGGACTGGCCGGTACCCAGGTTCTGCTTGCCCTGGAAAGACCCCAAGGGTGACAGCTGAGCAGCCAAAAGGGAGGGAGAGGCACAAGGGGCTGTGCAGGAGGGATGGGTGGGATGGCAAGTCCCTGGCAGGCAAAGGGCTCAGCCGGGCACTGCGGAGGCCCGGCCATGCACCCACCCAGAGCACAGCCTGTGCTGACACAGGACCTGGCTCTCTGCTGGCTTCATGACCCTGACAGCAGGCTGGCTGTGGGCTTTCCCCTCCCCTGAAGATGATGCCAGCCTCTAATCCCAGAGCAAAGAGCAGCCTTACCTCCATCCGACACAGCCGGGCCCTGCGGGTTGGAGAGAAGAAAGGTAAGAGGGGCTATACGGTATCTGCCAGCCCGCTGAAGCAGTACCCGGGCAGGCAGCAGCATCAGGGCAAGCCCTGTCTGAACCCAGGAGCAAGGGACATGGGCTGCTGGCAAACACCACTCTGCTGTTAGCTGCAACCAGCATTGCTGCCCCACAGCAGAGGCAGGACACAGGGCTCCCAACCCAGGGGAAGCAAATAGGGGTGGGGGGTTACAAGGGGTGTGCAGCTTTTCTCCCACCTCCTGTGCCTCTACTGCCTTGGGGCCAGGCCAGCAGTTGGGAAAGGGCAGATGCTATCAGATGTAACCCTGCCACCGCTGCCCGGGGAGGAGAGAAACAGCCTCCCCAGCACAGGAAGAGGAGGGGAGGAGGGGAGGGAAGGAAGGACAACCACAGCCCTAGGCAGGCAAACTGTCTGCTCCCTCCTTCCTTGGGGCCTGGGGCTACTGGAGGGCAGATACCCAAAAACGGGAACTGGGTCAGCCCAGGGCACAGCAGAATGAGGTGCCCTGCATACCCCCTGGGCCACCCCAGCTACCAGCTGCGGGATTGTGGTACCCCAGGACCCATGGCAAGCAGGGAGATGGGCAGAGCCTCCACAGTCAAAGCCCAGCCAAACACACCCTCCACGGCATTGCCTCTCATTGCTCGCCTGGGGAAACAGTGAAGTGGTGCCCTTGA
Source organism: Bucorvus abyssinicus (assembly GCA_009769605.1). Classification (NCBI taxonomy): domain Eukaryota; kingdom Metazoa; phylum Chordata; class Aves; order Bucerotiformes; family Bucorvidae; genus Bucorvus; species Bucorvus abyssinicus. The sequence goes on from CM020041.1 coordinate 8,644,151, forward strand.
CCTGGCTGGCCAGAACCACCCACCCTGCCAGCCCCACACACCCCAGCCTGCCCTGCACACCCCCTGCCTGTCCCCACCCCAGCCCCACACACTCCAACCACTCTATCCCACCCCTGCCTGTCCCCGCTACCCCACCCCACACGCCGCTGCGATGCCCCTTGTCCCAGCCCCACACACCCCAGCCCTGCCTGCCCATTACTCCAGTCCCACATACCCCTATCTTGCCAGCTCCTTGCTCTTCCGCATCCGTCCTTGCTGCCCACACCCACATAGCTTTGCCCTGCCTGTGCCACCCAGCCCCACACACCAGCACTGATGACTCCAGTCACCCCATGCCCGTACGTCACTCCTTGCCCATTACCCCAGTGCTGTACATCCCCACTTACATCGCTGTCTCATTACCCCAGCCCCATATGTCCTTGCCTGCTACCCAGCTCCATATACTGCTGCCTAACACACCTCTGCATCCCTGCCTGCTTTGGATACCCCAGCCCCACACTGCCCTGCCAGCCCAGTACCCAGCCCCATACCCCTGCCTGCCCGTTACCTGGCCCCATACATCCCCCTGCCTGTCCGTTATCCTCTCCACATTCCTCTGCCTGCCTGCGACCCAGCCCCATACATCCCTCTGCCTAGCCGGTACCCGGCCCCACCGCCCCCGCCTGCCCGGTACCACGCCGTGCCACGGGCGGGGCAGCCCCGGGGGATGGGGACCGGCGCCCCGGGCGCGGTCGAGGACTCACCATGCGGCCGTTGTGGACCACCAGCAGCTTGGCCTTGCCCTGCATGCCTGGGACCCCCGGCCGAGCGCGCTACCGGCGCGGCCCGCGGCCCCGCAGCATCCCCGGCCGGCGGCGCGGCGCGGCGCAGCTCTCCCTGCCCGGCCCGGCCCGGCCCGGCCCGGCCCGGCGCTCCTCGGCACTACCGCTTTCGGCTGCCACAGGAAGTGTCGCCATGGGAACGGAGACCGCAGCGGGGGGAGCGGAGCCGCCCTCCCGCCCCGCGCCGCCGCCGCCGCCGCCACCGCCACCGGCCCCGGCATTGCCCCAGTGGGCACTGGCTACAGCTGCGGGCCAGGAGCCGCCGCGGCTCCGCCGCATCACGTCTCCGTCCTCATCCCCGTCCCTATCCACCTCCATCTTCATCCCCTTCCCTATCCCTATCCTTATCTCCATCTGAATCCACACCAGTGACCCCATCCCCGTCTGCATCCCCGTTCCCATCCCCGTCCCCATCCCCATCCCCGTCCCCATCCCCATTCCCATCTCCACCTGCATCACATCTGTGACCCCAACCCCATCTTCATCCCTTTCTCATTCACATCCCCATCTCTTTCCCCATCTGAATCCCCAGCACCAGCACAGCCTGTGCCACTCCACAGTCACCACCTCATCACCACCATTCCCAGCAGCCAGGACAGCCCGAGGGGGCTCCTCACCTACACCATATGACCCCAGGGAAGGGGAGTGTAGGGGCAGGAGGGCATCAACACTCCCAATGCACCCCTCCACCAGCCTGGTGCTGCTTGCCCCAGTTGCACCCAGTGAGGCATGCAGCTGCCTCCCAGCCCTGCGCCAAGCGGGGGATCTAGGGGTGGCCCCCAGGGCCATGCTGCTGCTGCCTGTGCTGCGGATGCCGGCAGAGCCTGGCAGAGCCTGGCAGAGCGGAGTGGTGGACGTGCAGCTCGGAGTCACCAAACTGATGCCTAAGCAGTTTTGCCCATCTCTAAGGTCAGGGTTCCATGTTGATCAGCAACCACAAACCGGTTGAGGATATTTTAGGATATTTGTTAGGAAATATAAGTAACTAACAGTTACAGGATAAACCGCAGAGCACCATGGCAACCCACTCATGGAAATGCTAATAACTGGGACGTGAGGTGGGTGATTAACCTATCAAAAGCAGAACCCTAACATTAAGTTGGGTGCAGATCTATGCACAGAAAAATGAAGTGTTCCCACTGTGAGCATGCACAGAAGCAGCATGGCAATAGCAGCCGCAGCCCTGACAGGGTCTCTGGGCAGGGGGGAGCAAAGGGTGGCCCCCGCTGCTGCCCCTCTGCCCCCTGCTGCAGCACAGAGCAGCAGTGGAGCGGGGGGTGATCATGCTTCTCCCCTTCCCTTTGTCGGAGCGTAGCTGTATTGTTTGGTTTGGCTTTGCAACAGGAGTTATAAATAAAAATGTGTCACCAAGAGTGTGTGAGTCACGGTCCTCACCACAGGGATAACCTCTCTGCTGGGAAACACGATCCGAGGACTGAAAAGCGGCATGCAAGAATCAAAGATGTTGCTTAATTAATATATTTAATCCAAATGGCGAACGGACAAGCCCCTTACCCCACCTGGACTGGGGTGGGCTGCTGGGGAAGGTACTTGTGCCCCTCTGGACCCCTGTTCTGTGGCATCCCTGACCTCCAGCTGCCGACAGCCCAGCCCTTGACCTGCTCCAGGGCCTGGTGGTTTCCCTCGGATGGCAGCGGGGAGCTGCAGCAGTGGCTGATGTGGCCTTGAGCAGCTCTAGCCTCAGCGTTACCTCCTGCCACTCTCTGAAGGGGCAGCTCACAAGTGCTGGTGTCACCTCACCCTGCCTGGGATGTGGGGACCAGGGATGTGCTGAAGCATCACCCCTTGCACGGGAGGGGTGCCAGCCCTATGCACAGGGATATGGTCATGCCTGTGTCCTGTCTCCACTGGTGGGACAGCAGGCAGGGTCCTCCTTCTGAGGCTGGGGCTGCGCTGACTCTCCCAGGATCATGCACCAGCTGCACGGCTCCATCCCACCACCATGTTCTGCCCGCGGTGATGCCTGTGGTGCTTGGGTACCACATCCTCCTGCTGCACTGCCATCCCTGAGCCAGAGCCTGGGCCTGTGGGGAGAGGGACGCTCCGTGCCCCAGTACCCCAGCCCAGCAGGACCTGGTTTATCCTGGGGGTAGGTGACGGCGGGGTGACAGCTGGCTGGGGGATTTGCTGAGGGCATTATTTAATGCTGTGGGTAAATGGAGAAACAGCAGCTAATTCTGGAGTCAGTAATCCTCTTCCTCGCCCGGGGATGGGGTGCGGGCCGCTCACACAGACACTGGCGGGCCCCGCGGACAAGCCCCTGGCAGCTCCCCCGGCGTGCTGCAGGCTGGAGTGACTCCCAGACCATGGGTGATGTGCAGAAGGTAAGCGGGGTCCAGCCACATCCCGCCTGTGCCAGAGTGGGTGAGCTGGCACCAGCGCCCGGCTGCAGTGTCAAGCAGCCTGGCAGAGCAGGAGCCGAGCTGTGCCCTGGGCTTGTCCCCACCGGCACATCCAGAGCTGGTGGTGTTGCCAGGGCAGCAACAGCACACCCGGGGTGGGGGGGATTGCGGCTGGGCAGATCTGCCGTGGGGCCACCTCGAGCCCAGACACCTTGGGAGCCAAGCCCTGGTGCTCGCTCAGGCCGTAGACAGGGGGTACCTGTGGCCAACCCAGCTCCCCCCTCTGAAATGAGGGTGCTCTGCAGTGACCCGGCACCCCACAGGGCTCCCCCAGCACCCTGCACCCCCAGGGGCTGCTCTCCATTATCCAGAGGCTGAAGGGTTCCCCGGAGCAGGAGCTTCGCATTGTCCTGCTGGGGCTGGACAATGCGGGGAAGACGACGCTGCTGAAACACCTGGCGTCCGAGGAGGTCAGCACCATCACACCCACCCAGGTAGGTGCTGCTGGGGTGCCATGGGCAGCGGGAGGGTCCTACCCTCCCCTTGGGTGATGTTGAGATTTGTGTCCCTGCAAAGGGCTTCAACATAAAGAGCGTCCACTCGCATGGCTTCAAGCTGAACGTCTGGGATATCGGCGGGCAGCGCTCCATCCGCCCGTACTGGAAGAAGTATCTGGGCAGCACAGACCTGCTGGTGAGTGGGGCGACCACCCGCACGCCCCCACAGCCCCCCATAGCCCTGTGCATGGAGAGCTGTGCCCCCTCGCAGAGCCCTGTACCCCAGCAGGGGCTTGCGGCCCCCACAGAAGGCAGAGGGCTGTGCAGCCGGGTGAGGAGGAGCTGCTGACTGTCCCTTTTGTCCCCATGGCAGATTTATGTCATTGACAGTGCAGATCAGAAGCGTTTTGAGGAGACAGGGCAGGTATGAGGGGTCCGGTGAGGGGTGGCTGTGGGGCCCTAGGGCTCAGACCCATCTGACACCAGCTCTTTGAGGACTGGACCGGGGAGTGAGGCTGCTCTGTACCGTGGGGCAGCACTGCTGGGGGAGCCAAGCTGTACCCAGAGGTTTGTGGGAGGGGCTCATGATCAGTCTCAGCACGCAGAGCCACCCCACTCCATGGCAGATCTGTGCCCAGCAGCTCCCCCTGAGCCGGGTGTGATGCCCCAGGGGTATCCAGCACAGGGGTGACTCTACCCTCAGTGAGAGTGACCCCTCAGTCTCCAGTCCTCCTCCCACCTCCCCAGCACCACGTTAGTGACCACGACCACGCAACGGTGTGCGAGTAGCAATTTCAGAGTTACAGACTCTGGGAATGAAGCCGGAGAGCGGAAGGTGAGGCTCCAAGTGCCAGTCTCGGCTGTACCAGCACCAGACGGCAGCGTGGGTGTGCCAGACAGGATGGGGCTGACAGCAGCCTCCTGCAGCTGCCCTTTGCCCAAGGCTTTTGGTGCCTGGAGTGCTTCAGCCCTCAGGCAGCAGTGCCTGTGGCTCCTGGGCTCTTCAGGGCAGGTGCAGCTTCAGGAGTGCTTGTCTCTCCCTCACCCCGCGGCTTCTTCAGCTGCAATAAGAGCACCGGAGAGAGGGGACTGAGGTGCCCTAGCCCGCCCTGGGCAGCTCAGGCGAGTGGGCTAACAGGTCCATGGAGGAGGGCAGCAGCCTTGGGAGATGGTTCTCTCCTGGCAGGAGCTGGCAGAGCTCACCGAGGAGGAATCCCTCACGGGGGTCCCGCTGCTAGTGTTTGCCAACAAGCAGGATCTAGTGACTGCAGCACCCGCAGCTGAAATCGCGGAAGGGCTAAGCCTTCACACCTACCGGGACCGGGAATGGCAGATCCAGGCCTGCTCAGCCTTGTCTGGGGAAGGAGTGCAGGTAGAGATGTGGGCCTGCAGGCTCTGCAGGGGTGGGAGAGGACCCAAGGACCTGCCATGCTCTTGGGGCTGTACTCACCTGTCTCTCTTGCCTCCAGGATGGGATGAACTGGATTTCCAGCCAGATCATGAACAGGAAGAAGTGAGAGCTGCAAAGTGCCAGATGGGACTGAGCTGCAGGTCCCTAAGCCATGGCCAAGCCCCCTGGTCCTTAGACTCCCCATGAAGGCTCAGCTGGGCCCCGAGCCTCAGGCTGCTGCACTTAGATGGGCTTCCCACCCAGTCTTTCACTAATCAGTTGGCTCCCCCACTCCCTGCCTTCTGGTCTTCTACAGATTCCTCACACAGCCTGACCCTCTTGCAGACCCTCCCTGTGTCAAGCGGGACACCTTGCACACCTCCAGTATGAGAACATTCTCCGGACTCATCCATCCATGCTGCTGGCACACCCTGCAGAGGCTGCTGCAACACACAAGCTGCCCAGGGCATGCTGGGCACCCCACCCCAGCACTGGGTACCCCCTCAGACACGGCATGTATGGCCAGCTGACTGGCATGTGTTCCCTCTGCTCCCCTCGGATGTGACTGGTGCTGCTGCAGCCACGGCAGCGGGCTCAGGAGAGCCTCAGTTCAGCATCCTTCACTGGCCAGAGGAGCTCCCATGGGTGTACAGGACCTGTGACGAGCACAGAGACACAGAGAGGGCCTGGCTGGGCAGTCACCAATGGAGGGGTTTCATTGCCTGGCGACAGCCTTGGCTGCAGCCACCGAGAGGGGCTGCTCTGCAAGAGGCCCTGGGAAGTGCATTGTCCTAAATGCACTGGAGCTGGGGCTTCTGTCGCCTGCTGAAGACGCCCATCTCGAAGGCTGGAAGATGCAGCTCCCCAGTCACCACAGCAGCCGAGGCTGAGAGCCTGTGACTCTGGAAGTGGGTGGGAGACAAGCTGCCGCGGGGCAAGAAGCATTCTGCTGCACCAGGCCCTGGGCTGCAGCCCTGCCTGCAGACAGGCAGCCCTGCGGCCCGCAATAAAGCTGCCTGTGACCTCTGCTCTGCCTCGGCCAGTCCTTCCCGCGGTGCTGGGGCAGCGCTGTGTCCCGCCTCGCTGCTCGGCGAGGCCTGCGGTGCCCCGTGCTGGGGCCGTTCCCGGGGCCTGCCGTTGCCACGGCGACAGCTCCACCGGAGTGGGTCACGTGTCCCGTGGGCACGTGCCGTGCACGTGACTGGCACGAGGCGGGAGAGCGGACTACAGCTCCCAGCATGCCGCGCGCCGCCGCGCCCTTGCAGTGCACGCCGGGAGGCGTTCGACTGCTCCTGCCCCCTCCCCACCGCCCTCCCAAAAGCACGGTGGGAGCTCCGCCCCTCCCTGATCCCGCCCCTTCCTCTGCCATAGGCGGGCGAGCGTGACGATGAACCCGCGGAGGCGGGAATGCAGTGTTGTGAGGGCTTCTGATTGGTGGCACGAGCTGCCGTTCCCGGGCGGGGCTGGGGGCGGGGGGCGCGCCGGAAGGCGGAAGCGAAGCATGGCGGCGGGTGCGGGCAGGCTACTGGCGGCGGCGGCGCTGCTGGTGTCGGTGGCCGGGCCGCGCCCGGCGCCCGCCGAGCTCACGGACGGCAACAGCGAGCACCTGAAGCGGGAGCACTCGTTGATGAAGCCGTATCAAGGTGAGCGCGGGGACGGGTGGGACGGGCCAGACGGCCCGCGGCGACGCGGGCTGAGCCCTGTTCTCTGCCCGTTGCAGGTGCAGGCTCCGCCGCGATGCCGCTGTGGGACTTCCAGGGCAGCACCATGGTCACCAGCCAATACGTCCGCCTGACGCCCGACGAGCGCAGCCGGGAGGGCTCCATCTGGAACCGCGTGGTGAGAGCCGGGGGGGAGACCGACGGGGGCTCGGAGCAGCCGTAGCGCCTCACCCCGCTCTGGCCCTGACGCTCCCCTCTCTGCACAGCCCTGCTTCCTCAAGGACTGGGAGCTGCACGTCCACTTCAAGATCCATGGAGCCGGCAAGAAGAACCTGCACGGGGATGGCCTGGCACTGTGGTACACGCAGGAGCGCCTGGTGCCAGGTATGGTGTATGTGTCCCAGGGAGCTGCCCCTGTCCTGGAAGTTTTCTAATCAGGAAGGGTGTTCAAGCTCCCCTCTGTCTGGTTTCAGTAGATGAAGATTGCTTGTCCTGCGCCTGCTAGGAACAGGCACCCTCCAACATCTGCCTGGCAATAAATAGCTCTCACAGCTCTTTTCAGTAGAAGTCTCTGAGCACAAACTCTGTCTAAGAGCCTTCTGTTTCCAATGTTGTGCCCTGTTCCAGGTCCTGTCTTTGGCAGCAAGGACAACTTTCACGGCCTGGCTATTTTCCTTGATACATATCCCAATGATGAAGCGACAGAGGTGAGTAGTTCAGGGAGCTCGTTTAGTGCCGAGGCGGCTGTTTCCTCATGACTTCGTGTTCTGAGCATTTCATGCCTGAACCAAGGGAAAAATCCCTCCTACATGAGAATGGGCTGCTCTGCCTGTCATGGGAGCTGGTAAAGGGAAGAGTTTGTACGTGCATTAATGGAGATAGGAAGGTCCTTGCTCTGTCTTCTGCTGCTGTTGACTACACAGATGTTTTCAAGGCCTCTCCCCCACCACAGGAGAGGGTGGCACAGGGCTGGTGTAAACTATGCACCACCTATTGAGTAAAGTTAGAGGGATTGGCCTAAGAGTATATTCATCCCAAGTGGCATTTCCTGAACTTCTCTGTGCTTTGGTTGCTCATTCCATGCTGTTTCTGGTCTTATTCTCTGTTTGCAACCTCGGTGTCTCTAAAAGAGAAACTCCCAGGATGGCTTTTTGCTCCAGAATTCCCCGTGTCTGAAATACAGGCCAGTCCTGTGGGGGCTGGCGGTCCTTTTCTTCTGTCCTTGTGCTGTGTTCATGGGGCTTGTTATGGTACAGTCAGAAAACATAACTGTGCTAGTGAGATGTATTGTACCAAAGCCCTGATACTTAAGTCCTAAAGCATCTGGAAAGGACCCATCTCCCTGTTGTCTTGGTGCTCTCTGGGCGGTGAATTCTTGCCTCCACTTGGCCTCTCCTGGTGAACATAATCTACTGAGTGCTGAGGCCTGAGCATGGATAAGCTGCTTATGTGAGATTCCTGCCTGTTCTGGGTCCTGTGCTCTGTCCGTACACTTACCTGGTCCGGTGCTTACTCCACAAGTTTGGGGTGCTTTTGTTGACCTGGCCATGTGGTCTGGTGTGGGCTTAGGGGGCTCTTGATACCAAAGGTCAGAAGTGGCTGCTCTGGTTTAGCCAGAACAAGCTCTTGCTCAGTGTAGAAGCAGCTTTATGTATAAAATGAGCCCTGGTTCCATTGTTCTGCCCTCAGTACCTCAGTGTGCAGCAAAGCTGTGGCTCTGTCTGTGCCTGGCTGAGGTTCTGCTTTCACTGAGGTTCTGACTCGGCAGGGGAAGATGGTTCTCAGTCTGCAGCTTGAAAGCTCCTGCAGACCGAAAGCAGCGGTGCTCTCCTCCCTGTAGCGCGTATTCCCCTACATCTCTGCGATGGTGAACAATGGCTCCCTGACATACGACCACAGTAAGGACGGGCGCTGGACGGAGCTGGCAGGGTGCACTGCTGACCTTCGGAACCAGAACCACGACACGTTCCTGGCCATTCGGTACTCCCGGGGCCGCCTGACGGTGAGACGTCACGGAGCAGAATGTCGCATGTTAGATGGGGCAGTGCTGGGGGCAGGTGTGCTGTATCAGGAGATGGTTTTCCAGGCTTGATTGCCTACACCTCTGGCTCTAAAAGAGCTGCAGCCAGGCAGGATAGATGGTGAGGGTGGTGAGACACTGGCCCAGGTTGCCCAGAGAGGCTGTGGATGCCCCGTCCCTTGGAAGTGTCAAGGCCAGGTTGGACAGGGCTCTGAGCAACTTGGTCTAGTGGGAGGTGTTCCTGCCCATGGCAGGGGGGTTGGAACTAGGTGAGCTTTAATATCCCTTCCAACTCAAACCATTCTATGATGGTGGTTTGTGTTCCTGGTGTGATGCTCCCCTGGTCTTGCAGGTGATGACTGATGTGGAAGACAAGAATGAGTGGAAGAACTGCATTGACATCGCAGGGGTGCAGCTGCCAACTGGCTACTTCTTCGGTGCTTCTGCTGGCACTGGAGATCTATCTGGTAAGAGAGGGCTTTGCTTACAGGAGCAGACACTGTTTGGAGTGTAACACTGTGGATGTGTTGGATGGCTTCCTGTCCCTGAATTGTTCACTAGGGTCTTGAGCCCTCTTGGGGCTTCCATGACCTGGGAGAGGAGGCACCTAAGAGCTAAGGAACATCTCAAACTGCAGTTTGATACCTGGGGTGTGAGGCTAGCTTGAGAGGGAAGGAGACCTGGAGCTGGCAGAGCAGGTCCTAGGGGTGTCTCTCAGAGCTTCTGACAGTGTTTGGTGCTGGTTGTTTCCTAGACAATCACGACATTATCTCGATGAAGCTGTTCCAGCTCATGGTGGAGCATCCTCTAGAAGATGAGACCATTGACTGGACCAAGATTGAGCCTAGTGTCAGCCTCCTGAGATCACCCAAAGGTCAGTCTCTGGGCTTTGAAAACCTGTGGTTAAAACTGCTGAAAAGCCTGTGTTGTAGCTGTGCCCTGCGAGACTCCGCAGGAGCAGAGGTTGGGCTGGTCTCTGTAGCTGTTCTTGTCCTTACAGACAACGTGGATGACCCGACGGGGAATTTCCGCAGTGGGCCTCTGACAGGCTGGAAGGTGTTCCTGCTCCTGCTCTGCGCGCTGCTGGGCATCATCATCTGTGCCGTGGTGGGAGCTGTCGTCTTCCAGAAACGCCAGGAACGGAACAAGCGTTTCTACTAGCAAAGACCTGGGCTGTGGCCTGGGCCGAACCCATCTTTTCTATGGGGAGCTGTGAAAACTGTGGTTTCTAAAAGCTGTTTCTGAGAAATATGAGAAGTATTTTCTTATCTGTCTGGTAGCTGTAACCCCTGCCTGGCCCTCGGCGTCTGGCAGGGTGGACCGAGGTGGGTTGATGCCTGCTGAGACCCCCTGGGGCTGCAGTGAGGGAGGCTGGAGGTTGCTCCCCTGTTTTTCCAGCGCTCCCCCCACCAGATGGGACCTGTCGTGCTGCCTGTGGAGGGGGGCAGCAGCTGTGGGTATGAATGTGAGGGGGCTGCGGGGAGGGGGCTGTGAGTGGGGCATTAAAGGACTGACACCACCTGCGGCTCTGGCTCTGTCTGAGGGGAGGAAAGTGGGGGGCTCTGCTTGGAGTGGGGGTAGGAAGCCCTGGGGGGTTGAGAGGTGGGGGGACTGCAGTATGGAGCTGCTGGGGGGAAACTTGGGGCTGGGAAGGTGGTGTTGCCCACCGGAGGGGGTCCTAGTTTGGTGGTGGGTTGTCCCTCGGGAAGGGCGCCCGCACCATTGAGCGGCTGCGGGGGGAATGTTTCTGCCGGGGAGGGGTGTCCCGGTTTGATGGTGGGTTGTCCCTGTCGGGGGAAGAGACCCTGGAGGGTCCCAGAGGGATTTGGTGGTGGGGGTGTTCCCCCGCAGCTCCTGGAGGGGCCGCCAAGGAAGGGGCGGGGGTTGTCCCGGGTGTTACCGGTGCGGTGCCCGGAGTCGTGGAGGACCTGGCCAGTGGCGGCGGGGGCGCGTGTGTGTTCCCGCAGGCCCGGGCCCGCCCCCGGCCCGCCCCACCGGGCGGAAGGGATCGGGCGGAACGGCGGGGCCGGGCCGTGTTTCCGGGAGGGCGCAGCCAGCGTGTCCCGCGGGCGGGCCGGGTGGCGGGGCCGGGCGGGCGCCATGGGCCCGGCCCGCCGCAGGGCCGCGCTCCGCCTGCGCGGCGGCGGGTGAGTGAGGCGGCACCGGGCGGGGGTGGGGGGGGGGGGCCAGGAACCGGCTCGGAGGTCCCGGCGGGTGTAGGGGGGGAGGGTTCCCGGCGGCCGCTGACGCCCGCACTGTGCCGCAGGTCCCCGCCGCTCCTGGGCCTGCTGCCCGGCAGGCTCCCCGTGTTCCCGCTCTTCTTGCTGGCGCTGCTCCTGGGCTTCGCCTCGCTGCTCTGGCTCCAGCTCAGCTGCTCGGGCGAGGAAACGGTGCCCGGTGGCGGGCAGAGCCGGGGGGCTCCGCCCCAGCCCTGCTCGCCCCAGGCCCCCCTCTTGCCGGTGGAGGACGAGCCATCGTGGGGTCTCCACCGCCTGGCCCTGCTTGTCCCCTTCCGGGAGCGCTTCGAGGAGCTGCTGGCCTTCGTGCCCTACATGCACCGCTTCCTGAGCAAGAAGAGGATCCGCCATCACATCTTCATCCTCAACCAGGTCGATCATTTCAGGTAGTGTCTCCCCTGCCTGCAGTGAAGCGCTGTAGAAAAAGGGAGTGAGGGGGCTCTTCTCCAAAACCTTGTCCCCGCTGAGAGTGTCTGCCGCTTGTCTGTGGTGGTGTGGAGAAGCATAGGGTGAGTCAGGGCTGGGGCATGATGCTCTTGCCCAAATTTATAGAAGAACAAAGCTGTATATTTGCTTCTCTCTTCCTAAGCAAGAAGATAATCATCTACCCCCAGATGTTTCAGCTTTCTGAAGTGTTGCAGGTCTATAGCAGCAAACACCTGGGAACACTCATATTCAAACAAATACCGTGGGGTGTCTGGAAATGCTATTGCTCACCCCCTGCTTGCTGTCCATTACCTGCCTGCAGCCCCAGTGGGTGCTGTGGAGCTCCCCTGCCAACCTTGGGCAGGATGGGGCTTGCTGTAGCCCCTTGGGGTCCGCAGTGGCCAAACCCCTGTGCAGGGAGAAGCAGGGGTGCAGTTTCAGGACAGGCAGCTGTGGCACCCAGCGCTGTGGAGGCAGGGAATGCCGTATTTGGGTGTGTCCCCATTTGGGTACCAGTCGAACAGTTAGCATGAGGAGCATGGGAGAGGGATGTGAAGGGATGACGGCTGGTGTGCGTGGCACTGAGAGTCCCTGGTGCTGTGGCAGGTTTAACAGGGCATCTCTGATCAACGTGGGCTTCCTGGAGAGCGGCAACGACACTGACTACATTGCAATGCATGATGTCGATCTCCTGCCCCTTAATGAGCAGCTGGACTACAGCTTCCCAGAGGCAGGGCCCTTCCATGTGGCATCCCCAGAGCTGCACCCGCTCTACCACTATAAGACCTACGTGGGTGGCATCTTGCTGCTCACTAAGCAGCACTACGAGATGGTGAGTGAATGGGTGGGACATCCCGGCAGGGGCTACAACACTGGCTGGCTGAACAGTTGTACATTTTTGTGCTCCATGCTTGGGAAGGGGGGAAAGGACTCAAAATGGTCTGGGGATAGAGCCTGTGGTGTGAGCTGGTGAGGCAGGAGAGGGAAAGCTTCGCTGGTGCTCAGGGCTGCTCCTCTGTGGCACATGGAGTTGTGCCGGACCAGACCTTGGCCAGTACGGTGCCCCTCTCGTTCCAGTGCAATGGCATGTCCAACCGCTTCTGGGGCTGGGGACGGGAGGATGACGAGTTTTATCGACGTATCAAAGGAGCTGGTCTGCAGGTAAGGGGTGCTCCTTGGCCTCTTAGGTTGAAATTGCCCTTCTCCTTGTCTCCCCACCTGTCCCCTGGCTGTAGCCATGCAGGTCAGGACCTAGGGAAGGCAGCCCCTTCTATGTTCCCCACTCCAGTAGCAGGCACAGCAAGTTTTCCAGTAGCTTTACAGAAGCTTTGCTCTCCTTCCAGGTTCGCCGTCCCTCTGGAATCACGACTGGATATGAGACTTTCCAGCACCTGCATGACCCAGCCTGGAGGAAGAGGGACCAGAAGCGCATCGCTGCGCAGAAGCAGGTGAGACCTCAGTGTGGTCAAGGGGAACCATGGGAGATTGGGGCTGTGATCATCACATGCTCTGAACCCTCCTTGCTCGTGTCCTTCCCTCCAGCTCTGTGCTCCTTCCCTGGGCATTGGGTGCTTCTCCCTCTGCTGGAAACCAGCAGGGCCTGAATGGTCTTTCTCTTCCTCAGGAACAGTTTAAGGTGGATCGGGAGGGAGGTCTGAACAACGTGAGGTACCGAATTGAGTCACGGACAGCTCTGAGCGTGGCAGGAGCCCCTTGCACCGTCCTTAACATCTTGCTGGACTGTGACACAAGTGAGACCCCTTGGTGCACCTTTGGCTGAGCCCGTCTTCAGTGTGCCAGTCGTGTGCACTGTGCTTGTGCTGAGACGCCAGGGCCACTGCTGAGCTGCTGCGAGCAGGCAGGATTTTTGAGCATGGCGGTGCTGACGAGATGCAGAGGAACACAAAAGGCTTTACTGGGACTAACAGAAGAGGCTGAGAGCAGGACTCGATGGCGTTGCTGCAGACGCTGGTGCTGCCTCCCAGGGCAGGTGCAGGAGACAGTTTTTCTGCACTGGACATGGCTGAGCTGCCACCCAGCTCAGAGGACAATAAAGAACTATCAGGGCACCTGTGAGTTGTGAATGCCCCAGGCTGTGCCGCTCTTTTTTCCTGCTCTCTTCACCTTGCTGGCCTCACTATACCCATTTCTGGCTCGGCCCTGACTTCACTCTCGTCTGGACAGGCGATCTCTGGTTTGGAGGCCACGCCGGTCTGAAATGGGCTCCAAGTGAGACAGTGCCTGTGTTTCAGCTGCCAGGTACCTCCAGGGCTGTGCTGTGGTTGCTTAATTGCAGGAAGCAGTTGTGGTTGTGCTTTGCCCTGAGCCCCAGCGTCCACAGCTCTGCTGGGTGTCAGCAGCTGAGGTAGCCGAGGACTTCTCTCTGTGGAGTAAGGAGGAGAGTTCTGGCTGAACTGCTTCCTTCCTTGCCTGCCTTCTGTGGCACCTGTTGCCTCAGACTTTTTGGGAGGGTTGGAGAATCTGATGTCCACCCAGAAGCACTGAGGGAAGTGGGATCTGCTCTGGCCCTGTATGAGGTGTCCTAGGAAGGATAGGCTACCAGGGTCACCACAGTGCTGGTGAGCTGAAGTGCAAGAATTGGACTGTCGTCCCTAACCTGCCTGAGTCAAGGGGTATAAGGACTTCCCTGGGCAAGGCAAGGGCTGGGATGCTCCCCTTGGAGGTGGGGACAGGGGGCTTGGGTTGATGAGGGAGAGGCAAGGCTGGAGGGGGCTGAGGCTGCAGATCCACCTGCTCACTCTTAGCTGCCTGGCCCTGCCTTGTTGCCAGGCCAGTTTCTCCCATGTCGTGGCAGGACAAGGGGCTTGGCTGTCCCTTCCAGCAGGGTATGGGGGTATTTACTTGCTGAGGGTATCACAGTGCTGGACCCGCACTGCTGGCAGGGCCTGCAGAGGCTCTGCTGTGGACTCAAGCCCCGCACTGTGGATGTAGCTTGTCTGGGTCAGTGAATGGCTCAGGGAAGGTGCCTGAGCAAAGGACTGTGTCAGCCTTGGGGTGCTGGTAAGGAGGAGGTGACTGGGCAGATGCTCCCTGCAAACCCATGGTCCTCAGGAGCCCAACCTGTGCAGTTACTTGGGGACCTGCTGCTGTCAGAGCAAGAGCAGCCCACAGGAGGTGGCAATAGCACCACTGCTGCATGCTGGGAGAGCACCCTGGGACAGGAGACACGAGGAGGAGGTGAATGTCCTCTGGTGCTGTGCTGCTCCAGAGCTGAGGGTGCTTGGGCTGGCTCACAGATGGTACCAAGTGTGGGACTGTACTGTGCTGGCTCTGGGGTCTTGGCATGCGTTTTGGGTGCTGCTGTCTCCTCAAGCTGGGCAGGCCCAGCCAAGCAGCCAGTATCCCTCCGTTCAGTCCCATCACCAGCACTGGCACCAGGCCCTCCACATTTCCTGGCCCCCTTCTGTCCTTGTCCCCTGCCTGGCGCTTTCCGGAGCGGTCGTTTTGCCGGGTGCCTGCAGACGTCTCCAGCAGAAGCTGTCTCCATCCAGGGAAGGCAAGCAGTCCCAATGTGGCACCTCCGGGGAGGAGCCCTTGGATGAGGGAGGCAAAAGCATTGGAGCCAAGTGTGGGGGTTATGTGCCATGTAGGCGCAGTAGGATGGGGCATCTGGAGAGATCAGGTGGCATCAGCTCTCCATTTCTGCTCCAGAGCTGGGTGAGAAGTCTGGAGCCCTGCAGACTGGAGTGTTAGGAGGGCTGCCTCCTGAGGAAGGGGTCAAGGTGGCAGTGCAGGGTGGTGAGGATCAGGCCATGCTGCTTTGTTTGCATCATCCAAAGCCCAAGCAGGGCCAGCAGGTCCTCCCCAGCTCGAGGCTAGTTCTTGCCCCAGGGCGATGTGGGGACGCACTGCCCAAGTGCTCCCAAAGGCCTCTCCAGCCTGGCAGCTCCAAAGCAGCACTGCTATCTGGCACAAAGATTGGAGGTGGGCTTGGACACATGGTGCACTGCTCCAAAGGTGTTCACAGGACCATTGTGTCCTTCGTGGTGGTTGGCTGGAGGGAGATATCAGCCCAGCTGCCCCACTCCTGTCTCCATTACACAGATTTTGGGACTGGCCACCTGTATGTCAGCCGCTTACTGGTGCCCAGACCACAGCCAGGGCTGGCGGAGGCAGATCAAAGCGTTTTTCTGCGCTGTTCAAAATAGATGACACAGTTTTGGGCAGGTTTCATGAAGATGTAGATGTGCAGAAACAGAGAGCATATGTGCACCTCGCACTTTGCTCAGTGCTGAAGGCTCCTCTCCTGCTGCCTGGCAGCTATTTCTCAGCTCTGCTTGCAGCCCCCTCATCCTCTGGTTGCTTTTGTGGAAGAGGCACCGTGCTGGAGACCTGGCTTCCTTTTATAGCTCTGAATGTGACTCGGAGGTCGCTCGGCTCAGTTTCCCTCCCACGCAGTTCGTTATTAGCAATGGCCTGGCAGGAGGGGATGAGGTTTTTCCCCAGCACCTTTTCGCAGATGGATAACACCCTGCCTGCTGTCCCGGGAGCCTGGCGAAGCCGAGCTGGAGGCCTCCTGGCATTGCCGTGTTCTCAGCAACCCTGAGGAGTGGGTGAGGATGGTCGGGGGTAGTGAAAGCCTGTGGAGTCCCAGTCCTGCCCCTCTGTGACCCCCCTTCTGGGGCCCAAATTACTGTCAGCAAGACTATGCAGGGGCTGCTGCGGGCACAGCAATCAGCTGGCTCTTATTGCCGGATTGTTTTAAACCAGGTGGTTCCTGGAGTGCTGGTGGTCTCATCAAATTGCTGTAGTATCGTCTTGTGGCAGGGACTGAGGGGGATGAGGCAAGTGGAGAGAGTGGGCTGGGCAAAAGCTGATGGGAGGCAGGAGCATCTCTGCCCAGGAACAGGATATCCCTGTCCGCAGGAGTGTCTTGGGCAGGGCTGAGCTCAGTGCCCCACAGGAGCTGCCATCCCCGGGAGACGTGGCAGGACATGGTGGAGACGTGGCAGCAGGAAATGGGGCAGACGGGAAGGAGGGGTGCGGCTGCGACCAGCACCCGTTGAAGTCAGCTCAACATCACTGCAACCTGCCTGGACCGAGGTCCCGGCAGGATGCCATACTGCCTGCTGCCGTGGGCATGTGCCCGTCCCCACGGGCTGCCGGGCACATGCCCCATTCATGGCTGAGCTCCAGGCAGAGGGCCGGGGCATCGCAGAAGCGTTCCTGGTGCCAGCGGGATGGGAGATGGCACCGTTGCGAAGAGCCCCCTCTATTCAGAGGCCACATGTGCTGCCGCTCCGGGGTGCAGCTGGGTCATGAAAAGGAGTTGTGGGGACCAGGGAGGCCGGGGACCAGGGAGGCCAGGGACAGAGGGAGCAGGTGCGTGCCTTGGCACTGCACCGAGGATAATGACAGCATGTGAGCCTGGTGAGCAGGGACCGGGACAGTGTGTGCGTGTGGGTGAGCACTGGCAGCACAGCTTGAGGACTCTGGTGCGTGGCGGGGGGAGCTGGCAGCGAGCGCATGAGCATGCTGGATGCGCACAGGCTGTCGTGGGGACGGAGCAGGGCTGCTGCAGGTGTCCCAATCCCTGAGGAGGCCGGGACACCGGTGACTGGGCTGGGGTCGCGGCTCCCTGCACCTGACACACTGCAGGGGTGGTGAGTGACAGGACCGGCTCCCAGCAGGGCTGGTTATCAGGGATGAAGCGTATCGTGTCTCACCGGTACCAGACCAGGTGCCAGGGCGGGGGGCAGCCCCGCGGGGGTACTCCATGGTCCATGGAGTGGGCTGTGCAGCACAGGCACCTCCGGCGGCCCCTGCCAACCCGTGGGTGCTGTGATGGGGGCACACGGGGCTGTCCTGCAAGAGGAGGGTGCGGAGTGTCCCAGGGAGCCGGCACCCCGCTCCCCTCTGCAGTAGCTTGCCGCAGCTGACGACGCTGAGCAAAATGCACCTCCCCTGCCCCGGCGGCCGAGCCCATGCCCGCTGCTCCCACCAGCCACGGTGAAGGGCCGCCGGAGCCGCTGCGGCCGGTGCCGGGGCTGTAGCTGAGGGGTTTGAGGGGGGTCGTCCCGCGCTGCGGGTTTGCGCAAGAGGAGCTCCGCACTGCGAGCCGCCAGCCCGCCCCGGGCACCGCCCTGCCCCGCCCGCCGGTGGGCACGGCCGGGCTGCCCCCCTCTTCCTCCTCCTTCTCCTCCCGCCCCTCCCCGCCCTACCGCGCCGCCGCCGCCCGCCTCCGCGTCGCGATTTGCCGGTGCCGGCTCCTCCCGCTGCCCGCGCGGTCGCGGCCGAGGGGCGCGTTCAAACACGGCGAGGGAAGGAGCGGGGAGAGGAGGCGAGCGGGACCGCAGCGCCGCCGGCATGGTGAGTCGGGCCCGAGGCCCCTCCCGGTACGCTCCGGTGCTTCCCCCCACGGCGCCGGTGAGATCCGGTGCCCCCCCCCCCGCCCCGCGCCGGTGCTCTCCGATGCTTCCCCCCCCCACACCCCGTGCCGTTGAGCTCCGGTGCTCCTCCTCTGCCCCGGCGAGCTCCGGTGCGCCTCCCAATACGGCCGCCCAGTGAGACTCGGTGCATCTCCCGGGGAACCCCGGTGCGCCTCTCCGTGCGCCTCCCGGTGTGCCCCGATGCACCCCCCGGGGATCCCCTATTCGCCCCCGCCGTGCGCCCCGGTGCGCTCTGCCGGTGCGCTCATCCCCTCCCCGGTGCTCGCCACCGTGCGGTGCTTTGTCCCCGGCTGCAGCGCGCTCGGCCGGGCCCGGCGCCGGGGACCGACCTCCCCCCTCCGACTTCTCCGTGCCGGAAATTCCGGCCGGGCTCGCTGGGGACTGCGAGGAGTCGCAAGGGGCCCCGCAGCTGCCCCCTGTTCACGCCCGGAGGGGATGGGTAAGGGTTTGTGGTCGTATCCTGCCCGGACAGGGCCGGACGGGGGCATGGCTGGGGCTGAGACTCGATGCCGTCCGCCACCCCGAGAAGGAGCCGGGCTGGCCGGACCAGTGTTTTGCCGCCCGGGGGGTGACACCCTTCCCGCCGCAGGCAGGAGACCTTCAGGCTCCCCGGCGCTTCCCAAACCTCCCACAACCTGACCTACTTCCTCGGCCGATTGTGCCGGGAGGAGCCGCTGCGGGGCTCGGCTGATGCCCCGGTGCGGGGGGCTGGGTGCTGCGAGCTTCCCCCCCATGGGGACATCCGTGTCCCCCATCCCTGTGCAGAGGCGGTGGCACCGCAGGCAGCTCTGACCCTCCCAGAGGGTCCGTCCCTGCAGCCCTTCGTGGGGTGCCGATGCCCGGAGCAGGTGCTGGGCTCACGGAGGGAGGTGACAGCGCAGGCCAGGAGCTGTCAGACAGGTTTGTGCGTGGCAGCAATTAAAAGCGGGGTGTTTGTTTACCCGGCGTGTGGTGCTGAGAACCAGGGCAGCTTCCTGGGTGTAACCAGGCCCGCGAGCCCTCGGCGAGGCTGGGAGCCATGGTGGTGGCTCTGGCTCGCCCCTGCCATGCTCACTTGGTCCCCTTCATGGGGGTTGCCTGCAAAGGGGTGCGAGGACCATCGTCCCCCTCCCAGGAGCCTGAGGCGAGGTCGAAGATGTCCTCCCCTTCTTCCTCCCCCGGCCACCTGCACAGGAAGCTGCATTGTCCCGGCCGCATCCTGCCCCTTCCTGCCGTGTCCGGCCGCAGTGTCCCCGCACGCATGCAGCAGCTGTGCTGTGGCCGCCTTGTCCCTGCCCTGCCTCGGGGTGGGAGCACCTGCGGGTGGAGCAGAGCTGTGGGGCGGGCTTGGGAGCTCTCCCTGCGTGGTGCAGGAGCACATGCCGTGCAGGAAGGCTTCCCGTGGGGCAGGAGATGTGCTCGTCTCCTGCACACTCTGGGAGTGGGCATCCCCAGGGTCATTCTGGGGAGGTCTCTGGAGGGTGTCTGGACCCTGAGTCCCAGCAGGGTGGGTTGGTGCCTCTGGGCTGGGGCTGGCGCCAGGCCCGGGCAGGTGCTGCCGGCTCCCAAACTTGCCCGCCTGGCTGGGCGGCAGGTGCCTGTTTCGGTGGCGGCCCCGGCCGCGGGCGGGAGGTGGGGCTGGGTGTGGGAGGGAAGCGCTTTGCTATGGTGGCACCCTGCTCGCTCGGCTCCCGGGGTCCCCTGGGGAGATGCCTGGGACCAGGTGGGTCCCTCCAGGAGCACCAGGGGCCCGTGTTGGTCCCTGGGCCAGGTGGGAAAGAGTGTACGCGGGGCTCAAAGTCCCATCTGCATGGTGTATCTGACTTTGTCTCTCCTTTGGCAGTGCTGGTACCGGGCTTTTCTCTAATTCTCCATGGCAGCAGCACAGGGTCCTGTGACCTGTGAGCCCGACACCCGCGTCCTTGGCACCTACCTCTCCTCGGAGCCCATCGTCGGCAGCATGGGCAGCGTGGGCAGCCTGGTGGAGAAGCAGGATCTGTCCCCCCTGGAGCTGCGAGCCCAGCTGGGGGGCTCGCGGGGCCTTCGGCAACCCGACGGCTTGCTGCGGAAGGGGCCGAGCCAGCGGGAGCTCTTTGGCTACCTGCATGGGGCCAAGAAGGAGACGCGGTCGGAGCGGAAGCACCAGATGTCGGGCGCCTGCTACAAGCGGGACTACGAGAGCGACCGCGAGAACCGGTCCCCTGAGCGCTGCTCCCGCGAGCATCACCGCGGGGCCGACTTCTCCAAGAGCTCCCTGCCTGAGAGGGGGCGCTTCGACAAGGTGAGGCTGTGGCTGTGGGTGCCATTCCGGGCCCCAAAATATGTCCTGCTCTGTGAGAGGTTGGGGCTGGAGCAGAGCAGTCCAAGCCCTGGGTAGGATGTGGGGATTTGAGGATGCCCAGCGATATGGGGCTGGGAGCGAGGGGGTTCTCTCTGGCTCTGGCACCTCTGTGTGCTGGTGGGGGCTTTTGGGCTCATCCTGCCAGTGTTCTTGTTTTTCAGTGCCGAATCAGGCCCTCGGCCTTCAAGGCAGTGGCCGGGAAGGGGCTGGTTTCCATGCAGGGCCTGTCCTCGTCCAAGGGGCAGAAGCTTTCCAAGAGCAACGGGAGCCTGCACACACTGCTGTCGCAGAGCAGCACGTCGGCCTCGCAGCATGGCCCGCTCCGCACCCACCTGCTCCATGCCATCAGCCTGGATGAGGCCTCTGACTCCAGCCACAACTCCATCCAGAGCTTCCCCTCCTACGGCTCCCGCCTCAAGCCTGCCCAGAGCCAGTTCAGCGCCTCCATGGGCCACATCAACCACATCGGGGGCTCCTTGGACAGGGTTTCCCGGAGCCCCAGGGACACCCTGGCTCCCGATAAGGTGCCTCTGACCTGCAAAAGCATGGCCACGCTGAGCCGGCTGCAGAGCCCCGGGGAGCCCCCGCCCCCCTACGAGTTCACCTACTCACTGGAGGACGCGGTGAAGCAGCTGGAGGACCGACTGCAGGAGACGGGGGGAGAGCTGCGGCAGCTCAAGAGGAGCCTTAGCGAGACGGAAGACCCTTTCACACAGGTGAGCCATGGGGCTGTGCTGGGCACGCCGGGCAGGGGCGTAGGACAGTGGTGCCTGGGTGGAAGGAGCCATGAAGGAGCTGGTGTCCTGCCACGGTGGGCAATGGGCTGGAAATGTCCAACTGTGGGAGAACCCAACATCCAAGGACCTTCTGGGATCCCTCCCTGGGGCTGCCCCCCACAGGGGCAGGCTGCAGACTCTCACCAGCATCCTCCTGTGCTGGCAGGCATTCGAGGACAAGCAGCGGCTGTGGCTGGACGAGCTGGAGGATCTGAAGCAGATGTACATGGCCCGGCTGCAGCAGGTGACGCAGCAGGCGCAGCGCGGGCAGCGGGCGCTGCAACTTCAGCTCTACAAGGCGCAGCAGGAGAAGAAACGGCTGCAGGAGGAGCTGAGCATGCAGCAGTGCCAGTGCGAGGAGACCAAGCTCCGGCAGTCCCAGGGCGAGCGCGTCAGCCCCAAGCTGGAGGAGACCAAGTGGGAGGTGAGTCCTCTTCCTTCCCTCCCTGTTGCCACCCTCCTGGCTGTGGAACCAGGACGGGGACAGCTGTTCCCATCTCTGGTGTCACTTGTGGCCACAGTATAGGGTGGGACGAACCCGATGTGATGCTCGTGGTCTTCCACGGATGCTGTGGTGACAGCCTGGGGTGCTGCCACCCCTGGGGTCCTGCTCCCCCTTCCTCACTGCACGCCCGTGCCCTGCAGGTGTGCCAGAAGGCAGCGGAGATCTCCCTGCTGAAGCAGCAGCTCCGGGACACCCAGGAGGAGATGGCTCAGAAGCTGAGCGAGATCTTCAGCCTGAAGACGCAGCTGCGGGAGGCCAAGGCAGAAGTCCAGGCCAGGGACTCCCAGCTGGCACAACTGGCAGACTCCTTCCAGAGCCCTCCGGAGCCCAGCACCTCACTGCCGCTGGGCGATGACCCCATGCCGGCGTGCCAGGACTTCCCCGGCTGTGAAACTGATGACTCCAAGTGCCGGGGCCTTCACAGCGACACGGCGGAGCCCCTGGAGCGGCAGGTGGAGTGGCTGTGGGCAGAGCTGCTGCGGGAGCGGCGCCAGGGCCAGCTGCAGGCTGTGAACTTTGAGCTGGAGAGGAAAACCTGGCAGGAGGAGAAGGAGAAGGTGCTGCGTTACCAGCGGGAGCTCCAGGCCAGCTACATGGAGATGTACCACCGGAGCCAGGCGCTGGAGCGGGAGCTGCGGCAGCTGCGGTCGGAGCCCAGGGACATCGGGACCGACTCGCCATGGATCGAGCGGGTGGAGTCCTCGAAGATCTGAGCAGTGGGATGCTGGCGGCACTGTGAAGGGGAAGGTCTCTTGCTGCTGCAATGGGACGATCTTAGGGTCTGCACAAGGACTGGCCGCTTGGTGCTGCCTTGGGGAGAAGGACTGCGACAAGGGAACTTTTCCTTCTTGCAGCTCTTCAGGCCCTTCTGGGGGGGTTCATCTGTGCCAGGGTGGGGTCTTGCATGTGCCCCATGTTCTGACTCCAGGAGCGTTTGCCCTGTGATTCCTTCTGCCATGGGGGCAGAAGCCAAGCGCCCTGTGAGGCATTCCCTGTCCTGCTCTGCCACCCCTGTTCCCTACAACCCAGTAACTTAATGTCTTGCTAAGGAGAGGGTCAATCCCTGTGCCCAACCCCATTGCCTTGCTGGGGGGGGTCCAGCTGCTGCCCACAGCAGCTGCCCTGTCATCAGGGTCTTGCAGCTGGCAGTGTGGCGGTGCCCTGTGCCTGCACTGGTGTGTGTTGGTGCCACTGGGAAGGCAGAGGAAAGCCTGATTAGTGCTGCTACTGCGGGGAAGGGGGTGGGCAACTGCCCCAGCACCTCTGTTGGGGCTTTACGTGTCACAGGCATTGGGGCTGCTCTGCCGTGGAGGGTGGTTAATGGAGAGTTCCCAGTAGGAAGCCCTTGAGCTGAGACAGGCAGGTGCCTTGTGCAAGGAGGGATGGGGACCTGGTACCGTCACACTGAGAGGCCTTTGGGGAGGGGGAAGAGGACTGGGGCATGTGGGTGGGGTCTGGGATGCCCCCCAAGCTGGGGAAGAGGCTGGGGTATGCCCACATCACCCCTCCCCGGGTGGGTGAGGGGTAGCTAAGGGAGTGCTGGAAGAAGCCGTGCTCCATGCCTGTAACTGCAGAGCCATGCCAAGGCTGGGCCCGGCCCAGCAATCCTCGGCCTTTCCTGCAATAAACCGGAATTTCGTTCTTCTGGCCTCTGCCTTTGTTTTCCTCCAGCGCGGCGGGGTGGGGATTACCGGGGTCTCTCAGCCACACGCGGCACGGGCTGGGCTGGGCCCTGCTAATGGCCGGGGAGGAGGCACCGGGACTGCCTCCCTCCGGGGTCCCAGACCCGCCCGCCCGCCTCGGGGCAGGCGGTACAACCAGTTGGGACATTACAGCGGGCTGAGTCACTGCAGGGCCGGGGCCGGCTTGGCCCCGCGGGGGCGGGCGGAGAGGCCTCAAGCCGCACCCCCGGGATGGTTTGACCCATCCAGTCCGCCCCTTGCCACCGCGGGATGGTTTAGCCCACCCCGGAGCCCACCCCCTCCGCCGCGGGATGGTTTGCCCCGCCTGGCTGTACACCCACCTCTGCCGGAGCGTCTCCCGGGAGCGCAGACGACCCCTGGCGGCGCGGCGGACCCCAGCCGTGCCAGCCCACCCCACCGCCGGGCCGGGGCTGACCCCGCTGCCGCGCCGAACCGGGCCCGGCTCCCCCGCACATCCGCTGCCCAGTACGGAATGGCCGGGACCGCATCCTACAAACGGAACAGACATCTTTATTCACCCCCACAGCGCTCACCACCCCCAGGTCAGCGCCCTCGGCAGCATCCCCACAAGCAGGGGGACAAAGGTCCTGCCACCGTCCTGCGGGGCACAGCCCGTCCCCGGCTCTTCACAGTGGCAGAGGCAGGGCCGCCACCTCCTCCAAGCACTCATCGTAGGTCTCCTGGTACTCCTCATGGGGCTTGATCATGATAACGCAGGTCGGGCGCTTTGAGCCAGCTGCAGCTCCCAGGTCCTGGGGATAGAGAGCAAGGCCGTAGGGGTGCTGGTCCCCCCTAGAGGGAAGGCCGCGCACCTAGCCAACATGCTTTGTGCCCCGGTCTAATGCAGGGAAGACATCTCTGCTAGCCCCTCAAGCCCAAGCTCTCCAGCCTTGTGCTGGGTTCAAGAACCTGTTTCCCAGATCATCTCCTAACCACTGGAAGCCCAGCACTGGGCTGGCAGCTGCCTCACACACTGACCTTCCCCAGGGTGGGGAGCCAGGGTCTGCAGAGCTGCCTGCACTGGTGGTGAGGTCCCAAACACACTGACCCCCCCCCACTTCCTGTCTACAAAGGGGAGGATGTCCCACCAAGACCACACCTTGGCCAGCATCTCGTTTCTGCAAGCTGCCAGGTCCCAGCTCTCAGCGAAGAGGGGAATATGCATCCCAGAGTTCCTGTCCTCAAATGCTGCAGAGACTCAAGTAGGGCAAACAGTTCTGTGGTCCCACAATGACACAGTCTTACCCCTGAGCTGTCCCTCTTGTCCCTCTCATACCCTGACCATGGACAAGCACCAGGTACTTTATTCACGCACCAGATTTGTGCCTCCCCGAGCGCAGCCTGGGCTGGGTGCAGCTCGCCAGGACCCCTTCTGCCTGGGCTGTTTCCTCCTGGCTGCACAGCCCCAGCCCCTTACCGATTTGGAAGGAACGTATGCGTAGGGGATGCTCCTGTCCTCGCACATGATAGGGATGTGGCAGTACACATCGATAGGCTGCGTGTCGCCGGCCAGCACCGTGATCCTGCAGGAGAAAGCCGGTGTCAGCAGCTGTGCTGTGCCGTGCCGGGGCAGCAGAGCCAGGGCAGTGCTTACCCCTTCTCGCCCTTGTTGATGAACTTCTGGACCTCCTTTACGCCGCGACGGATCTGCTTGTGCTTGGCCGCTGCAAGAGAAGCACACCGCGAGGGTGAGGGGGCTGCGCCTCCACTGCCCGGTCCCGCCCGGCCCCCATCAAGCCCCGGCCCCAGCCAGACCTTTCCTAATGCACTTGTAGAGCTTGCGCGTCAGCTTGCGGGAGGCGAGAGGCTGGGCGATGGGGTTCAGGTAGTCGAGCTGCTCCCGGTACGAGCGCTCAGGAGTTCCCTCAGCATCCGCCACCGCCTCCGGCGGCTTCTCCCGCGCCATGGCCGAGCCACCCCGTGCCGCCACTTCCGCTTCCGGGGCACAGGTGGCTCGAGCGGCCCGACTGACAGCTGTGCCAACCAATCGGCAACCCCCTCTGGTGATGGCCGCCCACCGCGCCAGCCAATGGCGAGCGGCACCTCCCCCTCGGTCCCTTCGGGCTCAGCAGCTTCTGCCGCCCTCCGCGCACCCCGAGATCCTTCCCGCTGCTCCCCGCTCCAGGCCGGGGTGTCTAACACGCACAGAGGTTTCAACAGGGGCCTTTACTGGGGGGCGATCCCGGCGGGTACAGACCGGAGCCCGGCGGGGCCGCGAGGCAACGCTCAACCCAATCCGAACCCCAACACAGCCACGCCGCAAACGTACAGGGCAGGCAGCTGGCAACGCGCTCTCCTCCTCCCGCGGGTGTACAGCCAGGGCCGGGCCCCGATTCATCCCAGCTGGTCACAAAGAGGATTTTCTCCTAGGTTTTTTTTTGTCTTTTGTCCTAGGGATCCTTTCCTCACTGCAGGGCGATGCTGCTGCTTTTCCCAGGGAAAAAAGGAGGTTTCCCTTCCATGGCCCCTCCTAGAAACTGCTCTGTTCTTTATCCCATCAACCTGGCAGGCACCACTGGGGGATAACTAGGTCTGCTGAAGGCCGCGGCTGCAGTGTCTGCACATCCCCTGAACTCCAGCAGACCTCTTGAGGCAGGGAGACAACACGGCTCCGAAAGAAACAGCCCTCCAACGTGGCTTGTTACCTTCTCTCCCACCCCAGCCTGTCCCAGGAGCACAGGAGGGCTTCAGCCAACATCTGCAGCTGCTCCAAGACCTCTCCCTGCATCTCCATGGCCATGTGGTGCACATGGTGGTTGAAGCTGTTGTACATCACTGCGTTCTGGAACATGAGCATAAGGTCACACTGGAACTGGATCAAGGACTGAATGTGTCCCTTTGACAGTCTTCTCTTTATGCTGCTTAAATCCATGGGTCTACAAAAGATACAGAGAAGGAAATTAAACTGCAACCCAGGGCCATTGTCCAGGCTCTGCATGAACGTGCTTATCCCCATTTCAGCGTGGCCTTGACAGCACAGCTATTTCCAATCGAATTTATTGCTCAGGACAAAGAGGAGGAGGGAGAAAAGTTTTTCTTCTAAGTCAGACAAGTAAGTTTAGCCAATGCGACACTTGCTGTCCAATCAACTTGGCAGGTCGTTAGCAGTCACCGCTAAAAAAACCTTGATGTGGAGCTCCAGAGAAGGCAAGCAGAGCGACTCTAGTAATTAGCCTTCATGAAGTCAGTCCAGGTCTTGGAGAAAGAAAAGTTACTAAAATAGGTATCTTTTAAAACCCCTTAAAACCGAATGGTGCCACTAGCAAAAATAGCAGTGCTGGTAAGGGGAACAGGATGGGAGAATAAATATTACTTCCCTTATTTTGACAGAATGAGAAAATGAATGGCTGCAGAGATGACAACTGTGACCAAAATAGAATGTGATTCAGCTTTGAAAAATGCTCTTAATCTCTTTGGGAAATATTCTTATGACCTACTTCTCCACTGACGGGAAAACACCTGGGGAGCAAGCAGCACCTGGGGAGAGGGTATCAACCAAGGCAAGGGGATAGGAGACTGCTGAGCTGTAGAAGCTGCATCCTCTGCTCAGGCAGGGCTTACAGCTGCACAGACTGTGCCTGGAGCAAGTCAGCCATGCAACGCCAGCAAAGGGCAGGCGCAATTCCGATCAGCTCCACAGTTAGTCCAAGTTTCCAGGTTCTAATCACCCAGAATAAAAGAAATCAGTGGGGAGATGCTGGTGACAGCCAAACTCTGGAAAAGGAGGCAGGAAACCGTCCCACTGGACCTTTGGAAACCAGAGAAGTGGAAAAAACCAGAGAGAATTCCCCAGCGAGCACTTCCTCCACAAACTCACCTCTTCACCACATCCCTGTATCCAGGGGCTTGTTTCTCTGACACCGCCTTCAGGAACGGGCCACTGCACCTACAGGGACAAGCACCAAGAATGACCCCTGTCCACCTCTCCAGTGAAGACAACATCACAACACGGACCAGTGCTGGACCCTTCCCGCTTGCCGTGAGGGCCATGGCCAATCAGCAACAGCCAGTATTTGGCAGCTGGCATGGGAGAAGGCTGAGCCCCTCGCTAAAGCCAGCTGGGCCAGCTGTGTGGAAAGCAACATTTGGGCTCTGCCACATTCAGCAGAGGAAATAAATATGCAGTGTTCTCTGCAGCACGCAGCTGTTCTTGCTCTGAGGACAGCCAGAAGCACAGCCACAGAGAGACAAGCCAGCCTGCGGTGGCTGCTGTGGAGGGGAGGACAAGGGCTGGTGACATAGGAGCTGGAACTCAGGGCCATGTGGGCAGGAGCTGTGTCAATCCAAGCTTTTCCCCACATACCTGTGACTGGCTATCACCTTCCAGATGGTCAGGAGAGTTCTTTTGAAAGCTAACTGCTGCAGGGGGTTCTCCCAGCTCAGCTGCACCCTGTGGAGGGGATATACTGCTAGGTGATCACACTCAGACAAAGTAGGAAGTGGCAATTCTGCTAGCACCCCCACATCTGGGTGGATGAAGCGCAGAGATCCTTTGCTGTAGCTACGCAAAGCCTCTCAGGGTGAGACGGTGGAAGTATTCTTCATCTGAATGCACAACTAAACATCCAGATTGCAGGAGGAAATCGGGCAATAGGTAGAAACAAGAGCGGAGCTGAGCAGCTGTAAAGGGCAGGATCAAATTGGATAGAAAAGCTCACGCTACTCTGGGGTTCAGAACCTTACTGAGGTGGCTTTTATTCAGTTTCTCATTCCCAAACGCATGTTTTTCCTTTGAAAGACAGCCCAGGTGATCACACATGTGGCAGAGCCTGCATGTGACTGACATGCCGGCACCTGCCTAAAGGGGGTTGGTAATGCCTCTCTTAGGAGCTGGACTGGACATGAGAAACCACGATGCCCAGCTCCCACATGGCCTAGCTGCCTTGAGGAAACATGTATTTTCCATTAAATATCTTAATTAATCTCTACTCTTCTCACTTCATCTTAGGATCAATGTCCCAAAATGCTGTCAGATCCACAGAGATAGCACAAGTTACCTCCTTCCCTCCTGTTCTCCTTGGCTATCTCACCTTCCTGGAGGTGACCTGTGCCACACGCTTGTTCTCATGTGAGACAAGGGAAACAACTCTGTTCTGTGCAAGAGAGCAGAATGAGCTACTTACAGCTGCGTGTTGGCAGGGCTTGTGGAGTCCAGCACAGGGGTGGCAGAAGTGCTATCACTATCATCTTGATCCTGGGCCTGATTACTTAACTCCTGTGGATGCAGCTCACCTAAAGCTTGTTCTCCAAGTGTCTCTTGAGTCTTGTCCTGGAGAGCACAGAGGAAAAGGAGAGTATGTCTACGATGACAGCCCAGCATCTGGATCCTTTATCTAGATGGCAGCCTGCTGCACATCCCTTTACGGCACCCAGTCTCAGCTGGGAGCTAGGTCATTCTGTTAGTCTGGACAATGATGTTTGACCTTACTTAGATCTTCACTGTGCTGCTCAGAGCTCCAGTAACAGCTGGGTCTCATCTCTTGGATCACAACCACCTCTGGCAAACACAAACACTGTAGAGCTGATTGGTATGCAGTGTTGTGTCTGTCTGCTTTTCTGGGAAGAGTCATGGAAGTGAGAGGGTAATCAGGAGCTGAGGTAAGACTGCCACAGGCTTGTTACAGCTCAGGACACAGGTAACAGGATCACCTAGAGTGCAGGGAGTTTCGTCACAAACTCCCACATGAATATGACAGAGGATGGACTCAGCCAGGAAAGAGAGCAGTGGTGTTGGTGTTTTGCCGATAATATGTAGAGTGACAGGTGCAGGGAGAGAGGCTCTTTGGAGCCCAGAAGTGGGATTATGTGCAGGAGCACCTGGAATCCTCGACAGACCTGCAGCATGGAATAGGCTGCTCAAGAAGTGCTGTGTTTGGCTTTGCCCACTGGGAGAACCATGAGGAAACTGTTAGGAATAACATCAGCTGAAATGTGAGAACCCTGAAAGTTATTCCTGTCTCCAGGGTCTAAGTTTGCAAGGGAACAAATGTGAGTGTGAAAAAATGGCACCGCTCTTCCACTGCCATGTTACCTGTCCCAGAAGCACCTCACAGGCTGGTGGGAGCCCACAGCCCCCTAGACACAGGACTGATGCAAACCCAGGCTAGATGGTGCCTGCTTCCAAGACACGATGGTGTCCAGGGGCAGATGGTTATTGCTATCAGAGGCACATGGGCCTGAAACCAGCCAAGCTGTGTGCTGCTTAACACAGCAATTAGAATAAGGCAAGAATTTTAGTCTTGCCTTAAACCCGAGAGCAGACTGCCAGCTCTCGTGAGTCACCTTTACACTGCCAAGGAGCAACTCCTCCAACTCACATGTGAGGGTCTGATCTGTAACACGCTTCCTGTTCATCAAGATACACATCCATACATAAAAACCATCCTTCCCCTCATACATTTCCTTTGCATTGCCCTCCCTGCTGGCTCCTCCTCTGTGTCCCTGTTTCCCCACACGGAACCTGGGACTCCCCCATCTCTTCTAGAGCTGATTTCCTTCACTGTCTCGTCTCTCATCCAGCACCAGAGGCACTCTTAGGACCACCTGTCCCTTACCTCTCTTCCCAGGAAGTGTTCTTTCTCGTCTTCTGTCAGGATGTGAAGTTGACTTTCCTCTGTTCCTGAGACTGCTGTTCCTGTGGTCTTTTCCTGGCACCTCACATCTTCCCCATCATCCTGCTTCCCAGCGCCACAATAATCCCACTCAGTCTGTGATGACTCTGTGCTGCTAATGTGGAGAGGTTCCATCATCTGGGTTACCTGCAACACAGATTTATTGCTTCATATCATGAAGGCAAAAAGAAGAAATAAGCAGCACAGATGCTATTTTTGCTTTCACTCACAAATGTCTTTCCTTTTTTAGGAATCCTTGCAAAATCTTCTGTGTTATTAATACAGTGTCAGTTCACTGACATCGCTGTGCTTTGGAGTGAGCTGTGTTTTGGCACAGCAGCTGCCTGGCTGCGGTGCCAGCTTTAAATGGGAGGAAGGGCTAAGCTTGGGAGAGGGAGCAAGTGAACTCAGGGCATCTGCTTCTCCCTGAGACTGTTTCTGTGTGTAGGGATGGTGGAGGCCCTGAAAACCCTAATGTTTCAGGAGGGCCTGAACTATGCCGCTCACTTTTTCATCCCAACAGCCCTACCTCTGAGAAGAGCTGGAAAAGACTGTCATCTTCACATGGTCTCTCTGCCTTTTGGTAGTCTTCACTGTCATCCTCCCAGAGAGGCTCACTGAGCTCCAGCTCGTGGTCTGCCCCTTGGCTGCTCTCCTCTAGCTTCCCCATGGCCACCTCTTCAGTATTCCTCCAGCTCCCTGCGTCCAGATCCAAGCTTGAACTCCAGCTGAGAAAAGACTGGAAGTCACTGTTCTCTGACTCACTGGGAGACTCTCTCTCAGACTCCCACCACATCCAGGCATAGCCCACCTGCAAAGAAACATAAAGAGAGAGGCAGCAATTTCTTTGAACCCTGATCCAGAACGGCAAATCTCAGCTCATTTCCTGACACACTCAAGAGAGCCAAAGCATGGGAAGGACTCCAAGACAAGCAGCCTACACCTGGGCCCACACTTGACAGCACATGGCTGGGCTGTAGCTCTGCCACACAAACTGACATTTCAGAGCAACTGAATTTCAGGTTTCTGGTGCTTTTGCTGTGCTCTCCCCCTGCCCAGGGGTCGGTGGGTTACTGTGCTCAGGGGATGCTGAGCTGGTTAGAAGCATGTGGCTTTGCTGGCTGCTACATGTTTAAGATGCCGAAGGCATCCAGCAGCATGCTCAAACCAAGTCATGCTGGGGCCCCTGAGCTGCTGACAGCTGTTAACAACTAGTGACTCCAAGGACAACTCACTGAAATGTCCTTTGCTGCCCCTTGAGAACTTTTTATACTGGAAATATTATGACAAACACTACAGACACTTTTTTTGAAAGTGACAGATATGATTCAGCTGGATGGTGATGTCTTGTGTTCCTGAGCCAGATTATAACCACACGCAGTCACACACTGACACGGGACAGTTCTACACATTTCAGAAAATAAAAGTTAGCACTCTCTTAAGAAGGAAGAAACCATTCATTTTATCTTGGTTCATTAGTCCATGCCTAAGAATCTTCTACTGCACGAGTCCACTATGATTTCTCGAAGTCTCGGGAACTGCTTACAGAGTCACAGTGACAACGTAAAGGCTGTTAGAAAAATCTGTGTCTTGCCACCAAGCTCAGCTCCTGGATGCTGTATCTATGGAGAATTCTATGCATTAATTAGCAGTGTCTTTAGAGTTTTCAGTTAATTATAAACAACCTAATTTTTCCAGAATCTGAACAAGCACATTTCTTGCTGATTTCCTTTTGCATTCTCAGGAGTGCTAGCACAGCTACAAATACAGCTTACGGGGCATAACGGGGAGAAATAAGGAGTCCATTGGGTCTGGGATGAGAAAACCTGTTTGCTTATTTTAGGAACACGCAAGCAGAGCTAGGATGTGAAAGGCCATCCTTCTGAAACCTCTTCCAAAGTTAACTTCAGCAGATGCAGATAATATTTGATGAGGTAAGAGACGGCACTACCTGCTCTCATCTTCTAGCTGAACACATTGGGCAAACTCTGATTTAATCTGAAAAGTAAGCCCAGGCCCAAACCGCATTCCTGCACCATCAGCAGAGCTGGCCATACACGCGGAACCAGCCACCGCAGTGCAGCTGAAGAACAGAAAAGCCTTAGCCTATGGTAATCCAGTCACCTGTGATCATCTTTCTGTACTGACTTGAGAGGGATAAGCACTTTAAAATCAAGAAGCCTAGGGAACTTGGGCATAAGCATCAATTAAAAAGATCTCCAGCCTTATGTTCAGCTCTACTACATCTTGGAAGACTCAAGATGCCAGAAAGTGGAACAGCAGCATTAGCGCATGAAAAGTGGGATGAGTGAAATAATTACAGGCTGCTTTGTTCCATACCAATTCTGTTCAAAAAATAAGGGACAAAATGATACAGATTTCAACTTTTTAATTAAGAACTTAATAAAGACCTTAATTATCTTGGCTACATAAGTCACCAGCAAGGAATCATTATCAAATTGGAAAGTTTTAGTTCGCTTTGCAGAGATCAGACACTGTGCAACCCTTGCCGACATGAGAAAAAGCTGTTAGAAATAAAAAAGATGTCCTTTAAAAGGAACTTGGATGTCAAAACAAGAAAAATGATAAAAGCCTGAACTTCAGTAATGAAACGCAGAATCCACAAAAAAGTAGGAAAAAAAAAAGAGAGAAAAATATTGAAGAACAATTTGCTAAAGACATAAAAGCAAACAACAACCCCAAACCTCATCAAAAACATCAGAAGCAGAGAGCTGCCAGATGATCGGGGGGATGACGCATGATCAGTGCCAAACACCTCAGCGGAAAGTAGGGCCAGTTGGAAAAACCAAATTAATCATCATTATCAGCAGTTGCCACAGAGGAGATCACACAAGACTTTCTCTTGGGATGGGTCTGAGAGATGTTTCTAATTAAAATGTCAACAGGGGAGGCTTTAGATCAATTTGAAGGCGAGAGTTAACCTTAGAACCAGTTGGGATTCACTCTGAGTCCTAAAGCAGCTTAACTAAAACATGACCAAACCTATGCTGTGTAACCTGTCATTTAAATTAGCCTCAGCACCAGAAAACCAGCAAGATGGAATTGTTATTATCTATAAAAGGGTGGATGTTGGGAAACGCAGTACAGAAAGCCTGAGCTCTGCACTAGACAGATTAGATCAAGGCATTAGGAAGAACAGAATTAGTAGTCAGAGCACGAGATGATGAACTGGGAGAGAGGGAATAGGGGGCTGTAGAGAAAATCTTATCTTAGATTTTTAAAGATCTTAAACATCGTTAAAAGCTATTAAAATGTCGTAGGACAAGAGAAAAGGATCTTTGAGGAAAAAAATCTGCTTAAGGGAAAAGACCGAGGGTAGGACCAAAGACCAGGGCTTTCCATAATGACAGTGAGTTGCTAGTGGACATGATAAAGGTCCTCCTACGTGCTGCAACTTCAGTTTTTCACCACGGACAAAGATGGGGCCGAGGTGTTAGAAAGGAGATGGAGCCAGACTCTCCTCAGTGACCCACAGTGCAAGGAGAGGAGGCAGTCATTACAAGCAGCACTGAAGGAAATTCAGGTTGGGTATGAGGTAAACGCTTACTGCGCGAGGGTGGGTAAGCACTGAAACATGTTGTCCAGAGGTGTTGGAGAATTCCGTCCTGGGAGACTTTAAAACTCAACTAGGCAAGGCTGATCTACCTCTGAAGCTGGCCCTGCTCTGAGCAGCAGGTTGGACTACATTAATGCTCAACTTAAATTATTCCATAAAATACCAGAAACGAAAAGAAACCTGTAACTTTTTGTGCTATGAACTTAACCTGTAATCTCTGGAAACTGAGGCCACAAAAATTCCCATCGGAAATTTGTTTCCTATTTCAGTAGTGAAGGAAAAGTCACCAGTAAGCAAACCAATGGATTCAACATTTCTAGCATCAAATGTAGGATGACTCTTGGTGGAAATACACCTGACCCAAACACGGCACAACCAATTTCAACACAAAACTGGTGAAAATCAAGGCAAGGTTAACAATCCCTCTGGTCTTAATCGCAGTGACTCAGTTTCCTGCACCTCGTGTGTCAGCAGCTGCACCCTGTACATCCTGCACAAAGCAGCACAGACCACTCCCAGCTGCTCAAGCATCAGGAAGGATGTTGTGTTGGTTTTCCCCTGCCATCAGAAGGTCATGGGGGCAGAAGATAAGCAATTTTCTTCTCACAGGTCATATAAGCAGAAAGTAAGATGACTCGCAAACTGTCACAGAGAACTTAAACCTCAGTTAAGCATCATGTTGCTGAGGAAAAGAACTGATTTCCAGTAGAAACAGTTCACAAGATCAGATGCGAAACCAGGTACGGGCATGTCTACAGCTGCTGGAATCACAGATATTCACTCTGACTAGCATACCCTTCACAAATCTGTGGGGACAGAATCTAAGGTACATGTCTCTTAAGGAAAGCTCCAACAAGACTGTAGTATTTAACATCCCATGGTTAGATCTCCTGTTTCATCATCACAACAGGGCCATATTCCACACACTCGAGCAGGGAGTATTCCCCTCCATCCAAGCACTATACAACACGCCCATGATTACTGGATTTTCTCTAATGCCAATGCTCTGCCATGCTTGTGTGCTGTACAGATAGCTGGAAGACAGTGATATTTGCAAATGCTGAAGACACGCTTGTACAGAAACAAGGTTGCTCACTGCAGAGAGCTGTGATGCTCAGTACACTGCACACTGTACACTGGATTTGTTCCCAGACTTTAATATACATACACATTTACACGTCACTAGTAAAAATCTGTACACTTCACATTACAGTACATACGAGCCACCAGTTGCTAGCTAACACCAGAACACTGATGAAGCCCAAGATGACTGCCCTAAAACAGGCAGGGGGGCTAGCTTTCCCCTCCGGGGAAGTTTCTTTGGGTTACACATTCCGATGAGACATTGTTTTCCAGAGGGGCAAGCTAAGAAGGTGGACCAGGTCCCAGAAATGGGCCTGCAGCTTTTCTTCTCCTCCAACAGCTGTTAACAGCATCTTGCTTGTGCTCCAGCTCCGGATGGAGTTTTCTGCCTGCCTGCAGCATCATTTCTTCATCTTCATGTCTGCCTCGATGGCACAGCGACGCCCTCTGGTGCCTCCGTCCTAGGCACAAGGCAAACAGAACGAGAGAGTTATGCAACACCGAACGTGAAATGCTTCCTCCAGCACTCAGGAGGTAAGGGATTGTGCATCTGGTAACAGCTTTCCACACCTTCCCGACAGG
The DNA here is from genome assembly GCA_009769605.1 of Bucorvus abyssinicus. Taxonomy (NCBI): domain Eukaryota; kingdom Metazoa; phylum Chordata; class Aves; order Bucerotiformes; family Bucorvidae; genus Bucorvus; species Bucorvus abyssinicus. The sequence continues at coordinate 8,679,133 of CM020041.1, forward strand.
AGAAAGGGAAGCTGTCCTAAGAAGGCCTGGCAAGGCCTGCCTGCAGACCTACCTAAAATTCACTATGGACACAGCACAGGTGCTGGGATTTGCAGCATCTCTGTGCCAGGGCAGAGAGAGGCAATATGGCTCTCACCCAGAGAGATGCTTTTGGAGCCTGTACAGTACAGGATTTCTCCTAAGCAGCAGATTCTAGCTTGGCTCTTAAGATGGGAAGAGGAAACTGCTGACTAACCTACCTTATCAGCTGCTGATCCCTATGGGAAGTGCTCCTCCAGTTGAGTGACCCTGGCACTAGCTCCCTAGTTTCTCCGCACAGCTCCTTTCCATGAGCAGAAGGCGAGCTGAGAGCTTCCTTTGATCCGCTGCCCTCTCTCTCTGGCTGACATGCTGACTCTCCCGGAGTACTCCTCTGTCTTTAGATATTTGTGAGAGAAAAAACCAACTCTCCATCTTCCTTCCCTCTCTCCTCACAGCAACTCAGAGACTTGGGGTTTCCCAGAGGGAATATTTTTCCAAACACTTCCAGATCACCACAGGCACAGAGCAAGATATTTCTGCGGAGTATCTTATTTGCTTTCTGGAGCATGCATGATAAAGGAGTACACAGCTGACTCATCACTTTCCCAAGACCTTTTGTACTGTCCCGAACGTGTGGAAAGGACAGCTGTATAAGCATGAGAGACTGTAGGCACTACAGTACTGCACCACTTGGTCTGTCTTCCCACTTACATGGAAAGAAAGCAGAAGAGAAGTTGTGGAAAAAAGCACAGGCAGATGACAAAACGAGAACACTTGGAACCAGAAGAAAAGGCTGAAGCCCCTCCCACTCACCCACGCTGAGCATTAAGGGACTGAGATACTTCTTCTCTAATGATACGGTTGTACAGCCCCTGAGTTAAACACACACTGCTGCAATGCTAAGGATGCTGTGACAGTGCAGTGATCACCCAGACAAGGAGCAGAGCACCCTGCCAGCAGTACTGCAGTACCTGCTGGAGCCTTTCAATACTTACAAAGAGAGAGAGAAGGAAGGCAGGAGAGCCCATTGGGACACTGTCCTGTTAAAAGGCCAAACAGAAGGACTTATCAGATGTCAGATATGGAAATGCACACACCACACAGAAGCATTGAGCCCACACACGAGCATAGCGAAACATGTGCCCCACTTCCCTTCCTGCGTGGCATCAGTCTTACGCAGCAGGAACACAAAAACGGACAAAAGAGGGATATTGCGAGAGTCAGAACACTAGGAAAGGGACATTCCCTCCTGAGCCGTGGCAAGGCCTTGTCCTCCAAACAATTTCTGCACTGTGCAGTTGCCACTAGAACTAAGCAGGCAGTCCTTGTCACAATGTTGTGTGCACCAGCTGAGAGCACTTGAGAGGACTTAAATGCCTTGAATTGTCTTTACAGAAGAAAAAAACCCAACAAATCCACATTGCTATTAGTTGAGGTCAGTGTGGAAGTCAAAGGTTCTCTGGTGTGTTTTACACAGCAAACCAAACTGGAGTGATTCCCTGGTTCTAAAAATCTGACTAGGAAGTCAAGGACACGGCAGAGGTTAGTCTTCCAATTCTCCATACCTTCACCTTCCTGCCGTATCACACCTCTTCCAATACTCTGTTCATTTCCCTACAGTTCTCATCACCTGTTTTTAAAAACAGGGTATAGAACTATTGGGATTACAGAAAAAACTCGTATGAGACCTGCCTCTCGGGTGATGTACAGCTCCAGAGCTGAAATCTAATTGATGGACACATTTAAAGAAAATTTGTTCACATGGAGATGCTGTAGTCATTGCAATCTCAAAAAACATTCTGCCTCTTTTGTAGGGGAACTTCATGCAGTATCTCGAGATTCTTCAAAAGATACTAAGTGCCCTTCCACAGGGTGCAGCATTCTCACCTTCTCTGAAGCATCTTGCTTGCGAGTGGAGTCTCGCCCACGCAGGCTCTTTGCACTGATCCCTGACTCTGACGTTTGCATGATCAGTTGTGTGGCCAGAAATTGCTGCAAGAAAACCACACTCCGTTAAGGTTCTCAGGCAAAACAAGCTCAGTTAGTGTGTGTCAGTTAACTATCACAAACCACAAGCTGGGAATGATTGGGTCAGGGGCAATTTCAGTTCCTTTCCTGCTGCTCAGAATAAGTTCCCCATTTAACTCAGAAGCCACAAGTCCTGAGGAACTACAAAACTCCAGTTCAGACTCTGTTAGCCCTGCCAGCTGGGACACTCTACCTCACATAAAATTATACATGGCATATATTCATGGGACAGTTTCATGTATACTTTATACCAACACAAACCAGCACAGCCACCAAAAGAAGCATGTCATTCGCCATTCTTGCTGCTTGTTTCTGTTCCTGAACCACAGCCTAGTTCTTGCTGGCCTAAACATTTCCCTGAAGGAAATCAAGATTTGAAATTGGTCTGGGCTGTACCTACCAAACATTTTGCTGTGTTAATTTCAACTTAGCACAATTTAGTTCACCACAGACACCTGAGCTAGCACAAGAGATGCAGGGTAGAATAGGCCTACTTCATCCAGACACTGTGAGTGAAACAGTGCTCTTACAACCAGCATTCTTTCCCCTACCTGTGGACCAAGGCAGATGGTCTGTCCTTCACTAGCCTCAGCTCAGTACTTTACCTGGATCTGTTCCAGGACATCTCGCTGCATCTCCACAGCCATGTGGTACACATCGTGGTCAGAGCTGTTGTACATAACAGCATTTTGAAACATCAGCATAATATCACGCTGGAACTCAGCTGTGGTTCGTATCAGCCCATTCTCGATGTTCTTTTTGATGGTAGATAAATCCATTGGCCTACGAAAGAAACAGAATATATGTCAAAATAGCAACTAAAATATTTAACTCACACCCCACTCTTTTGCAAACAGACTGTAACATGCCTAGTTAGACCATCTATTTAATTTAGACAAATAGCTTCTCCCTCACACAGGCTGTGTTCCTGAGTGCCAAGGCCTTGCGCTGGAAGACACAAGCTGTCCAGTAGTTACCACGAGTGGTAACAACGGGGTGACAGATGCCTCAGGAAGCATTTGCCTTCTCCGGGCATCACTGCAGTAGACACTAGGGAGCTAGAGCTGGAGTCACTGAGCTGTTTGGGAGAGATTTTGGGGGCTACCAGGAGATTCCGGTAATTTCTCCAGAAGAGTCCACTATCTGGGACAGTAAAAAAATGTGATTAAAGAAGATAGGTCTTTGGAATTCCAAAGATTAAATCCTACCCTTGAATAGAAACTAGGAGAAGCAGACCAGTCACATACCACCTTACTGATAAAAAACGTTCTGTGTAAGTCACTGTACTTCATTCAAAGAAAGGGCTGTGTGAAGACATGCATCTGTTACTGAAGATGACCCTTTTCTTGGGGAAACCCGTTTCTGTCTGAATCATGCCAGAAAAAAGTAATTTTTCAAGTCTTGCTTTCTGCACAGAGGCCAAAACCTACATCATTCCTGCCAGAAATTCCTACAAAAATATGCAAATATACAGAGTTCTAATGACAGAAGACTGCTGAGACTCACCTCTGCACAATACTGTGGTAGCCTGGTGCTATATCATCAGTTACAGGCTGTAGGAAAACATTGGCGTACCTGCAGAGAGAAGGAGTCCACTTAGTGCCCCCTCCTTGCTGGTAAATACTTGTTTCATGCTCTAGTGTTTATTTGTCTGCTACCAGTAACAATATGATTCATCCTCTCCCTGGTACCAACACAGGTAAGTCTCCAAGATGGGAGAGTGGAAACCTCCCTAGGAGTTGTCACTTCTTTCTGCCAGTTCTCAAGACATCAGACTCACCTGTGATTAGCTGCTGCTCTCCAAACTAGCATGATGGCTTTCTTCCAGATCTTCTGTGCCTGTATTGCTTCCTGGTCCTCACTGCACACTGAGCTGGGAAGAAAAGAACAGGACTTCCTTCAGGAGTCTGCCTACTGCCTCGGAGCAGAAACCTTAAGGTTTATTTTGCCTTTGACAGGCCTACGCTAATCCATGCCAGACAGAAAGAAAAAATGGGACTGGGTACTATGGCACTGTGTCGGCACACTTGGCACTTGTGAGCAAGGAGAACCAAACGAATCCTCAACAAATTCCCCCTTTGGACCCACTCAGTCAGCAAAACAGAAATGAGAATCCTACGCTCCCTCCACCGATCAGCGTGGGATTTGAACTGCGTACCCGACAGCTTCCCTGATACTCACAACTGCGAGGAGGCTGGGCTGCTAGGGATGGAGTCGGCTAGTGCGTGAGACTGTAAAGGTGCGTTGTGAACACTGAAGCCATCATCGCTCTCACTCACGGGGGGTTCGTTATCCATCTCTGACAGATATCCCTCACCCTGATCTTCTTCTTTGGGTTCCTCCAAACTGGCAGCCTCGCTGGCACCATCCTCATCATCCTCTTCACCCTGCCCATCCTGAAACACAGAGTTCATAAGTCTGCTTCTGTAGCTGGCTGTGCAGCTCAGAGCCTCCAAAGCAGCTATGGTTCAGCATGCAAAGGGATTTTCTTGCTGCACTGCCGACAGCTGTACAGGCACTTTCACAAAACACCAGTCGCTCTGTCCTGCCCTGCCTCCCTCTGCAGATGCAGAAGCACACACACATGCACAGCTTTCTGGCCTCCGAAGCAATCTCCCCTTTAGCTCCAGCTGCAGAGTGCCCAATTCTCTCCTCAGTGTGGAAAGCTGAACGCAAGCTTTGCTTTTCAGCAGACGGGAGCCAGGAAGCAGCAGCAGTGAGATGTCACTAATAAATTCAAGATGACTACAAACAGTTGAGAATTACCTTCATCTGACTCCTAAACAGGGCTTGGGCCTCCTCCTTCATTGACTCTGCAAAAGAAAGAGAAGCAGCAAGGTTGATTCTCCAAAGCAGTCTTTCCTACAAAAGCTCCTGCACCAATATCTCCTGTCCTGTAGTAATTACCACTCTTCCTACACATATCTCTTCTCCCTCCTCCCCAAAAAACCTAAACCAGATCACTGACAGCTATCCAGCTAATAATGTTGCATGTAAAAGATTTCCTAGCTGAATTAAGTTACCTGACAGCTCAAATTTGTGCTGAACATCAGCCTGTGAGGAGTCTTCACTCACATTTGGGACTTGTGGAGGGGATGAATCATCATCAGGTGGGGTCTGGAGGGAAGAGAAATGCACAAATCTAGATGTTTGTGTCAGCTTACTTCACTGAAGGTGTGGGCACATCTCACTCACCCTAACCTAACTCAAGGCAATGAAGTTCACTGAGCACCTTCCCAACAGCAATTCTGCACATGGGCGGGGGGAGTTACACAGAAGTACTGCCTAAAGCAGAGAGCATCTCTGCAGATCGAACAGATCAGCAGCATGACTCCCAAGAGAACAGTCAGTCACATTCACTGAATGGTCACCTTCATCCCAGCAGTCATTCTTCCTCTACGCTTCTCCCCTACCTGCCACAACTGCCCCTTTACTTCCCCACACCAGTTCCAGACAGCCTCTCTGCTCACATACCTCTGTCTTCACTGTATTGTGCACCGTGTCTTCTCCCTTGACCGATTCTATCTCGATTTCAGAAGTCTCTCCTGCTGCTATAGCTGCTCGTTGATCCTCTTCTATCTCTTGACTTCTAAGCTCTGGTGTTTCCGTCACTCTTGCAGTTGCTGGTATGGTTTCCTCAGGGCCCAGCTGATTCTGCTCCTGCTCTGCAGGTTCTGTCTTTACTTCTGATGCCAGCTCGCCAATGCCCATTAGGTCTCGAATTCCCTTTGCCTCTGGCTCCTCACACTCCAGTCTCTCCTGCTTCACAGTCACAGACACTTGGGGTATCTGGGCCTGTTTCTCATGCTCCTGATGAATTGAGTGCTCCCATGGGCCAGGCAAGGTCTGAGGGTCATCGGTATCTTCGCAGAAAGAAGATAGAGCAGCTTCAACGACTGCTGCATCCAGGACTTCAGGGTGGTCGTCTACCTTTATTGCCAAAACAAACACATAGCAGTGCAGGCCAAGGTCAGAAACGGGAATTAAAAACAAACGAACAAAAAAAATCAATTTATTTGGCCATGAGACAATTGTGGAAAACCCAGTGTATTGGGTTTACAAAGTTGCCTTTTGCAGTCAGACTCATATCGCTCCCTGCAGAGTTTGTGTGGAGCTTGAGTTTCGGAAATACAGCACTCCTGGAAAAGTATGCTGCATGCAGTGGTCACTTATCTGCCAGAGCTGTGATCCAAACCCCACCCAACTTGAGGAACAAAGAGATTTTTCTGCACCTTGAAGAGAAGGATCAGGCTAAATGTGGCAGACTAGCAGCAGCGGTGTCACACGGTCATTTTTGTATTGATCTGAACAACGATGGTGAGAACGTGCATTTTGGAATAGTTATTTCTTGCTTGTTTAAACTAACTACACTGGTGACCAGTAATCACTTGAGATTAACCTTACTGGATGTGGAGCAAAAGGCACTGGCACTCTGCTCTGCCTGTTTACCTTGTCCTCAATGATGGCTATAATATTTCCAACAGTATCGAAGTCCAGCTCTTCCCCCGTATAGGACGCTGCAATATCCATTTTCTCAGCCAAATCCATGTCTTCCTTCCCATCCATGCAGTGATCTTTGGAAGACCCTGCAGTGCTGCCAGCTCCAGATCCCAGGCACTCTTTCTTAATGGAATCAATGATCATGGATATTTCACTGCTGTCCATGGACACGGTCACGGTATGGGAATCAGACACTGCCTCCATGGAAACACAGGCCTCTGGCTGGCTCACTGCACGAGGACAAGAGTGACAATCAGAGACCAGTCTGGAGAGGCCAAGCCCGCGTAAACAAATACTGCAGTGGATAAGACCAAGCAAGCACCAACCACAAGTATCCCAGGTCCACCCACAGCAGCATGGCTTAGAAAAATAAAGACAAATATGGGTTTGCTTTCCCACAATAGAGACAAAGTGAGATTCCAGCCCCTGAACCACAACCCAGCAACATACCATTAGCACTCCCACCCACCAAATCCTGTTTAAAGTCATCTGTTTACTCCAGAACCCAGCCGTAACCGTCCTTTCAGCAAGGATGGTGAGTCTGAGGCGATACGAGGACAGCTGAGAGCTGGGTGCTGATCTCAAGGGAAGTCCTGCTTTCCAGCAGTGCATCACCTATGAGTGCGTGGTTGAGGAACGCACCTGTGGCTATACTTTCTGGAGCTGCAGGTGGTGGCACAACGGATGGTGCGGACAGCGTGGGCATCATGACAATGGTCGCCTGGGACACAGGCTCTACAGGGGGTGGCAGGAGCTTAGCTGGAGGTTCGCTGGCAACAGCGGAGAAGGAAGCAAGAGGTGAGGTGAACTGTGCAGGACCAGCTTCTAAAAGCCGGGAAAGCGTAGGAGCACCTAACAGAGAGTAGAAGGGAAAAGCACATGAGCAAGAAGCAGCCACCACTGAAGTTCACAAAGCCACCACTGGGCTTTTCACTGTCTGGTGGCTTCTTCTAGGAAAAGACACTGCGAGGCAGGTACCTATAAACAGTTCCAAAAGCTATATGGAGAACCTGCACCAAAAATGCATGACTCCTTTGTGTGTGCAGTCTGAGACAGAACCACATGGACTATGGGACACTGTTCAATGTCAGGCTGGACAGGATAAGCCAACATGCAGAAAGATGCCCTTCCAAAGGCTCATCCCAATACAGTCATGGGAAATCTGAAAAACAGGGCTGAGCGCCACACAAGGTAAGCCAAGACAAACATCATCACAGGAGCTGGAAGGGAGCAGAGGGGATCTCTTTGCAGGTCTTTCCTGATGAATTTCTCTTATATCAAAGGTTGCCACTCGCCTTAGCTGCAACTTCCAGTCTGAACTTACTGAACTGTCTGTACCAAATTAACAGGTCTTAAAGAAAAGACATGGAGATTATTCATATGGAATAATATATGAATGAACGGCATAAATCCCCAGTTGCAGACAATGTGACTAAACCACTGGTCAGCAAGAGCTGAGAAGAAACTTCACCTTAGGCAGGTTGTTCTGAAAAGGCCCAATGCAAAGACTCCTGCACTGTCCCCTGGAGCTCCTAGACCACTGTGGTCTAATCCTTAACAGGCCTTTAAACTAAAGCAGAAGTAAGACACACGAGTTCTCCAGATTCACAGGGAGCTGCAGTCTGACGCATCAGGAATCAGATACTTGACCATTTTTTCCCCAACTCCCTGTCAACTAACCCTTTCTTTCCACACTGATACGCCTGGTATTAGCCAGTGTCAAAATCAGAAAACTAGACTGCATGGGCCAGGATCGAAGCAAGTCTAACTGTTTCAGTCATTTTAGGTCAAAGTGCCTTTTTTTTTTTTTTTTTGTGAGGATTAGGGTCTTAAAAAAAAAGTAGCAGTGAGAGGGACAGGGGTACAGAAATATGAATACAACTTATAAAGAAACAATATCCTTCATCTCCCTCCAAAGAGAATTCATAGAACAGTCTGAAGGTATATCTGAAAGGAGAACTGTGCAGGGAGAGTCCCGAGTTACCTGAAGCAGCAGGAGATGCAGGGACAGCACCAGGTGCCGACTGCATTTCCCCACTGTGCAGCACTGGAAGGACGGTTCCTACCTCCAGCAGGACTCCTGAGCTGTTCATGTGACCAGAAGCCACTGCCATTTCGTTTTCACTGACCTGTCAAAGAAGGACAGAACTGAAGTTCCTGGAGATTCCATCATATCAGTGATTCTCTGCCAGATATGCACTTCCATGAAGATGTCCATCAGTGGCTGTCTCAGCACATCTTCTGCACTTTTTGTCCAGTCTAGTCCCTGCCTGAGGTCCCTTATGCAAGTGCACAACATGACAGCCTGGAACTAGTTGTTCTTCAGCTACAATACATGTGCAATACCACCTTCCTTTGAACTTAGGTCATATACATAATTTTCTCTACCTTAGTTCCTCGGTTCAAAATCCTTTACAGAGACCAGTCTCTCTACCCCCTGAGATGGCATGGAATTATCTCTGATTTTGAGTTGAGGGAAACTGAAGCACCAAGATGGAAAGTAACTCTATCAAGGTCACACAGTAAACCTATGATGGACCCTGAAGCAGATGTAGAACAGTCCTCTTGATACAAAGAAAACCCAGTCTTCCACAGCCATCACCTTTCCTTCCTTCACCCCGTGTTACATTGCACCCTGCAAACATAGAACCCACGGAACACTTACCCAAACTAACAAATAGAAAAGACCCCAAATCTGACTATTAAGAAAGTCGACAGCAATACACCTACTCCATCACACAAGCACCAAAACAGGCAATCTGTGCCACAGGCAGGCTGATGGCTGCTATTTTCAGCCTGGGCTCTGAACAGTCAGCAATGGTTGCCCTCTGAAGACTCCCAACCACCAACACCAGAAATGGGTTGTCATCACAGAGATTTTAATAACTGCCCACAATTAGGAGAAAACTGAAGCACTTCAATATTTGTCATAAACCCCATTAAAGGCCTCCCTACTCCTATACTAAGGCTCATCACAATAGTGACATTCAATTTCCTGCAAAGGTATAAAGGAGAACTGTGAGCCCAAAGCCAAAATCATCAAGAACACCTCCACGGAGGCTGATCAGGATGATGCTGACTAACACACTCCCTCCCCCGGGAAGAATGATTTCCTCTGGCAAAGCCTGCAACTCCAACTCCTTATGACCGAGGGAGATAGCTAGCCCTACGTGCTAAATGATCCCCACAGTCCTGCAGCCACAGTACTGCCAGGAAAGGGTCCCACCTCTGCAGCTCACAGGGGTAATTATATCTCTCAGATATCACTTCTGCTGGGACTCTCACAAAAACTGTACATTTTAAAAAAGCTTTTGCAGCTCCCCCCTTTCCACTGGAAGAGTCTGGAGCAAGTTGTTTGTGTGCTTGCATATATGAGCAGAGAGCTCCATACCAGCCTGGGGCTTGTGGGCAGGAGACTGCCCTTCTTCAGCAGCTCTGAGAGCAGAGGGGAAGGAGGCGGAGTTGCTTTTTGTCCTAGAATCTTTTTCTGGGGTGAATCATCAGTGACTGGGGTCATGGGGGCATCCAGGGGAGCAGAGCCTGGAGGGGTGTCAGGGATTCCAATGAAGGAGGCAACTGGGGTGCTGGGCAATGTCCCTGGAGTGACCTGAGAAAGAGAAAAACCACACTGTTCAAAGCCACACTCCACCACATGGACTAGCCCCACTTGCTCCTTCCCCCAAGAGCACTGATCCAGCACACCACAGACACCTACTCCAGTCACTCGCTACACCTACTCCAGGCGTAGGCTTTTACCCTTTCCCTGCCCTGTAGTGCCATTTCCCAGGCACACAAGCAGACTGCCTGGCCAACCCACTGATGCCCCTACACAGCCTTTGATCCAGGCACCTGATAATCACAGACATGGAAGAGGACATGTCTCTCGAGCAGCACTGTACATCAACCACACTATAGCACTACCACAGCGAAAAATCTGCACAACAAGGCATGGGCTTCTCCCCAGGCTCCTGTTCCAGGATGGATGCAGAGCCCCATATCCCAAGCTGGTCTCTCCCTCTTACCGTGGGAAGGATCCTTACCCCCGGACTGGCCTCGTCCACAGCAGGCTGAGACAGATCTCCCAGAGCATATTCTGCCCCTGGGGAGGTTGAGCCTGCAGGTGAGCGAACCATCACACCCGTTAATCGTCGTGGTGGGTTCTTAATGGCCTGACGAGCTGGAAGAGAACAGGAAAAAAAAAAGTGAGATTCCATCACTCCATCTTGGACAGTTCCCAAAGAGTTACCTCTGACTTCATCCTAAAAAATCCGAAGAAAACAATTTACATTGTAAGAATTTTTTGCACCACTCTAGGCTCAGTTCACACATGATACCAGCACTGGGTAATGCACTTCAATTTCAGATTTCCTCAGCAGCTGGGTATTCACCACCTCCCACCACTGGTAGGTTAGTTCACTAAATTACCCCAAGAATTATAAATGAATTAAACATTTAGACATCTTTCTTCCTTTTACCTTCAGGCAATAGTAAAACTACAGGAAAAACTACAGGGGTGAAAAGCCTGACATTCTAACAGAGATCTCCCTGCTAATCTTGCTTCCTCTTAGAGATACCATTTGTACAGAACTTCTTCCCTTCTCAGAAGTCTCTGCATTTTGTCACAAAATACAGTGATAGAAAGAGAATATAATCTTTCTTTCCAACTCCTAGGATCATGAACACCTTCCTTAACACTTGGTCTTAAGACAAATATTTCCCAAAGTTTCCTATGAACATCTGCATCTCTCTCTGAGAAGTAAGGATGCTCATTTCCAGCTTACCCTGATAAGCAGCATCTGTAGCCTTCCTCTTGACTTCTGCCTCCTCCTCCTCCATTTTTTTCTTTCTGTATACAGAACCGAAACCTGCTGTCACACAGTGTCCCAGTTACTCCTGCAGGTTACTGATCCCCACCCCATTATCTCCAGACAATAATGACCTCTGTAGACTCAGGCTCAAATCCTCTGAGGAAGGAAGCAGAGTCAGAGAACACTTGGCAGGACACACTTGGTAGGAAATTGCACTTCCAGCTGATTATCAAAACAGAGGAGGCAAGTGTGATATTGCAAGCCATCACCAAACTCCTCACTGAGAAACTCCAAAAGATGTTCCACACAAGCTGGTGCCCCCTATCTAAACCGAGTCCACCCTCAAGAGACCAAAACATCTGCCCAGCTGCCCTGTATCTCTTAACCTGAAGTATGTGGAGCAAGAGGTGTTTGACAAACACACAGTGTCAGGCAACTACAATCTCAGATGAAAGCATAGCATGGAAATAATTAAAAAACCCACATCATAATCTCATTGCACAGCTCCTCCAGTCTGTTATCCATGTGTCCGGCCTGGATCAGCTCTGCATCCTTCTTGAGTTGCCTGTAACCAGAAAAATCTTACTTATCACCAAATAAACCCTAAGCAGCGTCTTCAGCCCAAGCACTATCCCACCTAGGCTAGGCCCACTTCAAGACAGGACTCTCAGTGTGCCACAGCTTAATGCCTCTGCCACACACCTGTATTTCTCCTGTGTTTCTTTAATGATTTTCTTCAACTCCTCAACTCGTTCTGCAGTCAGTTTCCGCACAATAACATCTTCCACAGTTTCCACAACTTCTCCCTTCTCCCCACGTTTTCTCCTATAGAATAAGAGAAAAACAAAAAGTTCAGACCTGCTTCAGATTCCTACTATCCATGAAACACTTCATTTTTTTCCTCAATAACTCTACTGAGTCCTTTGTCTTTGCTAATTTAGTGCTGGAGATCATTCAACACTATCACAAACAAAAACTACTTTTAAACACCCTGTCTTTAATTTAATTTGATGTGAAGACTCAAAAAAAAAACCCGCCTGGAGTTAGAGGTGAGAAACATCTGAGACCACAAAGCTGTAGTGACAGCATTGATAAGAAAACTGTAAGAAAACACTGCAAGACAGAGATGAACCCAAAATGTTTCCCCTTCTCCCTCCTGCTGTTTTTTCTACTCCTATTCTGAGCGATAATTCCATGTGTAAATCTTCTGATCAACAAGACTAATATACAGTGTTTTATTCCAGCCAGATAAATGTTTCTTTTTGCTGAATTAAGTCCCCAAATGCACACTGCAACTTCTACAAATGGAGCTGTGGCAAAGAGGCCCCAATTACCCTGCCATGTATTGTAATGACAGTAAGCGTTTGTGGAAAGTGTCACAAATACACAGGGACCACTTTTAGAAGTATGTAGTACTGAAATACTTTGGTCTTGTGAAAAAAGGAGACAAGACAAGAAGATATAGGAAGTATGTTCTGAGAAATACTTTGGGCTTGCCAACCTCCCCCATCTGCCATGTGCTGATCCCACCGTTCACCCACGCCAGCTATTGCAAGTAAATTTCCTCATTCCCGCAGGCTCCTTTAGGGAGGGCATTATCAAGCTCTTTGCTGTAACAACTGACACGTCCCCCCCAAACTGCTGCAGACTGCACTTGTGTCAGACTGTGTACTCACTTAGGGGTCTCCGTAGTCTCCAAGAGCTCTGAATACTGAGATGCACAGTGCTAAGAAGAAACAAAGAAAGTCAGAGGACACCAAAGGGGCAGCATCAGCAAATGCCTATCAACAAAGCCTACAAGGCCCTTACTCCTACTTCTTCAGAGGTCTAACGCTTCATGAACATATCTGACAGTCTCTCCAATGTTTCCCCCATGGCTATAACTTAGCATAGCACAATGTGAGGAAGCACATTCACTCTTTTACTCTAGCACTGCCCAGGCTGAGCTCCTATGCGAAGCTAAAGAACAGATGCTCCGGACTAACAATGTAATCAAAGCCAGCCAGCATGGTTAGGAAGACTGCAGCTGTATTGTTTCTGCCTGTGAACATGAACCAAAACTACTTCAATGGAGAAGACAAAATAACATTACATCAAGGCCAGTTTCATAGCTTAACAGAAACAGTAAGCGACATAAAAACCCCAGCATCTCCTCCCTTCATTCTCTTATCTCTCTGTCCCTTATACAACAATAATACCAGGTGCTTGCCCAAACAGCAGGACACTCCAAAATACACGGTCATCCAGATTCCTGGGGCAAGGGATTCCACAGCTTTATTACTTGCTTGGTGAAGAACAATCTCTTTAGATTTGCTTTGAACCGGCTTCCTGTTAGTCTTAAGTCTTTAAACCTCGTACTCAACAAACCACTAATAATTCATCCTTATCCATCCTCAACTTCATGCCTCTTCTGATTATACACATATCTGTCCTATCTCCTGTTGCTCATCTCTTTTCTATGTTGAGGAATTCTACCTCACTTAGCCATCCTTTATAAGGAACCTCTTTCACGTCTTTGATCACTCTTGTCTTCTTCTTATCCAACTGTACCATGAGCTCAAATTTAATTTCAGAAACAGAAAAAAGTATCTAATCAGATTTATACAAAACTGATCTTTTAAATTAATTCTGTTATCTTTTCTAAAACAATAAATATGTTCTCTTAGACAGCTACATTATAGATCCCATGCAGAATCCCATTTTTTCCAAGACTCCAATGCCAGTATCTTACCTTTTGGGAAAACCAGTCAGGTGGGCGTCCTGGCTCTGCAAAAGGTTTGATAGCTCTGCTGACCGAGACCCTACAGGACAGAAATGGCAAGTCAGTGTCAACTTACTTTCTTCTCCAAACAACATGACCTGTCTCGATGTTCACCATTGAATAGCCCCCATAAGCACAATGAACTTGCCAAGGAGTTGTTATGTTTGGGAATTACTGAAGCACAACCCTTGGACTCAAAAATATTTGCCCATTCCCAAATAAACAACAGCTTCCCTTTCTTGCTTTGAAAAGCAAGTTTCTAGCTTCTGATAACACCATTATATTTCCACAAAAAATTTGTGCTGGTGAGGGGAAAAAGGGAGCAAAAGAGAGCTAAAAGTGCAGATGCAATGCACAAGTCTGTTATCAAACATCCTCCTTGACCACTTCTTCCAATTTATGTTGGAATAACGACACTGTTCTGATTAGTGACATGGTTTAGTGGTGGTGACCTGACAGTGCTGGGTTAATGGTTGGACTTGATGATCTTAAAGGTCTTTTCTAACCTAAATGATTCTGATTTATCACTATGATTTTATCATTAACATGCTGTGTTTTCACACAGTGGTTATGAAAGAAACAGAGAAAATTTCAAGGTACACGTCCAATACTTCCATCTTTAACAACTCAACTTTGTTTTGGACAGGAAGTACACAGAAATCAGAAGCGTTTACGACTAGCTGTGGCACAACGAACCGGCCCCGTGAACAGCCACGGACCGGTACAGCCCCCAGCCCGTGCTGTGCCCCGGAAGCCCGGTGCCTGCACACACCCGAAGGCAGAGCCGTGGCCACGACCCCCGTCGAGCCCCTGCTCCGCTCTTACCAGTTCTGGTCCCCGCTGCGCATGACGGATGAGGCCAGGCAAAGCTTCTCGCGGATGGACCAGGGCTCCGTGGGGCCGGCGCTCAGCAGCTTGTGCTCTGCCGGGACAGAGAAAGGAGTGAGCGGACCTGGGCTCCCCACCGGGAACCTCGAACCTCGAATCCCGGCCTCGACCGCTGGCCCCGCCCCAGCCATAGCCCCACCCCTTCCCCGGGCCCGTTGGCTCTCACAACAGCACTGTGGGCCCCGCCCCCCCCCTTCCGGAACAGTTCAATTCTCCTCTGGCCGTTCCCCTGCCCCCTTCCCACCACAGCTCCGCCGCCGTGGGCGGCCGCCGCCGCTGCCGCCGCTTCCTCGCCGCCGCCCGCCCGCTCCCCGCCGCCTCTCCCGAACGGCCCTCACTCACTGCCCGTCCCAGCCGCCATCTTCCCCGCCCAGCCCGAGAGAGGCGGAGCGGAACCGCGCGCAAAGCCCGCCGGGAGTCGCGCGCACGCGCGCCCCTAAGCCGTTCACGGGCGCGCGGGCGAGCCAAGCGCTCGGGCCCCGCCCCTGCTGCTCCACGGCGGGCGCTGATTGGCGGCCGCGTGGGCGCGGGCTCCCATTGGCGGAGCGGGCGGGCGGCGAGGTTTGAAACCCCAACAGTAGGCACGGCGCGGAGGTGAGGGCAGCGCGAGGTGGCGGAGCAGTCCGGGCCGGGGCGAAGAGCGGAGCGGTTAGCGGATCCCTGCGGCGCTCTGTGCGGCGGTCCGCCGGCGTGAGCGGGGAGAGGGGCTGCGGGGGAGCGGTGGTGCCTGCGGAGGAGCCCTGGGTGGCGGTCTGTGCGGGGAGGCCCCGTGCGGTGTTGTCTGGAGGGGTGTGTGTAGTGCGCGGCGGTGTCGTGGTGTGGCCGCGTTATGTCTGTTGGGTGCGTTGTGGTGGGTGGGTGCATAGGGGGAGGAGGTCTCTTATGTGGTGGCCTTTGTGTGCGTGGACGGGTCCAGTGCGGTGGTCTCTGTGTGTACGTGGGGTGTCCGGGGTGCTGTGTGGTGGGGGGGTGTGTGCATTGGCAGCGCTATGCGTCGGTGTCTGTGGGGAGGCAGGGTTCTGAGGGGCAGCCTGTGTTTGTCGGGAATGGATGGATACCGTACTGGGGTGTATGTGTGGGGAGCAAAGCTTGGACTCCCAGAAGACTGCTGTAACAGCACCTTATCCTCATGGTGCCCCTTTTCTCCCAGCAGCTGTGTGAGACGCCATGGCACAAGCACTTGCCTCCCCAGGACTGTTCTCTGATGATGATGCTGCAGCCTCCCCTGTTCTTGAATCCACTGCAACAGGGTTTGGGGCTGATGTGCGCAAGGACTTGCTGTCGGAGTTCTCTGCTATCTCTCCAAATTTGGAGGGCTCCCAGCAGGTGAGGTTGGATTTTTTCTGTCACAAACAGGGCAGTGTTTTGACTTGAGGCTGCCATGTCTCTGTACAAAGCTGTTGTGATGCAAAGACAACAGAGTCTCTTCAGAACAGGCTAGAGCAAATGTTGCACTGGGGGAAGCAGTTCCTGTTATGAGCAGTGTACTATGAAGGGTATAGTCACTAAATACCTCTTAATGCCTTAGTGTGGCACTTGGTCGGGGGACTGGTTTTAGTGTCAGGTCTTTGGGTTGTTGGTCTAATTTGCTACATAAACAAAAGAAATGCTTGTGGGTCTGGAAAGGCCTAAAAAAAAGCTTCGGCCATTGCTGGGGATTTTGGGACCAGAGCAGTGTCCCTTAGTTACCAAGCACTAGTCAGGGTAGCCGTGTGTGTGTGCTCTGTGCTGTGTTCCTGTTAGTGTTCTGATGGATGGGTGTGTACTGCCTCTCTGGCTACCATGTCTAACCTGTGCTTATTTTTGCAGGCTGTAGCTGAAGAAAATAACGGAAAATTAAAGGTGTATCTCAGAGTTCGACCTCTGAAATCTACAGAAGTGGAAAAAGGGGAAGACCAGGTGAGACACTGAATGAAGCAGTCTCTGAGCTGGTTGCCTGGGTGCTGCTGGGAGATGCTATTATCCTTTGCTGTCTATGCTACAGCCTCTCATAAGTCATTGCAATAATGGGGTTGTATGTGTTCCTTAGGGCTGTGTCTGCATTGAGAATTCAGAGACCCTTCTTCTGAAAGCCCCTAAGGACTCCTTCACCATGCGGAGCACAGAACGTGGCGTGGGACAAGCAGCACACAGATTCTCTTTCACCCAGGTAGGTAGCTGAGACAATCTATCTGGAAGTTTTCTGAGCTGAAACCATCTTTACAGTTTAAAAAGTTGGCTTGCTAATACACATCAATTCTAATGCACTGCCTGAACAAGGCAGTGTTGAACAATCCTCTCTACTTCAGTTAGTTTCTGTTGCTGTTTCCTTAATTTTCCTCTTTTTAAGATGATCCTGACAACTTTTTTTGTCAGCAAATGCCAAATTCTTGTTCAAGAGGCTTTAAACATACTAGAGGCTGTAGTGGTATCAGATGTTAATGGATCAAGCAAGTAAGCAAGTTGTTTTTGTAGGAGGCTTGGACTGGAATTACTGGTGGGTCTGTCACTCATGATCTGGGGCTGGTGGAGGGAACAAAGGACTGTGTAATATCACTTCAACAACCACCAGCAGTCAAAAGATAGGAAAGATCTGCATGAGGCTATTTTTCATGTGTCTTGTTTGCAGATCTTTGGACCAGATGTGGGGCAGAAATTGTTCTTTGATGAGACAATGAAGCAGGTGGTAAAGGATGTCCTGAATGGGCAGAACTGGCTGGTTTACACCTATGGCATCACCAATTCAGGGAAGACTCACACTATTCAGGGTAAGGAAAGCACTAGGTGTTGGTAGCCTGTTGAGGGAGTCGTCTGCTTCTACATGAGAATTCTCAGCCTGCTGCTGCTGTTCTTGCTTCAGGCAGCAACAAAGATGGGGGGATTCTGCCCCGCTCCTTAGCGGTCATCTTCAACAGTGTGGGGGACCGGCTGTACCAGGCCATAGATCTGAAGCCTTGCCTCTGCAATGAGGTGATCTGGCTGGACAGCAGGCAGGTGCGGCAGGAAGAGACCAGGAAACAGACCATGCTGTGGGGCGGTCTGTGGGAGGTGAGTGTGTGGCTTCTTGGAGGTTTGATAGTAATAGGGAACGGATAGTGTCATGCTACGTATGTGCTCATGTTCTTTGTTTCCTTCCAGGAGGAGCTGTTAACTCCACTGAAGAGGAGTCACAGTGCTGAATCCCAGCTCCAGGCCACTACCAGTGGCAGTTTTGATAGCGGAGTTGCTGGCCTCTCTTCATCCAGCCAACTCACCAACCGTTCAGACATCAGCCAGACAGAAGGTGTGTCTGGAAAGCTCTTGTGTACTACCTTCTCCTTGTTGGAGAATGGGGGAAGAAGGGGTGATGGCTATTTGGATCTGAGTTGTGTAAGAGAGTGAAGGTGCTGTGGTCTCATGAATTTTCCCTTTGAAAGGTAAAGATGTTGGAGCTGAAGAACATTGTACATATACCAACATACGAAGAACTCACCACTGCATAGTAACTCAAGCCTTGTGAAATGAAAAGTTACTTGATGCCCATTCAAGGGATATGGTTATTGAGAGCTGAATGCCCTGTGACGGGGATAGCTGGAAAGCTGGGTGCTGATGTGATATGTTGCTTTGAGCACTTGTGCCCAGACTTTGAAACCTAGGAACTACAAGCTGATTAGGTATCCAGAAGCATGGAGTGACTGAAACAAGCACTAAAATTTCACTCGTACTGGGAAGAGTTCATGTTTGAAATGTCCTGTATTTCTGGAGTCAAGACCAAGTGTATAAAAAGTCCTTATGCAGAAAGGATTCAGCTAAAGGAAACTTTAGGCTGTCTCACTGGGGACAGGCATTAGAGCAGGTCCAAATGGGAGGAGGTATACAGAATTGAGTCTGGGGTAGTGTTCCTGCTGAAGAAAGATAACTCACTCTATAGCTAAACCATTCTGGCTGGACCTGTGAAAAGCTGCAGTCGTGATTCTTTTTCTCCTCTTTCTCCCCAGAACTGGCCCCTCGCTGGGCTGACTTGGATCGCGTTTCCCTCACCAACACAGGAGATGTGCAGTTCTCCATCTGGGTCTCCTTCTTTGAGATTTACAATGAGTTAATCTATGACTTGTTAGAACCAGCTTTACCTGGCCAGAACCGCAAGAGGCAGACGCTGCGGCTCTGTGAAGACCAGACTGGCAACCCCTATGTGAAAGGTAGATTTATATGAAAGATATTTCTAGCTATCTGCTAGGGAGACTTAGGGACTGAGTGGGTGGGTGGCTTTGCAGTGATGTGTGGGGAAGCACAATGTGCTTTATGGCCCCTCAGAGGTATCTGTTGTATGGATTACACAAATGTTAAATTTATTAATGTCAAGGAAAAATGCAATGGTGCAGTTGAGGCTGAGATAAATAAGTTCTCTGCCAGTCTCCAAACTGCCTTGCCTGATGCATGCCTGCTTTTCCAGATCTCAACTGGATCAATGTCCGGGATGCTGATGAGGCCTGGAAGCTCCTGAAACTGGGTCGCAAAAACCAGAGTTTTGCTAGCACCCACATGAACCAGAACTCCAGTCGCAGGTCTGAAAGGGGTGGGGGGTTGTTCAAGCAGAAATACAATTCTGAGGGGCTTTTAAGGGTTGCATTTCCTTTTTAAAATATCTGCATGTTTCTTTACAGTCACAGTGTCTTCTCCATTCGGATTCTGCATCTGCAAAGAAGTGGCAACGAAATTGTTCCAAAAATCAGCGAGTGAGTTTCATGTTCTCTAGGATTTGGGGGTATTCTCTGTGGACTCAACTTTCTTGTCTCTTTTGATGTGGATCTGGGGCATGGGAATTATCTTGAGGAAGGTCTTCTTGATAGTACTTGGAAGGAGTGAATGTTGTCACTCTTAAGTTCTGGAACTGACTGAGGATTTTTTTTTTCTGCAAAGTACAATCTGAGGTAGTTCTCTGGCTTTTTAGTGAAGGTAGATGTGAGTAACTTTGCCCTTGCAGCAGGGCTGATTTGAGTGCTGCCAATGCCTGTTCCTAGGATGTAGTTATCTGGAAATGGGTTGTCTCAGTACCCAGGAAGTGGCTTCCTGAAGACTGGTAAAGGATCTTTGAACTTGACACCGCAAAGCTCATGTTGGTGTTACCTTGTGTAACCCCTATGCTTAGGGTAGGTCCTTCTGTCCAGTAATAGCCCCTACACCCCAAAACAGCTTTCTGTGTCCTGGGAAGGAGAAGGGGAGATGATCGCAGGATGTCTGAATTGTAAACCTGGACAGAACAGGATGAAACTGGTAGGTCATGTGAATATTGCCTGTTTTCTTCAGGTTATCCCTGTGTGACCTTGCGGGGTCAGAGCGCTGCAAAGGCCAGAAGAGTGGGGACCGAATGAAAGAAGCAAACAACATCAATACCTCCCTGCACACGCTGGGCCGCTGCATTGCTGCCCTCCGCCAGAACCAGCAGTCCAAGTGAGGATCCAGAGCTCCAGGGGGAGGGTGTGGGGAGTCTGTTTGCTTTCCCATGGGTTCACTCTTGTCTCTCCCCACAGATTGAAGCAGACTGTGGTTCCCTTCCGTGACAGCAAGCTAACCCGTGTGTTCCAGGGTTTCTTCACTGGACGTGGGCGCTCTTGCATGATTGTCAACATTAACCAGTGTGCATCTACATATGATGAAACTCTGTATGTAGCCAAGTTCTCGGCCATTGCCAGCCAGGTAAGTAGCACACACCAGGATCACAGTGTGGTCAGGATACATCCTGCTTCTGTAGGAATGGGCCCCTTGCCATCACAAGGCAGGGAGAATGCTTGCAAGTCTTTCCTATGCCTCTGCCATGGATTATTACCTTTACAGCATTTCCAGATTTTGCTAAAGTGAAAGGCTTGACAGATTGCAGAGAATTGCTGTGTTTAAAGACTACACAACTTCAGGCTTTGCGGACTAATAATGGCCTTTTCCCCTTCAGCTTGTTCAGGTGCCTCCCACAAAGCTGGGACTTCCATCCATCCAGTCAATCATCAAAGAGCACAACAGGCGAACCAGCCAGGGTTCAGAGGCAGTGGCAAAGGAAGAAGTGGAATCAGAAGATGACAGTGAGGATGAAGCAGATGTCTCCATGTATGAGAAGGAGGTGGGTTGTGATTTGTTTTACAGCCTTTATGGATATAGAGGGGCAAGAATGTGACTGTTAACTTTACCCTGGGAGGTGTGGTTGGAGCTCAGCACTACACCAAGAGGTGACAGAGAACCTCAGAAGGATATGGGACCCAGGAAATTGGGAATCCATGAGGAAACCACTTCACAGTTGGCCTATATCTGAAGCACATGCTTAATTTGGAAACACTTTGTCATCTGTGGAATAGGGACAGTAAGCGCTTGGGTGCAGACCTTTAATTCCTACTCTGCAAGGGAAACATCAAGATCAGAAAACATGCAAAACTGATAGATAAATTGAGGAAAAATAATCAAGCTTCCTAGATACTCAAAGCAGGCAGCTGGAATAGCTGAAAGATCAGTACTGACAGAGACTTAAGTTGTAACATATGAAGTAAATGCAGGTGCAGCCCTGGGCAGTGCAGTAGGGGAGGCTGCTCCAGCCTAAAGATGTGGTATCACCTAGTTTTTTCTGGGTCCTAATTCTGTGGTGCAGTGTGGGCAATGGAGCTTGTGTCCTTCTTGCAGGACTTGTTGCGTGTAGTGGAAGCTGCAAGAGAACTGCTGGTGCAGGAGCGGCAGGAGAAGCTGCAGCTAGAAATGCGCCTCCGTGAGGAGATCTGCAATGAGATGCTGGAGCATATGCAACAGAAGGAGCAGTGGTGCAGGTACAGCCTATGCTGATCCTCCTCCCTTTGTTCAGGGTGAGCTACACTTCCAAGAACTGCCAGACTGACGTGTAGTTGTTGGCTGTCTTTGTAGCCAACATGTGGATACTCAGAAGGAGCTGCTGGAGGAACTGTATGAGGATAAACTGAATAACCTGAAGGAGTCACTGACTGATTATTACCAGGAGGAGATCCAGGTTTGTTCAGGGCAATGACACTAGGAAAGTAGCAGTGGGCTGGGAGAGGACTTTGGGTACCTGAGTCCACGGAGGTGACTTATGCAAACTGAAAGTCTTGGTTTTTTGAGGCATATTTTTGTGATATTGATAGCTTGAGCCACAATTTTAGCTTCTTGTCTACTGCTTTATGTAATTCATTAGGCTTTCTAATTTTCAGGTCTAAGCTGGAACCTAATACGCAACCATTCTGACTCCTCTATTTGTTCAACATGTTTTTCTCCCCTCTTATTCTTTTTGCTAGTGGCTTGCTTTGCACTCTTCAGATTAACATAAGTTCTGTGGATTTCTCTTCTTACTTAGTTGTGATGATGGGTATGGGCCTGTCTGTATTTTTTGTGTTATGACATTTGAGTGGCCTCTGGGTTTTGTTGTAGACCTTGCTGAAGATGCCAACTCTCAGAAAATCCCTTATCTTCAGAGGCTGTAAAAAGGTGGTTTAGGCTTCCAGGAAATGGGCTCATTGTTTTCACTTAAAGGACATTAAAGGCTGGGTCCAATGTGTCAAGTGTGTTCTTGAAGTGTGTCATTGAGAAAGACATCTTAAGTTTCAGAAAAGACCTTTTAAGAAAATCTTATTGAATATTTGAACAAACTTGCTTTAAGGAGCGTGATGAGAAGATTGAGGAGCTCCAAGCCGCTCTGCAGGAGGCAAAACAAAAACTGGAGAGCCTGGATACTAAGCAAAAGGATTCAGGGCAAGGCTTGCGTCGATCAAAGCGCGTGGCTACCTCAGGTGCTCTGCAGCAGGAGCTGGCAGATACTAAAGCCAAACTTGAGCAATGTCAAATGGAGTTAAATACCACAACTGCAGGTAAGGCAGCGATGCTGCGCTGGTTCTGAACTATGCCTGAGCACTCCTTGGAGAGGGTTAGAGATCTTCTTTTTTCATTTGATGCAGATACCCTGAAACCACAGTTCTGAGTTGCAGATGGTAAGAATAATGTGCTGGATGAACAGGGTTTTCACTTCACTTTCATGTGAAAATGGACTGTAGGGCAGGATCATATCCCTGTTCAAATTCTACGGTTCCTTTGTGTAACTGAAAGGCAGAAGCCTGGAATGTTTGTGCATGCCTGCACAAACCCAAAGCTTTTCTCAGCTTGTCTGTGGCAGCTTGCCTCAAGTGAAGTCCTGACTTCAGAAAATCCAAAAGCTTATGAATGTACTGTTGCTCACTACTTTTTGCCTGTTCCTAGAGTTACGCAAGTACCAGAAATTACTGGAGCCACCTCCCTCTGCCAAACCCATTACTGTGGACGTAGACAGGAAGCTGGAGGATGGACAGAAGGTAACTCCATCTCTGTGTTACGGAAAGGAACACTTACAGAGCAAGGTGGTTGCCAGGTTAAACAGTATTGGGAGCTGCTCCTTCCAGGCTAGTAAACAAATGGTTGAAGTTGAAATGGGTCTGTTAAAAACAAACCCTTACCAGGGATGTGGAGGGTTGTGATATCTGTGATCCCAGTGTCCCTCACTCAGATGGAATCCTGTCTCAGTACTGCATGTGTGAGTTACCCTGGAGTGCCTTTGTTTTCAGAGAAATTTCAAAGGTAGCTGTTGTGTTAAATCTTTCTCCTGTAGAACGTCAGATTGCTGCGTTCAGAACTGCAAAAGCTTGGGGAGTCTCTTCAGTCTGCAGAGAGGGCGTGCTGCCACAGTACCAGTGCAGGGAAACTTCGAGAAGCCCTTTGTATGTGTGATGACATTCTGGCTAGACAGGTAATGCGTCTGTTTTGTTTGGGTTGCACAGGGGGATTTAATCCATGCACTTTGCCTTAATCAGCAGAACAACCTAGGTTCTTGCAGCTGCAAATAAATTATGTATTCTCTAGACACACATGGTCTGCTACATTAAGGGAGCTCTGTTGATAATCTTCTCAATGGCTGAGTCAGTCTGCATATTTAGCTCTCTACAGGAGACCCAAATTGTTCCTGTTCAGTTAACTGACAGCCTGCACTTAAAGTTTTACTTAAAGTCAGAGTTCTCATTTCCTTACCCACTTCACTCTATCCCAGTTGCTCTATCACATTTGCAGCAGGATGGATTCAGCTTTTTCCTAGCCTTACTGTTCCTATTTTGTTATCGAACTGCTACACTGATAGCAGAAGCTTTTATGCATGGCCTTATTTAGCACACCAGTTAGTGAATTTTGGCAAAGGCAGTTTATCCTCTTTAGTTTGTAGTAACCAGGGAGTTAGGCAACTTGTCATATCTTATATATATACTGCCTTCCCCTTCCCAGGACCAAACACTGGCAGAACTACAGAACAACATGATGCTGGTGAAACTAGACCTGCGGAAGAAAGCCGCTTGTATTGCTGAGCAGTACCACACCGTGCAGAAGCTCCAGGCCCCTCCAACATCTACCTTAAAGAAACGATTCTGCGCCAACAGGGAAAACCTACAACCTAATCAACCTCCTGGTAAAAAGCCCTTCCTGCACAACCTTCTGACACGCTCAGCTACCCGTCCTGTTGCTGGCAGAGGGTGGCAACTTCGTTCAGTTGCTCTATGACTTTCCACAGAGATTCCTGCCCTGCTATTACTGGAACAGGTGGCAAATCCAATATAATAGCATCTATTTTTCTTTGTGTGCTTGTTTATTGCTATTGTAGCTGCTTGAGTTCTTATGTAAACATTCTTGGTTATGTATGGATAAACTTTTAATTGATACCAAAGTGGACGAAATGACCTTTTGTAACACTACAACAAGAAAGTCTTTATAAGATACTGTGGATGATTGAAGTTGTTTAACAAAAGGACAAGTTAAATGTGAGTTCTCATCTTCAACTATGTTGGCACATAATTCAAAAAAGTTCACAAGATCCTCCTTGAAAGATATTTTCCCTTCCTTGAATTATAATCCTTTATTAAAGTATACACGTTCTAGTTCAGGGCTGTTCTCTCGGATCCTGGCTTGCAATTCTGGCTCCAAGCGTGTTACAGACATAGAACTATGCAAAAGAAACAGTAAAATGGTTATATGTAACAAGCACTTGAATGTAAAATAAGATGGATGATGTATCGGTTAAACTTCCTGGTCTGTAAAAAGAGTTTTCAGATTTTTTTAACTTGCTAGGAAGGACTCATGCTCACAGACCAGGGCAAATGAATCCCTGCTTGAAAGGCAATAAGATAGCTGTTTCTTGACTCCAGACTACTTCTACTACCGCAAGGGTAGGTAGTTGACATTGTTGCTGGCAATAAAAACTTACCTTCCTAAAGGTGTTTTTATGAAATATATTTGCCTATTTAACTTACTACCTGATCTTATTCAGTTGAATAAAAGGTTTATTTTTATGAGCATCACCTCACAGTAAAGTGAATTAAGCTGCCACGTCATTTAAAGAGCTGCAAGTTCTTCAATGCAGTTTAAGGTCTAATATTCCTGTGGAATGGAGAGCCCTGGTTCAAATCAGGAACAGTACCACATTTGCTCTGCAGTTTGTCAAGCCATCTCCAGGCAGCCTAGTGACCCTTGGTTACTGCACTGCTCTGTTCTACACCAGCCAGGGAAACAGATAGTGTCACACTGCTTTGTTGTGCTCGAAAAACTGCATTGCATGAAAACTGGGTATTGTTTTCTAGAAGTCAAAAGCTACTTTAGTTGCTCAATATTTTAACAGATTCACTCCAGCCTGCATCATTGAAGCTATGTTTGGCAGCTTGTTGAGTTTAGACAATCACTAATAATATGTGAGGACAGCTTAGTTGAATTAAGACCCTGTTCATACTACGTACTGCAAATTGAGTGAACCTTATTTGTAGGTAACCCATCCAGTTTTCATTATGATTTCACCTATAATGTATATTGTTTCTAAGACAGTTTTCAGCACTAAGCTACTTATGTATTGATGAAAAATGCTTTCTGGAAAATATTAATCAAGTTACAAATATGCATGTATTGTCAAGTGCTGCTCTGTGTAACCAGAGGAGTTTCCAGCTGAAAATAAAATGAGCTCTATTTAATGAAGCCATAACTTTACTGAACATGAAGATATTGTTTGGACCACATTAGCCTTTTTAATGAATCATTCCAGTGATTCTTAACTCTGTATTATCAATCTCAAACTTCTCAGCTTGAAATAGTGTGGTTAAACTGCTCACCTAAACCTTTCATTCACCATCCCTATGTAGCAGCACCTCAAGCTGATCGGAGTTTGAAAACACATGAGCCCAATTCAACTATTGTGTATTACTGATGAGTAACATAGTTATTACTTGTATGAATATTCTCATGTTTATCAGACTTGTTATGTGGGAATTATGACTATGCTCTAGGAGGCCATGGCTGCTTGTTTCTCCCTTTGTGCAGTGGGTGTAACATTAAAGAATAATGTAACAGGAATACGCACCTTTTCTGAGGAAACAGTGCACAGCACAGGGGTGTTGCAAAGACAAGACTAGAGGAGACAAAAATGGGTTTACAGTATTTAGGGTGCTAAAAGAGAATTCAAAACCCTTAGGCATGGTCTTATAGGCAGAAAGATCTTTTTGTATACAGTGAGGTCAAATTTCATGAAGTGCTATGTAACCTTTATGTCTCACTGCATCATTACCTTTTGAAATCATTTATCTACAATGTAATACTAAAAGCATCAATACCATGCTTACAAATGTGTATAAAATGATCATTTGATTGACCTTTCAGTGTTTTGCATTGGTGTGCATGTCAACATGAAATGCTCCATTAATCAAATATTTCAAGAATTCACCAACCTACAGGATTAGATTCCAGTTATTTATGGAGGTAGCAGCCAAAGTATCTTTTCTAATCAAGGTGCTATGTGCTTTTTTTTTTGCCACTCTTTCTTTCTTCCTCTCTCTGCTTTTCTTGGCAGCTTCTTCATTGCTAACAGCTTTTTTAGAATATGGTATTATCAGTTACAGATATGCAAGAGAAGTAACTGCTGTATCCTCATTAACTCTCTCACCTTTTTTTCTTTAAACAAAGTGCAAATATTGCTACTTTCCCCAAAAACCCTCCAAGTATCTCTTAAAATAGTAGACACAACCCAAAGAAATCACTTACCAGAATCCAACTAATCCAACTTGAATGGGAGCACTCATCCAAGGAAATCTCTGTTGAAAACAAAGCGCACCCAGTGAATATGGTATCTTTCCTCCCCCTCTTCCTGGTATTCTTGTATTGGAAGAGACAAATTGCACCTAAAAGACTCTTGGACGTGATGAAGGCAAATCAGAATACCTTAATACTGAGCTCCAGTTTGAGAGCCCAATCCTTTTGAAAAGTAGTAAGGAAATTCCCAGTAGTATTAGTGTACACTGTTACCCTGAGTTTGTGTTCCTTAAAAACTACAACAGGTGCTTGACTGTTTTACTTATAGCCTGATCCTGAGTATGTGGGTCATTTCTGAGTCACACAAGCACACAGGGACTAGCACCAAAACCCAAGTCTGGCGTGGTGCTGCAGGTGCAAGGTGCTGCCACACCACCTAAGGGCACAGTGAATGTTGCCCAGGCATGCCTAATTGGAGCTAGGTCTGGCTGCAGCTCCTGTCTCTGGGAATGTCAAACAGTTTTAACTTGCACACGGAGATTCACATTGTAAGCAACAGCAACTGCAGCTGCCCACCATAAATAAGGGAGGTGTCAAGAAAAAATGTCAGTCTGTCTCTCTTAGCCCTTTCTTCTGTCTTATGATTTCCTTTGATGTGTAGGAACTTGCCCCTGTAGCAGAGTCTGGTACAGTCCAGTTCTGGAAGAGTTCTCCTTTTATTAAAGAGAAAATGGAAGCAGAATTGAGGAAACAAAGCTGAGAAACCAACACATAACCTATAGATGCATTTTTTAGCATATTCATCATTACTGTAAGTTTTTCAGAACTTGAACATATGCCAAAAAACCATGACAGTTTACTTGTAGGTCTTTAAATGATTTAGGCATCCCCTCTAGTGTTAGAATTTTAGTTGAAATTAGTTACTGATGAAATAAAACCAGGCCTGTTTAAATGACACTGCTGCAATGGCCTTCTGTTGCTACAACAAAATCAGGACATACACAACAGCCACAATAACAGGAAGGTGGTTTTAAAACAAGACAGCCAATGAGTTAAAAATCACATGTTACAGTGGATGATGTTTTCAGCAAAGATGTTTTCCTCCTGCCAGAAGCATTTCTCAAGATGTAGAAGTTAGAGGGGAAACTAGTGAACAAAAGATGGGCACTATTTGAGAGTAGAAATAGAAAAAACAATTTTAGAAAGTTTGGTAGGACAAAGCTTGGTGGTAAGGCAGGCCACAGCAGTGTAAGAGGCATAGAAAACAAGCCTGTGTGGATTAAACTTTTTCCAGAGCCTGAGGGAGAAGAAGTGATGTAGAAGATTGCTTCAGTTTTCTTTCTTTTTTTTTTCTTCCTGGAGCCAATCTGTAATCCAGAAATGAGTGCAGGAAGAACTGTGCAACTCAGCAATAACCTGCAACAATAGATAACATGGAAAAAGCAATAGCAAGAAGGATAAAGAGTGAACGCTGTAGTGTTCCACTGTTCTGGTATCCTGCTAAACACACCTTCATTTGACTTTCAGCTGAGATAAATTCACTCAAAACACTTTACATTTATACACTGGGAGAGTTCACGACAAGAGATGGTGTGACTGACAGTGGAAGGGATGTAGGACTGTGGCATCGGTAAATATGACACATACTTGGGAACACAACTGAAACCCTGTACTGCAAACGACTTCAGTCTCAGAGGAGAATGAAGGGAGAGGGATGCTACACATTGCAGTGAGAGTGGGGGGCCTGAGATACACAATAGAAAAGCCCCAAATATGATTTTATAACTGCAAAGACTGTTGGAGGATGTCATGAAAGTAATAGTTGGTTTCATGTCTTTATCAGAGTTGGTCATTAATCTGAGAGAGAGGTGTCTACTAGTACAGACAATACAAACAACATCTATTTCATGTGGTGGAACATTTTTTGCTAAAGGTGCTTGACCTGAGCTACAGCCTTTATCTTTAAAGAATGTTACCAGGCTGCACTGATTAAGAAAGATGGTGAGGTGAAACTCTTCACACTGGGAGGTCAATATTAAGAATTGGAGTTGCTCAAGGAACAATGTCAAACAATAAAGTGAAACTCAAATTTAGGCTGTACATCCCTACAAAGAGATAATACCGTGAAGTACAAGACAGCAGAAGAATTTACTGTGTTAGAGAACTATCATTTAACTCCGGAAGAAGGCGGTTCCTGATGAATTAGGCTTTAATTTCCACATGTCTTTATGGCATCTTTAGTGGTTAGTGCAAACAGAAAACGGCAAAATGATAATTAAGCAAACAAAAGCCATATAGAGAATTAGCTTTTTTCTAACTGCTTCCTGTCATTGTTGGACGTCAAAATCTGTCAGCCTTCCCAGGCTAGTCTTGCCTGTTTTCAAAAAAATGAATAAATGAAATGACGGTTTAATTAGGAATGCATGGAGGACTCTAAGTCAAAAGGCATTCAAGAATGATGCTTAAAAAAAAAAAGCTCTCTGTTCTAGATTTGCAACAGTTTTGAATATATATTTTAGTTGCAACTAAGAGCCCCCCAATGAGCTTGCTTTAAGGATATATGAGGAAATTTCTGGCATCAATTTGAATGTTAATACAGTATGCAGAACAGGAGAGAAACAGTAGCTGAAGCTGAAGGAATAGCAATACACATCAAAACTTCAGTGTCGATTGGAATTTTCAGAGGTTTCTATGGAAAAAAGCCATTTCTTTCCTTAGGAGAAAGGTTACCTCTAGCTAAAATAAATCTATAAATGCTGTGCCTCAGAGCAAGGTTGTTTATAGATCCTCCTGCTGCCATACATAAAACGACTTGGTTCTGCACAGAGCTAGTCAAGTGTGTGTCAGTAGGGATAGCGAATACAGACATTATACAGCCTAATCAAGAACTACTGCACCGCTTAATTGTATAAGAGGAGCCAAAGCTGCTGCTGAAACCTACAGCAAAAACATATACGTACAAAGATATCCTTTTCAATTAAAGAAATAATTAAGATTCTTTTTGAAGCTGTAAGAATGTGCTTGTGTTCTAAAAACATTCTTGAGTCATTTTCTATCAATAACTTTTGGGAATGTTGTTAATTCATACTAATGTTACCATCAAAATGGCCTTGTGCAAAACAGTGTCAGAATATGGGGGATGAATAGTGCTGCATAACCTACATCTGTATGTCAAACGTCAGAGGATGATAACCTGCTGTCACCGAGACCAGCATTCCCAAAGCATTTCGTTATCTTACTGCAGAATACAATTCTATTTTCTTCGTTATTTCACAAACATCTGCCTATTTTCTGACCTTGTGTGTTGCTGAACAGCCTTTGGCAAGCATACAAGAATTATGCTCAAGAGTGATGGTGCGCAAAGCAAAGGCCAAGGATCATGAGTTAGTAAAGCGTTCTGTGGATGGTGTTGGCGTGCTGCAAATGGGATGGTGCTGCTGAAACCTTCAGAGGACATGCAGAAGCTGCTCGTTAAAAATGCAGCTCATTCCTTAATGGTTTTAATACTAATCTCTACCAAGTGTTACCACTGACTACCTGCAGAGCAGTATTTCACCTGAACTCACAGTCTTTGAGGCTGAGGGGGAGGAACAGGTGAGCATAAACGGTCAAGATGGTACCAAAGACCACTGAGCAGTCACTGAAGAAATCGCTCATTTTTGCTGATCTGAAAAATTCACAACACCTTTATATTGATTATACCACACAAAAACAATAAATATTTGTCTCCAAACCCTGAGAATTGCTGCAACTTCTTCACAAATGCCATGTATTTGATAGCATTTGTGACATTTCTCCCATGTCACATACATGTAAAATAATCTTTGCTCTAAATTTATGTTTGCTTTTTTTTTTAAACAAAGATTAATGTTCCGGGTAATACATTCTCAAGAACATAACAGTATCACAAGCTGCTTAAAGCTACTCTGCAAGCAGGGGATGGGTCAAAAGAAATCAACAATTAAGAATTAGCCAAATCAGTACCAGGCTCTTCGCGCCGCAGGCAAATGGTGCATTTGGTTGCACTGCAGTCTCACTTCTTCCAGGAGATATAAGCAGCACACACTGACTTTCACTCTCGCACTCAAACCTCACATTTCCAGTTTTACATTCTGAGCAATAGTGTTTTCTGTTAACATGGGTAGAGGAAAGCAAAGCACTTCAGGAAAAGAAGTTTATAATTGGAAGACACTTGGGACCTCTTCCTCATTTATATCTACAGAAGCACTTTCAAATGTTGTATGTAACTGGGTAATCTAACTGCACAAGGAAAACAAAGGGCCAAAATAATAACAAAGACAATTTAAATATCTTAGAAAGCTCTAGCTTAGACAAAACCACTCAACTTCCCCTGCTTGTCGTCCCTGTCCCCACCCAAATCACTTTTCCAAGGGAGGGTTTGGAGACTCAGATCACACTTTCTTTTCCTAACTTTTGCTCTCAGGAAGGAGACAGATTCTCCTTGGCTACTGTTCCCAGCTTGTTAGGTGGGTTTCACAGGCAAACACTTTGCCTGGAGCTACACAGTAAGTAAATTAGCAGGTGAAGATGAAACTCCCTTTACTGGTAAAGAGTTACAGAGCTCCTCATCCTCCACTTCTCTTGTGTTAGACAACCCTGTAATTAATTTCATTATTGTTCTTTACCCTCTCACTCACAGGCAGTGCACAATGTTGATTTAGTTTATATATTTACTAACTCCAGGTGTTTGACTTCACACCTCATTAGCATAAACACAGTATAGGAAATAAGTAATCTAGGATAAAATGTGTCCATTGTATGCCTACCCCGCACTTGCTCATCCAGTAAATTTTAAAGGATCATTTTCAAAAGAGATTTTTACTATTACTGCTGTTTCCAAAGTCAAATTGCTACTATGACAGCTAAGCAAAGCCTCCTTAGTGCTATCTTGAGAAAAAAGCATTATTGAAATGTTCAATATTTCTCTAATAAACTGTATTCCAAGTCTCAGTACAAGGAAGGTTTATTTACTAGATGAACTCCACATCTTAAGAACAATTATAAAACTAACAAAAAAGTTCTCATTTTCTTAATATTATTTTACACTGTGATAAAAAGGACGAAGCGATCTCTGTCTGAGAAAGGTATAAAGACAGCGACAGCTGTAAAGCAAGCTCTGCAGTGGTTGCTCCCAGAGTGTTTGGGAGGCAAACAGGAAGACTCAGAAAGTATTTTAAATTCACAAATATATTAACTTAGGATATGAAATACATATACACAGATTATCTAAGACTAACCTTTAAAAAGGCTCTCTTTTCCAATGTATTCATTATGAAGGGAGGAATCGCTGCAAATGAGAAAAAGAAAAAAACAGCATTAACCTTGGAGAAAGGCACTTTGTTTCCATTTTCGGTTAAGATGAACTAATACCATGATACAATTTTCACAGCCTTTAACCATTAACTGAGCTTTCATTTCCCATTGCCAATTCAAGATACTGGATTGGTATCTTAAAGGTGAAGCCTCCCAATAAGCAAAACTTCTAATTTCACATGTAACTAAACTGGAGCTCAGTAACTTGGCACTGGTCAAAGCACCTACTGTTCACTAAGCCAATTCCACTCATGTGGAATTTGCTACCATTCCTTTTCTGCAAAAGCATCCCAGGAGCTTTTCTGCTGTACTTCAGTGTAACACTGCACATCTTTTCACTTCTCTGTGGAACCTCCTAACAGCAATGTAAATACTGCCTGCATAACTGTAACGTAATTTGGCCTCTGCGAAAAAAATCACTTATCTCGAACTCAAGCTCTCTCTCACCTTAGGAACTGATAATCAGGAGCTGCACATGACTGCAGTTATTCTTACCCATGCCAGGAGAAGCCATAAGAATCCTGGATATAACCACCTGGGTAATTGCCTGCTGAGCTGCTTTTGTTGATTCACCCAGTCTGTTTCCGTTCTCATCTGTGATGGGGATTCCAAACTTGAGTTCCCTGTCGAATAAAGGGTAAAAAGAAAGCAGTGACTGACATGCATTTATTCACCTTTTTTGTCACTTTAACTTTGTCCCCTTAAAATTGTCAATTATAAGAATTACGGTTTTTATTTTACCTTCCAAGTTAGCCTGTTTGTAACACTCTTTGGCATAAAAATTTCAGAAGGCAGAGAAAGATCTGGGGAAAAATATGCTGAAAAATAAACAACTGAATATTTGTAATAGTAATGTGCTGCTTGATCCTGATCACATGCATTCCAAGGGGGAAGAAAGGAGATGTGTTAGTTCTGTAGTCCACAGAAGGGAGAGGCTCCTTCACAAAGCAGTCCAGAAAAGTGCAGTTTTCTGGACTGCTCTGGAAGTAGTCTGTCCTTTCTGACAGTCAACACAGGGAGTACAGGAAGATCAGTTTCACTGAACTAAAAGAGAAATCTTTGTGAAAATTACCCCCCGTCATTCTAATCTGAGTTTTCATTTTAACCTCTGAGAACATATTTGAAAGTATTAAAAGGATGCACAAAACAAACTGCATTTTCATAACTGTATTATTCTCTATTAGATCTTTTGCTCAAGTGCAGGGTTAGGTGTTAAACTCATGTACGGGGGAGAACTTCTAGGGAAGTGAGAAGCAAACAGAAGCGCAGGTATACTGAGGACTGCCTTTATTCTTCTCCTCATCTTTTGTACGAGATAAAATACTACCATGGATTGAATTTCATTGTAAATATAGACTTTAAATATTCCCTTTTCTCCCCATAACCTTGTGTTTATAAGAGGATGCTTTTCATTTGTTTCTCCCCACTGCTATTCCCAGTCCTAGTCCAATCAGGATGTATAAGAAGTTTTGTTTCTGAGACAGTGCATATTTTTTTAATCTCAGATGATTAAACAGAACTGCAGAGCCTGACTTCTATGACTAACTTCTGCACATGGGATTTGAAGCACTATTTTTGAAGTGACTGAATTTCTCCAAAGTGGAGTTTATATTAAAAGGTCCAAGTGATCATGTTTTGAAGGACTGGTACTTAGTTTCTGAGACCTAAGACTCTGTGGATATTTATCTGAAGAGAATGAGGATGTTCTACTTTATACTCATCACAATCAATCAATCAAAACAAGATCATGCATGAATTTTTGCAAGGTTCTGAAACAAGCTAAAGACATATAATGTGCTTTATTTAGTAACTTGCTAATCTAAAAACTCAATAACACCCTTCTAGAATGAGTGATCTTTGTTCTTTTTCCTACCTTTGTCTCATTAGTGGAATATTAATGCAGTTAGCAGCAGCAACAGCAGCAAAAGGAACAAACCGTCCTATAAGAGGTGAGACATGCTGTAAAACACACAGAGAGGAAAAACAAAAAAAGAAAAAAATTTATTACATAATAATTTTCTTTCCCAAAGGTCATATTAAAATGCTTCATGTGCTAATGATAGACCAGGCTTATTTCCTTTAAATTAAAATTCAGTGAAAACTCACTGGTGGGGCAGAGGTAAAACAACAAACAAACAAGACATAAGTCATAAATACTTCTCTCAGAGTGAGCAGTGGCAGGAGACTGGCAAAATAATATTCATGTAGTAGCATCACTGCGGAGAATTGTCAGCTTCTGAGCATGTCAGCCGAACAGCAACACTCAACAGACCTTAACTTTACTGTCTCTGCAACAAGGTCAAAGCCAGCAACATCCACATCGGCTGCTTTACATCGAAAGGCACTGACTATGGAGGCTATTCATCCAGCCAATGTCTTGTATCATCCAAATTACTCTGCTTAGAATAATCTCTGGAGTAACCTGTCAATGCTATTACCACTCCCAGAATATGAAAGCAGAAGCAGAGGGGGTTTATGCTGGTTTACCCTTTTTTATTTTTTTATTTTTTTTGTAATGGACCTTTTTTCTTGACTGGTTGGGCACTCCTTTAGAGATTTTGAGTTGTCTACATTGAAGAGTGGCACCTCCTTAAAAGTTCTAGCCAGTCTAGAGCAGGTGTTCTCGCTTGCAGAAGTGATACTGCACATTAAAAACACACATTACAGTTTATGGGATAATGAGTCCACACTGTTGTAATTACACATCCCCTCCAATTAACTCTCAAATGCTATTAGATTGTAAAAAAGAAACTGCAAAAAAGGGACCTAGATACATTATGTATTAACAAAACACACGTTTGATACACATGTAAGGAGGACAGGCTGCCTGAAATACCTACAAAAACATTTACAGGGTGCAAAAATAAGGTTGGGATTGAAAGGACACTGCCAAAGGCCATTACAACTCCATACTGGGAGCTGTGCACAACATGACCCAGATACACAGGAGGAGAAATGAGCTCTTAGCACCTCACAGAACAGCAAAGTCTAGTTAAGAATGGAAAAAAATACCAGCGATACCTTTGTTAGCGCATTAAGTCCTAAAGCTGTTGCGACAGCACCCGTAGTAGCAGAAACATAGGCTGTTCCCAGCTGCCTAAACCAAAAATAAAAACATTTGCACCTGCACAACAACTACGTTTACATCACTTTTAAAATTAATTACATTTTACACAAGTAGTTACGCCCTCCCCCCGCCTCGCCCGGAAGTTAAGAAGTAGACCTTTCTGTGATACTGCAGTAAGATGTGGACAGAAGATGCAAGCGGGATGCTAAATTTAAACACTTTCGCTAGCAGTAAAAATCACACGTAAACAACACCTTAAGACTGAATCAGGTTCTGTGGTTCAGCACAATCTGTTCAGTATTTTCTCACGTGTCTGAATGAACAACCTGAATGATTTAGTTCTGTATTTAATTTCCTAATAGCTTAAACTAATAAAATCAGTCTGGATTTCTAAGTCCACGTCTGCAATAGTAATTAAAATCAACTGTACCAAACCCCAGATCAGCTATGCTCCAAACACCCAAACTCAACCCCATCTGCCCTAAAATATACGTTACATACTTCCCAGAGAGAAGGTGTCTGTATCTCCGCAAACCCACTGTTTTCTCCTGGACCAAGTCAGCCTCAAAACTAGAAAGTCAAGCACTGCAATGCCAGTCTCCTGCTCAAGATTTCCAGCTCTCTGCATCTATTTAGGCTCCCCGATTGCCTTCAAGTAGAAACAAGTACTGTGCAGACCTGTTTCTTGAAGGGTCCTCTTTTTGTAAATACACACAGAGTGGTGTGTGCTCTACTGCAGGACATCGAAAAGATGGTACAGAGAGACACCTGAAGGTCCACATGAAATATAAATTTAGAAATATCCTGGTATAACACCAAACTGGTGAGGCGCTTTCAAATGGTTGACTGAGCAATGCAACAGAGACTCCTACTAAACCCTACACTGTTAAGTGCTTATGATCAAGGTGCTTAGGCTTATCTTTAATGGCAGAAATGGAGTTCTCGCCTCCATCATTCTCAGACTTCTCATCTGTGCCTATCAAATTAATAATAAGCATAGATGAAAAACTGATCCCTCTATCCCCTCCAACTTTAAAGCCTAACCATGTTACCGCGCATCAGACAGCAACTTATAAACACATCTGAAGTATGTGGTTCAGTGTCTGACCTGACAGTAATTGGGGCATCACCGCTCCTGTTCGTGTAATTTACTATAGCATTGAAGGACTGGTTAATCCATTGCCAGAATACCACTGCTGGTGTCGTTCTTGAAGACAGAAACAGTTATTATTACTATTATTAAAAACACAGCTTAATTGACAGCACAGAAAAGTGATGGCAAATCAAGAAAAGCCAGTGCAAGCAGTAATCACACAGAGGTTCTCGTTTAGCTGAATGAGACAATGCAGTCAATGAGATATCGTCTTGATAATCTAAGTACTATTACTTCTAAGAATAGAATTTAGAAGCATTGGAAGGTTCACTTGGGACAAAGGCTTGTTGTAATAACAAAACTCTTTATTAACAAACCTCTTTATTAAAAACACACATATAAATACAAAATGCTCTAATTTCTAGAATACTTTTCTAGGGTTATTATTCCTTTACCGTCTCCTAGTTCTCTTTGGAAGCTCCATAAGTGACTAAAAGGTGCATTTTAGGAGACAGGGTTTATCCTCTCAGTATTCAAAAAGCTAATATGATGACTTTGTTTTAATAAATCCCTGTAATAAAATATTCAGTCGCATGTAGAACTAGATTAAAAGACACTTATTTTCATGAAAATATCTGCATATTTAAGAAGTACAGATACAGCACAGAAGTTAATCTGGTTCAGTATAGCATGAACCAGATGACCAGTCATCAAAAAGAAGACGAGCTCCAAGGAATCCTCATAAATTATGTCAGTGCCAGTATGCAGATGCCTTAGGACAAAAAGGTGCTAACTTGTGAGCATGGGTAGGGGGGCAGTGAAGAAAATAGACTCTCCACAAGTTGTAGAGTCCACACTGAACAAGCTAATGTGGTCCCTGTTAAGCTGCAGATATAATCATTCTACAAATGGTTATGTTGATAAGTAACAAAACCAGTCCATTTGTTTCACAGTGTACCGGGCTGTCTTGTGGAGGGACGAATGCTTTTGCTTTCAAACTAGTAGTATATCTAAACAATGGAAGAAGCTGCTGAAAAACAAATCCACTAAGGGCCATTAAATAAAACACTACCTCTGGATCAGGAAGTTTCTGATCCACAAACAGCTGGGGGCTAGGAGAGTATACGAGGGGAAAAGTGTTTTGTTGTGTACTCAGACCACGAACTCTGCTGCCCAATCTGCCCGTACTCTGCCTTACAAACTCTGCTGTCCTTTCACTTATCGAACTTGTAGGCAAATGTTTTATGTGTTTTGTTGCCATCTCTTACCTGTAAAAGGTCATCATACAACCTGTGATAGTCATGTTCATGGGTACTTGAGCTGACATTCGGCCAATCAAGACCATCTTTTCACCAGTGTCTGGGTGAAAGGCTGAATCATAGATATACTTTGCTCTCCACAAGTCATCTGCTGTCAAGCCAGGTGCCACGATACCTTGTCTTGAAACAAGTTAAAAAAACCCAAAACAATAGCAAAAAGCACAACTGTTACAAAATGCTGCAACCTCGAGTGATAAATGTGGCATCAGAGGATTTTGGGATGTTCATACTATGTTAATCTAGCCTCATCGTTATCTTGTAGATCTTCAACTTTTAAATGGACTGGGGAAATAAAAAGAATCAAAACTCCCAGCAGCGGTTATATTGGCTGAGTTGATATATCCAACACCAAATTTCTATTTACTCAAACCTGTACTAGATTTTAGAGCTAAAATGTTGAGCTAAAATCTCTGGAGTCATTAGCGTGAAACTTTGAAAATTTACTTTGCAAGTATTTAACAAACTACTTGCTCCAAACAATAGAACACACAAGAGGAAGTTTTAACTCTCTTGTCATATTAACTATTTTCAGAAATAGACATTTCTGTATTTCAGAATACTTAATAGGGATTCTCAGATGACATAATTTCCCCATTCATTAGCAAATTTGTTTAAAATAAAAAAAGGTCATTCAAGCTCTGAAATACGAAGAAAGAGCGGTGCAATGAATACACTTTTTTTAATATTTCCTTTAATATATAACCATGTCATTGACATGGACATTTTGGGCCAGCAGTGAAAGCGATCAATGTCATACCTGTAGTCATGCACGATTTTCCTTGCATTTTCCAGTTGGGCATCAGATAACAAAATATTCCGGGGGTCTGTTACAGTAAAGAAGTGACTGGCTCGTCCAACAAAAGTGCTTTGATCCCATCGGGGCTCCTTGATATTAATATTTAATGGTATATCTGCCGACATCTTCAAAAACTCTGTGAAGAAAACACAAAGATTTGCAGTTCAGAATTTCACTTATTTCATAATGTATCTACAACCTGCAAGCTGAGAAGTGGTTATGCTTAGAGTGAAAAAACAAACACCAACCAACTTGCAGAACAACTTGAGGTTTAAAGGGCCAAGTAAATCTCCAGAGAGTAGATGATGTCAGATATCATCATGGGTTTTAATGAGGTTGGTATTTACTGAACTAAAAAAGGAAGAACTTAGTTAAATGTCTACAGAAATGCTTCTTTTCCAAGAAAATTTTACACTGCGTCTTTGTAAGGCTACAGGTACCTGATTATGAGGTAGAGGTACATCATATACATGTACAAATACCTGAGGATGAGGCAGATGCAAAGAAGTATAGAAATTATTAATAAATAGCTGTAATAAGTAACAATATCCTAATCAGATGCGTGCTTTATTCCAACGATGAATTAGTGTTTGCTGAAAATACTGTCTTGAAGGGAAGGAGAAATGAAATGTTTCAAGAGATGCCTGAAGAGCTGCTATAAAACGCAGTGACAGAAGAAATATTTAATAAAATCCAGTTAACTTCTCTGGCACAGCAAAACAAAACAAAAATTAGGAACACAAACCCAACAATTTCTTTTAATAAATGTTGTTTCTCTAAATCCATGTTTTAACAAAACAAAGATTATGTAATGCAACAATTTGTCACATTATGAACACATGACCGGATCTCCTAATGATACTTCAAAGATGGTTAAAGAACTACAATGGAGGGCACTGAACTAACACAGTTGTGCATTTACGGGGCCTAAAGCCCAGAAAATTACAAATTACTTCAGGATGACTAAGTTCAATTCAACGTCTAATGAAAGAAGGCCAGTCCCTGCATAGGACAAGCTATACGAACTTGAATTTCCTTAAGAGAAATTCCTCCAACATACTCAACAGCCAGTCAAAAAAAAAAAAAAAAAATCCTACAAATAATGCTGGCAAGTCAAATGGCTTAAGTAAATTGGATCTATAAAAATCCAATGGTATGGAGATGGTATCATGTAGCATTTTATCTGTTTTAATAGGAAAAACATCATCATTATAAGGCCAACGGATACATACGGTGCATGCTGCCACTGAAGAGCATGCTGCCACTGAAGAGCAGAAAAGTCCAAGTTGAAGTATTTTTATAATTAAATTCTCAATTTCATTAAGAAAGATTAAAACTGCTTAGGATAGCTTATGTTAATCTGTTTAAAGCTGTCTAATGAATGCTTAATAAAGCAGTCCATAAATAGAAGCTCTTTTCCCTCTTTTCACCCTGATTAGTATATATACTACTGGGTTGTCTGTGAATTGTTTTTATATACCTGTGATACCTCTGTCCACAAACAAAAGTCCTGTAGTAATAGGACATCTAAATGATAACGATCTGCCTTCACTGCAAACGGGTCATGATTCAATTCAGTATCATCTCACTCCATTTAGCCTACCCCAGGGAAGGCAAACCTACAGAAAAGAAGACTCACCACTTTCACAACCTATCTTTATCCCCTCCCCACTTGATCTACTCTGTGTCCACTCTGATGCTCCTTGAACCACGTGTGCTGATACAACTTACTACCCTGGCAGAAAACCAATGCAGCAGAAAGAGAGGCCAGCTCAGACTCCGGGATTACTATGCTGAACTGGCAAAGCAGAAGGTCTGGGAGCCCGAAAGGTCTGTGCTCCCATGCTCCTTCAACAGACTAGCCAGTGACCACCCTGGGTTACCATTTCGCTCAAGTGCAGGATCTGCAGATGCAGGAGGAGCCAGGCGTAATGCAAATCTTGAAGCCTAGCCTTAAACCTGCAGGGAAGGCCATGAACAACAAACATAAAGTACAGATAATTTTAAACGTTTTGGCTTGCCAGAGTCAAGAGATTGAAAGTCTACATTACAGACCAAGAAATTAGGTACAAGAGAGACCTAACTTGCTGTAAACTAAAAAAACTCCCAGTCTTTGTGTGTCTACGTAGCAAAAAATAGGTATGATGGTAGAAAAAAAGCTAAAGTGATCTACACAGTAGGGGTAAGAGAATAGCCAGTGCGGTCGTTAACACATGCTAGCAGGGCAACAGCACCCAAAGCCAATATACAACCCCTCCGGCTGCCAGCATAAGGTAAAACGCCTGTTTCCACGCCTCCCCACTGCTGTTACCCGTGCTAGCCAGACCAAGCTAGCAGCAGCACGTCAGCACATGTTTTGGTCTCTCTTTCTCCTTGTAAATCTACTAAAAAAGGGTTAGTGGTGCAGCAGCAAAAAGCAACCTAGAGGCAAAATGGAAAACATACCTTAATGGAGAACCCTGGGGATGTGCTGCCACAAAAACTCATGCCTGAAATCACCCTTTAGAAAGATAGCAACAGAAAATATTGACTTTAATATCCCTAATCTTAATAAAGAATAGTATATAGCCTCCAGTCCTGAACAGGATGGGGGGTGGACTGGACAGGTGTCCACCCTCCAAAAGATGAGATCTCAAGCAAAAAGGGATTAAAACTTCAGGTGACAGCTATTTAAGTACACAAAATCATCTTCTTTTAAATGATGTGATTGACATAATTGACTTGCGCTGTAAGAACAGACCAAGGAACAATGCTGTTCTAAATAAGTTTAAAATAAAATTCATAAAGGCTGTGGGCAGGGACAGACCACCAATGCCACAGAGAAGGAACAGATGTCATGCACACAAGGGAACGTAGAAAGTTCAGACACTGGAATAATATAATTCGGAGACAGGTAAAACTTGCAGCAAAGTAAAAAAAGGTCACTGAGTTCGCCAGTCTGGGGACTCTCAGTGACAGCCCTGCTGCAGTGCTGCCTGCCTCAGAGAACCAGTCCATTTCTATCCTGAACACTTATAAGTTCTCCAGCAAAATATTTTTAAAATAAAAGCTCCACCTCTTGTTTTAAAGAGACTGTATGATGCTACTCATGGCTTATCAACCCCATTAGTAAATGCTAAAAAGGGAAATAAATCCTATAAAGCCAATAAAATGCCTTCAAAGGGATCCTCTTATAAAACAAAATGTCCAACCATAAAGTAAAACTGGTGACTGTGCACAAAAATGGTTTCATTGCTATATCGAGAAGCCATGCAGTCATCTTCATAAACTGTATGTCTTTTCCTAAATTTTATCTTTTATTTAAACAGTGAGACTCTAAATCCACAAGAAATAGGTACAATATCCTCAATTTTAGTTGCTGCAACAGTATTTTACCTAGCTGTCACCTTAATTTTCAGATACAATTTTAGAGGGGTGCTGCTGTTTGCATAATCCATTCAAATGCTCAGCAACAGAAGCACTGTAATAAAACCAGTTAAGATTTAATTATTATTTTAACTACAATGCTTTGTCAAGGGTGTAACTGCACTACCTTCAATGATATAATTCTCCATATACATTAAGAGCGTCCAAGATTTCAGTTCTAATTATCCATATATCCATGATAGAATTGTGTAAAGAAAAAATAAAGGACATTTGGGTTAAATCAAATTCAAATAAATCCATCTGAACCCCGAGATAAGTAGAAAGTTTGCAAAGGGACTGGAAAGAAATACACAAATCCTGTAGCACAAAGATAAAAATGTTTGCTTTGTTCCGTCAACGAATGAAGGCAAACCTCAACAACTACCTAACACTGAGCTGCCCATATACAAGCATCTGAATTTATTGGTTCCACATCTGTTGCTACTCAGTAAGTACCAACAGAGGGGAGACCACCTGTGGAATAGGACAAAACTTTGAATCAACAGCACCTTAAATTTTAAGGTAAGCAGCAAAATTACCCAATCTGAACTCTTCCTCAAGCAACTCCATTAACAGAGGGTTTGGGAAAGAACATTAATTTCACAAACACGAGTTACTGTAATAGCCCACACTGAAAAGTGACTTTGTGATCATGTTCACACAGGAGGATCAGCAGCACTGGGAAGGATAAAGACAACATCAAAACACAGCCAAGCCGTTAACATCTACCATGGAAAACATGCAGTAAAAAGGAAATAATACATCTTTGCAGTGTTTCAAACAACAGATCGGTTAGAAAGGTATTTAACAGAACCGCTTGCACTTGCAAACCCTGGAGCTGGTAATAGTCCATGCTGGTAAATTAAAGCAGTAATAAAGAACGGACTATGCTCTCTGGCACATTCATACTATGAAACCTTTTCCGTTTCCAAACTAGGGCAGCTGTATCCAAACTGCCCATGGAGAACGGCAGCTAAATCCTCCCTTGTGCTGCCGGATTGTCTGGGTGAGCATCAGCTGTCCTGGGCAAAAACGCCGCACGCTGCGGTCCAGCACGTTAACAATACGGGGGACTGCATTCTCGTGACCAGGAACATTTTTTGGCACTGTTTAGCTCCCCAGCACTGACACAGAGGTTTGATTATCCCTGTGATTCACACTGTGGCTCTTCCTATGTACCGAGGCCTATCTTCAGAGCCATAACTGCCATCGTGTGTTCATAAAGTTTTCCATAAACATATGACTGTCAAGTAAAGAAGTGGCCACAACTTGCTATGTACTTGGCCCCAAAAGTTGAGCTGAAGATGTGGTTCTGCAGACCAGAGGCAATTAGATGTGGTGATACAGATGGCAGATCACAGAGAGACACCGCTGTGTGAAACTGCGCTTCCTCAATGCTTTGAAGTACATTTCACTGCCAGCATCTCCTTTACGCTCGCTCTCCAAATCTCCCTGCTGTTGCCTCCTCATCTCTCTCCCCAATGCTCTGCCAGCCCTAGTAATCAGAAAACAAAAACAAACTAAAAAGCATGGTAGAACTCACTGACAGCTAAAACTAAGGTTGAGAGGGAAATTCTCAACTCCATATTTTTAATAACCTTCTATAAAAATCTGTATTTTAAATCAATAATTCTTTGACTATATTTTTCATCTTGTACTTCCAATCAGAATGTGAACTGAGCTGGAAACCCCTGCACCAAGCACGCCCAAATTTCTTGCCCTTTCTGATCAGATGGAATCATCTGTCCATTCGTGTTCTAATGTTTAATAGTAATATTAACTCGAGGGAAGAAGTGAGAATGGCCTCTCTTAAAAAATAATTACAAAAAGACAGCACAAAGTCTGATCAACAGTTTTAGTACAAAGGCTACGTTTAGATCTGCCACAGAACCAGCAAGAGTAGAAGACTTTAAACCTTGTTTAAAGGTTAACAACAGCAGTTGCAGCAATTCCACAAAATGCAGATTCAGGAGTTGTCAGGAGTTCAACTCTCTGCTATTCCTTTTCAAAGTTCACATTTTAAACATCACATTGATTTGAACATCTCATTATATTTTCTTATGTTATTGGTACCTTGTATTTTAACCCAAGTCTTGAAAAAATCCACTCCACAATTACGAAACTTTGCCGGGTATGTCATTAATTTTTCCAGTATCTAAGCTAAAATTGGGAGTAGAGCAACAGAAAAAGAAATTTCTTGATAGTATTAACTGTGAACTCAATTCTCCATGTCTGAATCTCAATACCCATTTTTAAAGCTACAGTCGCTGTTTGGAGTCAAGAAGCATCCCTAATGGCAAAATGTCCTCTCCTTGCGAGGTGCTGACCAGGAGTGCCACAC
Source organism: Bucorvus abyssinicus (assembly GCA_009769605.1). Lineage (NCBI taxonomy): Eukaryota > Metazoa > Chordata > Aves > Bucerotiformes > Bucorvidae > Bucorvus > Bucorvus abyssinicus. The sequence continues at coordinate 8,723,515 of CM020041.1, forward strand.
TGTCAGACAGAGTATTTGTGTGAGGAAATCGCCTGAGAGCTACCCCAAAGCAGGTTTTCCTCTAGAGATACAAATGACTGAATTCTCTTGAGTGAGGATCCCTTGGAAAACATCCTTAGGTTGGGTACCAGAGAGGGTACTGCTCCACTCTCCATACAGAATCTTCTGTTGCCTTTTGCTTTTATGGGGGCTGGAGTCCAGATTAAAGCCTCCTGCACCTTCCCCCACAGAAGTGAACTCCATTAATGAGAGCGGCCTTTCACCTCTCTAGCACACAATTTCAGAAAGTCAGCAAAAACTGAGCTGGGGGATGGAGAAGCCTAAAGAGAAGACTACATCTAAAAGCAGTGCAGACATAATTGTGATAAGGAACATTGCAACACCTCACTTCTTGGCACCTCCCAAACTGCAACCTGCAACCCTCTGTTACAAAGCATCGGACACGTTGGGCTTTCTAGCTTAAAAGAGAACTTGAACCAGCCTGCATACAGGAGGGCAAGTGAGTAACCTGGCCAACAGAAATGCTGAAAGCAAGGTGTAACTTGTACGGTGTTCTTTTCCAGCACTTAGCCCTCTAACTTCAGGTGATGTAAAGGTGCTCAGCTCATGAGTCACAAAATCTCCTAGAGGCGGCTAAGAGTTCCTTTGTTGAAAAATGAGAGTGAGGTTTTTCTCTGATAACCCAGTAAAAATAGAAGCTAACAGCAATACCTTTTTCTTACTAGAATCCTAAAGAATAGAAATAGTTCAAAAGTTAGAGCCAGGTGATGCTGAAAACATTTCATGTGCAGATTCGCTGGGAGAGAGAAAAACCAGAATTGACACACTTAGGTCCCTAGATCTCCATCCTTCAGTGCAGCCCCCCAACAGTCTGATGTGCAGCTGTCAGTGCCCTGTTTCTCCCTGAAAGGAGAGACGTAGGCTGGAAAACCTTAAGGTTGAGAAAAGTACCTGCTGCTATATAATGTTTATTTTATAATGACTTGTTTATAAACCAAAGCACCCATGTTTGTTTTTTTCTGAGTTCTTTTGAAGCATTTCCCATGCTGCTTTGATAAAGAAATACTTAGGGGTCCTGTTAGGCCTTTTTAGTCCTCAAATAACACATTGGCCCTTTTTGGGGCTGCTTTGCCTGAACAAACTCAGATTTTTCTTTTCCGTGAGCAATGCCCACCACAACAGCTGCTACGTCGGCTTACGAAAAGATGGGAAATTGTCTATCCGCTGATTAGTAAAAGGTGACCAGTTCTACTTTACAACTGTTACACATTAGCAAAGCGACAGCAGAAAGGAGAACCCAGCTACTACCCATATTTTAATTGCTCTGGCAAAGCAAAGAACACAGTGCGTTCTCCAGGGATGTCAATCATGGCAGCATAATTAGTTCAAATGAGAAGCACTAATAGATTTTTAGGGAGGGAAAGCATTTTGGTGTGATGGCAAAAGAGCACAGATCAGACTTACGGGGTCATTAAGCAACAGTACTCCTCTATTTGCACAGCGTTTGCTACCACAGTTTGAAAGAAACAGCACAGCTGATGCCTGGGAGAAGTATGATGCAATGTACTTACACGAAATGTTAACAAAGCCACTTGCCAAGTTTTCCTTCCCCAAACAGCTTCCACCAGCAAATATCTATTTAAACCACAAGGAAAAAAAAAAATCTTTCTTTGCACTATGATTTTTCCTACTGCACTCATAAAAACAAAGTGAATATTGGAGAAGGCAAATCATAGCAACTCCACAAGATTTTTTTTTTTTTTTTGCTTATAAATGTACATCCCGCTTGTAGCCTAGCAACAAAAGCAGCAGTCTGTGTTAAATGGATAGAGCCTGCTGCTGGGGCTCGCTCCTCAAAACAGCAGCCATCTTTGGAGTGTAACTTGACGAGAGATTTCATCATTCTGCATTAAAGCTGCCTCCAGATGTTAGAGGTTGCTGCAGCCAGCTCAGCGGTGTCGGCTTTCCATTTGCCACCTCTTCTCCCATCGCATGAGCTATATTGCAGAGAGATGTCACATGTTCACTTCGTGTCTTTGTTAAGAAAAAGAAAGCTTCTTTGCCGAAAAGTGCTAGTGCAAGCTTTTATCTTATTTCAGTCCTGACTGCTGCAAGCTTGTCTCTGCTTCTTATTTTTAACAGCCAACCTGGTAAACTGAAGAAGGATTATCTAGCTCTGCCTAGGCATGTTCACGGTGCTCTTCCGTAGCATTGCATTGTTTCATGTATCTTTTCCTGATGGCATCTATACAGGTTATTTTTTAATTGCATATTGGTACAAAAACAGTCTTCACACCCCCTGCTCTCCCAATACCCATTATAATCAGAATAAATTATTTATAATTCAATAAATACATAAAAACCCACCAATACTCATAATTAAAACCCCTGGCTCTGGCTACCAGGTGTCTGACCTCCAAGTTATTTGGCGTGTTCCTCCCCTGGAAAGGATGGTCCCTGGAAAGGATGGAAGGCTTCTTTCCTGCAGGCCTGGATGTGTCCCACTGCCACGCACCACCCTGCGACACAGCCCGCGCTCAGGGGATGACTCTTGGTCAGGGGCAGGTGTGGGGAGTGGGAGCTGTTATGTGTGCAGGAGGGTTGGGGAGAGCTGGGGCAGTCCCAGCCAGCTGCCTGGCACTGCGAGTGTCCAGCAGCACTTCCCAGGACAGGGGTGACCCGCTGGGACACGGGCTCTTCTCCCACAGAGGGGATGGGGTGACATATGGTGCTGGGACCCTGCAGAGGAGACTGGCGTGACACACGGGTTTGGGCACCTATGGAGGAGATGGGGTGACAGACGGGTCTGGGATCCTGTGGAGGGGATGGGGTGACACATGGGCTTGGGGCTCTCCGGAGGGGACAGAGGTGACAGGTGGGATTGGGCCCCTGTGGAGGGGACAGGGGTGACAAGCGGGTCCGGGCCTCTGCAGGGGTAACCGAGGTGACAGATGGGGCAAGGTCCCTGCGGAGGGGACGGGGGTGACCCGCGGGCCTCGGCTTGTGGGGGAAGGACAGGGACGATCCGCGGGGCCGGGCCCCTGCGGAAGGCACCGGTATGGCACTGGGGGCGACCCCGGCGCTGGCTTCTCCGCTCGCTCCCCAGCCCGCGGCCCACCCTACGGGGACCCCGAGCCACGGGGACGCCAATTCCCTGTCCCGGTCCCAGCCTCGGATCCAGCCCCGGTACTCACCGCGGCTGCCGGCTGCCCGCCTCCCCGCGCCCCGCTGCCCGGAAGAGGCTCGCTCGGCGCCGCGGGCGAGGGGCCGAGGCAGGCGGTTGGGCCGCCCCGCTACGCTTCGCTCCGCCCTGGCGGGGCAGGGCCGGGCCGGGCCGGTGAGGCAGCCTTTGGGGGCCGGGCTCCCCGAAGGCGGTCAGTGTCCCACCGCTCGACCTCCTCCGCCCTCCGGCCCGAAGACGCCCGCGATGATCCGACGGCTCCGGAGCCCGCGGCCCCGGCAGCGGCGGTGCCGCCGCCGAGCGCCCTTCACATCGTGGGGGCAGCTCAGGCCCTGAAATTACAGCTGCAGTTAATGACAGAAGAGCTGTCGGCAGAATTACCGGGAGTGTCCCGGGTCCCTTCCGTGGCAGGGTAGGGATGCTCGGGCTGGGGACAGATGGATCATCAGCCAGCAGCCGGGACAGCAAAGGTGGATTTCTACTGACTTCATAATTTTCATCATTCCCGCTCTAATAGATACTGCAAAAAACAACCACCAGCGGGGAAATGTTCATAGGAAACCACAGTGAAAGAACCCTCACAAAAATGATTTACTCTTAGGTCCTAATCCTCAAAAAAAAAAAAAAAAAAAAAAAAAAAAATCATAAAGCAATGCATTCCTGGGAAATGCATTCTGGCTGATGAGAACTTCCTCGTGTATGGTACCTTAAAAATGTCAAATAAACGTGAGGTTTTCTTACTTGATATTGTTGGAAGGCTGAGAATGGATTTCACAGCATTTCTTTCCTTTTAGTATTTATGGTCAATCCACATTTTATCTGTACAGCATTCAGTAGCTTCTCTGTTTCAGAGCAGATGTGCAATCATCTGAGGTTTAATAAATATGGTAGGGATGGTCCATTACCGTGTTTCTATTCTTTCTCCAGCCCAGCTTTCTGATGAACAAGGTGACATGACAAACTGGATTCCTAATACACATTTCAAGTATTGGCACATTAATGCTTAAGCCTGGTAGTGTTAGAAGCCAGCAACACGTGAGGTGGTCTTATCCCATGCTGAGTCTTGTGGGACTGGGGGAAAACATGCTCAGACACAGTGGTACTGTATCCCGTTTACAGCAAACAGGGCTAGTTTACCTCTGTTGTGGACCAGAATAACACATCAACACACAGAGGCCGATTGCAACTACTGTCTATAACCCAGCCCAGCTCCTCTACGGTCTTCTGTGAAAACTCCCTTTCAACAACGCCGCCCTGTCCACAGGTTTCATCCCTGGAGGGGTGGCAGCTCTGCGTGCGGAGCAATCCTACTGTTACACACTTCAAATACAGGGCTGGCAAGCTCTGACCTCCTTGTCACTGCTCGTTGCAGGATGCTAAATGGGAATTTTATATTAAAAAGTCAAAACTTCCCCCAGGTATTAAATGTTTGTGTAAATATACTTATTGGTGAAATCTCCTCTGTTAAAACTCAGCTTCTGTGAAATATTTTTTTTCATAAAAACATAATTGTGTAGGCTGGAGTTTGTTTTCAGATTTTAACTAGCCTACTCAGTTTATCATTTTCAATGAAAAATTAAGATTCAACTGTCATTCTGACACAAACACATCAAATCTCAGATGTCCACCTATCTGTTTCCCTGGTGTCTCCACAGCTTAGGTCTTATGCATATGTATATGACAGTTGCAGGTGCAGATATACCAGGTGAGATGCCATCAGGAAAGAGTAAAAAACAGCACTGATACCCTTGCTTTGCATTTTTCCTGAACAACAAAATTTGTTCACCATTTATGTACTTTACTGCTAGTGTCTTTAGTTCTTTTTAATCTTGTCAGGCAGATCCCGGTCTCCCAGACCACTGGCAGATCCAACACTGAATACAACTTTGATGGTATCTGGCACTAACAATGGCTGCTAAAAACAATGCAGTGACTGAGCAGGAAAGAGATCTCATTCGGAAACTGTAGCAGGAGACAGCGGGATGTTGTGCATAGAAATAAATTAGTTGTTGTTGGCTATACTGGTACTGTGGTATATGCTTTCCATCCTGAGGACTGATGTCTTCTGCTGCTAGTAAATTTTTTACATGCCAAAGATAGAAACTTGTTAATCTGCTGTAAAACCACACATTTACTGCACATCACAATAGAAACTCTGCTTGCAGACTCTTTAAGGTAAACATATTAATACCTAAATTCTCCCTCTGAGGTGCTACATGAAAAGCTGCATCCACTCCTCGAGTTAATAATTTGCTGTATACTCAGTGCAGATGGTTTTGAACAGCTACATAACTTCTTTCGCTAGACTAGTCATTTCTCCCATTGCTGAGAAACAAATCTAATTTTTTGCCATGAATCTTGAAAAGTCTTGAGGTGGCTTTGACCAACCAACGCCAATTGCTCATGAGCCACAAAACTGGAAAGCAAATGGGTGAATGTGGGTAGTCACAAAGAATATTCAACACCTGACTACATGTGTTTCTTTGCAGTAATTTTCACACTAAAATATTTTTGGCTGTATTAAAAAAATGCAGAATCCAGGAGGATGTGCCAGCTCCCAGATCCAGATGTGTGTTTTGGGCTGATCCTTCTTCCATTCTGAGGTGAGATTTGATGTACTGATCCTGTCAGTGCCCTCCACGAGCCGGGAGCTCAGGTGGGTGGGCTGGAGAAGCTGCTATGGTCTTCAGCCATCTCTCTCTGCCTTGTGGAATCAGGAGGGACAGCCCCCAGAACGTGGTTTTGAACGTATTGGTCTGCAGCTGAATACTGAGAACTTGTTCTTCAAAAGTCCTGGTCCCCCCAGACTCCTACACAGACAGTTGCATGCGATCAGTCGATGTAGGTTCGTTAGATCAAGCATGTATTTTCTTCCAGGTCATGCAGAGTGTGGTACCTTGCTGGTTAAATTACAGTGCAAGTACTGATGGTGCCTACCGAAAGCCTGTGCCTAGAGATTGTGACTGGATTGATCAAACAAGCCCACCTCAGCTCCCGCTGAAGCGCTCCTTTCAGTTGCCGCATTTCCCAAGGATCAACAAGACTCCTGCAGACCTCCAGATGTACATTCAGGCCTTGGCATTTGTTGAACCAGGGATGAATGTAACCATCTGCTTGTTTCTACCTGGAAGAATTCCTGGGCCTCTACAGACCAAATTCTTCGCTACGGAAAAGGAGGATTTCAGTTCCTCTGCATTACTGGCCCATCTAAGAAATGAGCTGTACTGCATTTGCTGTCCTCAACCTTTCCTGTAGTCATAATATTTACTGCTAAATAATGCTTTTTATATTTTTTACCATTTCAAATTGGCACTGGGAGTCAACGGAGATAAAACCAAAGAGCTGCTGCACATCTCTTTTATGAACATAAATGTCCAGTAAGTGGCACTACAGGACCAGGTTTTCTGCAATCCTGGTCGCAATCGGCGCAGTCATAAAGGCAAGCGTGGAGTGTGTCAAGACTTTTCTGCTCCATGAAAAAGTGGTTGTGGCACGGGTGGGAAATGAGGGGTGGTGACAGCCGGGAAGGTGCAGTGTGAGGAACTGGGCTGTACGCAGCTGCTGGCTCTGGAAGGTGGCGTTAGGAACTGGCCTTGGCACCAGGCTGGCTGTTATCAGGGGCTTGCCAGAAGAAACCAGCAACATTTCTGGGAACCATTCATTAGCACTCGATGGGAGGTGCCTGTGAAGGCTTTGTGCTGGGTTTTGCAATCAGGAGCAGAATACTGGGCAAGGTGAATACAGCATTTCCTATGGGCTACGGACTCACTGTACATTCATTTTATGTAGAAAATCCAAACCCCAGACTGGAAGGGATGTCAGTACAGTCTGAGGAGTGCCTGTAAGTTCAAAGGTTGTTTCTGTAAATGAGCTAGGGATTTCTGCCAGTCTGTGTCCGTATACCAAACCCGCCCCCTCCTACTTTTTTCCCAGTCTCAGCTGAAAATGAATAAACTATTATCTAGGGAAATTTGGTCAAACACACAAGTAACACTACACTTTTTGGCAATATAATTTGTAATTAAATCCTTATATAAGCTGATGTAGGACTACTTACAAAATCAGTTACAGATTTTGGCTCCATCTGCAATATTTGAACCCGATTTTAGGTTACTCACGCTGTACTGTGCCAAGCTAAATTAACGCATACCCAATTTTCCTGTTTATCTAGATGCATGGTTATATCAGATATGACTGGAAGGGAATGAACACGGGAAGCTAATCTGCATTTAGAAGGGACATAAAGCTACATTTAAAGGGCTAAAGCAGCCTTTCAAGGGAATGAGGAAGCCATTTCCTCGATGATGTGGCTATTCCATAAATGTCTCTTGTAGGATTGTTCATGTCCTGAAGCATCTGAGCCAGCTGCTGTCAGCATCGAGACACTTGACTAGGCAGACCTGGGACGTCAGTATGCAGCTACGGATGTAGTATGGGGGCAAGAGGAGACATAGCACCATCCCGCAGGGCACGGGGAACAGCCACAGGGTCTCACAACTGCTTCAACCAGGCCTGACAAATTTTTATCATCTTCCTCTAGGGACAAGGTATCACTGACTCCTAATACTTTCACCTCTTGAGTCTTTGCGATAGCTTTTAAAAATAGCAATTAAACCCCTGCACTCTCAAATATTTATTCCTACAGCAACATAGGATGGTGCTTGATAACCTCTGACAGCATGTAGAAGCAGAAGATGACACACAAAATCATGCCACCACAACAGAGGAAGGCATGCAGCAACATAAGCAACAGAGCAAAGCATGGCAGCGTAACATGTGACAAAACAAGACACCACAGGACAACTCAGAATACAAGATGCCATGACATGAGATAGCATGCAACTGCACAAACAGCAAGGAGCAACACTTTACGCCATGCCACAGCGTGATAGATATACCTAGAAAGCTGATAGAATTGCCTGGAAAGCAGTGAGGTTCATAGCAGCAGGAAATTCCTAGAAAAGTATGAAAAATAGCTAGAAAACCATGGAAAATTCCTAGAAAGCTACAAGGAATGCCTGGAAAATTGCGGGAAATTCTTAGAAAGCAGAATTGAATTCCTAGAAAGCTAGGGGGGGACTCCAGGAAGCAAAACATGAATTCTGAGAAAGTTGGCAACAACTTCCTGGAGAGCTGAAGGGAATTTCTTGTAAAGTAAGGAGGAATTGCTAAAAGCAATGGAGGAATCTTAGAAAGAAGAGCACAGTTCCTAGAAAGCTGTGGGAAATTTCTAGAGAACAGACGGAAACTCCTGGAAAGTGGAAGAGAATTCCTACGAATAGTACACAATTACTAGCAACCATCAGGGAAATTTCTAGAAGAGCATTAGGGATTTCTTGAAAGCAGCTGGAAATTCCTAGAAAGCACATGTAAATTCCTAGTAAGGGGAAAGAAATACTTGGAAAGCAATGGGAAGGTCTCCTAGAAAGCAATACGAAATTTCCTGAAAGCTGAGTGGAAATTCCTAGAAGGCTAGAGGGGACATTCCCAGAAATCGCTAGCAAAATCCTAGAAAGGCATGTAAAATCCCTGAAAACCTGGAGAAAAATGCAAGAAAGCAATTGTTGAGCTGTGCATCCTGTCGTTTCTAAAGATCTAGGGGAAGCTCATAGAATGTAATACCGAGAAAAACACAGGAGAAAATTGGCCACTGTAGAGAGTGGGGAAAAAAAGTGAAACCAGCAAGTAGTTAGGATCAGATCCCATAGCCTTTCCCGAAATGTAACTTGTGCCTAGAAGACATCCCTCATTTTAACCTCTCCTAAATGGAGAGGACTGGTTTCCTGGGCTGGAGACACAGCGCTAAGGCCAGCCCTGGGCTGAGCTTCGCAGGAAGGGAGTGGGGGCAACTTGCTGTCTTGGAAGGCCTTGGGACCTTGAGAGAGATTTTGACAAATGGGTGATGCAACTCAGGGGACATTTCTAGCCTGGGAAAGTTCTGTCTGTTAGACTGTCACAGCAAGAACTCTTTGCAACAGAGGGCAGGGAAACGCCAAGGACATCAAGGCAGGCTGTGAAGAGGGAGATGTTTGTGTTGCTGGGATAAAACAGTCCTGCCTGATGTGGTGGGACAGGCACAGAGGCTGGAACAGGAGCACAGATCCAGATGAGCTAGGGTGAAAGTGGATTTGGGATTATATCACAGTTTGGGGTCATCCAGTCAGATCACTGGGTTTTTCAAAAGTTTGAATGAAAGTTATGGCAGGAGGAGGGAAGCAGCCCAAAGTTTAGACCTTGGTGTAGATTCTTGTTTGGAATATTGTTCTGGTGTTTTATTTAACTTGGTGAATTGTTTCCGACTGCCATCAAGCCCGGACTGTGTGATTTGGTAAGGACTTTGGCATCCAGCATCTCGCCTCCAAGAACGATTTCATCCCAGAACCTGAAGGTGAGACACTGGGTTGGTACTGCTGCAACATCGCAGTGGCAACAGGGTTGTCCAGGGAGCTGCAGAGAGGAAAATGCTGCCTGAGACAGCAGAGCTCCAAGACTGGGACATTTGGAGTGGTCTGGTCATTGCTGGACTGCTGGTTGACCCTGTCTGCTGTAGCTGGACTTGCTGTGCTCCTGCGTGGGCACTGTGGGGCTGCTCCCCTTGCAGAGAGCCCTGGCTGAGTGTTTCTGGCAGAGCTGCCTGCTCCTGCAGCTCCCTGCATCACTGGGGCAAAATGCTTCTGCCGGTCTTCACTACCAGCAAGAAGTGATGCTTTATACGGTATCAACGTCTATTTTTTTGGTAAGTATTAGTTTAATTACCTTTAATTCAAGGATTTGTAGCCTGCTGATGGAAGGGCTTCCTCTGCTAACCTTTAGAGGCGATGGGCTCCGGGACGTACCGAATATACTCTTCATCATCACACCCTGCACCAGAAAGTCACAAAAACCTGCTGGTAGAAGTTACACAGTTCTTCTCTATCCATCAGTCAGGGTCTGGGCTGGAATATGGGGAAGGATCCATTTCATGCTGGCAACTCAGGAGTAAATCTGTAACACCAGCTTAGGAGGGGAGAGTGCCACCTACCAAGCCATCTGCTAAGAAAATTGTATTATCTGCAGTCTCATCCACTGTTGCTAGAAATCACTGTTGCACTCATCTGTGAAGAGTTTTGCTGCTAATATATCTATTTGTATTCTTTTTATCCATCCACTCAGAATTAATTATTTCATAATTTCGTTCTAATGAATCATTCCGTATCACTGGCTTTATTTCATTTCTGAGACACTAATTAATATGTCAAAGCCATCTTAACATTAAAAGTGCTGTCATTTTTTCTGTGACTTTTCTTTTGATTCATATATGCAACTTCAATTTTTTTGAGGGCCTCAAATGTCCGTCCAGTGTGGAATGAAAGAAAAAAATGCAAGCTATACATTATTTAAAAAAATTATGCATATGCAAATAAAGCATAAACTGGGAGGTGATGGCCCAGTCTGTGTTTTTGTGTTGACTGACTAGTTTATGTGCTATTTCATATAGTCATGAAATCAGCTGAGTAGGGGTTTTATATAGGTGGATTAGAATTTAAAATTCAGCAGTACAGTGAGCATCTGTATTTATCGTTGAAATCAGAAATTTTGAGATATTTTATATTTGTTGGTTTAGGATAGGTTTTAAAGAAGAGCTCTCGTTGGTTTGCTGTGGATTTCCTGGCAACGTGCTGCTGCGCTGCAGGGACGAGGCAGTCGGAGGAAGCGTTTTTCTTTCCTTAGAGCTTTCCTCTCCTCTCAGCTATAATTTATTCTCATCATCCTCTGCAGTTTGGCTCTCTACCCACTCTGGAGGGGAGTGTTGGCAGGGCAGTAATCCCTCTCCTACCCCGTATCTATGGCAGATAGAAATCCCAGAAAGAGAAGGGGGGGAAATTTTAGACTTCTCTGCTTGAGTGATTCCCAGGGTGATTTAAGATCCAGTAATGGCTTTGGTTTGCCAGAGCAGGTCGAGCTGTGAGAGGAAGGGTCGCTCCAGATGTTCATTGTGGAAAACTTTTTTCTTTCTCTGGTCCTGTGGGAGTGAGTGGGTGGAACTGGAGAAGTCCCATAAAAAGTCACTGCATAAGCTCTGCCAATTAAATAACACGGTTACTGGCAGCATCACACTGAGCTGAAATTACCCATGGCTCCTGCATGGCAGGAGGCTGGGAGCAGTTTACTCAACAGCTTCTGCTTGGACACCTGGCCACAGGTTTGGCATTTCTCTTTTTTCCCTGTCTTCCACTTCTCCTAAAAGAACCATTTTGTTGTCAAATCTGTGGGGTTGCAGCTAAAACCAACCAGCTTTGCTCTGGGTTTGTGCTGCAAAAGTAGAGAGGGATTACTGGCGAGAGAGGGAAGGGGGAACAGAGCCTGCACGGGCTCTGAGCAGGAGCGGGGATGGGAGGGGACACCGCTCCTTTCACTTTACAACCAACCAGATTACGGTTTGCCACCGCTCCTAAAGCTTGTGTGTGCAGAGCCCTGCACACTCGTGGCTGCTTTTCAAGAGTCTGCTGCCTGATCTCCCACAGAGCAAAAATACCTTCTGCAGGCTTTCTCTGCTGTGGACCAGGGATGGAGGTGGGCTCTTCTGGCTGGGTCTCGGGCTGTGATCAGATCCTGGACCATCAACTTACTGGGAAGGGGAGATGCCAGAGAAGCAGCGGTACCTGGTCCTGCCTCATGACCACTCCGTAGCCTCAGTGCATGAGCTCCAGATCCTGGGAACTAGTAGCACCCCTACAAATCCTTCCCGTTTGTACCCTCCTTGCACTGTCCTTTGTGTCCAGCTCTGCTGCTGTCAGAATTAGCTGCCTCAAACGAGTCATTTAAATTCTGACTTTCATACGTGGTGTATCTGTTGGGGCTTTTTTCATCTTCCTTTTCTCTGTCGGTGTCCAGACTTCCACATATACTTCACCAGTGACCTGATCCCCAGGGATGCTTTGTGCACTGGTGGCCACTGGAAGTAGTTCAAAAGTCAGCATTCACAAGGGCACTGATGTGCTTTTTGAGATCAGTCCTACTGAATCCCCCAGACTCTTAGGTACACCTGCAGATGGACATGCCTATAACCTACGGTCAAAAGAAAAAGCTCCCACTTAATACTGAATATTCAGGCCTCTCGTTATCAGTGTTTGGGGACTAGAAATCCTTTCTCTCACTGATCCTTTCTCCGTGCTGGTGGATCTTTATCATTCAAGATGAGCTTGAGATCCTTGGAGATGGTTTTTTTTACCAACAAAGTAGTAGTTTTTTTCTGCTGCTACTCTTTGAATGCCCAACATGATAATATCAATTTAACTAATGTGCTTCACTGATCTTTAAGAGAGATCTTAGCTGCTGTTTGATTTCCAGGAACCCTTGATTTTTCCCATAACTATTCACTGAGGCTAAAGTTATCTTGGCTTATTAGTATAACCAGTTATTTAGAAACCTGACAGCTCTTTTAGACATTATTTCTGCTAACATGCCTCAGCTGATTTCATGTTTAATAAATCCCATGCATGCAGACTCGAAAAGTGAACCCGAGAGTGACGTGAGAACAATTTGTATCCGCATACTGTAATATTATTTTGTGAATTAAGCTGTCTTTCTCCAGCTCTAGTATGTGCACTGTTTTGTAGATTAAAGCATGTTTACCTCTGAAGGCAAGATCTGGACTTTGTTCAACTCTGACTTGGTCTTCCAGTAGCTAATTACTGTTTGGATTAAGATAATTTGGATGATGTTCATTTGGATCAAGGTGCTACTCAGGATTATATTTTTAAATCTTCATATGGACCAAATAGGACTTTCTCCAACCAGAGTCTGCTGGGAGGAGCAGGTGCCTTGCAGGGTGGCGATAGAAACACACAAGCTCTCCTTTGCTGGGCATTGCTTTGATTGCAGCATCCGTCAGTAGTGATTGAAAAGCATTAAATGAAATTAAGCAGCTGTTTTATGTGGGTGTCCAGGGAGAATTAAACAAACTCTGTGCTCATTTCTGAATCTCCAAGAAACATCTGCACCGTCGTCCTGTTGCTGGCAGTTTTAGGCAAGTCCCAACCTGGATGGGAGCTGGTCCTTCTCATGCTGGCTGCAGGCAGGGTAGCTGGAGAGCAGCAAAAGGAAAATTCACCCTATACTTGATGTAAATGGCTCCCAGAATCATGTCAATCAGCTGCCTAATCCCAACACTGAATTTACCTAAATAATCACAGGGGTTTAATGGATTTCACTTCTGTTCCTCACCTGGGTATCACTATTAAGTCATGAAGGTTTTAAAAGCTTACAAATGAGCTGAAGTGACAAGTGAGTACAGCAGAGTGCTCTGCGTGAAATGCTGTGGTTTGAACCCTGCGTAGCTGTTGAAGGGGCTTTGCTCTGCTTGTACAGTCTCAGCCGAGCCAGACCTCACGTTCATCCCTGAACTGGTCACACAAACATAGAGATGAGACGGGAGAGAGGCTCTAACTTCTGAAACAGATGCTTGAATTGCCAAACAAATAAAGACTGGGAGATTCTTCAGGCTACTGTGAGTAGGAAGCTGAAAGGCTTTTTTTAAGGTCAGATTCAAATGAAAGTTTTAAACCCTCATCCATATGAGCAGCATTAGGGTCTTTCAACAGAGAATTCAGCCTTTTCCCCAAGAAAGGCCACTGCCCAGCAAAAATGAACGGAAAAGAACAGTTCGTTTGATGAGCTGATAAGCAGATGATTGAGAGCAGACTGCACTCTTCTCTGCGGTGTGTGCCTCGACATTTCTCTCCATACACCTTGAAAATTGTGCTGTTTGTGTGCTCTGGAATTGTGATTTCTCGTGGAATAATCCAGGACAGCTGTAGTAGAAAGTCATCTGGGGGAGCCTCTGGAGGTTGTGACAAATACAATCAAATGTACTCAGACACTTCTTACAAGGTGATGTTCCCCTCAGCCTGGGGTTTCTACTGAAAAATGGGAGTGTGCTACATTTTCAGAAGAGAAGCTTCACACAGTGAATCTCACCTGTGTGGTGCTTTAAGAACAACAGGAGATAAAAGAAAAAATATCTTGAAAATAGAAAAAGAAAACTCACCATGAATTTCATTAGAGATCTCTATTACCAAATAGCACAGGATTCATTTTCTTGCCTATTTTCACCCTCCCCCGGGGATGAATGATGATTAAAGGAGAGGATAATACGAAGGGGGGAATGAGAACTTGCTGAGAAGCAATTAAAAAGAAAAAAAGAGAAAGAGAGTGGGAAAGAAAAACGAGTGTTTTAGTTAGCTAGTCAAGGTTAGCTTAGCACTATATCTGCTATAACTGACATTATGAAAAATTATAGATGGCACAAAAGCAACTTTGCTAATGCTGAATGCCACAAAATTTATCTTGACAACTTAGAGAGCTTATTTGTTCTTCTAGGCAGTTTTTAACCTCCCTGTGATGCCTTTTATCTTCATTTTCTGGTTTTTCTTTTTGAGTAAGATTCCTATGCAAAGATAGCAACTTGCAAATCAGCATGTTCTTTTGTAGCCCGTGGTGGCTAAGGTGAGAAAGAAGGAACTCTTTTGGAGAAAGAAGGGGTTTGAGATGTAACCGCTCTGGTTGTGGTGCTTACTACCGAACCAGAAGAATTTTTGCAGGGAAAAAACACGGTTTGAAGCGAGTGGCAAATTTTTGCGTGCAAGGACGGCAGTTCTTTGCACTGGGTTTGCCCCGCAGACACGAAGCCAGCTGCAGCTGCCCCCAGCGGTACCCGCTGCGAGGCTTCGGCGGGTCCAAAGAGCCGGAGCCAGTTGTTCCTCTGCTGTCCCCTCGCCCGATCTCGACCAAATCAGTCAGGTCGCGGGTCCTTAGGCAGCCACGCAGCCCGGGAACCTGGGCTTTGGGTCCCCCGCCCCGTTTCCTCCACGCAGGGATAACGACGCCCGTCGCCTGTGTTACAAGCCCAGGCTTGTCTGGCGGCGGGTCCGGGCCGGAGCGGGGGGACGCGGAGCTTCCCGGGGCAGCCCTGGCCCTCGGGGCTGCCCTGGCCTCAGCTGCCGCCTCCGCGGGGCGGCGCGGCGGCGCGCGGGGCCGCGGCCGCCCAGGAGAGGGAGCCCGGCGGCCGCGACTGCGCCGGGAGCGGCGGGGCGAGAGGAGCGGGGAGAGGCGGGGAGGCGGCGCGGAGCGGAGCGCTGCCCTGGCTGCAGTCCCCCGCCGCCATCCTGGCCCGCCCCGCGCCCGTGAGTACCGCAGCGCTGCCGCCCCTTCCCCGCCGTGCCGGGAGGGAGTCCCGAGCGTGCCCTGGGGCCGGGGAAGTGGCGGGTGCCTGGGCTGCAGCCCGCCTCCTGAGCGTCGCCCAGCCCCAAGTTAGGTGCCGGTACTTACTTTCCGCATCAGATAACTGAACTCGGCTGGCTCGCAGCGCCGAGGCATCGCGCAGCGCCCCGGAGCTCAGGACGGGGCAAAGTAATCCCGTTCGCACTAAACTCCGGGACAACCTGGAGGTCCAGGAGCCCGGCTTTGTCTCTCGCCCCGGCTGCCTGGCCGGCCGGGACGTTATTCCCCAGGAAGGCAGAAAAACCGGGGAGAGGCTGCCCAGAAGAAGCCGCGCCCGAGCGAAGATGTTAGAGGAGACGGAAGGGGGTTGCTTTTTGCCCGCTGCGTGCCTCCATGCCTGTCTTTCACTTGTCTTAATCCTTTAGGAAGGAGACGCCAAGTAGACAGAGTTTTCCTGGAGGGGCGATGCTGCCGAGCCCTGCCCCGGGCAGAAGAAAGGCTTCGCCGTCGGGACCCGTCGGCACCGGGGATGCGCGGCCCGGGGCGGGCTGCGGGAGAGCGTGAGGAGCTGCCTCCGCCTGCGCTTTTCTGAGAGAGGAAAAAAGCATGGTAAAAGCTGGACCCCATCCCTGGAGCGCAGCCCCGCTGAGCAGGAGGTGGAATTATTCCGGAGTAGATACGGAGGGCTATAACCTTGCAGCGGAGTGTTGAAGCGACTTGGCCCCGCTGGAAGAGGAACCCTCCGCGGCCACCGCCGGCGGGGCACCCCACGGGGAGGGCACTCAGGTCCTTCTCCTCTTCTCGCCCTTCTTTCTCCTTCCAGTGGACGACAGAAGAAAGAACTGGTACTCGGCTCTTGCCAGTGTTGGGAATACCGTGCCTTTTGCCTGGGATAATTTGCCCTGATGTGCCGCTTCGACAGGATGTACAAAGTGCAGCTGGGACTCATCTGGCCAGTAAAGTTTGCAGAGTGATCAGCAAGGCCCGGGGGATGGAGGTAGCTGGGCAACCGCTGGCGGGGTCTGTCACACACCTTCCGACAGCACAGACCTGCTGCTTTCCTGAAAACTAACTCCTAATGGTCAAACTCTGCTGGCTCCTGTTTTTACTTCTCCCCTGCCAATTTGCACTTTCAGGGAAAAAACCACACACCTCCACCTGATGCAATGCAGTGTTTCTGTGTTGGTTTTGTACATAAGATTTGCTATGCAATTCCAAAAGTAAAAGAGGAGGAGAGACAGCCCTGCATCCCAGAGCAAACAGAGAATCAGAGGTGAAAGGTAGGAGCCAGCATTTCTCGTTTAAATAAAACTAAATAACCTGAGCTGCTTCTTACTGAAAACCTTTAAAACACACCTGCTGTATGTTTATTTTCTTTGTCTTGCAAGTGTAAACCAGTTTGAAACAAAGTGAAGATTTGCTTTCTGACGCTGCCCAGAAACAGAGAACTGATGCATTTTGTAACAGGAGTGTACCGAGGAGGAAGGATGGAGTGTTTAATCGGTGAGACTTTTAGGAAACTAGAGAAAAAGCACCTTGTGTAGTACACTTTAGTAAATGCGAAGGGCTAGTGCAATGGACGATGGAAACACTCGATCAATAGCCTATTTAAGTGGGAATATATGCAAGCACGGAAAAGTGATTGCTTTCCTGTCTGTGGGGTGTATTTGCAGAGGACAGCAGCAGAACACTTGCAGGTGAGCTGACCGAATTAGGCTGCTTCATGCTGGGGTGTTGCAGTGTGTTTCTGAAGGGATTGCTTAAAAAACCGGTCTGTAAGGTGGGCTGTATTTGTGCATTTTCAATTCCTGCTCACAGAGCTTTCAGTGTTGTTTGGGATGATTCAAAGAGGTTGAAGTCCATCCGAGGGTGAAGGGACCGTAAGAAAGGACCTTTGGTCTGTTTGGTGATGAGTAATTAATGGACGTCTGATGTCTCTGATCTCTGCAAGGAAAAGAGCTGATGTCGTCATGAAAATCATGGTATGATTTTCCCTCAGGAGAAACAATGATTTGGAACGACACCACTATGGACGGGGAAGGGTTGCTGGTGGAAAGGGACTCTTCCTTTCGGATCCTCACGGGCTGCTTCCTCTCCCTGCTGATCCTCTCCACGCTGCTGGGGAACACGCTGGTCTGTGCAGCTGTCATTAGGTTTCGCCACCTCAGGTCCAAGGTGACCAACTTTTTTGTCATCTCCTTGGCTGTGTCAGATCTCTTAGTGGCAGTTTTGGTCATGCCTTGGAAAGCTGTGGCTGAGATTGCTGGTTTCTGGCCTTTTGGTTCATTTTGCAACATCTGGGTGGCCTTTGATATTATGTGCTCAACAGCCTCCATCTTAAATCTCTGTGTCATTAGTGTGGACAGATACTGGGCCATCTCCAGCCCGTTTAGATACGAGAGGAAAATGACCCCCAAGGCAGCCTTTATCATGATCAGTGTGGCGTGGACTTTGTCGGTGTTGATTTCCTTCATCCCTGTGCAGCTGAACTGGCACAAGGCTACAACCACAAGCTTTTTGGACCTAAATGCCAGCTTACAAGGTGTAAGCATGGACAACTGTGATTCTAGCCTCAACAGGATGTACGCCATCTCCTCTTCTCTAATTAGCTTCTACATACCCGTGGCCATCATGATAGTAACTTACACGAGGATATACCGGATTGCTCAGAAGCAAATACGACGCATCTCAGCTTTGGAGAGAGCAGCAGTGCATGCCAAGAATTGCCAGAACACGACCGGCAACAGAAGCAGTATGGACTGCCAGCAACCAGAGAGCAACTTCAAAATGTCCTTCAAGAGGGAAACGAAGGTTTTAAAGACTTTGTCGGTGATCATGGGGGTGTTTGTGTGTTGCTGGTTGCCATTTTTTGTGTTGAACTGCATGATTCCCTTCTGCGAGCCTACCCACCCATCCAAGGGGGCAGAAGCTTTCTGCATTAATTCCACCACCTTTGATGTTTTTGTTTGGTTCGGATGGGCTAATTCTTCCCTCAACCCCATCATTTATGCCTTCAATGCTGATTTCCGCAAGGCGTTTTCCACCCTGCTAGGATGCTACAGGCTCTGCCCTATGTCCGGCAATGCTATAGAGACTGTTAGTATTAACAATAATGGAGCAGTAGTTTTTTCGAGCCAACATGAGCCCAAAGGGTCCAGCCCCAAAGAGTCTAATCTGGTTTATCTGATTCCACATGCAATTATCTGTCCGGAAGAAGAACCTCTCAAAAAGGAAGAAGAGGGTGAACTATCTCAGACCTTGGAGAAAATGTCTCCAGCACTGTCGGGTATCTTGGATTATGAAGCTGATGTTTCTTTGGAAAAGATCAATCCCATTACACAAAATGGGCAGCATAAAACCTGAACAGTAACGTTTACCCAGCAAGACCTAATAGTATATATTGTAATTTTTTTTTTTTTTTAAAAAGATATACAAGATTTTTTGGTAAGAAACTAAGCTCTAGGGAGAAATACATGTTTACATCAAGCCCTGAATTAAATTCCTGGCATTCAAAGCAAATTTAACATTTTAAATGATAAATGGAAAAAGATACTGAAAATTGGTTAAAAAAAAAGATATTAAACTGTACTGTTCATACTGAGGAAAACATACACATTTAGATGCAGTGCAGTGACAAAGAAAATACTGCCTCTTCTCTACACAGAGAAACCAATTTCTAGCTAAAAATGAGGCAAAAGATAAATGTTAAGTATTTAAGGATTAATGTTTACTAGAAGTTAAAAGATTGCTGTGTCTTGTGATAGTGGGTGTTCACAGGTCCTAATTAAAGACTGAGGGATTGTAAAGGTAGGTAGCTGCCTTCTTAAAATTATTTCTGACAAATAATTGAGCCTTATAACGAGAATGGTTATTTTTAAAGCTTTGGAAGGTAATACGTTGATACCGGTTTTATTTATTTATTGTTTTAAATGGATATTTTTCATATGTTATAACAGATCTAGCTTTATTTATGTTATTTAAGATGTCTAAATAATGGGATATTTTTGGAGCGCCATAACTGCATTATGACCAGTCAACCAGTCAGCACTTTATTACAAGCTCTGATAGTCTGGAGAGCTGGTGAGGAAAATGAAGGAATGTTAAGAAGCTCAGCAAGAAATGAAGGAATCAACAAAACTGATGCTGTGTGGAGTTCATTTGCTTGTGGGCTTTTTTTCTTTTTTTTTAAAGTGGGATTTCTTTCAAAAGATAGGACCAGCGTTGACTGAGTTGTGAATTCTCTTCCCTTATAGAAATAAAAGAAATTGCTGCTATTTATTTTTAAAAAGTTTCATGTTACAAAGACTTCGCTAGAATGTCAAGTTTGTGGATCTGTAAATACCTTAAATATGACTCCGACCTTAAGAAGAATCCAATTTAAGAAGAAAAGCTTCTTAGATAACAATTCTTAGTATATAATGTTTTGTATTTATGTAAGATAAACAGCTTTCTCAGACTTTTCTTATTTCAAGTCTTGGATATCTTTTCTGAACAAACACAATTGGTTACAATGGTAGTAAACATGCCAAACCTCGTTAGCATCTGTATTATTGCAGTACCACCAGGGTCATGCTGTCTGTCTGCTACTGTATCACGATCAGGATTAAAAAGTGAGGTACCTAGTGCTTTACTTTGGGAACCAGGAGGACATTACATTTTAGTAATTACTGTGTCGATAGTCCATGCAATATGGAATAGTGCCTCATAACCATTTTGGATTAAGACATTTCTAAAGATGGATGGAACTGCAGCCCCCACCCCGCCCCTAACCGTCCTGTGAGCTCCCAAGAAGTTGCCAATGTTTAATTCAAAAATCCTGCTGCTTTTCCATTGTTCTTCCCTGCTGCTTTCTCTTGGTATTGCCAAAAGCAATCAGTGAACGTTAGCAACAGGGCCACTGGGTGTTATTTCAGACAGCTATTTGTTTTCTGAATGAGAGAAAATACCCTTTGGAGCAACTTTTTCATAACATATATTAAAAAAAATGTGTTGTCAGAAAAAGAGAACTGAGAGAAAAAACCCCTAAAGTCTAATGAATTATATACATCCTGCATCAGGTCTGTGTATTTATGTATTGTGAATGTTTTCATAATTTTATTGCCTGTATGCTGCTTTCATACATATAATAAAATTATTTTGTGAACAGAAGGTCAAATAAAACAATCTACATTGCATTTATTACATACATGCTGGTTTTTGGCAGTTGTGTTGACTGTGTTAAAGGCAAGTACTGCTCCTCTTTTCCATTTGCCCTTATTTGGGATCACACCTGTGAGGCAGATGGGGATTTTTATGAGAAGCAGGAGAAAGTCCTCTCTGAGGGACCTCTGAGCCCTTGCTCTAACCTAGGATTTGAAAGCAGTAAATGCAGTTTGGAATCATCCACACTCTGCTTTAATGTGACTGGTTAAAATGAGTAAAGCTCGACCTACTGGTGGCTTTTATTTCAATGATTTTTTTTTTGCCTTGCTGTAACAGAGCAGTGAACTTGCTTTACAGCATGGTTTTATTGTTGCTTTTTTCCCTTTATTTTAATTTTTTTTCCCCCCCAAGCCATGCAGCACTTTTTGAAGCCTGATGGAGCCCTGCTGCTAGTGTCTGTTTTTTGGAACAAAACGAATCATTTCAGAAGCGAGGCGAAGGTGAGTGCAGCCGAGGTACAGCACTCTCCCTGTTTGTGGCAGCCCCCTACTTTGTTTTTTGCCTCTGTCAGTAGATTCATTTTGAAACGAAGGGAAAAAACTGACAAATGTGGTCACTTCTGCATCAAGCCTGACCAGTGTGACTTATTCAGCAGCTGGGATCTGAGCTGGTGCCTGAGCTGCAGGGATGTCCCCCCGCCCCTCTGTTTGTGCTGACTTCCCCTGGCCGGTCAACTCAGCAGGTCTGCGGCAGGCAGGGAGCTGTGGCTGCCCCAGGCTCTCTTAGCTCCCTGGGTAGAAGTTCCTTTTGTGGTCCTGATGCTTTTTTTTCTTTTTTTGTACCTCTGAGGAATTATTTTACTTCTTAAAAAGTACACAGGCCAAAGAAGAAGTCCTGTGGTTGCTTAGTCAGATAGATCTGCCCTCAAGAGTTTTTATTCTCAAGCCTCTCAGCAGTTTGATATAATAGCAAAGTACAAAGTATGATTTAAGGAGATTGTGTAAAGCAAGATGCTGGTTTTGTACTAGTTTATATGGGGATGATTTTTCTTCTGAAACATGGTTGCTGTAGTGTAACCAGGAGCGGTCCCAGGACCTCTCTCCTTGCAGATGGACCTGAGTTTCAGAGGGGCTCTGTGGAGGTTGGTGAGATGCTGCCTGCTGTTGCTGCTGGGTGCTTCCCTTTGGCCTGTCAGCCTCCCTGCTAAAGGCAGGGCAGTGGAGACACTTTGATGAGTGTATTTTATTGTTTTATCTCTCATAGTATTTAAACTAGCTTTTGCTTCTGACTCCTTTCCCTTGCATCACTTCAAAACGTGACAAATTCGCCTCGATCCCTATTTACTGACATACCCCATTTACCCCTTCCTTTTCCAGCCTTCCCAATGCGGGTTTCTCTACCTGTCCTCTCTGCCTTTCCTCCCACCACTACCAGAGCTGTTCTGTTCCCCTCTTTGGCTTCATGGGCCCTAACAATCCTTTGCTTGGGAGAAAGTTCAAATTAAACTCCTGCTCCCAGCTCCAGCACAGCCATGAGTCCTTCCCCCCCGTCTGCTCCCAGAAATGCCTCTCTTACCTGTTGCAGAGCCTGGAAACCAGTGTCAGGGGTGACTAGAAGGGACAGCAGCACCTACCTGCTAACTGCTGCTCTATTTACGTGCCGAATTAATTGCTCAGAGGCTGTATTACCTGTTCTGCGCCTGCTCCCCGCTTGCTTGAAACCAGTGGTCTGCTGGAACGGCTGGTCACGCCAATGTGAGTGCATCCCAGGGGCTGGAGGCAAGCCAGACCCCCGCAGGGAGTTAGCTGGTGAGGTTTGGCCAAATTAACCCTGCGAGTGACCTGTGAGGAGTGCTTCTGCTCCGTGCGAGCAGGCAGCAGCCCCTCTGCTGTTCTGGAGGACGAGAGCAGCAGTAGCTCCTCTGCAGTAACGTCGTGTTTGATGTAGCAGCCACTTCGGTGAAACTCTTCCTCAGGAATGTTTTTCTCACTGTGTGTTGCTGCACAGAGGCGGGGTGCTGCGAAGGACTCCAGGATGTCACTGCTCCCACCAGGCTGGCCGCTTTATCAACCCCATGGGGCTTTTCTGGCTCCCTCGCCCCCCACAAGCCGTATTTTCTGCTGCAGACCAAGCCTTGCTGTATGCCTTTCCAATGCGTCTGCAAATAACCTGCGTCACCTTCTTTTCGGCATCGCTGCCTTGTGACTGGAGGTATTTTCTATTTGTGGATGGAAGAGGTTAATAATTCACCTGATGGCCTTGATGAAGGAGATGTTTGCAACGAATGAACCATAATCACTAGATTAAATCTGAATACATTTCTCCCAGCGTTTTATGCTGATTTGGGTTTTTAACTTAACAAAAAGATAGAGGATGGAAGATGTACAGTTTTAATAACACAGTCATTGGGAGCCAGTCCTGGATTTTTTCAAATCAATAGTTTTCAGAAGCACCCAAATCTGTTTGAAATCTCAAAAACCTGTTTTGATTAGTATCTTGAGGGACAAATTATTCCAGTGAATATTTTGGTTCTTTGATATAATGATAGTAGAATATGTTCCTAGTGATACCACTTACGTGGTCGTATGCCATTCCTTAAAGAATAAGGAAAACAATGGTATCTGTTTCTTGACTTCTAAAAGATGGAAATGCATAATGTAAAATGTTCTTGCACTGTTCTGTTGCTATGGAGGTGGGCTGAACTGAGCCTGGGCTCCCACCACGAGCCTGAGATCAGGTTGGTGTTGATCCTGTCTTTGCAAGTGGGCCTGCACTGTCCAGCTGCCCCCCTGAGCCCCGTGGATGGCTGCTGGATGTGCGTGGTGGAGCTCCTTCCCCAGCCCAGATCTCAAAGTCACCGACGCTCTTGTGAACACCAGCCTGCCCGGCGGGATCTGCAGAGCCCCTGCTGCCCTCCCCAGCCAGGCACAGCAGTTTCCAAAGCACCACTGGAAGAGTGTTTCTACAAATGTAGTTTTGAGGCTGAATGGGCAAATCGAGTGGCTATTTTAATGCGGGTTGTCTTTACAGTCGTGGCCAGAGTGAAATGGCAATTCTCTGCCATGCCTGTTTTTATTTTATTTCTAGGAAAAAGCTCCTGGCAATGATACAGGAGAAAGCTGCTGGCTCTGCTCTGCTGCTGGCCATTGCTTTTCTGTTTTCACTGTGTTTCCCTTTTGGTCCCACCAGGCTGTTCCTCCTCCTTTCCAGGAGGGACGTTCCTGTCGGTTCTTTGGTGAAACCAAACGCAGCTCCCATATGGGCAGCGGTGATGGATGGTGCTGGCAGGGCGGAACCAAGCCTGATACCAGTCATGTGAAGCAGCAGCAATGGACCTGGGCTCCAGGCTGTGCGCAGAAATAACACATTTGACATCGATGGCGTTGCATTAGTCTCTGTCCCTCTGGATGGGGTTGGTTTCACCCGGGAAGACAAAGTGGGAATCAAAAGGATACCCTGGGTCTTGTTCAACATCACCCTGTGGACCTGGTGAGGTGGAGGATTTAGTGTGAAAGAGGCATAAAAGAGCAAATGTCCAAGGGGCTCCAGGGTTGGCTGCAGGGGAGCAGCACTGGGGACGGGAGCACCGGGGAAAGTCTGTGCCTCAGCCTCTCCACCGTGGTCCTGGGCAGCCAGAGGAGATGGAGGAAGAGCTCAGGTCCGACCCTGTCCTGACCAGACCCAAGGACCGAACCACCTCGTGGGCCCTGCGTCACCACGGGGCCGGTTCCATGGGGAATGCTCCATGGGCAATGTGCCTTTGGCTGCCCCGACGCCGGCTGATCTCTGTCCAGCCTGAGAGCGCTCCATACTGCCGTGAGATGCTTGGCTGAGGGGCAGGTTTGGCTTCGGGCTGTGATTTGACTCAAAAAGAAACGAAATCTGTAAAAACATCCGTGGTAGGGGATTTGTACAGCTAACTTACTCTTTCCTTTTCTCCAAATAACTCACACATTTATGTTTCTCGCATTTTCTGTATTTGTTATGTCAGTAGCACCCCTTTAAATCATTTGGATTTTTTCCTGTTTCAATAGTTCCCACTCAACAGAGGTAAAACTGTTTGTGGAATATTGCAAATAACAACGAAAAAAAAGGAAAAGAAAAAGAAAAAAAAAGAGAATTGTTGCTTGAATATATCATCAGAGGATGTTTTGACATTTTCAAAATTAATTTCTTTTTTTTTAAATTACTTAACTTTTCAGTTGGCAGTGTTAGATTTTTAAAACTCAGATCAGATCTCTGGTTTGAAAATACTGACAAAGAAGTTAAATATTAAAAATAAACGTAAGTAGTTTAATATGACTTGCATGAAACAATTTGATTGTTCAAAACTTTTTCCTGCTCCCATCCCTTGATTTTCGGATCATTAAATTCCTATTAATTTCATAATTTCCTAAGACAGGGTAATGTCTTGAAATCTTGGAAGACGGCACGGAATGAGAGAAATATTTGATTCGCAGATCCTCCAGCCAGTGATGTGAGCAGAGAAGCCACACGTCTCACTGACCTGAACTACCATCGCAAAGTTTCTCTTGATTTCAGAGAGAGAAAATTATGGATTCAAACACCGAGACATTTTCCTCAGTTGTTTTTATTTTCTCTGTTAGTAAAGGAGTTTCTGATGGTGTTGCTTTTCCTAATATTTTGTTTTGTTTCCTAATCTTTTGTCTCAGCCAGTGGTTTGGAAGGGCAGTTAGTTAGAGCTGGTTGTGCTCTGTGTGCAGCAGCATGAATGTGCCCAAGAGACGAAACGTTCAGAAAATTGTAAAAAGAAACACTTTGAAATTGCTCAGTAAAAGGTGTTTTCAATTAAAAAAACCCCCGCCTTAATGATGCTGCTATGTATTTTTTCACTTTCTAGTTTTCTAAGGCTGTTTTAACTATTTCCATGCTGATTTCCAAGTGGTAAATTGTGCCATCCAATTTCGTTCTCTTTGCTCTTCTGTGGTTGTGTCAGACTTCGGTACTGATTTATGTTCTCAGCTGAACAGACTTTGCTCCAGCAGCTCCTCCAGCCTGCTGATGCCTGATGAAACCCTGGATCGCACCAGGTCTGTTGGGATGTGGGACAACAGTGAAAGGAGCCCCCTGGAAACGGCTGCTGTTGAACAGTGGGAAATTATTTTTGAGCAAAAAATTCACTTCAAGTCAGTATCTATTTTATAGATCCTAAAACGAATCAATTTTCATATTTTTCCTTATTTATTTGCAAACGGTTTGAATTAATTTTCTCAAAAGGAAGACTCACAGCTTAAAGAACACCAGTATTTTCTAAGTCAGAAAGATTTTAACGTTACAATAGCTAACATTTCAGAAACATTTTAATTAGATATCATCACAACCCTTATAAAGTAGAACATTTGCACTGCATTTTGTTCACGTGTTGCATTCTTCAAAAGGAAGAATAATTTCTGTTGAGAACAGTTTAATGCAGAAACTTCCAGTCATATTTCTTTTTTGCATGAGAGGATAAAAGATAGCGATCGGTAGCTTTGTGTAGCGCTAATAAAAGCATTTCCTAGCAAACAGTGTAAGCAGTCACATTTAGACAGTTAGTAATTCCGCTTGTGCTATTTAGTCCCCCTCATTGTACAATATTGATGTTATTTTTAAAAATAAATTAAACAAGAATGTGAACATAACTTCCCTCATAACAAGCGCTCCCTTTTGTTGGGAGTCTCAACAGACCGTGCAAGGATGGAGTTCTGGCCAGGGCTTAGAGGGACTTTCACCCCTCTAAGTGGCATTTTCGTAGCCAGGCTACAGCACGAGTTCCTGCCCTGTTTCTGTCTTGATGCCTTTCAGCATTAGGAAATTCCTTCTTCCCCCTTCCCTGTCTTTTATGCATGATCTCTCCCTTCTGCCTCTTTTTCCTTTACTTATTGGGATAAAGTAAACTGTAGGAAAGTGATTGGAACTGATACAGCAGTTTTTTACTGTAACAGCGGTCCTGGTGTAAAGGCAGCCATGGTCTAAGCTTGACTCTGATGCTTTTCACATCCTCTGCGCACACACGTGTGCATGGGCACAGTGTCCCGGGCATCTCGTCTGTCAGGACCTCTCCACTCACAGCCCTGGGGTGACCAATGCGCATTTTGAAGTGGGATGGGGAGAGCCCCGGCCAGCGTATTGATTGAGACGTTCTCAAGAAAAGGCTAAAAAACTGATGAGCTCTTACCCTTTCAGCTGTGACCGTATATATATCCCCTGAAATAATGCTCCTCAGGTACCGCCAAGCATCTGCCCTTGTCCTCTCAAAAGCCATTTTCAGTGATTGATTTTATTTTGCAGTATTTACTCAGCTCTAGTGCGCAAACACACACATCTCCTGCATGTAATTTCAGGAAAGACCCAGCTGCACGATAAAAGCAAATAGAATATCAAGTATAGTTATCAATCCTGACACCCGGGAAAAAACCCCATCAGCGAAGGGCTGGACTCCCACCCCCTTGATGGGGATGTAAAGCAGGGCAACTGCATCGAAACTGTGCTGACCTGACGTGGTATGAGCACAGTGCTGGACTGGGGTGTCCCCCATTGACAGTGCTGCGGTCCAGCCTGCAGAACGCATCATTTCCACTCCGAAAACAACACAATCAAACAAACACTTTACACGCCACGGGCTGCAATCAGTGGAGCGTTCAATATTTCAGTCACTTTCTTTTTCAAAATGACTGGTGATTCCTCTCCACCTCCATTTGCTGGCTGTGCTCAAAATTAAGTGTAGGAAAGAGTCACCAGTAAAAGCCTCTGGGGTTTATAGTGCAGCTGAACTGTTGCAGGGAGGGCTGCCTGGGGTGGGATGGCTGAGGAGAAAATGCACTTTTGCTTAAAATGCAAGGGCCTCTGTGCTATTTTATTTTGTTTTACTACTTTCTTTTGCTCACAGCCAACAGAAACTCATTCCTGAACTCTACTTTTCTATGTGCTTTATGTAATATTTTAAAACCATTATCACCTGTGGATAACAAAGGCACCAACTTGCTCATTAAGGTCTGCCCTAGGGGTTGCAGGAATGCGGTGGGCAAGCCTGGAGACACTGAGCTGGGGATGAGGGTAACCTCAGCAAGGAGGACCTTCCTTTCTGAGAAGCTGTTTCTGGCCTCTGAAGTGAGGGTTTCCTTTCCTTGGGCTGAATGTCTCGTTTATTGTGAACTCCCTTATTTTGAATGTGTTGTTGGGTTTTCCCCCTCCTCACTCAACTGACTGGAACTGGAAATTCAGCATTGTCTTGCAGCGTGGCTTCTTTTGATAGCAGCAAGTAGACGTTTAGTTGTATCCATAACTCAAGTGCACTGAACGGGCTGTAATTGTTTCAACACTTAAGTCAATCAAAATTCTCCTCATATTTTCATTTCTTAAGGAAAAGAAAAGAATGACATATAATGCTGCAAGGTAATTCCTCAGCCTCTCAGGCACATGTGAGCTACAGTCTGCAATGATGCACAGTCACAGCTTGTGTATATAGTGCATGGAAAAACAGTACAAGAAAAATAGGCAAATTAATAGACCTCATGGAACGCAGTCCTGCTCACCACAGACAGACCTGGGGACATTCACAGTGCTAAGACATACTTAAATATTATGATTGCTGTGATTGTTATTTAAGCTATCATCCTGTGGTGAAATGTACGATCTTTTTAGCTGTGACCACTGCTGCCGACATTGATGGGACTGGCCGGGTGTGTGAGCGTTTCGCTGGTGGGCAGAAGCAGCTCGGGCTCGCTGGGTGATTTTCCTTTAGAAAAATGTGGCGATATGTTACTGACCCAATCCCACAGACTCACTGCAGCCAGCCATGGAGCCCTTTGCGTGCTCAGCAAGTGCTGCCTGAGCACGGTGCCTTCTGCAGGGCTGATGGAGAGGGCACCCACAGCCCTAGTTCCCCAAAGACTGCCCAAATTGCCTCCCTCTGTTATCTCCCTGTCTGCAGCTCAGGAGCCACAACAGGAGCTGATGCTGGAATTTCAGTGGAAGCGCTGATTTTATTTGTTCTGCAGCCAAAACTAGGCCAGCAGTGCTGCCAAGAGGCACGCTTTTTTTGGCTTGATACATGGAGAATGCATTTTTAATGCTATAAGTGCTGCTCTCTACCATTGGACTCCCATGTGATGCAAAACTGCAGTCAGAGCCTTGCAGTAAAACAATATTTGCTTCCAAGGAGGATAGAGAAAAATACAACAAATAATATTTTTTCATTAAAACAGAAAAATATTCCTTTTAACTGGCCAGCCTCTGACCTTTCTCAGCTCTCAGCTACCAAGTACTAATACTGCCTTGTGAGGCTAGAACTGGAGAAAGTACAATTTTCTAATCAAATCCAATTTTTACCACTGCAGGAAAAGTTGTCTGTCTAGGCACAGACACCAACCTTCAGCTAAATTTGAGAAACATGTAGTATATGGGTTTTTTTCTTTCATCCTGGTCGTGCTGTGAGTTGTTTCCTAATTGTAGAAAAGATTAAATGTGCAGGCATCATGAATCTGAGCTCTGAGCTGGGCAGAACAGATTTAATACTGAAAACCACCCACCAAAAAAATCCCCCAAATCCTCCCCTTCAATGCAGAACTTGCTGTGAGGTGAAAACAAACAGATTTGATTCCTGGACATCTGTGATTCCTTTCAGCCATCTCTGTGAAGACTAAGATAATAATTGCAAACAAAAAAATTAGGAAAGAGGATTAAAGATGATTTTCCTGCATGAATATCCACTGTGCTCTAGATGGCTCTCCCATCTTGCTTTGGGTTACCCCACAAAATGAACTTTCTGGGGCATGGACAGTTGCCAGCCCTTGTGCAGAGGCATTAGGCAGCAGGTGGAGCGTTGTGCTTTGCTTTCTCCATGAGAACTGGGATCAAAGGTATTGGGGTGCTTGCATGAGAAAGGAGAGCAAAAACTTGGTGGTAATTTAGGTCCTAGCCGGCAGCTCTTGGCGCAGGCTGCTGCTTCTCACTTGGTCTGGGTGGCAGTTTCTCACCACATCACCCAGGCGAGAAAGTTTTCCTGTCCCAGTATTTTCTGACTGCAAAATCTACCCAGTCAACACCTACAAAGACGAGCCATTGTGAAGAATTAATGAGTCACCTGAAATATAGTCCCATGAAATGAGGATGTTTACTGGCAAACAATGAGTTGAACAAAATACAAGCAATAAAGTGTTCACTAAGGTGTTTTGCCATTTTTGCCACTCTTGAGGCACAGCACACTGAAGCTGTTCCCTCGCTCCTGTCTCGTGGCACGGATTGGGAGCAGCTCTGCCCTGTGGGACCTGTGTGGAGAGCATCTGGTTAACTTGACTCTCTGTGTCATTTGGAACACGATTAGAAACAGCGCTCAGGCAATCCCCGCTCTGCCTGGGAGCACTCTCTAATCAGCAAGTTTAGGGAAAGAGGCAATGCCAGATGAGCTGCTACTTTATTTCTGATGCACCCTAAAGCATGCAGAAAGCGGAGTACAGGCTTACAAGGAGCGGGGCAACTGGTCTCTTTCTAGATTAACGTGAAAAGTGTTTTCAGGAGAGAAACGTAGAGGCATGAATCCTCTTGAGCTTTGGGGAGTTTCTGTTTCAGATCTTCACGATGTAAGTTTATTGCTTTTTCCCATGTGAGAGCATGGCTACGTATGTGCATTCTTTCGAGACAGGAGGTCCTGCCTTCGAGCCGTTGTACACTTGAAATTCTTCCATTAAACAAAATGCAATTGCTTTCTTCCTGTTTCCTGCTTAGCAGAAGAAACGTTCCCTCCCGTAGGGATACGTTTGCAGGAAGAAACTGTACACAAGGGAAGAAATGCTGGAGTCACTCAGGGACAAATGTTGATCTATTACAGCTGAATAAACCCACAGTAATATAATTTATTGCCTGAGATTCTCATTAGATTCATCCTGGCGTATATGAGATCACAGAATTCTGCTCGCAGGTTCCCCCACTGATTAGCACAGCGCGATTCAGATGGAATTCCAGACCACCTTAAGACTGTCTGATGTTTCCTCAGAAGACCCTTCTTTCAGTTGCTTATCTCTTTGCTGAGTCTCATCCGTTTGGATAGAGATTTTTCTATGCTGGATATGTGCCTCAGGCAAATCTACAAACTTCTAAAGTGTCAGTCACAACAGTGAAGTCAACACAGCGGAAGAGAGCAGGAGAAAAGGAAAGTTGCATTTCCCACATGAAAATTTATGGCTGTTGTGAGGAGAAGCGCAAGGAGTGCTTTGGAGCAAGGGCAGATAGTTCTGCAGGTGGCTGGTGCTGGCAGTGCCTTTTGTTGGGTTTTGCTGTTCCATCAGGGAAAAATATGCCTGAACTTCGGCAATTTAGGTGTTTCTGGAACCACCTCACTTTGTGTGTGCTGGGGAGTGTGCTGAGCACCTCTGTTGAACGCAGCCCCACCAAGCATGCTCCTTCTCCTTCCACCTGGAACAGGGCTCACCTCCCTGAGCTTTTGAGTGAGACCTAATACAATGTCTGTAGAGGCAGAGGAGGATTTTCCCTGCCTTGACTATGGTGGTACCACAGGTGAGAGGAGAAGCAGTGTCCATCCTGTGCCTTCAAAAATCCATTTTGATGCTCCCAGGGAGGTCTGCCCCTGCCTACCTGAGACATTTCAGTTTAAACATGAGAGGTGAAAACTGCTGTTCTTGCAGCAGCATCACTTATTGCATGAATAGTTTAACAGAAATGAGTTAAGGTATTTTTCAGGTGTTATTAGAAAAGGTGGAAGAACAGTACTGAGAAGGTTTCCTGCTCAGAGAAGGCTGTCCATCTGGATGGGGGACCTCTTACCTGATGGTACAGAAAAGCTACAAGCAAGGGGGAACAGCATTGAGGATGGGAGCTGGGAACCCAGGACCCTCCTCTCCCAGCCCCACTGCGTATGGGGTGATGCTGGATTTTGCCCTCAATTGTTAAGGATTTATTATTAAATGATAACAAAGAGTGAGGGGTTTAATTTCCATTTTTCTATCTTTAATAAAAGGATAAGCCAGAGTGTCAGAAAGGGACATTGCTAATCGTTTGCTTCCCTGTGTGTGTTTGTTTGACAGTTCTGTGTCCCAGGGTGATTCTAGCATTGCCATCCAGGAAATGAAACCCGCAGAAGTTTTTCCTATTACAGCTGACACAGCTTGAGAGGACTTAAACAACAAAACTAAAAAGGAAAATGAAAGGCTGGAGCTTCCATTCATGTTGAGGCAAAAGATGGGGGAGAGGCACAAGGGATTGGGTGAATCTGAAAAAAAAGGAGTAGTGCCCCCTCGTAGCATGCTGCTGGCAGGAAAGATCAGCGCTGACGGGTCGCTGCTCCCACCTGTGATGCTCAAACCTGGCTCCAGAAAGATTGCTTGGGCAGAAGCTTGGGTGGAACAGTCCCCAGGAGGCTGTCAGCCTGCATTGCTGACATTACTATTTCTTCCTGCTATGAGCCCCCCACTTGCCCACCTCCCTGCTGTGAATCAGGAATGTTCCCTATCAGCCAGAGCAGACAGCTCCCCAGCCGTTCCCTGCAGGGAGCAGTGGGATGTGTTCATCTGTGACGAGGTGGCCTTGTGCTTCACAGAGAAAAGCATTTCCCATCAGCTGGAGGGAATGGCCTGTGGCCATGAATGGCCTGGGAATGGCTACAAAAGATCCTGCTTCTGGGTGACGTGAAGCCCAAAACCTTCAACCTCTCCCTGGTCCCTCCACCAGTGGGCACAGCTGTGTGGTTGTTTGTGCCTTGCTGTCCTGCGTGGAGCTTTCCATACCTTGGGTAGAGCTGATGGACTCCAGATGGTTGGCATGGTACCTTACGGAAGAGCCAAATCATAATTAAAAAAAGCCACATGAGTAATTTTGAAAGTAATAAGATAATGTTGCTATAACATGAGGGACCTGGGATCAGAAAAGCAATCACTTTTGGGTAAATCGTTCAGCCATTTAACCTTCTTAACATCTGACAAATCCCCTGTAATGGACTCGTGGTTATACCGTACCACCCCGTCTGTGAAGCAGACACTAATAATGTCACTGTTTTATCCTCTTCATTCTGCTGTCAGTTAACCACTGTTTTCTCTGTTAGATAATAATAAAGCTGGTGTGCATTTTACTGTGTTCAGAAATATTGCTCTCTAAATGAGAGGAAATAATTTCAGTTTAATGTCAGGCTCCAGTGAAGGAAGAAATGAACGTGAAAAGCAAGTACCCCCTTGAAATATTTGTTCCAAAAGCAGAATTTATTAGTGCATACTGCATGCCCATTTTTCACCAGGATTTTGTAGAGTCAGGGGGAATTACGTATATGTTGTCACAGCCCCCTTGGCTTTAACAGCACTGCACTCACAACTGGCACCTCATGTTAAAACAGCCCTTTGGAATGAATGATATTTAACTATGGGTACGATAGTGAGAAATCGCAAAACTGAACTTTTTGCTGAGGCCCAGGAATATTAGCTTGCTGCCACAACTCTTGTCACTCTTCGCCTATTTTCCTAAAGAAGGCAAGATCTGCTGAGAGCTTGCTCCAGTGCCCAACCACCCACTCAGACGGCATTATCTCCCCTTCCATATTGTATTATCCACTGTCTGATTTTATTGTCTTTTATCCTTTTAACAGCATTGCCACCTCATGCAGGTGCGAATGAGGAGAAGGTGCCAGCCCAGACCTGGGAGACTGGCTCTGCTACCTCCGTGCAGGAGCCGTGGCAGCTCCATTTCTGCCCCACTGCTCTCCTGCTTCTGCCCCAGCCTGGGGGGTGCTTGGGGGAATAGCAGACCATAAGGAAGAGAATGGTGAATGTCACAGGCAGGGTTTAATCCTGCGGTGTGCACAAGTGGTTGTCTAATGCCTGTCTGTGCTTGTTATCTTGCTTCCAGCACGGAGCAGTACCTCTCTCTGCACTAGCTTTCAGGGAGAAGGTGTTGTGAAGGATCGCTCTCAGTTACTGCAAAAAGGTTGCATAGGCAGCACTGTATTCAGAATTTCAACTCTATTTTCACTTCCCCTGTTGTTCTTTTGCATGTCTAAGTTCTCTAAACTTGCTTAACGATGCGTGCACTCTGATTTTACTTTCAATTATCTTTCACTTTACTATGTTTACTATCTATTATACAGATAGCAATAGATAACTCTTCAGGGGCATTTTTAATAACATGAAGAAAAATGAATTATCTGATTGGAATCAGTTTCTTGTTTATTTCTTCAAGAAATAGCTGTTTTCAGATTTGAAATCTTATTGTAGCATATGCAGACTATGGTAAACATCTAAAGAAAAAAGACGAGCAGCTTGTGGTTGAGCACAAGCAATAAAAGGAGTTTCAAATTTAGTATCCTATTTACTGTAATGTGCTTCTGTCCTTCACATACACTGTAATCCATCCTCTGGCTTGAGTGAGGCATTGACTGAATGCTCAAATAGCCACAGAAGGGAATATTTCACCACGGGATAGTCCAGGAGCTCTATTTTGAGATGTGTTTAACACAGCCTGCCAGCAGACAAGGAGCTCAGGTAGGGCTGATGAGCTGGGCATCTCTGGTGGACAGCTGTCTTCAGACACGACCGAGAGCTTGAAAGCTAAATAGAATGACTGCTGGAGAATACACTCAACAAAAGCTGCAATTTATCTCTGCAACAACCTGGTGTTTGCAGTGAAGTCCACTTTGTCCTGGAAAGCAGTGTAAATGGAAGGAAAGGGTGAATAATACATGAGAGGCGTCCTTTCATGTATGATGACATATGATGGGGCTCAGGCTGTGCGCTTAAGATGCAGGAAATAACGGCATAGAGTGAAGGCGTTCAGCAGAAAGAGAGAAGTGGATTAAGACCAAAACCCCCTACATTTTCAGAAAAGGGTCACGGACAGTGTATCTTTACAGAACGGTGGAGAGAAATTAGAAAATGGCCTGAACCCAACAGAGACTGAGACTGTAACGGGTGAGTCACAGGAACTCAATCACAAGCCCGAGAGGTAGAAAGTGAGCTCAGATTTTCAGTCATCCTCTCCAGGCAGGAATGAGTCAGGCAAACAGACATTTGATGATGCTCATTCTAGAGAGGAACTGGAAAATTTGCAGCAGGAGAAAAGCAGCCGGTGTGTGAGCTGGACGGCTGTACGGGGCTCCGGGAGATCTCAGCCCAGGGCTGCTGGCCAAGGGGAGCGACGAAGAGGTGTCTGAGTGCAGATTCCCAACTGCTCCAGCACCCCCGTGCTCTCATGAGGAGGGCTGAGATAAAATCCTCGTTCAGATGTAACTCTTGTTGCTCTGGCCCTACTACAGTGTCTTTTAGCCAATCTTGTAAATAATAATAGTAAAAAGCATTGTATTGTCTTATTACTTGACCCATGCTTGCTTTGATCCGGATCTTTTGACATTGACTTTAGAGCTGATTTACTTCATGGGTCTGTCGGATTTGGCACTGGAAATACAGTGGGAGATCAGCGAGGCAGATGGAAATGCCTGGCCCCAGCGCTGCACCTCTGGCAGCACCTCGGCCATGTGCGACAGCTACGGGGCTGCTCTGCAAAGCAGGACCCTGCACCCTGCCTGGTGCTGCACAAAGGAGGCTGGGGGTGGAGTGGTGGATCGAGTGCGATCACTATTATACACATTGTTTAGGAAAGGCTGTGATAGAGGAGGCTACTTGGGGAAAAGAAAAGGTTGGAGACCCACACAAGCAGCCACACAAGGGAGCTGCTTGGCGTGCCCCTGCGCTTGCTTTGCTGCAGGATTTGGGGAGGTTTGTGCGTGGGGAAGTCACGAGGCTGCGATCCCGGCAGGAGGGACTGGCTGTTAAGTGACATTATCGGAGAAATTTCTGGAGCAGCGTCCCAGAGCAGCTGCAGCGAGGCTCTCGCTGCGCTGTCTTCACCTCCCAGCAGGCTGAACACCATTCTGTGTGCACAGGAACAGGGTCAAAAGAAGAGGTCCAGGCTAGAGGAGTGAGACCCTTGGCTCCCCGAGAAGTCACGCACAGTGCACCAGGGTGCTGCAGGGAACGTGCCTCTCTCCCTGGCCAAATTTGACCTCCCGTACTATGAGGCTGGGTGGAGAGAGCTCTGCAAGGGCTTCAAGTGAAACGAAAGCCTCTGCCTCAGTCTAAAATTTCCTCCTGAGGCTCAGTGCTGGTGGCCCAAGAAAGCCCTGACAGGCTCTGTGTTGAGTGGTCCACAGCATGGGATAGTCCAGCCTCACCTCTGAAGGCAGCAACTTGCTCTTCTCCTTCTCCAGAGGCTTTCAGTTGGAACAGAATCATGGCCGAATCACAGCCAAGACAATGCTGAACCACAGAGAATACTTGTAAACATGAAGCAAATTCTTTAAGTCTAACCCCTTTTAAAATATTCCCCATGATCAAGGCCCTTTTAAAGTAAAGGTTTTGGTGGTTTTTTTTCCTCCTTTCTCTCTTTTTAAGTGGTTCAAAAAGAATATGCTGTATTACATAACTCCTGCTATTTTTTCAAATATTTAAAGCTGCAGGGCAAAGCTATGCTGGTGAATCGGTGCTGGATAGAGGTGGCTCTGCATCAGGTGATCCCTGGGCTGGGAGGTCGCAGTAGCACCCCAGTGTAGGCTACCGATGGTGGTAGATGCTCTCTCTTGGGCTCTGACCCTTCACCCCTGGTGCTGTAGGAGTTGAGGCATTTTCTGCTCCTTTCACATCTGCTCCTTCTTTCTGCCCAGGTCCTCTCTACCAAGGATGCAGTAAACACAGCTGGATGGGCTAAGGGTGGTCGCAGCAAAACAAACATAAAAAGCATCACTTCCTATGTATGCTGCCCTTAACTCTGGAAATTTTTATGAAATTCCAGGGTCTGAGTCTGGATGAAGAAGTTTTCCTCCCACAGAAAGTGTAAAGATAAATGATTTGGTTATAGAAGCACGATTTGGTGTGAATATTCTCTTGAAATAGAAGAGAGAATTATAAAACCTTTTGTCTTATAAAACGAAGCTCTTACACAAAAAGAGGAAAGAGTGTTAACTCATTTAGAAGGCTCAGGGTTGTTTTAAGGATGTCATGGAAAGCATATGGAAAGCATGCAGCAAAATGTGAAATACCTGAAATCTGAGCATTTTTAATGTTCCTGAAAATCCAGAGGGGGTCTGGGTTTGTGAGGTTTTCAGCTGGAAGGTGGTATTTTCCAAACAATGTTCTCACAGGACATTTTCTAACTTGCTTGAGTGTCAGTGTGGCTATTTAGATAGGGAGCAAATTCAAAGCAAAAGTAAAACCTCTGTAAGTTTAATATCTATTTAGAAATGAAGGGAAAGAGCTGAAAATGAAAAGTAAAAGAAAGAGAATTTTGCAGCTTCAGCATAGCGTAAGATTAAAGTGGGTTTTGTCGCTTTACATAATATCTCAGTTATTAATACATCACATATAAAAAGTGGGCTATTTTAGAAGTAACCTGAAGGCTTGTTAGCAAGGGTTTCTTTCAGTCCCTTTCCGAACAACAGCGTTTCCCCCGTTCAGCTCCTATGCTTATGTTGCCCAAATGTATTAAGGTTCATCAGCCAGATGAAGGAGGGTCTGCAGAGCTTGCAAAGATCATCCTTACTTTTCTGTCCCAAAAGCTCTGTTCTTCATCAGCTGCTTTTCCTCCGCTGTGCGCACAGGGAGCTTCCCTCTGCACTCCGTTCCCCGCAATGGAGATTTTAAAAGTCTGTATTTTCCTTTACCACAAGGGAGCTCTACTGTTGTGCTCAGCGTGTTAACGGGGGCAGTTTGTCATGACATTTTCTGTGGAAATTCCTGTTGTCAGATGAGCTACACGGAGGATCACTCCCTCTCCAGGGCTTGATTAGCCACTGCTGAACTTCAGGACCTCTGCGGCAGCTCTGCTCGGCGTGCACGCGTCTGGGACATCTCCCGCGCACAAGCATCTCCCATTAAATTAATGCCCAGGCTTTGCTTTAATCACGTTAGCAAACCCACAGAGCGACTGGAGCAGTGTGTTTGACTGTGTGGTTCAGCAGGGGCACAAAACAGCATCCAGCCACGTCCCCATCGCTTCTTGGGTTACAATTCAAGGCTGAAGTATTTGTTGAGGAGGACTCAGGGCTTTTAGTGGCATAGATCATTAAAATCCGGACAAGATACACCCTGTCAGGGCTGATTCAAACCTGAAAAAATTCAGTTGCAGTGATTCCTGAATGTATCGAGTGCAATTCACTTTGGCTGAATAACCACATATGCAAAATACGTTTTTTTCTCAGAACTCAGAACATCTTGAGGATGAATTTCATTGTAACATACTTTTTATTGTTCTTTTCAACACAGTTTTCTAAGGAACTGTCTAAAAATTTCTCCTTTTATGTACCAGCTCCCTGCGGCTTCTCCTGGGCTGAAATAACAGTCTTTTCACAATATACCTCAATTAGTGCAAACCACCTTGGAGCAAAAAGGGGGAAAATATCTTGTGTCTATTACCTTTGAAGGAGAAGTTGAGGTAGAAAGCAGTTAACTGCTTATAGAAAAATTCAGCAGAAAGTGAGAAATCCTCCATAATAATTATTGGATCTTTACTAAGCAATGAGAGGCAGATCTTTGCTTTTCTGTTTTGCTCCTATAAAGAAACTTAACACAGCCTACCACTAAGATAAAGTACATGATTGCCACTGGTTTAAGCAGTGAGCTAAGAGTAGATGTTTTACCCTTCCTAAACTGCAGCTGCATGAGTTTTCTTTAGAGGTCTAGGATCCACGGCAGATCCAGCAGCATCTTACTCAAGCTGTGAAGATACAAAGAAATCAGAGCCTATTGGTAGGCACGCGTGTGTGCGTGAGGTTGTAATCAGATATTCAAAGCTGCCAATAATGAGTGATGCCAATGATGTAACTGAAGTGACAGTGTAGAAATGAGTCCTGAGATCTCACACATACAGATTAAAGGTAAGCTGCATCCTATCAACTTTTATGAAGTTCATTTGATGCATATTTTATTTTTTCCACTAAATAAAATGACATGTACTCTTTTGCCTGCAGTTCCCTAGCTCTTCCTGTGAAGTCTTTCAGGACGTCATTTCTTGGAAAGTTCTCCTGAGTAAGTCAACACACAAATGAAATAATGAATTAATATGTCAGCAGACTTGTTTGGATGGGTGGTTTGCAGGAAATAACGCTTCAGTAACAAAGGAGTCATCGTGCAGCAAGGTGCCGTACCATGAGCATTTCATGTCTGATGAGTGTTTGGATGTGTTCCCCAACAGCACACATGTGACAGAGCCATAATAATGATAATAATAAATGACTCTGGTGTGCCTAATCCCCAGGCACTGGTCCATACACTCAAGGCATCTTGGCTACACAGAACTGCCCAGATGCTTATGAATTGCCACTTTCCTGTTATTAGCCTGCCATGCCTGGTCATTCTCTGAATTGATATCGCAAGGTTGATTCAACTCTGATTTACACCACGGTGTCACTGAAAGTCTGCTCATGATTTCCTTGCCCAGAAATAATATTTCCTTGCTCTACATCCCCCACCTGACATTAGCTGACAGAGAAGATCTCATGCTCACTATCTGCAGCTCCCCAGAAGATGTATTTACAAAGACATTGAGTGCACCCTTCTCTTAGCAGAAACCTGCTTACCATGGGACCCACGTGAATTAAGGAGCAAACTTGCTCATATTCCTTAATCTCACCTTGTATCGATGGCTATGGCTCTGCTTCTAGAGAAAGGTAGTATAATTGCTGTAAGTGCTTGTGTTAATAATCAGGCTGCCCTGCACGGAGCGATGCTGTCAGATTTCAATATTGCAGTACAGATTGATTTTGTACATTTTATTTTTAAGGCAAAGTGCAGCCAAAAATGTTTCAAGAATGAAAAGAACATGCTGCAAAAGAACCAGCTGGCTGGGACAAGGCAGCTCCTGGGAGCCACCCTAGTGTAAGTGTTCATGGTGAGGCTCGACAGCACCGTCAGGGTGCTGTGGGTTGCAGGTCAGGGGAATCACTATGCTGCTTTGCAGCCCCTTCCAGCCAGAGCCATAAGGATGCCAACAGGCTCTGGTGCCCTGGGCAGCCCCTCCTGGACCCCCATCCACACACCCTCTGTGCCCCTTGGCCACAGAGCTACATTTCAGCTCAGCCCCTTGGTCCCTGCCTGAGCTGTGCTGCCAGGGTGTTATGCCCAAACCTGTGCCTTTACCTTATGGCTCGATCTGCAGTTGCCCCATCACTATGCACTTACCTGGGGCTCTGGACTGTGGCTGACCCTGACTGTGGCCACTGGACCTGCTCAGCTCTTGCCTAAGTAGTTGGGGGGCTGCATCCCTGGCTGGAGGTGCTGCCCTGCTGTCACCCTTGGTCTTGCTTACCTGTCCCTTGCAGAGCATCCTGCTCTGTCCCTTCCTTGGCTCTGCCATCCAGACTCTGGCTGCAGCCAGCGCAGCAATGACCCAGACCCTCAGATCCTGAAGCAAGAACAGGGGAATAATAATAGTTGTTTTCCAAGTGCATAGTTCCTCTTAAGTGCAACATTTTCCTCTGCACATATGGCTGGAAGAGATGTTAGTCAGTTTGTAGCCAGGAAGAAGGAAATCTCCAGCCCTTGTCTTGGTGATAATGTTCTTGGCAACAAAAAAATGCAAATAAAAAATGCTAGTTTTAAAATCTGGCCCTGTGAAGGCAAAAGGAAAGAGAGATGCGGAGAAAGCACACAGCTACAAAACTGGGAAAATGTGATTTTCTGGGCTTTAGGAAACCTAACACCTTGTCCAAAGCACTTGGATGTCCCTGTCTCATCTGTGGCTGAGTGATCCAGCAGCACAGAAATGTGCTGTCAGTGATATGGAAGCATTGCCTGAGCTAGCAGAAGACACTGACAGTGTGTTTGTGAGCAATAAATCTGGAGGATACGCTCCGGTAACAGCACCAGCCAGATTATGGGGTCTGGAGGCTGTTCCCCTAGAGCTGCTTGAACTGTGGTTAGACAATCTAACAAGGCAGGAGAAATGGTGCTTTGGACTGTGATTTTTCTATGCTTTGCACCTTTGGGAGAAATAAAAATAACCTGTGCTTTGCCAGCAAGCAAGAGAGAAGAACGATATTTTAATATGAGATTAGAATATAAAAGGCAAATGAGAAAATTGAGAGCTGTGAAAAGTGAGGGGAGCAAAGAGGGAATTGGTGCATTGAGTTTTGGTTGGAGATGGCGAAAAACAGTCTCATGGAAAATTGCTCCAGATAAAGATGCTCTCTTCTTCTGTACCTGCACTACTGAGTGAGTCCCTGGCTGTTTTGGAGAAACCAAAATAAGCTGCATCTTTTCTTTCTTTTCCTTTGACATGCCAGCTGAGGGCTTAGAAGATTTTCATGAAGGCCTTCTCTTCCAGTGAGGCTGTCAGGCGTCTGCCAGGCTGGCTGCTGACGGATCCTCCTCCTCCTCCCTCGCACCCCACTGCAGCCTTTCTCCACTCGCCCTGCTCCCGCTGCCAGCTCCTCTCCCTCCCCAGGGCTTGTCAACTCCCTTCCTTCCCTGGGGGCAGAGTGTGAGGTTGAGAAAATCCTTCCCGGCAAGCAGCCCAAGAAGTGTTGCAGAAGAACACCAACATTTTTTTCAGCAGAACCGAACATTTCAGGCAACGTTGCCAAAAAAACCCACTCAACCCCAACAAAGCAGGGAGCTTTGCCCAAAAGAGACAATTCTTGACCCAGTGAAGACTGCCAGGTGAAATTATGTGAAGGGCTGCAGAGATGCAGAGAAAGTCCACCAGGATGGTCAGGAGAGCAGAGAAAGCCTGCTGAAAGCCAGGTGTTCTTCCACTCCCAACTTGAGTGCTGAGGGGAGGTGGGATAGATGTCTACAGATGTATTAGGGAATACGTACCCTGGCAAGGGAGTGGGAAAAGCAGTTTACTTCAAAACAGTGGTTCATTATGAAGCTGGTACACAGAGTTCATGTATAATTCATTCATCATGGCTTGGCTTTGCGGACGAAGATTTGGGAAGGGCTTTAAACGTGAGTACACCCTTCAAGCCTGCGCGGTGGATTTTTTAGGTGAGGCGCAGCGTGCGCGAGACTGGCCCCACCCTTTACCCCTGAGGTTCATCTGCCAGGGCCTAGCGAGCTTGGACGGTGACAGCAAAGTCCTCAGGTCGTAGGTTTGGTTAGAGTATCCTTCTCTTAGATGGATGGCCTTACAGGGCCAAACGAGCTCCATCTGCCCGGGTTTGGAGTTAGAGTTGTCCTTCTCCTAGGATGGTTGCCCGAAGGCTAGTGAGCCCATCCTGCCCGTGGACACACTTTGTCTGACCCTTCAGTTGAGACCTGTCAGGCTTGGGAGACCCTACCGGAGGCATATGCCACCACCAGCATAGCGCTCAACTTCGCAAGGGCACGCAAGCTCTTTCCCCATGGCAAGGGGGTGCCCGTGAAAGATAAACTTCAGCAGGAAATGACCAGGTCTCATCCTTGGGATGCTGTGGCTCTAGGGCAACTCATCTCCTCCTGAGGTGTAGCGAGGGTGGGAGAGGTATACATAAGGGATCCGAGCACATCTCAGCAGCTCCATCAGGTTGTGGAAGTGACTGCATGATGCTTGTGCCTGGAGCAGCAGCTGGGCTTAACGGCTCAGGAGCTCCCTTTTGATGCCACGTGCCTGTATGTGCTCAGCTTTCACCTTTTTTCGCTGTTTGTCTGTTTCCTCAAGCAGTAGAAATCTTTTTTACCTTGGGTGAAACTTGCCAGTGGCAAGAAAAGAAAAAGAGAAAACAATGTGAGAAAAATACTGACAGCATCACTGTCAGAAATGTTTCACTTTTTCCCCCCAATGCCACCACAAATCCACTCTGAGTCTATTTTACATTTGCTTTTGAAACATCTGCATTCAGAAACTGCTTCAGCTCAGCTCTGTCATCTTGTCTGTTATGTGCAAATCATTTACTTCTTAAAACGTTAACACGAAATAACTTTGTTTCATCGCAGTTAGAACTCTTTTCTTGGCATTCACATATGGATTCTTTGTTTTGGGAAGAAGGGGACATGATGGATGGGCACAAAGCAGTGCCTGATCCCTGAGCAGTGGATCAGAAACTTCTCCATGTGTCATGCCACGTGAACAAAGGAATGCTGGAAGGTGGAAAGCTGCTGGCGGTGGGGAATAATTTCATGAAGCATTCACTTAAGTGACAATCACTGAGAGCAAGAATTTTGACAAGAATTCCAAAGGAATTTGGGGATTGTAGGAATATAAAGAATATTCATTTTTCATTATTGATTATAATTGGAATTGTGGAAAAGCTGTTCAGCTTTGTGCATTTTATTGCTTATGACCTAGCCAGCAGTTTTCAAATACCAAACCACTACCGCTGTCATAAACTGACATTAAACCCAGGTAGGTATTGTCTGAAAGCCCTTCCTGTTTAATCGCTGATTAATGGCTATTTCAGTAGATCGGTGGTCTCATTTCTGTCCTCAGTGGCCACATCTGGATGTGGAAGGAAACCCAGGCCACAGCTGCCCACCTGGCTGGAGGTCTGGGTGAGAAGGGGAGCTGCTGAGCAGGTCACGGAGTCTGAGCCTATTTTATCACCTAAATAGAAAGACCAAGATGGAGTCGCTGGGGCGGTGCATGAGAACTTGCCCTGCTGCATTTGTGGTACTGCCATCTTACAGAACAAGGATCTTGTGTCTCATTATGAAAGAGGAAAAAAAAACATTAACATTATCCCCAAAGCTCATTCATCTGTTAAAATTCTCATATGCAATTCTTTTCTGCTCTCCATCTACTTATATCTGTCCCCGAGGAAGAATTAAGGGCTGAAACACACCTCAAATAACACTGGAAAATGATTCAAATAATAAACTGACAGAGAAAAGCAAGGGCAAACCGTACCATGGAGACAGAGCTGGGTAAAACTTGAAATGTCTTGAAGACAAGAAATGCTAAAATTTTGTGGCGTGATTTTGTTCCAATTTGGAATGAAAACCAATTTTTTTTTTTTTTTTTTTGTGTGTGTGTAATAAAAAGAAAATATGAAAAGTGTGGTTAGTAACCATTTTTAATTCAAGGATTGTGCTTCAAGTCTGGTTAAAGTCATCTGCAGTTCTCTGTTTTTATATTGGTCTCGTATTTCTTCCACAGTTTCAGTGACCAAGCGTGACATGAAGAAGTGCTAAAGTGACCTTATGAATCCAGCATGAAATACAATACTAATCCAAATTGCCCATAATGATGATATTTTAGTGGTGAATCCACCTCCTTCCGGAATACCTAGTCGAGGCATTTTAATTCTTTTCTTGAAAATATTTTTTTTCAAACAATAAATAAACACAAGATATGCTGAACACTTTGTCCACTTACACTCACAGGTGATGGTCCTCACTTCCAGTCACTTCACCTCTTAAGTATTCTAACTGACCCTGGTGAATA
This sequence comes from Bucorvus abyssinicus, assembly GCA_009769605.1. Taxonomy (NCBI): domain Eukaryota; kingdom Metazoa; phylum Chordata; class Aves; order Bucerotiformes; family Bucorvidae; genus Bucorvus; species Bucorvus abyssinicus. The sequence goes on from CM020041.1 coordinate 8,767,388, forward strand.
ACTGAGCTCTGACCCTTGTAAGCTTCTGGAAGAACTTGAAATTTTGGACCAGGAAAAACTCTGAACATCCCAGCCTGCTTTCAGTGCATCAGAGCTAAAGCAGAAGGAGCTGGAGAAGGAATAGTGCCTGGACCTTGGCTTGGAGGGTGGATCCTTCTGTCCCTGCCTGCATGGGTCCTTCTGTATTTGAAACCTTACTTCTCATTAAAGTAGTAGTGAACTTGTAATGAAAATTTGGGTGACATAAATACACTTTTTTTAATAGCTCAAACTCGATTATCACTTGTTACAAAAAAGCTCACAACTTTGTATACCTAATGTAAGTGAAAATGAAACCATCTGTTGAATGGCTTCCCACTATGGAAGAACAGATGCATAAAACATGTGCCATAAATGGTGCTGGTGGCTTTGAACTTACTGTGGGAGGCCAGATTGTTTTCAATCTTCTCCCACAGTGATTGATTACCCTGTGGGTATTGCTGAAGTGGCATGTGCCACTTTTTGTCTAGCATGAGGCAAAATTGAGTAAATTGATAGTTGTTATACAGACAGAGAGTTCAGCATCTACTGGACTTCCTCTCTAATACCCATCAAGCTACACACAGCTCAGCTCTAGCTGGGTTAAATCAGTGATTTTTCAGCCCAAGGAGTTTGAAGACTCCTGACAGCTTTGCAGTAGAGCTATTAACTCCTGTGTTTCAAATTTGAAAGGTACACACCGTATACTGTTGAAATTACTTCTTGCGTGTATTTCATAATGGTGGTGCAAATGATATGTTGAAAACCCAGAGTGACTTTTTAACCTGAAATGTATGGTAGGATTCCTGTGCTTCAGGAGGTAAATGTTCATCTTTGCACAAACCAGCCTGCAAGATTAAGGATACAAAAAAGATACCAGAATATCTTGGAGCTGTTGCTTGAGGAGTCTCAAAAGGCTGTTGCTGCTGGTAACACTGTAATGGGAAGTGTGTTTGTGTTTGGACCTTCAGAGTTGGCTTTTGCTGGTGATGGGCAGAGTGTGCATCAGGTTTTGTTTAGTGACAGTTCTGATAAGCATGCACAAAGATACAGAGAGGATAATCCTATAATCTTGGGGTTTTTTCATTAACTAGATCCATACTTTGATTTCATCTCCTACTTTTCCAACTTTGTCCTGGAATTGTTCCATCTGAGACCTGTGGGTTTTGGAAGAGCTTTTGTTTCTACCACCTTCAGCAGGCTGGAAGTGCATTAGCTGAAATGCCCGTCAGATAGTTCACCTTTGGAGGTGTGAGTACTCACCACAACATTTCAGGGTTATTTTAACAGTTCTGCTTGCCTTTTCCCTTCATTGAGAACATGTAATAGACAGGACAGAGAAGAACCAGCCTCTGGTTTATCTCAGTGGAGTCTAGTTTTCTCATTATCTTGTGCAATCAACCCTTGAACAAATCTAGTTTAATGACATTTTGTGTAGGGGTAGACAAGAATTTCTCAAGAGCTCCATAAGAGGATTTCTCTGAACATACATCACTTCTCCAATCTCCTTGTCCTTTCTTCTGCTCCTTTGTTGCTCAGTGAAAGTGCTATTTGCTGTAAAACATTTCTTTTCACTAGCTACAGACATGCAGAAATTCAGATAATGTTTCTTTTAAAGAAACTCTTAGGGGTTTTTAAATACGTGAATACATGTAAGCGAGTTCTTTGAAGATCATTTTTGGTCTGCTGAGGCTCATAAAAATCACTGAATATTTATACAACCACCACAACAAAAGGAAAGAAGAAAAATATCAAGTATAGACTAGAGAAACTGCTTTAAAACGATCTTAATCTTTTTGGGAAATGACTTTGAATGCAGTTGTCAAAGAAGCCTCAGGGAATTAGGTGCTCAAATTCCATTAAACTTCATAAGAACATAATCATCTCATCACCATGGTCTCCTAAGCAGATCCGAGCTATGTTCTGAATATTGTTACAGAAAGAAGTTTTTAGAAATTAATGATTTGTGTCTCTTTTAAAAACACAGGATCATTTGATTTCCTTCTCATTTGGAAGATCAGTTGTAGTTTTGGTTTGCAATGAAGAGCTTCATGAAATGTGACAGGAAAACGCTGCCTCCATTCCCGCCTGCAAATTCCATTTGGGAAGAATTTAATCATTTTTACATTTGTCCAGGATTTCTCAATAGACGTGAAGCCCAGCTGAAATGCTGAGAAGGAGTGCAGGGGGGCTGCAGTGTCCAGGGTCCAGCATCAGCTGCTTGGCTTGTGAAATAGGGGAGGGAATGACACGTGAGCGATCAGCTGGCAAAAAGCAAGTTCTGCAAGAAGGGTGATAACAAGCAAAGGATCTGGGGAAAGCCAGCCATGGGTCTCACTGCTGTACTAATTTGGGGATAAATCACAGCCTGAAAAGACCAAGTCATCACACCAATGCAAAAAACTGTTCTTGTACAGGCATAAAATTGGCAGGATCTGGTCTAGTTTGCTCCTGCTCCTGATCTCGCCAAAAGGAATGAACTGGCTTTCTGAATGGAGCTTGTCACTGCGCCAGCCCATCAGCCTGGCTAAACTCATTCATTAATTACATTACAAATATGATTCGGATGGAAGAGAAAACCATGCGAGTCTATCCATTTCGGCTTCCTAATAATCCTCTGACCTTTGCGGCTGCAAAGACTAAACAAACAAGACTTGCAAAAGATAAAGTTTATGTGTACATATAATATATAGGTACAGATGATACCAGAACAATTCTATTAGTCTTCTATTTTGGACTTGCAGAAGGCTAGTGTTTGAAATCGTAACAACTGTGTCTATTTGTGAACTGCCAAATCAGGATTTAAACGCTTTTGGTGATCAGCTTTCTACCATACATTCAAAGAGGCTGAATCCTTTCCCTTTAAAGTTAGGAAAAGCTTTGAAAACTAATTTAGTGCAAGTTTTTAATAAAGATATTTAATATTCAAAGAGAGCATTCTCTAAAAAATTGTTCCTTGAATTAGGAAGGCAGCAGGAGCAGTCTCCTATTTACCCTTCTGTAGGTCTGTCCCCATCTAACAGTCATTTTCCTTTTCACAATTTCAAATTATTTCTTTTTCATCCTTTCCTCTTCATCCCTGTCAGTGAATTCATTATTCATTTTACTGACACACCTACTAAGTGAGCTAAGCCTATTATGATTAGCTTCAAAATATGCTAATCAAAAAGCCTACAGTATAAATATTTAATTTTCAGATTTTAGTAAATCTACCTTATCAAAAGTAAAAGGAAAGAAAATGAAGCCACAGAGCACATGTATTATGTATACTATTATTATAGGAATGTATGAGAAAGCCTCCATAGAAAAGCCTCAATTTTTAAATTTTTTTTTTCTGAAAGAATGGTCCTGTTGAGAACTGTTATTGCAGTGAGTAGGTAGGCAGCCTATACCTACGCGGTGATGGTAATTAGAGCAGTGCCTCGTCGTTCTGACAGGCAGCATTGCTATCTGATCAGCTGGATTCAGCCCAGCAATACTTTCACACTGAACAGTCAATTTCTTTAAAAATATTTAATTTTATCTGCATTTGGGTGACTCTCATCATGTTTTCAGCCAACTCAACGAGGATCAGAGCCAGTTCTAATACCTGCAAGCCACATCAGAGTGAGCCTCCCTTTCTTGATGGGTGGTTACGAACAAGGAGAGGGACCGCGTAGTCCCAGGGATGTACCACTGTGCATCAAAGGGTGGAAAGGCTAAAAACTGTCAAGGATCCACAGAGAAGCCTTGTCAGAAGGGGAGGAGAAACAACAGCTTCCTGAAACATCCTCCTAAAGATACTTATCTTGGCCTTCATGCTTTGAAGTGCCCGGCATTGTGCTGGAAGGAAATACTGCTCTCCCAGCCATGTCTGTGGACTGTAAGACTGAACAGGGGAGAAAAGTCTCGCTTGAAAAGATGCAGTCTTTGGAGTGTTTGCTTGTTGTTTGTGGGTTTTTTTTGTTTGGTTTGGTTTTTTTTTCTTCCAGAGCTTCCCATAGTTCAATATTCAAATGTCAATTGATTTAACAGTCCATGACCTACAGCTTTTGTTTCTAGGCTATTTTGTGAGTTGCTCATTTCTGTATGTTTTCGCATCAGCAATAAACATAAATTTCCTTGATCTATGGGTGGGAAGAGACTAACTTCTGAACCTGTGTTTAATCTCATCTTTTGACTTTCTAAAGGGTTTGGGGCCCTCGTGCATTGCCAGTGGACTGACAGAAAGGTGGAAGGTGAGGCTGTCGTATCACTTGAGTATTTGTCCTAACTCTAAAAGAGAATATTTCTAGAGGAAGAGGAGTTCTGTGTCCGTTGCTGTTGACAAACAAATGGAAAATGCAGCTAGTAGAGAAGTTTCATTTGCATCAGATTACTTCCTTGAAAGTCCTTAGGAATGAACATTACTGTCCACACATTCATAATTGATTAATGGGACAGTTTTTAATGTTCTTTTGGTCTGATATAGCGCAAAAGCCTGAGATATGTGAATTCATGCAAGGGCAAATTCTCAGCCTTTCCCAGGATGGTTTCACTTAAGAAGTAGAAACTTCAGCTTCCTGCAGCTGTCCCAGGTTATCTGCACACACGGGTTTATTCCGTTTTAAAAACCCAGAGGTTGCCCTGGATCTTTTCCAGAATATATTCTGTATCTTATACTGTACACGAGCAATTATTCTACAACGTCACAAGATTGTGCAAGCCTAAGGAACTGTGTATCTCATGTTGTGTATTTTTTGCATGTGACATTAAAGATTCTTACATATCTATCTGAAATAGTTGAAAGCATTAAAAGGAAGCCAAAATCCACTCTGATTTTATTTTCCAGAGGTATTTCTACAACCACGAACTACATTTTAAAAGCCACTAAGGTAGCTAGATCAAAGCAGAAACATGATATGGAGTGCTGTTAATGTTACCTTGCTTTCTCCAATCATATTCCTTCTCATTGGTATAAATCTTTTCATACTACGAGAAAGCACAGAATCCCACATCCCTACCAAACTGAAATAAAAATGTGCACAGTATGAAAATATCAGCAATCAATAATTCCCAAACTGGCTTCCATCAGCGGCTACCCAAAACTATCGTACTGCCCGAGGACAATTTCCTGCTGAAAACCCAGTCTGAAACAAGCGATTAAATGAACGAGTGATGATAATGTGCTTTGAAAGTTAAGCCAGGGGTGAGTAAATATCTGTGGGTAATAAACATAATTATAAGTATTTAGGAAACCAAGCACAACTCTGAACACAAGCAGAGCATAGTATATCATTAGCTGTTGCAAGCAAAACACATTCAGTTGTGGGACAAGATAATGGCTGGACGTGAGAAACTGTCTGTTCCATTAAGCGCTGTTTTCTCCGCTCTTTAAAATGCCTCTCCGTAAGCTCAGTGCTGCGTTATGAGCATTTAACATGCTCGATGATACATTTATACATTCCATAATTCAAAATTGCTTCCGTACCCTCAAAAGACTCTTTGGCCAATGCTATTTTAAGAGATAGCTTAACGAGAAGAAAATCTGGGTCTTTTACAAATGAGCTTACTCCTATGCCACACGGATCACGGTGAGATTTGACTGGGAGAAGCCCTTGGGGGTTGAACTAGAACACATCAGCTCACGTTTTGAGCTATTCACTTGCATCATATTTTCAGACAATAAAGGAGAGTAATTCAAGATTTAAACTTTGATGGCTTCAATTGCTTAGCAACAGACTCATCAAACTCAGATGGTTTCAGCTATGAAACTGAGAGAACTATTGGGAGCTGGGAAACAAATGATATATTAACCTAGCTAGTTTTGTTATTTCTTTGCCTTCCTTGCAGGAGAACAGATTAGGTAAAATCCAGTACAAGCAGCCATTGCAGGCTGAAAAAGCCAAGTGATTTGGCCTTTAAGGAAGCTGTTAGCAAACGTTTCTTTTTTGGGATATACAGGCAAGAGGACAGAGTTATCAGGAAATAATCTTCAGAGCTTGGTATAGCTCTGCAGAGCACAAGTTTTGAATCAACAGGTCCTCACTGTTGTCAAACAGATTTCCTGATTAGTGTTTAAAAAAAACCAACAACAAACCTATTTCATGCCACTAGAAACCTATTTTCCTGCCAGTTGAAGCCTGGGGATTTTTGCTATAAATATTGATACGCCCCCGCAATCATTCTTCTGACTCATTCATTCTCTTTCCTGTTCCCATCTTTGGCTTTGGTTTTCACGCTGACGCTACACTTACTCACCGAGTGGTAGAGTCACTGCTGCCTTCAGCACGACTTTAAAAGCCTTCCTTTCAAATCTTTGGAGAGAAAGCACAGTCCGACAGGTCACCTTCTGTTTGTCCTGCCTGCTTAGGAAGCCGTCTGCCTAGGAAGCAGGCTCGTACCGCGGCAGCACCTGTGCCGCAAGCCTGGGGAGTTGCTCCCCCCATCCCAACACGGGTCTGTGTGCCACTGGGCTTGTTGGGGTGTTCCCCTTCCCTCTGCTCCTCCTGTCCCTCTGCAGCCTTGTGCAAGTGCTGCTGGAATGGCCGAATGGAAAGGTTTCCTTGTAGCACAGTTTGTCTCTTTTTTCCTCTCTTAAATAAACAGATTGCTCCAAAAAGAGTCAAAAGCAAATCCCGAAGAAGCCAGGAGAGCTTTCCCTCTGCTGCTAGATCGGGACAAAGCACTGTGAGAACAGCAGTGACCCTGCCTGTGATTAGAGGATGCGCTGGTTGAAGCATGCGAAGCATGGAAGGGTACGACCAGCTCTTTGGGTAAAGGGATGTATGGATTTCACAGGATTTCATGGCTGATCTCTAGTAATGTTTGGAGGTTTGCAAACCCAATTTCCTTTCACTCATCTTTTCCAATTTTACATTTAAGCCTGCAGGTTTTCAAGGTGCTTCAGCTAAAACCACGCTTACGTAAGAGGTAGGAATTACTGATTTTGGTTTTCCGCCTTCCTCGAGTGTGATTCCAGGTTTGCTGAGGTAACTTCTTTTCACTTCAGTGGTTTTTGAACTGGGTCCTCCAACAGTTTTCAACCATGACAATACTGTCACTTTGCATGTAGAAATACTTTGTTATAATAGTGTTTTTTATGGACCTCCTTCAAGGAAACCCCAGATGGGCTGGATCACCTGTTTTTTCCTTTTATTCATTAGCCAGGTAACATTATTGATTGAGCAAGCAGTGTTCTCCTGTAAATAGCTATTACAGTTCATTTGTAACTCCTTGTGATCTTCTAGTAGTTTTATTATTTTACCTCGTATATTTTCAATCAGTTTCCTTGTAAACTAACTTGAACTTGTTAGTTAAAAATACCCGTCCTGCCCTTCAAAAGGCAGCTCCAGATCTCGGGTACAGTTTCCAGTTTCAGCATTCTATTTTTGACATTGATTGATGTCAATATTGATATATGGACATTAACTCCTTTTCAAGATCCTTCAGATCTCTTGCATGAATAATCTCTGATCTAATGACCATTGTCTGGTCTTTAACCAGTTCTTGTTATCCACCGCCCCAGGCCTTTTCAGTTTATTACCTTGCTGCAATTTGTAAATACAAAGAAATGACAGCCCTGGCTATGTTTGAGATGCTATTGTCTGAACTTGGAATGTAAAAAGAATTTAAAAATATGCAAAAGCCTCTCCAAAATGAGATGCTAAGACATTCAAACAGTGCTGACAATTGAATCAACTGTTCACAATCTTGCAAACAAGCAGTTTTCCTCCCAGAAATGTGGCCATAGAGATGAAATCACCAGCTCTGCTGGTTCAGGCTTGGGGAACAATTTTAGTCTTACCTGAACAGTTCCCTTTGAATCCTGGCTTCAGGTGATTTTCTGATAAACTAGTTGCTCTGTGCTGAATACCACTCCTGCCCTGTGCCAGTTCCTTTATCATTAGTCGACCTGCTCTTGCATCCTCACTCTCCAGCCCCGTGCATTAAACTGCAGTAACCTAACGTCTACACCGTTCTGCCTCTAGCCTGGAAAGAGTCCGACCCAGACAGTTTTGATGGGAATTATGCTGGAAAAATAATCCTGAGCTTCCCTATTACATTGCTCAGTCTCTTCGTATTGTTGACTGTGTGTTGGTTGATCACCCTTGGGCTGTGACCACCCAAACACCCAGGGTGATGGCATCTTCCCCAGCTTGGCAAGTGGCTGGCAGCAGTTGTCACCTCTTTGGTGGGCATCTCTGCAGGGAGAGCAGGAGACCCAATGTCTCTGCTCCCTGACAGAGCCCAGGCAAGACAGAGAGGAGGTAGCAAAGGGAAAAAACCACATGGGCATCTGGGCAGGCACCTGCCCTGCTCCTGCCCTTGTTTTCCCTGCTCCTTGACTATAAATAGAGATGCCAGTCTCCAGAGCTGTCAGTCTGACATCCTCCACCCTCATGAAAGTAACTTTTAAGAAGTGACACGGATCGAACAAGTAAAATGCTTTTCAATTTTCATGTAAATTCCATCTTTGCTCTCCTGAGTCTGGAGGTGTCCAAAATTTGAGAAGCAGAAAATAGACAACTTTAAAAGAAACATTAAGCTGTTTGCTAGCTTCTCTGTATAAAAAGCATCCAAATGTGCAGTGTTCTGAGTCTTTAAGTACCGTGAATTGGGTTTTATATTCTCATTTTTTAAAGCTTTGCCCATGATTCGTATGTCAATAAATTGAGCTGTGTTTGTTGTCTGAGCACTTGTACTTCTTCAGTGTCATCGTTGTAACAAGCAGCTCTATAATTTCCCTCTGTTTGCCAACTGATCAGTTAATTACTGGTCCTGGTCCTCAGCACACTGGGTTGTGCCACCCAGCTGAGGTTCGAGCTGGAAAGTTTGCTCAAATATTGTTTTAAACTGTTTATTTCACTGTGTTTTAAGAGAACAGGAACTGGGCACTGTGGGACATGAAGAATAAAATTAACCGCTGTCCCCTTTTCCTCTGACCACGTAGCAGTTCAGGTCTTGTAAAGTCCTTTCCCCGTCTTCACCCCACGGCTGCCAGCTGTGGCATTGCTGCCGCGCACTGCTGTTCCCTCAGGGATACCTTAGAGGAGGTGCAAGAGACCTCAGCAATGCTTAGCACTTGATTCACATATTTCTGGTTAAAAAATTGCACTGGAGAGCTAAAAGCCTCTGTAGAGCAAGGCAGAGCCAGGCAGCAGTACCGTGTGTGCCTGCAGGCAGAGCAGCAAAAACATCTAGAGGTCCCTCTCAGGAGCTCGTTTTCCAGGTTTCCAAAAATGGAGGTGAAAATCCATCCTTTTATCAACTGTGAAAGATTTGAAAGATTTTCTTTTATCCTTAAGAAGACCCTGCTGTGCACGCTCACACTTTGCCTGGGTTCACTGGGAAACTGAGTTATGAGTACAGTGCCCCTAACCATACTTGATTTTTGAAAATGTTGAAATAGAATTAATGTTACTCCAACTGAGGGTCTGGTTCATGTGATGCAATGGCTGAATAATGCTGAGGAGCTGAAACTATTTACATGTGCTCAGAAGACTGAAACGAAGCGGTGGAGTAGACTAGCCCTTGTGTTTTATTATGGGATGAACTAGAGAACAGTGAGCTAAGCAAGAAGAGCGTGCCAGCTGACATGTGAATTGCTTGAGCTCGAGGAAAGTCCCACGGATGTTTCAGCTGACAGGTATCAACTGACATGTCATGATGTTTTGGAATTTTTCCTCCTGTTCCCCAACCACTGAATACAGAAGGAATTTTGTCTTAGAAATTTATTCCTGGTCTTTCAGTGAGCCTGGGTTCACAGAGAGGATGTGGGAATTTTGAGGTGATAGGTCAGCTTTGGGGCTATTACTGTAGTGAAAATGAGGCTGGCGACAGCTGATGTGCAGTTTATTTTCTACCTCCTGCTGAATACTGGGGGTTTTCTCTGGGGTTTCCAGGTTATCTACGGAAGCTTTGAAATGAAAAGGGATTTCAGTGAATTCTGTCTTTTTCTGGCTGTGAACCAGAAGATCACCCCAGATTTGCACGGTTTTGGTACTTGCCTACATTAATCAAATGATTTCTCTGATAGTGCTTGGTCTGTGGCATGCTCTAAGTGTGTTCACAATCCTTAACTGATGTACAATATCAGGAGGCAGAACACTACTCCTTTTATTGCACACTGTAGTCCTTCAGTATATTTTCCTTATTTGACTGAATTTATAAATATGCAGAAAAGCTTTCCTGGGGAATATCATACCATCTTAATTTTACTTTTGTTGAATGATGTCCAATGTCTGTTTAAAATCCCCTGTTCTGGTGGGTATTCCAGCTGGCAAACTAGAACAGTCAAAGTAAATTCATTTCAAAGTGCAGATTAATATTTGCCAAGATGCACTCACTCTCTTTGCAGCATTCAATCAGCTCTCCCTAAAGCACAATGGGTGGAGAGACTGAAATGGTTGAGATACCTATTGCAATTCACATTGATGTTACTAATGGGAGTTCTAAATGAGAATTGGATCAGGCACTAGATGAATTAATATGGCTTTCTAGTACTTAATTAATCAGTCAGTTTATCAGTAATTATGAACACAGCACTTCTGATCTTCTGGAAAAACTAACCCCCCTCCTAGAAACCTTGCAGATATCTGATTTTCATGACTGAAAAGTGTACATTTATGAGTTGCTCACTACAGTACTGGGGGTTCTTTGGTTGGTTTTTTTTTTAATTGAAAAGTTTTGTGCTTTTTTCTGTTTTTATTAAATGGGCATTTTCATGGAAATCATATGTTCCTACTGCAGAATTTATGTGGAAACAGTCTTTTAATCACCTTTTAACGGAACTGTTTTAAACGTTCTCCAACCAGTTGCAGAGTTTGTCCATGCTGAGTGTCCCCAGAAACCTGGGTTGTTTTAACAGAGAACGTAGAACCACTATAGGTAGGATAGAAGTTTTTATTGTTTCTTAGGAATCCCTAGAAGACGTGTTTATGCCTGAGTGTTTTGAGATTGTATTCATTTGTGATATTTAGGACTGGTTTTTATGCTGGTATTTTATTAGACAGATATGGCTTTAGTGGGAGATTGCAAAACTTGTGATAGATGCACTATAAAGAAATTATTTATTTTGTGATTTGAAGGCAACAACCATAAGGACTGAACAAAATTCAGCTGATTTGCTGGATGAAAAACAGAAATAATTTCACAAGGCAAAGCGTTCTGATCCTGACACCTCTTCCATTTTAGATGCTTAGTTGAGCTGGAGCTCATCTAGAGAAGGAATCGTCCAAAACACTGATGTTCTGAATTAGCCTTGAAGTTAAGAGGTGAAGACAGAGCAGAAGGTCGTTAGATGTCAGTACTGTGGGAGTGGGACCTGAAAAAAGCCGTGGCCTGATCTTGGCTGATTTGTTCTGCAGATCTGTGTTGGATGTTGTGCAATGGGATATAAATCAGGACTCAGACATCTAGGAAGGAGTGGATTACAGCGTATGAGATTAAACTCAGGGGCTGTCATCAGTAAATCTCTCTTTTGTTGATGATTAGTGGGAGAATCAAATGAGACGTTTTAGAGTCTCTTTGTGGGTAATCTGAACAGCCACACTAGGAGTTGGCAAACTGTCTTTTTTGGTTTGGCGTTACTTTTTGCTTTCATTTTGTTCTCTAAGTTTAGTATATATTTTTCACTTACAAAGATGTCTGTATTTTCAATAAAAAAGTTATATTTTCTAAAAAAGAGAAATAAACTCAAATATTATTTGTTTGTTTCATTTGAAAAGTGGCATATTATCTGGTTTTTTTCCTAGACCTTCTGTAAAGCCATCTCAGTTTCAAACTTTTCAGTTTGGGCAGTTGTACAAGGTATTAAAAAGCTTGTTTTTAAGGACTAGCAGGATTTTTTTTTCCCCCCCAGTTAATTCCTCCCTCAGTTTACATCCGTATTGAATTTAAAGTAGACATATTAGGTAGCAAATTTTCACACACCAGCAACTTGCCTTACCAACCATTCTCTTTCTATAAATATTGAAGTTTATATTGAGTTTATACTGGAGAGCACAAAGCTTTCCAAAGGCGATGGATGACACTGCCCTTGAATTTCTCTATGCATTCAATGCGTGGAGATGTGAGGGCACTAAAGTATTCTGGTAAAGCTATCTTATTCAAGATGAAAACACGACAGCCGTAGTTTTCTTTCCTTTCTCTTTCTCCACAGCCTTGGTGGCCTTTCATGGTTGTAGTGACACGAAGAAATTCAGAGCCCTCAGCCTGATGAGTAGCAGTTCATTCCTGTGATTGATACATCCCTGACCAGAGCTGTCACCGAGGCAGAGGTCTGGATTTCAGGAGTCACCTTCCTGTATTTTGCTGTTCTTCATGTTGTTGTGACAGAGAACATACATAAGTATAAAGTTAGGTCTCAAGCAGCGAGCCTGAGGGCACAGTCATAGCCATATCAGAGGTGAAAACGTTACTGCCTTGCTGCCAGCTGACCCTGAACTGAAGGCTTAATATGGCTCAGAAGGAGAACCCAGAGCCCCGCTGGTGGAGGGACAGGTTCACTAGTTGGGACCCAGCACGGAGAAGAGGTCCTTGTATTCTCACTGGCTAGTCTAGGGACCTTGAGCACTGGCTGATGTTGCACAGCCCCACTCTGGATGTGCACGAACCCTCTCTGTGCTCAGCTAATACTGGAAAGGTTTAGTCGATATTTTTCCAACAACAGTTTGAATTTCAGTGGGTTGGTGAACGAAATTGTGGAAAGTGTAGCATCATTCATGACCTTGGTGGACCTTTCACTAGCGAGCTGCTAACAACTCTTTAATGACTGAGTAGCTTTGATGTTCTGCTAACATGCCTTCCACTGCTCCTTTGCAGGAGGTCTTTTCCGGTTCCCTAAGCTTGTTCACTGCCTGCTTGAGCCAATAGCTTTGCCATTTTAATGAGCAAGGAATAGCTTGCTAGACTTGAGCATAAAAATATTTATTTGCATTGTACATGCAGGCTGGAAGGAAATCCTTTAATTAAAACCTGAGAGGTCAGAGAAGATGTATGGGATGAATGAACTCGATTCATTTATTGGTTTATGTATGAATTTGCACAGATTCAATGAACTGGTGAAAGCACAGTAAGTTTAATCCATGCAGTGAAAATTTAAAACATGGAAAGGAAAATCCAGGAAGGCTTCTCTGCCTAAATAATGAAAGTGAGAACAGAGCAGAGATCAATTGAAAAAGCACACATATAGCCAGACTTCTCTGTGTTAGTAACACCTCCAGAATCACTGTTTACTTGAGAAATAGAATTGTACTCTTTGTTTCTCTTTGAATAAGTGTTTAAATATTTTTAGAATATTTTAATTTATCTATTAAATACAATAAATAAAAGGAAGAGGAGGAAGACATATAGTTGCAAAAATATATGGTAATTCTGCCCTCTGATAATGCAAGGTCATATATATAAACTAATCGTTTTGGATTTGGTGATTTTCAACCCACCAAACCTGTATGGGTTTTCAGTAGTGAGGGATTCATCACGTCACAAGGTCTGGAGATCTCTGTGATGGAATGACACTGTGAAGGGATCAATTTGCAGTTGAAAAAGGCAATTCAATATAAGAACGACTCGGCAATTTTGGTAAAGTTAAATGAAAGTGTGTCTAATTTATAAGTTAAGAAAATTTTAGGATTTTAATAGATTTTGTTTCTGCAATGGAAACATAAGGTTCCTCCAGCTCACCATCAAGACATCAAGTGCCATGCACTGCATCAAGGTAATATACATCTGATCCTAATAGAAAAGCTGTAATGTGGATGGATATACTCCACTTCAGAAGTAGAAGAGCAGAGCTGCCCTGAAGCTTCCCTGCAGTGAAGAGCTGAGCCTAGGGTCAACCGAGCATCCATTTGTTTCACTCAGAGATAAAACAATGGGAAATTCTGGCTGCAGGGACTCACCTATCTCCCGTTAAGCAGATTGCGTTGTGATGAGGAGTGTTCTGAGGCTGGAAGGTCCTTTCTGGAGTGCAGTCTGGGTATTGTCAACTCTTGAATAATTCTGCTTTTGGTCGTCTCTGCCTGAGGAAAACTGTGCCTGGTGATAGCACTTCCAGAATTCCCCCCATTATTCAGATAATCCATGTCATTCCCTTGCTTCTGTCACTTCTCATTCCTACACATTTATTTCCCTGCTATTTTGGGCCCAGATCTATTCTTGTGTTGATTGTATTGCTCGATTCAATAATTATTGCACTGGTTTATGGATCAACAGAAATTTGACCCACCGTTTCCACTGCCTACAAACTCTTCAGCTTCTTTATATCTCTTCAAAATTGCTAAACAGGTTCTTTGTGTCCAGCCCCAAGTCTTGCCTTCAGGGATTATGCTCCATTGTCTTGGGCAGCCTTTCTCTGGGGGCTCTGAAAGCACCTTTTCCAGCACTTTGAGCATCTCCCCCTGCGGAAGTTGAGCCTGTTGGTCTCATGCTCAGCACTGTACTCGAGGACAGGCTGTGCCTCATGCTTTGCTTTGTTCATTTATTCACATGGAATTAAAAGTACTTTGCATCAAAAATAATGAATAAGTAGGGCAGGGTAGTGAGTTAAAAATAAGCGGTGACATGCTTCAAGCGTTCCTTCATGTCTGGTTACATCTGATTACTGTGCTACTTGCAGTGACCACTGTCACAGCCATTTCCCTGCACGGTTAGAATAGCTAATACAGCAGCTTCCCTACTGCCGGGCTTCAGGACTGGAACTGCAGAGGAAAATGCAAAGCTGCACTATCCTAACCATAGCACGTGATGAGGAACAATCTCTGTTGGCAAATCCAGCTTTAAAACGCTGTACTGAAAACATTACTCCATTATTTAGAAGGAGTGGGTGGAGCAGTCCTATTACCAGCCACTGCTATTACTCTATTACTGATGCTCTAAAAGTTTTTGAAGAAGACAAGCTGAAGTTGTTCAGTTATTAATAGAGATGTTATATTTTATTCATTTCAGATGAAAAAAACATAGAGGATGATACAAAATTCCCTGAAGTTGAAGGGAGACATGCTTTCAGTACATTGAGTCATTGAAAAGAAGTCGAGTGAAGTGACATTATGAACCTGCATCTTCTGGGTATTTTTTCTACGCATTTCTTTAAGTGGTCTGCTCACACCATCCAGCCAACCCAAACAGCTACCCATTAGGTCCTCTCTTCATGGGGGACTCTTGCAAGTGTTCCCATACCACATTTACTGTGCAAAGGGCTGGAGTGTGGTCCTGTACCTCTGCCACGGTCCTGAGCTAAACCAGGTTGCTGTGCACTACAGAAAGAGAGCTGCGTGATGGGGTTTCCTTTCCTGTGTGCTGCCAAGTGGTACCAGAGGCTGTCTGAAAAATAGAGAGCTGGGTTTTTGGGCCTGCCTTTTGTTTTTGGCTTAGGGCAAGGCTCTGAACACTGTGCTGGTGTTGGGTGGTGGAGAGAGCACCTGCAGAGTAGCACAGATATTTCCTCCTTGTATGAGCTGCAGCAACGCTGGGTTGTGCTAACATGGGGACCGAGTCCTTTTGACGTGTCCTTAAATTCACCCTTGCCCACACATGTGGACAGCTCAGCTGCTGAGTAACAGCGTTGCTTTTACTGGGTGAAATTTGCTCACGATTGACAGCTTTGAGGGACCAGATTCTTGCAGCATTAGAATGAACACTCAGTTCATATTAATGCTCAGAAGCTGTGACAACCGTGATGCACTTTGGGGTTGACACCTGTTCAGTGCTGGTTAATCCTGAATCTGTCCCATTAAAATACAATCATGCTGTCATTTCAAATGAGGCTGTGTTCTGTACAGACATGCACAAAACTGAAAAAGCTTTTTTATTCCACTCCAGCTGCCTGGAGGAGATAAGTCCTATCTATATCTCAGTTCCATGCTTTATATCTATCGGAGACAGGAATCCAATACCCAGATATCACTGAGTTATCACTGCGTTAAAGAGTGGGCAGATATAAATATGCGGCAGTGGACAAATGTATATTTTGTAATTCCTCCGTACAGATTTTGTTAAGGTGAGTTTGCAGGCTTCCTCCCCTGCCATTGTTTTAACAACCCGTGGTTTTGCTGTGCATCTGCATTTGCAGCCTAGCAGAATTTGGCCCAGTTTCTCATTTATTGGTTCCTGAGGGTTAACCCAGTACATTTTTCCTAGGTGCTAAAGGCAACTTGTACCTTGCAGGAGGAATAAAGTGTGTCGTCAGTGTGACAGCCTCCCAAATAAATTGAGAGCTAAGAAATAATATCTGTTAATCTGTTGGAAAGGTTCTGCTGGTGACATCAATATCCACATAGAAAAAGCCCAGCGTGATGTGAATGTTAGCAGTGGCAACTGTATTGGATGCATAAGCAGAAATGCCTCCTGTCATATTTAAGTGGGACAAACTTCTGAGGAAAGGACAAAGATTCCTTACTTTGTCATTCTTTTTGATTTCACTATTTTGATTGTCAGCCTTTCGATTATAAAATACTTAGTATGTTATCAATGATGTAGACGGTAGGACAGTGATAATAGTCCACTACAGAGGAAAAGAAGGAATTGTGACTCAGAACTTTTCCTTTTGCTGAAACTATTACTTGTGATCTGATTTTTTGGTCCCGTTTCGTATACTGTTGTTCTTCTGGGCTGCAGACAGGAATAGAAGTGCTGAAGCAGGACTACAATGTTGGTGCTCTTACAGCTTAGTTCACTCAAAAATCACAGTGCACTTTGGAGATCGCTTAAATTGAGCCTCTCTGTCCTGCCTGTGGAAGGGATGAGCCTCCCAATTCTGGGGAAAGTGTTGTGCAGAAAGAGTGAGTGCTTCTGTGGGGTGAGGTGTTCCATTTGCTTTTTGTGCCATGGTCACACTCCAAACCAGGCTGCTTTCACTTAATACCTGTATGTCAACTTAAAACCATATGTCCTAGCAAGGTGACATGCTAGGATGGAGATGAACAGCAGAAACTCCCACTGAGTCTAGCCTTGAGAAGACAGCTACATTAATTAATATTTTCCATTTGTGATCACAGAGAGACTTTTCAAAGCAGAACCGGAAGATAAACATCTGCCCACAAGTGATCATCAACGGGAGTCCCCTGCTACCTGTATGCACACAAAGGTCAAAATCAAAGTGGAATAACCTGGTTACATTTAACCTCCAACCTGTGCTTTAACATAGAATTTTTGCTATAGGATTATTCAGAAGTGATAAACATGTAGGAAAGGAAATGCCCAAACCCCAGAAGTTACATGAGAGTAATGCTTTTAAATTCATGGGAACTTCAGAAATTAGAACAAAACCCAACCTTTCCAGAAGACCTGCTTTGTGTCCTGGATCATTGTTGATGAAAGATTACTGGTGGTGTTTGGCTCCTGTTCTCCCAACCATATGCAGACTCATGCAAGGAGTCATTAAAACTGGTACCATCTGTGGCTGATAGTTTATAAGCCTTAATTAGTCAAAGTTTATCCTTACGCTGAACATAACCAGTGTGTTTAGCAGACAGTAGGCCCACACATGTCAGCAAGAAGATTTCCTCTAGATATGCCATCATCCATGTCAGAAGAGTGGGAGGGGATCTTTAAGGAGATGGCTACAAATGGCTGCAAAGAGAGACTTTTCCCTGTGGTATTCCAAGGATGAGGTTAACACAATCACTTTCCTATGTCCTATGGAAGATATCTTCTCTGTAACTTATTAACAGATGAACACATGCAGCTGAAACTATTGTAATACTTCAACTAAAAGGGATAGTTGGTGTGAACGCATCTTGATGACATCTGTCATCTCCAGCACTGCCACAGAAGGACTTTAAAGCCTAGAAAAACAGTTTTTAATTTCTTCAGCCATGATCTATTTTGGACTGGTATTCTTATAATCTGATTTTAGGCAGGCTTGAGAGCTAGTTTAGCATGATTGTCAGCAGTTCGCCCCATCCTAAGGTAAGATGAACCAGATGAATTGTCTGTCTCTCTCCTCTGACTAGGTGACTAGTTTTGATTAAACCTTCTCCTTTCAAGCTTAGGTGAGCATTGTGGTTTAACCCTAGCTGGCAAGTAAGCACCACACAGCTTCTTGCTCACTCCTTCACAGTTAACACCAGCACAGTGAGAGCAATCCTTTGGTGCTGAGGCACTGTGCGATATTCTCTACTGCTTCCACCTTAACTCTGTCAGGATTTAGCTTCAGGTGTCTGGAATTAAAAAACAGTAGGCCAGCCCTTAATGTCACAGTTAATACCTTTTTCTTGCATGGGTTCCATCTAGCTCTGGTCCCTGAATATCAGCAAAGTTAGGCAAGTGGTTTGCTCCAAGCAGCTCTGTTGAGAAAAGCAGGTAGCAGAGCTCTTAGATTGAAGGCTAATCCTTTTGAAAGCTGGGGGATCACAGCAACGATCCTCATCTAAGAGAGCATGAACTATCTCACTGCTTTGTGTTACCGACTGATAATTGGAGCAGAGCTGGCTATAGTTTTGGAGGCAGATGCAAAGCAATTCTTCCAGATGGAAGCCAGAGTGAAGCAGGCAAGATGCCATCTGGAAAGAGAGGGGCCTTGCTGTGCAGATGCACATTACAAAAAACACGGAGATAAAAAATTGGAAAAAAATATATGGCAAATGGGATAGTTCACTGAGTATCTTGCTGCTGACTCCTGCCTTTCCATGAGTGCATTGTGCAGAGCAGCATGTACTCTGGTAATAAAGCCCAGAGTAATAATTTATTTCCATCTTTCTGGATTTAGCTGCTGGTTTTGGGGTTTTTTTGGGTTTGGGTGGGTTGGTTTTTTTGGGGGTTTTTTTTGGGTTTTTTTGAGTCACTTTATTTTGCAGTGTGGAGATTAGCCAGATTTTGTACCCACCTGAATGTCGTAATTCCAAGAGCTGTTGCAAATGGTGAGAAGTTTGGGCTTTTGCATTATACAGCTCCCTACGCTCCACTGTATTTTGCCCAGGAACCGAAATGACAGGAGGCTTCACGCAGTGGATAGGGAGAATTGCGCCATGGAGTTAAAGAATGTGTTTCTTCGCAAGTACTTTTCAGTTTGATATTGGACATGTTCCTTCACAAGAATCTTATAGAGTCAGAAACAAAGAATGGACATGGAGGAGAAAGTGAAAAAGAAAGGATGGTCTGGCTGGTGAACACAGGAATTCCAAAACCCAAATCCAGGCTATTTCCACACTGGTATTTACAGTTGATTTTAGGGTCAGCAAAGCTCATGCAAGTGGCTTTTCGTAGTTGACCTGTCAGCTCAGACTCTGGCAGTAATCTGTCCCAAGCTTAGCGGCTTCCGAATTACCACTGGTTGCCTGAATGTTCCTCCCCAAAGTGTGATGGGAACTCACCTGCACATCACAGTTTTCCTTGCCAGGCAGATGGCTTGTGATTTATCTCAAAGAAGCATCATTTATAGAGTATTAATTCATAGCAATCTGAGGATTAGTGGATGTCAATTCGTTACAGACTGAGAAGGGCAATTTTCTGAGGCAGCTCTTCAATGCAATCCTGTCTAGATTTGTGAATAAATTTGTGTTCGAGAGCCATCAAATCTCAGACAGGGTACATCTGCCACATCATTTTTCAAAAACTTTTTGTCATGGGAACAAACATGACAGAAGTCTGTGATAAGCAGAAATAACAATGATCCATTTCAGCTGCTCTTCAAATACCCTAACGAATTCGAGACTGCACATGGGTGGAGTCAGAACTGCTTGGTTATGTGTTACAGTCCGTATTGCCCTCACCTCTAATAAGGACTTACTTTTAGGACCTTTTTTCCTTCTGGTGGTGCTGTCTGGAAGTCAACAAGTATAAAGAGGTTGCTAAACAGTGAGTATGACTGTACAGCAACAAATGTGTGACAAACGTGACTGTCTTGTAAATACAAATTCAGGGACTTACTATCAAACTCCAACAGTCCACAAAGAAAAATCAAAGCTCTTTCCTCTTGTTCTGCTGCCACTAGGACAGCACGAGGTGGGTAAGCCTGGGATAACGGCTTGAGCAGTTATGAGAAAGCTCTCAAACAGCGTTACAGGAGAACTGGCGTTCTGGGTACCTAATGAGTACATGTATTTCTGATGGGTGAACTGGGGCTTTGGTTTCACCTTTGTTTTACGAAGAGAACTTTTGAAGAGCTTCTTATTTCCTCTGGGATAGAAAATCCAATGGTTCTCCCATTCTTATCCCCAAGAAATTAGACTGCAGACATTGTGCTTCAGGGAATTTTGCCACAGCTGATCTTATTGGACTTAAGAGATATAATTCCATTATAACAGCTCATAATCAGTAGTAAATAACTCACTGTAGGAATCTCAACAGAAACTAATTGAGATTCACTCTCCTAGAGGGATCACCTTTGACTGCTTAGAAAATCCATTAAAATCTACACAATCCCCTGGAAAAATAAACAGATTGTTCTTTCTTGGAGAAAGCCACGCTGAAAGGTCAATGGACAGAGAGAAGAACTGAAGAAATTGTGAGAAGAGGGACTGTAGCTCATAAAAAATTAGGATGAGGATGCTGGGGGAAAAGATCTTTGACTCAGGCCTTGATGAATCTTAATGTGAAGATATGATTTAAAATGCTGTTGCTTATTCATGCCAATCAAAATAGCTGCCCATGTTTTCCATGTGTAGCCCTAGAAGGCTGCTGCTGTTTGAGTCTGAATGCACACGCTGCTTTTAGGTAAGTCACTGCAGAGAGCATGTACACAAATAGAAAGAAAATATGAAATGAGACAAAATATCACAATCAGACAGTACTTAAAGCAGGTGGATAATCAGTGGTAGGGCTTTGGACCCTACCTGGGTTTGCAAAGCTTTGCAAAGGCGAGAGATCCCACTGACTAGCTGAGTGATTGTTTCCTGCTCGCACAGCACTGCAGGTAGACAACAATTCCTGTGTCTTGCTGGCTCTCTGGCTGGAAAACTGGATTCTTTCTTCTGGGTACGATGGTGCCAAAGGGCTCCTGCCGAGTTCTGGAAGGACTGCACAGAGGGCTAAAAGCAGCTGGCCACATGGCCAGGTGATGAACTGGCCGGCCATTCATGCGGGGCCCTGGTTCAGCAGCCAGCCGCATCCCTAGTGCCCACATCGCCTCAGAGGCTGTGGAAGAGCGGCTTGGCAGCTGCTCATCAGCAGTGTTTGATCCCGTGGAAAGCACTGTCTCTTGATGTGGTTTTGCAGGTGATGAGAAGACAGCTGCTTACCTAAAAACTGTTTATAGTCCCTGACTTTGTGCTCTGAGCACTGGGCTCCAGGGGTAGTCAGAGGAACCACTTTGTTGATAGGACTGTGAGGTTTTGTTCAGATTAACCACCACCAACAACAACAAAAAAAATCACATTGGAAAAGATTAGAGCAAGGAGTTTGGAAACAAAGCCTTTTTTCAAAGTGTTGTTTCTAGGTTGGAGCAGAGAAACTGAGAGCAGCAATTTAAACTTTCAGCTTCTCTACTAAGCAGTATTAATGAGGGTCCAGTGTTAATTGACTGCACTGTGCTTTGAATCAGACTGTTAGTGCTGGACTGACACCTGACAAACTGGAAAAAATGAGCAGCTTTACAAACCTATTCTTTATAGACTGGCAAAAATGAATACATCAATCAGGAATAAGATGGAAACTGCAATATAGAAATGAAAGCTGTCACAATACTGGCCAGATGTACATGAGTGATCAAAGAATAAACAAATCATTAAGTGAAACAGTTTCCGTCTGGTGCCATTACTTATACGAAGAATTGAAAAAGTGCAGCCAGTCATTTAGAAATTTTGCATTATTGGTGTCCATATTGTTCTGAATGTCCCATTTCCAAATACAAGCAATAGTGTAAGAAAGTGTAGGAAATGTCCTACGGGATAAGACAAATAGCCCAGTACTCTCTACCTGGCAGAGACAGCAGGAGCTGCTATTTAGGAAGAACACAGGATAAAGGCTCACATCCCCCCTCTCAACCCCAGTCACTGTATTTAGGGTGTCAGAGGGCACATCCCTACCCAGTCCTCCAAGCATCCATTCAGATATCTGCAGTGCAGGAATTCATCTTATCCCTTCGTTATCCTGCTAATACTATTAGTGACCATGAGTGCCTGTGGCAGCCAGTTCCACTTGTTCATTGCTGTGCAATTACTTTAATATAGAATTGCAGCTCTGTATTCACTTTAGTCACCCTCTTCATGAATTTTGTCTGCCCCGGCTGCCTTCTCTCCAAACCAAAGACATTCTTCCTCTTGATCATTTTAGCTTTTTCTCTGCCTCCACTACTTTCTTGAGGTGTGGAGACTGGGGCGTCCACAGTACTAAGACATGAGTATGACCGACTTTTAAATAACTGCAAAATGATGCTGTCTTGGCTCCTGCTGCACAATGCCCTGATGATTTCTGAGAACTGGCACTGATGATTCCGGGATCTCTCTTCATAGATGTCAGTGCCCGTTCTGAGTTCAGCCTCCTGTAGGCATGGTTTATATTCTTTTCTCCTAGATATATCACCTGAAGTTTATCTATCTTGAAGTTCATCTGCCAGTCCTGTGCCCAGTGCTTGGTTTTGTGAGGTCCTCAATCCGCATAACTTCTGTGCATTTGGTAGCTGTCTAAGAGCCTGGCTCAGCTGGAAGGAGGCTCTAGATCCACAGGTTTCCACAAGCTTAGCCATAATTCAGCAGGGAGACTGTGGCAAAATTCTGTACTGGAAACACCTAACTCTCTCTGCCTTCTGAAAGAGCATTCAG
This sequence comes from Bucorvus abyssinicus, assembly GCA_009769605.1. NCBI lineage: Eukaryota > Metazoa > Chordata > Aves > Bucerotiformes > Bucorvidae > Bucorvus > Bucorvus abyssinicus. Next base: position 8,790,064 of record CM020041.1, read on the forward strand.
ACATGTTCTAGCTCCAGTTCCTAAGGGGGTGTAGCACTGTGACTAATTTTACACATATCAGAAATCCCAAGGAAAGGTTACATACACCTAAAGTAAATATCTCAACACCTTCCCAAAACCAAAAGCATTATCTAACAACATAACCTTAGGTGACTCAAGCCCTTGATTCTCTCTCATACACACAGATTTTACTGAGCTGGAAGAAGGTTTCTCCAACAGCTGCAAGGGGTCTTCATCTCAGCAACATGCTATATAAACTGTCACCTCCAAAGACGGTGACAAGCTGACAGCTTCCTAATACGAGTGTAGCACATGAGCATTGCTGCCCCAAGGCGGGCAGAAGAGCTCTTTTGCAAGTGCTGCAAATTAAAACCAGTGTGTCTTTGTAATATGAGATAGTGATGTGCTGGGAGGGAGGTACCTGACATCGACAATAGGCCGTGGAGATGCTCAGTTCATTGGGAAAAGCGGAAGCTGATTAGAAATGTGCACTCAGCTCTCGATGTCTGCTGTGAAGTATCTGCATCAAATCTCCATCTTGATTTTTTTCTGTGACTCAGATGAAATCTTGGCCACTGGGAAGCTGATGTTTAGTGATAAAAATAGATTCCTTTATTTAGTTCATAAGGCAGCAGGTGGCGTTTAGCCCAGTCTGTGTTTTGAGAGGCATCAGAAACGATCTGACTGGGAGTCTGTGCACAGCTCCAACTTCCATGTTTGCGAATGTCTACATAAACCAGCATTTTGAGACCCCCAGCTGCGCTTCCACAGCTCCTTCATAATGCCTTTCTGTAGCACAGAGAGAAAAAGTACCAGAACGTCAATTTGCTTCCCTTTCCCAAAACAACCTTGAATTAATTGTTTTCTGTGAGGATGAGATGCAAAACAAAGTGTCAAGATAAAACTACCTGCAAATGTGCCTGCTGGCTGCCAAACAACTGCAGTCATTCCCTCACCTTGTGATCAATAATATGTGCTCAATAACAGCTTATTGATAGTTCATTAAAAAAGTCTGCCCTGTGCTTTTGTCTAATTTTTCATTAATAGATTAACATTACCTTTTATTGTCCACTGTCTAACCACACACGTTGGTTCTGATACAGCTTGCTTGTTCGCAGGAGAACAAGCAGTTCAGAGTACAAAAGTTCATATTCCATCAACAGTCCTTATAATTTTACCAGCTCCCCCTCACAAATATCTCTAGTGACACTGAAAATTACTTTCAGAAAAAGTAATTTATTGGGCTATTGGGTTTGTATGCTCTTTCTTAGCAAAGAATATGCATAACTTCCTACTGATAGCTCTTAAAAATATTTGTCACATCATGTCCACTGCTTCAAGATGTGAGCTGGTATAGAGCTTAAAAATAGCTACTTGAAGATGATTGGATTGGCCTAAAGCCAGGCTGGGTTCAAGGAGGAGCAAATGTGACTTAAATTTGCTTTTGCTCATTCGTGTCCTAAACTCTGTCTCTAGCCTGGATGAAACTAATTCAAATTGTACAGCATGTGTAAAAAAGAGTGAGAATGAGAAGAGAGTGGAATTTTCACTCCAGTTCCCCTGTTGTTTTCATCACTGACTACGGTAGCACATTTGCCACATTTTAGGCACTGCAGAGTCTGTAAAACGAAGTTGGCAGTCGTTGAAGGAATCAGTGGAAGGTTGTTTCCCCAAATGGAGAGTAAGAGAAGAAGGTGGAGAGGGAGCTGCCCACCTCCTTCCCAAAGTGCAGCTTTGTACAGCGTCTTTTCTGCAGTTCAAACGTTCTTTAAAGATAGCACGGCATGTTCCTGAGCTAGTTTGACATCTGAGTCACGCAAATCATCGGAATCACCATAGCGATAACAAATACATCATTTGGGAAAAAAATCAGCTGTTTAAGATGGACCACCAGTGCCCCTTAAATAGATGCTCGTTTAACATTTAGGATTTGGAATTCTCCATGAATAGCAATTCTGCTGAATGAAATGCCAAGTAATTCCACCTCTGTGTGTGGCTGGCTTTGACATTTCCAAGCATAGCCTTTCTCCTGGGCCATCATTTTGCACCCACACTTGTCTGACAACTTGCTGAAGAGATGCATCCAAACAGACAATGAAATGTCTGGATGATTTATGCGGGAGGGAAGTAAACAAAATATCACTGAGAATAAAACCTTTTCAAATGCAACTATAAAAAGCAATATCAGACAGTTCCAAGTGCTGGAGAATTGCTTTTCTCACTGCTGCTTGGCTCATTTCAATTGACTCTTCTGGGATAAGATTTTTCTTAATGAGGTTTGACCAGACTTTGATTTAAATATCTGAAGGCTCCACAACAATTGTTGCTAGGCATTTGGTGCTGTTCATGTTTGGACAGTTAGCTCATGGCCTTGAGCTCTTAGAAATCTGCTGAGATGTTCAGTAAATCTGTAGGACAGGGGCTGGGAAAGTGTCAAGTTCTCTGTCCTGTTCTATTGCTCAGTTTTCATAAATGATGATTACATTTCTGCATATTACAGCTAGAATTTGTTTTGCCTAGGAAATTCTCCATACTTTAATTTTCACTTGGACTCATAGTCTTGTCTCCTTTCAAATAAATAATTGGTTCGCAGTGTTAATCTTCATATGTCCTCTCCTTTTGCCTTTTCCCTTCATCCCCATGATATCTCTCTCTTAATAACAAAATGCAAGAATGAAATGCAAATCATAATTCGCCCCATTTTACCCAGACAGTATCTCGAGAAGCTCTGCACAAAATCTGTGCTGTGCTGCTGAAACAAATGACACATTCATTAGATTCAGCTGAGCATGGGAGGAATATTGAAGATGATGTGCAAACTGTAAACAGGTCACCTTCTTCAAGACAAGGTGGATTGTTTCAATGCAAGACATAATTAAATGCAATTTCATTGAATTCTCCCTGTTGCAGTCTAATGTATGCCTATTTGGGAAACAAGATTATTTTTTAGCAATTCTGACTTTCCTACTGGTGCATATATGTGTTCTAAATTCCTTTTTGGCTCCCAGGGAGCTTATCATTTACAGATTGGGGTTTTTCTGTGTGACTTAGAATGACATCCTAGTTTGCATTGATCTTCTGTTTCAAATGAAAAGATTAAAATATGGGGAGCTATGTCATCCACTTGTGAAGTGCAGTTCCTGATGAATGTGCTGATTTCTCCATTGTGTGAGAAACTGCTAATACTATGTAAAGCTGTTCGAAATATGTTTCAAGGCTACTTTTTGCAGTAAATTCCACCATTATAGAATAGTTTCATCCAACCTCGTGTTGGGTCAAGACAAAGTAAAATAATTTACAATGTGGGCATCTCCAAAACACTTCTCTGGTGAAAATGTAATTGTTTTGTTTTGGAAGTGCCTAATGATCCAAAAGTTGGGTTGATAGTTTTCAAAGTTTTCAGATCTGTAGATGTTGACAGAGCAAATTTATGAGGGGGCAGAAACTTTGTTTTTAGTGTCTGTTTTTCAGACTTTCTGTAACAGACTGCTGGCTGAAAACCGTTTATCATTAGACAAGCACAGGGTAAGGGATAAAGCTCTAGAGAGCTTTCCATCTAAATAGATGAGGCACATGACACAGAGAAGCAGAGGACGGAGACATTTGAACTAGATAGACCTTAGGCAACCAGAACCTTCTCATCTGCTTTTTACTCAGGCACCAGAATGTAACAGGTGTCATATTTTAGTTATTTATTACCCTAAAGTTTCCCAAGCCTGTGTACCAGCCTAGAGTGGCCCAGGTTTGACAGGACTGAGTACCTTGAACATATCTCCTCTTGAGACTGATCAGCGGGGCGCTTCTCTGTCCCAGATTCCAAAGGGAGGAGATCTGGGCTTTCTGCAGATGCTCAACATCTGTCTTGTCAGCTTTTTTGGAAACATGGCTGTTGGAAGGAGGAGGTGATGGTGACAGCACCCTCTCATACTGAGACAGGGGAATGATGCAGGGTCAGCTCTCCCTTTGCCTAAAGGGATTTGAATACAGCCCCCGATTTCCAGGCTCTGGGACACTCTGGAGAGGGTGTGTGTGAAGGCAGGCAGAGGAGGAAAGTCCGTTCTCCACCTGTGCTGGCAAGCCGTGCTGCGTGTGTGAAGAGTTTAAGATTCACAGCAGTGCTCTGCCTGGTGGCCAGGGCACTTCCCTGAGAAAATAAGTACTAAAATTTTTAATAAACTGAAGAGAGGAGGAATTCCTGCTGATGGAGGAGGGACTGAGTGCACCACCCTCCTCCTTTGGTGATACTTCTAGCCACTGGGTATTGTTTAAGGCAGGATTACGGTCACCTTCTCATTCTCCAGTGACTACATTTTAGTCGGTCATCCCTGTCAGCCCTGTGAAAGGAAGAAAATTAGCTCAGATTAATCCCTGTTCCTTGAATTTTCCTGCTGACAGACAGGCTGATGCTGGCTGCTTGTTTTCGAACCGTACCTTCCCTATACACCATGTAGGGACCTTATGTGTCTGTTACCCCTAGGGCGCCTAATATTTCGCATCAAAACACCTACATTTATTTACTGGATCAGACCTAAAATGATTTCCAAGATCCTACTGCATATCAGCAGAAGAAACAGGGCAAAAAAATTATGAATAGTGATTGCAATTAATAACCAGATAAAAGTAGCTGGAAGCTTGCAGGAGTGCTGTGAACCTAGAAAAGGACCTGTTTGTCCTTACTCCCCTCCATCCTTCCCACCTGCACAAGCCCTGCTTTGTCTGTACAGGGGGAGAACGGGCAAGAGCAGTGCAGCGTTGGTGCTCCTAGGCTTTGCCATGGAGAAATCAGCAGGTTTCCAGACAATGGGAGTAATGCTTCCTCATGATGTCTTCTGACTCCAGGCTGGAAAGGGACCATCTGTTTGTTATACCACACACTGAGCCTGTGCTGTTGGCAATCTTCTGGGCTCCGATGAAGCCAGCTAAGCTTTGCTCTGGGGACTGCATACAGTCGAGCATGAGGCTAATTCTCGTGTTGGAAACTGGTGAGAACAGAAGATATGCAAAACAATTATGTACTAAAAACAGGCTTACTGCTGCGTAGAGACTAAGAGAGGAGCTTGAGGAGCAGCACAGGGGGAAAAAACCTGGTATGATATGATATTCACAGTGCATGGAGGCTCTAGGGAAGAAGCATGTTGAGAGGATGCTCAGTGAGGGCATGTACTGTGCAGAAGGGTTGAGGGGAGGAAGGGAGATGCAGCTCCAGAAGATGGTGGGCGGGAAAGCTGATCCCAGCAGCGTGAGGACAGGCAAATTCATCTCAAGAGTTGGGCACAGCAGCAGTGACAAACCTTAATTCACAAGATGTTGCTTATTTCTCTGTGTGTGTGCATATGTAAACAACAACATTGCAATTTCAATCAAGCAAACCACTTCCTACCTTCAGATGAGGGAAATTGCAGATATGGGGGTGGAAGTGTTATTTGCACTGGGTGTTGAGACTTCAGATTCAGTGACAGGTGATTCCTTAGTCCCTACAAGTAATACAAGCACTTAGCCTGTTTGCATTAGGCTCTGGGATTTCTTTTTCCCTGACGGATTACTCCAGTCAATCACGGCATATACTGTGACACTAATAGCTAACCACTGAGGTGCTCTGCAGCAGAGAAACATGGACCTGCGGTATTTCAGTTAACTAAAACTGGCATTACATTAATGCCAAAATGAAAATGCTGAAAATAGACCCTCTTTACTGACGAATTCTTATTTAACAGAGTCACTCTTCAAGAGGATACTAGTGCTAAAAGCTTTGAGGGTAGAATTATAGGAAGAAGAGATTGCAAAACAAGATGTTGGCCTCAATGTAGAGCAAGCCTATCAGGTAGGTACAGGGAGACCTGGGGTCTCTTGTTCATGCTCCAAGTTGTTAGATGCAAAAGACTTGTGGTTGAGATGTCACACACACTCATTAACCCAGTGCTATGCACGAGCAAATACATTCTGACTCAAGAGAAGCTTAAAAAACCATCCCGGCAGGGCATGTTAGGAGACTAGCACTGATTGTGCCTGAGTTAAGCCAGGAAAGTAAGTCTTTGTACATGTACACACACACACACACACACACATATATATGTGTGTAAAATGCAACTCAAATATATATATTATATATATACGTAAAATGCAGTTTATTATTTCCCCCTGCATTTGAAAAATAGAAAAGTAAATAGTTGAATAGGTTTTCTGAAATGTCATTGCCAATAAGCAGCGACAGTGGGTCAAGCTTTTGAAGGCAGTAGGAATCTAGTGATCTGGGAAGCTGAGTTGCCTGCCTGTCACCCTCCCTACCAGCTTGACCAGGGACACGTCTTCCCTAGCAGTGGTGTACTGCTGCAGCACTAGAGATCATTTGCACCTGGACAAACCCAAATGATCTTGGAGGAGTTGGGTCTGCCTGCATCTGCCCGGATAGACATGCCAATAGATGGCAGACACATGCTGTTGGCAAGGACCAACGCCAATATTCACGTAAGTCACTATACACAAGTGCCCCAAAACAGGCACTGGAGGGAGGACCAGTGTAAATCTTTATGATAGGAACGCTTTGATTTGTGCTTCGCTGCAAAGCAAAGTGAACAGAGTGAAGTCTGGAGGTGGCAGAGCCCCGAAGAGCCCCAGACTTAGGAGTGAAAAAAACAGAGGCAGAAGTGCGGAGAGGTGGGATGTGTTTTCACCACAGCAGCAGCGGGGAAAGAAGTGGCAGATCATGACTGATATAAAGGGAGACAGAGAAGTCCAGACTGCAAAGGGACTTCAAACAGATTTGTGACCAGTGTTTGTAAATCTGACTAGACAAGAGTTGAACTACGATGGCAGAGATGGGCCAACTGCAATGTCTTTAGGGAAGATCATCTTTTCCAAGAAACCCTCAGATGCTGGTGTATGCAATGCATGTAGGTATGTGTATTTCCCTATGAAGAACTTCATAGCTTGACCTTTTTATGGTCCACTTTAGTTAACTGTTTCTTTTTGAATACTGGTAGTCTTCAAGTACCAGCACTGAAGATGATGTTCCTAATCAGGGTGATCACACAGTTGTAATGATTTAATTTCAAATTTTGAATGACATTATAAGTGAGCTAACATTTTAATAAATAGCAAGGCAGCTCTGGAGAGCAGGTTTATCTGGAGTCTGTGATTAAATACCTGCATGTGTGCCAGCTTCTCTGGCTTTAATACAGACATATACAAAGAGGACTGTGTTTCTAAAGATCCTAAGAAACACTGAAGGTTAGGCAAGAAGTTGGGTAAACAGGCACTCTTCTAAAATTATCTTCTGATCTTGTTCAAATATTGTGCTTTCTTCTTCATAAACTTAATCTTTTAAATTAACCTCACAATAATAAAGATGAGAGAGCACAGAAATGCTAAAATGTGAGGGGAAAGGCATCAGCTTTTTAATTAATCACCAGTATCCTTGTTTTGGAAAAGATTACAGGCTGCCTTGTGAGCACAGTTACATGAAGAAAACAAGAGACTGAGTACTTGTGCTGTGAATTAACAGAAAATCCGAGCTCTGTTTTAAGACCTGCTATTGATATGCTGCTTGATCTTGGGCAAATCTTCACCATTCTCTGCCACTGTTGGGTGTCATTTTCTATCCCTCTTCTTCTGCCTCATCTGGCTATGCTGAATATTCCGCTGAACAGTTTTTCCTGGTGTGAATGACTGGTGCTGAACAGGGCGAAGCCCTGGTCACGGCTACTGTGCTACACCCTGAGGGCAGCTTGAGGTTAGCACTGGACTCAGCGCAGAGGGATGGTCACTTGGAGAGGTGCTGCCCGGGGGCTCAGCACTTCTGGCTCAAGACTCCATGGCAGGGAAAGGGGCGATGCATGTGGGCACGTGATTGTCAAACAGGGAATTTCATCATTGCCGGTAGCAAGGGAACACAAAGCAGCATAGAAGTGCTCAAACAATTGACTTCAGGGCCAATGTCTCAACCCAGCTACAGGGGACGCACAGTAAGACACCTCTGGGCTTGCCCAACCGGTCAGGGTAGAGCTGTCTAATGAATTACCCCCCGCCTGCTGACCCCAGAGCTATCTGCATGCTCAAAGCCCGTGGCGAATGGGAGGCAGTTTGACTTAGTTCAGCAATAAAAGATGGATAAACTTAGGTCAGATTGCTGTAGCTGTGGGTTAATAGCTTGCACGTAAATGACTCCCGTGACCAAGCTGATGTGCAGTGATTCGCTGAGCCACTGAAACTTGAGCGTGCCTGTACGCCAAATACTGCTTGTATGTGCAAATTTGGGACAAGATTTATGAAACCAGGTGCCACAACTTTATATTCACAGCAGTTAGATAACCTACCCATTTTCTAAGGCAGTAGCAGTGATCCCCAGTTTTACCTCCACAACCAAATGACTAGATGGAGCTGCAGTGGCAGCGGCTAAGTATTCAGTGTTTTTTAAATCAGGCCAGTATTCTTTATGAATCCACTGGATTGAGCTGTGTCTGTACAATCTCATATTTTCCTAGAACTGAGGTGCACAGAGATAGATAATTGTCTCTATTGAGCATTAAAATTTTTTTATAAGTGAAAAAAAACTCAGTGTGAATGGATCACCAGGACTGATATCTCTGCACTTGCATAGCAGGGAATTTTTTTTTTTTTTTGGAAATGCTTGAAATTTTTCTTCCTGCTTTGGTGACCCAAACATGCATAGCTGAGCCTTGCTTTTCCTTGTTACCATTGGTAATAAAGGTTGGATTATTCTCCTGGCTTCTAAGGGAAACCTTATTATTACGGGGCAGCTGTCACTGAGAGGCAGTTTACATTCAATTTGATAGATTACGCAATTGTCCTGATTCTGACATAACTGCAGCATCGTCTCAGCAACTGTAAACATAGATGCAGGAAACATGCACTGGGGAGACAAAGGAAGAAAAATCACTTCTTCAAGGGGAAAAATGAAATCTCATTTAAACCTCATGAAATCAGTCATTGTTGGCTTGGTCTTAGAGCTTCTCCTCCTGTTTCTTCGTTGCTGGAATTTAGTGATGTGCTTCAAAGCTAGAATCTCTCATTGAGATGCTGAACAGAAACATAGAGGGGAAACTCTACAACTGTAAGAAGTGTCATGCTCACAGGCCCTCATCCTGACAGGGGATTTCAACCACCAAGACATCTGCTGGAAAAGTAGCACAGCAAACTGCAAGCAGTCCAGGAAACTACTGGAGCTGGTTAAGGACAACTTCCTCAACATGATGGAGAGCCTAACGAGAGGAGAGCTATTACTGGACCTGTCACTCAGTAAGATGGAAGAACTTACCGGCCAGATCAAGATGTGACGTAGCCTGGGCTGCAGTGATCATGCTCTGATAGAATTCTCAATATTGAGAGGTACAGGATGGGTAAAATTGTAGAGTCAGGACCCTAAACAACTATATTGGGTGTCCTTGGCAAGGTGTGGGCAGTGAAGTACTGCAGAGGGATGTCTGTGAGAAGAAACCAGGGATAGCTCTGTGATGAACACAGTCAGTCACGCACATCCCTGCAGCAGTTCCGCTGCGGGATACAGCGGAGGCCATCAGCCGGGCTGGTGGCATCTCTGTGGAAATGTAGTTAAGAAAGGGAAAACGCTGCACAGCAGTGAGATGTGGTGAAAAAACTGTGAGAAACTGCTCTGCAGACACACAAGGAGGGAGGTGGGATGCTCCAGGGGCTGGAGCAGGTATTGCCCTGCAGCCCGTGAAGAAGACCACAGTGAAGCAGCTATTTACCTGCAATCTCTGGGAGAGATCATGGTAGACCAACTAACTATTTCTCTGTACCCCATGAAGAGGACCACAATGGAGTTGATTTTCTAAATGAAAGAATTGCCATTTTGAAACAAATTTTAAAATTTTGCTTAGAAAACCTCCCAGGGGAAGTTTTAGTTTACATAAATAAAACTAATTGCTTAGCTTGGTCTTTATTAATGAAAAATTTCTTTCCCCTAGAACCTAATTATCTGTCTCATTGACCATTCTTCATAAAACTTGCCATATTCTTGCACCAGTATTTCACAAGCCATAGAGATTTGGCAGTTTAAACTCTGAACTGGAATGGAAACTTTGTGGAGAAAGTGAATCGAGTCACTGGGAGGTAAGGGCAATTCTGTTGTTTCTGTCTAGCGTCTCTCTCCAGGCAATGATGAATCATTAAGGCCTTCACCTCTTGAAAGATACAAGAGAGAGTGTGAGAAATAGTAAATAGGAAAGAAATCACCGATCAGTAAACAGCAAAAGAACAATACGCTGTCAAATCAAAGTCTCTGACCCCTGATACAAGCAAAGGAGTCCGGGACTCAAAGTGTGCTTAATCAATCTTCATGTCCAAACCAAGTACAAAGCAATTAACCAAAAATCGCTGAGAACAACAATACAGTAGGAATTCAGCTATTGAAGTTTTCATACGTAACATTGCCTCACTGTGGTACAGAGTAAGGAAGCCTGAGTCTGCAGTACACACTGTTTTGGGTCCAAATTGTCCTCCAGAAGATAAATGAGTTCAAGGCCACATTTCAAGAAAACTCCTTGGTTCTATGGTCTTGGATTTATCATTCTGTTTTTCACATATGAGGATCTGAGCCTAACATCTCAGGACAGGGGCTTAGAAACATCCCATGCCAGGATCCCTTCCTACTGAGCTAACTACATTGATTCCGCTTCTGTCCAGCATGAGTGAGTTCTCCTCCATGTGTTCCACCATGAAGGGAGATGACTGGTTTATTCACTTGGAGTCCCTGTCTTCTTCGTATGTGGATACAACAGTCATTGTGCAGATCCACTAGAAAATGAGGTCCTCCACGTGGGAAAACCACATTTTGGGAGAAGTTAAACCAGTTAAGCAGCTTGTGGATTGGCTTTAAATGTTGCCAACAAAGAACAATCAGCACAAAGAAATAAATTTTTCTTTAAAAAGCTGGCTGTACAAGAGAAACTTGTTTCAAATACCAAAACCAGATTTGTTTGTGTACACAATTTTTTGTACAATACGTTTCAACCTTCCCACACAGGCATGAGATAGCAGGACAGCTCTGTCCTTGTTTGTTGCCCTCTGTCCCACAGAGGTCTGCCCATGAACCTTCTATCTGATTTATAGCAACCCTAGATGGCTCCATTTCCTGAACTGAAGCACTTACACGTATACCATCTAATGCTGCTGAGCTATACTCACGACAAAGGTGAAGATCCTGGTGAAAACTGGAGAGGAACGAGGAAGGAGAACTGCTTTTCACTTCTGTGCTTCCTGGGAAGAGTGTAGCACAACACATAACAGAAGTAAGGTGAAATCACTCTGTCAAAACCACTAGTGTCCATTTGAAAAGGGAATAGCATTTGCTGAGTTTTATAATATCCCAGCTGAGACAGAGACAGCAGACTGCAGAAATATACCCTGTATTATATAAAAGAACCGAGAGATTAAAGGCTGACTGTGATCTCGTTTGCCCAAGATTTAAACTGATGACTCTCGCAGATATCATTGGCCTTAACCCACATTTACAGCGGTGGAGAGGAATATTAGGACATAAAACCTGAGATCTGACATTGCGTTGAAGAGGAAAACTAAAAGCCCTTCAGTATTCTGCAACATGATAGTCTTCCCATTTGATCTTGACAGGTTATTCAGTTACTTGGTGCCTCAATTCTCCCAGTAGTAAATTGGAGATAAAACTTTTGTGAGTGTCACAGTGCCACTGAGGAACACATTACTAATGAAATGATTTGAGTGTCCAAATGACAGGCTCTAAAAATAGATTTTTTTATTGACATTCTCTGCATACAACGTCAAGATACCAAAGTTTTTCCTCCCCGTGCTCGTTAAATAGAAATATTTAAAAATCTTTTCCCACTTAAGCGCATTTATTGCTTCCTGAAGGGCCCCACTATCTCCAGTGACGAACTGAAATTACATGGAGTTGCTCCCTGGCATTTCCAGTCTAGTGAAAATCAATTGCTGAATTTAGCTACAACATGACCAGTAAATAGATATTCTGATCCCATTTCAAGGTCAGTGCACATCAAGCTTAATTAAAATGGCACGTTGTGTTACCCATTGTTATTGAACTGTCTGAAATATTTAAGAGGATCCTGAGGACTCCAGCATGCGCTGGAACTATCGAAAAAACAGAAAGAAACTTCTTTCCTAATACTTTCAAATCTATGAGGAAAGACTAAGAGGAGCTAGAGAGCTCTTATTACTGCTTCCATTTCTCTTATTCACAAGTTATTAGAAATAATTCACCCAGGTAGTTTCTAGATTAGGTTAAACTGGCTAAAACCAGCACTGATGCTGAAGGGTCCACTTTTCTCCCGATGTGCGCTCCAGTGCATTGCCTCTGGCAGAACGGACTGTGTGCTGAACCTTATGCGGAACCTGGCCTAAGCTAAAACGAAATGAGAAACAACTTAATTCCTACACTTTGACTTCGTGTTGAGTGTGTAATTGCTTGAATTTTCTTCAAAATACCAAGATTAATTTGAATCTTTTGTGCACTTTAAAGCCACGCAAAATCATTAAATTTTGTAAAAACTACTTATTGTCATTGGCAGAAGAGACACCAGCATCTGCAACCGCTGTGTAATCTAATTACAGGAGAACTAAGAGTTTTTAAAAGATATTCTATAAAATGACCTCCTGAAGCACATAAAAAAGAAAGCACCAGGAAGGTATAAATTAAGGTGAACGACACAGTGGGACTCAATTCCATGCTCCCACCTCCCTAGCTACACCCACTGAATGCAGTACTAATACGAGTCTTGTTACTTTCCCCTTGCTCCCACTGCCTTCAGTGAGATCTGAGTTTGGCCTATTATCTGACTCACTTGGATTGCATTTGATATGACATCATTTAAGTAATTGTTTAGCCCAATGGGACTCACTTTTTCCACCCACTGGCTTTGTGTGCAAGGGCAGAATTAAACCCGCTGCACTGACTTTCCCCTGTATCAGCACGTCAAAAAGCATTCAGGAGGCAACATTAGTTCTTTTCTTAATTAGTAAGAATATGAACAATTACTCCTTTGTGAAACATTCATTGAAAATCTGCTTATAAATATTCATAGCTGTTAACAAATAAATTTTATCCTTACGCACACCAGTGACACTGAAGGAAATGAGAATACACGCACACGCACATGCACACGCACAGGGCTACGCTGTATTACAAACCACTACTGTTATGGCATGCTCCAAGAGAGATTTATTGCAGAAGTCTTGAGCACAGATCATGTCAGTAAAGATGTCTCCTTTAGTCACATCAATGGTTGGTTGTGGCATAACAGCACTACCACGTTTTAATAATTGAACCACTCCCAGTGTCAGCCCTTGAACTATATTTATTTCCTCAGTGTTTACGCAGTGATGTATCACACATTCTTAACAGCAGACAAAATGTTTGTGATGACATTCCTAGTGCTGGAAATCAGAGCAGTTATGCCTGTTGTAAACTCAAAATTGTCTCCACGACGTCTTAGTACTATAACAGACTTTCACTGGGAAAAAAAAGTTTTTATTTTAAATGGTAGCTGCATGAGATGCCAGCTGAAACTATGAATAGTTCAGATTATTTTCCTTGCTCTCTTAACTAAAACAGAGCTAACTAGATGATGTCGGTTCATTCTGAGGCTCTCACACAGATGATTTCTCGGCTGGCTGTTCACCAAGCCCAGCTCCAGTTTGCTGCCCTGAACTGGGTCCTCAGTTTGGCCAGAGGCTCCCCTGCCTCTTCTGGGTCAGTCTCAGACATTCTTCTCTTTCTACCTTTGTACATCTTCAAAGACTTCCTAGCGTGACCCTGGGGTGGCATATTCCTCTGACAACGTAACTGTACGTTTCACAAAGCTGGACAGTTCATCAGCCCCAGTTGTGGGTGGCCAGCGCAGGAGGTGGGCAGTCCGCTTCTCCCAGTGCTCTTTTGCTTGTGCTGCTCAGTCAGGGAGTTAAAGCAAGGATGAGCTCCTTGCACCACAGCTTCTCTATCTTGCAAATGGATATATAACCTTTGTGTCTGATTGGACGAGTCATCTGAGATTTCAAATGCCCACGTGGTCCTTCAGTAAGCTCCTTTGAAAACTTCTGGCTCTGCCCTTCTGTGTTTTCTTTCCTCAAGTTCATGGATGGAGGTTGCAGAGGACACTGTGAGTCTGTGTGGAGTCCTTTCTGGCCAGATCTGGAAGCAGAAGATGCTGAAGACAGGAGAATGGTTCTGGTGCTAATCACGAAATCTAGACAGGCCATCCCTTCTTCAGCCACCACCAAAAAAGCAGGTGGTCTGATTTTTAACCAGCTGCACAGGCAAAGCCTGAAAGATGGTTAATCCCTAGGGAAGGACCAGCAGGCAGCTATAGACCTGTGGTTCAAAGCTGGGGAGGGCTCTGTACAAGGATTTGTGCCAAAGTGCCACATAGTTGATCTGGAAGCACCAATCCATGCGGTGGGAAGAGGTGACTTTCCCCAGGCTGACATGGAGATGTATAAAACGAGTCCCACACTGTGATTCCTGTTCTGAAGGCCAGCAGCCCTGTGAAAATGTTCATGAGCTAAAGGAAATAAGGCAGATACCATCAAACAGTGAAACCTCACTTTAAAGAGAGCTGTTGAGTCAAAACCCCCATTCCTCTCGCCCCCCTGCTTTCCACGTACTTAGCCAACACCAGCTGTGGCCCAATTAAACTCAACTGCTTACAGAAATGGATCTGTTACGAACAAGTACACAATGGATTATGATTGTAATCACTTAAGAGGTCACAGCAGCTCAGTGCTTGTGTTCGCTGATTGTCTCTATGAGGTGCAGGACCAAAGTTCTGACCCACTTTGAGTAGCTACACACCCTCCAGCCCCTAGGTTTGTTGTTAGGATGGTAAAATACAACTCACTTGTGGTGTCAGCGAGCAACCTGGCACTCTTCCTCCGTATCTTGACTCTCTTCAATTAGCGCAAAAGGTAGATACGACCATCAGATTAAGAAGGAGTGCGTGAGAGCAGCAGACAATGAAATTCTTTCTTGGGCTATCAATATGATCATAACTCCAGGCTGCTAACTCAAGTGAACTAAGCCATGAAATCGTGGAAACACCTTGATCCTGGTGCAGATGGGAAAAGAACCTGCAAACTCAAAGTTCCTACAGGGTAGAACGCTCAGGATGGTTTTCCTGGCGCAGCTGAAACCAGTGTCTCCCACGGCGAGGTCAGAAGTGTGCCTCTGCTCTCCTGCTCTGACCAGCACGCTGCTGGCTCCATGGGGACACCGCTTGCTCTCCAAATGGCTCAGGGACTTCAGGCTTTATGCCTGGGGGAATAAATTCTCCTGGTGTGCAATGCATTTTACAATAGCATTTAATATTTTGCTGTTTGAGACAAGTAATCGTTTTCTGTCATGGCTCTATCAATCCTGCCAGCTAAGAACGATGATTAGAGACGCTGGGTACAGCTCTTTTTTTTTTTTTTTTTCCTTTTTAGTTCTTTTCTGAAGACCTTTCTTTATTGGGCCACCCTCAGGGCATCAGCCTATAATCTATAATGCCATCTGCTTTGCTGGGCTATAAGCCAGGTCACTTTATTAAATCAGCATGGAGTAATTTACGGCATTGTTTTTGCTGAGTGATAGAAGTGGATCAGGGAGGCAGAAGCAAAGATGCTTTTGTACTAGAGCAGAAGAACACATGCATTTCAGTTCTTACGTATTCAAGTAGCAAAACGAGAAAAAAATGTGGTTCCCCTTCCCTTGGAGTATTTTTCCTTCCTGTTTGGTTTCTGAATGATACTGCAATCTTCAAAATTGCTGCTAATTGAGAAGCCCTGCGGCAGGGCTAGATTTTGGAAGTGGAGACCAGTGGCATTTTTAGGATGTAAGGCTGAGGTCAGGGTGAGGATGTAAGAAGCTACAGCACTAAAGAGCAGAAGACATTCCTTAAGTGTGAGAACCAGATAAAATCTCTCTTTTACTAGAAACTTACTCCAAGCAGAAATCTACCTCTCCTCCGTGCCTGGTCCTTTTAGCTGGCTGCTGCTACTTTGTCTGGAAAAGAAAATCTGAAGCAACTGCTGGAAAACCCGTTATATTAGAGAGGTAGACTTGAAGCTGTCTTGCTCAGCTCTCTGAAAGGCTGTAAGAAAACAGCTGCATGATGCAGCAATCCCAGTTCTTGATATACATACATATAGAAGAAAAAACCAAACATTATTTTCCAGTTGGAATGGCAGTGCTATAAAAAAAACACTTGAAAGGGTTGAAAATTGCTTCCAAAGTCTTGTAAAGGTTTAATTAAATCTTTTGTTGTTTCCTGTGGTCTATATTTTGCCCATTTTCACATTGGACAAGGGGCTATTTTTTAAATTCTTTTCATTAAATTAATCTCAATCAATATTTACTAGGGCTTTAGGTGTAGAGTGGGTAGAATATATAATGCTTGTTAGCAGTGTGAATATTGAGCATTACACAGAAAGCAAGCAATATTAAAAGTGATGCGTGACAAAAGATAATCCATAGAATGAAAACACCGCCACCACCACTAAATAATAACAATAACGATAATGAACAATAACAACAACAAATAGAATGCCTGCAGGCTGTCACAGTTACTGTATCTCAAAACAGAGATGGAAAAGTATATAAGTTAATTTTGCCAAATGTAATTTAATATTAATCTATATTATTGAGTATAACACGCATTAACTGTCTGGAATCCATTTAAGGAAAGTCCAGGTAACACCTCTTTGAATCTCTAGGACTTATAATGAGCAATCAGTTGAAAAAAATCCAAGCAACAACAACCAGGACAGTGTTTATAGCCAATGAACCTGTTGTAAACAGTCTAGTGATAAAGCACTTTTAACAACGCGTTGTAAGAGTCCCCAGGGTTACAGGCAGCTTTACAACATAAAGATAGCAGTAAAACACCCTGCAAGCTTTTATGAGCGATGCAGGTCATGACTGCGCTGAGCAGTCAGACACTCACCAAAATATACAGATTATTCCAGGGAATTTTAATCCTGCAAGAGCAGGTTTCACTGTCTGATGAGATTTAAGGAAAAAAAAAAGTGGTGGAGAACCTGCCTCGGTATGAACTGATGTGATTCTACTGGGATTACAATCTAATGGAACCTGGTTTTGCAATTTTTCCTGATTTACTTTAGAATATTTCAGTTCATTGGCTTGGGAAACTCAGGAAAGTTGTCATCTTTTGGAAAACTGCAGTCTTACCTCTTCAAATGGACCAGAAATTCTCTGAGAGAATCATTTGCCATTGCTTTTGTGTGTAGCTGAATCTGAATAGGAAGTTGCAAGGATTCTGAGTCATAGCAATTTTCTATTTCTTTCATTCTTTTAATTTTTAAAGGAGCTGGTTGGAATATTTTTAGTTTATGATGATGCACTGTTGTAACACATTCAGAGCCTCAGGACATCAGGACCTTGAGAATTAAGGGTGAAGAGAGGCATATCCAAAAGCTGGCTTTGTTTTTCATGCATCTGAGACTTTGTGAAAACAACTTTTCTTTATATAACTTTGCCCAAAATAATGTCAGTATTGTTACATCTATTATCGTGTTCAGATATCCACCGTAATTTTGTTAAAAGCTAACAAAACCAGCTTGGAGGAATGTGTCGATAGCATTACACTGCAATCTGATTACCTACTGTCTTCAAGTATGAAAGCAATTCTTCAGGTTCAACGGCATCTACAGCCAGTCTGAAAACTCTCTTACTTCATTTTTAAATATTCCTGTCTGGTTTATCTGGGCAAAGACTCATCGAAATGTCCTGCAGTCCTGCCCTTCAGCTCTGGTAACCTGCTGAGTTTCTCTAATGCCTTTTTGCCTGGATGGGGGTGAGTGTGGTAGTGCCGAGGATTTATGGAGCTGTTGAAGTGCTTTGTGGTCTGGGTTTGTGGCTGAAAACAGGCAAAATTATAGAAGAGGGCTTAGAGGGAATACGTGGAGTTCCGAGACATGCACTGTGTAGTAAGAGACTAAGGGCACAATCTACTCAGTGATCCCGATGGAGACAAAAAAGGGAGTAGATGAGTGTACAGCCTGTTTGGAAAAGATAATTCTCACAGTAAACAACTCTTTAATCTAGCAGGAGAAGAATCAATAGTTGCATGTTTTAAATAAGGTTTTAAAGTAATAAAGCATTGGAATAATGTGGCCAAGGATACAGAGAGTTCCTCTTCATGCGAGACTCTTATAAAACTATGCCTTAGATGAATCTGAAGTCACTGTGCAAAGCTGAAATTACCAGGAAAGCTGTTTTACCTATGCTATGTGAAAACTCAGGGTACACGGTCCTGATAGTGACTTCTGTTCTTAAAAACCTGTGCTCCTTTCTTTTTTTAAGTGATAAAGAGAATGTGGCAAGGAGGACCTGGGAGTTATACCGGTGCATTTAGTCATCTAAAAATGATTGCAAGATCTGGAGCTGCAAAGCCATGGCCAGCTGCTGAGTTCTAGACTAGCAAAGGAAAGCACAACTTTATTTTTTTTTTTTTTTAATTTCTATAGAGAGCTCAGTCACAGCTAACTGTTGATACAGTCTTTCTCATTCTCCTTCATGAGTGGGGAAGGTGCCTGAAAATAAAAGAGCATTTAAAATGCTTGTTTGAGCACAGAGTGATCTTGTGACTTGTGTCAGATCACGCAGGAAGTTGTCTGGATTTAGTGCCTGAACCACAAGTCTACACTTCCTCTCTGCTTAGTGGGACCGTGAAGTCCTTTGTCTTTGCTGTTAAAGGAAATAAGATGAACAATTTATTTACTCAGTTTGAGCTCATCTGGATTCAGCTATCAAACACTGAGAGCCTGAATGGTACTTGGAACAAAAGGGAAAGAAACACACAGGAGGAAAAAGGTACCCACTGCACTTACCTTGCGGTGGGTTCAACAAATGACTAACAGTGATGCCGTAATTTCACACGGTTTTATGGTGAGTGGTGCAGTAACAGTGGCATTTCAAGGACTGGAACAGAAACTACGTGACATTTACACCCTGGGGTTTTCCTGCAGTATTACCCTCAATGGCACAATTTTTCTCAGCAGCCAAGAGGGAGGGTTCAGTAATGGCAGGAGAATGTGTTCCCGCTGCGAACGAGGTAGTTAATAGATACCCAGCCATTTGTTGGTAGCATTTTGAGGGGTTTCTATGAAAAGCTATGAAGCTTGATAGCTTTACATTGCTTGGGCTTCGTCAGTGCAAGCAGTTTCTTGCCCTACCCTGAACGCCACCTGGGCTTGAGGCTTTAAATTTTTGTAATCTGTGAAATGTCCTGTTACCATTCATGTGGAAAGGCTACATCTTCCTTCTTCACAGACAGAAACGGGGTGGGGAGGGAGAGGCAGATGCTTGCAGCTCTTTGACAGCCAGTCCCTTCCTTGGAAGATGCCTTGTTCTATATATAGTACCTGCACAGTTTTCAGCTGCTCACACCTTGCAGCAGCAAAAAGAAGGAGAAGCTTTGGGTTCAGTTCAGCTGCAGCTCTTTGAGAAAAAAAAAAGGGGATGGAGTTTTGTTTCTGAAGAACAAAGTTCCCTCAAGCACCACTGACTGGGGCATTGTTGGGAGCAGGGATGCTCGCAGGGCACCATGAGACAGAGGTGATTTCTTTACCCAGTAGTACGTTCTGTGGGACTGGACCAACTGACACCAGCTCATTTGAATTATCATTTTAAGGAAAACATTGAAAAGATGCCAAAACATCACTGCTCTGGCTCAGGGGCTGTGCAAGTCACAAAGGACATAGCTTATCTTAGGCTTTCCCTTAACATGGAGAACAGACCGTGATGGATCCTCTTTCAGGAAAGCCATATCCAAATCTATTTTCTTCCCCATCCGTGGACATGTCTGCACAGCCCCAGCCTTGTGCGGTCCAGACAGCTCACCCAGAGATTTGTCAGGCCTCATCATAGAGCAATCTTCATGTAGATCCCTAGCTCCTCCTTTAGCAAGGCTCTTGTAGGAATGGGAAAGTGAAAAACTTTGTGCAAAAGCAGGGTCTGCTTCTGTGTTAGAGACTCTGAAAGACAGAGACGCATGAGGAACTTTGGAACTTTTACCTTCTGAACTTTTAAAATACAAAACCCATCAGAGGTTGATCCATAAATAGCCCCTTGACAGTTACTCAGCTGTGAATATTTCTGCTGTTATTATACAGATCAAGTCAGTGGCTAAAAAAATACCAAGCACAATGACTTTTATTTCATTGTTATTCAATACACATCTCAGGAGAGGTGACTAAGAGGTGAATGAGAGATTTCAGAGTACCTTAACTCTCCAATTTTGCACACAAAAAATAACTTTGGTGCAGAACATCATTTAAGATCTGGCTGAAATTCTTGTAGGGAATAATCCTCTAAGAAATTTGGCCTCTTTGTCTCATAGGGTCAATTTACCAAAAAATAACAACAAACCAATAAATATTGTTGTTAACTGCAACTACTCTAACCCTATGCAAACATATTTCAGTTTATGGTGCATTCTTGAGGCATTTGTTATGAAGAATAACACCTCTCAGTTGATACACAAACTGTAGAGCTGTGGGAAGTTGATGAATTTTTTGTTGCCCTTCTGAGCGACTAGCTCTGATTGTTAACACAAATTTAAAAATTCACACACAAATAAACACATCAATACAGGTGTTTCTTCCCAGTGTTTCCAAATTCATTCATTACTGTTATCTGCAGGATATATTGACACAATATATTTCTGTTCTAGGTAAAGATACATTAAGTACTTTGGCATCTAAAGGATTTAAAAGGTTATTTTGCCATGTTGATTTTCATAGTAGCCTCTCTTTCTCTATTCCAAACGCAGTGCACTCAGCTCAGACACTTCTCTGTGCTATATGATGCAGTCATGCGCACTGTTTCTCCATGCATTTGTCAATGTTTAAGTAATTTTGACTAGGATGTGTACTACAGTAGGTGTTGTTACCATAAGTAGATGGTAATTTAAGTCAGTCTGCAGTGCTGTCAGAGATGTCATCCCTCTGTGACAAAAGAAGGGCATAAATTGCTGTGCCAGTGTCCATGGAAGAATAATACCCCACAAAACGCACAAATATTAATTCCTTTAACACCTCCTGGAGGCCACCTTCATGCAGACTGTTTTCTGCATGTAAGAGCATACTTCATTTTTTCAGCTTTCAGTGTTTTCTTGTGACTATTTACTCTTGGATATCTTACTGAATGGCCACCTTTGATGGGTAGACTCACTTCTAATACATCAGGTATAAAGTACACAAAAATGCTCCACTTACTGCGTGAATAAATCCCATTTCATCTTCTCAGATCTCTTGTTTTAAGGCATCAACATCAACATTTTATGTTTATAGTGGAATTCACAAATGCTTCCTCTCCTCTCCTCTCCTCTCCTCTCCTCTCCTCTCCTCTCCTCTCCTCTCCTCTCCTCTCCTCTCCTCTCCTCTCCTCTCCTCTCCTCTCCTCTCCTCTCCTCTCCTCTCCTCTCCTCTCCTCTCCTCTCCTCTCCTCTCCTCTCCTCTCCTCTCCTCTCCTCCTCTCCTCTCCTCTCCTCTCCTCTCCTCTCCTCTCCTCTCCTCTCCTCTCCTCTCCTCTCCTCTCCTCTCCTCTCCTCTCCTCTCCTCTCCTCTCCTCTCCTCTCCTCTCCTCTCCTCTCCTCTCCGGATGTGTACGCCCCATCATTAGTATCTTCAGTAATACTCATTTTTATCCCCAATGAGCCAACGACAGATTTAGCTGGCAGGTTTGGGTAAGAAGCATCTGTGACCGAGTGAACGTGTTTCTGGGTTAGTGACACCTCAGCACTTGAACAGTGCAAAATTAGGAGCTCAACATGAGCAGAGGCTTCAGGGTTTCCACAGGCACTCCCAAATGTCAATGTGAGCTGAAAAATGTTTCTTTTATAGTAGAAAGCATGGGAGAAGCTCAAATATTTCAGCACAGGTGCTTAAGACCATGACTCCATGGGAGATGACTCACTGCTTTTTGCTCACGCTGCTCCCCCTCAGGATCTCTGCATCCGAAATTTCCGGACCTGCTGGTATTCGGTTACTCACATGGCAGTCTTTGGTGGTAACATTGGGCTTTTGTTACCATTCTGACATGTTTGTGATTTCAATATAGATACCACTTTGTACCGTTGTTAATTTAAGTATTTTACTTTGATCAGGGGGGCTCACCCTTACACCACAGTGTTTATGTCCACTCAAGCTGAGCTACAAGGGTTTAAAATCTTTTTAAGATGGCAGAAAGGTGCCAGGCTGGAAGAAGTGGCTTCCCTGATATGTAGTTACATGAGAGAGAATGAAGCTTCCTTTAACAAGCAACAAATTATTTCCTTTTCAAAATGTCCCTGCCTGCCCCCCAAGGCGTTGTGTTGTTTAATATATATTTTTATTTTCCATTGATTCTGTTGCTTTTGGAAAGTGAACCTAACAAACAGAGGCACTGTTGGAAACAAAAGGCAGTGATTTGTCGCGGACAATTCATCGTTAATTAGCATCTTATTTGGTCTGAAAGATTGAGGGGAGAGTAATCAAAGAAGACCGAAATGAAAAAAACAAAGTGAATGTAGAAAAATAAATCACAACACCCACGCACAGCCGAGATAGCAGTAGGCAAGAAGCGTCCTCCGATTACGCAGGCGAGGAGCACACAGCCAGTGACCAGGCAGACAGATGCAGACAGACAAGTCTATTTTAGGCCTGAGCTCTGGAAGTTCGGGATAACAGGTCTGCCCTTGCACGCCGCCTCACGCACCACATCACATCCTGTGAACAGGACAGCCCCAGGGAACACAGCCGCGTTCGTGAGCCAGGATAGAGCCGCGCTTTGCCAACCGCTTCTTAGGCGTTTCCGTGGGGAGAAAGGGAAAAGAAAAACAAAGGCAGCCTCCACAACAAACCCACGTATTTGGGCTGTCGGCTGGAAGTGGCTCGTTTTGTGGGAAGGGTTTGGCCAAGGTTATGGGGGTTATTGGTCTGTGGTTATTTTACAATGAGAACACTATCATTACTCACGGTGCTTGCCATTGAGTAGCTGCAGCACTAAAGGCAGGAGACAGGGAACGGGGCTTGCAAAGCTGGAATAAAGTGTGTGTTGTACCAGATGCTGTTGCTGGGAGGGGAGCAGCAGGGTGACCTCCTCAGTAAATCTGAATGTGCCCAGGAGACCAGTGAGCAAAGTATTATCTACATTAGGGGTAAGACAGCTCTACTCCTCAACAATTTACAGCAACAGGCAGTTCAGGGTAAAGGCAAGACAACTGCCTGTATTTCACAAATGGATAACTGCGAGCAAAATTAAACATCTCGCCCAGATTTGACCCTTGAGCAGGGCCCATACCTTCACCAGGAATCAAACTTGCCTTTGCCTTCCTATGCCTACAGTCCTGGGAAAGGGTTTCAAGGTTCTGTCTTATCAGCTGGAGCTGATGCAGTGTTATAGAGCAGACATACTGTTCCCTCTCCCAGAGAGATTTGGTTTTCTCATGCTAGTTGTCCAGTTAAGATGAAAGAAAGTTAATGAAATCTTACGGTTGTTGTTTGGATACACAGAAATGCAATAGAAGAGTCCAAAGTAAATGCTATGTGGAAGCCTACAGCTAATCTAATCATCCGAGGTTTGGCCAAGTGTTAAATCAGTGACGATAGAATTTAGCAGGTTCTGAATTATTACTCAAACAGCTCTTTGGAAAATAAGATTATAGCACGATGAAGCTTATATACACCATCTCAAAAAGGCAGTGGTGCAATCTGTCCTTAAAAGTCCCATAATCTCTCAGAAAAACTACCCCAGTGTTTTACGACCCTGCTTTCTTTTAACAATGTGTGCACTCCAGAGCCATTGCTGTAAGTTCTACAACCCAGAAGGTTGGTGTTAGCCACAGGAGTGGGCACGCTGCTGGGGCAGATAAAGATAGGGAGAGAGAGAAGGGGAGGGCCGTGGAGAAAGGTGAAGATATCATGGGGCAGGGGGAATTCTTCATACAGCCTTGCCTCCAGGATTACTTTGCTTCTTTTTTCTTTTTTGATTTTCTTCTTTCTTCTGTTTTTTCTTTCCTTGACATTAAGTTGCATAAACTGTCCCAGAATAGGGCAGTTCCTGGTTAGGGGCACCCGAACCAATAATCCCCTCAACCCAAAGGATGTTACACCAGTACCTGTTACAGGAGCTCCATATCAGACAATATCTAGCTATGGTAGCTTCTTCCTGACCACAGCAAGCTAAAAGTTCATTAGATTTGCATCTCCTGAATATCCTGCAAAGAGTGCTCAAATCAGTCTCTAATCCAAAGAGCCTCACACTGACTGCATCAGAGCTGGGAACCAGCTCTCCAAAGCACTAATCAAGCATCTTAAACACAAAAACATTCTTCCTTCTGGTGTGAGAATAAGCATTTCCCCTTATACAGAGATATACTTCAGAATCACCGGGGTGACTACAGTACTAACAAAGTTGCTATGGTAATTTCATAATTAAATGTCACTGCAAATTGCCAGCCATGATCCGCACACAAATGAATATTTTTTTGGAAGCGCGTTTTCATTTTGGCAAGCTTTCATTTATGCTGTAGCCTTATCGCTCCTGCTGTAGGAAGAATTTACATGCCACACAGAGTAAGAACTATTGCCGCAGGTACCTGCCCCACTTATGATGAGTGAACACCACCAGGGTCCCTGGGTCTGTCACAATGGGAAGTGCATGGTACGGTGCCCTGGGTGTGGAGATCGTGGTGTGACTGGGGAAGAGAAGTCTCCATTCTTGTTCAAAAGCATAGTTAAGCACCTACCTCTCTTTCTGTGCTGCTGCTGAACACCCTGACTAGATAACTAGAAAACCACGTGTCCGCAGTCTGGGAGGCTCAAGCATGTTGCACTTCATGGACCTGGATGACTCAGCTTCAACATTCAGAGTTTTCCTAACGCGATCCCTTGCTCAGGGACCTAAGCTCTGACCGACAGGACTCTGACTAGCTGTGCTAAACAGGCAAGATGATGAAACCGCCTTCAACTCCTTTCAGTGGTTCTGATGATTGCTGCTTTGCATCTCTTACATCCCACCGCTCTAAACCGGTATCAGTCATGAGTAAGTTACCTTCAATTTCACGTCTCTTATCATCTCTTTGTCTCTCATTTGCCATTTCAACCAGAAATCAGCACCTGCTGTCCCTCAGGCTGCAGTGTCCATCTTTTGAGATCACGTCAGATTTTCAGTCAAGTACTTCCCTGCTCCCTCCCATGTGCCTTTGTGCTTCAGAAGTGTTCACCAACTTCCACGCAAGTACATGACCATTTTAAAGTCCTCCAGTTGCTGGGACGTTCTAAAAACGTTTCCTAAATTAGGTGCCAAGATTACTGTACATCTCACAGATGAGTATTGGCTTCACCTTCTCCTTGCACAACCGTAGCTGTGCCTACTCTCTATTAAGAAAAAGGACCATCATTTTGTCCTGTTTGTACCATGACCAGAGGAAAGGGTCTAACCCTTGCTGCTGTAGTGGTTCGCCTCTGGCAGCATTGCAGCTCTCAAAACTCTTCTGAAAACCTCATGCACTTTTTGTAAGAGATTAGCTGGAGCCACGAAACCTTCAATGACCTCCCTGCTTGGTGGTAGGATTTCAGCACAGGCTTTTTGTTCATTCCGCAAGGGAAATGCAGTCAGAAATGCTGAACTTGAGTTTCAAACTGAAGTTTGCCTTCCTTCTTCCATCAGACTCATAGTGAGGAGGATTTAAAACTAGTCTGAGTATGAGAAGTGCCTCCAATACAAGCAGCCTGAGTAGGGAGATAGTTTGAGCAAACACCAATATTCAGTATTGTCCAATGCGACCTATTAGATACAACTCTGCTTATAAAGACAGTGCTAAAGAGTGAAATCAGAGTAGATGCTGTGTTGATCACTCCTACACTGAGTTCCCACGTAATCCAAGAACTGTGAGATTCAGCTGCTTTACCTTTGAATCCCTAGAAATAAAAAAAATAAACCTTCTTCAGTATAAGAAAGCATCATCAGGGTTTCAGAACTGACAAGCAGTGTTTTCATTACACTCTGTAGCTACATGGTGCAAACGTGTACTATATACAAAGACTTTGCAGTAATTGAATGTTCAGGTCCCACATCCTATCCTCTTTATCAGTGATAATAAGTAAATCAGAACTACTCGGGGAAGGCTTTGGAGGATTGTAGAAATCAACTAACCTTTCCTTGAGAAGAATGGATGAAATAGCTCTGTTTCTGTTCTATATGTGTAATATTACACATGAAAGATAGGTATGTACATCTAGAAGTGCACTCCCTTAATACTTATGGCATAATATACACATATATGGTACTTCTGCCATGGCTTACACCTGTCAGCCCCAGGGTACCCACTGAGAAGGTAAGTGCAGGATCATGTTTTCATTTAATTAAATCTGGTATAATTGTACAAATATTATAACAAAACCCTGCTCTAGTGCAGGTCAGCCTGATTCCTTTCAGGACTTCTACATGATCTGAGGAAAGTTACTGAGGGAGCGGAAAGGCGGAAAAATATCTCACTTCTCCCTTCAGCCACGTGGTATAATTGTGCTGGTAGTCAATGAGTTAATGCAAAAGTCCTTGAGATAATCTCCTAAAGCACCACTCAGTACCCTAGGGTCAGTTCACTGTCTGCTTGTATAAAAGGCTGGGAGAGAAGGATGAAGTTGAATAGGATCCTCAGGTAGAAGAACCTAAATAACTCTAAACAAGGATATTTGGCACTGGACCTGCTGACTGCACACAACCCAGCTCAGCTGTGCTGGGGCTCCTCTTTCCCATGATCTGGGTGTCTCTCTTGCAGGCACCATGGGGAACCTGCAGTTAACTTGAGGAATGCATTTTGCATCCGGCTCTGGATCGGCTGAACATCATCAACAGGGCAGGACTCCAGACACTGTGAGTAAAGGACGGAGAACACCTTGCGTGGTTGCTTTAGAGCAGCAGCCTGCGCTGTTTAAAATACACAACTCCCAAACAGGCACATATGTAACATTTACAGCATTTCTAATTATGTCAGTGATGGAATTAAATTTTGCCTCAAAGCTTGTTTCATAATAACTCTCTAACTGGCAGCACTGCACCTTCCTAAATTTTCTACCATCTGAAAAAAGAAATAGTTGGTAGAACAGTATGACCTTCAAGCCACCTTCAGAGGCTTACAAACACATGATAGAAGCATGCAAGGGTTAAGCAAATTTGATCCTGCCTGCCTCCTGCTGTGATGCAGGTTCTCTAATCAAGTATAATTAAAAAAGAAAAAAAGAAGCAGCAATACAACACCGTACACATAGAAATAGCAATCACAGTGGCAGAAAGTCACTTTTATGCAGAGGTGTACATCACAGGCAGCACTAAATACTCACAAGCTGTTGCTCACCTGAGTA
Organism: Bucorvus abyssinicus; assembly: GCA_009769605.1. Taxonomy (NCBI): domain Eukaryota; kingdom Metazoa; phylum Chordata; class Aves; order Bucerotiformes; family Bucorvidae; genus Bucorvus; species Bucorvus abyssinicus. The sequence continues at coordinate 8,817,433 of CM020041.1, forward strand.
ATGTTGGACATGGAAATAATCCACTGTTTTTTCTGGGACTACCTGTCTGAGGAAGGGTTCGCAGGATCAAGTCTCTGAACACTGACAGACATCTGGTTCTGTCACAAATGTAATTTTCACATGGTGATTATTATGTTAGACAAAGTGACATTAGGATTTTAATTTATTTGCTTCTTTTTATTTAGGTGACATTTGCCAGATGAGACGCAGAAAAACCTGTGATAGTTGGTGGTAGTTGGTTCTGATTCCAGACGAATTCCCATACAGGCAAAAAAAAAGAAGAGCTCCACTGAACAGAAATGCAACCGACTATTTTTGGTATCATTTATTTTTCTTCAGATTTGCTAATAATATCTAATTATAATAATAAATATTTTAATTTAGTCGTGGCATTAATCATCACCTTCATTCTCATCTCACGTCAGCTGTGACATTCAAATAATGCTCATGACTTCAGTGGAATAATTCCAGATCTACACTGACACTCTCGAGTAAAACAGCTCTAATTTACTAGGGCTGTAAACCACAAAACTCTTTCCCAGTTAAGCCCCACTGGATGGGGTCCTTAAGAACAGAAAATTAATTCGGTTTTAGGACTTGTCATTTGTGAAACTTTCCCGTGTTTCCCAACTATGTGTGTATCCCGAAAATCTCAGTGCTTGGTAAAGTTGCTTTACTAGTGATGATTTGTTTGTTTCACAGGTTGGATTGTAAGGCTGCTTTTTCTTTTTCTTATGGCTGACCAGAGAAATTGTTACACAGAAAGAAAAAGCTGACAAATAAAGCATAATAAAGTAAAAAATAAAGATTTCTACAACGATATTTAAAATAAAGATTTCTAGAACTGTATTTCTGTTTAGTCAAATAGGAAAACTGCCTGCTATATATATGTAAAATTTTCAATCAGGGTAACTGTTTTGCTCTTTAAAAGAAATGAGATAAATTAAGCACTTTTAATTAAGCTTATCTCATTTTCATTTTCCTGCTTCTCACCCACTGAAGGTCTGAAAAGTAATTGTGGAGCAACACTGCACTGCAAGAACAAATTCTAATTATTGCAAAAGAAAGTTAAAATATTTTATTCTTAAATATAATTTTTTTCCCCTTTCTGTTTAATTCTGAGAGAAACTTCTTACCGCTTTTCATCTCTGTTTTTCCCCTGAGGCAGCTTATCTTAGAGAAATGTTGATAGATGGCATATAGTTAGGGGATGATAACAGCAAAATGAAAACAAACACCGGGGAGCTGACAAATACAGCATTATCAATATTGATAGAGACGTTGCTCCTCATACCAAGAGTCCCATTCTTCACAGGCTGGACGACACGGCAGCAGTTATCCCAGCCATCCCCTGGGGCTGAGCAGGGCTCGCTCTTTGTGAGAGCAGGGCTCTGCCCTCCCTTGCTTGACGCACAGAGATGCGCAGCCTTGAAACCTCTCTCTTTACTCCAGTTCCACGCCCCTACAGACCGATGTATGGACACGGATTTCTGCAGGGAGCCGTTCCTCTTGGAGGGGACTGAGTGATTGGGGTTTTGTGGGAGAGGGAGGAGGGATGGGGCAAGGCTGGTCATGCTGCTTCCGCCCCAGAGCTTCTCTCACTTACAGCCTTTGCCCATGGTTTTGCTGTGCACGCTGCTTCGTGCCTTTATGTCCCTTGCCCTGGCACACCTGGCAGTGGCTGGTACCCACAAGCAGGGGGTGGCACGGCTGCCAGCACTCTACACCCCATCCCAGCCTCTGCCAGACCAAGCCCAGCACATTCCTGGTCTCTGGCTCCTGTCCTCATTCTGCTGCTCTTCCCAAATCAAAGCTCCCCAGGATGGCACCTGTCCCGGGCCCTCTGCAAGGTCATCGTGCACCCTGTTGATGGTAGCTCTCCACCAAAAGTCTGTTTTCTGGAATGCCATTAGGGCTGCAGAAATTTAAAGTCCCTGAGATTTGTGGTTTGCCTCCAGGCATTTAGCTCCCAGGATAAATGCATATAAATTAACCTGACTTTCATTTAATTTTTGCTTTATTTATGAGGTACTTTATAATAACGTTGTGTTATTACAAAATATTATTACAGATAATTTTTATTATTACTACAGCCTGTAAATAAAGCTGTCTGTACTAATATTTCATTTCATAGCTCCCATAACAGTGTGAAATAGTAACTGCAATCATGATATGTGATCACCAGTGACTGACAGCTTTGGTTTTTAATGGTTATATCAAAGGAGAAGGGCACTATCTATCAGTCTGCATATAAAGTAAAGGAAACTAATAGAGGAACTCAAATCCCTTCTCTTCTCTGTGGGTTCAACATGGTGAGAAGCTGCCAGAATCAAGACACGGATTCTTGTAGGTCATGGTTCTGAAGAAATCATTCCTTTGTTTGGCCTCATATTCCTCTTGGCTAATATTTTGGGGTTTTTTTTCATGTAAAACCGTGCTTTTACGAAGAACTCCTCCTGGATAAATATTCAGGTGTTTAATTGAGCAGGTTTTTGCAGAAGGGTCAGAAAAAACCGTCAATGAATAATGGCAAAGAACTGGAGGCGATGTACCTTTTTGCGGTGATGAATAAAACTTGCTTAGAAATGTCAGTGAATCTACGTAGACAACAGCATAGCAGTTGCCAAGAGTTCAGTGGGAGCAGCTTGAATAACAAGCGAGACCAGTCATCAGCTCTGCAAAAGCATTCAGCACCTGTAAGAGCTCTGCAGATCACTCACTTAGAGACCTGTGTTGTTCCCTATTGCACTCATTTCAACTCAGCTTTTCCTCCTTCATTAGCATTGTTTCCTGCTCAGGTATGTCAGATAACGTCACTGCCGTGCACATTTGGCGATGCACTGAGAAAGGATGTCCTCTTCTATCACTAAAATAAATAGCCCCGTGAGCGTGCCAGAGAGGTTTTATCTTCTCTGTGAGAAGAAACTCCAAAGCTCACTGCACTTACTTGCCCTTCTGTCTGTTAAGCAAAAAGTGAAGAATATTTATTTTTTGTCTCTACGTGCAGAAGACCTTTAAAGTCTAGTACACAAATATAAACTCTTTAAAACCCACACAAAATAGGAAAAAGCCCCCTACTTTGTGACGTTTACTCTCTGAGGCAGGGCATTTAAGGTAAAATAACTGTTCTACACGCTAGGTGTATTTTCATTTGCACCCATAGCAGAGAGCATGCCACGACCCCTTAGCATGTCTCAAGGCTAAAGTGTTCATTGGACTTGGTCCTTTGTGGTTAGCTCAATAGCTCAAGGAAAATCGGAAACCAGGACGAGCAGTGGTCCCATGCAGCCCTGCACAGAGCTGGGCTCTCTGCAATGTGACAAGAAGAGGTTTGTAAAATTAAGACAGGCATTCCAGCCATCCCTCACGCAATCAGGTCTTTTTGAACCTCTTTTTCTTGAGCTCAGGAAAGAGCGCAAGCCTTAACCAGTCTGTCAGTTTGTGTCACAACACCGCAATTTACTTGAAGAGGCGTCCGGGGCTTTCATAGTACTCGACTGGCAGTTTCAATCACAACGTTTCTGTAACGGCCAGCAAGCAGAAATCAAATGGTGTAGGAAGCCCAGCGCGCTGGCAAGTTTTGCAGCAAGCTGTGTTTGCATCAGTGAGTGTAAATAGGTCTCTTGGAGGAGGCATCAAACATCATGCTTGGGTTTTTTTCCTCTCTGCTTGCAATTAGTTGGGAGGGGAGCACAGATGTTTTGCAAAGAACTCCTATCAAATTTAAGGATGCAAAATTGTTAGGGTGGCTGAAATTAATTTTCTACATCAGTTTAAATGACATCTTTATGTTGTAGTACTGCGCAGGATGTTCTGAAGCGACTGGACCAAAATTGCCCACTGAATTTTGCTGCATGAAATGAATTTGGCCTGTTGCGATGAGCATATGTACTGAGGACATCGTTTCACTGAGTTCCCATATAAAAAAATATTTTCCAGAATACATTACTGAGAAGTCTGGTGCGTTTCTGTTGTTTACTGCTGTTGTAATTTGTCCTAATTTATTCTTACTGCACTAGTGGAAGACAGAGTGTTTTTGCTGGCCCCATCACATCTGTAGCGTTTGCTGAATCTAATCTGCTCAACCAGAACAACCAGAAAAGAAGCGGTTTGATCTGGCTTTAGCCTAGTGCTTGGTGTTGACTGGTGAGGAACGCTCGAGGCAGAACGTCTCGGAGCGCACAGCTTGCACGATGTCAGCTCAGAGTACTCGGGAGGAAGACCTGCCTGAGGAACTCCCGGTCAGACGGGGACCCACCATTGCAGGCAGCCCAGCTGTGGGCAGCTATAGGTACCGCTCACATGGCCTGGAGTACGGCAGCATTAAAAATGTCCCCATCCAATCCACACACGGGAGGTGCACGGACAGATGACAACAGCACTGTGTATTTAGAGCCGTAAACCGATAAGCAGTCACTTGTGACAAACTTATGTTACACTCTCCTGGCAGTGTCCTAAGCTCGGACTGGCAGAAATGCAACCAAGGAAGTTTTATGCCTGTGTTCGCAGCAAAGGCTAACTAGGGGAAATAATTATTTTGCATGATCAACAAAAAATAATCACGTTGATCTACAAGTGTTTTTTTTCCCCTTAGCAACCTGGCTGGTTAGAGAAGAAGAAGAGATCCTTTGTAAGTTGGAGCATGTGGGTTGTATTGAAACAGCATCTTGACACGCAAGTCTGATGCTGAGATTGTAATAATTTACATTGGCCTGGGAATAGTAGAGTAATTGTTGTGAGAAGACTCAAACGTGCAACGTGGTTAGCTTATCACCAGGTTTTTAACTGGCAGCTTGCAGCCCCATAGGAACCAATGGACTACTTTCAGAACATCAGCAAAGGTTGAGGAAAAGAAGCTGTGCGCTAAAATTTGCTGGGCCAGGTTTCACATCTTTAGAGGTCCAAGATGCAGTGGCCTACAAGAGTAAGATTTCATGCTGTAATAAGAGACTTGCACTCTTCAGAAGTGGTTAGGAAAATAAACCCATATAATTGATAGAGTAATTACAAATTATTTAAATATTTCTACTTCCCTCCCAGGCATTTATAAATTGAAATTTGTAGTTATTCTAACTCAATATTCAATGTTCAAAGGGTGCTGTAGTCAGCCCCCATGGTGAAATTCAAACATGACTAAGCAACATCTTTCTGCTACAAAGCAGGAGGAGGAGGTGGGAGCAAGAGGAGGGTACCACCACACCCCTGGCAATCTAGTTTTTAATCCAAACAGAAATCCAGGGGTTAATGGAGGAGGTTTATATAAATAGCACAGATAAATGCTCTTGTTCTTAAAATGCCACAAAGTTTCACTTGAGGTGATCCTTGAAAATCAAGAGAAAAATAGCAGCGGCTGTTTTGCCTGGAGCTGGAAAGTCAGTGTTCCGAAAAAAAGTGTCAGGGAAAATGAGGGGAAAAAGAGGGAGGTGGAGAGAGGGGGAACTGCAGTCCAACTGCTTTGGAGCCTGCAGTGCAAATTCTTGCAAAGCCAGCACTGTGTGTGGCTACCAAAAAAAGCGTTACAGTGGATCTTTAGCAGAATATATTTTGGAGTGTGTGGAGGCAAGCAGGAAGTCATTTGCTGCTGCTGCGAAGGCAGCCTTGCCGAGTGAGCCGGGGGGGCCTCCAGAGCAGCTAGGAGCAGCCATGCTTCAGTGCTTTGCAAGATCGTTAGGTAAAGGATGCTGTGAGAATAGCCAATGCAAAGACCCTTGCAGCTGAGCTCTGCTTGGAGCCAAATGCGCTGCTAAGAATGCTAAATTTAGGTTCTCCAATGCTGGAGAAACCCAGGCGTGAGAATCGCAGTGTGCGGGTCACTGCTCGGCGGATGCCATGTGGTCTGGGCTGCAAAAGGCAGAACAACCTGCTGTGCTTCCTCTTTGAACCCTTGGGTCGAAACGGAGGAGTTCGCAGGGGCTGACAGCGCTGGGGTTAAACTGTGCTGCAGTCCTGCATTGGTTAGCTTGTGCCACTTGTCATGGGGAGAGAGAGAGCGAGGACACCGGGCAGACGCTGCGGCTAAAGGTTGTAGACACTCCTCTGCGTAAGGGCTTGGTGCAGAGGGTACAGTGTTTTCTTTCACGGCAAGAGGAAGCTATTAATCCTTGATTATTATGGGGGAAGGAAAATATTTATCACTGTCTTTATTTCTCTTCATTTCAACAAAATAATTTGAAATTTCTGGTTTTGGCAAAGATTAGGATGACCGCACTCATTCTGAGGTTGAAAAATCTTCTGCTCAGCCATTACCAGTTAAGTGACAAAAACAAAGCAAAGCTGAAAGATTTTGCAGCAGAAATCTTTGTGGCAGCTTTTTGTTTTCAAGTTAATTTATGCTGAAGACCGTGAAGAAAAGTCGTCTTCTCTGCAGTGCTCACTTTCCTGTGCACTGGAGTTAAATCGGCAGGTCGAGTTTTAGCCGGTTCTTGTATTATCTTTCAGCATAGAACTGACACTCCTCAAGCCCCAGGGTCTGCTATTGGGTTTACATTTATAAAGCACCCTTTGTGATCAGGTTTCCTTACGAAAAGAAATGGCAGGAAAATGTTTGGAAATACAGGAATATGGAGCATCACAGCCTATAACTTAGGGCACATGAAAATGCAACAAAGGCTTTTGTCCTCAGCCTTGGTACACACTGAAATACCAAAAGATGGGCTTTTGACCAACTCTTTCCTGCCAACTTTTAGGGATTAGCGTTGGACCTGAACTTCTCTGAGTTGAGGAAATTTCACTGAAAAAAGAATAGACACAAACCACCAGGATGAGAAGACTCCACAATTTCAGCCTTTTGCCCCTTAGTTAGTGAAGCAGGACGGATACTGAGGAATGTGGAGAATGTGTCTAGAGCACAGCGGACACACATTTGTGCTCAGAGACTTCCTGGAAGATCTCAGAAAAATCCCAATGTCACCGTGATTTTGAGACGCCTTCTCTGACAGAGTGTGAGGTGCCAGCCAAAACCCTGGTTCGATTCTGCGGGGTAACATTTCAGAGGATGTCTGTTATTTACACAGGGGCAACTACATATTCCAGCAGACACCACAGCTGGATTCTCTCCTAACTCCAAAGCTTCTTTTCAAACTTGTCCTGCTCCACAGCATCCTTAAAATGCACTAGTATTCCCTGGGGCTTTGGAGGTTTGCACTGGCAGTGATCTGCGTTGTTAGTAAGATACTTTTCATGGCAGTGCGTTAGGTCTCAGGACAAATTGTTGGAGTTCTTGCACTCTCCAATCGAAAACGGATTTGTGGTTTGCACCTCATTTGGAGTTGTAAATATGGGGGTTTTTTGGCCTCGCAGACCCTACTGAGGCTATGTTCCATGATTCTGAGATTTGGGTTTATACTCTCTGCAGCACAACAAGCGCACAAACCAGCTTGGGACAAAGGTTCAGGAGAAATATCGTAGCTGACGAGCACAATGTGGGAAGAGTCCAGAATGACTAAAGAGCGACGTGCCAATGAATCGGTGGTTTTCCTGAATGCCCCAAACCAGAAGAATCCCAAATGACGTCTGCGAGTACAATCATTTGACCCAGCCCACAGACACAGATGGGTATTCAGAAACACATGCCAAACTGTTTAGAAGGCAGATGGAGATGAAATTAAATGATATCAGCTAACTCGCTTGGAACATAGTTGCTGAAACTTAGCTTTGCATATCCTCAAATTCAAACCAACGTACACTCTGTCTTTGTAGACTTTTGTAGAAGAAAATGCTGAGAAATTAAGACAGTCCTTCATTTTTCAGGTAACTGTAGCAACATTTCTTCTACACTAATGACTTTGGATGCTTTTCCAGAGTTTCTTGCCTTAGCTGGGAGCTACTCAGTGAAATATCATCACAGTGGTTATTTTATTGCTTAGTGCCATAGTGGCAGCATTAAATATAACCACTAAAAGCAAGTGGTTTATTTAAGAAAAAATGAAGGGGAAAAACCAGTCTAAAATGCAAAGCATGTCTCTTTTACACTTCATGGATGATTTAAGTGTGCTGCGGGATCATATGTTGTACCGTCCCTGCCAGCATCTCTCAGATAGAGTCTCATGATAAAAGTCTCAGCCCCCCTCTTGTTTTGTTCAAGCCACCCTTAGTGGAAATGAATGTCCTGTTTTCAGGACTAATTAAAATTATTTTAATCAAGGATTTTGTACAATATTTGCTGGACTGCCTGAAAAGGAGAGGATGGGATTTTGGTTATTGGCTGCTTAGTTGCCTTAATACTATTTGCCCTAGCACTGTCATCCCACTCTCGCTCCGTGGGAGAAGGCTGTTTTCTCGGACAAGCACCCGCTACCCTGGCAGCGAAAGAGTCCCTGACGACTGGCCACACTCAAACCATCTCCACAGCGCTGTGCAGATGACCCAGCTAAAAAGGAGTCAAACAGATTCAGAGCAGTATTTAAAGAAATAGCAGGGAGAATGTGTTGAGGGAAGCAATCCACCGCGAGACCTGCAGAAGAGGACAGAATTAGCAATTATTTTTCTCTAGAAAGGCCCCTTTCTGAAGCACAGTACTCACTGCCAGAGATTTGAACTTGCGAGGCCACCATGATCCCCTGCATGATATAGACATCAAACATCAAATGCTCTTCTGGAGTTTCTTGAAAGGATTATTCTTTTTCCACTTACAAAGGTTTCTGCTCCTCCCCCTCAGCCGCTGCCTTATCCCTTTCCTAAAATTGCTTATGACTTAAAGAAAAGCTTCCATCTATTTGGAATTACTGGAGCAAAATGGTGGAATTAAGGTGGCACGTTGTGTCTTCTACTGAATTCACAATGTGGGAAAACCACGCAATTTTCTTTTAATCTGTGGGGGCAATTTTACTTGCTCGCACACTGCTGTCGATGAAGCCAAATTTTCTGAATAGAAACCAGTGGCGCTTGGGATCAGAGTGACGCTTTCCAATCTGCACTGGTACAAATGTTTCTTTCTGGGACTCGTGAGTGTCCATAACAAATAAAAGGAAAGAAAAGGGAGGAGATTGGAAAAGAATTTGAGAAGGTTTTTTTTCTTTGCAGTGGTCTACATCATCAGAAGCAATTTTATTTTATCAGTTTCTGAACCAACAACCTCCAAGTGTGTCTTCTCCATCCTGTTCTTGGTTTTAAGGTACAATGAGCTAATCGTATCTCTTTCGACTGCCCTATGTGCTGACAGGATGTATTTGGCCCATTTCATGTACTTACAATGAGAAAACCAGCTCATGAACCACCCTGCAGATCCATGAAGCATAGACAGAAAGGGGATAAGGGGCTTATTTCATAATTCTGTCCTGTAGCTTTCCATGTTGGGGCATGTGAACCTTCCCCACTTGCTTATGATAGATGGGCCAATACTTCAAAGCAGGGTGGGAAATCCCTCACTGATGGCTGCTTTTACCTTTTTTTCCTCAGCTGTGATTCTCCTCCTCTTACGCTGTTAGGAGCACCAGAGCTGTCAGATGCCTTCCACAGAGCGAGGTTACCCCTTCGCGTCCGAGCACGCTAAGCTGTGCTAAGCTGTAAGTGCAAGGTCTGGTTCAGTGGCTTATCGGTGCCTACCCTGAATCTGCAGCTCTGCCTCCTGGGCAGAGAGCTCCTGCGTGGGCACCGCGCCCAGCACTCCTCAGCTGTGGATTTATTCAGCCTGGATGAAAACTCATTCTAGCTATTTTCATGTGCCAGTTACATATGAGTTTATTTACCCAGATCGTTTTATGCCTTTTCCATTTCAGCATCTCAGCTCTGAAGGGGGTTGTACAACCTCCATTAGAAGTATGAAGAAACTTTCACTCTCAGTGACACCATGAATCAGCAGTTTACTCTCAAATGATTGTAAAACCAAAAAGAGTAAATCAATCATAGCTACCAGATTTACCCGGTTTTGTGTAATATTTATCTCAAATACCTCCACTCTGACTTCAGTACTTTGCTTTGAATTTATTTTGATTAAAAAGCTCTCTAGTAATTAATGGGTCTAATGGGAACTGCACTTTGATTATTTTTTTCCTAAAGATTTATTCATCCAATTCCTCTATTCACACTCCTCAAGATCTGGACAGGCTTTTTAAAAATTTGTATTCATTGTGATGCAATGATATAGGATCAGTGGGGAACATCAAGAAGAATCACTGACATGAATTTTCATCAGTTTTAATGAATGTTGAATGAATTTTTCTTTGGATTTTTTTTTTAAATATAACTGGATGTGAGAGCTTGCGTGTTTGTAAAGGGGTTAGGTGAGTAGCTAAGGAAAAAGAGATTTTCCCCTCTGTGTACTTGTGTCTAGCAGCTATTGCAGTATAACAGTTCATTTTCTTCTTCTCTGCTTAGGACCCAAGGTATGCACTTGGTACTTTTAAATAGAACCTTGCTTCTAATCCCTAGACAGAGAGATAGCAGGATTAATTCAAGGAAAGTCCTCAAGAAAGAATTACAGAATTTGAAATCTTGCAAAAATCTATATCTAATGATACACCATTTGTGGTTTCCTTTTTTTAAACCCACCAGGGGTCAAGAACTATACTGCCATAAAAGGTGGAGATATGAGTGATTCTTCTCATGCTCTTTTCTTTGCAGGGGGCTTCCTTACCTGTACAGAGTTATCAGCGATAAATTCATTTAACTGAGCAGCACAATAAATTGGCAGGACAGAAGGAAATGATATTCAAGCCATCTCCAATGTGCATGTAGACACAGCACAATATATTGCTTTGGATTTATTTTACACAAGCACCAGGTATTTCACGTTTGCCAAAAAATCTTTGCTCTGATGGAAATGAATCTAGGTTAAAAGCTAGCGCAGGATTTGAAATCAGATGTGATGTTGGAGAAAGACATAGTGCAAGCCAGGCTTCCGCTAAGCTTTCCACTGCTTTTAAGGAGCACCTGCCTGCCCCTCAGAGTGACGTGGCCCAGTACTGCTGCCCGAAGGGCATCCTCCAAGGGTGAGGCTGGAACTGGAGAAAAATGAAGGCAGCAAAGGGTTTTAGGCAAACAACCTTCCCTTCTCCGGCTGTCTCCAAGTCTGCCCCTCATCCTGATACCTGTGAAGCAGCTCGTCCTACAGACCCAGCCACTGGCCTGTTGAAATCCGTTGCAATATGTACGGAAACCATAAATATCCTGAGCTATGCCCTGGGCTCACAAAAAAGCACAGCCCGAATAGACAATCTTTCTTTAGTTCTCTTTTTCTACTGTGTTGGTGACATTTATTCAGAAATGCTGTTTTAACAGTGGACACGTGAAAGGCAGTTTCATGCTGGCCAGAGTCTAGAAAGGTCAAAGTAAGCACCATAGTGACATCTTTGGAAAAGGAAGGTTTAACTGCAGTTTCTAAAAGCTTCTGTTTACTTTAATTTTCAATGTTTTTTTCTCTGTAGTTTTCACATGAACTCTATAGCTTACGCCATTCTTAAGTGGGACAAATCCATTTCAATGGCTAATAATTATTTCAATCTAAAGGTAGTACATAAAACTATAAGATGTGACCTGTTTACCTTAATTCATTTTCAAATAAATTCACTTTGAACTAGGCAGCATTGTGAATTTCAGATATTTCCTGGGTCACAGTAAAGGTCTGGAACAAAATGATAACAATTTTCAAAAAGATTACTGAGAAAATTATCAGTTTCACAGAGGTTTTATCCACTCAGCTCCACAAGTCCTTAGACGTTTTCCCTGCAGCACTCTCTGATGCTTTAATCTGGAGCACTAGTGAACAAAGCACTTCAGATCAGGCAAACTTGGGGTTCCTTTTTGTGGTCAGATGTCACTGTTTAATGATGTTAACTGGTGTCAAGCAAGCTCCTAAGACTGTAGCTGGATATTAATATACTAATACTATGTAATTTCAATTTTTCCTCTATTATTTTAAAGATTTTAATAGTTCTGATATTTTAAAAATTTTATTTTCTCTTATTACTTCCCCTGAAATAATCAACAAAACAAAATCATTACAAAAAATCAAGTGTCTCAGTAACCAGATCATGCAAAAACACTCAACCAAGTCAGTCAGTCAGTATAAATATGCAGAAAAAGGTGATGCAGCTCATTTTTGTTAGCTATGATTTATGTGATGTATGTAAGCTCTAGTCCATACAGCAGCTATTATCAAAGCTACCTGAGTGCACAGCATTCATAGGAGCTGGGCTAAGCCAAACCCAGTACTGCTGGCAATCTAATAGAAATAAAGAGGACATACGATTAGTCTGAATTTCACCCAAATATTACTGTTCTATGTATGACATGTTAAGACCTTGCTGGGACAGCATATGAGCTATTATAGGAAGAGAAAAAAGATGAGTGCTGGAGACTATCAGTGCTGCCGCTATACCGAGAATGGTACGTTGCTGTGGTGTACTTACATGTATTTTCAGTGTTTCCACAGAATTATTTTCGTGAACTATGACAAGGTTAAAGAATTCAAAGTCATACCAACAAATGCAATGGCAGAATGGTAGAAGCTATCATAGCACGGTAACGTATGAGCACTGCATTTGACACAAGACAGCTCTTGTTCGTTCTCTCTCAGCCATTATCTAGAGTAATAACTCTAGGGCTGGAAGACCTCACTGATTCATCTAAAAATAGGGTATCCACTATGTCAATGCAATTATCAGTTGTTTTAACATGCAGAACTCGACCCTAACCTTACAGCCGGAGAGCTCTGTTCAAACACGTTGGCCTCTGAGCACACACAGTGCCATTATCAGCTTTCATTCAACCAGAGTGGTCATCCATTGATGTGTGGAACTTGCTAATGGGGATTTTACCTATGGTCAGTTGTCGATAATTACGCCCTTTTGACCAACACATATTAAGTGGATTATGCTGTTAAATGCTTGCTCCCAAGTGTCCTGGATGAAAACCGTATTGCCTTTTGCATCGGAATGGTACAGAAAAGCTGAAAAAATTACCATCACTGAGAGTTATAGCCAAAGAAATCCAAATAATCTGCAAGCTGATCAGAAGCAGCTCATGCCATTCCTGATTATTCTCTTTGCCCATTTATTGCACCGGTCTAGTCAAATCTCATGATCGCCACCACTTCTAGCAGACGAACAAAACTGTGAACACAGCACTTGCTACTCTGGTACAGCAAGATGGACTCTTTGCATCCTTTCAGACCTAGTTTTCTCTAATTGTTCTGTGATTTCTATGATGTAGTCTCTGCTGTGTGTATCTTAAGATGATGTGTAGGTTATGTCCTCAGTTTCTCTGATTTTCATCTAACTTGCAATGGTTAACATCGGATGTAAGTCTTAGTTTGCTTGGAGGAATTCAGGCAAGTTGCTTAAATCAAATGTCTTTAAACTGTGTCCAGAAGGAGTTGGCAGATTTTATGCAGAGTCTTGTATGATTCCCTCACTGGCTATAGAAATATCCTTACTTTGTTCTTAGCCCAGTTCTTTCAAAATCCAGCAAAAAATTCAGTTAAAATCAAGTTAAATCCAGCAAGTCTTGACATCAGTCATGAAGATTTCTGAAACTCATAAAATTTTGTTAGCACAGAAAATGAAAATCGGTAGAATAATTTTTTAATTAACGTTGTTGTCTACATCTGAATATTTCACTGCACTTAGATCAACAAAGTCTTTTTATTTTATTCCAACAATTATGGGAGGAGTTGGGTTGACTAAGTGTAATTTGGTTTTGCCTGCCTACATATCTCAAGGCCACTTGGTTCCCAGGTACTCTTATAAACCACTGACTTTCATGCAGATATATCCATATAAAAGATGCAAGAACTAGGTCAACAAAATTTAGAAATTTTCCACAAGATCTTTCTTTCAAAAACATAGCAGGTGTAATGGAGCGAGGAGCCTGCCTCAACAGCTGCTGTGCGCTGCCTCCTGCCTGGTAATATTTCTGTGTGCTAGCAATCTTTTTTTCATGAGAAGAAATAGGATGACAGTAATAAAGGTGAAGCCAACTAGTACTACTGCTGGCTTTTGTTGTTAACGGAGTAGCTGTCTCGCGGACATACAGTATATCAAAAAATCTTATGTAGCCTGAAACCTACACATTATACATGCTGGAAAGCACATTCCCAATGCAAATGCCGTGTTACAGACATTGTGGAATTAACATATGCAACCTGTAGCAATGCTTTATTATAAATACTGTACCTAAATACAGATATGACTCCATATGTATTTATTTTGTACATAGAAAACATAATTTTATTTAGTATAGGGAACGGGATTACAGGGCCTGGCTGAGATATCATTTCTTTGTAGTTCAGTAAGGGTGTACATAAACTGGCTCTCATGAATTTGAAGCTATCAGGTGCTTTACGATCTCTGGGTATAGCTGATAGGAAAATCTAAAATATTGCTTTTTGCATAACGTCTCATTACCTGCATGTTCTCTTAGTCACCACACTTGAGACAGTCTTGTACCTTATTCTAAACATGCAAATCAGGACTCCCGTCAATCTCAATTCATTTATGAGCTCAAACTAAATGTAAAAATAATACCAACAGAACCAAAACAATTTTTGAAGCCAGAGTACAAGAAGTGCATTCATTATTGGTTCTACAGAGAGCTGTATGAACACAAAACAGGCTCAGCTCACACTCAGCTTGAACCTCTAGTGTGGCTATTTTATCAAAACCCTCTTATGCTGGGGCACGTTTTTATCTTCAGGCCATTGGGGATGGACACCTGGCAAGGTCAGGGGAGGGTTTGGGGGATGGCTGAGGTGTGGGAGAGGTGCTGGGAGGGCTGGGGGTGTTTGGGATATTCCCAGGGGAGCAAGTGGTACCCGGGATTTCTCTTTCTCCCACAAGTGACCTTTTCCTCATTCAGTTTGATCTTGGAGACCGGTTGCCTCTAATTTCTCCTCAGCCATTAGGATGTGCCCGTTGGTCCCCAGCATTTTACACTGGAAAGGGACATGGTCAGTGTGCAACGCTGGGAAGGTGACCAGGTTACAAACACATTGCTTTGATCACTGCCTTCTATGAAGTTGGCCCTGTATTTGGGCATGATTTAAATAGTGCTTAAGCTACAGTAGAAAATAGTTTATATTTTGCCTTTAATTTTGTTGATATTAAAAACAATGCTGAAGAAAATAAGAGTCAGATTCTTGTTGCCTCAAACAATGTAAAGGCTGAGCCTTCCACAAAAATCATGGATGCTTCACTGCAGGGTGTAAGGGAAAATGTCACCTGAGGAAAAGAACATTTGAAAACATCAATTTACTTTTATGTTCTTATGCTGATTATCTGACACGTGAAGTACCTGAGACCTATCAACTGGGAAATTAAATTTTTTTGGGAGTCTAATTTGGTGGGTTTTAATCTGCGCAACTATCACTGAAAAAACAGCACTGCAATTTCTGACTCTCTACAAACTACTCGGTGCTTCGGAGCTCTGAAAATGTCTTGTCCTGAAGGAATTTAATTGGTAATTAAATAACTGGAACACCAGAAGAAAAAGCCAGTCCAATAGCAGTCTGTCCCTTACAAATTCACACTAAAGTATCTGGTAATTAAACCCACTCACGGTTACTTAGGACTCTTTCTGTGTTTGTCATCTGTCAGCTGTGCAAAGCTGATCGCACCTTCTTAACAGCTTAAACCTCGGCAAAAAATTCTTCCTAATATAACTGTGTGCAATGGTGAAAAATAGAGAATTGCCTGATTTAGCCACAAGGTGATGAGAGACAGGAGGGAGGTGGAGGGAAAAGCAGTTTAGGTGTTGTGCTGGGAACCTGGATGCTCATCCTGGCAACGGTCTATGCAGGGCTGCTCTGCGGGCTGCCCGCGCAGCGGCTGAGTTCTGTGCTGTGTATTAACCTGCCTGGAGGTGTAAGACCTAAAACCACAGGCTCTCACACCTCCTGCTTTGTTGATCACACATCCTGCAAACACGATTAAGTATATGAAAGCGCAAAGGGCCCCGCCTGGCAGCAAGCAGTATTTCTTCTGTTGCCGGTACCCAGGAGGAGCTCTGGGAGCTGATGCTGCAATGACAAACTGAAAACCCGTCCCCAACCCAGTAATCCACTCCCAAATGGTTGCAGTTCCTCTGCTAAGGGAGGGGGCTAAGGTGGGTGTTCACTCTTAGCATAAAAGAGCATTTAACTTCCGGTTTAAATGGGAAGAAATTGGATTAGTGGATCACACAAGCAGGAGGATTTTGCTGTTGTTAGAGGTAAGCGGTGTTGCTTGCTCATTAACTTGGTCTCTTTGAAGAGAGAAGGAGCCTCCCAGCATTTTGCTGGTTTAGTCCTCACAATTTGTCTGGTGACCACCTGATTTTCCTTATGGATTTGGTACAGATGTTAAAAGCTTTCAACAATCAAAAGGAAGATCATTAGTGGAACAAGTTGTTCCACCTTTAAGAGAAGCTCTCGGAGATTTGTTTGAGGAACACACAGAAGATAAGTTTTTCCTGGTTGATGTTGGCAGTGATAAAATATCTCCAGGCTTTATGGAGGCCAAGGGTCTCATTTACTAGTGAATCACTACTCTCTGTCTATAAGGGATATAGGTTGTACGATATGTGTGTTTTCTACATACACACTGCTTAAGAAACTTGCGAGCTTGATTTAGGCTAAAATTATTATTCTAATTGTATCGTTTATATTTCCAGTAAAAGATGTCCCATTCTTCACCCAGCATGCAAGTGCCTTTGCATTTTGTGCTTTATAAACACCCATCTGGTGGTGCTCCATTCAGCGTAGAGCTTACAGCCTTTGACCCTGCTCCTGCGAAGACTCACACCCTGCTTTGCTTTACATCTTCTGAATAGTCCCATAAAGCCCAACAAGATAATCAAGATTTTGGAAATAGGAGACAAACACTGTATATGCTCTGTGTATGCGTGCACAGCCATCCATACATGTGGACAGCCGTTCAGATTAGCAAGTGAATGCACATGGGGAGTTGCTTTCTGATAACGTAGTTTCCAGTTTTCTGTAGCTGACGTTTGTCCCCTGCCTCAGCTTTACTTTCTCAGCAGTGCTTCTCTGGTCAGCCTGGGGTAGGGGGTGGGAAGTGTGTAAGAAAGGAGGGTGTTTGGAGACCCTATGGATGAGTTCAACAAGAACATGTCTGTAAGGATAGATCTAAGATATGCTACATAAATTTTTATGATAAATGCCCAATGGCAGCCTCTGGCTTCAAAGGTGCCACTTACAGGGTATTTTAAAAAGGAGTTTGTAATTTTATTTTTGTGAAATCCTATCTAGACAGTCCTAGCTGGACTCTTTCCAGTAGCAGGACAACAACTTTCAGTACTCCTGCTAACATCCCTACAAATGTCTTTTACCAGCCATCCACAGATCTCTTTAAAAGTACTGGAAACAGGCAGTTTCAGAGTAGTGACACAGACAGGCATCGCTTTGGTTTTCACATCACATTCCACTCACACAAGAGTTTTAAAAGATTTAATTGTTTAAAATCCTAGAAAATGCCCCAGGTGTGGAGTTATTTCTGAGCAAGCATAATAATGTCTGTACTTCTAAATTATTTTAAGATTGCTTAGCCTTGGAGGGAAGGTGAAAGGGGATGGCAATGTTATTCCTGTTTTGCTACACTGATAGGCGGGTAAAAAAATTTATTTGCCTTCTCCCCATTTAAGATTTCCCCAGCTGCCTCCATCAACTCTCTCTCATTCTTTTTTCATATTTTATTCTTAGTTTTAAATCTTGCTCTGAATGACAACATTAGCTTTCTAAACTACTCAGCAATATCAGTTTTCCCCCAAAGACTTGCCTGAGGCTGGTTTGTATAGGCTGCAGTCTCTTTATTCTTTTTTTTTAATGACTTACATTGAACAATATCCTCACTAATGACATTTCCCCAGCAATGATGCACCAGGGAAAAGCATGGAACGAGAAGCAGGAATGATGAATGCAGCCTAAATGGATGGAGGAGGAAGTGCTACAATTGGCTCCTGTATCACTCCATAAAAACTACAACTCCTGTCTCTTTGCATCTACCATAAAGATGGAGAACCGTGCTGTGATATTTTTAGACAGATATATCAGGCTCACTATTGCATAATACATTTTTGCATCCTTACAAAGAAGATACATGCCTAAGCTTGCAATATGTGTTCCGTGTCTGTCTAGATAGCCTGATAAAAAAGCCTTAGCTGAAAGAAAGGACTGAAATAATCCTGAGGTGCAAATGCAATAGGTAACTTCCTGCAGTGAGTGCAGGTGATATGCAGAGACAGGATCATTCCAGTTTGGCAAAACCAGTTATTGAAAAACATCTCCAGCAAGCCATAACCCCAATTTACTTCTCCTCTCCTCCCAGAGCTGCACCTGCTTGTATCCTTGCCTTGGGGGATGATTTCTTTCTCTTCACCTGTTTGCTCAGGCATAGACCCTGAAGTTTCAGCTTTTTTTAATGGCAACATGAAGCGCACGCTTCTCACCGAAGCCTGGTCTCTATATGCATGTGCTCCTTGATGGCTGTTGGTATTAGTTTCACAGCCCAGCCTCTGAAAGACAGACTCCTGCTCTCCTCTGTCCCCTTGCCCCTTACCAGGGTATAATAACGGCCACATGCTCCTGGCCCCAATCAATAGAGAAAGCTGCAGGTCATGCATCAACAGAATGAACTTTAATTCCAGCTGTGCACTCTTTGGAGTGTGCATGCCCAGCTTTGCTGTACTGATGTGTAGTTTAAAACTTTTTCCTAAGGAAACTGTCCCCATCAAGTTCTCTGATGCTGATACACAAAGTTGTCTCCTCCCTTGTTTGCAGTCAGGCTGCAGAGCTTCTTGGGGTAGAAGGCATTGTGGATGCTGGCAGCCAAGGCCTGAGCAAGAGGTGTAAATGATCTATTTTACATTTGCTTCTAATGCTTGTTGTAGCTGGAATTTAATGCATTTGAATTCATTGCCAGCAGGAATTATGCTGAACTATCACATGCTCGCACTGTAGAATTTCTGGGTTTGCAATGTCGTGTAAGAGAATAGAAAATGTAATTTTTACTCAACCATCACAAGGTGCCTTATAGAATGTGTTATTAGTGCCTTTTTATCTTCCCTTCTCAAATAACATGTATACTTCAAAGCAATGAAATGCTATTCAGGATCCATCTAACTTAAAAAAAGTGCCAGGGGCAAACTTGAGAGGGAACTGGTCAGGACCCTTCAAGTTTCCCTCTGAGAACTGGAGGCTGCCTGGGAGAAATAACTGAATGGATGAATTGCTCAGCATCAGAGTTAGATCCGAATCCAGGAATGCATCTCCCAGTCCACAAATGTTAGAGTATAGCTCTCTTTTGGATTTGCCTTCTTTTTTTTTCCTGTGGTCCAGTCCTCCATTATAGAGGTTAAAAAGAATTATGGAGGGAAAGAACAAGCGAGTAAAATAAAATCAGAGGTATGTCTCTCATTTCAGAGCCATGAGCCTAGAGGATCAGTCTTTAATAAAAATTATAGCTTGAAATTTGATCATCAGTAACTGAACCAGATGAAGAAATGGCTTTGCATTTACATTTCACAGAGTTCCTTTTCTAAACGAGATCTCGAGACCATGGGATACTAAGTTTGCAACTCTAAAGAGAAACCAGAAAAATAAAACATTTCTTTTTTACAACAGGCTGCTCTATAGAGTCATAAACAATAATTAGCTTCTACTTAACACTTCTTAGTCACTTAATCTCAAAGTGTATTATGAAGAGGAAGGTGTGTTTATCACTCTAGAACAAAGGGTGCCTGAGTCACAGGGCGACAAGGTGGCTGTTGGAGATTGTGCAAAAGTCAGCTCAGGAACAAGGTTAAACTGCATCTTTCACAAAGACCAACCTGTAGAGAACAGGTCTACGCTTTCTTTAGAGCAGCTTCCTGGGTGAGAAACTCTCTTTACTGCCGCACTGCAGACTGGACAAAAAAAACCCCAAACTGAACAACCCAGCGGAGCTCAACTAATACAAGCCAAGCCCCACAGCTTTTAGTTTAGATAGCTGCAAGCTTACATCCTATGCAATCATGGCCACTGGCTACAATACACCCTTCCAGCCCAGGGAGAGCATCGTTTTTGGGGTAGAGTCTTAAAGTGATTCCACATGAATCATTATTTAATTCCTAATGATAATCAGGCTCACTTCAGTTTCATTAACTCCAGCCATCTGTTGATAGGAAGACTGGCTCTCCCCTCTCCTGTAGCCTGTCTTTCACATTTGCAGTCATCCTTTACACAGCATAGAATTGATTATGCCAATATTGTGTTAGCAAACACTGGGCTGAAAACCCTGTTACTCTGGCGGGTCAATATTGTTTGATTCCACTTGAGAGTCTATTTCAGGAACTCATTGAGCTGTTTTGGGACTATGTCATGTGCACAGCTAAAGTTTACAGCAGCACACAGCAGCCAGAAAGCATTTCTAAATATTTATGTGTATACACTGGAACAAGCAAACATACGCATAATCAAGCCCACAGGTTCCTGTGCAACTGATTTATTTTAAAAGGATTGCTTGAATCAGAGTAGAAAGGACCCCTCTTCAAATGATGTCCTCGTTTGGCCAGGTTTGGTTATCTGCGTGCTGGGTTGACAGAACATAGGTGGTTATGACCTTGATATGTCACATTTTGACCATGTAAAGCAGGACGCTGTATCTGAGAGCGTTGAAAGAAACCCCAGCATCTTGCCTCATGCATGTAGCTCACATTTCCAACCACTAATAGACAACCTATTAAGAACATTTTTACTCTTTTTTTGCTCTTCTGCAGAGGACTCTTTGAAGTCAATCAGCATCAGTTTCAGCTGTGTGCCCCCAGTGCCCTGCAGAGCTGCAGTAACAACTAAACAGGTCTTTAAATACAGCTGGGTGACTGGTTTCCTCTGTTTTCACTTACCTACTATATAAACCACCTGGGTACTAAGCGCAGTAAAGCTCTGTCTGTAAGGAGGAGGATTCGAAGGAGACCTCTCCTCCTGTAAATTCAGTGTTTTGAACTGCCTAGAAGTGATTTCTATGTTAACTTTTACTTAAGGATAGGTTTTCTGATTTCAGAAACTTGATTACATACTGCGCTGTAACAGCAATCTGAATGAGATGGGTGTACAGGAGAAACGATCGCCGATCAGGTCAGTTCCCATTACTGTGTGATATGAGCCTGAACCATTCCTCTAAGTTTTCTCAAAGTGTTTCAGTTTGCCTACAGGTAACTATGACCATGCATATATAAATGTATTTCTCTATATTTTCTGTGCGCCCTGTATTTCTTGCATAATGAACAAATGTTAAACCTGAGAAGCTATGTTGAAGCAGTTTGGTTTGATTGAAACCTAAACTCATTTTGTATTATTGGAGCCAAGAGAAAAGAGAGGTGTGTACTCATTTTGTTGTGATCCTGTAAAGCCTTTGAGTCTGCTCTCTTGGGTATGAACTGCTATTAGAGATGAGGAAAGCTGCTCTTCCTACCGAAGCAGAAACATTTACAGTAGCATATGAACTGATGTGCTGTGAAGAGACTCTGGTTCACCTAAATTCTCTGTTCTAATACTAAACCTGCAGTTACTTCAGAGTGTGTATTTTCATTTTCTCTTTCAGTCCTTCCTAACTCATCAGTCCTGTGCGTAGTAACTAGTCTATTGTCCATGTGAATGCAAACAGAAGACATAAAGCAAAGTGAGATTGAATGAACAGCCATGACATTATACATACATATATATTATATAATTGTCTTGTTGCCTGTTTCTTTTCTCAATTCCTAAAATAATTTCTCTCTTCAGCCCAGGATTCTAAGAAAATTACTCTAATTTACACTAAACAGTTTTACTGCAGTCTTCTTAAGACTTCTTAAAGAAGCAGATGTGCTGGAGGCAATACTGAGGGGCACATGTGAGCAGTTAAAGCCTTGATTTAAAAGGTTCCCAGAATTTGTCTGGAGACAATGTGGCAATAGAAGAAATACATGGAAGAAACTAAAACAGAAAATAGCTCATTCAAACAAGCATATTGAAAAACAGTTTTGGGTTTTTTTGTGGTGTTGGTGTTTACTGGAGAAAGGGAGATAAGACAAAATAAAGCATGCTAATAGTTGGTTTTCAGTATTTTAATTCAAGTTATTTATCTACTACCTTTTCATTTATGATGACCACTTTTGAATCTTGAGAGTAAAGTGCCTTAGTTAAGATAATACGGACTAAGAGTGGCCTTTGAGCAGAGGTGGGGGTGTAGGCGGGAAGGGAGGAACTGTGTGCCCCAGCAGCATCCTAAGGGCCAAATCACAGAGAGTACCTGTCTGCAGGGCAGCTTCAGCCAGTGGGAGAGCAGGCAGGGCCCTTTTCCAACCGCTAATCACCACAATGCAAGTACAGTCAGATAATCTGTAAATGCAAAAAATCTGCAATCAACAAAATTAACATAAGCTCCATGCCAAGCCATAATTAATGGTGATAACAAAAAGCAGGCATCAGCTTGGAAATGCAAGTGCTTAATACTTTCAGAAAAGGTTAGTGGAGAGAAATATTCAGTTTTAGGAATTCCTGTGTCACAACTATCAGAATGTGGAAATGTGAGCGTGGAAGGTGTTTGCAGCAGTTCCTGCACATCAGCTCATATAGCTCTGGAAAACCTGCTTTTGTCTCCTCTGCCTTCCTTTCCACTGGTTGAAAGGGTGCTATTGCTAACCTGGTAGAGTTACTCCAGACTTCTGCTGGTTTAACTGGGACCAGAAAAACCTAAGTTTCTAATTACTTACTGGATATTAAATATATCTGAACTTCTTCCTACAAGCTTGTGTGGCTCCAACTCCCCTCTACGGTTTGCTCTCCTCTCCATGTTCCCAAACTGAGTCTCTGAGGGCTTCTTGCTGGTGTGCTCCGGCCAGAGATTGTTTTGAAGCTAGGCGGTACGGGAGCTTCACATTCTGGAATCCCGCTTTCTCATTACAAAGTATCTTAATCTTTTCCCCGGAGTAGCTGAAAAGAAAGTAAAAATGAGCTGGCAATGAGAACTGACACATAGATATACTTTGAACTATTATGGCAGAAACATGATGTGGCAGTGCAACCCCCCTGACTGCTTGCACAAAAGACAGAGCCCTGCAGAAGCACCCCATAGACATCAGATGGAGCCCTGCTGGAGAACCGTTTGGAGTTGGCTCTCCTTGGAGCAGCAGGCAGTGCAGTCGGGAACTCTCCCCTTGGATCGGGATGCTGTTTGAGGAGACTTTCCAGGACTGCCCTCAGATTAGGATGCTGTCTGAGCGTATCTCCCTGGGATGGAGTGACCCTCACCTGGTGTTGGTGAGTGACCCTCTTGCTATCTCTAGGTGGGAGATTCACCCTTTATATCAGTGAGCTGTGCACACTGTGGTTCATCTGCCTTAGAGTGTGTTCTGTAGTGTTCAGCAATCTGTTGCGCAGTGATGCGCTCCCAGCTGACATCCGAACCTGTCAGTCGGAGTGCTGGGCAAAATTTCATTGCACTAAATCCACGTTTTTCGTATAGCTGCTGCTGTCTTGTTTTGTGGGTGCCTCTGTGACACACAGGGACTAGTGATGTCTAATGGAAGCAGGAATTACAGCCTGGTGCAGTAGCCAGAATTTTGAGTGTGCAAGTATGAAAGAAAAAGTCCTTTTACCCATTCAGGAAATAGCCAGTGACCTGCACTGTGAGGACTAAGAGTCCTTACATTTTAATCCTTGCTATTATGATTGATGATACTATTCTTAGTCATAGAAATGTGTCATCCTATTTTAAGTTAAGTAAGATGTGTGCCTCCATGGCAGCCTGCTCGAAAGAGCAATTGCTGAGACATGCCTCAGTGACTCTACTGTTGTTATTTTATAATATTGGAGTAGCAGATACTGCAAACAATAGATATATTGGCTAGACATTTTGGTACCTTCCCATTCATCATTTAATGAATTTAATAAATATTAAATGTATGCTAAGGACACAAGTCTTCATCCTTTCAATTAATATAAAAAGGAAGCAAGATTTTAAGGAAAACCCTGAAGCAGAGAGGATTATATCTCCAAGACAGGACTTGATGCAAACCCCTTTCAAAATTTCAATCTTGCAAACTGATTTGTACGTGGGACACTTGCTGTATTCACACAAGAAACTAAGACACTGTCATAGATCATCACGCTGCTCTCAGTTGTGCTTTGACTTTGAGGTCATCACCATGCCAGAGGACATGACAATTAGGAAGGCAGCCAATTCAAGTGTCAGCAAACTTTCCTTCATGCTGCTGAAATACCTGTGGGAAGACTAGTAAATGAACCTGTACAATTGAGGGGATACAAGAAAGCAGTAATAAACAATTTAAAAAGGAAAATCTAAGCCTCACGTGGCACAACTTGAGGTAATTTCCTCTGGTCCTATCACTGTTGGGAGGAGAGACCAACACCTGCCTTGCTACAACCACCTTTCAGGTAGTTGAGAGAGTGAGAAGATACCCCCTGAGCCTCCTTTGCTCCAGACTAATCAACCCCAGTTCCATCAGCCGTTCCTCTTAAGACTTGTTCTCTAGACCCTTCACCAGCTTTGCCCTTCTCTGGATGCCCTTCAGCACCTCGATGTCCTTTTTGTAGCAAGGGGCCCAAAACTGAACCCAGTATCCAAGATGCTGCCTCACCAGTGTAGCACTTTGGGAGCTCAAATGTTGGCTCTTTTTAAAAAAAAAAAAAGGTGATGCAAAATGAATCATTCTCTACAATACTGACCAAAACTTCCTTTAGGAGTTTAGGGTTTGTGTTCTTAAAGACATTTCATTCCCGCCAACAGAAATGCTGCAAAATTGGTTTGGTTAAATATTATCCAAAATCCAGACCAGGTGTAAGTACTACCTCTCACAACACTGGAGGTGGCTTAAGCTCAGGTCTACCAACTTTAAATGCTTTGGGACTTCTGCACTGATTGCCTCAATGAACTCCCCACGGTAGCTCCGCAATACCTTCACCACAGGCAAGTGAGGGCACTGACTTCCTGTATTTTTTCCAATACAAGTTAATCTTCGCTGTTTCCAGAAGGCAAACTGGGACTGCTATGCAAACTCTGGGAACTATTCATGAACTCTTCATTTCTTATGGCTTAAATAATGAAAAAAAAAAAATTGTTGTCAGACTGAAGCAGGAACAGAGTACAGAGGTGGGGTGTTCTGGTGTATAGGTAGCTCCTGGTCATTCCCCTGCAATAACATCATGGCATGCTCTACTAGTCAAGAGGTAGGGCAGGTACTTGCCAATAGCAAAGGACAAACCTATATGCACCCAGATAAGGCTGTCAGATTGAAAGTCTTTAATATTTTTGGCATATCTAACTTGATAAAGAGAGGAAGTTCATAGCTCTGGGGGCTGTGCTCGCAGGAGTAACTGCATCACAGTGTGTGTGAAAACATGTATTCCCCTTCAGAAAGTCAAAGATGCTCCCTGCCAGCTCTCAAACCCCACCATGCAGCTGGAATTAGCAGCAATATTCCTTTTGTCAGGAGCAGCACAACTCTTTTAGAACCAGCATGTCACAGAAGGAAAGGGATCTTTGCTGAGAAAAGCAGCAAATTCTTTGGGCGAGAATTATTTTCAGCACAAGATTCTCTTTTTTTTGTCTTAACCAATCCCAAGTACTCTGGCCAAATTTAAACAAGCAATGAGGTAGTCAACACTGCTGATGAATGCCTAGTGTATGGAAATCAGTGGGAGCAATCAGGAAACCTGTGTCTGCATCTTTAGGCACTTAGTGGTTTTGAGTGCATAAATTCATCTTAATGGGTATAATAACAAGATTGAAGACTCAAAGGTTACGCACATTTCTCATAAAAACCTGAACTTTTCAGCTTGTAGTGAGAGATCTATAAACACAAATCTCATTACAACAAACTAAGTATATTTTAGAAAAATAACTTCAGCTGGGACAGAAACAGAAGGCAATAACAACACTGTTTCTAACAACCTTTACTCTTACTGGCTTACAGCTTCATAACTGCTTTTGTACTTCTACCTTCTGCTGCTCTGGGAGCACATCGTTGTCATTGCTTTTCAATTGTTCCTGCTTCTGCTGTATGATTTTTCCACCAGTTACGTTTCTTTCTCTTAGATTGGTAGCTCAGAAAATTCCAGATCTCAGTTTAGCATCTGCTTCCTTTAACTACCTTTTTTCTCATTTTTAGCCCTTCTACTAGATGATGTTTAAATGTCCTGTGGGACCCCCAATAGATCGTGCTTCACTCTCCAAAATGAGACAGGAGCGTACATTTCCATGATCCTTCATGAATACATTGTTTTATAATGTATTTTCCATCCATCTGTCAAATGCCTTCTGTGGTGAATTTTCTAACCACCTGATTCTGCTTTGTTTATTCTAACAGGATAAAAGTTTCTAAAGGTAACTCCAAATCAATGATGGATAATGGCTAAACTGGTTATTACAAAAATTGCTTAATAGATATTGCCCATTTTTTTCTCTTTCACGGTTTATCTACGCAGAAAATCTATTGCACAGCAAGGTAGAATGTGAATTTAAAGCAAAATTACTATTTCAAATTAGCTTCCCACAAGGATACTGTCATCCTGCACACGGGTTTCACTTAATCTGCTCCCAAAACTGAGTAAAAAAAATTTGCATAAATGTATTCTTGCTGTGAAATGTTTTCTACATCGAGAATTAAATATGAAATAGCTTTTCAAGCACTGTTCCATAATGCTAAAAACTTATGTACTTTTCTGGTCCTCTCTGCAGTAGTACTAGAGTCCCTCTGAGTTTATGATGTATTTACTCTCATAACACTCCTAAGAGGAAAGGGAGCCCTCAGGGTTTATCCCAAGACTTTGCAAGAGAGCTGGAGTAGAGCAGAGAGATGAAATCAGTTTTCCTAAGTCCAAAGGTGGCTTCATCGCTGCTGGGTCATCCTTTTACTCTTTGAAAAACCTGTAGCTCCTAATTCTGTCTGCTAAATCATAATTCCCTTTATCTTCCAGACAGGATGACTCAGCTGCATGACAACAGAGACAGATCTTGTAAACTAAAGTTGTTAACTTCCTGACAGTGACAGGACATGTGGCTTTTTGATGTTTGTATTAATTCATGTGCTCATTTGCTTTCAATGAAGGTAGAGGAAAGCTCAGTGATGTATTTTGATTCAGATTCTCTGAGGTTTGAGGTACCTGGCTGCGTAAGTCCCATGGACTTTTGGAAACTTATTTAAACAACAGTGACTGATTTTAGGAAAATATTGAATAGCCTGTTTTACATCAACTTAAGTTCTTTGTGCTTTCTCCTCTCTGAGGAGTTGCATTTGTATAGAGAGAGGATGCTTTAAATAAAGGCACAAAGTCCATTTTCTGAAAGAAAAGAAACTCGGTGAGCAAAGTGGCTTAGGATTAAACAATGAATTTCAAAATGCTGATGCATTTTGTTAACCCTAACACTTTTCATTCAGAATACGCTGAATTCTTTTGGTGTGATGCAATGAAAAGGCAGATCTGAAGTAATCTGAAACCAAGGTTGCTTTACCTTGTTTCTGTTCAGAGTTGCTTTCCTGGCTTGGTTGTGATTTAGTCTTTCCTGACTTAGGGCCCATGATGTATGAGGAGCATGTAGGTAGAAGCCTACCCATTGTAGGCCACTTGTCCAGGGAAGGCAAAGGTTGAATGCATCAACTGGGGTTTCCCCACAGTTGTTGGTTGCTTTGGGGTTTGGTTCTTTAAGTTTTCAAAAGTTACTGTGTGGTTTTTTGTTATCAGTATATTCTTGTGTGTAGAGACCATCCTGCTTGCAGGCTTTAAATCCCTAGAAACTTTTCCAGCCTGATATGTTACTAGTAATAGGAATAATCATCCTTTCAAATATTGCCATTAATGTGCTATTTTGTTTTGTATATTGGCATTAGTGTTATTAGCAGTTGCCAGATCCTCAAGACTTCATCCAATGCCAGAGCTGCACAAAATCTGTAGGCAGTTACTGCATGGTCAAAACCTCCCGTTGGCACATGTAACAGGCATCTGCAGGAGCTTTCCTGCCAGTGGATGGAAAAGCAAACTCCTGCCCATGTAGAGGGTGCCTGGGCTGCCAGGAGAACCTTGCTTCCTCTCCTCCTGCATTCCGGGTGGGGAAACATTGCCTGGGGGAGGCTTCACCGGTTATTGCTCACCACTGTGCCTGCTCCTGGTCTCACCCAGTCTGTGTACTGCTGCACATCCATCACTAGCACGTGGATGCAGTTCTGGAGTCCTTTAATAACTGGCTCCTAAACAGTCACAACTAACTGCAGCTCTTGCCTCCTGCTACCTGAATCGTTGTGGTTTTGTTTGTTTTTTTTTTCAATACCTGAGGTCTCTAACTTTGCGTAACTAAAAATCCTGGATTATTTTAATGCTGAAAGAAAGGGTTCAATCTGTTTGTGATAACAGTGCTGACTGACATTGTTTCAAAGCAGATCTAGAGATAAGTTTGGTCCTGACATTTAGTCAGCAGGTGGGTGTTGTTTATTGCCTAGCAATTAGAACTTATATTAACATAATATCTCCTCAACTTCAAAAATTTCTGAGAGCTCTCTGTGAACAGATTCCCAAGAGCTCTCCCCTGCTCTCTTCCCTTTGTCTTTTCACTTTCCCACCTCCACACCCATCCACCCACCTGCCTTTAAATGTGCTGTTTCAAATTTAGAGTTCGAGAAACTTTGTTTAAGTCTAAATCATGAAAGATATTTTCTTCTAGGGCAGAACCATCTCACAGCCCCTTTATTTTAAACCAAGTTAAAACAGCGCTTTTTAATCTTCAGAAACTTTTTTCACTCTCGGTGTTTCTCTGTGAGTGCACTAGAGAGAACAGTGTTGAGAAGGACTGGGCTGCTTCCCCATCTTGAAATGGTTCAGGTGCAACAAGTATTTTCCTTGCCACTTGCATTGTCAGGGCTCCCTTTTCTCCCAGTGTTTTCTCTGGTGGTGTTATCAGTTTATTATGGACACATGTTCACTAGTTTTATATTATATCTGCTTTTTATGAGATTAGCATCTTCATTTTGACTTCTGTGCTAATGGGTTGTCTGCAGGAGAGTGTGAAAATGAGCTAGCTTGAGCTAAAAATGCGATGAAGGCAAATGAACATGGAAAACTATCTGACTAGAAAACCTAATCCAAATGTATTGCTTTAAAAATAATTTGTAATTGATTTCAAACTGAAGACAAAAGAGCCTGCTGTCCAAAGGCAGATGTTCACTGCTGCTCTGCCCCAGGCTCTGCTCACAAAGTTAGTTTAGCAAAATGGTAAGGATTTCTGGTGAAAGTGAACAAGAACAAACATTGTTATTGTGCGTTTTCACCTGTCTATATCCACGCGTACATCCATTCCTAGAGCAAGTTTTCATGCTTCCTTTCATTCATTAAATCTTTTTTTTTTTTAAAGCTCCATCGTTTCAGCATTAAGGAGTAGCACTTGGTGACACTATTCTGTTTCCTGCCCCGCAACCCCTTAGAGCGTCCTTTTTTCATCAAAGGAGACGCGGTTCTCTCTTGTCTGGGAGGAGGCAATTGCGGGAGATAAGGACTGATCTTTCTTTGCTCATTAATGATGGCTGTTTGAAATCAGTGCCTTACTCTGATCCTGGGGCAAACCCTGAAGGATCAAACACCGGTTCCCTCCCTTGCAGCCATCCCTATGAGACAGCCACATGCGACCAGTTTAATAAACGCTGCCATCCTAACCTCGGTGGCAGTCACTTAGTGTGAAGAAGCTTGTTTTCCCATCAGCTGCCAACCGGCCGCTCACACCCCCGTTGTCAGGAGGAGGCTGACTGGACGGGGCAGTGATGAAGAGGTCTGATTAAGGCAAACCCAACGAGACCGTCCGATCACGGCTGTACCTTTTCTCCCCTCTCTGAAGCGAAGTCAAAGCGGTTGATCCCGGCAGAGGCCGGCCGCGTTGGTGTGAAAGCAGATGAGGAGAGGGACAGCCAAGGGACAATCGGGGCGGTGGCTGAAGCCCCGCACGGCAGCAGCAGCATCGCGGCTGCTTCCTCCGCTCAGTTACAGGGGAGAGAGCGATGGTCCGAACCGCGGTGTGCAGTAACGGCTAGGAGGGATGGCTTTTTTTTGGTGGTGAATGGGAAAACGCTCAGCCGAAACATCTCCGGGCTTTTCCGCCTCAGCTGGAAACGAGGACAGTGGCTTAAATCAAACGGCTCTCGAGATCAAAGCGGTGCCAGCTCACTGTAACCAAAGCTCTCCAAACAAAGAGCTGACAGCAGCCTTTATCCTCCAGATAACAGCTTGACAAGTACTTTTGCCGTTTGGGCACACTGGATCCTCAGGAGAGCTTCACATGCATAAGTCACTGCCTCTTTAGCAGCTATCCAGGATTCCTGATCCCCACCTTTCTTGACAAGCGCTTCTTTTGCTGTGTGCTGTGACTTGTGGCTCCTTAGAGGATGGTGATAACTGAGGAGTCCTGGAGGCTTTTTCTTTCTCCTTCAGATATTCCAGTAACTCTTCCTGACTGAATAGCAGAAAAAACATCTATAATTGTCAAAGAGGTTAGTGTTTTCAAAACATCATGTTTCTCAAAGTCTGAATCAAAATGAAGACAAAACTTTCTGGAGGTTGAAAAGTAGTCTTTAATGAATGTGCATATCAGGGCACTTCTTGATTCTGGTTTCAATTAAGAACACATTAACCTCTGAGGAAACACCTTTGTTTAGATACTTCCATTATAAACAAAGTTATGAGTATTTTCCATGTATGTAGTCGTGCACAATTTCCTATATGGTTTTGCTGTCCCAGAAGGTGAAAGTTTGGGGGAAAGCCCCGTATATTGTTACGTGGTTGGAATACCAAGTGAACGTGACCCTTTAGTCTCTGATTTTTGTTTCCATCAGTGTAATCTGAGTGCATTAGATGGCAGACTGAGCTGCATCACATTTTTCTTATGTTCGTATCTCATGTAAGATAATGCTTTTATAACTCAGATTGGAAAAGTAGAGGACTGGCTCTAGGAAAAAACTTAAAGTTCAAATGTGAACTTTCCCAAAATTCAGGGTATTTGGATCTTTGGTACTGTGAGTTATTTCTGTCACAAAGCGTGACTGTGTCTTCTCTGAAATGACTTTGATAGGTCATTAACATATCTTTAGTCTTGCTTTATTAGTACACTTCTTAAAACTTCAGCACAAGTTTCAACGAGAATCTCTCTGCTCTTTTTGGGGATAAGCAAGTAGCCATTCTAGTAAAGAGAAAAAGTGGAAAATATGACTGGAGACCTCACCACACCAGAAACAAAATGAGATCCAGAAAGAATCCCAAAGTCCCTCACTTTAGGAGGAAGATGTTTGATCAGCATTTTAGCATTCCCAGTGCCGAAAAGAGAATAAAATTAGAGTTGGCCTGAGATTCAATGGGTCCAGAGGAGCTAACTGGGGTAATGCTTAGATGTACAAAGGTGAAGGTTCAGTGCAGCAAGACCTTTAATGCTTTAGTTGCACAGCTGTGAACTCCTGCTGCATTTAGAAACTCTCTGCGAGAACTGCAGGATGAACCTTCATCTGAGCATATTGTCCCCTCAGTTTAAGCTGCTGTTTCCAGGCAGTCTGTATAGCATGAGCTCGACATCTGTGTTTTACAGCCAGGTCTTACCAAGGAGGAAGATGGAGAAAAGAGGGAATTAAGAACTTTAAACCTTAACACAAATGTTGTTTTTAACAGTTTCCAAAGTATCCAGCAAAGAGACAAGACTGTAGAAGTAAAATATTCAGAATAACCACTTTTATGACTGAGTATATTGTCAAATGTATCCTCTCAAGGCTAAATATGGTTGTTTTACAAATCTGGACCTAGGTCAGCCTTTCAGTTATATAATATTTGAATTGTAAAATCTGGCCTTATATGTAACCATGAGATTTCAAAATTATTATTTTTAACATTAGGCTTGCTTAAAAGGTTCTATTGATCTATGTCAGGAACCAAATTAACATATCTTCAAACAAATTTGCATAACCTGAAAAAAAGATTTGCACAGCCTAATATAAATTTACATTTCTAATAAAGTATTAACATATCCAAAACCCTATTTTAAATAGTGCCGCTGTATTTTAAATCCTTCCGTGTAGATTCCGAACAAACAGCTTTGATTTGCATGTCCTGACTTTGCTGTGTAACATAGAACTAATAATTTACCGATTTATAAATCACCCTTTTAGTCCTCTGTGGATGCCATCTTTGTTCATACAGAGGAGAATTAACAGTGCAAAAAGGTAACTGTAAGCTTTGCCTCCTGCACGTAGTAGGATTGCAGCTAAAACCAGGGTTTGCAGTGGGAGGGTGTTTCAGGAGGTGCTTTATCAGACTCAGCTGCAGGCTTACATGCAAAGCTTGGACCAATCTTTATGCATTCCAAGTCTCACCCTTAAACCCAGAGTGCTTCTCTCTCACTTATTAGACAAAATCAGGGCTGCTCCTTGAATGACTATTCTAGATTTCATTCCCTGTCAATACAAGATGTACACTATTCTGCAGGTTAAATTTTTTGCTGGAGCCTGGAGAAATTCCTACAGACAGTTTAGAGCAGCCTGGTGGGACTGAGAACTGGGTAAAGGCTGTGATGTATTTACCGGGGGTGGGGAAGGTCCTGACATCCAAAAACCAGCAACTCAGCACAGATGATATTTGAGTATCGGTACATGAGTCTGCAGCCCCTGGTGCATAAAGGCTCTGGTTCAACAAGGTACTTGAGCTGCAGGAGTCCTGCTGAAATCAACTAAATGATGCATGTGTTTGAAGTTGTCACACAAAATCTTGCTGTAATAGAGCCAAGAGCAATTCCCATTGAAATCTGCCATTGACTTCACTCTTTTGTTGCAAGTGTAACACTGGCCTTGTAGTATGAATACAGGGGTGAGACCGAGCAGTAACGTGTTGCCTTCAGCTGCTCTAGTTTTCTAGAGGAGATGGTACAAGCTGACAGCAAAATAAAAAGGTGAGGCAAGGGGAGACACAATCTCCATCTCACTGTGGTTTCCCCCAAATCCTTCCGAGGTGTTTTAACGGCCTCTTTTGGTTCAGCTCTGTGCTGCCAGCTGAAATATTGCCAAGAGTCCTGGAGCACTAAGCCAAACCCCATGGCTGTGTAGGTAAATCTTTTTCAGTGGCTGAAGGTGTGTTGGGAGGTTCTTAAGTGATGGCTCCAGGAGCAGAAAAGCAGAAATCAGTATACCAATTAATTTGTTAGTTAAACTTAACACAAGCAAGTTCCGTCCATCACCCTTACAAAACTGTGCTGAAGTGAGTGAATAGTTTTAACCTCAAACCTGTGGCGGGAGGTTGGGCAGCTCAGAGCAGGAGTTTTTTATATCTGGAGGGCCAAGCAGATTCCTAGTGTCTGCCTTCACAGCTAAGTGTGCCAATGTGATTTTAGCTGTCGCAAAAGAACCCTTTTTGGCAGGGTGCATGCATGGATTACACACGTAAGAAAACAATTCTGAGCCAGGTCTTCAGTGGCTGCAAGCACTGAAACCCAGGGACCAATACAAAACGCGCCAGTGAGAGCCTGATCCACTGTTGTACATGCTGACTTGTGATTCTCCTTGACAAAGTGGCCCCATGGTAGAAGCTTACTCAGCCTGCTTAACCCTTCTGTTGTCTTTATCTCTTGCTTTACTCATGAATCTGGTCAAACTACCAGGTAAAGCTCTGACTACTGTACTGCTGATTTTTTTCTGCTGACAGGCAAAACAGGAAAATAGAGTCTTTTTTTTGTGTGTGTGTCTGTAAATGAGTGTGTTCTGCAAGCAGTTAAGCAAAATTCCCTTCTGACTGGTAAACTCTGTGGAAACACTCTGTGGTCACCACTGAAACAGGGTAAATATAGAATCTACGTGATGTTATTTATAGCAATTACCATTTTGGAGCATAATATCAGGTCTTTCTAAAGACCTTTGTTTGTCTTTATTACATAATGCTACTGCCCTCTCCATATGGTAGGTTTTGCCTGTGGTTAAAAGCCAAAATAGCATCCTTTGGAGATGGGTCTGCTCGAAAAAGGACAGTAGGTGCTGAGATAAGTAATCAGTAGGTGATTACCTGTTGTCATTCCTGACATGCCCACCATTTAAAAACTCCTAGAATAAAACCCAAGGGTCTCATTTGAAAGGGATTTAGCCTCCAGCTCTGAAAACTAGGGCCAGCCTGCAACTAGGTTGCACTGCTACCTCATTGCTGGAGGCCAGACGTGGTTTCTTATGTTTAAAAGAAAACGCACCTAGTTTTAAAAACCCCCACATCTAGTTGAAGATGTCCCCACTCACTGCAGGAGGGATTGGATTAGATGACCTTTAAAGGTCCCTTCCAACCCAAACTATTCTACGGTTCTCTGAAAACCCAAAGTGTTCTCCCATAAACAGTGTCATTAA
This sequence comes from Bucorvus abyssinicus, assembly GCA_009769605.1. NCBI lineage: Eukaryota > Metazoa > Chordata > Aves > Bucerotiformes > Bucorvidae > Bucorvus > Bucorvus abyssinicus. Next base: position 8,851,738 of record CM020041.1, read on the forward strand.
TGGTGCCTTATGCTCCAGATGTTCTCTTGCATTCACACTGTCACAACACAGGAAAAAAACCAAATTGAAGGGACATTCTGTTTCCAGCTCTCCATGGGGTAATGCACGCTTGACCTAGCTGTGGATATATTTGATGCACATTACCTATTCCAGAATGCAGCCAGTCCTGTAACAACTATATTAACTATTGAATGATGGACTGCTACTGAAAATCGTACCTTAATAAGGTATAAACTATGGTGTCGGCCTTTCCGAAGTCTTACATGAAACAGGTATAGGACATTGAAAATAAATTTCTTTCCTAAAATAGTCATAACACAAACTGTATTGAGTCATTAATCAAAGTTGTTATCAGATTTTTATAGGACTGGACTGTTTTATTCTCAACTATGCATCCCTGAGGAATATGAATTGTATTGAAGAGCCAAATAAATCAGCGTAAATTCCCTCTGTGTAGTTTACTGTGGGAATCAAGCTGAACTCTCTGTTCCATAAACAGAAGAAGGAAAACAAGCTGATAGATACACTTTAATAATTCTAATTCATCTAAGCATTTGTCAAAGTAAAATTCAGATCATAGATAAAGATGGAGAAAAGATGTTCATGAAACTATATAAAACATTCATGGTTACTGTATCTAGCAGAAGAAAAAAAATTTACTTTTTTCCTTCATGTTGCAGTAGATGCAATAATTCTTCTAACTGCATTTAGATCTTATGTCTCATAACACCTCTCGTTATTTCTTCATAGTAATATCTGCACGTTCTTATGGATTTTTCACCTCCAGCTTTAAAACACTTTGTAGAAGCACTACACCATAGGTTCCAAGCAGAACCACACGTTATGTAGTTGATGGGCTGTTACATGAGTGGCAGAATTAGGGGTATAAGCACAACCCTCTGGCTCAGGCAGACTGGTTGTTTCCTTGAGTAAAAGCTATAATCCTCTGTCAGAGGAAAGTCTGAGCTCTAACTTCATGTTGCCTGCTCCAAGGGCACCATCTGATTGAGGAAAAATCAATTATTATAAAGATTCAGTTCATTCCAGTTACTTCTCGGTTTTCCTGCACACTGAGCTCTTCTTTGGTCTTGGCTGTGGCGTAATGCTCACGTGTGTGTTGCTAACATAGCAAAAGCCAGCTCCTAATGATAGCTGCCTTGATGACAAGTGTCAAAGTCTCTCCACCATTCTTGCCTGTCCCATAGACTGTTTCATGCACCAAGCCTGTCATTTTGGTTAGGCATGATAAAAGTTGCCAGCAGGTGTGTGTATCTATACTCAGAACACAGCACAGAGGTGGTTTGAGGAACTCTACTAGCTTTAAATTCAAAGCTGTCACTTTATTTCTCTAGCAGACAATATAATTATTCCAGAAGTATTACGAAGCATAGAAATCCTTTACACAATGGGTGCTATGTTAAAAAATAACGAGAATTTGCAGAATGTATAAAACATGAGAAAGGTTTATACACAGAAATCGCAATTGAATACATTAAAATAAGACAGGCATAAGATGAATTAATTTGTTTCAAATGATGGTATATAGTTTAGTCAAGTTCTATAATTTAATTTTAGTGAGCACAGTACTTCCAATTACTTGTATACCAGCAGATCCATAAATAAAACATGAATTTTCTTTCTTGTATTCCAAGTGTTTATACACAAAAAAAATCCCCCGAACCCAACATTCTGGTAACTACAACATAAATAAGTGAACTATAAAGCAGTGGTAGCAGGCAATAATGACTTTATGTGAACAAAAACATTCTCATGAAGTTTTAAAACATTCTTACAGTTCCTCTGTGAAGGTCACTCAGTTTATGCATGGAAATTGGATGTACACAGAGAGGTGCCTTCTTGCAAGGCAGGAATTGTATTTAAATTTTTTCATAGAGTTGGTTGTGATGTTGGAATATGTAAATATTCCTCATTTTGTGGCTGAGTCACAAAGCTTATAGCTTAGACAACCCCTACTGAAGAACCAATAAAAGATTAATTAAATTACAGATACCCATCTGGGCAGGTACGAGCGGGTGGAGAAAGGTCAGTCTAACGTACAAGTGTCTGCTCGTCTCCTCTGGTAACATCACAGTAAGAATGAGAACCAGCTTTGATTTCTAGGCGCTATCCTGTAGAAGCACTATGCTGGGAGCATCAGGAAGTCAGTTTAGGGAAAAACAAGCTGTTCTTGGGTTTCTGGAATTTAACAGGCAGTTTTTAAAGCAGCAGAAAATCCAGGAGGTATCTGAAGACAAAGACTGTCAGAGGGCACGACCAGGGAAGTATAGGGGTCTGATTCACTGCAAATAGCATTTTGTAGCATGCTAAAAAACTTTTAGGACTTTTTTTTTGTTCTTAAGAACAGTCAGGAAATAAACAACATGGGAAGAAGTCAAGCAAATGGGGAAATCCAAGTCCAGAAATAGAAAAGAATATTGACTTAAGAATTCATATAAATCACATAAACTTGACTGGTTATATAAAAATCTGTTTTTATATGTGTAAGTAAACTCCCTTTCTAGGGGGCACAGTCTTTGAGGTTTCCACACAGGCAGGTCTGTAATGGGAAGTGAAATCTTTATCCCATACCACTATATTATTTTAATAAGTTCTCCTTACTTCTCAAACCTTTCTTCATGACAGTTCCTATCTAGATCAGGCTAAGAGCTATGAGCATTATTTCTTTCAGCTACTGGATTGGACAGATCGGGACAGGAATTCCTTTTTGTTCCTTATCTGTACAGCACCCAGCACAGCAAGGTCCCAGGCTACACACAGAGCACGTGTGTCTGATGAAAATTGTGCTCTGCTGGTATGGATAGATCTTACATTTCTTTACTTTAGCCCAGAGCACCAGAATTACAGAAGAAAGAAAGGATCATACAAATCTTGGAAGCCCTCCAGTTTGCTGCCAAACCAGCAAATGCCACTACCATGATGCTGCATCTCACTTTCACAGCCTTTTCCAATATTAGAGAATCTCTTCCCACACTACAGAAGCACCTACAAGAGGTTAGTGAACCAGACCTGAACTGGGTATATCCTTAATAGACTGTTCATCTTAACCACGTAGTAAGCTAAGGAATCGGATTGAATAAGGGCTTGATTCCTGCTGTAGAAGAATGAAATAACAGAAGGGACTGAAGACAATTTTTGTTCTGTGTTTGCACCCTGGTTTGTAGTATTCCACTCCAGTTATAGGGCGGATCATTGTGATTAAATCAGTCAGCAGTAGCTCAAAGCCACCACTGGTTATCTTTCTGCCCTGATAAGCAAAGATCTCCTAGTGTATGGGCTTTGGAAAAAAAAAAAAAAAATTCGCCTTGGGTCACTTGCTTTGCTAGCAAGGACGTTGCAGTATTTTTAACAATATGTTTTACTTTGAGAGGTCTGACTTTTGCCTGGGTATTTTTTGTTCTAAATATAACCCTTATCTAAATGTTTAGAAAAATGCAAGCCATCAGTCGTCTTTACACCGCGTTTTAAGTAACAATTTTCTTGGTGTGTCCTAAATGACCTGTAATTTGTATGGAAGAAACGGATTTGAAGTCAAGCAATTTTTTACTGTTCAGAGAAATAAGAAGAGAATTACAAAAGAGCACTTTAAAATACCCTCAGAGACATCTGTTTTTAGGTGGATTCTCATAAAAGACTGTCCGTCTAGATCACTGGTTAATAGCTCTCAGGAGACAAGGTGCGCAATGCTGAGTTGGTTGTGGTTTGTCATGTGAACGTTGTACGGCCCCAATTATGTGTCTAGAGGCTTTAAGCACAATTCAGCATCCCTCCACCAAAAAAGACAAAGGTTGGGAGGCGGGGCAGATTCTGATACTGCAATTAAGCATAACTAAGCAGTCAAAATCACCCAAAAGAAGTATTTCTTCATCACCTTTAAATTGTTCCTTGAATAGAGTGCAGTATCTCTCCCTGTTTGACTCAAGCAAGTGGAAGTGCTCTGCAGTATGATGAACTGTGCAGAGCTGTCTTTTCTGACGTAACCCTACAACAGTCCAGCTCACCAAATAATTATAGCAGATAACTTTCTTCAACGACTTTTATTTGCTTTGTTTCATGGAAAAAAAAAATAGGTTTCTTCCCAAATGTATTTACTACTTGAAATTACAGGATAATTTTAGCAAGCAACTCTGCGTTTTCTATTTGTGAATGAGTAGTTCATGGTGCATATTTAAAATTCAAAGCTGAAGCAGTTTTGCCTGCAGGTGTAGAATCAGGTTGCAGACAGGACATTTCACATCTATGCAGCTTTGCTTTCTGATTCTGCAATGCTAGACAGCTCTTTCCCTTCACTCTCCACTTTTAGCACAGATGTCAGACAGACGTGGGGCTTACGTTACACTGAAATTTCAAGACTAATCTCCAAAATCACTGCTCTGTTTCTTGCACACACAGATGAGATTCTTTTCATGCCATGTCATGATCATCAGCGTATTGTTTAGATGGATACACAGCACTACAAATAGAACTGTGATTACACTTTCACTCAACAGCTTTCACTCATACACAGGTTATGAAAGGCAGCAACAACGTGAGAAATAGAGATCTGTGTACTTCAGCAGCCTTCAAGGTGTGTTTTATTCCTACAACATAGCAGAAACAACAGGGGGTCTTTCTGAAGCGTGCTTTTGTACGTGTTCTTATCCATATTTATCCTGAAGCATGTACACCTCCCACGCAACTTTTTATAACATATCAGGTATGGGATCTCATTACAGAACCAGAGTGAGTTTTTCAAATGCAACCAGTGAACTGGAGCTGATTTACCAGTTGGATCATGATGGAGATGTGCTGCAAAGGATTTGCAGCAACTCCAGCCTCTGGTGGATGAAAATCAGGGACGTTATTTTTAAGAGCAAGAAAATGTGGCCCTGAGAGCCACTGACCATGGGTTTAGATCTTTTGGCCATGGTCAGTGAGACTGTTTCTGCAGGGATCTATATGTGAAGGTGGTGCCACATGGAGGTCACCGCATGAACGCGGTCTTGACGATTATCAGCCCTTTGCGCTGAGAAGCTTGATGTGACAGTTCCCGACTGACTCACTGGTCTTGCTGTATAATCTCATAGTGAAGTCCCTTGAGCTTCGGTGACTTGTGGCCCCCACACATCTGGGGTTTCTTTCAGTGGAGACGTGCCTCCTTTTTCCAGTTTCATATACAGCATAAATAGGTTGTTTTTCTGTGTCACGTTCGAGGTCATCTGCGGGAGATTAGAAATGGTTAACAAGGAATAATTCTGTAACATTGGGAAGTCTTGTATGGCAAAGTCTTTTGTACTATATTGGTACAGAATGTACAGTATTCTTTAATATCTGGCTTTTTTAGGGGCTAAATTTCAGCAAATGATAAAGGCAGCACAGTCCATATATGTTATTTCCTCCAAATTTTGTATCTTCTTGATGAAACGTTTTGATCTGGTTAATTGCTCTTCTGTCTAGGGATATTGGCAACAACACTTTACAACAAAAAGTCAATTAGCTGTCAGTCATTTAGCTCTATTTTCTGTTTTTTCTAAGGTTTTTTGATAGCCATCACTTTTTGTTTCACTGTGAGGATATCTTTAGCTGAAAGACACTAATCCCATGGTAATAACGCTAATGTTCTTAACACTTCCAAGTGCCAGCTTTGCTATTCTTCCTTCAGGATAATCAGATCTTAGACTACAAACTTCTCCCATTTAATTTCTCTTGAGAATGACTTCCTGAAGCAGAAACTTGAAGCAACAAAAATGAACAGAGTGAATGCATCTGATTGAATGAGATAATCAATATGAACGTTATGTATTCATGAAGCGTTAACAACCCCAGACTGTTTTCTGTCACAATATGTAACTACCGTCATTCTCCAAAATTTCAAGATAAAGGTCGAAACTGATTTAAAAAGCTTTTAAAATGCAGCCTTCAAATGTAAATGTTTTTAACATCAGACGGATGACTTTACAAGCTTACCAGCTACGCTTAGACTTAAAGGTAGCTCTACAGTATTGAATTGATTATGGCAGTGTTTGGATCATGCATTTTTTTATTGCAGTTTCACTAGAGTTAGCTTACGTCTTAAAATGGTCTGATATGTGTTTGACTATGTTAAAATCTTAATACAAAATAGTACTGGGTGGGATCTTTTCTGGAACTGGTTCTTTCTCAGTGTTTGGATCAGTTTCAAGGACACAATTTATTGCTGCCTTTTTTTAACTGGAAAATCCCTCTTAGATGAATGGAATGTACTTGGTTTTCCACTCAGATGTTTTAGCTTTTTGAGGGTTTTGGGTAGGGCAGTTTGTGGGTGAGCTGGATCCTGGATGTAGTTATCAGTTAATGCTGGTGCTTGAATGAGTGAGATGTATGAGGAATATAAATCACACTTAAAGTATGGTTTAAAATTATTCCTTGATATGTACAAGAAAATTTTCTTGAACAAATAGGAGAGCTGCACAGAACAGTCATTTAATTAAATAGAGTTAAGAATTGGAAACCAATTAATTTCTAGAGAAATGGAGCTGTAAAGTATTTTACATTAATTGCGATGTCATTAACTTACCATGCTACTGCACAAATTGAATGTAGAATTTAAGTAAATTCAAATGCGTTGTGTCAGATTCAAGGCTCTTTCAAATGGATTAGGAAAGAACGAAATGTTATACTAAGATGACAAGTATAAGGCTTTAAATCTTTTTTTTTAAGTGCACAATTTGCACGTCAAATAGATGGATGTTTGCAGAACCAATTTATTTCCAAGACCTTCGATCAAAGATTTGGGGGGAGCCATAAAGAGTAATTCTCTTGAAAATGTTTGCTTCTTTCTAATGAGAATTGGCACCATTTGGGTACGTAGATGAAAGAACACCTAATCTTTTTTACTCCTCCTCCTTAATAATACCCTTGGATTCAGAAATTAGGCACAGCAGGAAGAAAGACCCTGTACAGCACATCTCTGCACTAATAAAGCAAGGTGTCTAATTCCCAAAATAAGTAGATATTTCTCATACAGGAAGTCACTTGTCTATGGGGGAATGGGACAAGGAGGCAGCCCAGTTAATTTTCAAAACTAACAAAATTGAGAAATAAAGATTGGAACTGTGCCCATATAGACTGGAATAACTTCCATAGCCTGGGATAAAACCAGCTCCAAGCAATTCGACTCTGGTGCATAAGGAAAGACCATGATAGCAGATCCATTATTGGGGTTAACAGAAAGAATCAGAAAATATAGCCAAGATTTCATCTGCTCCTTCCCCCTTTCTGGGGGATGCAGGACAGAAGAATCATGAGGTGGTGAGGAAGCAGGGGAAATGATGGAGTTGGGAGCGAACACTTCCATGTGCTGAAGTGTCCTTATCCCCTAAGATCAGAGGTGAGACTCATAACCCTGAGAAGGTCTCACAGCATAAGGCATCAGGATTTCAACTCTCAGCAAATATAATCATGGCCTGCACAGCAGAAAGCATTCTTCAATGGACAGGAATGTGTTTTATTGCTTCAAAAGACTTCCTTCTCATTCTCACACTAGCATACAATTCACTTTCCAGAAAACCACTCTTTAAAAAAAAAATGGCAGGGAGAGAATTTGGTTTTTTTTCTGCTCCCTTTGCAGGGCAACTCTACACCCTGATTCAGTCTTACATGTGTGACACTTTTTATGGTCCTGTCTTTGTCCAAAGCCATAGTTGCCTGCTCGCACACTAGAGGTTCCTGTCTGACCATCTATGTTGACCCGATGGTCTGTCCTTTAGCATGTCATTTGATATTTCTACCAGAGCCTGTCCCTCTACCCTATATGGAGAGGACATCCAGGAAGACTGTTTTCTCAGTTTATTATAACTACAACTAATATTCAAGGATGAGGGTATTCTCTCTGAATGTCTGGAAACATGTGAGTCTTTGTCATGATTGAAAGGAGATTAATTTTTTATACAGAATAAAATGGACACACTGAAATTAAATAGACACTCTATATTGGGTAGTATTTCAAGTTAATGTAGCTGACATTTTGCTCCCTTTTTTCTAGGAATCTAAGAGCTTGTATTATTCCTTTAACTGCCAAGATTATCCAGTAATACCCACTGCTGTGTACTACATGGCCTCAGAAGTTTTACAAGTTGTACTGAAGTAAGAAAGTTAAGATAAATTAATGCAAATCTTGAAATGAAACTACTTGACCCATACTAAAACTTGCTGCTAACACTGTCTGGAGTTGTACTTAATGTTTGAAATTGCTATATCATTTAAAATGACATTGTGAAGTGTTATAGTTGCTTTAAGACATCATTTTTAACAATGAGGCTTACCCAGCCATTTGCTGCCAAGGTGTGAATCTCCAGAGAACTGAGTTGTTCCTCCATGTTAAATTAAAAGACATTAATTTTTTCAAACGTAGTATCCCAGATACAAATTCTTGCTCTATATGACTTGAAAAGTCTCTCAGTCCTAGGCTTGTCAAGACATAAAGAAATGGAACAAAATAAACAAAGCGGTACTGCAGCTCAGGCAGAAAGGACAAGGGATACATTTCTAGTTCAACAAATAAATCCTTCTCTACAGGGTATGATACGCTTCTACAAACTGGGCAGTAGCTCAGCTTTCCAGTGACAGCAGTCAGGTTATTCCTAGCACAACCAAAACTATGCCTTGGGTATGGGGGCTGATGGGCATCGCGCTGTGTCTTTGAGGCACTCTCTATAAATAGGATACCCACTCTGCTGTTCTCAAGATTTAGACTTGAAAAACTTTCTTATGTCTCCTCTTAAAGGACCTGACGTAAAAATGGATGGTATAGAAACATACAGATCAAATTTGTCCAAGTCCCATGGTGCGGGCAGATATCCCCAGCAAGTTCTCTTTATTCAGCTTGGCTTTCCACCAGGTTCCTGGTGCTTCATAGTCATCCTTCTCTGTAAATTATCATCTTATTCAGAGCAGATTATTGCTGTTGGGAGTCTAAAGCAAAATGGATATGCCTTTGTGCTCCATCGTGTTTTGCCTCATCTTTCTCCTCTTTGGTACCAGTTTTGATTTTTACCTGCACTTTACATGTTTGTGACAACACTGAAATGAAAGAAGTGTGTTTGGTAAAATGAATACACACTAAATTTAGCTTGATGTTTTTCTGCATGATACCCCTTATCTTTTGTTGATGTAACATCTAGCTTGAAATCTAGTGCAGCTGTAATGATTGCATTGCAGCCTGGGGCACAGTTCTGAGGAAACAACAAACTGCAATGCTGAATCAAGTTAATTCCTTCGCATTTGAGAGCAGATATATTTGTTACCATTAAATGAACTTCAGGGAGTTGGTGAAGATATGCAGAGACAAGCATTGTGGAGCTCCTTGTACTTCATGTGAAAGGAGGATCCATTTCACCCTAGCTGTGTATGGAGCGAGAGATTGTAGTGCATCCAGTTCCGCTAATAGCGTAAAATGGAGACAACTAAATTTAGGCGTCTCCATGTAGGTTTATATATGCGAGCAGGATGTCTAAACTCCTGGTTTAGTCTATAAACGGAGATCTGCCAACACAGCCTCTGAAAGTGGAAGTCTGGGAGCTCTTCTTCTCACCCTACAGAAGATGGAGGCACCGCCGTCTCCAAAGGGTGATGTGATCCTTCCCCCTGCTTTTTGTCTGTGAGGAAAGCTGACAGCAATTGTGTTCTGAAATGGCTAAATACATTAAACTAGATACAATATGTGGAAAGTTAATGAGTGCTAATCAAGATTAATACATTGAAATCACTGAGATTCATCTTTTCAAGAGGAGGAGAAGTCAGAGGAAAATCAAGCTGCGTATGTCTGATAGCTACACAAGATTGCTCTGGATGATTTAATGGGTCATTTTCATTATTTATGCTCTATGCATTCCAGTTCAGTAAGAAAATCTTGCCAGCATGAAATTAAACGAGGGATTGTGTTGACTAGTATCTGAAACTGGATCTAAATACTGTTGAATTGCACAGAATACTCAGAACTGGAAGGTATGAGGGCCTGAGAGCACCGTGCACCCGCTGGTCCGCAGACAAAGGGAAACCCAGCTCTGCATGGGAACAGAGGGTCTCTTTCTCGTTCTCAGATGTAACCTAATTTAAGGAAGGCTCTGCATCTCCTATTAGTCACAATAAATATAACTAACATATAAATACCTGCGCGCAGTGAAGCGTTATAACTAAGGCTCTGTTAGGTGTAGTTTTGTTAAAGGAAAAACATCCAACAGTGATTTACATAGAGTAGGACAGGGCGTAAGAGGTGTAAGGCAATAAATCATAGGTCTGCTCAGATGTTTCAGCAGCAAAAGAAATAGCAAATTAGATGATGATGATGGGGGTCAGAGAATTATGGAAAATGCAGTATTGTAGGGAAAGAAATGAAGGTAAAAGCTGTATAACTTATGACAGGTTTTTTTGGTCGTAGTATTTATCTCCCACTGCAGGAGTTACACACATTGTTCATTTCAGGTTTATTTCATATGCATGGAATCTGAAAGGAGAAAAATCTTTTGTTATTTAAAGAGCTTGTACAAGATCGCTATTATTGGTGAGACCGAATACCTCAGTTTAGCTATTTGTCAATGCAAATCATTCTAGATGTTCATTTTGGAGAAACTGACAGTGAAATGCTACCTCTGTGCAATCAAATATATTCAGTAAGACATAATTGAGAAGCTTTTCTATGCCTATCACACCTGGCTGGGTATTTTTCTGAAATGTGTTTCAGCAGAAAGTGTTGGTTTATCCATATTTTTAATTTTATTAATCAAAAGAAAGGATTGGTTTTGACAATTTTCTTCACTCTTAATTTCTATAAAACTTTGAATTGTTTAAATCTTCTAAGATTTTCTTAAATGATACAAGTTTGTTCAATTTTGGAATCAATATTTGTTTCAATATGTAAGCTACTTATAAGGAAATGTGTTTTTAAAATGAAGAAGTGTTGAAATTGAAATGAAATCTTGACCTGAATCTATTTTTCTGTTCAAATTTTCAATTTGCAGCAGCTTATTTACCATTATATTTTTTTCTGCTGCAAAAATTTTATGAAGCATGAGGAAAGCAGTTCTGAATGTGTGAAAACTCATGCTTTAAAAAGAAGAGACACGTATCTGGACTCCTCATACGTGACAAGCTTAGAATAGATGTTTTTCACCACGATAGGTAATATTTTGGGATATCTTTTTACTTGTTTCTAAGCCATTGGGACACTTCAGGGTTTTTGTTTTCATATCAGGAAGCTAAAGAGGGTTGGTTGGTTGGGTTTTTTTAACAGTTGCTGAACTTTTCTAATGGCACTTTGGTTACTAGAGCTTTAATCAAGAAGAAAAGTCCCAAATATCATGAAGCCCACCGTAGAACTGCAAATGCAAGCCTCACTCTCTCCAACTGCCCTTTTGCTAAGAGAGTTAAATGTTTCCGTGGAGAAAATGTTGTGACCTGCTGTGAATTTCCCAGTTTTTTCATTTCCAGTAGGTCATTCGTGTACCATGATGACTTAGGGGAGAGCATCTGGCACTGTCACCCAGACTGCCTGGCTACATGAACAGGTATCAGAATGGAGCAGCTGCTGGAGCTGGCACGAATCATAGAGCTGCTTCATTGCCCTTCACAGACTCTTGCTTGCCTCATTTTTTGTTGTGTAGCTTGTCTTCCTGTCCCTGACTTTCTCGAGGCAGCTGAAGTTTCGTGATAAAAGCAGTAAATTCCTACAGCTAGGTTCCAGGTTGGACCTTTCTGACAGGAGACACCTGTGTTATCACTCAAGTGTTTTGACTATTTAACAAACTTCAACTCTCACTGCTTTGGCAGAACCATGATGCTCTGCATTTATTGAGACTATTTACACGGGTTCAGCTAGTTCAAAAGCAACCAATGGAAAGATACTGTCATTCCTTGTGGATGCTTATATATAATGACACTGCTTACATTAAGCATGATGCTTTCTCAAAGATATCTGCATCTAGTTGATGTTTCATTGAAATCAGCACTTTTTGTGATCAAGATGAGATGCATCTAATGGTTAAAGAATTATTTAGATGGCATGTTTCCCATTCCCTCTAGTATTACAGATCACTTTGTTAATGTGGGTAGAACCAGCAGCTTTCACATTTAATGTTAGCCCTTGGAGAATTTCGATCACTCCAGTTGGATGTAATTGATAAGCAAATCTCCAGGTAAAGGTTCTGTGACTCAGTAAAGGTCTCCAAGTCCTCACTTCTCCAGTGCTTCTGCCTTTGATTTCCTGGTCTGTGACAAACACGTACATCGTATCGCAACTATAGATCGGACACGGACATGAAATCTTTACTTGACTTCTGGTTTTGTACCAGTAAACACAAGTCCACATTTAGACCTATTAAAAGACTTATCCGTACTTCAGAGAAGAAAGAAATGCAGATCTAGCTGAAAAAAGTGCAAATCCAAACAAAACAGTAATTCCAGGCTTCATGTTGTCTGCTTGTTGTATTACACTGAAAATCTGATTAAAATGCGGGGGACAACAACTTCCATTACTTTGCAGAGCTTTCAGTTGTACAATAAGCAGATTGATAACAGATATACCGATGGCTGTTGCCATAATAAGTTCACTCATATCAAAGCTCACTTCTGTGGGAATAGGAATGGAGCGATAATATTGATAAAGGATAAAAATACACATGCTTCTAGAGTTTTTCCTTTGGTAGATCTCCATGCACTCAAAAGGAGGAGACTGCTAATAATTATCCTTGTCTTCTGCAGGTAGGGACACAAAGCACATGCCTATGCTGTAATCACCACGCATAGCTAAGCTTGCCTCACATGAACCTATCCTGAGGGTAAATACTGTAAATCATTATTAGCTCACACATGTCTCTGCAACTGGACTGTTACCAACAGCTGAGCTACAGGAAGCTGAAGATATTCCCACAGTTGGATAATTCTATGCTATGTTGCATCGAAAGAAGTAATGTAGTAGTGGTGGTGTATGCAAAACCATGGTTTGCCACAAAAGGTGCCCGGCATCAGCTGGATCTCAGTTCTTAAAGACCCGCAGATGGAGGCAGCGCAGTTTGGGGGGACTGGTGAAAATTTGGTCCAAGGCTGGTTGGCCACAGTCATACAGTGAGCCTGTGACAACTCTGAACAGACAGAAAATTGCAGTTCTCTCTCATGGCAGCTTTTTGGTTCTGAAGTGTGCTCTCTTTCTAGACAGAATCATGACTTCCCTTGGCCTGCCCTGCCCTGCGCCCCCCCCCCCCCCCCCCCCCCCGAAAAATTGAATCTTGTCAAAACCTTTTCACATGTTTGTAGGTCATCTGTTTTAGCTATTTCTTTCCCTGGAAATAACCTCAGAAAGTTTCCTGTTGGAAACAACGTTGATACTAATAGCATGTCCATCAAAAATATATTTGGTGAAAGAGCAAGTGATTTTTCCTTCCAAAACTCACATAAGGTATTCCTGTTGTGAGTTGGGTCTCAGGGTTGATGTAACAGTAGGCTGACCTTTCTCTAACCCTTCCCTGGGGCTGTACCACTGTTTAAATGTTGATACTATATCCCTAGCAATGCCTATTCAGTCAGAATATATTTGGACAAGATCTGGAACCAGAATTAACTTGAGCCTTCCCAGTCACTGAGATGGGAATATTCCTAAATAGGAATACAGGACAATACAACAGATATTGTGTCAGACACTATATGATATATTAGATATTGTATCAATTATATTGTAATGTTTTTACGGTTGTCTTTTTGGTAGCATTTGGCTCCCTAGTTTACCTGGCTTGTTTCTTTCTCCCCATGCAGCAGAGATATGGTGCCAAGGTGCTACTTACTCTTTTCCCATCTCACTTCTGCATAGAGATGGACCGGAGGGAGCTGGGCTCTTTAGGAGCTATGCTGGAGCTAAGTGGAACTTAGCAGGGTTTTTGGAGAGCTCACATCACACATCGCATCGAATCTATCTCCAGCCTTACTGGGACAGCTCATCCCTTTAACCAAAGGCAGTCTAGCTCCAGTCTGTTATTTTAAACAAAGGCATAAATAGCCATACTCATAGTCACTCTAGCATGCACTGTCCAGTACAGTCAATATGAGTGTATGTTGCAATGGTAATGATCCCAGAGTGTCTAGTGTTAGGGGGAAGATGTTGAAGAGAACAGTGGTAAACCAAAGGAACACATCCATAATTTTAGACTGATAGCTTCCAGCAGCAGCCTAAAGGTCTCATTGCATCAAGGTTTTATACATACATGTTAGCAGCAACTCTATTTCCTTTATACTTTGATCTTTTGCTTTCTCTTTGGATGTAATATTTCAGTTTCAGAGATGTTATCCTCTTTTTGGAGTGCTGGACATTGTGGGGTTTCCCCTGCAGCCGTACCTTCTACTGCATCCTAAGGGTAGGTGCTTTGATTAACTTTCATGTATATAATTTGCTGGTCTCAGGGACTAAGTTTTTCCAAAACTAAAACAAGGGAGGGGTTTTTTTTTTAGTTCTTTTTCTTGTAACTGTTGCCATGATCTAATGGGACTAAATTTGTTTTCCTTCTAAATAAATCTTGCTGTCATTTAACGAGACTACAAAATTAACTAGATGCAGCAGTTCTGTGCTCTGTAGCAGGAAGCCAAAAGCAAAGATATTTTAGATTAACAAATGAGGTGGAAATGACTTTTCCCCCAAGGACTTTTTTCCCATGGGAAAGCTAGTTTCTCAGAAAAAGGGGGCTCTAAAAATAGATCATGTCACAGAGTTCTGAGCCAGCCTGCATCTTCCTCATCCTTCACGGAAAATGACAATCCGCATGTGTGCTGTGGTCTCCAGGAAGACTCAGGCAACTCGGAAACATTTAACAGTTTAATAACAGCCTCAGTGCAGAAGAGCGTGTGTGTAGGGATGTGAAGGTAATGCAGGTGTGTGATTTACTGGAGTGTTAATTAGGCTGAGCAATCATAAAGGGTAGGTAAATTCAGCTGGTGGAAAAAGTGTTTTGCTGCTAGCAAAAGGACAGCGTAAACACTTTGCTTGTCTCTGGAGAATGTAACGAATATTCTGTCCTTGCACCGCAGTGGCGGAGCTGGGAAAAGATGGGACAGATCTAATGGAGAACATAGCAGATTTTGTCCACAGCTGACAAACATGAAAGCTGTATCTTTTCAGTATTTTAATTCTTGTCTAAATGGACACTTATTGATGTCCACAACCTGCATGCCCTACCTTGTCTCCTCTGCTAAATATCTCCAGGTCTTGTAAAAGTGAGTCTGTTACTGCTGTTCAGGTTAGTGTTATAGACATGGCAAAGCGTTCAACCTCACCTCTGCTCAGCCACTTGGGATCCAAGGATACCTAGTAAAGTATTTTATACCTTGTGTGCTGCAGCCTGCTTGCACTGACAGACATGCTGAACGGGGAGGAAACCCACCAGCAACTCAAAGTGGGGACTGGTGCCGAGAAGGGTGTATGAGAAAGTGGTGTAAAGCCCTCAAGGCTTCCTCTCCTGAGGACTAGGCTGCAAATGGCAGAGAATGACTGTGATGAACTGAACTCCTGGTATTTTTGCCACTGGAAAGGAACAAAATATGTCATGCTTTTATATAACTTCTGCTGTCCTGTTTTGTCTGATATAGGCTCATATTTGTCACCAAGGATTATATATCCAGAGCACTGGGCAGGTGAGTCAGTGTTTACTGTTAAAACTCTGAAAACTCCCTTACTCACTGCACTACTGTCACTATCCTTCATATGGGCTAAGTAGTTGAAAGAGGAAATTCACTTTGGATGTTTTAGCTTCAGGCCCTCTATATTTACAGTTCACCTAATGCTTATGAACAGGCCAATATTAGCTGTCATCTAACAGCTTTCTTCAGTAGTTTTTATACTATCTGAAAACAATTACGGAATTAAATAACTCAAATTGTATTACTGCTTTTCTCCTTGTAAAACCTGGGAACTAGGGTAATAAAAATACTACTCTTAATAATATTACCATATTAACAGCAATGGAAGTTTTCTAAGATACAGACTTTAAAAAAGTTTTACATATTAAATTATAATGGGATGAGAAAGCACTAAATAGTTTCTCCACACAAAAGTTGAAGAAGAAAGTCTGTTTGAACTAGTAGTAGCATTATTTTCTAGGGAAGCAAACAAGCAAGGATAAGCCGGAGAAAGATATTCTGACATTATTCCATAATGCTACCCAAGACCGGTAAGACTCCTGGGGAAGTGATGAAGACTCAGAGTATTTCTGGTATCAAGAGAGGCTGTGGTAAAACAACCTGTCATGTAGATAGAACATCCCATGTTGACTTCCTTAACTAAACCTAAGTTGTCTGAACTTCTGCTAGAATAGCATTCATCCTCTTAGATCAGGCAAGTCTTCCCCTCATAATAAATCTCTTATTGCTCCTGCTACCTCTGCAGGACTCCAACATACTGCTGGGAGGGAGTCTGTCAGCCATTACTTTGAGGGTATTGAACCATTGTAAATATCTCAGCAGCTGAGTGTACACCCTGGGAAAGGCTTGATGTAGGTCACTGGACACATGCTTTGAGAGGTGAATTGAAGGAAAAAACAACTGAGAATCACAGGAGGTTAATAATTGAAAATCATAGAAAAATTGTTTTACATCATTACATCTCTCTTTTTAGTGATACTTAGAATTAACAGCAATATACATGTAACTGAGACATCTATTAATAGATTAAGTGCCTTTCTGAAAGTCAGTCTCTCCTCTCCAGTACATCATTCAAGAACAAGCCAATGAAGACAGCACACAAGAATAGACCCCTGGGTCCTCTTCATATCACAAGTACGTACTAATGCATTTTTTGGCAAAGTGACAGAATCAAAGAAAGAAAAACTAGAGATGAGAATGTTGTGGGTGAGAACACTTCGATGAACAAAAATGCCATTAATGTCAGAAAATGGTACATTCAGTATAGAATTTATATCAAAATTTTATCAAAAAGCACTGAGAAGTAAACAAGCAAACAAACCATGGCAATCAAAAAGAAGAAAACTCATTCACCCCCACCCTCGAAACCTTAGTCATTGCCCTGCAGGCTGAGCTTGTCTTCTGATGCACTGTTCTATTCTGTAATAAATATAGAAAGCTCAAGATGTGCATCAGGCATAGTAATAGAAGCTACAGCAGTCATGGAGGAGACTTATAAGCCCACCAGGCAGAGTGTGGCTTAGGCTACAGTTAAGAAAAAAACCTTGGATATTAATTAGCCTTATAGCCAAATAAACCTGGCTTTGGATCAAAATTTTAGGCTGTCCCTAAGAAGGGTTATGGAGCCAAGATGAATATATGCTCTGATGTTTGTGAAATTTTGGAGACGAATGATAAGGCTCATGTCTATTGCTTAGAAATGGAATTGAACACAGAGGTGTAAGGAAATAATAGAGGGAAACCCCTCCTCTTTTAGATAAATAGCATATTCTGCTATCTGGTACGTGAATAACAAAAGGGCTGAAGATAAAGATGTTGTTCTGGGCAATAGATTTAATCTTAGAAATCTTGTCTCCCCTGTGCCATTTTAGGCACTATTAAAGTAAGAACACATGTTGCAGCCCAGTGTTGCAGTCTCCAAGGCATTTTGGAAAGTAAACAGTGAGCCTATAGAGGCACAACACCTGATAAAAACACAGCCCATCCGTCAGCAAGAGAGCACTTTTCACCTTGCCATTTAGTCCTGACAGTACACGGCCCCCAGGTGAGTAAGAGAAGTAATTGTCTGCTTTTGTCATCTGCAAATGACTCCTGTACATCACCACAAGTGCCTCTTTGCTCTGGTCCCTTGGCAAGGAAGATGCCGCTGTCTTTCCGACGCAGTAACTCAAGGCGAGCAGAGGCAGCATGCAAGGGGCAGTGCTTTATGCACAATTTTAAGTTACACACTGCAAGTGTTAGAAATCAAAGCACCATCTTTTTCTTGTTATTTCTTTCCAGATGTTATTAATGAATGAAAAGGTTGGTGGATAGAATCCAGGATGTCCCATATGACTTCCCACACTTATTGCCCAAATGCAGCTCCTTTAGGCTATGATCATCTGGAAGAACAGAATGGCAGAACTAAAGGATGCACCTTCTATTACTTACAGGGACAATTCATATAATATTGTAAAAAATTTCTTCAAAGCATTCTGAAAGGGAAAACTAATTTCTTCTGAAAACTGAAGAAAAGTTCCTTCCACTTGTTTCATTTCTTAAATGTTAAATCTACAGTGTTTCCTTGGATATGCTGGATTCCCACTGACACAAGTAATTCCAGCTGTGGTGAAGGCATGCAATAAGGTACCTTCTTAGGTGAAACAACTGTGCTGACTTCCTGTGCAAATTAGGGAGCTGTCTTATGCTAATTACCAGCTCTGATCATTTGTTATCAAACTCATGTCATTTGTGCACACAGATGAATCAAGTGAATGTGGATATGGGACAGATGCTTGCAAATGCTCTGTGAATGTGTAATCATCTTTATAGTTCCTTTGAAAGAAGTAGAACTTCTGAGTTGCTGAAGTCAGTAAACACAAAATTTGGGTGACCATTTAGTGGTTGTTAGGTATTTTCTTCCAGAGAAAATTATTTTATCGTAACATTTCAATTTAGTCAGTAAAGCAAGGTTTAAGAAAACATTGCTTTATGCAGCCATAAACCTTGCTATTACATTATCCCATAAACTCATATAATTGAAACAGTTGTCAGATCATTCTGGGAAATGAGCTGAAAACCTTAAAAATAAGTTTTAGCTGGTATACTCAAGGGTACCTGACATTCAGGCCTCCTACATATTTAAATATAGCAATTATTATTCATGTACTATTTGTAATGAAGTACTTCCTGGGCTTCCAGTCACGGAGAAAGGCATCAAAAGGGTGGAACTTTGGTTACACCTTAAGAATCAATATGTGATTTTTTTGTTTGTTTGTTTGTCCATATAACATTCCCTGTACACCTGTATTCACAAACTGGGTGTCTGGATGAAAAAGCAGCTACATCCACGCGTATTGGTGTTACAGGTAATTTTTGCCTAAAAGAAAAAAACCCAACCTGTAGACACTTCATGTGTTCTCCTACCTTCCTATCCATAATCGCTTTGATCAGGTTTCTTCTCCAGTCACATCATTACTTAATTGTCAGTTCAGTTTTATTTTAGTTGGTGACTACTGGGAAAGCTGAGAATGCTCATCACCAATACAGAGAGCTCTTAGAAGTGGCACTATACTCACCAGAAAGGCTTGGGTAAGGACTTGCATGTTTCTGCTACGCTTCTCTTGTTGACAAGAAACTTTGGGATGCCCATCACATATGACAGTAATATCAAATCTTAAATCTTCTCTTGGCTGAAGGCTGCAAAATGAACTTAGGTGATTTTCCATCCCTCAAATCTTCACTGTCAAGACTCATTGCATATTTCTTTGAATCACGTTCACTACTTTGATGCTAATATGGACTTTTTTCCCTATGGTGAAGGTTCATTTAGTGAGTCATTTTGCTCTCCTACATAAAATAGCTTCTACATCTTTCTTTTTTGAAATGCATAGCTGATTAAATCACAAGTAATTGCTCCTCAGAAAGAACAGTATTTTAAACCTCTTAGACTTTCTGCCTTTCAAATCAGAGTTCAGTGAATCATTAGGCATTTCACTGAATTAATAATTTCAGTGGTTTGAAGAAAAAAAACCCCAGCCTCTTATTTCCTGCGCTGTTAAAGTTACTTTTGTTCTTACTCAAATCCGCTCAAAAAAATCAGTGTTGCTAGCTCTCCCCGTGTGGCATGTATCAATGGTTGCCTGTGCTATATTCAAAATAGAGCAGTGACTTCCATTTGTTAAAGCCTTGAACAGGTCCTTGAGGTCTGCCTGTGAAGCTGACCCTCAGTTGCTGACCTGTGGAAAGCTACACTACAAAGGATTGCATCCGGTTAAAACACCCGTGGGGGCGGCAGCGACAGCACACAATAGCAGTGAAAGTTTGGGGTTTTTAATATATATGCCCTGAGCCTACACACACAAGAGTACTCTGGCTGAATTGTCAATTAGAAAATAAAAACTGCTGCCAAGGGACTGATTTATTGAAGTGTTTATATTACCAGAAATCAAAAAAACCTTGACTAAAAGAGTCATTATTATTATTATTATGTATCTTCAAAACTAAATGGCTTTTATTTTAAGTCAAGCTGCTCACTTTCCCTAAAATGCCCTACAGGATTGTTTGCATGAATCAAGCAAGTGAACTCCTTTCAGGTCCTATTGATTGCACCAGCTGAAGATCCTCACCCTTACAGAGTCAAATCTTTGATTTAATCAAGGCTGCTGATCCCTTTGAATCCAGCTATGCTTAAAAAAGGGATAATAAAATTTCTTCCAGGAATAGATCATCCAGTCCTGTGAGATGTAGAGTTTGTGGTGCAAAGTCCTTAACGCTCTTTGTTGGCTCCAGAAAGTGCAGTGGTCCCCAAACCTTCTGGAGACTAAAGAGAAGGTTCAGTCTCAGCCCAGAAAAGCCAGAATCTTTCCTATCTTATTCAAGAAGTGAAGCTGCTCTTGGTAGTATTCATAGCTGCTTGCTGTGATCATTCAATTACCTGATACATCATTTCATTTGAAAAAGCTGTTCAGTGCACTGACAGTGGTTTGCCCAGCTGGAGATGCGTGTGTGGTACTTTACTTTAGACTTCATGGCAAGAAGCTGACATTTGTTTTCATTAGCCTCACATCCTGTTGTTACAGGAGGCAATTGTGCATAGTAAGTTTATATAATACCTTCCCTCAACTGCTGAGCTAAAGATGATCTCCCCAGCAATCACTATAGACATTAAAACTATTTGTTTTCCTATGATAGTGGCATTTTCTATATATCCCCATAAATGAAATGAACAAAAAAATTTATTATACAGTAGGTTTTTGCAGGAAGAAATGTCCACAATTCACTAGTTGCCAAATGGAAGTTATGAGCCAGTATCTGAATTCCTTATAAATGAAATTATTTTCCACTAACACAAGCAAATCATTCAATAAAAGGACAAGATATTCCACCTCTTCCTGATTTGAGCAATATTGTAATCACTGAGTAGATGTGTACTTGTCTTCGTCTTTTAGGGGACACCTGCAGACCAGCAGGATGTGAACCTGGAAGAATGGGCCAAGATGTGGTGTGCTATGTGAGAGGGTCTCCATTTCTTACTCATCCCCTGGTCTGGGATGGAATTAACACAGTGCTGAGTGACTGCTACCAGACAAGTTCAGGTCAGTTACTACAAGCTCCTATGGATATTTATGTGGGCAGCCTTTAAGACTCGGGTATAGATGGGAGGTATGCTTGGAGCATGGTGTGTGGTGGTTCTGCCTGAGATGGTTGCTGAAAAGCAATGTGACATAGTCCTTGTTTTCAAAGGAAACCTGAGGAACAGGGAATGGCTCAGCAGGATTAAGACTAGTTCTCATTAGCTCATTGGTTCTATACTACTACTGAGTAACGTAAGGTAAAGACTGAAGAAACACAAGGAACTCAGCAGTCAGCCTGAATGGGCTGGTCCTCTGCTTATCAAGGAGTGTACCTGCTCCTAGCTCTGCCTTTCTACAGCATGCTTTCTAATCTCTGTGGATATCAGAAGTCCTACGAGCCTTGTCAAACAAGAACAGAGAACTAACTCCATGCTATTTGATTTTGCGGCTTTACTTTAGCTGTCAGCCAGTGCTCATGAAGCCAACACTCAGCAGCATGCCTTGGAAGTTCTACTCAACATCACTCAACTGTCAGTGGTTGAATCAGGGATACAATTCTGCTTCTAAAAGTCAGAACTAAAGCCAGGATAATTTCTGGCTATTGAGCTATTCCACATCTTCTTTTCAACTGTTTTATACCTCTAGATTACTTCTAGTTCAGCTAGAAGATCCCAAAGAAATCCCATAGGCAATGTACCTGCCATAGAACAGTAATTATTTTTCCCTGATGAAGTTTTGTAATATCAGATTTCTTTTTGTTCTAGCTCATTCTTTCCTTTTTCTCTTCTTTCAAATCTTAAGATTTTTTTTCCTCTCCTCTGTGCATTCCTCTGCCTACAGTTTCCCACCCACTATTCCTCCCTCAGAAGAAAACCTGGTGCTAAACCGATTAGCAGCGCTGTGCAATGCATGCAGAAGTACAAGGCTGTTGGTACGCATTTTTCAGGTGTTATTTGGTCAGAGGCAGAAAGATGCCCAGATGACCCCCTCTGGGAGTTAGGTGCTTTACACCTAATGGCTCTGTTGCTAGGGACCCTTTAAGATTGTTGTACTAATGCTCTCTTTGCTTCTTGTAGTAATATTCGTGATGTGATAGGAAGAGATCTTAGCAACACATTGACACCAAGTGTTCTGTCAATCTGTACTTTTCCCTGAAATCAGGTGAGACTCTAGAGCTGGAACTGAACGTAACTCAGTTTTTAAGCTTTTCTTGTCTTACCTGTAGTGATTGGAGGTGTTCTGTGGCATTCTCCAGTGATGTTCCATTCACTCAGGACATCGCCCTGGAGGACTTCACCCCTCTGACAGCCTTTTGCTAGAAGATATGAGGATCAGCATTTTGCACCCTTCATGCTATGAGCACCCGCTGCCCGGCCCAGGGAAACACCTATTTCTAGGTACAGGACCGTTTCAGAGCTGCTGCCCAGGGAGCTGGGAGATTCAGCAGACAAGGGGAACCAAACTGCAACAGATATGGATGAGTATGTTCAAATAACAGTAAATGAGGGTATAACTCAGGGAGGCTTACCTTTGGTACTCAGCAAAGAGGAAGGATGCCCTTCAAAGTGGTCTAGTTTATCTTCTAACTTGTAATCAGAATATTTAATGCAGGATGCTGTTAAATAAGTGTTGAAATGAAGAGCCTAACTCACCAGGTTTAGTTACCCCTGTCTCATTACTGAAGGGTGAAAACCAGGTGTAGCTGAAGTCAGCAGGGCCAATAACCGTTGATTCCAAGGAGGAGGGGATTCATCAGCTTGGCTTTTCCTCCTGCCAGTGGTTGCACCTCCATTCATTAAGCAAACAACACTGTGAAGATAGATAAAAATAGTGGTATTCTCTGCTCCCAGAATCCTTGGCCAGATTTTCATACCCAAGGTGTTTCTTTTGTGAACGACACCTACTTGTCAACACTTCCTCCCTGGTGATTTCACTCCTGGTGGCTCCATTGTCAAAAAAGGCTTCTTCATAGACACCTTCGTTCTGCTTTCTAAATTTGTTTTAATCTTCTTGGTTTGAATCTGTGCCTCTTAGTCAGTTGAAGAGTCTTTAATCAGATTTTCCCGTTACTCTAGAGCCATCCCTGGATGGCTTTTTAGAAGCAGCATGACTTATGTCTTAAATAGTAAATTCAGGACATCTGCACTTGGATTACTCATTTTTCTCCCACTTTGAAAAAAAGAAAAAAAACCCTAACAAATCCACTCCCACTCCAATAGACCCGTTTGTGCTCCTCTCTGCAAGAAAACTACAGCAGTAGCAATATGCCCAAATGGTTAAATACGTACGGACTTGACACCTGATTACAAATTAAGTGCTATTATTTGGCACTGGGAGATTCATCTTGTCTTTCTAATCTCTTTGATCCTGGAGGCTGGCAGAGGTGTGTGAAGGAAGAGATGCCTTTTACTTTGTACTGGTAATCACCCTATGACCATACTTTTAGCTGACTCACCTGAGGCAAACAGTGGAATTGATTGGCCTGAGTCTGTTCTTCCCTGGATGTCTGTGAGTTAAGAGCAAGTCTCACTGTAGTTTGCTAGTAGATACTTATTGGCTTGAAAAACACCTCTCTAAAATAGGGGTACTGGAGTCTTCAAGCTGAAACCAAGTGTCAATTTTTGTACAAGTTGAGGCTCTAGACCTTGTTTAATGCATCAGAAAAGAATAACATTCCTACATCCTAGAGACAATCATAGCCTTTCCTGTCCCGCTCCAGCAAAACTAAAATATTCCTTTTGTGACAGTAAAAAAAGAGTAAGCTCTTCGCAGGCTACTGACGTAGACCCAAGAAAAATCAATACCTCAGAGAAAGGAAAGATAGAACAGCAGCTTTATGTGAAAAGCTTCAAAGAATTTAGTTTACTGTGGCCTTGGGGAAGGCTGGTCCTTCTTTCATTATTCAGGAGTAAATGGATAGGGGAAACAGGGAAGTCCAGCTTTCTCTCACTAGGGTGAAACTAGAGGACTCCAGGGTCAGGGCTTCCTGCCTAGTTTTGTAGGAAATCCCTGGTAGGATGAGAAAGGACAGAGAAAATAATCTACTCTATCACAGATATGAGGTATGCCTGGGTCCAAGACCTGCTGCACAGCACAGCACAGCAGCAACGCTCAGAGCAGACAGAAAGATGCTAAGAGGCCACTCTAATGATGCCACTGGCTGTGAAAAATAAAAGCAGGCAGCCCTTGTGCAGCTCATGGACTAGCTGAGCAGGTATAGATCTATTACTGGCTTCCCTGTGCCATGTTTGTCTTTTCCTTACACTAGCTCCTGTGCTCTCGGTGCCCATTTAAACCACAATCCAGGCAAGAATTATGAGATGCTCCCAACAGAGTAAAAACATGGGGCAGGGAGTGGGACAGTCACTTCACTAACTAGCAAATGTCTATGCCAGTTAAGCAAATTTTGCAGAGTCAACAGTTCAGCTCATGTCGATGCTCTAAAAGCAGCAGATGCACAAGACAGCACTATTTATTTTAATCTCATATATACAGTCTATTCTTTCATTCTTTTTACAGAGCAGCTGGTTCTTCACACAAGCAATTCCACTCCCATGTAATTTTTTTTTTTTTAATACAAGACAGAAATATGTGCCTAGTTTATACTATGTTGACATCTATGGCTTCAGTGGTGATTGTGTCTGTGTAAGACTGGTGTTAAAATTAACTGAAAAAGTCACTATTTTTCTTATATATTTCTTTTCCACAGAATCCCAATGTTTGTGACAACACTGTTCTTGCAAAAGGAAAGAACTTTGCTTTTACTGGCTTTGTTACTCCCCCTTGCAATTCATCCTTTCTGTTGACAGCCCAGTTTCTTCAAAATGTCGCTGCTTCCCTCTCTGTCATTTTGGAGTGTTTCATTCTCCCCAGTTCGAATGTTTCCTCACAGGAGTTATATTTCTTGTTCTGATGCTGTGTACCAGTTTGACTCCAACCTCTTTGCTATCCATTCATCTCCTCATTTTCCCTCTCCAAGCAGCCTGCACTTAAATGATCTCCCTCTCTCTCTGTTCAAGTGTCTACATAAGAGGAGAATTTTACCTGTGAAACTTTCCAAAGCTCTGATCCATCAAAGAACTTGACTTCTGTGGGTTTTCTGACCTGCTTAAGGCAACACAAGTGCTTTGCTTGGAGGCAGCAGCTCTTCATCTCTGTATTTGTACTCTGTCTGAACTGCATCTTAGGGCAGACCTGTAAGCACCTCTGAGCGCACTGCACTTACTTTTCTGTTTCTACAGCACACCAAGCATACTTGATACTCACTAAACAGCAATCATCTCCCTAAGAGTGTCACAACATAAGCTGTGGCTCCAGAAATCAATGCAGAGTCGTAAATGGAGAGCGATGAGACTCAGATGGCAGATAAACTGCAAGAGCAGGTGTACTCGGGAGCAATACGAACTCAACCTTTCGTACGTGTTTTTCAGAACTGTGACAGAAATGTTCAAACATTCCGAAGGAGAGAAAAAAAGCAAGGCTGCTGTCAAGCAGAGTGCTTTTTAGCATCTCACGGGGAGCTTTGACCCATATTTTATATATCAGAAACTACACATCCCATAAAGCAACTCAGAAGAGACACAGAGCACACTGTGTCCCTGCTGCCTCTTGCAATTGCTGTTACATGGTTCCTGGAGCAATGTTTCATACTGAACACACGTAGAACTCTTTGTTAAGAGAAGTATTGTGATTTAATTCAAAGTTTGCTTTAATTTTGATTTGCAGTTGTGGCCTTTCTCAACTTTTAAAAAAATATCTTCATCATCCATAATTTTCTCTTTAATTAAAAACAAAATAGAAAAGTATTTTACTGCATCTGTTTTCAGCTGGTTCCCTTAAAAAGGAAGCAACATGAATGCGGCTATTCCAGCCATAAAAATCACAAGCCCTCTACCAGGTGCAGTAACATGACCAGTTTGCCACGATCTTGCCAGGATCTGGAATAAAAAGTCTATGAACCATATGGGAAGGAAGATGATGGAAATGGGTAAATTCAGACTTAAGGCTAACTGGTTGCAAAAACTTGTGCTTTTTGAAGGCTGGTACATAGGCACTACTCCCAACCTAACTGCATTTTTGGGACACTAAACACACTTAACCTGCCCACAGGAATCCAGCTTTCCTATTGAACTACGCTGTTAGGTACAGATTCACAAGGTGTAAAAGAACTAGCTTTGGAGCCAGCTGCAAACTAGCTGTGTCGTGCTCAGTCCCAGCTAATTCATCTTGCTGCTCGGAGAAAGCAGAAGCAAAGAGCAGTTGCTCGTGTGGAAATCCAGGTAGCGAACACCAAGACATCTGAACCGCCTCTCATGGGGAAAACACTAGACTTGAAGGAGACATTTTAGCAGGGGTGTACTAGCAGAGATTTGCCTTCCACAGGTACTGGGACCATGGCCAAAGAAAAATCTCAGTCTGCTGGGACCAATATCGTAGACTGGGCAGAAAAAATAAGCAAGCTGGTTCACACTCTGCCTTTGTCTTCCTACCCGACAGTTTCCACAATGCTCTCTATACGCATCTGGAGCCAGACAAAGCTTTGCTTAAGGTGTAATTAATGTGCAACCTGCCTTAAAACATGCCAGGCAGCTGACACAGCAGCCACTCGGAGATAACTGGAGCAACAACATAGCTGCCAGTACAGCTACCAGCAAAGCCAGGCAGGGATCCAGCCTCCAAACAGATGCTCTTGCTAGAAACAAAACCTTGTCTAACAAACAGCAGAGTTCAGATGGCTCCAGTGGCTAATGAAGCTACTCCTCATGGTGCTGGATGAAAGGACAACTGAGGAGTTAGATAGGACCAAACACACTAACAAAAATTTGTCTTGCTCATGAGAAATAAGCAGCAACTGACTGAGGATTTTAATGTTGGGCCAATAGGTAAAACTAATTACAGGACAAGTAGGATTTCTGAGGTACACAGTTCTACTGATGGTTTCCTTTTACGTGCTGTAAATCCCAACAAGCACAACTCACCCATTATTCCTGCTGTCAGGAGCAGATGCTGAGTTAAAGACCACAGCCTGTAAAATACATTTCCAGGTGATCGCCGATGAAGTCAAGCTGCACTGCATTGTCTGTAGTGGTGGACAATAAGCACTTACTGCTGACTGCTTCTTTTGCTCCTCTAGACAAAATCATTGAGCTTTCTTCTGAAATGCTGCAGCTCTTTGGGTAGATCCTGCTGATCATACACAAAGCACAACACAGAATAGAATAGCAAACTTGCTCTTAATTACTTTCTGTTTCCTTTAGAGAACAGAAAACAATAAAACAACAAAGAATGAACCAGAAAGGGGCAACACAGCCCGTATGTGTCAGTCAGCAGAGGCAGCAAACTGCCTCTCCTGAAAGATAAACAAAGAGTCATTGCATTCACAGAAGAGTAGGAGTTTGCCTACCCACTTCATCCTCTTCACAGAGGCACTTCCTGACCCTGAAATGCACAACAACATTAACACCAAAGAAAATCCCCATTCTCTACTCTCCTCACGCATGTGTGCATAAACAAACCACACAACACTCCCAATCTTCTATGAAAATAAAACCTTTTCGTTCTGAATTCTCAGAGCTTCAAAATCCATGATTTGCTCTGCGTATTTCTAGGGAGAGACCTAATTTCATACAGATGAATGCTAACAAAATATTGTGAAGAGTATTTTTCTTCCTCCTTTGCTGCTGTCTTGACCTCTGTCAGCTCTTGGTTGATGGCATTGTCAGAGCATAGTCATTATAGGTGTCTCTGGCTATGTGACAGAAAACAGCAGTATCTATACTCTTGAGAGGTTTATTGCAGCGGAAACTGAAAAGACTTACTTGGACAAGCTTGAAAATAAATCTGTTTTCTACCTGAATTACCTGCCGCTCAGTGGGTAATTGTGTGTCCTGTCAGTGTGCTACTATTATGCCACGCAGAGGAATGTTCTGAATGAAGGTGGTTGTGCTGGGACCTCAGCTTCCATCAAAACAGGGCTGGAAATGGTGTTACGATAGATGTTTCTCACTTCCATCCATGAGGGAAGGGGACAACGTGAAAGAGAGGACAGTGGAAGACTAGTACCCTTGTAGCAAAGGGATCTTGAAATAAGATTTGGTGACTACAAAACCACAGACCCTTGCTTTAGGTAACAGCTGACCAACATCTCCACAAAAAAACTGAGCTGGAAGATCATTGGTACATTTAAGGTATATCAAGCACTGGAGGTGGAAAAAACCAGAAACTCTCTTTACACTGGTAAATAAAGATAATCGTTACAGTAGAACTCTAAATTGTCCTAAGTGCATAAAATCTCACTGGAAAACTTAATCGAGAGACCAAGCAGTGCAGATAATCTTTGAAGCCATTAGATCCATTTACAAACTATACTTACGACCAAAGCTTTGGTTACTAAGTCTACATTGACACTAGTATATCCACTGAACACCATGTGAAGACCACTGCAGACTTTCATCTACATCAAAGCCCACCAGAAATATAGGAACATGGCAACCATTGGCGGAAGGAATGGGAGTAAAACTTGACCTCAGTAGCGATAGGCACAGTGTGATGGAACAGCAGGCTCCGTATCAGTGCACTCAAACGACAGAAAATCTCCTCTGGAGCTAGCCAAGGGTTTCGTATCTCTCTGAGGCAGAGCTTAATTTTCTTGCTCTCCTTTGCTTAATTTCACAAGGATCACCCAGAGTTTGTTAGTACTGACCTTGAGGACTGTTTGATTTTAGCTTCGAGTGGCTCTTGGTAGCAGTTTAAATCTCATTTGCTGTCAAACCTCTCTGACCTTGAGTCAATTCCTGTCAAACTGCTAACAAACAAATACATTACATCTAGATTTGTATTTGTGACATGAAAAAAATGGATACAATATTATACAAACAACACTAATGATGTTTTATGGATCACTATTATTATTTTTATAATTATCGTTATCTTAGAAGAGTGTTCCCAGAAGATGAGTTAAGTTTCTGCTCTTGAAATTCTCCCAGTGTCAGTATAATAAACTGTCAAGCCCATGCTGCATGTCTCCAGGGAACAAAGCTTATCCTTCTGTACAGATCTTAGTGTTTGACTGGTAGCCCAGTTGTTAGTACAAAGAAAAACAAGCAAAGGCATTGTTGAAATGTGTTAATCTTTAACAAGATACGACCAAAACCCTCACATTCATTATTTGTTAGAAATATGTACCTTTTGGGGGTAGGCAGCGTACAGAAATTCTGCAAGTATTTTATGAAAGCCAGAACAAAAATCCTGAATATAAACAAACCCCTTGGACTTCCCCTGACTCCTGCAATGTGGTTCTCGCCTGCCTTTAATATAGTGCTGCTGTCATTAAGTCCACACACCTGCAACTTCTGCACAAACAAGACTTCAGCCTGAGAAATAGCAGAATTCAGACATTACTGGTATTAAAAATTGTAATGGTAATGTAACTTCGGGAGCTTGAGAAAGATAAAAAAAGCCTTTGAAATAACCCCAAAAAATCCTTTCTTCATAGGACTTTTTTGTTGTTGAAATCATAGGTTTTAACAGCAACTCACAATAGAAACTAGATGTTGAAGTGTCATTTTGATATCTTGTGTCAGAAAATTTTGAAAACTCATATCATCACATCTTCTTTACAAGTTTATTTAACAGGATTTTAGTTTTAAAAACAGTGCTACATTTTAAACTGCTACATGTCAGGTTAATAGCGTACAAAGAAAGTGAACTATAGTGTCAAGTTAGATATTTGTGTATGTTTTACTTCTGTCACCACATAGGATAAGATAGCTACTGAAATATTAAATTTCCTTCTTTTTTTACTAATGTTAGTTTTAACTTAGCATGACTTGGTGATCTTTTCTTGATCAAACTGTCTTCTGTTTATAACTCGATAGAACATGCTTCATGGATGTTCACATGCTAGCTGTTTGCAAGTTAGAGATCGATAACAGAAACTCAGAACTCCTTAAGAGGCAAATGGAGAGAGGAGGGTAACTGCAACGGACTTTCCAAGCAACAGTGGGAACACCTGAAGCATCAGAACTGGATCAGTCTCCCTGTCCTACCAGCATGGGCAGCTCATGAAGCAGGTCTTGAGCTGCTGCATTTGTTCAGGTAAAGCAGTCTCAGTTTCAGTCTACCTCACAGGGATTTTTTTCCTCGCCATGTCCCACATAAAGACATGCAGATCTAAAATACTGCTTTATGTCTATGTCACAGTATCCCTTTTGCTACTGCTTCTGTAATCCACTTCATATGGAAGTAAAGGCAGTTTTTAGTCTGGAATTTACTATCTCCATTTCATACAGTTCCTGGGACTAAACAATTTCATCTTTGTGTTTTCCTGTATTGAAAGGAAAAACCCTGCACATACTGATGATTGCTGATTATCTCTCTCCTGTATTTATTTCACAGTCTCACATCACAGCTAGCTCTTCTTAGAAATCAGATGATTTTGTATTCCCAGCTGAATTGTATGTGTACAATAAAGACCCATATAACCACAAATGGAGAGAGACAGAGGGAATGACTGTTTTCTCAAGACTCAGCTGTGATTCTTCTCTCTCTCTTTGTGATACCAAGAAAACTTTCTTTCTGTGACTTTAACTATGACCTTTGAAAGACAAAAAAGGGAATGTATAATTATTGCCACTTAATTCTGTGATGTTCCCCTATTATGCTGTTACTAAAGACAACCTACAATGTTCTTTGCAGTGGTACTGTGAAGTTTCACCTTTCAGCACGGTCGTGGTTGGAAGAAAGGGGTTGGAAAGCAGTTCAAGAGCTGACTCCTATTTCTTTGCAGTAATTGATGTCTTCATAATAGGATGGTTATATTTAAAAAGTGTCTAGTTTGACTTGCCTAGAAAGCTACACACAGTCACATGTAAAAGCTGCACATCTGAGTTACTCTCATTCTCAAAAAAAGGACTTCACATTTCTAAACCCATTGACACAGTGTTCTGTCTGGTCCTTAAATGAAATATCCTGTCCACAACACGGTTTGACTTCAAATGAAACACCTGTATCAACTTAGCTTTTGTTTTCACTTCGCTGAATTTCTCTCAGGTGTCCTTTATGTCATCGATCTTAGATAGTTATGCTTAAAAGTTACCCTGCCTCCCCACTGTAAAAAATAGACTAAGAAAATCCGATTAGAGAAGCGCTTCTTCAGTTCCCATATCCCACTTGCACTCTCTTCTAGTGCTTTTATAATTTTCCACAAGACATTCTAGGTTAACAGCTGGGTCTTTCATGAGAGAGAAACAACTTTGCTGCCATTGCTGAAGTTAATAGCACAGAGCTTGCAATACCTCTGCCAGTTACTGTACCGGCCAGGGTTATAATGGCAAATTCCCCTTGGCTAATGGTTGCCTCCACAAAAGTTCATTCGAAAAGAAGTGTCCTAAATGCACACTTATTTTTTGTATCTTCCCCCCTTGGCAGTACCCGGTGCACATTGAACCTGGTTTATATAGCACTGTGGCACGATCTGTATCTATGTTACAGCACTAAGACGTTACGGGCTTTATGAAAAAGCAGGTGCCGTTCAGGTGGTTGGTTACAGGTTGGTGAAAACTGCTGGTTCCCATCCCCTTGTTCTATACAGTCAGACAAAATACATAAGGTGTTCTCGGAGCAGAGATATGAATCTTTAATTCCCATTGTCTTGGCAATACACTATATTGGACCAGACTCAGGCCCCTGCATAGGTCAGACTTGCCCCTACACATCCTGAAGTCTTTTCTGAACTAGAAAATGGCTTCAAGACAAAGGTCTCCAGGTGGTAATTTGAGGTTTCCTAGGTGGAGGGCTTAAGAACCTGAACCCTTTTTGCTGCATGCAAAAAGTCAAACTGCTGAATTTCTCCCCTGTGTCCTTCTCCAAGAAAGACGTATTTGAGAAGAGAGGCAGCTGTGTTTTTGGAAGAAAAGCCAAAGGCACATATCTTCAGACAAAGAATCTAAGCTGAGAATCCCAAAAGGGGGCAAGTCCTCTACCCCTCAATTAGTGCTGGGTAAAGCATTTAAATCCCAGGGAGGGGATATAGTCCAGCTGCACAGATGCTCACCTCACTGTCCTCACTAGTGACTAGTTTTCAGCTAATTCCTTTCTCAGTGGATCTCACTCAAACACTATCAAAACACCTGATTGATAGGAGGATGGGTGGAGAGCTTCTGCACATGTCTCCTGCATTGTCAAGGTATTTCTTCAGTCTCTTGGAAGAAGATAGCTGTTATGAAATAAATACAAGTACTGCCATGAAGAATCTGTGATGACAATGCAGGAGAACCCTGTAACAATGCATAGAGGAATCCAGAGATAGTAAAAAATGTGGATTTAACAGAGGCTGAAGAGGTGTATTGGCTTGGACAAGTCCATGTGAAGTTTTCAGATCCAGTAAAAAAGTTTGAAATTAATTTAGGCCGTAAAAGGAGAGATTATGGAGTGGAAAATTAACCTTTATCATTGTACTATTAAACAGCTATTGCATAACTTCCGTGCTCTACTCCTCATTTATCCCAACGACTCCATATGAATTGCTTTCAGATTGCTCTTTGCTCAAATAATGCTTTCTAATATAGGGCTCACGTTCCTTAGGAATAATGATTCATGTAGAACATTTGGAAGACTTTGTTTTTAATATAAGCCTGGGTAGAAAGAAAAACATTTTAATGTACTTTGGTCTGATAGGCTTCTTTGTCCTAGCATAATGGCCTTGTGCTGACGCTTAGTTGTGTACTGCCGCCTAGTTTATAGTGGCATAAAAAAGATACTTAGAACACAGCTAAAACAAAGCTTGAATTCCTCCTTTTTTTTTTTTTTTGGAGATATATACAAGTTTCAGGCAACCATTGTTCTCCCTCTCTCAGCTCCTGTAAGAATTAATCCAGAGCTGAATTCTTTCTTCTGGGTTGGCTGAACTCTTGTTTCTCCTGTGCTTGCAAGCTGAGCACTGAACATTGGTAATTCCCAGATACAGCTGCTCCTGACTATTAAACCTTTTCCTGTCTAATTCCACGAGAAAGTATGGTCCTCAGACCCCCATGGGCAACCTTTTCACAACTGTGCAGTAATATCAGAGATCCCAAGCAGCCTGTGGTCCTCCTTGCAGAGAGAGCTGCTATTATATAGACCCAGTGCAACTCTACATGGCCTTTAGCTGTGAAGTAGGAGGAATCTGTAACAGGTGGCATTATACACAGCCGTCCTTATGATATGCTGGATGTTCCCTTCGTTTCATCATACAACACCCTCTTTTCCCTCCTGCTCTGAAATTGGTTGTTGGATATTTAAGTAACATTATGAAACTTTCTGACACTTCAAGGTTACGTTTTTAAGTTTTTCTTCAGCCATGGAAGGTATTTCTGTAAAGCCATGGGAACAGAAGCAAAATGAATAAATGATAAAGTTTGCTGCCTTTTGACACTTAAGAAGTACTCATCTTTTCAGTTTAAGGTAAGCGAAGGAAGATACAATATATAAATGAGAAATGCTTATCCTCTTAGAAGGTATGATTATCAATACCTTCAGCAGCAGACACCTGTTCAATTATTCTCCCTTAAAAGGATGAAGCGCAAAGGTTTCATCAGCAAATGAAGCAGGCTTTTATCGCAGTTGGAATTTTAAATGAATTCTATTGTGGATTTCCAATTACCTAAATCATTTTGCATTGATCTTTGTGCCTATATTGTAAAGCTATGTTTGCCTTTAAACACGGACATGACAAATGTGTGCACTGGCACCGAGACAGAAAGGTAAAATCAGGCAGGTAATGTATTTTACTATGCTTTCCTACACCCATGACAATTACTTTAGATGGCTGGGGTACAACATGATGACACTTGTAATACCTACACCAGGGAAAAAGCAGACATTTCAAGTTTGCCGTGCCACAGGTAGCTGTAGGAAAGAATCTGGTCATTTCGGCTTTAGGCACAAAACTTTTGGCCACCTAAATGCCTTCCTCTGGTACAAGCTTGCATTCAGAGACATCGAAGTAAGACTCCAGTGGAAACTGAACTGGTGGTGCATCATTTGATTTCTATGCACCACGTGGCTGCTTTTATTCTCTGGTACAAAGAACTACTAAGTTAGACAGGTAAAGTGTCCTGAAGATCCTTGAGGTACAGTGATGGTTCTCTTCCACTACTTTTCCTGTACTCAAAAGCACATTTCCAGAGAAAATGCAATGTTGTAGCATTTGTGACTACAGACGTGTCATGAGGTAGGCATCACCATGAGATGATATGATGTAGAGTAGCCTGAGATGTACCTAAGCCCTCTGGAAATTATGCCATGAACCAAATGGTACCTTGAAGTGCCCCAGGTTTCAGGGAACTCAAAGGTGATTTAAAGCCATGCCTATTTATATTTCATCCTACTGCAAAGTAAAGCACTTATCTAAACTGACAATACCAAACTTGTTAGTGGAGATAGACACACTGCAGAAGAGGAAGGTAATTTCCAAGACATGCAGCAGCGTGGCATTCTGAACCCAATTCCATCTTTGCCACAGTCATGAGAACCTAATTTCAGATGAGACAGTCACTATCTAAAAAAGACAGGAAAACTGGTACATAAAGGTTAAGGGCAGAATCTACTTATCTGGAAAAGGGCAACTATCCCGTTGCTGCATCTCCTAGATTTCACCTACATTTATATTCTTTTAATAGGCATGAGGAGACAGAATTGGCCATTGGATGTGAAAAGGAACATTTCAAGCTAAGACCTTGAGCCAAACTTTGGAAGCACAAATTGTTTCAGTTCACGTAAAAGATGTCATCATGGGTGCTCGTTTTGTACACCGTCACTGGCTTTTGTTTGTGAAATGGGTCTTACCCTCTAATAAGTTCTCAGGAGGCCAAGACTTCAGCTGCTGTTCACCAGCCATTCTGTCAGGGAGATAAGCACGGTGACACCACATCCCTAAAGGAAAATTCTCACTGAAATCAAAGAGAACTCACAAGACTCACTACGAACAGCACTAATGAACAAGAAACACGGCAAACTTAAAAAGCAACATTTTATAGGTCAGAAAAAATCTCCACGATTCACAGATTTCCATGGGAGTCTGGGTGTGCATGATCTGCAATTGCTCAGAAGACTGAGATCTAGAGTGAAGCAAGGATACAAAATTGAATGTGCAAAGCCTAAACTCAGAAAGAAAAAGTGAGCCGCTAGCTGAACTGTTGTAGGCAGTCCCCAGTTTGCCGAAATCTAGCTCGCTGTAAGCCCCTCACCCACAGCACGCAGTTTAAAAGCAGATGGATATCTTTTCAGAAAAAAAAAAAATACAGAGATTCTAAACTAGGACAGGGAAAGGCAGCACCAGAAAAACCTTTTCCTGTTAGCCCTGTGGGAAAGGGATTCTAGAGCTGACCTACATTTGCTCAGAAATCACTGAGGAAAAGCTTTTAAAAATGCAAATATTTTTTTTTCTTCTTCCTCCTTCACCTGCCCCCTCCCTGCTCCCAAAGCTGACGGTATGGTATCCTACTAAAGAAAATCCTCCAGCAGCCATCGCTGCCTGCCCTAACAGACTGTGAAAGATTTAGTCCAAACTTCTGTTCTGATCACGTCATGTCACTTCTCTCCCGGCACGAGGGGGCACAGACCAAGCAAGACAGATGCTTCAATCTTCCAAATAGTTGTCACTTCACATGACTGTCACTTTGTAGAATTGTGACTTTCTAATATAGAAAACCCTGTAGGGAGGGGAAAAATAACTCACTCATCTCATTCCTGAACACTTTATGGTTTTTTAACTCTCTCCCTGTGAATGAGCACATCCAGCTAACGATAATTGAATGATGGGCACTGATTGTGCTGCCAAAGGACAGTGAGCACAATAGGTTTAAAGTTCTTACTCAGCTGATCTATGATCTAGACATTGTCCCACTTCTGCAAGCAAGGAGCACAGCCAACCCAAAACACCTGCAGGGAGGTGGGCGAGTCCGGAGGAGCAGACATGGGTCACGGGAGAGATGCTATGAGCACAGTTCCTGCCGTTGTGTTTCCCTACATACTAGGAGGGAGATGGTTTTGTCTTCGCCTTGTTTAAGACCACACCAATTTCTATGTCTGCAAATGGAGATGGAGGTTGTGCAGGCTTTCGGTACATGCGCACACACACGACGAGGCGTTTCCTTGGCAACAGAAATGCCATAAAAGCTATCTGAAGAATTCCTTAGGGCTGTGCAACAAATAGAAACGTTAACATGCCGAGACCTAAATATAGCTGCATTTTAGTGCTGCTCCTCAAGTCTTTACTTAGCTCCAGCTTGTATCTGAAACAAATGCAGTCAACAAGACATACAAGGATGTTTTCAATATTTTACAGTGTTTTGCTTTTAAATAGTACAAGAACAGAGATGGGGATGGGGTTACAAACGGTACCAGCCTGCACTTTACTGCAGAATTACAGCCTTGCCTGACTTTGCTTTGAAGGTGCCCTCGATTACCCAACTGAAGGCTTTTCGCCCCTGTGAGCAGCACAGGTTGGGCCGGTTTGAGTTCTGCTCATTGGCCTCCAGAGCAGTGAGAAACCAGCTTTGGCACTTCACACTGAGGTATGCAAAGAGCAGAAACAAAGCGTATGCAAAGAGGCTTTGGCTGACAATAGTACATGGGTGTTTTTTTCACTGCTGGGTGGTGGGATTGCAGCCGAGACTTCTTTCACTTAGCTTTGGAGTCCAAGTACTTATCCACTTTTGTCTGGGAATGCTGCAAGTATAGCACCTGGACTACAAAATAAATAAGCAAAAATGTCTGGACTGCAAAACAAAAAAGGCAGACAAATAATATTCAATGACTCAAAATGGCCAAAAGATGAACATAGGCTCCCTGGAAATGGAGCCTTTGGATGCCTAAAACTGGGTCTGGCCTTGCTCAAAAGTTTCTTGAACTAAATTAAAAATAGTCAGAGATTGGTTAACGTTACAAATCTCTAATAAATCTAAAATCATGTCATCGCTGATCTTCATGAGCTTTCCTTGGTCTGTTTTGTATGCTCTTTGTGGCAGGTAGGATACAGGCCCATCACTTTTATAGCTGATTGTCCCTCACAGGCTGAGCCGCAGGGCTGGAAAAGCAAAGGCTGGCGCTTCTCCCTGGTTTATCTGTGACTCTGCTCTGTGAGCCTTCCCACCTGGAAAACTGCAGCAGTGAAACTCATCTTGGAGAATTACACGGAAGGTTGCAGATCAGAAGTGTTTTATGTGAGCTAAGTGTTGCTCTAAGATGGTGAAGCTGATGCTGGATGACCAGTGAGCAGTTCCTCACGCAGGCTCCGTCACACTCATTGATTTCACTGTATGATTCAAGGGGAGGAGGATGAAGGCAGTGGAATCAGCAGCAAGATTTGTTTAGTAAAATATTCCCACAACTACCCTGTGTAATGACTAGTGCATTATAGTCAGGAGAGAGGTGATGAAGGAAGTGACCTGATGGAAAACTTATAACGAAAAGTTTTGATGGATAAATGCCTTATGACAGAGGTGCAGTCTCTGGACACAGCAATTTTACAGAATAACCCTCAGAGAATATGAAACTCATTTTACACCTTTATCAGAATAAAAATATGACAAAGTTTTCCCTCCAGCAACACCGTTCCACATTTCTTATGAGGAAGCTGATAAATTTTATGGGTGATTTAAAAGCTCAGAGGAACCTGTGCTAACAGCACCTCTGAAAGAGACAAACGCAGCTGAAGTAGCTTTCACTGTAAACAAATATGCAGAGAATTCCGGAGTCATGGGAAGGCTAGGTTGGAAAAGATCATCTAACCCTGCTGGTCTTCAGCCACTTCCCCATGGAGGCACAGTCCTCTTTAGGAATGTCTCAGGCATAGAGTGCTATGTAGAATCTATATATACTTTTCTTGATCATTTTCTGTGAAACCTTTGAGAATACCTCAAACTTTCCCAAATCCACAGAACAGAGCACAACGTCCACAAAGCAGCTTGAAACCCCCTCACTCTGAAATAAGATCCCAAGCATATTTCCCCCATCTCTAACAGAAGTTTTCCCTCACCTATTCTTAAAAGGAGACAGGGATTGATGTTCCTCAAGTGTTTCGTGTTAAAGATGTTTTGAAAAAAGTGTACAGTTAAATTGACTCAAAATTTCAGTGGGAACTTGAACCTTTTGTGATGTGAGATAATGCCTTTAATTATGTTTGCCTGAAGCTTAGAAGTTCAGTGCGAATCACTGAGTAACAAAAGAGTTTCAGAGAGTGCAAAGAAAAAAGTCTGTAGTCAATCAGCTCTGTTTCATCTGTTTTTCCCTTTGCTACATTTAGCACTAAAGATCAAATATTGCTAAAGGCCCCTAAAGCAAACCTTCTTATCTGGAAAGTATTTAAGCACCTGCTCAGCTGCCTTCTTGAGCAAAGGTGGGGTAATAACACATAAAGGCTGCCCTGAGCAGAAGCCACGAGGTCCCCTAACTCCCAGGGACATCAAAAGATATCTCTGGCAGGTACTTGAATGAAATGCAGCTCTCACCCCAGCACAGTGCTTTGGAGAGGTAAAGCTTGCCAAGGGTTATTAGCTTGGAATCTGAAATATTGAAGTGCCTGTTCAATGTACAAGATTGAGCCAAAGTGAAATCGAGCTCAAAGCTCTCTGACCCACAGTGGGTGGCACTGGGGGGCTTAGCTTACACAGAGCTGCCTAAAGTGTCTCCAAACCCAGAAGGTCCCGGTTCTGATAAGGGCTGATGTCCCATCACGCACAGGCTGTATCCAGGCAGAGTGAAAGGCTGTGAATTTACAGTCTAGGGTTGGCAAAGGTTGGCTCACGCTTAATTGCACATGCTGTGGCTTTGATTTACGGCACTTCAGCTGGAGGTGAGGCCCTAGATATATGAGCATCCTACTGACTTTAGCACTCTGCTCTCCGCGCACATGGGTTAGGTGATGTGCACACAGAGATTGAGGGCCTGAGCAAGAAAGAATAACAGAACAGACAGAAAAAGCAGTAAAAATATGTGTCATAATAAAGGCAAAGAGACAATAACTCACGGAGTAAATGGAGCCTCGTTCCAGAACTCAGTGTCGATGTGACTCCGTTACAGCTGCATGCAGGCTCCACCGAGGCTCCCGAAATCTAGAGGCATGGAGAATGCCAACTTAGCATTAGCCTTGATTCATTTAGGGCTGGAGGTGCCTTGACTATAATTGTCACTATATTAGCAAGCAAATGTTAAGTCCAACATAAATGAAACCGTCTACAATAATTTGGTTTAATTATTCAGAAGGAAGTCTAGGCATGAGGGTAAATAGCTTTAAAATTGTTAAGTAATTTGACTCCCCATATAATTGCTTGTGTAATTTCTGTTAATTGCATGTCAAGTAGAGGTTTTCAAATATTAATCAATGCTTATTTATATTATTAATTAACGTTATTACATTACATTTAAATAATCTTGCAATGACACAGTTACCAAAGGCCAATTTTCTATTCCAAGATTTTTCTCTCCTCATTTGCAAAATCTCTTTTAATTCCTCTAGTGAGTCACCTACCCCTAACACGATCTAGATGATTTCACTTAATACTTCTACTGAATTATGCCACTGTGACCTCTCTATTAGATATCAATTTCTGGGTGAAAAAAGCTGGGCAAGAATCCATGTGGAGCCGATTTTTGTTGTAAGGAAGGGAACATGGGTGAATGATGCAAAGCTTTCACATCTATCTACTCTCAACTTTTCACAGCATGCCTCCCAGGGCTACCCATTGCTTTCTTCAGCTGGGAAAGTACAAGTCAATAATTAGTCACAGTCAGACCTTTATCTGTTGCTGGAGAAAATATCACCGAAGATGTTTCAAATAAAAAATTTGAGGAACTGCACAATAGCCTCCTTATAAACAAGGATACAGACCACAGTGGCTTGTGCATGGAAGAATGTTTTGAGTTGTTGATATTGCAAAATGCTGGGAAAAACCTCCTCCTTGTTTCCATTATTACTTAAAAGAGCACCCTCCCAGTTTCTGTGAATTGTATTGTTTGAATTCCTCTCAGAGTTCTGTGGTTTATCACAAAAGCTGAGAAAAAAAAAAATCAATGGATAATTATCAGATTAAAGTGGCAAAACCTGTAGCTATGGGATGGCTCTAAAGTGACCTCTTTTCTTTCAAATGCAGGGGTGTATAACTACTTATTTTTTGTCACTTTATGGGTGTAAAAGGGGCTCCCTCATTGGCTACATGACTCTAGTGTAATCTTTCAATCCCTTGCTGAATTAAGAATTCCTGTTTGCTATATTTGTCAAGGCTCTGTTCCTCTCAACAGCTGCCGAGCTGCTTTTTTCTTTTTAGCTTTTCCAGTGCAGCAAGTAGGATTTTCTATTTAAGTACACCACCAAAACTTTTTGCAGCAGATCAACCTCCCAAAAGTATTTAGAAATAAAAAAGCAGAGTCTTAAAGAGGGGGAGTAAAAAAAAAAAATGGACTAATGGATTCAATTCTTAATATAACATAATTGGCACATCAATGTTATTTTCTAAAAAAAGTACGGCTATTTTATTACAAATATAATGCCTTTACTGCCAAAGTTGAAATTTGTGCAACGGCATAAGGAATAAAAGCTCTTATCTTTTTCTTTCAAAGATGAATACAGTCCAATCTATCCCTCATTATTAGAAAATAGCTATGCAAAAACAGTAAGAGAATTAGTGAGCTGTAATTTGTTACATCCAACAGTTTGCATCCTTCTTGCAGAAAATTAACAGCTTCATTTTTCCTTGGACTTCATGGTTTGAAATATTCTGGCAATCCTGATATCTTGGATCCTCATTCACTATGGAAATTAATTGTTTCATTTTATTTAGTTTTGAGGAAATAATATTACGTTACATTATTTGGATGGGAAGTTACAGAAAGTGATCTGCTATAATTGTAGATGAGGTCAACTTGCCCAGATTGTATTCCACTACAGAGCATGATATAATTACTTCCCAAGCTATTGAGACAAAATTTTGTTAGCAATCACTCTCTGCTGCCAAAACGCTAGTGAGATTTCATTGATTTCTCTGTAGTCACTGCTGTGCTTCACTGGCATCAGTTCACACTCAATCTACTTTACACAATCCTGGCCTCAGAACCATGATCATGTCAATGGTATGAAGGGTCCTTGATTTAGTTGTCTCAGATGAGTTGTCAATATGCTGTCAAGGAGTGATGTAAAGAAGAATGTTCACATGCCATCGCTTTGCGCAGAGTCTGAGAAAAAAATTGGATTTGCACCATTTTTACGGGCATATACATTTTAAATAGTCATTTTTCACACAGGTCAATGAGTAAATGCACTGGGATATGCCACTTCCTTTTGTTTAGTTGTGTGCTTTCAATACGTATTAAATGTGTTTCTTCTTGTTCGTAACAACCCATTTCAAATGAAGCATTTTAATCACAGTGAAAACCTGCTAAATGTCTTACAAGGGAGAAAAAAAGAGCCATTCTTTGGTTACATGTTGAAAACTCTCCTCAAAAAACTCCCTTAGATCAACAAATAAAGAAGCAAGGTACACATATGAAAAAAAGAGAGGGGTGTACGTGGATTAAACGTGCTGAAGATAATAATAATCTAAATTCCCTGGTTCTGCTGTGAGTTCTGAAGTCAATTGCACATGAAATACTGATAAATTAACTCCTATTCTATGCTAGGAAGAATGAACAGATGCGTGACTCCTGTATGTAATAAGTTCATATGCTGCAGTAACGAAAGACTCGTGTCATGACCCAAGTTTCTTGGCAGCAAGGTTAAAAGACTCTAAGTTTGATGCATTATAAACATTTCCTACATGAATATATTGATCTATGTTAAGGGGTCCCTTCTAGCAAAGAGATGATACCTTCTCGTAGGACAAAGAGAGCATTTCTTACCACTGCAGAGGCAGAAATGAAAGATTGCTAACCAGTGCTTGGTGAAAGGCAACGCTCATGGGTCAGCTCTTTTCAGAAATAGGAGGTTTGGTCCAAAGCTTGCTGAAATCTTTAGGAAACAAAGGCAGAAATATTTATGGTTGAGGCTGTAAACAAGAAAGATTGAAGACCAAAAGGAACTACTTTGAAAAAAAGGTTTGAGTGCTTGAAAGAATAAGAGGACTTCCTAGTCCACACTTTGTCTTCCAACTAATGGTCACTCCTGTGATTTCAACAGTGCAGACATAAAAGCCATTTAGAGAGAATCAAACGAAGATGAACCCTATAGCCAGAGTATGGAATCACTTCTTGAAAATAATGAGAGTCATTTTGCAATAGTACGAGCCTGTACCAGAGATTTATGACAATATTTTTTCCCAAATTACAGTGAAGTGTTAGGATCAATGAATACAGAAATGCATTTTAAAGATACGAAACCTTTAGCAGAATCGAGACACCTGTGCAGATGTCAAATATTCTTCCTGGCTAATTTACAGCTTGATTTTAAGTGCACAAAAGGCAGGGTGTAATTCCATTACAAAAAGTAATGAAACCAATACTTTTGCAGGTTCTTTAGGAAGAAATCTCATTTGGCTAGCTGAAGAACTGAGATTAAATTAGTTGAAAAATAGCTAAGAAATGGAGAGGACAATTCTCCTATGCTAGGTTTATAAAGGAGTGTCACACAAAAAAGATTGCCTTCCTCACAAAGAACAAAGTGCAAATAAAATTCCCAGAGACGCACAAAATATCTGGCTTCTCTTATCTATATTTTGCCAACCCTGACACTTCTCCAGTTATTTGCATTTCTTTAGTCTCTCTTTTATATTTCCAGGTTCCATCAAGGCCTGGAAATAAAATATTGAAGGACAGAGGAGAAAAGAGGAGAAAGACAGGAAGAAAAACCATCTCATGATAAATCATCTTTAAGGACATCAAAGCAAACCTGGAAAATCCAGGAGCTTCAGATGCTTCACATAACAGACAAATAAAACATATTCATTGCCAAATTCTGTTTTCAGAGAAACCAGTGCCAACAAAAATTGCTCTGTTTTTATTAACTGATAGAATCCACATTTCTGTTGTTGGAATTGAAATCCAACTCTAACCACTGTTTTGGAGCTAGGAAAATCTGAAAACCAGTCTTTTCTTCTTATATAGGCCAGATTTGCCC
The DNA here is from genome assembly GCA_009769605.1 of Bucorvus abyssinicus. Lineage (NCBI taxonomy): Eukaryota > Metazoa > Chordata > Aves > Bucerotiformes > Bucorvidae > Bucorvus > Bucorvus abyssinicus. The sequence goes on from CM020041.1 coordinate 8,895,028, forward strand.
CTTTGTAACACCAGTGTAAATCCAGAGTAACTCCAACAGGCTCCTGAAGCAAATTTCACTCATCTACATCACAAACCTCTGCAAAGATTTGAAGGGCAATAAATATTGAAATTACCAGTTGGGACTATCCATCCATGTGGAGAACACTATTTTCTAGTCCCTGCTCACGAGCATACTTCTGCCTTGAAAACCCCTCTGAAGCAGTGTACATCCTCCTGAGTGCACAGATAATTTAGGAATGTCATTTGGTTTCCAACTTCCCTCCCATTCTCCTGCAACAGGCAGTTCAGGTCGTAGCTGTAAGTGCTTTGAAATTTCCTCAAGTCACCAGCTGAGCTTCTCCTTGCAAAGCACACCCTTACGTTAACAGCGTATGCTGACGCACTCCAGCACGGCACTTTTGCTCCAGGATGCCTATTTGCCAATTCTGTTAATACGTGGCTTGAGGAAGCTTTCTTGCCTCAGTAAGGGCACAACTAAACTTAGCATTGCTACAAACCTGGTGTAACTGTATGACACAAATGGGAACGGACTGGAACACGAGGCAAATCCCCTATGTCCTATAGCTTTACATAAACATTCATAGAAACTGCAGTGCAAGGGTGCCTCCTCACTTCAAATAAGCTCTTCAGTAACAGCATGATGAGGCTGATCTCTTTTAGATGGCTGTCTGACTTTGGGTTTAAACGAATCCCAGGCATGCAACATGCCTTCTGATAGCAGCTACTGGGTAGATATTTTGTAAACTGTGTCTTTACACATTGCAGAGTGAGTATGATTGGACATGCTTGCTGAGCAGAAAAGATCAGAACACATAAATGCACCAGTTACAGAAAATGCAAATGTCAGGGAACAAAAATACCTCCCAAATGACTCATCATGAACAAAAAGTGATGCTGAAAGATAGAGGATATCTGAGAAAAAGTTCTCAAGGAGAGAGCTTTGCCACACCTGCACACAGCATAGGCAAAGAGGTGAATTTATGTTGGCACAGTGCTGCTGGGCTCTTGGGACAGCTGGCTTGGCATCAGGCTTGCTGTGGATGTCCTTGACTCAAGGGTCCAAGTGAAGTTTGCTCTGCTGGTGAGATCCTTCCTGGTACCAGCCAGCACTCAGCTGTGCAAAGGGACATGAGCAGGGAGGACTGGCAGGGGCTGTGACACAGGAGGATTTCTGTTCTGGAACCTGCTGAGAGCTGGGGGCTGCTTACTAGTACTGGGACTTTCACACCAGGTCAAAAGGTTCTCCTTACAGCTGAATTTTCAAAAGGTTTTGGCAAGTTGATCTCTTAAATTCTCTTGAAAACCCAAGTGCCAGCAAGTGTCTGAAATCACAAGTGTGACTTTGTTCCCTGTAAGCCCAGCCTGCCCCACAAGCCAGCCCAGCTGGGTAAAACACAGTCTGAGACAGATTACCACTAATGACAAAAAAAAATCATTGTAACTCCATTTTAAGGCCTAACAGCATCATAGATCCTCTCATCTTTTGACATCAGCTCCATTCAAAAGAAAGACATTAAAAAGATTTTAAGCTTCTTTTCCCTTTTCATACCATTTCCTGCAGTGTGTTCTCAGAGGTACCAGTTCAGAAGACTGAAGTTTCTGCTTTTAAGCCAGTCCCACCACTTCTCATATGAATTCATTTTGCAGTCTAATAATGCTCAGTATTAGAAATTGGGCAGGTCTTGGGGGAAGACGAGCAGAGTTATTTTTCAGCCCAACAAAATTGAGTCTGCAGGGTGAAAACGCCAGTTTGGATGCTCAGCTGTGCTACCTGTGCACCAAAAGGCACGTGAACCTGCTATACTCGGGACTTAAAATCTCTTAGAATATCTCCTGACTTCCCCAGAAATAGCTGTAGCATGGGTTAAGATTGGATGGCAGATCTGTGCATCAGTCCTGAGCCCCACAGACTGATTTTAGAGCCTTTAAATACTATTATAAACCACAAAGTTTTTCCCTTCCCATGGTTACAAAAATAGATGACATTGTGTTTTCCCCCATAGAGTTTGAAGGTTCTGCCTGGTCACCTCTAAGGCTCAAAGTCCAGGAGCTTAAGCATCCACATTCCTGGCTGCAAGTTCCACACAACCACCTTCACATTGCAATGGCAATATAAAGGAGATTTAAATAAGGTGGGAATGCAACCCCATTGCTGGCCTGAGCACTGCAAGTGGACAGTCAGTTATTCCTTGGCACCGGGTCCTCTTTCTGTCTAAAAAGGGAGCTGAGGAGTCAGCAGTGCCCTTTGAGCAGCTGTCAGCACTAGTGGGAACCCAGGCAAAGCTGTGCTCAAGGACCTTCCCTCCTCAGTCTGACCCATCCTGACGTGCTGGGCACCTAAGGAGGGGGACAGATGGGCCCCCAGCCACCGGGCTGAAGGGTAGCTTGCGTTGCCTCTGTTCTGCTCAACACCAGCCTCACACTTTGTTTTTAGAAAAGAGATTTGCCCAGGCAGATACATCCCCCCAGCTGAAAGCAGCTCTTTACCATTAAACCAAGAAAAATGAGGGCAAACTCTGCTGCAGGCTTGTTTTAGACTCGGTATTTAAAATCAAGAGTAAAATCTATAGCTGAAAGAGCAGAGGAAGCAAAGACCCTTTCCTCAGCTCTTAATGTGTTCCAGGTTAGTGCTTGCCTCCTCTTTTATTGTGTTTGAAAGGCAGCAGAGCCCTGCTGGTCCTTTCAGCCTGCAGTCCCCAGAGCCGAGCAGCTTTCTTCTCTAAATAATGGCTGCTCACCAGCCCTTTAATTTCTAGAATTTTCCTTTTGCCCATTGGCACCACCCTGGAAGTGTCGGGGCCTTTTCTTATTTCTCATAATTAACAGCACCGAGCTACAATGTTGAGAGGTTAGGGTTTGCTAATTGGCTCTTTTTTTGAGGACAAGAAGGCTAAAAAGAGCAAGCTTTTATTTTATTTTTTTTAAAAGGGATAAAACCTAGGAAACAACCTGCAATTAAGGTATGAATATCAGCTCAACGAGTTATTTAATTACTTGTTATGATGCAGACAAAATACATGTGTATGGCAAGGGGGTAAAACGCAGAAATCCATGCTCACATTTCCTAGGGATCAAGCCTCGAGCATCTGTTTCTGTTGGAAGATATTTCAATCTCCCAGCTCCCTCCAAGATGTGCGTATTGGGAGAGAGAAGAACTTTTCCCAGGCTGGAAAAGACGAGGCAGTCTGCTCAGACACAAGCCCAACAAATTACAATTGGCATTCCTGAGGCAACTGGTGGTATCAGCCCCTTCCTCATAAACCAGCCAGAGACTTTGCCATGAGGACAAATTCAAGTAAACAGTGTTCTGGGCTCAAAAGTTTCTTGTACACACTGCCCCAGACTTACGTCCTCAGATGGGATAGGAAGACAGTTTGACAAGCAACAAAAATAAGGGTGCTAGTTGCATCCCATTGAGTGAAATGCTTTCCCTGTCTTCCTTGCACTCTCTACTTTAAAATACTTCTACCATTGTAAAAAATACTGCTGTTAGCACCATGGTGGCTGTACTCTCTGGCTGAGACACGAGGAACAGGGCTGCCACACGCCTGGGAGTGCTGTCACACAGACCCTGCTGCAGTGGCACGGCATGACACTGCCTCCAGCAGCTACAGCAGCACCTGGATTGCAGCCATGCTTCCCAGAGGGGAAGCCAACAGCTCCCTGACGATCTTCCACCTCTCCCAGGCCTTACAAACTCATTGCATGGAAGAAAAAAAATGTATTTTTAATTTTAATAAAAAACCCCAGGTCAAAGGTGGTACAAACTGCTGGAAATCGGTACAAATTTTCAGGCTTCAAGCAATGTGTTTGCAGGTATCAAAATCTAGTGGCAGCTCCAGCCTTGATTAAACAGGTCTAATGCAAAATTTTTTATATATCAAAAATGAGCTTTTTTGCCAGATAGTGATGAAGAAGAGGGGTCCCTTTTTCATGCTTTCTACCTTTCCTTTCAAATCCACACCAGTGACTGCACACCTGCAGAACATAATTTTGAGGTTCTAACCAGCTCTGAAAACTGGGTTCTTGATAATCTACTGGTATTTACTGCCTAGATATTCAGGTTTTATAGACCCAGTTTCCACTGCCTTTGTATGTGCTCTTTGATAGTCGGTTGATATCTTTCAGATTTTTTTTCCCATCCAAATAAAAATCCCTTTTTCCTATTGAAATAGAAGTAATTAAGTGTTTAGTTTTCATGACTAACTGCATTCATGAACTTTTGTTCACAACGAGTTTTCAGCAACAACATTGCAACAGCTACCAGGTGGGCGGTCATGGAGTGAAAATTCATACAAGGTGGATAGAAATTTTCAGTTGCTGAAACTAATATTTTAATAGTAACAACCTCTGTAGAAAAACAGAGGAAAACTCTGAATTAGCTTGTTTTAGCATAGAATAGAGGAGATCTGCTGAGACCAAGTCAAAGCATCAGCCATACATTTTGTTTTGAAGAAGCTGATACCCTATGGAGGACTTTGAAAACAAAATACATTTGCAAAAGCTTCCGATTCTCTCTTACATTTTTTGGTCTCTATCTTCCAGGAAAAAAATTCAAGAAAATAGGACATAAAGATGCACAATGTCAGTGAAATGCAGCAGGTATCAGGAAAAGATTTATAACAACATCACAAATGGAGACATCAGTGGAGTCCTCTGTATGTGACACAGTCATTGACACATTCTTCAACATCATCCTGCAGATAATGAAAAAAGCCCTAACAGACTATTCAATATTACTGTTCACTTAAAAAATGAAAAAAATCAGGTAGGAATATCACCTGGCCAAACTGAACATGTTTTGAATACCTGCCTTTCCCCTGTTATTAAGAAAACTATTACTTCTACAGTTAATGATTACATGTCATTAATAATAGGTACTCGAGAGAAGTAGAGTGACATTACAATACTATAAAAGTGCTGATTTGTCATAGCAAGATCCTTTTAAATATGGGCTGTAACATGCTGCATGGCTGTTTAGTTGTTTTGCAGCCATGGTATCTGCTGGTAGCAGCAATGCGTTTGGGGAGTAGAGGCAAAGGGACTATTCAGCACTGGAGCCTCCTTCCATAATGTTGGTGGGTGGCAACCTGGTGTACGCCCACACTCATTCACAACTCACACAAAAGCAGAAGTCCTGTGGTCGGTTACCTCTATTATATATCAGAGCTCAGACTCTGGGCTAGTTCTTGGAATGTTTCCCCAAACACAGATGGAGCTCTTTGGAAATGCTTGGACCTTGAAATTCACGTCAGCAGCACTTGCAGGAGCATGGTTTTTCGCAGTTTCTGACATGGGTCTTAGGCACTTTGAAAGAGCAGCATGGCCTGGCTTGAACAAGTCATTAAAAAGCTGCAGACCAAGAGCTGTATTTCCAAGGTTAGGTGCAGATTGGTGCCTGCCTGAGTTTGCAGAGGCCAAAGTGATTGGGCACAGCACAGCCTGGCATCTACTGAGCAGCTGAGCACAAGCACCTGGAGATCCACATGCATTTGTTGAAGTAATCAAACAGCCATGGCTGCCTGCTCTGAGACCCCACACTTGACAGAAATAAAACTATATGTACAGAAATAAAACTACATGTACAGAAATAAAACTCCAGATGTTTCTGATTCAGTTCTAATTTCAAACAGGAGCAAAAGCTGTCGAAAAATCAGACCCTGAGAAGAGGGGATTTAGACACCCCCAAACAACCAAGAAACTAGTACAAGTTGGTAACTTTTACTGTATTAAACAAAAATAAATACTGCCTAACACTTTCATATTGCTCTTTCCCTTTTGGCTCAGTGGGCTCATTCTCTCATTGTGTCTCACATTTATAATTAAAACACTTGGATTAAAGAATTATCCAGCAACTTATTCTAACCCACAGGGTCCCTTCTTGCATTTAAGAGAGCAGTTGTTGAACAGGAAACATTCCAGACATTTTACGAGACTAAACCTGGAGAATCCTGCAGCCTTTGCTGAGATTTGTGGAGTAAATAACGAACCAGCTTCACTGTAGACTGCACATAGCTCACTAACTCCTTTAACTCTGTTTTCTAGAAGCACCTTCTTTGTGCATGTATGTCAAGAAGGTAAATACAAGTGACATTTAAAACCATTAGGAATCTGCCACATCCTTTACAAAAATGGAAAGTGCTGCTTATAGAAACAATGCCTACTAACAATCCCATTCACACTTGCAGTCTGAAGCCTCAAACAACCTGTAAAGACGATTTTACCATCAGCCCTTATAAAGGCAAACAGCTGAATGCAGCCTATAGAACAGTGAATTCAGCTGTATTTTGGCTGGGTTATATATAGCAGGCTGCCTTCCAGAGCATTATCATCTGATGCTGGGTCAAGCACAAACTTTTAAATCTCAGATCACAGATGCAGATGTATTTATGCACTTGAAGTTCAGACACAGCTTTCAGCTTGGTTTGTGTTGGTACTAGTTTACTAATGATATCAAAATTACCCACAACTCAGTTACTTTAAAATGGATCTGAAGTATCTAACCCATATTCTGGGAGGTAGCTAGTATTTTGAATGCTCTTTGATGCTTTTCATGCTGGGACCCTTGAGTTTACCACCCAGCAAGTCAATTTTAAACAAACATATTTTCCTTCACAAGAATCACTCTACCACTGGTCCTGAATCTACCACTTCTAAAAATCCCATTCCACATTACATGCCCCAAGCAGAACATTTACCTTTTTCGCTGTAGGTTTCCATCTGCAAGTAACAGTTTGTGTTTTCAGTGCAAAGCCCTGTTCAGAGGGCATCAGCTTGGCTCTCTAGCTGAAACCACTCCAGCCAAGTTACAGCTAAGAAGCAGCAAAGCAACTGGAGGCTGACACTGCTGCCTTTTAAAGCCCATTAGCAGTGCTGGCCCTGGCTGCAGCTGGACCCCCTCCTCAGCACCTGATTGGGTTGGATAGCTGCACTTACATCCTTTCTAGCACCAAACAGCTGAAATAAGGGCTTGATGTTAATTGTGAACAGCTCTGATTGCTGTACCTGCCACAGTCTGGGCTGCAGTACCCACAGCTGTGTGCCTTCACGCTGCACCTAAACACATTCCTCAGCGTGGGGGGAGTAGCCATGCTTTGCTTCTCCTTGCTCTGAAACCAGAGTAGAGACACAAAAATGAAGCAAAACTTTGGGCTGAGGTTTGCCAATGAATCTTTGATCTGATTTCATTTTTCCAGGCTCAGTCTTTCACAGATTCTTGCCGAGACGCATCTATTGTCGGCTGCAGAAGCAACAGACTTTTCTGGCAGCTCATGAGAGCACTGCAGCTCATGTTACAGAACCTCTTTATTTGTTTGTGTCTTTTTTTGTTGTTGAATACAATAAGAAAGTTTATTTTAATTAAGGTTATGGTAGCCCTGCTGTGTTTAATTAGATGACCATAAAGCTCAGTAGTTTGTTCTCAAACTTGAATTATAATCTACATGACTTGTTTTGATTTGTCTAGTTGTCATCAGAAAATGGATTTGCTGATGAGTCAGTCTCTGGTCAGACCACCCAGAGACATCATTAATAAGTTAATACTCATATTCATCATGGAGTGATGAATATGCCACCTCCTGCTGCAGACCTCTGGACACGCCAATTAGAAAAGGAGCAGCAGTTATATGCTTCTGGAACTTATCCCATATTTATATACTTTGGAATAGAACTCCTCATTAAAATAATGAACACTTTGTTACTTCTACCATGGTGAAAAAGAATTCTGAGCTACAGATCTAGCACTCCTTTTCCTCCTTTCACATCAGAGGGTATTAAGAGCTTGACCTATTTCTCTTTTAAGTCTTAGTGATGCCCTGAGTCTACAAACTCAGGTGATCATCACTCATGTGGGGGATCATCACAGCCACCTTTGACTATTCACAAGACGGACTTTCCTACCACTAACTCCTCGCTGAATTAGTGAGCTGAGGCTCTCTATATAGTTACAGTGAGAAGATAGGCAATTTCAGATTACATCTCAGCGGTCTATTTTCATTACCTACTTTAAGACAGGAAAAATTGCAGTTCAGACAGCTCTGACTGCAGTTCACCTGCTGCCCAGGAAGAGAGGTGCAGGTGCATAGCTCAGGTGAAGCTGTTCGTGTTTTGGACACTGTCCTTAGAGAAGACACACCATAGGTGCCCAACCAGCATAACACAGAGTGTGAGATGATGGGAAGCTTTGTAAGAAGTGTACTGAATCTGGTCTTTCTTCTAAACCGTCCTCAAAGACTGGTGAAGAATGATTTTGAGTGAGAAGATATTCGATTTCCCAAAAGCCATGCAGTAGACTAAGGCAAGTTCCTGTATAACCACAGCTGTAGTAGTACCAAAGTACTGTGTGATACTCTGCTGTCCACATGTGGGATAAAGGACAGTTGTTTCTTTTTACTATATTTAAATAAAAATGCAGTAGCTAGGGCCCTTAGGCGGGACTCACTGCAGGTTGGCTCCATCCCAGAACCACCACCAGGGAGTTCTTCTTGCCTCGGTAAGTCAGGCAACAACCTGGGAACACATAAAAACTAGTTTTGATGCTTTCCTAAAGGAACCAAGCACATAAAGCTACGCCAAGAGGAACAGTCCCTGCTGTGGGAGGCTTGCTGACATGTTTCAAAGAAAAAAATTACCAGAATAATGATCTTTTATCTAGTCTCTAACCCACTTTACCAATCTGGAAGATGTGACAAATTTCAGCCTGGTTAGTTAAAGTCTGGCAAAATTGTCTGCAACACTTGTGTGATCTTACCATGGAAACTGAATAATAACCTTAATTATAAGCTTATAAACAAATTAAACCCAGATAAAAGTAGCAGCATTTTCTAATCACATAACAGGATTTGCTGTAAAACAAACACAGACTATAAAGACTCTGAAAAAGAACATATATAAGTATTTTACCACCGCTGCATAACAGAGTTAACAAGTGACGAAAGTTCAGCTAAAATAGTGCTTTAGAAATATACTTGGAAGATACTCCTTCTATGCACTTACGAAAACAATCCCCCACAAAACCAGTGGTTATTTCTGCAGATTTCAGCATGTACTCTGCAAACAAAAAATAATTATAGCTGAGCTTTGGAAGAGATGTGGCTTTAGTCACCTATTTTTCATATCACATGTGGTACTTGTTCCACCCTGCTCTGACATGACATACTCTTGCAGATAGCATCCCCCAAAGGCACAAAACCTACGACATTTGCATAAAGAATCCTTTTCCCTTGAACAGCGTTAACTCTAGCTGCGCAATACCAGTAGCTACGCAAGCTACATTGTGCAACCTTGTTCCATGGTTAGCATTCACTCCCTTTATGCCTCTGCTGCACTGTTACAAATCTGCCAGTTAAACTCTATGCAGCTCCAAAACGTATTGTCTGGAGTGAAACAACCAATTATTTCTTCAGGTTTTGTGGCATAATATCCTAGGAAACCAGCAATTACAGAATCAAAGTGGCATCAAATGGCGTAGAAAGGAGTTAGCGTGTATTATTCTTTAAATAGCAGTTACATGAACTCGTAATAAATGGGTATTAAGTGCTAAATGCATGATAAGTAATTCTTGACAATGCAATTATCCAAACAATACAGGGAAAAGCTGCAAGATGGCATCGTCAAATTCACTTGTGCAAATGCTGCTTGTGAAATAACAATACTGAAGACCGGTGTCTGTTCATAAACATTCTGGAAATAAAATAGTGCAAGTACATGTGTGTTAGCCAAGCAGCACATTGTTCTGGGTTCCCAACAGCTCTCGGCTGGTAAATGCCACCCACTGGTTTGATCTTTCCTGAGGTTAAGACTTTAATTTGCCCAAAATAAGTGGAAGAGAGCACAATACCATTTTAACCTCTGAACGTGCTTTATATGGGATCTTTCAAAGAAAGCACAGAGTAAAGATGGAGAAATTATGTAAAGTGGAGTGTACTTAAAGAACTGCTGATTAGATGCTTTCACTGGCAAGGTTACAGAGTCGTTGTAACAACAGGCTTGAAACTTGAGGATTTTCCAGAGGAGGCACATCCAAACGTGAAATAATGGGGCACTGTCGACAGGATAACACATTTAGTTCCTTTAGACCCTTCTTTTTCTCTCAGGAAGAGCTTGGCAACTTGTTTAGCTGGACAACGGACACAGTCATCACCACCACAAGAAACTTTGTCATAACAAGAATCTCAACCTCTATCTGATGTCAATCTTCCACCAAAACAGAGGAACCTTCTTTGGAACAGAGAGAATTTCCCTGTAACAAAAAACCCTTCGAAGGTGACTTCACTTGATTAGCTGGGAGCCAAAGGATAGTATCATGCCCACGGCAACTTCTACTAAATCCCCTAGAAACAAGCTTCATGTTGCTGCTGCTCCTTTGTTCCCCAGGCTGGCTTCAACTCTCATCTACAGAATCCCTCTTTCCTCACTGCCTCGTTTTAGGTGGGTGACTGCTCAGGGGCAACTGGACCAAATCTAAGCCTACAGTATCTGCCAATGGCCAGAGCGACATGCAGGCAGTGAATCCTGGCTAGTACAACCTAGTGTCCCCCTTAGCTTGCTAAAGGAGTAGAAAAGCAGCTGAAAGAACTCTTCTTCTAAGTAGGAGAAAACCCTGTTTCCAAGTGAGTCTAGCTAGGTCATGAGCCATGTGCTCTGCCGGAGCTCCTCCTGCACGTGGACTATGAAGAACTGAGGCACAGAACCACATTTGTATCTGTAACCCAGCAAGCCCCTCACGTTGTGAGCTTTTGTCTGGATTTTTCTTCAATGCTAGTATAAAGGTGTGTCTGCAATGTTCCCGGTTCTGTTAAGGGAAGGAGTGATACTGTCTCGAAACTCGTTAAGGATCTCAATAAACAAACAGGAAGGACTAAGATAGCCAGAGAGGATGCTGCAAAAACTTTATACAAACAGATCAAAACTCATTGCAGAATAAAGCCTAGGCCTTTACCATGCACAGAGTTTATTATTCAAGAGATGTAACAAAGCTCTAGATATATTGGGGGAAAATGTTCTTGGTTTGTACCCGTTCAAGTCAAAGTTGCTTTTGCCAAATTTGTTGAAAAAATTGAATGAGAAAGGAGTTTTAGCTTTGAGCAAATATCTCCTTTGGACTTATTCCAAGAAACTAAGTGGTGAGAAGTCACTTCTGTACTCCATGTCGTGATTTCCAGCTGTGGAACCAAGCGGCTCATAAATCCAGATCAGATTCCAGATTCCAGATTCCAGATTCCAGATCCATTCTCCTCTTCCAGAGAAGATTGACAGCTTTATCTTGGACAGGGAGTCTCTTCACAGGATGTTTTCTTTAAGAAAATAAATAAATAAAAATCTTATTGTCTAAATTAATTAAGTGTTCTGAAGAACAGTATGATATGTTTGGAGAAATAGCAGAAAGCTTCAATTCAGTTTCTCTCTTCACTGCCCCCCCCACCCCGTAATAACATCTGGCACCATATGTTAAAACATTCACTCTTCCTTGTTAGTCAAGAATTAAATTTTATAATTAACTTTCAGATTCACAAAACCAAAGGAGCTGAATAAAGAGCTTCCCACAGTGTGTCTCCATCTCCAGACCCTCATGCACATATTCAGAGCCTGGCCTGCCTCACCTGTTGCAGCTCCAGTTCAAATTGTTCTCTCCGTCCTGCTTGTAAATAGAGTCACTCCTGACTTGCTTATCTAGATCTCAAGGGAAACTTGCCTATTTGTGCACCTGGCAATGTAGTCCCGGTGCCCATCAGAAAACCTAAATCAAGAGTTGCAATGAAATTACTTAAAAACACATGTGTTATTAATCTGATGCCCTGGCTGGAAATTTAGGCATATTATTTGCGCTTAGTTTTGAGCATTTGTCCATGTTGCACTGAAAGCTGCTCGTTGTCAGAAAGTCCAATAATAAGTGCCCCCAAAAGGAGCACAAGAAGTCTGCAATAAATGAGTTCTTTCAGAGAAGATGTTCATTGGTAGTGTGCTTCGGGATGAAGTTTGCAAACTGCTGTCGCTGCCAGGAACATTAATGACGTTCTAAGAAGGCCAGTCTTAGATCCACACGCACAAATACATATGTGCACATATTCTGAGATTTATACAACACAAAAAAGATAACTGAAGGATTTCATTTTTTTAAAGGTCAATGGTGACATAATACAATCATGTTGTAGAGCTCCTGGGGTTTCAAATATAAAAGGAGCTAGCAGACCATGACATACTTTCATGCAGTGCTAAGAAACATCAGCAGTCCAAGGAAAGGTCTGAGAAATGCACTGGGTAGTCCTTGCACATCCACTCACACATAAATGAAAAAGTGTTTTTAACTAAGAAATCAGCCTACGCTAATTGTGATACCTACCAAATAAAATTTATTTCTGGTTTTCTTTCCAGATTTAGAATGAGTTCATTCTGTAATGAGATGAAGTCAATCCGAATGAAATCTAGAAAGTTAATGTTATGAAATCAAGCATCAGGAACACATACTGAACTTAAGGTTGAGGAGAGGAAACATCCCATACCTTCGTACTTTAAAAGATTTCATCGTGTCCTTCTGTCGGGGAGTAGACGTCGGAGGAGTATGCACTTATTTTTGAGGCAGGGAACCTAATGCCTAGAAAGGTGCAGATCAAAATCTAAAAAAGTCGGACTTTTATCCCCTGCTTAGAAAAAGTGTGGCCATGGGCAGATCACTTCAGGATTAATTTCACTAAAGTCTACCTTAGCATCTACTTTAAGTTAATGTTTCTCAAGGGGACAATTAATTGCATCACAGAAAGGTTATCTATCTTAGAAGAAATGTATTGCCCCTCAAGATGGTTAGTTAGGAAAGATTAATTTCACCTTAAGTGGAAATAAAAAGAACCTGTGAGACATGAGAACATAAATTGTAATGAAATTAATTCAAATTTGCTGTTTTGAAAAATCTCATTATTTCTCTCTCAGTGTTCATGTACTCTGTCTAGTTGCGTTGGGAGAACTACATCAAGGGGTGCGTGTGGGAAGTTGTGCTGTACTTAGGTCAGCTTAGAACAGAACTCAGAACAGCTGTCTTCTCTCTTTCATATAATTTTAAGGCATGCATGCATTTAAGATTTTCTTGGATAATCTCTTTGGCTACTATGTCACCTACAGAGGCACAGTAAGCACAGGAAAAAATGTCAGGTGTCAATCATCTGGTTGAGATTGATAGGAGATTCAAGAGCTTCTCCTCTGGTGGGAGGCTGAAGAGCCACTGCTGCTCAGATGATCTCTGGACTGCATAATAATTTACAACAGTTTCTTCCCGACACAGAAAGCACAAGCACATGGGGACTGACTGTTGTTTGACACAACTGGTCTTTGTGCAAGAATGGAACTGGGGAATGGAGAAAGCTATTGTAACAGCAGAAATTTCCAGTGTGTGTGACAGCCTTAAATCATTGGAAAAATATACAACCGAGTGATGTGCATGGCATTGTGACCAAAGGGAGACAGAGGTTCCACCTTCTCTAATGTTTGGGATAAGATGTTTAATTTTCTCTCTCCTTGTGCAGCCAAGCAACCATTTGGGCAAAGAGAGGTGAACTGCTTCCTGGGACCCCAGAGGAGGCAGGAGCTGAGCCTCCAGCTGCTCTCACCGCAGGTGCTGTTTCCCATTCCTGTGTGTCTACACAAGCCAGCAGCTAGTGGTGGTCAGTAGGTTTCTGATCAAGTGCTCTTGTGTGTAGAGTCATGCAAGCACTTTGAGGAGGAAACGGAGGTCTCCTTCTCCCAGCGTTGACTCTTCAGGAGGAACTTCTGCAGACTGCTTTACAAATGGCTAAAACACACGGTCTTCCTCACTACGGCATCTGTCAGGCGGCACAGCCTCATGAGAAGCCTTTGGATGACAATACATATTCACGTATCTACTGTATGTCGAGGCAGCAGAGCAGCAAGAGGCCAAGTCTTACATAATATCAGTCTGTTTTCATCACCCCTGACATGACTGGCACTTCCGGCAGCACAGCCCTTGGACTAAACAGATTGTATGATGGGTTTCTCAGTGGGAATTCTCAGAGCTGTCAGTGTATGTGCTCATTAGGGATGTCAAGAACAACAAACAAATCGGAGAGACCGTAGGTAACTAATGTAATTAATTACCCACATGGCAAGAAATTTCTGTGGCCAATTCTGTTACCCCGTCTCTTAAAAGCAATACAGGTAAGTATGATTTGTCGACATTTCTTGCTCTTGTTAAAAGAGAAAAGCGATGTTCATAGCAGGTGTCCTGGATTAAAAAGGGTAGAAAACATGAGACATCTGGGCACTGAGGAAAGCTTCAAACATTACGTAACTGTGCATATTCATATACAGAACATATTCTTCTTCTAATAACTGATTCAAGAAAACCCATACTTCGCATTGTTTTAATGTGATCTTACAAACTTACTTCTCATACATAAATATGCCACCAAGGCTCAAACACTACTAAGCTTTCAATGACAGCAGCGTGAACCTTACAAGCTGAAAATGTGACAAAGAACAGATTTCACTGCACATCAGATCTGCATCTTAATCAGGGAACTCTTCTCCCATATAGGCTTTAACATGAGAGCAGCTTTCCCACGTTTTTTGTCAAGCATTTACAGCTTTTGAAGACATCCCCTGCTCCCCGGGGAAGGAAGAGATCTTCCCCAAAGCACTACACCAAAATAATGAATGAAAACATGTGGCTTTACACCTGCTAGCATTTTTTTCAGCAGCTTTAGAGTGTGCAATCACAGTAATAATATACGATATTCAGGTAGAAGAGAGAGATTTCTAAACACTAAAGGGTCCTACTTGACCATTGCATCAGTGTGGAGAAACTCTTTCATCTTCAAAACGCAAGCAACTTCCAAGACATATTTGGCAAAGGTTATTGTGGTTGTTCATGAACTGACCATTGAGCATTTTTCTATAGAATAAAAAATTGCTGACAATTGTCAAAAAAAAAAAAAAAGAAAAAGAAAAAAGATAGGGGCCTTCAGGTTCATTGTTGTAAATGGCAAAATATGCATAAAAGCTCTATTAACACTAACAGAAGCCTTAAGGTTTATATATTTCCACACACAGAGTTATGTTTAGGTGCCTCAGTAAAACAAGGTACTTGTAAAATTACAGCAGTTTTTTTGTGATGCTGCATCTATGTGAGTAAGTGGAGAAAGAGGAGATATGTACCGAACTAATGAACTGCTTGCAGCTCAAATGCTTTGTAAATACCACCTACAAAACAAATATTATTTCTATTCACCTAGGACAGGGGGGTGATAGGATATGGAATAAAATAAACCTCAACTATACAGCTAAATATTTGAGAATCGGTTTTTACCAGTTTACTCACAAATATTCCCATGGAATTGCTCGTGGAACTGGGTTACCTGGTAAACACCTGCTTGGCAGTCCAACAGTTCCTAAGTTTTCAAGAATTTAATTTGAATTTGCTCTAAAACTTCCTTCAAAGATTGCTCTATAAAACAGGAAAGGTGATTTGTTTTTCTTACCCTTTGCAAAGAAACGATTTAGACTGCTTCTCCTTAGTCTCTGGGAGGAATATTTTTTCTTACATTCAGTATAAAATCAATACAAGTCTTATTCAAAAGCCATTACAGCCATTGAAGAGACTTCCTTCACACTAACGGGGTTTGGATCAAGATGTTTGTGTTACACAGTTCGGGGTACTTCTCTGTGTTTGTCTTCTTGTTAAGAAATTCTCCCTTACCTTGTGTTTTGGCATAAAGTGCAGACACAATAATAAGCTTAATAATTTTTAGTATTAAGTTACTGAGTTGCATTTCTTGGCACTAAAAACATCAGCTATGTTTCTCTCAAGTGATTACGCTGAGTTGGAATATTCTGTAAGCTGTGGGCTGAACAGTGGTTAAGTGCAAAGTGATTAATTTATTTTGGTACTTGCAAAATATTTCCTACTTTTAAAAGTCAAACCAGAACACTGCATCGACACGCATGCTACCATACTGCTACAGAAGTTAAGCATTTCAAAGTAATCTTTATAAGTGTGTGTATTAAAAATAGCTATTACCTGGAAAGCACAGTTTTCAGTTTCTTTTGCCACATGTTATGCTTTTTAATGCGGTTCTTAATTCCTGATATTGGACTCTTTGTCTGCACAGCTAATAGCTATTCTTACCGTTTATTCTAGTGCTGCTCTGAACCATTCTAATGCAGCTCCACATTCACCGCTCAGTTTCACTTGCAGTCAGTCACTTCTCCAGCGCAGATCATCTAAGTAACAACATCCATATTTGTATCATACTCTGCATTTCTCAAATACTTCTTTTTTTCACTCTATTATTTAGTTTCCAGTGGAGTTCAGAGACACAGCAGCGCAGCAGGAGAAGGCCCTCACAGCCAGGAAAGCCAAGCCCAGGTCTGGACCTCAAGACATTATTTTCTGCTACTATTTCATGCTACTTCTATTATATACGGCCGTTTCGCCTCCAGAGGAGAGCCATTATTTTAGGCAAGTATTGAGTTTCCAAGCATCTATTCTGTTAATATTCTGCTGGTGGGCATTTTCTTTTGACATATGTTTGTTTAGCAGTAGAAGCCATGATTTAATTTTGAAGCAGCATATGTTTGGGTACACAGTGTTTTCATAACTCCTTTGACGAGTGTTGATTGACTTTGCTGTTTGTATCCAGTGTATTAGCTTGATTCCTAGTGGATGATCTGATTTGAATATGACAGCAATCTGTGGTGCAGAATTATATCTCCATAACTAATCTCAGATTCCCATTATAGCTTTCAAACTTTTGTTGCTTTACTGCAGCATAAACTTTATCTACATTTTCCTGTGTTCTACTAGCTATTCATCAAGCTACCCTAAAACGATAAACCTAGTCGTGATAGCAATATACAAAGCCCATTTCCTGCTAGACCTTGGTCTCTGTGAGATGTTTGGTTTTGTTGTCCATGGACAGTCTAACAAAGTAATTTCACCGCATTGATGATGCAAAGTGAAATGCATCAACATTTAGTTTTCTCTGGACCTTTTTTTTCGAGGTTATGTATTAAAATGAAATATAAAGGGTCAGATGCTGATTTCATTCTTGCTGACATAATTTGCAAAAAAGTCTAGAGAACTCAGAGAATTTATCACGCTTTCAAGGAAATCAGTCTGCCTCAAAAAATAGCAATAATTCTAAGAGAGCATTTTGCCAGAGGCCTTCAGCCAGAACTGCCATTCAACTGTAACTTAAGCAGCTCGATGTAAACAGTAACGTTGTGTTCACTAAGTAACTTGTCCTCAAGCAGAATTTAAAGGGAACTGTCTAGCTGCAAGGTACTGCTCAAATCCCAGCAAACAGTACTTTCTATTTGTATTCTTGGTCAGAAACTTCAGCTGTTTTAGCTTGGAAAATGAATCCTTTATGATGATGGTATGGATTATGAGTTGTCTGAAAAAACAGACACTTGAGAAACCTCTAGTGATGCCACACAGTGTCAGTCAGTCACATCTCCACCCGTGATCTCCATTTAATCTTTTTTGAGTCAGAAGAAATAAAGGAGGACACTACCTAGAACTTTGTAAAGAACTGTCTTGAGACATTCTTTTTCCATCTTGTCTTCTTTATGCAGTCTGTGGGTTTCAATCTTCAAAATGAAAAGGAGCTTTAGAGATAGCTCAAGCAGTCTTAAAATATTGCTTCTAACGCTGCAGGTCAGGATCTGAAAAAAACTAGCAGCACACTCAGGGGGTAACAACAGTCCCTTGGTGACCAATAGAGATTGAGTGCTGATATTTAAAGTTTTACTGTTACTTGGCACCTCTTGAATTTCTGAGCCATTTTCCTTCAGCACTGCTGGTCCTTGGCAAATCTGTCTGTTACTCTACGGAAATCGTAACTCCAAAAGAGAAAAGTTTGCCTTACTGACACCAAACACTCAGTACAGATCAAGTAAGCCCTCAGAGATTAATTTAGATGACAATTTGCCCTCTCCAGGATCAAAGATTTATCATGGTCAAGTCATCTTTCATGCCACAGTGTTCAAGTCATCGTCATGAAACCGTTTGGGAGACGGGGCAAGAGCTAATGCCTGCGGTGATGTACGTGCCCCGTCCTCGCCACGCATCCCAAACCAGAGACGTTTCAAACCGCTCACCAGGACCCAAGAACCTTTGTAATGGGGGAATTGACTCAGAAACGGGAGCTTTGTTTCCTCTTTGTCGTTAATTTAATACACAAAAGTGACGAGTAAGCAAACAAAAGAGGACGGGCCCTAGCTGAGTCCCGCACTGACTTACCTGTACCAGGCATTTCGAATTAAAAGAAAATGCCCCAGTGCCCCCCCCACCCCCCGGTTTTGTGTTCAGGTCCTGTAACTCCTACTTGCAGTGGAGTTGGAAATCTGGCTAGCAGCCTTTACTCACACGAGAATATCTGGGCCAAAATTTTCATTCTTGAAAACTTTATTCGATGCCAAAATTGCACCTGAAGAGAGTTATCAGTTGAATGATTAGTCGCACTGTTTCATCATGTTATATTTTAGAGCAAAATTTTTAGTCCTACATTCTGTCACTGCTATTTGCTGTATTTTCACTTTAGAAGTTCATTCTTTAGAGCCCCTTTTATCTCCTTTTTCTTGACAACTCAAATCCTCAGGTAGCCCGTGAAAAATTAGAGGCAAACAAGTTTCTAACAGATGGGGAGCGGGAAAAGAAAGGGCTCCTGAGGCTGGAAAAAAAATAAGAAATACTTGCTGCAGATGTGTTTATCTCACAGTTTTGTGTTTTTAAACAGGCAAACATGGCTTGTATTTGTGAAAACGAAAAACTGCTCCTGCTTTGAAGCTACAGGGCCTTTGGCCTTTCCTACTCTTCCTCTGACACATTATGTTAAAGGCCTTTGGTTTATTAAAAGATGTTAAGAGGTGGTTTTGGATCATGGCGTGTGCTGAAGATACGATGTGAATGGTGTGTGGACCCGTCTGGACGAAACATCATTACCTGGCCGGTTGAAACCACCGAGTCCCATGGCCCAAGCAGTCCCTTCCAGGGACAGCGTGTGGAAGAACGCTGCCTGACTTAATCTGTGTCAGCTGTCCTATCAACACCTCTCGGTTTCAGGGAGATTTTCAGGAAACCTCACCAAATGGCAGCAGACTGGTCCCAGAGCAGACAGAGAACTGGTTGACCAAAAGAAATATGATGTGAGGATTCATGTGGAAGATTGCTGGATCAAACTAAAAGTGGTTGCGTTTGTTCTTCCAAAACACCAAATCCCTCCCTTTTTGCATGTGAATTATATTTATACAGTATGGCATAGCTTCGCACAGGGCTACTGGGAATACAGTCCTCCGCAGTGCCAGGCTGGTACACTGGATCGGCTCCTCTGCCCCACCATGGGCATGCTGCAAATGCTGAACAGACCTGGGGAGAAAACCACGGCTTTCTGCTGTTTCTTCACCATACCTGCCTTGGAGCATCCACAATTTCCTCTTCTCTCGCTCTTCTTGGGCTTACTCTTCTTCACATCCCAAAATGTGTAATAGTAGAGGTGGGAGTGGATACGAGCCCAGAAAGAGCTAAATTCTGCTCTGTTGTTTCTGTTCTATCTTCTGAAAGGCTTGTACAGTCTCTTTGTGAAGGAGCCCTTTTCTAAAGAGCCGGCTTTGCAACATGTAACGTTCAGCGCATGATTTATTACATATTGAACTGATTTTATAAATAAATTCAATAAGGAGATGCAGTCACCATTATAAACATGCTGATTACAAGGCCCAGTATAAACAGCAGAGAGTGGGAAGGAGAACTGTATCTCAGTCCGACTTTGTATGTAGGCTGTCCAATGACAGGCTCTTGCTGGTTGTTTGACAGAAGCCATCAACAGGCATCCTTGGAGGTGAATATTTAATGAAGGATTCATTTTAGCATTTGATGCAGTGGCAATTAGTCCTCCAACATTATCAGTGAAATGACACTTATGCACCCTGTGTTTTGCTGTTTGCAGAAACTACACCTGGGTCACACGATGCCAAAAAGGGAGAAAGGAAGCACTGGGACAAGAGCAACCAACAGTGTGTATACAGTTAAAATGTGTCTGTAGTCTGATATTTCTGAAACTGGCTTCTCTCTTTTTCACTCAGGGGATACACTCTACAGATATTTATTCCTCACTTGACCTTCATGCTTGTGGTATACCTTGTGCCTGGAAATCAGCCTTCTGAAGATACCAGAGTTGATAGATGAAACCTGAACTACACGAAAATGTGTGTCATCTTCTTTGTGCTGCTGAACCTAAGAACATGCATATTCTCCCTAGAAACGTGATAATTATATCAAGCCAGATTCTCTTATAATTCTGGCTGAATTTATCCCCACAGAATACCATACAGAATCTAACAAAAAAGAGCCACTAAATTTGTAACAGAATCTTTCTATGTAGGTACATTGAAAGAAAAGTAGAGGGAGTGAAATCTCGTTGGAAGTCTCATCGAAAGAAAAGGAAATTGTGGTAATACTGGATCTAGTGATGTCAATGAAGGAAAATATATTACCTTTGAAACTCCTTTTATCAGCTGAGAAGGTGGGCAAAGTAGCTGGATTTCCTAGTTTGCTTCAAGCCAGTTCTACTTGTAGGCTACATCTGCTTTAGGTTTGTTTGTGCATGGTGAACAGGTTGAATTTCTCAAAAGAGCAAAGTTGGGCATCAGCTTGGAATTTTGGAGGTTGCCATGGTTTCAATATTTTTATCTTCTCTGCAAGACAGTAAGATTACATTGCCATCTTCAAAGTGATTTCATAAAACCCAGGACTTTCTTGCTTATAGAAGTGAGTGGACTAGCACACACATGTAAAAACAAAGGAACTGCGCAAATACCGCAACCCAGAGCAAAACCGAATATCAGATGGGTGAATAGCAACAACTCTGAGCCAAATACATGTATTTCTTAAAGGGCCCGTGAGTCAATATGCAAATGATTAAAGATTTATAATGTAGGAAGAATGTGGAGCATTCAGTGAACTTTTCAAAGAAAGAGCTTGAATAGGGAAAACCACTGAAAAAATTATTCCAATTAGCAAAGCCATTTGCCAGGAACAGAAAATGACTCAGAGAAAATGTCAGTGGGTTCAGTAGCGAGCTAGCCTCTCTCTTCAGAGAAAGACACCTCAACCTTCTGGAGCCTGATCTGGCTCATCCAGAGTGAGCATCTTTGCTGAAACGCATTCTGAGGTCCAATTGTTCCAAGAACAACTAGGTTTTACTCTTGCAGGATTAAATACAAGATATGTGGCAAAGCACACACTGTTCTCACTGGTCAGAGCCAACTCTGGTCATATCCTTTAAAGAGTCTGGAATTAATTGCATAGTCTCTCCAGACACAAGCCATGATTTATCTGCTTGGGTGAAGTTATGTTTATCTCATAAATTAAAATCTTTGAGTGAAAAATCTAAGCTGCCTCTTGGCTTGCAGAGGAGAGAAGGGAACTGGGGTTGTGTGGAGGAGGCTGTGTAACGCCAAGCAGGCAGGAGCAGGGACTGCTTTAAGGTTGATGCTCTCCTTCAGCACGGCGGCACTGTCTTGCCTGCAGTAACAGAGGATAGAAGCCTTCCTGGGGCTTCCGCAGAGAGAAAATTTTCCTTTCACTGCTGTCTGTTTCAGACAACCCCTTTCTATTTGTGCAGACTCCTCAGTTATTTTCTGAGTCTTGTGCTACACAGACGTTTTCACTTAGTCAGGGAGGAGTACTCACATCTGAGGGCTTTTTGCCCAAAGGAGTTGTGCGAGCTGCGGTGAAGGCAGGGTAAGTAGAAAAACATGGAGAATTGAAAGGGGAGGCACCAGTCCTTCTGACATGGCAGCGGGAAGCCAACCCACTCCGGCTGCAGTGCTGAGTATCCACAGTGCCTCCCTCTGTGGGGTGGAACCGAGAAACACATTTGTTCTGGAAGCAGAGGAATCACAAACACACGTGTGCTTTTACACTGGGATGTGTTTGTACCTGGAATCCAGACTTGTGCTTTTATTAAAATTAAGAGCACTTTAAGTGCCTTTTTAAACGCTCTGTTTGGTAGCTTTCCGTTCAACACGATCTGTGAGACTGAGTTGTAAGATCTTTTTGTCTGGGATGTTTGCATGCAGCTCTTTAACTACTGTTACATTTCCAGCTTTCTTTTCTCTCTCTCTTTTTTTTTTTTCCCCAGAAGTCCAGTTATTCAGCAGCTAAAGTAAATCCATTTTAGTCACTCAACATCCTATATCCATCCCACCTCAGATTTAAAACTCTAATTTACATTCACAGCTCAAGAAAATAGAGCCACATGTCACCTACTAAACAGAAAAATACCCAACCTTTCAAATCACAGCTCCATACACTTTAAAACCTCACTGCCTTAGGAGCTGAACACCTTCCAAAAAGACTGTAGAGCTGAAGCGTCTCTCCTTTTGAATCTCCATGAGGATTCAGGTGGCTTTTCATGTGTTTAATCATAAGAAAGCTGTGATGCAAAGCTTCTATTTACATCCCTCCTGGAAAAAAAAAGGTAAGTCTCTAGCACCAGGAGTGCTCGTGAGGATGAGCTCTGCAGGCAAATGTCTGGTGCCAGAGAGGCCGAGCTTATGGCTTCTGCCAGCTCATGCGCTTTGTTGACTGATCCCTTATTCCTGTAGAGTGCACTTATCACGTTGAATCAACATCTCAGAGAGAAAGGAGGTCTCGGAGTTAAATAAGGTCCCAATGAACTGAATGCGTTAAAAATGCAAGATCTAGAGCTTCAGCCTCAACTGATGCTTCAGAAGGGAAGCAAATGTTGCAACTCAGAATTTAGGATGAAACAAGTGGACTTTTTTTTTGCCAGGCAGGCCAAGAGTTTTATCCGTTCTCAGGAACTCGCAGTTCATCCTCACTGTACAGGGTTTTGTAGCTAGTAAATCAAGCAGTTACAAATATGTGAACTATTGTGGTGAGGTTTGCAAGTCACACAGAGGCAAAACTCTCTGGGTAGAGTTTGAGAGTTGTTTTAATGCAGAGTCCTCAAGAATATCACTACAACCCAACTCCAAAATATAGAGACAGATTCCTTCAATCATGGTGGAAGTGTTGTGTAAGAAGCCAATAATTTCCTATTTCTCCCATTAATATAACCTACATTTAACTTCAGAAAGCTTTCTTCTCTTAGCCATTGGTGTCTCTGAGGTTACAGGTTCTCAGGTGAATTGCTGTTTATAAGGGCTGTGAAAAGTATTTGAAGCTGGATATCATCCATACACAAGTGACATCACTTCATGTTGTGCCATCAGCTGCAGATATTTAGACAGGGGGAGGTACCAAAATATGCAAATAGCAGCATTCTGGAGGCATGCACCTTAAATCCATCATCAGACAGATCAGCGGTTGTCTAATGTCTAATCTAAGTCCTGGGCTTAATCTTATCACTGTCATTTCCTCCAAATTTGAGACACACCGAAAAAAGACCAACAAGAACAACAACAAATGGCAGATGAGGTCACAGTGAGATTCCTGTTCTTTGCACAGAAATGGGACAAAAAATTATCAAGCACTGAATGGAATAAAGCACCGGTGACGCACGTCACTTTGTGACCATACCCTCCACTATCCTTATTCCAGCGAAGTGAAGAGAATTACAGTTTGTGGCATGACTGATTTATTTCACTGTGAATCAGATATGCACATCCTTTTCTGAATCGTCCAATAATGTCCACCCTCCAAACAGGATGCTGACAAGATGGATCAAGACTATTTCTTGATGTAGCATTTCTCCTGTCCGTTTTACTAAGCAGCATGATTGTCACTGTTAACAACATTCACACATCTTCCTCTCAGAGAGACAAGCATTTATAGACTGATGAAGGTGCCTTTCACAAAGGATTTGATAAGAGATAAAAGGTTTATTCCTGTCTTTGAATGTCCTGAGCAAACCTCCGACTGCGCTTGCTGAACTGGATCACCAGATTCCCTGCTAACCTTCCACAATGGTGTAATGGGATGCTACAAATTCAGAGGAGGTAAAGGCCACCTGAAGACTCCAAATGTGTGTCAAAAGGTCTGATTTGCACAACGGTAGAACAGTATTTGGATACTGCTACTCTTCACAACATTGTCATGAGGCTTATGGACAGCACAGGACAGAGCTAAGGGTCCAAACACACCAGGATCCTGGGCAGCAAAGCCTCTCCATGGGGAAACACCCCAGCCCTGTAATGAAGATGGCAAGTGACTGGGTTAGGCAGCTGAGAAAACTCACCTCTGCTCTGTAGCACTGCCAGGCACAGAAGCACAGCTAAAATAAAACGGTGCATCTTCACTGCTAATCTGGGACAGTTATGGTTATTTGTACCTTCAGCGGTAACTCCCTACTTTAAACTATTTCAACCTAAGTGTAGTTTCATTTCTGATTTTGCTAGGTGTGTGCTGTTTGGTTTGGTTTAACTGTCACCAATACTGTAATGATACTTGAGCTTGGTTTTGTTTTACAGCAGTATAACCAAATCCCAACAATAATTTTCAGGGCTTACAGCCAATCAGATGAAGTAAAATGTAAACATGCTAAAACTAACTTTTACTAGCTATCCTGGGAACTAGTAGTAAAACTTAGTGGCATCTATACAGGGCTTAATGAGGGATAACTTACTTAAGTTTGCATAACTTCTCCACAGAAGCTCATAACACAAAATTAATGTAACAATGAAGGAATAAATAGAATATAAAATAGGTCAGACCAAAGGAGTAAAAACACAGCTGCATCTCTTTCCTAGTCACAGTTAAACATTTAACATCTTGTAAGCATCATCTAACAAAGCAATCAAGGAGGAAGAAACTAGAACACGAGGGAGAAGGAGTTAGAGGAGCCTGTGTAAAAGGCTGCAGGATGTGAAGTCAACAGATGAATGGTGATACCACTCAGTTCAGTAGGTTTATCGAATAATGATTCTTAATAAGTTACTTCTGCCAAAAGGACTGCAATTAAAAAAAGAAAAAATATTGAGTGGAGAAATGACAATGTGGGAATTACATACATTCATTTCTAATCTAAAGTAGGCATTAGGAGAATGTTTAATAGTCTAAAAGGGGTTTAGGAGGATACACAAGGTTGATATGTCCCAATCTCTGTGATAAATAGATCTTCTCAAACTTGCAACAGGAATATTACAACATCCCATTGCTGGCACCTCTCAATTCAAAAGCAGCCCAGGGCCAAATATATGATAGCAATGACTGAGCCTTGACATTTCTCTTTTCATTTTATAATAATGACACGTAAGAATGTAACATTTAAGTCAAGTGAAAAGCACATTTTAAATGTCTGATATCCTTTCTTCTTTAAAGAAAGACAGTATCATTAATTTTTTCAAAAGAGCAACTTTTCCTGAGCAAATACTTACAGTCATGAAGGGAGAATGTCAGAAGTTCATGTTTGCAATGTGGCATCTCAGCTTCCCTTGTCACCTGCCCGTTTGCAATTCCAGCACCGAGTCCTTGTTAGGAGGCTGACGTAAACCTTATTCTTCTTTCCTCTAACACGGCGTTGCACTACTATTTCTCCATTAACACCAGTTTTGATCAACACCCGTGTAAACAGAACACATATACCATAGCATTAACAATAAATAAATCAATCTGTGCTTATGCTGGGATACCCTTCACTGACATGACCCCATCTAAGAGGAAAAAGCATTGAATCATCCCATTGCGTCAGGGCGTAAGAGGGGAGTATATGGCCAGGCCAATGCCACAACCCTTGACTTGCAGAATCTAGCAGGTCCCTAAATACACGCACTTTCAACAGCACTTGAGTTTGAAAATATTAGTGACAGACCCCACATGACAAACTGGCTGGGACTCGGGAGAGGTTATACAGACAGAAGAACAGCCAGAGGCTTGCACAGCCAGGTGCTGCCGTGAATCTCAACCCACCCGCACAAAGCCACTCCCTCTTCTTTTTCCAGCCTTGCAGATCTGGTCTTAAGCTGCCAGACCTTAGCACAGCTCCAAAAATCTTCAGGGGTGATCAACAGGGGTCTGGTTTTATCACCCCTAGTATTGATTTGCTGCTGTGGGTTATCCCCACCTGGCACTCAGTGACCAGATAGATGCTCACATGCCTCCTGTTCTTGATGTCGTCCTGAACATGCTGACCTGGAGGAATCCGCTTGCCCCCCAGGATTCAGTTTCCAGCCCCCTTTGTACTTCTAGAGCAGCCTAAAGAAGACTAAACGTTGCTGGTACGCTCTCTTCAGGGTTTACTGTTAAAATCTCTATTGCCAGCATTTGAACTTGAGCTTCTGTGTAATCTGAGCATTTAACTTAATGGTCCCAGAGATAAGTTATGCTCTCACGCTGTGGCATGACTCTAGAGAAACCATCTCTACAGTGTGGCTTTTTGTACCTCTGAGAATGACTCAGTAGATAGAGGACAAATTGACAGGTGAGAATCGAGGATAGATGTATGTAATAAGGTGTAATTGCTCTAAATCATTTGCCTGGAGTTACTAAAAGGAAGGAGAGAGCAAACAGCAGTAAAACCAGTGATTTAAAGTCCACAGTTTGACACCTGAGGGAAAAAGTTAGTTAGAACAGGCAAGACTATTAGAATAGCTGTACATTATCCCTGGCTTGGTTTTTATAAAGGCAGAACTCACTGTCAGCTCTGCTGGACTCATTATACCTGTTACAACTTTACTGCTTTATCTAGAGAAGGTGTTGAGGATGATAAAATAGTTGGAAACAGCTGAAGACAGTTTTCCATAACCATGCAGGCATCCATTTCCTCCGGTTTGGTACTGGGCAGAGAGACAGCTTGTGTGTACCTCCAGCCTCTCCTTTAAGCATCGTCTGGCTGGAAGACGAGGTTGGGTGGTTTCATGACTTGGGCTTGTGGTTTGATTAGCACTGTCCAGAGGACTATCAGGTAGTTGTGAGGGGTTGTTTTTTTTGGTTTTTTGGTTGTTTTTTTTTTCTTCTCAGAAGGGAACAACTGCAGCTTATCTGGGAGATGGCATTTGTTTTTAGAAAGTAATTTGGTTTTCTGTGTTTCTCAATTAAATAATTATGCACACATTTGTTGTTATAACATGATGAGATTGCCAACAACCAATTCCCAGGTGTCAAATTCTCAGCCCTGTGCTAAGAAAGCGTGCAAGTGTGAGCATTTTAAGTAGCTGCAACATGAGATTTAGAGAAAGGGTAAGACCTGTGTTGGCCTTTTGCACAGAGGTAAAATTTCAGCAGATCACTCCTGCACTGAATTCTTTAGCCATTGTTCAGGATGTGGCATTCCTCATCAACCACATGGGAGTTCTGTTTCGTTTAGACTCACATGGACCTTTCAAGATAGTTTCACAAAATCATCTTCACCTTGCCATAGAAAACCCTGAGCAAATAATTTTGTGTTTATGAAATGCTTCTGAAAACAAAATCTAACTTATCTCAATTCTTTTCCCCTCTTCAAAAACCAGATATTATTAAAGGAAGCCTGCAAGTTTTCAACTGAAGGAAACAAAAGTTCTGTACATTCCAGATGTGCCTTAGGATGATAATCACATACCTCTTTCATCTATACATCTATTTATTTTAAGTTTCTGTCAATACACTGGAGATGATGAAGCTAAATAAAGTACTTGTCTTTCCACTTCTGTGGGCCAAGGGTTCGGCATGATGTTACAGCTGGGCTTGTCTCAGAGGCTGTCTTGTGTGTCCCAGCTGCTCCCTGCCCTGGGCTGTGTGGTCCCAGCCTTGCCAGCACACGTGCCAAGGCTTGGCTGACCTCTTGGTGAGCTACTTCACAGAGTTAAAGCCCAGACTTAAATTATCCTCCTTCTCAAAGAAAGCAATTAGAGTTCTGCCAATTTATGTACCTAGTTAATGTCCTAAATTTATGTGCAAAAAGAATGGGTGAAAGTGTGCAGGAAAATACCTCTTTCAAGAGCAGCTGGAAATTATATTGACTGCAAATTTAAATCTCCTTTAATATCCAACATTATTGTTAATATTAATATTCAATATTAAAATATTTTAAATTTTTGGATCATCCATGAGATCTAGATCCATGATAGCTAAAATTCCCCAATGGTTCCTTGTCCAAATATTTGGTCATCTCCAAGTCTTCTGAGTGTCAGACAACAGACAAGCTCTGGCGATTCCCCTACCCTATATTAATCATCATACCTAGTGCAGTCCTTTCAGCTTGCCCAGACATAGATCAAACAGAAAAATAAGGGTTGACCCTCCTGCAATGAATATAGCAGTCATGGACACCATGTCCTATCAGTTGCAGGTTATAAATACAGAGAAGGGAAATCAAACATAGGGGGAGAAACATGGAATACGGAGAAATTACGATGCTGGCATCTGACGGAAGAGCTGCCTGAAAAAAATAAGCCAAAACCAGAGGGATGTATGCAAATCAAGAATAAGTTTTTAGAGCCAGTTTCAGAGTCAGTATTGTCTTCAACCCACAGAGCCCTGCTAGGTCCACCGGGATAGCTTTTGGTGTAAGGCATTATGTGGCAGAACACTGAAGTATGTTCATAAACTAATAGAAATACAAGTATATGCATTTCTCTGCAGAAGTGCAGGAGTGTTCAGGGAAGACTAATTAAATAGATCTTAATTTAGAGACTACCTTCACCAATCTGAAATCCAGCTCTTTTGTGGTGAGTAACAGAATTCAATTGAAATTTAATCAGCAGAATGAGCATTGCTAACATTTGAGAGTTAATTAGGGTAATAATTACTAAAAAACAGACTTGCTGCATCACGGAGAAGTTGCTATGGTGTTCTCCTATACATTTGAGAAAGCAATTAAAAAAATCCTCTGATGTGGACAAAATAGCCACAAATGAGTGGAAAGTTAAGTGGGCAATGCATCAGACTGTCAGGGCAATCCAGTGCCACCCCAGTTCAATAGTTTCTGTCTTTCTAAGGTCTTTTTCTCTTCAAATCAGTCTCAGATGCTGATAAAGCTCCATAGACCCGAGGGTGAAGGATGTGGTTGTCCTCTGTTCATAGGTTGGTTAGAGGGGGTGGTTTTGATTGTCAAGGTGATGTCAGGACTGAGGATGAAAGGAAAAAGTCTTTATAACAGAATGGCAGCACCGAAGTCTGATCTCACTTGCATAGGATAAAGTTCAAAAGAGGCTGGAGAACCTGACTGACAGGTTGGATAACTTCTGTCACTTGTGACAAAAAAAAAAAAAAATTACCAGAATAGGTTTTAAATAGAAATCAACAGCAGGCAATGATGAGGACATCTCTGTGACAAAGGTTGACATCTAGGATAGGGTGCAGAGAGACAGGTCTGAAATTAGAGAGAGAAAAAAAACCTGAATTCAAAGCCAGCAGCTGAACAGAAAAAGATGGATCTACACAAACTGGGGAATAGGGAGAGGGAAAGGGCAGGAAAGCCTCAGAAGGACACAATTCCAACAAGGAGCATGCAGTCAGTAAATTTAAGAGCACTGAGAAGACAAAGAGGAATTAAATGGAGGAGATTTAGCCAGGTAAAGGCTAGAATGATTTTGTAAGAATGGCTCCTTAAGAGACAGATTGCAGCCGACTGGGATAGCCTTGGAGCAGAAAGACAGGGAGCCAAGACTGTAGGCAGCTTGTTTGCTGCACACGGAAGATGGATGGAGAGGCTGGCAGGATCAAGGACTTATTTATATTTGGTTGCATCAAGACAAAAGAGGCTAAAAGTGGGGTGACTAAGCAATGGCCATGCCCAGTGACAGAGGTAGTGATATTCCTCCTGTGGGCAGAGTCCACACAAACACAATTCCAGCAGAGCTGGTTCTACTTCACCTTCAGAGTAAACCAATTGTTGAAAACTGGGAGATTACGCAGAACACTACTGTTAGAAGCACTACTTCAGCTCAGATCTGTCTGTCCAGGTACTTCCGTTCTGTGACTAAAGCTGCCGTGAGAGTAGTAAGAAGCTGTAATAAAACTTGTAATTACTCCTCCTGCCACCCTCACACATCCTGGCTTCTACACCCAACGCAAGAGAGAAAGAACAGAGAATTTGGAAGGTGAGAATGAGATACATCTTCGCTTCTTAGGATATTTTTTCTGTTCTGCTTGGTTTTTTTTGCTGTGACATTAGAGAAGAAAGGGTCTTCTCACAGGAGAGCTGTGACCCAAGTTTACTGTGCAGTTTTTCCAATATATTTCAAGAGAGAAACTTGACAGTCCATGGTTTGTGCATCTAAAAATTTTAAGAGCAGAAGATTGATTGTAAGCAAGAGAAAAGCACTGTTTCTTAGCACAGTGTCTCAGTACTTGTAGTACTCAGTAACTTGTAGGATTTTTCTGTGGACAAAGAGCCGTTCTAGCTAATAGCTGCAGATAATCACGAGGAAAACAGATAACCCACTTTCAAGATCAGCCATCATCTCATTGCAACATGCACTCAGAAGGCTGAGAAGCTACTGAATCTCCCACTTTATTAATGAAACACTGTCCTGAGTAACTTGAAAATGTTTGTATTTGCAGATATTTGTAGTGGATGTGAGATAACCATTTCTAGGCGTGTATGGTGGAATATCTTGATAAACTTACTCACTGCTGCAAACATCAATTCACTCAACAGAAATTCTTGCTGCATTTAAAGCTGAAAAGGTGGTGTATGTTGTCCTGCTTCCCACTGCGTGCAGGCAAACAGCAGCCACAGCGCAAGTCAGCTGAAGGAAAATCTGTGCAGCGAAGCAGGAATCGTGCAGGAGCACAAAGGGAAAATCAGATCCTGCACCACGTTCAGCCCATGTATCACTACCTGCAGACATCTGCATGAGCAACTTTTACACGCAATAAAAAGAAAAATGGGTGTTGGGAACGAGCTCTAACCTCTATTTTTCAGTGATTTTTTCTGGGCAACAGAAATTGTCAGAGGTGGCTTCAGATTGTTTGAAAGCTGTTTTCAAGAGGTTCTAAAAGACAAGCAGTAGACTCAGTGATATTCAGTGCTTACGCAGCATAGCCTGTTGGATGCATATTTGCTACGTACAATTTTTTTTATATGCCCTTTAAACAGCAATTAGAATAATAGATACTGTACCCAGTGGAGATGCAGAAATGCATAATGCAGTGCTCATTCAGTGGCAGAAAATTGAGTGGAAAAAGGGTTTGTGCTATCAGATCTCTTGGTAACGTGTGGAAGAATGAACTGTATTTTAACAAAATGAACAACTTATGTAAAATGATGATGTTTTGTGTTTTCATCCTAAACGTGAAACAAAGTGAGAGACTTTCATAAAGTTCTTTTATTCAGGACCTGCGTTCACAAACTGGAATGACAGTTCAAGCTTAAACTTTCTAAATCTTGTTTTCATTTGTATGATTCAAAAATCTCAGTGGAAACCTAATGTCATGCAAATTTCTTTTAATGACCCAGATATAAGTGGGGTGCTTTTTGTTTTGTTGATGTTTTAAACTCATCTAAAGAATATTTGTATAATTACTCCCATCTATTCTTCCCAATGATAAGTGCTGACACTGCACACATTATTCTCAACAACAACAACAACAGAAGACCCCAAAGCCCCAATTCAAAGCAGATGGTAAAACTGTCTGAAAAACAAATTATTTAAAAGATTAGGAGAACAGCTGACAAATCCTGCTGGGATAAATTACTCTTCCCTAATAAAATAGGTGTTTGAAGAAATAATACACAAAATTAGTTTTCCCGCTTATCTTCCAATTGCTGTTTTCTTCACTCGGAAAATAAGAAAAGTCCCTATGTCGGTGGGGCCCCCTAAATCCACAGCCCACCGCTGCGATGTGCCTGGCCAGTCCCTCAGCTCCCCTCCTCAGAGGCCGGGAGGAAGATGAGCAACCTGCCAACTCCCAGAGCAGCATCACTCCCCTCCAGCCCCACCTCTGCGGTGTCCCAGGGCCTCTCCCCGCGCTGAGAACTCTCTCGTCCCGTTTAAGCTTTACAACTTCCCCACCTAGTGGAAATTCAGGTATTTTCTTTCCCCAAACACATCTCAACTGTAAAAGAATTTTATACTCAGGACAATACAGTGGCAGTTTTATGGGGTGGGGGGGAATACAGGCAATCACTGCACCTTGCGTTTTGTTATTTGTTTTTGTTTGCCAGACTATAGTGGTTTGAGATATTTAGTGAGAGTGTGCTGAGTAATGGAAGAGAAAATATAGGGAGAACATGGTGTTAGGGAGATAATACAAGAAGATTGTTTAAGGAGAAACACAGCATGATAGTATTGCTTGTTAAGCCCAAATTAAACTCCCAGGTGGCTTTCCTAAATGAGAACCCCTAAAAGCAGGGCTGGGGATCAGCAGAGGACCTGAAAACCCCTGGTGCTCTTAGGACCAGGGCAAGTCTTCCCCTCCTCTCCTCCTCTTTTTGGTGGCAGGGTCCAGGATCAGCCAGGTAACAGCAGTGAAGCTTTTGCCCTGCTGGGCTTTTCTCGGTGGTCGCTGTACCAAGAGCTGCTGAGTAATCCCATGGGGTGCCAACCCAGGGCTCAATACAAACCCTGCCTCTTATTGGGGGGCGGGGGGGAGGAGAAAGGATATGAAGGAAGAGCTGCCTGTGGATTTGATGCTCTCCTTAATCCTAGGTGTTTTGCATAGATTACTACAGCTAAACTAGGGTACTTTTCGGCACAGAAAATCTTCCACTTGTTTTCCCTTTGGCTGTTTAGCTAAAGATGTGAAACAGTAGATGAACAGACTCCCGGAGAACAGAGACTACCGCTAAATAAACTTTCAAAAAGAGAGTACTTCCTTTTAAAATCTCACATAGATGTATGATTGCTTTCTCTTATACATTTAAACACATATTCTTTCCACAGTTGTTCTCTCCTTTGGTTTTATTAAGTGCCTTTTTCTGATCACATTACACTTCATCGCTGTCCTTCTGACAGAATACTTTGGGAACCTGTTACTTTAAGATCTGCTCTGTAAGAAGGGAGCAGCAGCTTTATAAACGGGCTTTGCACCTGCACTCTCCTCAAAAATGTTTTTTGCTGTTGTTTGTAGTTTGTACATTTGTGATTTTAAAACGTTTGCAGTGCTTTTTGAAAGTCTTCTTTGCCAACGGACTGAATGACTCTGATTTAATTGCTAATACACGATCTGTCAATGTTTAGGTGAAAAGAACCAAAACTGCTACACCAAGCCTTGTCAGTTCAGAAGGATCAAAGTCTAAAAGCCACTTCTCCTTAAGCAGAGATTGAACAACTGCAAAGTACAACACACGTTCTTCCTCCCTGTGAAGCCTGCGCAGGTAGATAACCGCTGCATCCCTCTTCTGCGACAGTGACAAAGGACCACTCGTGTTTTCTCACACTCACAGATGCTACCTCGGCCCCCAGGGAAACAGCGCAGTTCCCGGGGAAGAGCCCTGAACTCAGAGGTGAGGTGGAAGGTGGCTAGATGGCAGCAGAGCCCCAGACGGCAGCAGCGGTTGCACAGTGAGCATCTTTCTGGAGAGGCGATTCCTGAGGGACACACAGGTCACCTGCTAGAGGAAGAAACGACAGAAAACTTGAACTGTCTGAAATTTTATACATTTGGGAATGCTAAATACAGGGACAAATAATTTGGTTTCTGTTCCAGCTCAACATGAACTCCTAGCTCTCACCAGGTTATTGCTGACAGCAAAGTTGGAGAATTTGTGTGATAGCAAAGGAAGTAAAACAAATGGAAAGTCTATTTATATCAGAAATTACATTTTACTTGTACTTCCACAAGATGCATCCCATTTAAATTTTTCATGGCCTTTTATGAAACAGCAGATTAATGGACTATATACTTGGGCTGACAGTTGTAGACAGGCAAAATACAACCAAACTGTTGTGGTTTAGCCCCAGCTGGCAACTAAGCACCACACAGTAAGCTAGCTCACTTCCCCCAGTGGGATGGGAGAGAGAATAGGAAGGTGAGAAGGAAAAGGAGAAAACTCATGGGCTGAGATAAAGCCAGTTTAACAGGTAAAGCAAAAGCTGTGCACACAAGCAAAGCAAAACAAAGAATGAATTCACCACTTCTCATCCTCAGGAGGAAGTTCAGCCATGCCCAGGAAAGCCAGGCTCCACCACATGTAATGGTGACTTGGGAAGACAAATGCCATAACTCTGAATGTCTCCCCAGCTTCCTTCTTCTCCCCCCAGCGTTATATGCTGAGCACGATGTCATATGGTGTAGAATATCTCCTTGGTCAGATGGAGTTAGCCATCCCAGCTGTGTCCCCTCCCAACATCTTGTGCACCCCCAGCCTACTCGCTGGTGGGATGGGGTGAGAAGCAGAAAAGGCCTTGACTCTGTGTAAGCTCTGCTGAGCAACAATGAAAACATCCCCGTATTATCAACGCTCTTTCCAGCTCAAACAGAAAACGCAGCCCCATACCAGCTACTATGAAGAAAATTAACTCTATCCCTGTCAAAACCAGCACACAAACCCAGGTGGGATTCTCTACCCGACTCTGCCACTTAGTCGCTATGGAAACATGGGAAGATCCTGGATCTCTTTCCTTCCCAGCTCTCACCTGTAGTTCCCAGCTCTTTGTCAAGCACTTTGACATGCCAAGTTACTGGCATTACACAAGTGACAGTGAGTAACTGCAATACACTTAATGGTCTTTAATGAGGCATAATCTGTTCATCAGTGAAAATGAATTAACCAGATCTGAAACCTCAACTTTAATCGTCTGTAGAACCAGGTTAGCCCAGCAAATCGATTCTGGACCTATCTTGTTATTAGAAACACAGTCAAGGTCATGGTAGAGAAGAGTGAACTGAATCCCTCGTGTAAAAGGTTGCTAATCATTAACAGTGGTTATCTGTGGTATGAACGATTCACAGGATTTTTGCATTAAAAAAAGGTACACTCTTCTCTTCCGTCTCCAAGATTGTCCCATATTCCTTTCCTGATCCCCTCTAAAGACTGAAGAGCTCGCTCAGGTGCGCCTGACCATGACATCCCAGAAAAACAGTCAGCATTGTTTGGGAAGATGAAGTGACAGAAAAACCTCAGTGAGCCACCGAGTGCTACACAGGGGACAAAGCCGACGGGAACGCCTAAGTCAGCATCCGAAAGGTCGGGAAGAAATCGCTCTTGTGTTAAGTAGTGTGAAATTGTTGAGGTATTTTATGACCATTGGGATCCTCCAGAGCTAGAAAATGTAACTTAAAAAAAAAACAAAACCAACCCTCTGGTATATTCATACTGCAGAGCAATTTTTTATCTCTACATAAAAGGATATAATACCACTTCACAACATCATATAAATATTTACTTGGTTCTCAGAGTCAGCCCTTGATTAGCTTGCGTATAATCCCTTAACATAAGCAATGAATTTAACTCTCTGTGTAGTTCATTGGCAACAAAAACAATCTTTGAAATATTCTCAGATGCAGGAAAATACATTTTAAATCCAACTACAAAATGACTGTAATGAGCAGCAGGACTGGAGATAAGGCTTCAAAATTATACTGTTAGGTTTCATTTCCTTTTCACAGCACAGACAGATTTTATAATTCACACAGCAACCATAAAAGAGATAAATTTAATATTAAAAGCTGTTTTCTATCATGAGTATTTTCATGTATAAAATAACTGATATTAAGGAAGAAAATTGCATTTGTGAGGGTTGGATTCTGCTACTGAAATACCTTAAGATTTATGAGAACTCTCATGAGAAATAAATTTTGTAAAGGTCCCACCTTTGGTAGTAATTTCATTGCTAATGAAATGTGTCAATGAATTTTTGAGAAATACCATTCTAATCACACAGTTCTAGCTTTCTCTTTGCCATGCATCATTTAAAGAAAGTATTTTAAAACACGACTTCTCGGAGCAAATCAATTGCAACTCTGTCTAGTCAATTAAAATCACTTCAACTGTAACCTCTCTTTCAATCAACACACATCAAGAGGAACTAACAATTTGTTTGGATGCCACTGAACCATAAAGTTTATTTTCCAAACAAGCCTTTTGCTGCAAGTGAAGTGCCTGCGTCAGAGGTCAGCTACTTTAAAAACAATTCACCTATTTCCTTCTTTCTGTCCATAAGTAGAATAGCATTTATTCCATTAGCGAGGGCAATCTGCAAACGAAACTGGAGGAATTACTCCTCTCATTGCATGTCTCTTAATGCCACTGTTCCTGCCTCAGCTCAGTCCTGTGATTACACTTACTACTAATGCACTGATGAGCCCATTGACTCAGGGTCATATTCAGCACCCACTTTTCTTCCACCATGTAAGAGGGTGTAAAAATTTCCACCTGGAAGAAGAACGGACGTCTGTGTGTGGGGAAGACTCAACCCGAAGAATTTCGTCTTGGTCACTTAAGTGTGAAGGGGAGAATAAAAACTAATTTGGGTTCTCAGCTGGGTCCCTGATTTAGCGTCATTGCATCGACCTCAATAGATGTGCACTCTGTCTGAGGCTCTCGCTTGTGATTTATAGGCGGAAACAAAATTGTCTCAACAGCCTTTTATTCAAAACTGTAGACTGTGCTACTCAGTTCTGCAAACACACTAATGAACTACACAATCCCTGAAGAAAACATTTATGAATTGACTGTCTTTGCTAAAGAGTGACTAATTTTTCACCCACTGTAAACTGACCAGATGTTTTGGTCCAGCTGCACAACCCCTCAATTTGGAAACAGGCTGCCATCAGCCTTTTGATCATTTCCCTGAGAAAACCATCTGCTCTCTGTTTTCCCCTTCTTCTGCTCTTTGTCTCCATGGGCTTCCCTGAAGGCTTCCCTCAGCACCGTGTTATTTTGAGCCTTGTGTCTAAGAAGGATATACGGTAATTTCAGCTACTCTCAAAAACTGGTCAGGCAGGATCTGTTTTCCCTGACGTAACTTCATAAAAGCCACAGGGATGTCTTCCCAAAGAGCCATGAAGACATTTGTGTTTTCCGTCCTGCTATTCCTATTCCATGCCTCAAATTTGTGACCACATCTATACCCACAGGACCCCCAGAGAAACAAAAGGAGAACCTGCCATTCTGGTCTCCAATGAACTCAACACCACCAAGGGGGACAGCCCAACATTGCCCATTAGTTAATGAAACTAGAATTGGGTGAGATACTAGAGCTGAAATCACTCTGATTTTGTCTCCCCAGAGGATGATGGCTGACGAAACACACTCTTGAGGAGCTCCTCTTGCCAGAATTTGTTTCGTCCTCATCAGAAAAAGCCTCAATGAGCTTGCAAGCTAAATTTCATCAAGAGAACTGCAAGGTCCACTCAGCTCCCAAAGGGTAACTAAATGGATGAGAGTTGAGAAATCGTTTAGCAGCAGAGGGTTTGGCAATACCTGAAATACAGTTGCTTGTTTGCATCTTCCGTATTTCAGTAAGTAATCCGCATGCCTGTGGTATGTATTTGAAATTGGTAAATAGCACTCTGAAGAAAACTCACGTAAAAAATGCCCCAAATGTTCACAGAAAACTGCTCCCTACTATTTGTAAAGACCTTTACTGTGCCCATCTTTTTTACTGTGATCTGTGGAACTGAAAATAAACTGAGTATTTTTTATTTTAACAGAAGAGAGGAGGAAAGGGAGGTGACTGCTGAAATTCCTGAGCAGGCTTCTGGGACAGTGACCAGGGAATGTTACTAGTCAGGCCACCCTGAGCTTTGCAAGCAGCCTTATACAAGTTTATAGCAGGACTTCTGCAGCAAGATCCTGATCCCACCAGCAGCAATGGGAATTTCGTCACTAACTTCAGAGGGTGCAACTATGACATAAAGGTTTGCACAAATTAGATACATGCAGGAAAGCTCCTTTTCCACATGTTCCACTAGCAAGTCTTAGTGCCTTGATTTAAGAAGTTTCTTTTTAAATCAGAGGCATAATAATCATCGCCATATATAGAAACGCATTTTATCAAAGGGGTCATCTGGAAAAAATCAAAAGGCAAAGAAGAAAAACCGTAAAACCCTCAACTAAAGTCTAAAAATCTCACTAGCAAAAGTTCCAGTTTCTGCCTTCTGTGTAATTCGTGGTTGCTTTTCAACCTCTCGCCCATCCGCCTCATCCTTGAATACTGTCATCAGCCTTTTGGCCACAGCTCAGTCTTTTAATGCTGTTGTTGACAATGCTGCACCCATATTGATTGTTGTTTTTAATTAGTATGGAGTGCACAGGGAGGAATGAAATTAGTTTGTTCAGTTTCATTACACTCACGGCATTATGTGATCCAAGTGTCAATGAATTATCATTCTTTTTATTAAACAACAACAACAACTCTCTTTATTATCTAAATTACAAAAGACTGCATCGCTTGGTTGCAAAAGAGAACTTGCACATTAATAAAGGGATGTAACAGCAATCTCTCAGCAAGGTTGAATAGGAAAATGTTAATCATCTCGCCATAAAGTATTACTGTTGCCATATTTTATTTCAATCTTAGAATGAGCTATTCACATTTGACCTTCTTGACAACCTAAGTCTAAAGAACCAATAATGCCGTGTGATAGAACAATCCATTTGTAAATAGTTTATTAAAATCTTGTAGGTATATACTAATTAAAAGTTACGTAGACTCACTGTCTATAACCACCTTAGTTGAATTTGAAACAAATCCACTCATCAAGCCACTGTGTTTTATGGATATTTTTGTCTGCTGAAGTGGTGCTCAGATTCCACTCCCGGTAAACACAATGGTCCCATCATTAATTCTGGCATTCCAGTATAAACTGAAAAATAGCTAGAAAATACCAGTCAGTAATTGCTTCTCCAAGGGCTTCCTCCTTGCTCCTGCCAAAACGCCAGGTGAGTTGTGGGGGACCCCCATTATCTTGAAAGAGTAGGATTCGTAACTGGTGTTATGAACTCGTGTTATAACTTGGTGTGGATCCTTGCCTTGGGACAGGGCACGGTCTCTGCGCTCGCAGAGGAAAGAGCTTTGAACTGTGAAGGTGGAAGAGAAAGAAGGGCAGTGAAAAGAGAATGGGTAGGAACCACAAGCAGTCCTCAAAGAGAGAACCCCTAAGAACAGGCTCTAGCTGAAAGCCAGACCCTCTTCACCCATGCCAGTACTAAGCCGCTAGATGGTTTTCTCTCTGCAGGCACAGTATTGGACAGTTTTACAATGTCTGAAGCAGAACCAGTTATGTTTGTTTTAAAGCAGGACACTACTATTGAAAGCCACCTGTGAAACAATCCTGCAGACAACACTTCTGGTTTTCTTTCCAGAAAACACAGCCTCTTTCCCCCACAAAATCTGCTACCAATTGATGCTGTAAGTATCTTCGTTGTACCTGACTGCCCTGTTTCTCAAGATTCAGAGTACCGTGGTGCCATTTCACAAATGAACAAGCTTCTTTCTTTATTAGCTAAATAAATAGTTTCCCATATCATTCTTTTCACTATTAGCTCCACTTTTATTTAGAAGATGGTTCAAGGATCAATATACTTTTCAAAATTAAATGTACATATTACTTGCTGCAATATAGCACACCAAAGGTCAACTAACATTCACGTATTTATATTACTTTGGAAAACAGCTCTATTTCCAGTATCAGTATTGAAATAATATATTTCTAAATGAGTTTACATGTTCCTTTTCTTTAAAGAAATGTGTTAAATTAATTGTGTTTCATGTAAACAACATTTTGAAAATTAATTGCAAATAAGGTGGAAGAGAAATAGAATTAACCAGCTCATTGGGAGTGGAATTGTCCATGGAATAAGGCTTTAAGAAATCAAAAATGACACAATAGATTAATAATGCCTGTTATAAATGAGTTTCCATTTTCTCAGTAACATATGATTAATCAACATAATTGCAAGTCGTACTGTGAGTAATGCAGAAGTTTAATTTGTATAGGCTTGGTGATGAAGTAAGTCAAATGAGTCTTTCACCTTTGTTCAAAGCCCTTGTTTCAGACATGGGGTTAAATACGGCTGTCTCATCCTAGTCCCTCTTGGGGCACATAAAAAAAAATCCAAAAAATCTGGAAAAGTTGCTGGTACCTACTCAGAAGTACTCAGTGATAGAGACAGAAGTGTCAGGGCGAGCTGTGCATGGGAAGACTGTAAAATCTGCTATTAACATTCATTTCTGGGTCTAAAATGTACAAGTCAAAAATAAATCTGTTTCAGTGTATATCAACAATCAGAGAACGAACGTTGAAAGATTTTTTTTTGAAAACCCATCATCAAGTAGAATATCCAGAGATCAATCTGATGTGAACGTATTACCCCAGAGTGCGGTACAACTGGACATCCTAATGAAGACAGAATTATTCCAGAAATACACTGAGGGTATCACAAATGTTGTTACAGCCACGCCAGAGTCATAAGGCATTTCTTACAGTTTCACCAAAATGTAAATCCATGTGGAAGACAGGACTGCACCCTTAGCTCCATTTGGAAATGCACTATTCTAAAAGGCACACTGGGAAGAGGCCAGTCTGATTCAGATGCTGCTGAAACTGTGGGTTTGTCCAGCAGAGAAGCACTTAAACGCTATAAACAGGAGATAAATGTTTATTCTCTAAGTATCAACGTCCAAACATAATGCAGATACTTATTCCTCATCTAGAGCTGTAACTTTCAAAAATTAACATGTGTTAGTGAATAGTGAAT
Organism: Bucorvus abyssinicus; assembly: GCA_009769605.1. Classification (NCBI taxonomy): domain Eukaryota; kingdom Metazoa; phylum Chordata; class Aves; order Bucerotiformes; family Bucorvidae; genus Bucorvus; species Bucorvus abyssinicus. The sequence goes on from CM020041.1 coordinate 8,935,574, forward strand.
TCATCTTCCAAAGCTGCCTCGTACAACTGGATGAGCCTTCCTTCCCACCCTGCACTGATATATCTAAAACCAGAGTGCATTCAGCTTGGCTGGTTTTCTCCAGGGACAAAAGCTACCCTGGCAGGAGCAGGGACTGAGAGATCTCACAAACACTTTGCCTCCTGAGTGCTTGCTGTGTGCCTGTGCTGGTGGCGCTGGCACCAAAGGCAGGAAAGCACTCGTGTGTATGTGCACACACACACGCACATACGTGTATTGGAAGTGACTTGAAAAACACGGAAGGAACCGACACGAAAAGTTCTTAGGATGGAAAAAATTCGAAGCCGATGTTTTGTGCCAAAGCTAAGGAAGTACCTCTGCTCCAGCAGGCTACTGCGCTGCTGGTTTTAAACTCCAGGCACGCCGGCTGGAGCAAGCAGCCCAAGGATGCTCAGCAGCTTTCTTCCGTGGAGCAGGAGAGAGTGGAGTGGGGCAGATGAACGACAGCTCCTGTCAGGCAGCACGGCGGCACGTCCAAATGGCAATACTGACTCAGGTTTAATCACCACTTTCCATTTCTGAGGAAAATATCTTTGGGGGGAACATTGAAGGAAAGACAGTAGAAACAAACCCCAAAGCAGAAATATTGCAGGGAAAAATAATTTGCTGAACAATAGCTTCCTGTAAAAAAGTCGATATTTTTCAGCCACTCCACCTATACCTGCCGGTGAGTGAGTTTGCAATGCTCACCCAGCTAGGCGGTAGTAAGTCAGGAGCTGCATTATCAGAGAGGCAGGTAGTACAGGCTCGTACCACAGCACGGACAGGTAATATAATTCAGAACCTGTGATGATTCAAAGCAACAGAAAAAGTCGCTGTGTTGTCCTTAGAAAATAAGAGGTACCTCTCAACTCAAAACTTTATTAAATTTAGTTTCAGAAACTCACAGCAGATGCAGATTTATAAAATGACAATGGCTCCCTGTGGATTAAGATAAATTCAACTAAGAGAAAAAAAAAATTTTCATGTTCAGGCATAAAACCTGACAGAGGTTCAGGCTGTACAGATTTGCAATTGGTTGAGAAAACACCTGTCGAGCAGCCATGCATTCATATCCAAAGGAAGAAAGTTAACTACTGAAATAACACTCAGCAACCTGGCTACATTAAAGCACTTCCAGATCTGTTCTAATTAACTTTTCTTGTCATTTAATAAGGAAAACACAGCTATATTAAAATAAGTTTCATCAAAGTTCATGAATTAAAATGCTGTGCGTTCTAAACTGTCTGTGGTTTGAGATCTTTCTGTAATAAATAACAAGGAATGTGCTTGCACTTACAGTGTTTGGGCCAGCATAATTGCTATAAAAATAATTACCAGCAATTTTCCTCTTGCATTAGATCAGTTGATGAAGAGGAATAATAAAAACCTTTTCTTCTCTTTGTAGTTCGACACACGCGAAACAATAGCATTGAAATTCAAATCAAATGGGCAAATACAACCTCTCTGGGAGGATCAACTGATAATACAGGATATTTTTTTAATAGCTGTAGTGAGGGTTTATGGCAGATTTAAGTCCAGTGGGACTGAAAAGGTATATAAATATTTATTTCTAGCTCCTGCCTGCATTTTTATTTTATAGGGATTTCAGATGACATTGAACGGAGAGACATTTTTGTCCTAGTTAGTTCCTTCTTCAGACTGGTGGAGTACAGATACACACTGCTGCTATTTGACGCCTACTTATTCTCAGGAGGAAAAGAAGTTTCACATTAAACTCCAGACTGGCTGGCATGTTCTTGTGCCATCTACGTTAAAACCTAGCAAGGAAAAAACTGAAGGCATAGTCCAAATACTACTACTTGGCAGGGAGCTGGAGGTGGATGTCTGTAGGGGGAAGGGGTATTCCTGGAGCAAGGAGAATTACCTGGGCTCCCAACACGAGAACCTTTCCAAGCTGGGGTATTATGAGAAACCAAATAACCTTTCAGAAAGAGCCGTCAATGGCCCCCATTACGCTTATTACTCCTGCTGTGAATCAGTAGTGCTCAGAGCATCCAGCTTCCTAGGGCGCTGCTTGGCAGAGGAAATACCTGTTTACGGGTAGTATTACAAAAATCTGTGATACCTTGAAAGGGAAACACTTCTTCAGAAAGCATTTTTGTACACAAAGGCTTCAAACTGGTATTTCAGGAACCCACAATTGTCTTTGAAGAGCCCAGAGCACCAGTGGGGATCTTCTAATGGGCAGTGAGTCCTGAACCAAATCCAGCTTGGATGGATTAAAAGTTTTCCAGCGATTTCAGCAAATACCAGATCAGACTTAGAGTGTTCAGGTACCTCAATTCCTCACAGCCGGGGGGGAGTGAGGTGAGTGCAGTTGCAAGCAGTTGTCCAAGGAGTACAGCCAAAATCTGGGAAAGGGAGACTATTTTTGCTACATTTCAGAAATATGGACACAAGGAGCACAAAAAGCACCAAGAACTTCTCTCCTGGGAGCTATGCCAGTGCAGCACGTAGGATCTCACCTGACCTGGCTTTACACGTGCTATTTCAGAGACTGCTGCGGCTGCAAAGGCTTCAGGATTTCTTGGGATCCCCAGCTGCTCACCACCACAGCGGACACCGTCACTACATTTTCACTCTGTTGGTACCAGCTGACGTGGGAAAGCACCAAGGGCAGACAAAAAGGCAGGTCATAGCTGCTGGTATTTCCAATCTACGTTACAGGCTGTGTCTGAGCCCTTGTTTGCACAGTAAACCAGCGATAGCTTTAGCTGTCTCGTTCAGATAACATACAGCATTTAGACATGCTGTCATTCCTGGGAATAAGCTATAGCATTGACTGGGCTCCTGAGTCCTTGTGTAAAGAATTTCCCTAAGGTGGAGGGAAATATCAGCTTTACAAAAGTTGCTGATGGTTCAAAACTGCTCCTTGTCAGATCTGCAGCCAGGAGTATATCTGAGCCATTTTGCTCCAGGGAAAGAACAGATTTTTATAGCAGTGTTCTTCCTCATCCAAAATACTGGGAGAAAAAACCAACAACAACAACAACAAAAAACCAGATGGAAAAGTACAAGTATTGGATAATTAGGAGTCACGGGGTAAGAGAAAGCCAAAACAATTTCTGCCATTTCTGTCAGGTGGATAACAACCACAGGTATCAAAGGACATAAAATAAAGGAAACAGAAAGTCATTTTGAGTAATAAACTGAAAAGAAAAAAATGCAGCTATGATACCACATGTTACTCATAGAAGCCATGATGATATACACAGAGAAAAAAATATTGAATCTCGTATTAAATACACCTTCTAGATACATGCACGAAGATTTCAGAAATGTAACCTAAATTTGTTTAATTGACCTTCAAGCTGCAATTGGTTTACCCAGTATACGGCTCATGTTTGCTTAGAAACGCAGTGTTTGAAAGACAAAAGTAGATATTTTGCTATACTTTTTTCTCTCCAAGTTACTAAGACTTAATGAGGATCCAGACTTTAGAGAGCATTTGATTTTACACTTGGGGATTAAGCCTCAGGATAATCCTTTTTTTTTTTTTTTCCCAAAGAAGTGAAAATGATCCAGGGACCAGATCTGAAAACACTGCCTGTCCTTTTCAGCTCCACAGTTATTTGCAGATGTAGCCTAGGTCACTTGGATATGATTTACAGGTGCAATTATGGCACTTAATATGCTGGATTTCATTTTTAAAATGCTGCCAGCACAGAAAAACAAGCCCAATTCAGACCAGACTCCAAATCTGGCCCTTCTCCTTAGATTCCTGTGCTGGTTTTACATATAATTTCAAATGCATTCTTTGTTAGCTGCTTAGCCCATAAAGGATTCGAGGTAGGAAAGGCTCGGTTAGTCTGCACCAGAGGGTTGCAGAGTCCCATCTGTCATAGAAAAAAGGCAAATCATGCCTGTGCACACCTAGAGATTAGCAATAAACTAAATATCCCTCAAATACTTTTAGCCTTTGAGGAGCAGCAGGTCAAAACCTCCCCTCAGCAGCTAGGTCTGTCATTACCGTAAATGACACACTATCCTCACTCTAATTTGTCAGAATCTGGGAACTGTTCTGACTGTTACCCTTTCCAAAGCGTTTTCATATGGAAGGGAAGCTAATGCAGTCACACTATGCATATATGAACTTCCATGTGCATGCATATGTGTCTGGCTGCTAGAAAACTTTGAAGCCCTTGGCTAATATTAAACCAATTTTGATGAGAATTTGGAAGGCAGAAAGTAATTCCTTTTTTTTTTTTTTCCTCCTGATTTTGGGCAAACAGGCTACCCAGCAGAGACTTTGGCAGTACCATCACTGAAGGAAAAACTGTACAGAGGCACCAGATAAAGCATAGGGGAGAGATGACAGAAATGTCTTTACAATGGGAAACGTGTTTGTCAAAACACAACGTGCAATAGACTCATTGACATGAACCTGCGAGATGCAGACCCAACAGCCCCGACACCTGGGGAGCCACCCGGTCTCACGGTTCTCTGCAAGCGGAAAGTTTTTCTTGTGGAAAGCTCTTTACCCAGCTCTTCGCCTGACGCCCCTCCAGGAGGCCTAGAGGTCTTGTGAGCTAAAAAGACACCTGAGAGCATGGCACAGGCTCTGAACAGTGGAGCGTCACCAGGAGCTCCCCTGAATCATAAGTGCTGGCAGCACCACGGCTGACCAGCACAGACCCGCTCTCCCAGGGCCCACCGGTCCTTATGGCCAGTTTTACAGTCCTCAAACTACGTTAAACTTTTCTTGTTAATGCCTTTCACTGGGTCAAAAGTTTTAACAAAGAAGCACAAACAGCACCACTCCAGAGCACCAGTGGGAAAACCAGAGACGGTCAACGCCTATCGCCACGGATCACTGCTAGCACAGATTGTTTTGGAGATGAGCTCCAGTTAATCAGAAACTATCAGTAGTGAATGATGATGTTTTTTAAAAGCGTGCTCTTATTTCTCAATATATGGGAAAAGAACATTTCAAATCCATTCAAGGAGCCTAAGAAGTATCACTGCTTTTGAAGCTGTACCCAGACAGAATTGCTGTGGACAGCAAAGACAAGAAGCATTCGTAACAATTACTGCACAATTAGCTGCTGTCAAACCTGGCCACCTGGGTATTTGCTGCTGGAGACAAATACATACATTCCTTCTTTTCTACTGTGTATTTGAACTATTAACTTGACATTTACATTAATTTGTACCACAATTTATTTGTGTCTCTTCTTCTTTTGGTGGAAGAATAGGCAGGCGTGTGGGAGCTGCTTTTACTCAATGCCTGCTCTCTGAAGAGCCAGAAGGCTCACAGATATACTGTGGGTAATTCAGCAAGAAACTCCAAAGAGACCCTTTGTCATTAAAGGTTTAGCTGCACAAGGGTGTTTTCAAAGAAGCCTATTTGTTAATAACTTCTCTTTTGTGTGACTAATACTGCAAAGCCCTTCGTGTTAAATTTCTTTGCGTCTAAGGGGTGTTAATCACAGTGGCAAAAGCTTCATTTTCACTAAGGGCCTAAGACAGGCAAGATGTGATCAGACTTAAGTAGAGCAAATCACTACCTTCCAAAAAAGTAGAAATATGTTAGGAAATGGAAAGAGGGAATAACAGACAGACTTTTGTTCCAGGAGTTCATAGGTGAGTACAACTGCACATGAAAGGTGTTCCTGCCCATGGCAGGGGTTTGAAACTAGATCATCTTTAAGGACCCTTCCAATCCAAACCATTCTATGTTTCTATGATATGATTCCATAACTGTGTCATGTGCCTCTTCCCAGACAGAAAGAGGTGTGAATAGAGGGGCATTAAGGTTTGTGTTTCACTTTTTAAAATATACTTGTTTTCTATGACTTGCTGTTTGTGAAACTAAGTCAGAGCTGGCTCTTGTCTTGGAGCAAAAAATACCAAGATCTGTGATGATTCCTGAGGTGTAAACCCATTATGGGTTATGAAAAATTACACAAAGAGGGGGTTTTGTGTGAAGAAAGCCCAGTCAGAGTTTTTGAGCAAGGCAATACTTTGAAGATAAAGCTCAAGTGCTAGATACTTTATAGAAGGCAGTGCAGATATTCTTGATAATCCCAGAGATGCCTCTGTCAAGTTCAGTGATAGATGGAATACCTTGAAAACTTTCTCCTGAAAAGACATCACACTGCCCTACCCACGTGCAAACCATTGAAGACCTGAGCAATGGCAGCAGTCATTACCTGAGATGATGAGAGAGTCATCAATGTGTTTGGAAGTTGAATATATATTGGTGTTTCAAAATGGTTAAAACATGAGACATAAGCATGGAAGTCTGTTTCCAGCATTCATTTCTCCCACTGTTAAGTGTAGACTATTGCAACCAGCATCTGACAACTGTCTCTCAGTTCATGTCCAGAGGGTGGATTTGGAAGAAGCTAAGTAAAATAGTCCTTCCAGTTATACTAAAATAAACAAAAGGCAAGGACAAGGGGCCAGAGGAATGAAATCTCAATTATCTGCTACTCCTAAGTACTTCCTACTAGAACAATTTGTAAGTTGACAAACTTAATTAGCTTCTTTACCAATATTTTCCAGATGTTCAGATTTTTGTTAGGCTGCTTAAAACAGATGTTTTCCTTATTTAATCATATGACTGTGCCAAACTTTTAGAGCCACCAACAGACCAATAGGCTATTAAAACTAAGCTCATCCAAGCAGCTGATGCACAGACCAGTGCAGTATATCAATGAGCTGATCTCCAGAAAATGTAATTGTGAACTGCGATGAAGTCATGCTTATGTGACTACGGAAACAAATAGCTTCCTTGTTGAACAGTAAAAGAAGTAAAGGCATGGAAGTTCAGACTCGTATAAATGGTGTCAGTGGCAAAGCTCACAGATTTTAATGTTGTCAGCTTTATAAAAGAATCATAGGCTTTACAATGGATCTCTGGGGGCAAATAAAATATTTCCTTTTGAGACACTGAACACTTCAGGCAATAGATAAATAAAATAAATAAAACCTCTTTCCCTGTGATGGTTGAAAATGTGAGAGAGATTCAACGCTCAAGCTATAGAGAAAGGGAGTGCAGGTGCCATTTTCTTCTTTTGATAATGTATCCAAAAGGGCAGTACCTCATATTATCTTTTATCTTTAAGACAATGGAAGTGGAAGAGGTGTCAGACAAGACATGACTACTTCCAAGTAACAGCAAAAGCTATGAGCAGTTGCAAAAATAATTGCTGGCATGAATTCCAACTTCCTTCCATTAAAAGTTTCACTAATTACAATAATAATCAATGTCAGGTAAAGATTAATCCACTGTTATTTGTCTTGCTGACAAACATCAGAAAGTAAAAAAACGGTGAAGTTTGTGCTGTCTCTGTTCGAAGTCACACACAAGCTTTAGGTCAGGTTGCAGGAATGTAAAACAGAAGTCTCTGCACACCAACAGGAATTTACTGTTTACTTTCTCATCCATTGAACTGAATCATGAGCCTCTTTGAATCCCCCCACCTATCTTCCCAGCTCACCGTTTCAAGCATAGACCCATACCCCAAACTTGTGCTGATTGAGATGCATTGCATACTGATACACGTGAAATACATTTGGACTGCACAGAGAAACCCAAACTGGCTACATAAAAATTAGCCCCTGGACCAGTATTTGAAAAGACACTTGAAAAGGCTCTTTGGAAGGCAACAAAGACCCAGGAGAGCCAGAGCCAGGCTACACCAGCTGGGGTCATCTACATCACATCCTGAGCCTATGGATCCTTTCCTCCTCTCTGCCTTTTTCTGTAGTGCAAAAACAAAGTTCTATTGTGTTCCCTCAAACCTACACAGTGGAAGACAAATATGCAAAAAGTACATCAGGCTGTCAAGCATGGGTCAAGATTGAAAAAAAAAAAAAAAGCCTTTTGAATTTTCAGTCTTTTTGAATTCTTGTGAAGTTAACAGCCTTACAGAGGTGATATTGAAAACATTATTGCAGGGTGCAGTGCTACACTGGGAGTTTGAGGGAGGGAAGACGAGAGAGACACGAAAGAAAAAATATTTATTTTATTTGAAAAAGCCACATGCATAGAAATATAAGGAAATTAAATTTTGAGTGAACTATTGAAAAGGTCTCAATTTTCTTTTGAAAGGCATCATCACCTCCATCAAAATTGGTAGCAGTTAACACAAAATGTTAAAAAAAAAAAATGGTGTCATCTCTCACGAATACAGTGAGTACCTTCTGAAAGCATTGTCATTTTCCAAATGAGGAGTGAACTCTTCCACCTCCTCTAGGTGAAAACAATTAGCAAAACCAGAAGGCTAATGCTATGCAAATTGCCTCCATGGAAGAGTGGTTCATTTGCAATTCTTTCTCAAAACACCTTTGTTAAAGAGATCTAGAAAACAAGGTCTTCCCCTACTGTACAGTCTTTGGAGAAACACGTCTTTTTCTTGTTCATGCTAATATTCTTCCTACTATCTCTGGAACACTTCCACTGCAGAGCTCTTACCAACTGAGAGATTTCATGATTATTTCAATGCAACATATACTGTCCACCCTTTTGAATATATCATTATAATCTATGAAGCAACCTTCAGACATGATGGTCAGACCACTCTGCCAAATGAAATTACACTCCACAGCAGAACAAGTTTTGAAGCATAAGGTGAAAGAGCTGCACAGAAAATCTTGTTTCAGCAATGATTTACAGTGGCAGGTAAGGGGTGGCAGGTAGACTCTGAAGAAAAAAGTGTTTAAACAGAAGCTATTTGATGGCATCACTGCTACAGCTAAAGAGCATCCTTTAGTACCGTCTGCACCCCCTTCCAAAATCTGCATTGTGTTATCCTCTTGAAATGAAAGCCACTAATAACTCCAAAAAGCAAATCATAAATGCATTTTGCTGTGATCCTGCTAGGTGGTCTTTGAAACCTGCGCTCAGCAGCCCTTCCAAAATTTGTAGCTATGCTGACCCCAAAATGAAGGCTGCTTTTCTAAAATATAACATCCTCACTCTTTGTCTCCTCTTATCACCATTTATGAATGCCCTGACAATCATATTTAATTAAGAACGAACAGTAACAAGAGCTGGCTAATTTGTCCTCATCTCCTTCACTTCGAACACTGCAGGACATGGATCCAAGTGATCACTCTTTTCCAGTGTGTGTCAAAAACAAAAGGGAAAAGAACCCCACACACTCAAAACCAGCATGAACTGTCCTGGCTTGGCTTATCTATGTGCTAGTTTCTTCAATATTTTATACTAACTAGACCCTTCTATAGAATATTCTTGAAAAAAATGGAAACCATGGTTCTGTAGTACATAACACTGAAGAACCAGAGTCCCACGGGCTCCACCTGTATCAAATAGTCACTACGGCCACAGAAGTGAACTAGGAAATACCGTCCCTGGTCAACATTTGGGACAGAAATTTAACTCAGATGCATTTGTTAGAAAAGACAGCAAGAGAAATTCTCCCCATGCAGCACCATCCAGTCCAGTTTGCAGTGAATTCCCAACATCCCGTTTGCCATAGAAACTTATTCTACGTGCACGTCTACTGGGAAGCGCACGTACACAAACCTGCACACATATCAATGAACAGCCCTTCCCTGTCTGTGCTGCAGTGAGAGGGTCCTCACCTTCGTCTTGCTGCAAAGGTTTCCCTGGAGCAGAACCATCCGCCCAAACACTCTCTGCAGGCTCGGTGGGGTGGGATGTTCGTCACACCCTCTGCTCCCCTGTGCACGTTAATGGTGCTGTGCTTGGCTGAAGAGGACACCCCCTTCCACTCTGTGTGATTTACCTCTGCCCATCACTGGTGCTAAACTTTTTATTGAGCTGCGGGTGTGCATGGGAAACATTTTGGGAATTTTGAGGCACTTTGAAAGTGTTTAGAGCCCATTTCACAATCCTGCTGGTGCCATCTACTGCTGAATTTTGTCTCCAACAGAATCTGCCTTCAGGAGAGGAGCTGGGGGTCCTGCTTGCTCCTGAGAGCAGTGTAACTAACAGCCCCTCTTCATCATTTCTAACACTCAAACAGAACTGCAGCACAAATTGCACTCGTGCACCCCACTACCTGGCAGAAGCCAAGCACCTCTGGGAACAGACCCTGAAGCACTGGTTATGTCCAGGTAGTTAAAGCAGGTAAAAGTCTTCCAGATGTGAAAATACTGATTCACAAAACCAACACTGATGGAAGAATTGCCCATAGATCAGACATATAAGACCAGTTCTTCCCTCTCTAGGATGTCTGCGCTCTTCTTGCACTGTTCTTCATGTTCTCAATCTGTTAAAAACATCAGTTGGTCTGTTAGAGAACTCTATTAATCTGTTAAAAATATCAGTTTTGAGAAATCAATTTTTTCACAGCCAGCCAGAATGCCAGGTCTCCTCTGAGTCAGGTCACTGCACTTCGGCCATTACAACACACCCCTGTGTGCAAGGGACAGGACAGTTCCAGTCAGCCACCTTGGTGACGTCCAGCTACTGGACTCTGGCCCAGGACAGTAAGGGGTTGGTGCTGGAACCCAGGACAAGAGACAGCGTTTACAGAACTCCTGCTGTCACATCTGAAGCTGAACAAAAGTCACAGATTACACCATGAACTAAGGCATAAACAGTTCCAGAGACAACTCCCGCTGCTCCCTAGCACTTGCAGCATAAGCCAGAAGGGCTTACTTACAGCTTTCCTGTCCTCCCACCTACATGTGCTCCTCATCTCTCAGTTCACAGGGAGGGAAGCTGTCAGAATACCAGAAAACTTCTGTCCTAGCTGCTTCTAGACTTCCACCGCATCTGTAGCTCCCAGGGAAGAGCACAATCCTGCAGGAAATGGATTGGAGGGGAAAAGTATTACATTTACAACTTAAATGCCACCTATCCTCTTTGAGGAGCCACGCAGTGTCCCTAGTGAATCTGTTCGGTGAGCCACGAGCACAGGAAGACCAGCGGGATCAAACCAGAGTTAGTTCATCCTTTTGCCTCTTAAATTCGCAGTCTGTCTTTGGGTGTTTTGGATGGAGCACACTACAGAAAACCAGATGGAGCTTTGATTGTTTTATGAACAAGATTAAAATAGCAGGGAACGAGATTAGACCTCTTGGGCGGGAAGACCTTACATCTCATGTATAACCAGAAATGGCTTTATAAGCCTTCTTGCTGAATGGAAAGGTTCCTGTTTGCTTTCTCCTCAATGCTCCAATAATCTTTCCCCAGACAAATAGAAACACGCCACCCTCCAAGACATGTTCTTCCTGAGGCCTCAATGTGCACTAAAAGGACTAACCCAAACCCACCTGAAGCGCAGGTGGCTGCTGAAATGCTTGCACCAGCCAACAGCACAACTGCTCCAGGTCCTTCCGACTGGCTGGAAGCTAAATTGCCAGTAATGCTTATGGCGAATTTACTTGAAAAGGAAGCCCTTAATGTCTGTCACTGGAGAGACAGAGAACCCGCACATCCTAAGAGAAGACTTTTCATATCTTGTTTGCCTGTGTTTATAGATACACTTTGCAGGAGAAAGAGAGCAAAGTGTGAAGAAGAGCTGTCTGGCAGGCCAGCATGCTTGGGGCGCAGACAGGAAAGGATGCTCTGCTGCAGGACCTTTCTAGCGTGAGGCAAGCGGGGACACAGGCAGTGCCCTAACCCGGCTGAAACTCCCAGGCTGCTTCAGTTTGGGTTGAGCCCAGCAGTCTCCACCTTCCACCCTCAACCGTTGGCTGCTTCTCCTTATCTGCTCTCACCAGCAAAGGAACAAAGGGGAGCTGAGACACTGTGGCTCTGATGCCACAAATGTGTACTGCCAATATTTGTATCTTATACATTTAAATAATCTTGCTTTGCCCGGGGCTCTGCAAACACTGCTTTTCACAACAAGCAGGTGAAATTGGAACAGCCAAAATAAATTATATGTTGTTGACAAAGCCACCCACCATGGGCTGGTTCAGGTGGGCTGAATGATGCCGAGAACTTAATTGTCTATGAACTAAACAGCAGATAATTGAGGCTCCTTAAATTAATTTCAGAACAACAAAGAAGTTCAGCTTCCAAACAAAATCCCGGAGTTTTCAGCAACTTCGCGGCGGATACACCCTCTAGTGGCAACCAGGCTTTTCTCTGACTGGAGTGTCAAACCAGAGGTGAGCTTTTCCTTTTTCCTACCAACACCTCTCTGCCCCTGGGGATCAGGCTTACACCATTCCAGGAGGAACATTCCTAATGCGCTGTAGTTCACATACAGCTTTTGTTATACTGCTCTAGATTAGTTTTGCTAGTGAATATCAACAAAAAACACAAGCAGGCAACTTGGAGAAAAAGGCTCAAACCCAGAAATAAATGAAAAAGGATTGTTTTGCTGCACAGCACTGGGGCTATTCCAGCCCAGTAGGAAGTAGCCCTTATAAGTCAGCTGTGCCATGTATCGAACTTGGTCTCATTTTTAGTTCTCCTGAACTATGCAAGAGCTGTATTTATTACTCTGTAACATCACAGTCCAGTGCTGAACCAAATGCAACATCACAGCCAGGTCGTTTCATTAGAACAAAACCTAAACTTGCAGCCAGAACTCCCTTCCTCCCCATCTGACCCAAACCCGTACACTGTGGCACCCCTCTGAAGCAAGTCACGCTTGCTGTTTGAAGAGGGAGATCATTGGTTTTAGAAGGCAATGAGAGTCTTTGGTACATTCACCACCAGCAGCATTCCTATCCAAATGAATAGCCCAAACCTCCAGGCTAATAACAGTGATGTTTCTAAGAGTCTACCCTTTTGTGAATTTAAGGCTTTATCTTTATTTTCCTCTCCCTTTCTATCATGTCCATACCATCTTCCATACAAGAATGTTTATAAACTATTTTCTAATTGAGCTTATGAGATTTTTTTTAAAGAGCAATCTGGTTTTCTAGGCTTCATACATTGATCCCAGAAAGACAGTCTTTGTAGGGATAGTTTTTGCATGGAAGGGAGTAGATTCCCTCAGAACCTACAACACTATAGAAGCCCCTCAGAAAAATTCCTTTACTCACTCCACAGCTTGCTCAACAGACAAAGCTCACAGCAGAAATCAGCACAGTACAGCCAGTCCCCACTTTCCTGCTTAGGAAAGTGTCTCCCCTGCAGCCTTCCTCCTGTCCCCATCCCTGGCTGACCCTGCTTCTGGCTTCCTGGGCAGCCAAAGAAACTGCTCTTCAGGGTCCCAGTTTCCCAAAGCCTCTGTTGTGACCTCTGAAAAAAATCTAATCTCCTGATGGTGCTCTTATTTCTGGGCAGCCCTCCAGGAATGTTTATACGGTGTGATCTTTGTGTATCAGGGACGTAGTTTGTAACCTCAACATCCAGCATGACCAGAGGACATTGCACAGCCAGTCTGCTTAGTATAGAGGTACCAGGGCTACCCAGGAAGAAATGACATGTACAGGGACAAATCTGAAACACTACAGGACTTCGAAAAAGAAAAAAAAAAAGAAACTGTCAGCATTTCTTAAGTTTCACTGTCCTATCCAAGCTTTGGTTGCTCTTTTCGAGGCAGATCTTATCTTGCAAACCACATGCTTTCACTCAAGGACAGAGTCATATGCCTGACGAATGAGGCATGCCTTGTATTGAGGCTTGAAAGCCAAATCACTCAGGTTATCCGGGCTGTGGGATGATGACAGCTTCCAGAGAGAAGAACTGTCCTGCGTCCATGCTAGTTATCAGAACACCAGAGCTGTAAACTTCAGCCCTCTATTTGATCAGAGCATCTTGACGTTAACATGCAAGGAGTCGGTTGGTCTCCAAGGCGTGCAGAACGAAAACATAATGAGTTTTTAAGCTCAAACCACAAACTCTGAATTATACTCCACCTGCATTTCATAAACAGGATTATGCTGTACTAGCCTATTTTGAAATATGACCACTTCTCATATGGCTGGGCTGCCTCAGTTGTGCCTCCGGCCTTGGACGTCTGCCTCCATGGGCTCTTGCTAGTTTGTTCCACCTTCATCATCAACTCACATAAAAGAGTGGTCATTAGGTTTCTGGTGAGTTTTCTTTCTGCTGTGCAAGAGTATCGCAAAGGTTCCTAACAGAGGTTTTTACCAGTATCAGTTTCTACTTTGGGTTTGGGAATAAATAATTGAGAAGGAAACCTCCTCGATTGGAGTTGGTTTATTCCGCTGTGTAGGACATCTTTCATTTGAAGAAAACCTTTCCATCTGAAACAAGTGGCACTTTGCAGCCCTTCAGAGTTGGGCACCATTTTGCCACGTTATATTATTTGACAAAGACAGTGAGTAAAATGCTTACTAATTGCTACAAGATTTAAAAAGGAAGAGAACAGACCTGCTGGATAGGGTTCCCCTGAAGCATTTTTGCTCAGAATGGCACAGTAGTGGGAAAACAACGCAAAATGTGCCCTGCTCACCAAACACCAAATTGCTGGGATCATTTTCTAACCGTGAAAAAAAGAAAAATATATAAAGGTATTTATGACATTTTTCATTGTTTCAATAGATCTAAGCCTCTAATTACCCAAACTATTTATGGGAGGGCTTTGATGAAGTGCATTAGCTCACTGTTTCCTCAGGTCTCAACAGCTATAGGGTTTGTTTCAGTAGTCCCGGATAGTTCTCTCATTTTACATGTCCCCTTGCTCCATTAACCTGTTTGCATTCAGAGATCTATTTAAAGACGTTTGTAGCATTTACACCGGCCTAATGCTACTGATAGAGAAATTACTTGAGCCTGTTTCAGTCAGCTTGACAACAGAATATTGTGTTTTCAGAAGCAACTATTACCATGCAGGATCCTTCTTAAAATCCTGATTTTTTAACATGCTCCCCTCAAATTTCCATTCATCTCAACTGGCAGTTTAGTAACCAAATCAGTAACCTAATTCAAAGTGGGTCTAAACAGATCCTGAAAGTGGACACCCTTAAATGGATACAGGTCCTTTGGAAACCAGTTTTCTAGACAGATTTTTCTGTCTAAAGAGAACTGAGTCCAACCCAGAGCTGGTGGTTCCAGCTTTGGACTTCAAGTGCTTCATGTGTCTCTCACCACCAGACTGCAAGTGCCTCACGAGCCTGTCTAGCTTCATTGCGAGGTGTGGTGGGTGGCTGGGAGTGAGGGATGTAGGACAACAGGCAATCCACACTGCCTGACCTGGAGGCCACAGGGTGGATATATGTAAAATACAGGCATCGTAAGCAAGGTCAATAAAGGCTTAGGGTAGCTACTGAGCTGTGCCTCTGGTTAAAATACAAACTCTGTGTCATGAATTAGGTTCTAACCAGAATAAACCAGTAATCAGATTTTCAGAGATGGGGATCTATTCCATACGGTGCTAAGCGCTCTGGCCTTGATCAAGCAGATACTTCTGAACAACTTTAAATCAACTGGAACAGTTCCTGGATAGACCAAAACCTCATTTATGTGCATCTGAAAAATCATTGCAACTGCATCAGCTGGTTTAATAAAAAACATTGACTCTACCTACCAACTCTGACTTGCTGCTGTCCTTAGACCGTCATGGCTATATTGCTGCTCCCACTGTAACCCAGTAGGGCATGTATATCTGCAATCATATGGATGCTGATTAGGTGACTCATTGACCACTAACACCCATCATTTGGATAAAACACACCTACATAATCCTGTGATTTAAACTGTTTGAAGGGACAGGTCTGACAGAACAGAGTAAAGAGTTCTTCCCAGCAGAAACAGCATGGTCCTCCTTCACTCCTTCCCCGAGAGCCTGCTGGATTCCTGGACCCTGCTCCCAGCAAACCTCTAGGAAGCCAAGAAGTGTCTCATATCCTGCTAGTCCTGGTCCATGCAAAGGGTGCTTGAATCCTGCAGCTCTCAGTGATGCTGCTGGCTCTGGCGGTGGGGCCCAATAGATATCCCTCCCACTCAGACGAAGAGGAATCTGTTTTTCATGAGTTTCCAGTTTACCTAGGAAATGAGCTAAACCAAAATCAACTCTCTGCTGCGCGCATTCAAGGGTTGTTAAGGCTGCAAAGTCAAATATTCAAAATTAGTAAGGAACAGTATTATGGTTTGTAGGAGCATTTTGATCTGCTCTCTGTGCACACGTGCTGTACATGCAAGATCACAGGACACCTGCCCTACTGGTGCCCAAGACAGAATTGCTCTGGGGTTTCATCGGGGCTGAACATCAAAGCAAGAAGCCGTCTGTCAGAACTCTGCTTCGTTTGCTGAGGAAAGGACAGCTCTGTGGATAACCAGTTCCAGAAAACTGATTCTACCCCTGTCACTGCCAGTGATTCCCTTTGAGCAAAGCAATTTGCTTAAACCAAACTTTTTTTTTTTAAAGTGATCATCCATTATGTTGCTTCTTTTCAGGGACACAACACACAATCTGTGTGCTAATTTGCTTGAGGCCAAGACTAATACAGATAAAATCAGCAGCAATTGCATAAACAAAATGGTTAGTTGTAGCCCAGAGATAGGGAGGAGCTATTCTTTTAAGGAGCAGTAGTTTGATATCTCCTCAGAGCACTGGATAAGAGAGAAGAGGACCACAGAGTCGTAAGTCTGACAAGATCAGCATTTTAGAACTGGTGTTTTCCTACTTCAGTGAAGAAAAATTATGGTACATATAAGAACAGGAATCGTTGTTACAATGGTCTCCACAGGAGGAAATGAGTGCAACTCTAACATGGGGACACACGTGCACCCATTTCTGCTAAGTTAGGCAAATACTTCTTTGAAGAAGTACTTCTAAAATTGACAACGGCAAGGGAAAAAATCAGCAAATCTGTTATTTTTGCAAACTGAGAAACTTTTGTCTTTGTTCACCAGAGTATGAAAAAATGTGTGTTCCTGGTTGGGTGGACATATCTATCCTTAAGAGGAGTATTCTTCATGCCAGAAGACCCAGGACTCAGAGAATTCTTACTGCCAAACTCCAAAATGATTATTTGCATTTTTAAGACCTGGAGCAGTCAGGGCTCGTTGTAGAGCTGGCAGCTGATTGTGCTTGGAACCAGGTCACTAAAGGACCTTCTCCCTGGACTAAAGAAATCATTTTTGTGGATCCTTTATTTTCATTGTTGTTCTGATCCAGTCAAAGGCACTGCAGCCAACTTAAAAAGGCATAACTCGCCTACTGGGTTTGGCAAGGGTGATCGTTTAAGGTTTTAAAATCACATTTTACTTAGTTTAACTTACTTAAGTTTGCATTTATGTTTTGTTCATGTTTTGAAGACCTGGACAGTTTTTCAAAGAACACTTCTAAGTTATCACCATTTTTATTCCTACTAGCAGTCATCAGCCTCAGGGGAAATAACAAGCCATTCTTTTGTGCAGAACTGTAATGCAAAATAGCATTCTGTGAAATACAGCTCACCATGATCTGAGAATTATTAGCAGGGGCATATCCTTCAATAACTTTGAAAAATGAACAAACTTACAACAGCTGGGAAAGTTTTTAACATACAGCTGCTATGGTAAATTTGCTGGAATTCATGATTCACAACTGAATTGTAGAGACTGGATGAGATTTAAACATTTTCTACAATAGATCTGTCATATTGAGATATTTTGGATTCTCACATTGGCTTTTACACAATGTTAGGACTGTCATATATAATCTAATTGCTTTATTGGCCAGTGAAAGGAAATTGTGAATTACTTTCATAAACCCTTGTTTTAATTAAGTTTCCACTTGCTCATTATAATAACAGACAGTTCCCAAAGACTTTAAAAATTGGTAGTTGTTTCCTTCACCCTCCGAATCTATGCAATCCCATCACATATGTTACTTCAAGTCATCTGGTAGAAGCAAGAGTGCAGGCCAAATACAGGCTGACAGAACGAGGACTACACTACAGGTAAGACTATACCTGGTTCAAGCTGTATTCTCTTTGCACAGATCTGGAAGGGTCTTCCAGTTTACAGCCAAATTCTACGCAATTGTAAAACCCACACCACTTGCAGCAACATCAATACCTTGCAGGTGCATCCCTGAGGTCAAAGAAGTCCTTTCCTTTTTCAGAGCTCTATGGAAATGGATTTGATGTGCAGCCAAAGCTATAACTTCAGCAAACCCATGGGTTAGGAGGTGGGTAAACTGCACAGCTGAAAAAGGGCACTGACAGGATGCGGCTCTCAGTGTGTCACCTTCAGCCCTTGCAGATCCTCATCTTCTTCCCCATTCTCACAGTTCTGGGGCTCAGGGGATTGTCTGGTGGAGCCGCAACAGCAACAAACGGAAGAACCATAACAGTGATGGGACAAGAAATGCACAGAAAAGAAGAAGAACACTTCAAAAGGGAAATGTAAATGATGAGCAAATAAATAAGGACGAAACGGACTGGTTTAGTGACAAACTTGTTGATGTACTGCAGATTAGAGAAGTTGCTATGAACTGCTCTGAGAAGCATTTTGCTGACATAGTCAGTGATTCTCCTCTTTCCCCCCTTATTTCTACAGGGAGAGTTTTGCAATCCTTGAAGCTTGCGTGTTTCCTCGATTTATGGCTCCAGAAGCAATCGAATCCGCAGTGCCTTCTATGTTGGCTCAGAGCAATGCTACAGAGCTCCCCATGGCCCAGAGACATACACATGCGCTAACCCTGGCTGAACCCTTCTACCATTAGTCTTGATAATTGATGGAACCCAGGGAGAAATGACTGCAGTTTAATAACATTCGATGGTTTCTGGGTGACTAGTGGTGTGTGACTAAAGCAACATTTAGGTTAGGCATTACCCAATGCTTTTCAATGGAGGCCACAAGGGTAAAGGCAAGCAGGAAATGTGGAGGAAGAAGGTCTCAAAAAAGTGGAAAATAATTTCTCCATACTCCTATTCTGAGACTCTTCCTTATGAACATGACATTTTCTGACCTGCTGATGTGGCAGATGATGGGCTTTGGGGAGTGTTCCTCAGGTATAAAATCACTGATTAAAACTTGCATAAATAAGACAAGCAATTTTACATTATTTTCCCAGGTACAGCAGGATTTAAAACTTCTTGCCTCATTTTCTGCTGACATGAGAGCAGAAGTAGATCCAACAACAATTATGGAAAATCTTAAGGAAACAGATTTATTAAGATCCATTATGCTAGTGACCTGTTTGTAACATCTTGCAGGACCAGAGCTCAATCATGTGAATATCCACCCCACCACCACCCCCCAAAGCCTCAAATATACCTAAGGAAAATGATACTACTTTTTAACTTTGCACTGCCATTATTCATATCTGCCATGTGTAGATATAAGTGCAACACTGTCCATGAGCACACATTTCACTCAAATCTTGCAGAGCCGATCTATTTTTAGTGATCTGAATACTCTTCTTTAGCCTACTGATATTACTAACATGGCATTGCTATCTTTCATCAGCATAGTGAGAAGCTCAGGCTAGCTCTCCTCTAGAAAAGGTTTTTCCCTCTAGCTGTAGCTGTAGCTGTAAGGTCCCTAGAATAAACGCCACTCACCTGGCCTGCTCAACTCTTTAACCAGTATAGTATGTACCAAGCTAAATAAAACTAGCTGTCTTTTTTTCTGGAATAACCATGTGCTAATGGTATAGAAAGAAAAAACCCCACAATTTGCACTGACAAATTCCCAAGAGATGCTCCCTCCATGGGCACATTTCCATCCTACTAGGAATGGAAAAAAATGCCCGTTTTCCTACGGGAAAATTTTCCTCATCCAGAAATGATCTGTTTCCAGAAGGGAATGTCAAAGGCACCACAACCTGCAACTTTGTAATACGAAAAAGCCCAGATGAATATTCTGCACCAAATACACAAAGTCTGTATATTTCAGCTAAAGGAAAATCACCAGTGTTGGATAGTTGTTAAGGACCATTAACATACAGGTTATACCTTCTGCTAACCAACCACCATAAGATATCGATACCTACACAGTTTAAAGCAATCCACCGCATCCGTTCAGTCCTCTTCCGTCTCCTACAGCTATATAATAGACATTTGGTCCAGAAAGTTGGTGGAAGAACTCATGTACTGGAAGCTATAAAACATGCAGCTCACAGCACCCAGGAAATACCTACATAACACTTTTGGTAGCAGAGGTCAGAACTAGATAGCTCATAAGAACAGGGCAGAAGATATCATCAGCTTCCTCATTTCCACCAATGCTGGAGAATGGTTTTCCCCTTTCAACCTGAAGAAATATGTCTTCGTGGAAAGCAAAATATAGCATCATAGGAAATGTCAGAAGATCTCACGGTCAATATATTACCATGAACTATGGTGAAGGGAGTGGTGGTGTAGAATGGTACTCATGGCCAAATTTTCAGGAGCTCAGCAGGCAAAATGTTGAGCTGCTTTAGGAATCAGACTGCTGCTTCTGGAGTCTAGCTGGGAGGTGACTTCTTTTTGAAATCTGGCTGTAATAATGCACAAAACAATGTTCTAGTAAAAGAGCCACTGTTAGCTGCATGTTTAATTTATGTGTATTTAATCATCCATGATAATACAGTAAGTCTTGTTGAGTACAAGATGTGAGATCAGACTGCTGCCCATATGTAGCGAACAAATTCCTATTAACCACAGCAACACATATGCCTAACTTGGCCAAACCTTTTAGCCAAAATCTGGGACTTGCTAACGTATCAATATGGAAGACATATGTTCTTCAGGACATAATTATGACGCTTTCATCATATTACTTGTGCAGTCCCGTTTATGGAGTAAAGCAGCTTAGCAGGGCTTGTTTGGATGGATGGAAAAAGCATGAATCATAAGTGAAATTCCCATGGCTCTTGTTTGATAGGCACCTAGTTACCCTGGGCAATGCGCGTTAACAGAGCTAAGCGCTTAGTCACGATGAGCAAGACTTTCCGTGTTGTGTCCCATCTGGAAACACAGGTGACACAACTTGCCTGTCACAGACTTGCTGTCTTTATTACATTTGATTTAACCAGAGAAATGAGAGCTTCTATAAAACAGCTGTTATAAAAACACTTGTATACATTTCACTTGACAATTATGAGACTTCCTTACATTATTTCAACGGTTGCAGCAAGCACTTCTCAGGCAAAGCAATTAATTAAATTAATGGTTTAAAATACATGGGTGCTGTGCCTTGATTTTCAAAATTCCTTCTTTAATCTGTTTATAGGCTGAACATTATAGTGCTGGAACAACAGATTCCCTGGATAGTACCGCCAACGTATATTCATTTCCAGGAAATCTCTAACGCCATTTCCTTGAACCAGCATTGCTCCTCCAACCTGAAATCCAAAGGACCATTCCTCACAAAGAGCTGTTAATTCTGAAGTGCTTACAGATACCCCCTGTAATTCCCATCACCTCAGTTAAGCACGGCCCTCACATTCCATGTCACACTTGTGGTTTGAGAAACACGAGCAGTGCAGAGCGTTAATTTGGTATTAACTCTGACAAAAAACCTAAATTAACAGTGTGGGTACTGCTGACTGCTTTGTAAGAAAGGTGGGAGATTACAGGTAGTCCAGCCCAGCACTGTGGACCTTCCGCTCCTCTATGCAGGATTTGCCGCATAAAATTTAAAGACCAGATGGGATCCCCGAACTTCAGCCTGTATTCAGCAGGAATGTATCTACCAAAGGTCCTTCTTGCCGAAAGGCGCAGACATATAAAAACGTTGATTTTTCAGTATCCTTCACTGTAGATGCTCAGCCGATGCCTGGGTTAAGACTGGATGGGAAATGAGACTGTTGTTTGTGCTCTCCTCACTGCGGGTGCCTTGGCAGGAGGGCTTGCAGGCAACCACAGTTCATCCTCCAGCACCATCCCAGAGCTGACACCGTGGGCAGCTCAGGGCGGAGCACCCGGGCACGCTGGGTGGGACAAGCCAGATTTAGGCGTGGATGCAATGTATTTTACGCAATATGTTAACATGGCATTAACGGAACTGCTAATCCAGAAACTTCCTCTAGCTCAGCCAATGGCTTCTCCGTGCACTAAAGAGACCTGCTGAGAGTCAGAGCTGACGAGCCAATGGATCTGTGCTGCAGGTTCACCCCTCTAACCTCTGCCACTTTGGGTAGCTCCGTGCAATCCCCAGCTTCCCAGCACTCGTGTGCCCTTGAAACTGACACATCTCCTCACCCTGCTAGCATTTCTTGTTGGAGGTTCGGTGCAGTAAGCTTTTAAGCTCGAGGGGTTTCGCCGGTGCAGCAGAGAGGAGTAGCCGTACAGCCATGAAAATACTTGGCGTTTGCTCAGGTGTCCAGTCCACCTTCAGCTCCTTCGCCGAGGTTGGAAACACCCTGAACACAACAGGGTTAAAACCAATCTGACAAATGAGGCAAAGCATGGAAAATATGAAGACAGCTATTTGGTAGCACATCTGAACCCTAGCACAGCAATACCATCTGCAATCACTTAGAGCCGCCCCAGTAAAGCGCAGCCCGGAATGCCTGGCTAATAAAGCGTCAGCAGCAGGGGGATTACGAGGGAGATTTTACAAGAGTGCATGAGTTTAGTTGCTGCTGGAGACATCCGATACACTCTGTGTTTGATTCCAGGCTTTGAGACGGCAATGAAATAAGCCCGCGGACGTGTGTTGAAAAGCGTTTTAAAGTGAACACTTCTATCCCACGTACCTGCAGGAGTCCCGGCAACGCCGCATCTCGGCGCCTGGCTTACCAGATGGCTCTGAGGCAGGGCGCTGTGAGCATCTTGTGCTTTCAAGAGCAGCAGAGGTAGGCAGAAAGGCTTGGCTCCCCGGCTCCCGGGATGACAGTCCTAAGGGAAGACCTGGCATTAATGTCCTGATGGGACATGCAGCTTTTCCTGCTCTCCCCCTTAAAGTTTGTGTACAATAGAGTATAAACAATTAAGTTTGGGCCAAAACTTGCCAGAGCTATGGGGAGGTAAGAGCTGAGGATTTTTCTCAGGCTCATTTTAATTTTTAAATAATGGTCTTAATAGACGTAGGATTGCTATTTAAATCCAAATTAGATGAAGCATGAGTAAACATACCGGAGTGAACACATCAACCCTGGAATGCTCGATATTAAAGAAACAAATGCTGCTTTTTCGATCTGCAAGTGATGAACTTCCCAGCTACATTTTCAAATGTGTTTTCCTTTTATGAAGTGGACTTTCCAGGAGGCAATTAGAATGATCCGGGCTAAAACAAAGAGCAAAATATTTCCCCTTCATTGTCTAAGGCAACATAAATAGTACCGAGCTTATTACTCCCTTAGTAAGTGAAAAGAAAAAACATCTTGTGCTTTGTTTCTGCATCTGACGCATAGATGTAAAATGGGTAATAACCTCAGCCACAGCTATGTCACTTATGACAAAGCTGACCCACGGCTCCAGTGGAATCACCCACATGATAAAGCTTTGGATGTGCTGAAGTGTTCGCAGGATGAAGCTCCTCACCACCTATATATCAGGCTGCAGCTTGGCAGTTCATCAGGCTGACGGCCAGCCCAGCAGCCAAGTGCCCTGTTGAAGATGTGAGGGACTATGAAAGCAGAAAAGGAATGGGGAAAAGGAATGCACTTGCCCAACCTAAGAAAAGTAATTGGGAGATAATTGTTCACTCTGGATATTCATCAAGCCTGGAGGCTAAATTCTGGCCCCACGGGAGCTGGTGGCAAACCTCCATTGATTTCAGTAAGGTCAGGATTTTCACTAGTGATGTATTGGAATGAAGTAACATGACATTTAACAATCAGTTTTAGTAGTTGGAAGTGCTATTCATTGCAGAGGTAAAGCATGTTTGATTTTATGTGACAGTGTACCTTTACAAACAGGCAACCTGCAAAGCAACAGTATAAATGCAGAACTTAAATTACATTATGATGAGGAATGACAGCAGGGAATGAAACCAAAGAAATGTTCCCTTTCATTTGTCTCATGCTTTCAAAGTCAACAGTTATGAAGACAGTGGTAACCGGTAAATGTAAATCACCTTCCCTCAACTTCAGAGCTGTTTGCAGTTTCTTTCATTTCTGGCAAAACACAAGGGCTTTGTTTTTCAATACGAGCTATGGAATTTTCTGAGCAATCACGATAATCCACCAACACATGTGAGTTGTTCATGGGCTGTTGCAGGACAAGGAAGGAAAACCAGGTCTCCTCTCCAAACACGTTTGGCTGAATATATACATTAATAATAGCAATAATAATATCTTCGTAAACTCTGTTGTTAACTCTGCCATTGATAATCATTTCCATTTCCAGCTCCAAGTAAAAATGACACCAGGAAAATTGTACAGTAGGTCTTGGGACAACTTAAACATTTTTCAGACCTTCACAAAAACATCGCTTGCTTCCTGTAAAAAATCAGATCTCTGTGGTATGAGATGTTCTGCTATCATGAACAAAAAATATTCTCTAAAGGCATAAAGGCATATTTACAAATAGGCAATAATTTTTATTGTAATAACTTGTTTCCTGATTTCTGATTTGATTTTCCATTGCTCGTTTTTGTTCTAGGTTGGGTTTTTTTTTTTTTTTTTTGTTTGTTTTTTTTAAGAGTGTGTATCTGTCATTAAAAGTGTGACTGCAGGAAGAAGACTGGAAGGTAGCTCCATTTGACCTCCCCAGCCACTGAACCGGGACCAGAAACGTTTATCCTATAGCAGTAGATAAACTCGCCCATTTCTCCATTGCTCAGGGGTAGGTGCTGGTTTGGTTTTGAAGCTTTTCAGTAGATTCTTTGTCCAAACACCATCAGCCATGCAGAGTTCTGGCTGCTCACTGCCTGCCAGGCTCAGCATTAGCTCTCCAAAGCAGCGCTTGCTTGATTACAGCAGCAAGACGGCACAGCACAGACCCAACCAGATCACAAACAATGCTTTGGCCATTTGGGAAGTTCAAAGCCCATTTTTTCTTGCCTACTGAAAACCACGGCTTTAAATCAGAGAACTTGATCTGGAAGCTCACAGAGGATAATAGAGCTGATGAATAGGATTGGCCTATGGTGTTTTGAAGGGACTCTGTCAGTGCTGTGTGTGATAATTTCTTGGCAAGTTTTTGTTTGGATACCTTGCATGCTCTGGGAAAAACCCTGTCACAATAATGGGTGATGATCCTGGTTTTTCACATCTCTTAACTGAATGTTTTGGTAAATCAGATTCTAAAGAAACTTAATGAGGAAAGCCCTTCATTCTGCCTTAATTTTTAGAAGTCAGCAGCATTCCCAGTTTCCTTTTGCATGCCTGTTAGCTTGGTTTTTGTAACTCCACTATCATGCTTCTGCACGTTAAGCCATTCCCGATCATCCGTGCTGCATTTTGCATCAACACAAGACAAAGGATCCAGCCCTGGCAGAGGCTGAGGGCTTCCTCACTCTTAGTACGGACTCTCCCAGCCCAGCTGAGCTGTTCGTTGCCACTAAAAGCAGCCAGTGATTTCAGGGGATACAGCCCTAAAGCAAATCGATCTTTTAAATCATTCCTTCCTACCAAGCAGGAGCGATTCAAAGCAGTCACGGGTGTGCCCAGATTCATTCAACAGACCCATTCTTCGTCCTTTAGAATTGTCATTTTATGATTGTCCAGAAAAATTTATTGATTCTTTCAAAACGATGAGTAAAATAAAACCCTCGTTCAAATCAAATGAGTTTTAATAATCAGCGTAGCACTAGGCAGGCTGCAGCCCAATCCTGCCATCTTGACTCAAGTCCTGGGTTTGCATTAAAAAAAAAAAAAATCAACTCTGTCAATGGGTAAGTGACCCCTCCATAATTTAAATCATTAGAGCTGCTTGACATTTTCCCCTAAAACTGTTTTTATTTCTATTTAAAATGACCCTTTGGAAAACAGACAAAATTACATTTTGTGATGTGAAATAATAAAAAAGGATAAAAGAAGATAACAGTAAGACACAGCATTCCAAATCTCAGAAATTTTTTTGAAATATTGCAAATACTAGTTTTTTTCTAAACTCCACTGAATACAAGGAGTTTTAGGTTTTTCAAAACTCCCATAAAATTTTTGGTTTGAGAGTTGGTGGTATCAAAATATTAATATAATTTCATGTAATTGATTATATGTTCAGAAGGAAAGAGACCGGTGTTTGAATGCGCTGTAAAGGTGAAATTTTTCTTCTCTTAAACAGAAGGGAGAAAAGATGTTATCACAGAGGCTGCCTGGTCTGGGACTAGGGTCTGTTTGGGGTGCACGGCTTTTTATACCAGTCACTGGAGTTAATGGGGTGACTTGTAAGAGGGATGGGGGCACTTGGCTGCTGGATTTTGAAGCCGTATGCCGAACAGCCAGGACATTCACCCCCTGTTACGCCCCATCCATCTCCAGTGTCCAACCCTCACCCCAAATCCTGTCCCTGTGCCACTTTCTGTGCTTTTCCTTCGCACCTTTGGTCAGGCTCACAAGCTTCTTCAGATCTCCTAGCTCATCCCCCAGGTACAACATCCTGTCTGCTGTATTACTGGAAGGAGGCATCTACAGCTTCTTCATGGCTCAATCCTTTTGGAAGAGTTCCACACACACACACAACCCCTCTTCATTTTTCTTATCATCAGGAGTAAAAGCAAATCCAGCAGCACCTCAGCACTGCTCAAAGCAAATGTTTGCCAACCAAGACATTTCCTACCACGGGCTGGCAGACAGCCTTCACCGCTGTGTTGTGCAGTCCGTGCCGATAAGACTGACGCTGTTTGGGCCAAGGGGTAGCTCCATGCTTTCACCACTGACACCACTGAGCAATAGGGAAGCCCCTGCTTCCCATCCCCCAGAGACGTTCTGAGCATCCCAAGACATTTAGGGAGCATCTGTAACCTAACACAGATTTATCCGTAAAGTTTGGTGCGTAGCTCCCCACTGGCCAAGGAAAGACCGAACGCAAACCCAGCTTGATGCCAGAGCAAAGAGATTCAGATGAGCCCAGATTCCCGCAGCATGAAGCACCGGCACCATCAGGAGATGACACGGCAGCTTGCCGCGACTTTTCCTGTCTGATCAGACCATTTCTTAATCAGCAGAGACAGTGCTCGCTGTCAGAGAAATGTCGTACGAATCAGCTTTCATCTGCGGGGAACAGGTTCTGCTTTTGCAAAACGAATGGGTGTCCAGTTGTTTTCCATAGTCATCGCGCTGTACAGCACTTCCTTGCCATTCCCAGGCTCTCCTGGCCCTCGTGGCTGCAGAAGCTCAGCATGCAAATGCAAACGCAAACGAGGTTTCAGCAAGGGAAACCAAAGTTATCCAGGGCAAAATTACTCTTGTAAGTGAAAGCTGGATATTCAAGCACAGTGGGAAGGTTGTGACTATAAGCACCTGAATGAGCTTTTTCAATATTTCAATGATAGATGCGAAAAATACAACCTCTTATTTAAAAGAAAAGAGTTTTTCGAGTTACAGCTTTGGTAGTAGACGAGTAATAGGTGCCAATAATTTCCATAATAAACATCCTCCATTTAGAATTAGGAGTAGAAACTGCCAGGTTAATTAACATAAAATTAAGACATGATTTCTCAACTCCTCACGAGCTTTGTGTTTTGCTGCAATAGTTTATGAACCACGTTTGCCTCTAGTAAAGTGCATGTATTTGCATATCACGACCACAAGAGAGAGCTTTAGTGCTGGATGAGCGCGGCGGTGGCAGAGGGCTCAGCTGCTTCAGCAGCCCGGTGTGTTTAACCGGCACTTTTTGAGCGTGATGGGGATACCAAAGCAAAACATCTAATACGGACAGCAACAAAAGTCCCTACTTTCCAGAATACAGGTAACCTCCGCGTGTCTTGAAACACAATCATTTGAGAGGCGTATTTTCAAAGCTGTCACATGTAGAAGCTGCCACTGTCGCCCAGCAGAACAAGTTCCTCTGAAAACCTGATCCTAAACATTTACCTGCAGCCTCCAGAAGATGAGATTTGATGGGATATTTCCAAAAAGATGTGTCCCCCGTTTTAGCCCTGTCTTTACAGACTTCTATATAACCTTACATATAAAATCTGTACATAGCCATATATAAGTGTATAAATATATATACATGTATTTATGTATGTATATCCAATCTTTTCCCTACGCCACCCTTCTCTGCTTAAACAGCCTCCCAGTTTCTGGACTGCTAAGCAGCTAGTCTCATTCCATTCACATCCTTACCTAAGATTAATTTCTCCCTTGGTATCCATAAGGACTTTAATAATAATGATTATACTGCAGTCCAACCATCTCAAGCTCTCCACCCATCTCCTCCCTATTGTGTATTACCTTTCACTCATTTTCTCCCAGATAAAACAAACTCTGGAGGGCAGAGACCTGCTGGCTCTTCTAGTCTTCTTCTGGGTGTTGTAAAAGTAACAAGGCAATATCACACATAAAGCACCGTATTCAAATGATACTGAGTCACATGGAAATGAGGAAAAGCAGGTCATTCAGAGTTACCTCACCATGAAGTGTCTAGATGCATTGCATTCCTGCAGCTTCCCGGATATGGTATGTAATGAAAATGGTGAATAATCTTGTGTGTCTATTATACCTTTCATCCCAAAGAGCACTCAATTACTTTACTAATTGACTGTGCAAAGTGCCTACATGAGAACCTCTTTGCTCATCAGCAAAATGCAGCCAGAGTGCTGGCAGGAGCACAGGGCCAGCACCATTCCCAGAAAGTCTTGAGACAAAACAACGGGTTCTGGGGAAGACAGAACAGAGGAGGAAAATGAGAGATTCGGAGCTGACCTTTAACTTGATGTTTCTCCACCTTTGTCCAGTTTCAGCAGAACAACTGTTGGATTGTGTGCGAGATGTGCGTTTGCACGCAGTCACCATTAAACTGACCACATCTGCAGGAGCTGGTGTGATACTGGGAGTCACTCCTTCCCTTTGCACTGAAATAAGAGGTCTGGGCCTGATCCTGAAACAGGCTGAGCACTTACAATTCCCTTGAGTTCAGCAGGACCAGCCTTAACTGTAGCTCTTTAAATACAGCGCTACAGTGAGTATTGGCAAATGTTGCTGCTTGCTATGGCTATATATTCACTTGTTTTTAAAACATAGCCCCTGGATGTTTCTGAGTTACTTTTTTTTTTTTTTTGGTATCATTAACTATTTTTAACTATCACTTTAGAAAGCTTCCTTAAACTTGCAGTGACCTATTACACGTCTGGAAATACGAGAACACCAAAACCTTTCTCTACAAAGAACATTTTTTCAATACCAAAGTACTTGATGATGCAAGTGGTTTTACTATCTACCTTACAAACAGGGAAACTGAGGCACAGAAAGTGAAACAACATATACAAAGCCAATTATCTGCTAAAAGCAGACTGACCACCCAGGGTTGACACCAGCTTTTGAAAAGACCTGCTTCTTCCAAACCTGTAGAGTACCAGTGCCTGCTTCAGAAAGAGCCTCCGTCTGTTGCTCAAGGCCTGCTTACAGCCGCAGGATTTTAATAGTTAAAGGAATCTGTGCTCACAGACCTTACTGGAAGCACAGAGCCAGATATATTCTCTCATTTTATAACATGCATATGCATCTTCTAACAGGCACTGTCTATCTCTTCATCTGTACCACACTCATCAGATTACACTATCTGAAACTTCTTTTTCCCCCAAGAGATCATAAAAGTTTCAGCATTTACTCAAACTGTTTTGTCGTGTTTTCTATTTGACAGGCTGTGCAACGGCTCCAAAGATAACACAGCAGCTGCCAGTGCTTCTCATGTGTTGAGCTCAAATGTAGATGCCTGTCTACAATGGCATGTTTCCTCGGTAGTTTCAGATACTCTGAAACAGAATTTTCCAGTCTTCTCAAATATGTAAGATACGGGATGGCCAGCAGCTATTCAGGTTACACAACAGTGATATTTCTGAAAGCTGAGAAGAGCCAAAACAACAGTCCTTGTGGTGCACAGCAGAGCCCTCCTCCAGAGCACCGTTGGTTTCCTCAGCTCTACACTCTGTTCAAAGCCCTGAATTAGCTGTTGGTTGCCCCTACTCGCTGCTTTGTCTCCTTCCTTGCTCTCAAAGGCTACAGTTTTGTTCAATCCTATGGCTCTGGGTGCTGAGGCTTCAGCAGGAGACTTGCGGCCTCGAACCAAGGCTCTCCAGCAAAGTCTGTTTCCAAAAGTGCCTGGGAGTGGGATGCTCAGAGGGCGAGATGTCAAGAGCCAGAACTGCCTGGGTCATTTTGCCTGCTTCCCATTCCAGTATAACTGCCCAGTAATTTCTCCAGCTCCTGGAAGTCCTTCTGCCATTGCATGGGAAAGGGCTGTTTTCATTTATACATCTCTGGTGCAGGCAGTTCAGTGTGGAGGCAGAGGGCAGGGTGCAACAGTAATTTACACACTATAAACTTTTGTAGGTTTTATTCACCTCATTGGTCTGGTATTAAACAGCATCGCGTGGCGACTGTGTAAGCTGGGAGCAATGGTGCCGGCTGTCGACGCGAAGTTCACAGCTCCCTTCCCAGTCAGCTGTGGCAGAGCAGCAGGCAGCGGGGAGAGCTGCTGAACGGAGGAGAGCCTTGCGATGGAAAAGACGTGGGAGCAGTGCGTCCACCACATAATCAGTCTTATATATTTATTACTGTAATACTTAAACCTCTTCTAGGAGCTGGGCATATGTAGCTATCTATACACAAAGATGAAGTCCTTGCCAAAAAACAAAAGTATGCAGAATCCATCAGGAGTTGATGAAGGTAAAGAGCCCATTAGGATGCATAAGACAGCAACTTTTATGAAAAATATCGCAGCACAGGTCTTTCTTGATCAGTGCAAAACCACTTGGGAATAGCAGTATTTTGACCTTTGCAGGCTGTAGAGTGTGTTTGAAATGGAAGTCTAGAGAGGTGAGGAAAGTGTGATTCCGACTATTTATCCAAATCCCACAGGGTACACAGTGATTCACTTTCAGAGAATCCACGTCTTGATTATTTTGTGCCATGAATGACACACAGAGTTTAATAGCAAGGCCAAAAACCTAAAAGCAGCAGCAAAACAGGCTTTGTTAAGAGGCATCATCAGAGGAGCAAACCTGCGGAGGAGATGCAGAGCTTTACCATCTGCAAAAAAACCAATGCAAAGCTTTCTGCTGGAAAGGCTCCTGCTCCAGCAACTGCAGTTCCTGGTGGGGTCATTCCCCTCCGATTTCCCCTCCAGTTCCCATGGAGAAAGGTCCCAAGAAACACTGTCCTGACTCAGCTGGTTAGGACTGTCTGTGTGAGTTGCAGACGAGCTTTTCAGAATTGGATTTTGGCCAGTATCACAGGTAATGAGTTAAGCCATCAGCATAGGCTTTATGCTTTTTTAGCCTGTCCTATCCTTGCTAACACCAAAGGGTTCTTTGTGAGCCCTGAAGATATTCTTGCCTAGAAGAAATTGCAATGGATAAGTGTGGGTTTTCTTATTTTAGGCAAAGAAAGGGGAAATGTTGAAGCATTATTAACAGCCCAGCATTTTCTGGATCAGAAAACAACTCTAACATAGAACAGCTGGATCTGAAAACAAAGTCTTTTTAATGCTGCTGCATTGTTTCACCTGAGTAATAACATTCAGGGCTTTGATTCAAGACTTAATTTCTTATAGAAGATAAAAGAAACACACATACACAAACAACCCTATGGAAAGTTTTGCCTACAATAAGTGTCAAGCAGAAGGAATGTTATTGATTGCGATGGATTTTCACCCATAATGAATTTGGCCGGCTGGTCAAAAGACTAGTGGGTGTGGAAACGGGGAGGTGAAGTGGGGAATGACGTACGTAGCGGTTTATCTGGAGAGCGGAGCCGCAAAATGTTGTAGTTACACTTAAGTTTTATTAAAAATGCCATTCTAACGAGCCCTAGTGGCCCCAGCACATGGAAAGTGGCTTGCTGTGTTTTGAATGGCACTGAGTAACACCCCAGGGCCTTAAATCAGTTCAAGATGTGTTGGTGGCGTCTGATGTTAAGCATAGAAGGGAAATTCAAAGCAATATAGATTTAACCTAGGGACCCTTCTTTTGCCTGATGCTTATCAATAATACAAGCGTAAGTAAGAGCCAGAAGAAATTTGGTACTAAGGCAGAGTATTATATGAATGTGTGATTTTATTAGTAATATTTTTACTGTGAGGTTTGGATAACCAATCCAAGCAGCAAGACATTGAAATGTGGACAACAAAGAGGTAAAGTCAGATATTCCATCCTGTGTATTTCTACAGACACCACTTGAAGTACTATGCCCAGGGAAAATTAAACTGGGGAAAAAAAAGAAACAATTTTTTTTTACAAGATAAATGGAGGAAGAAGAAACATCGATGGAGTGAGTGGGCAGAGAAGTCCTGTTACATATCTCGAGTCAGAGAGGTGGTTGAGGGATTTGTTACTACAGCTGCTGGCCACAGAGAACACTAAAGACAAGGAAAAAAGGGAAAACTTGAAAATATTGCGAATCCAGACTATAAGGAACTCACATATTTCTTTGCATTTATATGCAATGCCTTGCTAAGAAATTTAAGAGGACTGCCCATGTCATGAAGGGTGGGTGGATGAGTCCCATGTCTTTAATCATAGGCTGTGCTTCTAAATCTTGTCATAACACTTCTATAAGAATGCCTCTGTTCTCCTGTTTTGATGGGACAGTGAAAATCATGGTTTCAGAGGTATTACTAATGCCAAGAAGGATTTGCCAAGTGTTTAAATTTCACATAAGTTGCACATATTTGCCACCTGCCAGAATCAAACCTTTGCATTCCAGGCTCTGGGATGAAAACCAGAAGACTGAGGTGCACCTCTAATGCCATATGGATGACACGATGAGCTTGGATGGTTTGATTTGTCAATGGCCACAATGGCAGCAGAAACTTGAAATCTGCTGAAACCCTGAATGTCCTTTACAGTCTATCTATGTGGTATGGAGACAGACAACCACTGAGTCACGAAGAGCAATCACTAATTTACAAGATGCAATTAGAAGGGAACCCCAACAGCCACCTAATGAAACGCCAAGGACTTGGCACAAATACCTCTGGTGATACAATGAAGAAGAAGTCTTAAACTTTTACCTTAAGCCCTGCTTGCTTCCTTCCCGCACTGACAGCTTTACCAACGATGTGACTTAGAGTGTCTAATTATAGGATAATTATTGTTGTCGCATTTGTAAAGGTCAGTCAGTAGAAGCCAGGACCCTAAGGGAATGGAGGCAAGAAAGGTAAAGAAGGAAATGGGAGGAGCAAGGTTCATGGACTTTTTGACCAAGTAGAAACACACAGAGAGAGAGATGGCCTTTCTCTGTAACTGGACCACAATTTGTAGTTGCATAACGTTAATGGTTTGTGCTCACGACTGAAGACCGATCCTCTCCTGGTATAAATGTGAGCTAAGATTCAGGCCATGTTTCTTGCCTTTCTCCATACCTGTGATGCCAAAGAATGAAGCCACTGGGTGATACGGCCAATTACAACCCCAGGCAGGTCATTGCATCCAAAACTATCTACTCTCCTTTCCTGCTTCCACACTGCCTCAATACAAAGGAGGCAGATTTTGGGCTGAAGGTTGATTTTTGTTCCTAAGATTAAGGAGGAGGTAAGATCTGGTGAATGGAAGAAGGACAATACCAAAGACAGCTGGCATAGAAGCACAGAGAAGGTGAACTCAGAAACTGAAGAGCATAGTATTACCCCCATACTCCGTGACTACCACCTAAGAAAGCGGAGAACATGGATTGATAAATTCAATCTCCTTTCAAATTTACAAGAAAGAAATCAGCCATGCTACAGACACACTGATGATCTTCTTGCTTCTCTTTCCCTCCAAGCTTCCTGCCCATTTTTCTACACAGACGTGTGGGGGCTGCCAAGCGAAGGATCGCCCATGCTTTTCAGCACATTTACATTTGAGTCTGTGAAGGGAAGGCTGACATTTGTCACCCGGGTACCAAGTGCATTCTGTAAGCTATAGTATATTCTTAAACACTATTTCATCGGAGGGAAGTCTTCTGTGATCTTAACCAGTAGGTAAGTAAGTAAATAAATAAATCAATCTGTGGGGAGATGTTGATCTACATCCACCACAAGAGCTTCAGATTTTACTAGAAGAAAATACAAAGCAAGACTGCAACTAGCCAGAAGGAATTCTTGGATTCAGGTAATCATCAGGGCGTAAGTAGGAGATATTCATTATTTGGACTCCTATTCCCTGTAAGACTGATTGCCTGACCCTGGAAGAAAAAATAATTTATTTGGTGGCTATAACCAAATCATAAACTGGCAGCAGTAGTGTTGTCAGGAATCTTGAACTCATCCTGTGCAAATGAGATTGACACACCTAATTTATTTTTTGTAAGACTTCAAAGAAAATAGGTCAAAATTCCTCACTGCAATTAGTTGAACTCAATATACCCATCTTTGATCTCTTTAAATATAATTATACTTTCCTAAATTATCCTCATTTCATTGAAACTGGCAAGATATGAAAGTAGGGATGGATCTGAACCTAACTGAGGTTCTCCAGGGAATTGTCTTCCTATAAGAGTGGGAGGTGACAGCCAGGGTAAGTCTGTTGCTGATGAACCAATACAACTTCTTTACTCCTGCAGTATTCATTTAGTATTTCTGCCACTTCTACACTAGTAGGATGAAAAAGGTTTCTAAAAAATGGAGAATATGTATTTTAGATTGGACAAAAACAGGTTGAATGTTAATTGAGCTTGAATCCATCTGTATGATTTTAGAAACCCATAAGATCCATTTCCTAAACGGACAGAATCTTCAGGGCAGGGTCACAGAATACTCGTCTGAGTAGCTCGTTTCAGAGCACCACAGGAATTGACATTAACAAGAATTATCAGATCACTCAGACATAAATCCTATCCCCATTGCAGTCCTCTTCAGGCATCCTAAACTTTACTCCTAATTCCAACTGCATTTCTAAGGACATTCCTATCCTTAGGCATTGGACTGTATTACACAAGTAAAGAGAAGTCATCACCATAAAACGAAGAGAAAGGAAAGCTTCCAAGGTAAAATTTAAAGGGCTAAGATGACTCAGTGGGAAGAGGAACAGAGAGTTCTGGATAGACTAGTAATGTCATGGCAAGAAAAACTTATTTTCAACTATCATGATTCATGGAAAAGGTACAGGAATGAGACCTAGAATGGAGAAATAAACCGAATATTACAAGTACAAAGAGCATAAACCAAAGGGATTACAATTCTAGGTGAGACACAAGTATCCTCATTTTCAATTATCAGAAGTTATTAATCAGAAGATGATAAATTCCTGGGGTTTTACAAGTAAAAGATATTTACAGATAAAACTGTAGGGGAGGGGTATTGTAACCTATGTTTGGCATTTTTGAGTCCACTTCAGGGTTCTCCCTTGGTACTCCTGTGTGTGTCTAAGGAGGGAAAACGAAAGAGTAAATGACCCAGGTAAACAAGCACATTGTGCAACACCGCATCTGGAAAACTGTGTCAGCCTTTAACTTGTTTAACTGGCCCTCCTATGGCAGTAACACATCATTACCCCTTTCCGGTGTTTATTAATGTCATTTTTATGGTTTATTTGTAACAAGATTCAAATTCCATGCAAATAGATGTTTAAAAAAAATCAGCCTTCGTTATTATATATTTTAACAAGGATATGGATGGGGCAGAGAAAGAGGCTAATGGAACAGTGTTTTGAATAGATTTGTGGTCTTACACAGGATCCCTACCTCATCAAATTCCCTGAAATCTCACAGCTACCAAAATAAACATTCCAGTCAAACCTGCCATTTCAGACTAAAGATGCTCGGTTCTGCTGCACTAAGGATTTTTCTCTATGCCAAAATGGCCAACACACTCTAAAGAAAATTGGTGGAGATTCATTCCCAAGCGTGGTCAAACGTCCAGTACTTCTCAAAATTAATAGCCATTGTTCCTTTAATAATAGCGTGCAAGGCAAGACTGTCATTCCCAAGCCACTCCTGGCCTGCTGGCACAGTTGGGCTGCAGCATGCAGTAATGGGATTCTTCTGTTCCCTCCAAGGGAAAGGATACAGAATACTCAAGCATCCTAAATGACTAAGCACCCACCAAAAAGGAAAACTAGATGGTTAGTCATGAAACTGAGAGAGCAGTCATTCACTGCGCGGTTAGAAAATTGATCTCCTTAGCTCAAATGCAATATCCAAACGCTGTGGAGAGCCAATAGGCAGCTCTCTGGGATCTTTTCCTTTTTTTTTTTTCTGTCTTATGGAATCTGAACTATTAATATATGTATGTCATCTTCCACACGCAAATCAGTATAAAAAGCTGACTCTAAATATGTTCTTTTCTCTACAGGAATGTAAAATGAAGCATTTAAAAAGTGCTGTATTTGATTTAATTTGAACCAATGTATAAAATGAGTTCTCCAGGTACCTAAGAGGGGATACTGAGCCCTTTTTTCCCCTCACAGAAAACTCTCAATGTAGTTTCAGTGATAAGTTCTCAGTCTATAGGTTGACCACAGTCTGGTTTCATAAATAAAATCCAAGCCTCAAAACAGGAATAGATTATGAGAGGATTAAACAAGCAACACTTGTTTCTGCTATGAATATTTGTCGTTGCATCCAAAAGGGACAATCTTACTGCAAAACTTGTTTCTCCTTTTGTTGTCCTCATTGCAGTTAAAGGAGGAACAACACATTTATAGTTTTCTTTAGAACTACAGTCATCTGCAGTGCTGGCTTTTGGCAGTAAGACTGAGTTTGGACAGGAAGGGGGAACTGGCTGGGCAAAATCTGCTGGGGAGGTCAGTGCTAAGACTGTAAATGGATTTCCAGGGAGCCATCTTCATTCTACTTTCATAGTTCAGTTCGGTCAGAAGACTGAACCTACCTAGGTGTTATGGCGGGACAAGGGTTTTCCATACAGTCTAGAGCACAGCTTGAAAACTCAACAAAGGTTTTACTACAACCTAAGAACTTGGATAGCTGGGCATTTTGGTTTAGCAATTCTCATCATCTATTTCAAGACTTCTTCTTTTAGAAGCTTACTTCAGGTTTAAAAGCTCATTTCAGTCTCAGGACCTCAGTATAGGAAAGAAGCTAATTCTAGGCTAGTCCCTAATACTGATAAAGATCTGTCAACACAACTGGGAGAGACATATCCCTAGACTGAAGGCTATCAAGTTTGACAAGTGAAACTATGACATTTTGTTATTACATTTTCAGTGAAAATTGAATGTTCAGCTTCCCCTTTTGGGTTACCTGAGACATCTTTGAATCTGCAGATCTTCACATACTGCTTTCATTCTGCCTCCAATGCAAGAAGTGCTCTCAGCTGGCAGGGAGAAGATGCACTTTGACCTCACAATAGCTGAATATATGACTTAGGGTCAGGTTTCACCTATTGTTTCTCGTTAAGAAATCGCATTTCTGTTTCCATCAATATTCTCTGTGCCTCTTCCCAGTTACCTCCCAGATCACTCAGCAGAATACTTGAGTGGAGAAAGCAAAAAGGATCTGAACGCAGACACTGGAAATAGGCTGAGGATTTTCAGGTGTGCCTTTCAGGTATATTATGCTCACCTGGCCTGGCTGAAGGCTGCATCATTCCAAAGGCAGAGATTTGTAAGTGCCTGTTTTCTCACAGACAAGCACAGGGGGTTCACAGAAGCTGCGCTAGCAGGGCAAGAAAACAAGCGTGCTGTAAGGCACGATCCTGGCAGTGAAGGCAAGACGACCTGTATATGTTTCTTTCCTCTTAGGATGAAGTGGTGCTAGATCTCCTCCCAGATCATGCTTCATTCCCCCAGCAGCCCCTCTGACTTCACTGTGACTATTCAGTCTGGTTAGAAGACTTACAGTCTGGCCCTAATTTCTCTGCTTCTTAATTTAGGGGTAGTAAAGAGACTTAGTCAAAATATCTAAAAGCCCTAGACAGTTACTACCAATTGCAACAGAAACACTTTGCAAAAGCAGATCAAATCTGGCCCTGTTAGCCCTTGCCAGCCAATGTTTTGGCTCTGGGTATTTTTTAAGTTCCTTTCTTGTCACTGTAAATCAGATGATTCACATTGGTAACATGTTGTATCACTTATCCAGTAATGCAACCTAATAAAACCCTGCTTAAAACCATTTTCCTTAAAGAACCAGAAGAATTTGTTCCTTGCAGAATCAAAACTGTGTTCTTAATAAAGGCAGATTGAATAAAACAAGCCCTGTGAAGTAAAGGGACTAATTTAACAGCTTGCTGATGAAAATCTGTGGCTAGCTTCCCCCTCCCTCACCCCTTGCATGAGAACAGATGGTTTAACACAAGTTTTGAATGCAAAGTTAATTAAAAAAAAAAAAAAAAATCCATTCCTCTTACAATCCTTGGGCTAAGACTTTAAAAGTTCCCTGCTAAATCGGAATGCCAATGCTCTTATTTTGAGCTCTGCGGTAAAGAAACAGACTCATTAATGTTCTGCAATTATTGAAGTAGAGTGATGGTCATGGATTAGCCCTTGAATTGAGCACGGCAGGCTCCCTTGGCAGCTAGACATCAAAATGGAATTAGAAAACCTCTGTTTTGTTCCATTTTCTCCACTGCTCTTAATCTGGTGCTGGAAGCAGGTACAGTCACCTTGATGGCAAAGTCCCCAGACGGAAGGAGAAGGCAGCAAGATCTTTTCTCATTACAAGAACAACAGCAACTTACATGTTAGGATCTGATTTCAATGAACTCTGCAAAAAACCCTGAATTATTTTATCTTGGGCTGGGATGCACCTATTTCTGGGATGGAAGTTAATAGTTTGTTAATGACACCAACCATGTATAAGAATCAGCACAGGATGTGAGAAAACTAATATTAAATTTGTTTCTATTATTGCTGCAAGCACCTGCCCCAAAGACCTTCTGGTCTTGGAAAGGTCACTTTAAATAACTGGGAGGAGTTTGGGGGAAGTGAAAAGTAATTGCCTGAATTAGAATCATCTTAGCTTAATATATTTAATATTTTCATATGTCAAACATCAGAAGATCTTTAAACAGCCAAGTACACCTGGAAAAGAGTTTTGGTTTACTTCTCCTTTACAACTGAAGCATCTCCCAGCCCTGTTCTTGGAGACTAACTCCAGATGAAAAGTCACCTCTAAAGACTCAGAAATGTTTCTGTCATTTTCTTCACCCAGCTTTCTACTCAAAAACCGGTTCAGCCCAATACCTTAATATCAGCTCTCAAGAAATGAGAAATTAACAGCCCCCCAGGGATGCCCTGTGATTATTACAGGAGTCCAAATTTACAGTGAATTTTAATAGGATCAGGTAATTCTGATCTTGTCAGGATCCTAATCACAATGGGGCCAAAGCTAGTAGTTAGTGAAGTCACTCTTCAGTCCTTGTTGATGTGTAACTTGGAGGGAGATCTAATTAGCAGAGTCCTTCTAGTTACCTTATCTATCTTTGATGATATCTTTTACAAGCTCCAGCAGCAACACTCAGAAACTGAAACAGACACTGAGCATTAGTTTCACAAATTGTACTTATAAACCAGAAATATTCAGTCATCAGTATGTAGACTATGAATAGAATGCATAACTCTGGAGTTGGGGTGGTGGTTGTTGTTGGGTTGTTTGGAGGTTTTTTTAAGTCAGTCTTTGATTTTTGCACCACTACTTGATCACGGATTGCAAAACCCCAGGAGCAATTAATTGCAGAGACAAAGTCTTACCATACTACAGTCTAATTCCTTAATAGCATCCTTGAGTCAAAGATATGTCTAAACATTATCACACGCACCCATGATTAATAGCTACCACAATCAATTACAGATGCAAACATGCAGGAGCAGACCTGGCCCTAATATGAATGGATTGAAGGTACTATATATGTGAACAGTGGGGTTCAGCCTACTTATCACCTAGTGCTGGTATTTTATGAAGTTTTTACAGTTTATCCTGAACAGAGCAGACTAGTGAACAGCTTCAGAGAGACCTAACATCATCTACAGATGATGGTTGCATAAATATTGTTAATAACATTATTTCCCTCCAGCTCAGGTGTGGCTGATACTCTACTTGATGTTTTGATTGGCATGAGGTCTCATGGTAATCATGTTTTCTTGGAACCAAGGGAAGTCTTTTGACTTCCAGTCTATGTTTTTCCTTCTCCACGGTTCCTCAAGTGATTTTTCTCCATATAGTAGTAACCGATAGGATTTCTGATGGATTGTGGTGAAGAATAAAGTGCTTACAAAAACCCAATGGGCATACAAGAGATGCAGTAGATAGGGCTAAGTTGGTAGCTGTAAAGCGAAATGGGGCAAAGCACTGTAAAACTCTTCAATACAAGCAAGGGGTAAGTGGGATTCATCTTTACTTTCTCATCTTTCTTCCTCACCTGTATTTTCTTCGTGATATACTTTCCATGTTGTTGAGACCAAAACTCAGTGACTTCCCACCATAACCACAGCACCATCAGCCAGACTCAGCAGATCACAGTGAACCTATCAACCAACGCAGGCTTACTTAAAATTTACAGGAAAACCCCAATGCTAGTTGAGTTTCACAGGATTAAATGCTTAGGCAAAAAAGTTTCTCTCATCTCTGGTTACTGTGAAATACTCCCTCTCCCCAGCTCCCTGGCCAAACTGTTAGCCAAAGCACACGGCAGCAAGGTGCTACTGGGGAACAAGCCTTTGCTATCTCTCCCTTCCCTCAGCCACCTTAACTTCTCAAGATCTGGTCTTGCATCATGCAGTTATTCTCTCTAAACTGCCTCATCATTTTCAGAACCACAGATGAACGACAGGGATTTTCCTTGCCACTAACAGTGTGGGTTCCTCTGTACCTCTCTAATTCTGGGCCATGCATTGCTAATCCTATTTTCTAAAGGGCAAATGATTCCCAAAAATGTTAGCTTTGGGCTCTGCCTCATCTGCGCTGGTCTCCACTGGTGCTATCTCAGGTAGTACATGTGGGGAACTGTGGCTGGCTTAAATAAAACCCAAATGGGGTGTAGTATGTTTTCTCCAGATCTGCACCTCCTTAAACATTCAAAACAGGCAG
Organism: Bucorvus abyssinicus; assembly: GCA_009769605.1. NCBI lineage: Eukaryota > Metazoa > Chordata > Aves > Bucerotiformes > Bucorvidae > Bucorvus > Bucorvus abyssinicus. The sequence goes on from CM020041.1 coordinate 8,976,415, forward strand.
AAAAAGTAACCTATATGCAGACACAATGTCTACACACAGAAGAACTCATTACTATTAAAAAAGACATACAGAATTGGTGGCAGCAGAGGTTCTCTAGGTTCTTCTCCAGACAGCAGCATGAAGGGCTGAACAGCATAAATTAATTAAGGGCTTTCTTCTCAGCAAGTTTTCATTTCTCTGATTCATTATTTTTAAGGAAATGGGTGAATGAACCATTCAGAGACTCATTGTGGACCTTCGTCTTTTATTAGACACCTCCTGACAGAGCCTGACCGAAGCCACAAAACTGAGGTCTTCACCCAACCTTGCACCCTTCCCCCACCAGCTAAGGATTGTTCAGAGCTTGAGTTCTTGTTTTGGCCTGTGACAGAAGCTACACATAACACAGGGCAGCTGTGAAATATAAATCCTAAGCCAAAGTCTGACTTATGAAAACCTCATTCAGAGCAGTCCGTACGTAATGTTTTGGGCTGGAGCCATCTTTACCCACGATTGGCACCAAGTGCCTTTTAAAGGTTCCATAAGAATTTGGCTGATTTTTTAGCTTGTTTTGGTTTTGTTTTTTTTCTTGCTAACTTCCCAAATTTATTCTGTCTCTGCATATCCTCGCTTTAACAGGAAATAGAAATGGAAATGCTGAAATATCCTCAGGAAGGCTTTGTTTTACTTTGATTTTTTTAGGTATTTCAAGCTCAACAAAAAGCAAAAATGTTGAAAACTTTACAAAGAAGCCTGTAAGACAAGCCAAAAATCCACTTGTACCTCAGAGGTATCCTTACTATGAGTATGGTTTAACTCCTAGCGACATGAAAAACGTGGGGCTTCCTAAATGCTAAATGATCTATAAAATGCCTAGGTTGCGCTGAAGCTCTGAACAAAAGCCCCAGCATATGGGTTCAGGCACAGAATAAAACCTCAGTTATCACAGTCAACTCAGTATTTGCACCTCCCAGAACGTGGCATCACTCTGTGCTTTGGGAAAGAGAGACAAAGAGACTGGACTATCCACAAAGTCAAAAATAGCTGCTGTTAATATTGGTAAGAAGTGAAAGAAATAGTGAATAAATGGTCTAAGTTCAGTGTCTGGGGGCCAAGATCCTTCCTGGTCTCTAATTAGAGCCCACACAGTCATTTTTCTCCACTTGCAGGTGGGCCATGCAGAATCCCAGCCCTCTGCTGGGGAACACACAGCATTAGTGCACCTCTCATTAAGGGTATTTATGCCATAGAGTCAGTTTTCTGGCAAGGGGTTGTGATGCGCACGTCCCAAAGAGACCGCGAGGTGTGCAGCCTGCTTCCAAGGCAGAGCAGGGTGCCTGCTGCTTCTTCTGCGACAATATTGGTCTCCATCATTGTGCAGGACAAGGTTTCCAGTCAGAGTGACTTGAAAAATGTTTCCCTTTCCTCCCCACCTTATCCCCAGACATGTTATCTGATCTCTGAGAATGCTGGTGTTTGCTTGAAGGCAAGAGGGGGCATTTCTTCCTTGACATACACAAAGAATTTGACCACTTTGCCCCCAAAAGCCCTATCCGGCAGCAGAGCATTTCCAGTCAGAGAAAAATGGGTGGAGTTTCCATGCATCTGAAAACGGGACTGAAAACAAAAATTACTGCAGAATTCTGCACGTGTGAGTGAGCTCTTGTACTTTAGAGTGCTGCCTTATATAGACAGGAGCATGATGTTTGAAAAAACCTCTGCCTTCCTGTGTCTCTGTGCATGCAAGCTTAAATCTCCACTGCACTGCTTGGTGCTTGGCTCCTAATTCAACCCTTCCTAGAAAGTCAGTCACTTTGCTACAGCACAAGGACTGTGCAATAGTGTCAGTTCAAAAGCTTTGTTTGGTCTCAGAGAAAGTTGTGTTGTAAACAATGATCAAAAGGAACCAGGAACAACCAAGAGTAGCTGTATGGAAAATGCTTGCAATGCTCTCTGGTGTGTTCACTTCCCTAAGTCCCTGATGTTTTGTTGTCGTGGTTGGCCTGTAATTTTCAGGCGCTTTTGAAAACGATGATGAATCATAACGTTTTCTAGATCTCAGAGGGAAAAAAAAAAACCAACAAAACAGTAAGAGCCTACAGTAGCATTTCCTGGCTAAATATATGTTTGCAGCACAACGTGAAGTGCTGGGTTTAACCAACAACTCAATTTACTTATCTTTTGAATGGATCGCTTTAAATGCAGGTTGGAAAGTACCTTTCACCAATCTGCCCATTAGAAGCAAACTACAAAGTAAATGGATTGTATACGGGAAGCATTTCTTATCTCCCTGAATGCAATACATCCCCTGCAGAGCCATTTTTTTTTTTTTTTTTAAGCAGAGGATATTTAATAATGCCTTTTAAAATTCTGATAAAATTAACATGTTTTCTTTTCTCCCTGCTACAAGATTGACTAACACTTTAAACAATGGTAATCTGATGGGTACAGGCACAGATGTACAAGTTAGATGCTTAAGATAATAGGTGAGACTCCCAGTTAAGTATCTCGTCCTGCTCCACTCTTTTACTCTGAGACAATTAATGCTCCTTATTACAGGACAACGGGAAAGAAGTGTGATCACTTATACTCAGCATGGAGATTAGTCTCTGGTACTTTCAAAGGAATACAGTGAATATTTGAAGATTTGGTGGCTTGCCTTTGCTTTTTGGGAAGAGAAGGGCAGGGTCTGGATCATATTTATTAAGGTTAGGTCTTGCTGAGCACAGCACAGGCAGTCAGAATTTAGTTAGAAGTGGATTATGACAGTCCATTTTTTATTGGTATTGTGCCATCATGGAATACGCTAATGTGCTGTTTCCATTTCAGCTCACTAGAGTTGTGGCTCTAATGTCAGTAATGGTAACTGTTGAGGGGACTGAACGACCCATGGAGACTGAAAGGGTCGTCTCCATAGCCAGCGCTCGGGAAGCCCACAGTTCCCGCACAGCTGGAAGTTGGTTTGATGTAAGGCATGGCTCAGGAGGAGATTTCTGGTCAGAAGTCTGAAACACAGAATACGCCTGGCCAACAGAGTCTGCAGAAATAACCACTGGGTCTTTACTGGGCAGTTCTGAGTTCCCATCTCAGAACTGTCTGCTCACACACATTTCTCCCAAGGTCCCTCCTGAATACGGTAAGGATGTTATCAAAGCTACTGCATCACTGTCATCATACCACTTAATGAAACAAAACAGGTTTTTTCATGTGCTTTATGTCTTTAATTTGAACTATTAATTTCAGGCTTCCTGACTGCCCCAAATGGAGATGTATGCATCTGGCTCTATAGCCAGTACAAATAAAACAAATAAAAGAAAAGCAAACATTCTGATTTACCCAATTACTTCTACAAAGATGTTAGAGCTGCCACCATTAAAATATCATGCTCAAACATTAGCCTGGCATTGTCTTTGTGGTGGCATCAGAAGTAGACACATGCGTCAGACAAGAACATCTTTTCCTGCCTGCACATTCTTCTCAAGTAATAGCTATTATCCCAGTGACTCATGGACAGTTAAACTGCCATCACCATTTCAAGGAACAGAGCAACAATATCTGTTGTTAGGCTTGGCAGGACCCATTAAGCTCAAAGTGATGTGTCCTATTTAGTGATGACAGCCAAGGTCCATTAAGTTCCATTTGACATCTCTTTGGATGGTTCTCCAAACTTCATGTGACCCTCTTGGCACTGTGAATCTCACAGAAGTGGCTTTCTTCCTGAAATTTTTGTTATAATATTAGTTCTGGATGGGGCTGGATGTGAGTGAGCACAACTTTGCATTTCATGCACTGGTCACTCCTGCTTCCAGAAGCTTTAAAGCAAGCAAGAAAACCACTGGACATCTTTGAAAAGAGGAGGGAAGACATACATTTTGCTTCATGTTTTGGGCAAAAGATCATTTGTGGGGCAAAGGGAATGGCTGTCTTATTTTATCTGAGCTGACTTCGCATCTGCTCCTTGAGACTCTCTAGTTTCCCTCCTCACTTGGAAACAGCTTGGCTATGGCCATTGCCTGACTGGTGAAGTCAGGGTCAATTTTTTCCATCTGGACCGCATTAAGCATCTTCCATTTGCTCATCTCCCTTCCCCCAAACCACGCCTGCTCCTCCCCAGCCTCCATTCTAATGCTGATGTGCTGCCAGGCATGTTCCGTTTCACCCACAGCCAAAAGGCAGCTCCAGTAGGATCTCATTAATTCACACTAATGATGGGGAATTTGGCAAATTAGTGAACTGACTTGATCCTGCCATTATTAATAGCTTTGTCATTGACTTCAGGCAGAACCAGGTTGAGTCCCTGAATTGATAGCTCTCCTCAGACACCAGAAAGAGATAATGTTTCATGAAATGGACTGAGTTTTGTTTGGATGATTTGAGTTTAGTGCTGTGCTGGTGCATCCTACAGCAAAAGCAATGAACTCTAATTAGTGTGATGGCTCATAACAGCTTTTCAGCTATCAAATCTCTGTAGAAAGGAAGGGAAAGCAAAAAGATGAGGTTTTCTTCACAGTTAGTAGAATGCAGGAACTTGCACACTGAGAGTCACTGTATGTCTGTTTGGCCATCAAAAGGTTTAGTCCAGCAAAGATTTAGCTGGTGGGACTCTGCCAGAGACTTCCATGTGACTGGGGTGAATTCCTTATTCTTTTTGTGCTTGAGTTGCCTTCTGGAAAAATGCTCTTGTGATATCACAAAGAAGCAAGTTCAGTAGCATCAGGTGAAGATCCGTAGGAGTAAAGATTACGTTGCATTTCTCAAGGTTAATGTATTTTAATTTACAAAGAGCAAAGAAAATACATATACAGGCCTATTCTCTTGGAAGCACCAAAGGAAACAACTAGATCGTCCCTTGGGTGCTTTCCTTCCTAGAGGCAATGCAGAAACAACTCTTGGTCTTCTCAACAGTTTAAGCTAATAAGCCAGACCATGAACCGGAGCAGCTGAAGCACAGACACGTTACCTCCTGCCAACTTCTGGGAGTGGGGCGAGGCAGACAGCTGGAGGCAGTAACGTCTTAAATCACCTCCATTGCGCAGAGCCTGGGTGCTACCCGGGGAGAAGTGAGAGTATGGTGAGACTAAGTCTACAGTGGAAATAAATCCAGCGTTTCTACCTCTCCCGGGTAATGGACCTTACTTCATAGGCTTGAGCAAGTCAGTGGGAGCTGGAGCTGGAATCTACCTTGCTGTTAGTCCAGCCACACAAGATGGGAAAGAATCACCTGGTCCCTCAGACAGACTATCCATCAAAAATATCCCAGAGCTCAGAGAAATACAAGAGCCTTATTCCTCCTGACTTCATTCCAGGAGTAGCAAGGAGGCAAGGACCTAGGCTTGTCCTCCTAGAGATTAGAAAGCTAACTCCGAGCTTCCAGAAGTAAATTATGTCCCTTAAAGACAGTGAATTGGCATTTCTAAACTGACATTTTTTTCCTTTATGGCAACATCATCACATGGTGCTCCTCAATAGCTGTTCGTCTTTATGTTCTTGCTGTTCTGGACAGAAAAAAGTACTGGCTGGGAAATAGCGTTATAGACAGTTTCCTGTCTCCTACAACATATGTAAGATTTCAGTCAAAGAGCGTACTACATAAAACCAGCACTTTGCAATAAACTCTCATAGTTCCCTGTTTAAGATCGAGACTAGAAGGAGGACTGAGCCTTACTTCATCACATGGACATTGTCCACATGTGGACAAGTTAGAATGTACCAGTACTGATTCTAATGCGTTCAGGATTTTTGTTCGTATGGCTTGGAGGACAGAAATTAGGTATTGAATATATAAACTACTTTGGATATTTAGGGGAATTTTTGTGTTTTAAATTCATTTGTGATTCCACTTCATGCTCTGTGATTTGATCTTTGGCCTTTGCTGCTCCTTCACAAACTGGTTTCCACTCCAATTTCTATATGTCCTAGTGAGGCCAGCCCTTGGCTGCATTTGTCATCTTTCACACAACAGACTTCCATGGCATTCTGTGTTTTCATTCCTTCTCCTTCCCTTCCGCCCTCACCTCAAAGCGCAACAAGTCTTAAAAGAAGGGAAATGGTCAGATCTGGGAAAAAAAAAAAAAGGAAATCTGCCAGAAGGGATTAGCTAGAGTATGCGTAGGCAGCTCTGTGCACTGGAAGGAATCCGGTCATATTTGTTTTCCCTTGTTCTATTTTTCCTAAGTTTCCCTTTAGTTTATCCCAAATTTGGCTATGCCTGATGCTAAAGTTAGATGCTATTCAATGAGATTCTTCAAGTCTTTAATTCCAGTGGATGGCGAAATACTTGCCAGCTTGACTGCCTTCCTTAGGCTTCAGAGTTAACAATCCAATGACATAGAATAAAATTAAACTGTGTCTCCTCAGGGAACTGTAAGATCTGGCTTTTCTACAGGCTCAGAAAACCTTTTGCATCTTGCTCACGTTATATTCATTTTCAGAACTGTCAGTACTGGGAGTAATTTCAATGACAACAAAAACATTTGTGCTTTTATTTTTATAAATGACAGCTCAGATTCTGAGGCAGCCATGAGCTGGCAATCTGGCTAGCCAAGCTATTCCAAACTGGCCCAGTTTGACTTGGCATCAGCAAGGAGGAAATGTCTCATTCCGCACTTGGCTTGCCAGGGAAGGTCTCATTGCTTTTGTAGCAGTGTAGAACGACTGGCTGCTGCCCTTTGCTGCAGAGTTGTGAATCATTCTCTCTCTGGTCTAGGAAGTCAAGTGTCTCCCGTGAACAGGTCTATTTGCCCGTCTACAGTACCACCCACCTTCCTACTGGCATCATCAGCCTAAACCTGGAAGCGTGGCAGCACATGCCAACCTCAAAATCAAGAAGCATGTAGCATCCAGCTGAGTATTAATCGTATCAAACTTGAATTAATACATCTGCTTTTCAGGCTAGACTGAGAGTGCAAGGAGCAAAGATGCCTTCTTACAGGCAAAGCTATCAACTCCAGTTTCATAGCCTAAATAAATGTTTGTTTGTTCCTTGATCTGTTTTACTACTTAAAAAAATTGTCAGGAGCCTGCTTTGAGGCTCAACAAAGTAGCCGGGAGAAATTTCATTCTTCCTCCCCTCCTTGCTAATTGACAGGATTTGGATCAATCTTTTTAAAATGTAATGTGGCTTTCCACAGGACTCTGAAGGAGACAACACAGACAGCCATGAGCGCAAAGCCTCTGATGTACAAACTCAGGGACCACTCATGTCCCGAGCTCCTGGGCCACCACCAAGCCTCGAGCTTCCTCCAAGGCAGCCCAGGAAGGTGTCCGTGCAGTTTGCTGCCCTGGATGATGCTCTTAACCACAGCATGGGAACTGTCCCAGAAGACTCTGCCAATGCCTAGATATGCCCTTTGATGTTCTGCTGCTCTCCAAGTCAAAGGGCAGTTTGGTCCAAAAAGTGGCAAAGAAAGATGAATACCACCAGTAAGTATTTCCTCAAGCAGCAGAACATATGAAGCCTGCTTTTTGGTAATTGTGCCTCATAGCTGCTGTCTCCAGCAGCCAAGGTAGAAGCTGCTGGGATATTTGTAATGTTGTGCTCGCTCTCCTTTAACTTCTCTGGCATTTCTTAAGAGTTGAGCTCTGGTTACAGCCTTAGTGGGGATTTAACAGGATCTGTCTCTCTGCTATCCAGCAGTCTATTTTCACAAAAATCACAGCAACCTGATTATTTCTGAGACCTCTGCCCCCTTGTCAATTTTGATTGGAGTTGGCCCAGGAGTTCAAAAGGCTGTAACAGTTTGATCATATAATCCTGGCTTCCTTAGGAAACCAAGCTTAGGAACAAACAGAAGTCCTTACAGAAATACTCCCTTGAGAGTTGAGGGGGTTTTTAATCAACACCTTGATTTCTATGAAAATTTTTACCTTCACTTCCCACAAAGATTGTCTTACAGATCAGCCACCAAATGTGTAGGAGTGGCTCTGGAGTGGCACCGTTACAGACAGGTTTGCATTAGGGTCAGTCTACATCCCAGTGGGAGTCATGGGAAACCAGCATGGAACTCAGGTGTCCTGCCAGCATCACCCCTTACACCTAGTGCAGAAAATGACCGCTTGTGGAGTAATTAGCAGCCGTGTTTAACAGGAGCAAAACTCAGAGCTGAGCTCTTCAGTGGATGGGGCGTGCAGAGGGAGAGGAGTTGCCAGATGGACAATTCCCTCTGACCTGTCCACCCGGATCAAATCCTGCCCAGAGCTGCTGCGTTGAGTGGTGTAGGAATAGCAGCTGCACCCCTGGGAGCCTGGCACTACACCTACCTGTGGTCCCAGCGGGTTTCCTGCCCAGCTTGGTGGGGTTGCCCCAAGGAGCGCAGAGAGCCCCGCTTCAGGCGCTGGGAGCAGAGCTGAGGAAACCCCTCTGCAGATCGCCAGGTTCGACACATGCCCCGCGGTGCAGCGGGTCTGCAGAGCAGGAGCGCCTCGCCCGGTCCCTCCGCCCAGCTGCTCCTCTTGCACTGCCCTTGCTGCGCTTTCCTGAGCACTGACAGCAGATCTGCTGAAGGGCCAAGTTTACAGCCTAATCCAAATAAAAGACAGCAGATGCCGGTGCAGAAGCCCTGGACAGGAGCGTGCCTGGCTGGTCCGAAGTAACACGTTTTACTATTAATCGCAAATGCTTTTTGCACCTGGCACTCTCAAAGCAGTCCTTAAAAAAATAATAATAGAATGGCAAGTATGACAAAAGCTGTTACTGGTGCGCGTTCAGCGATATTGGACCTCAGTCAATTACCGACGTCCCAAACAAGAGGATGAAAAAGCAAAATTTTTTTTTCTTTTTTTTTTTTTTTTTTTTTAAGGAGATCGGGTCTAACATCTTCAAGCCGTCAGGAGCGATGACGCCTCACTCTACTAGCCGGGGTGTTTAGACAGAAAACCCCCGTTTGAGGGGAAAGCTGACTCAGCGGCCGCCCGCTGCAGGGAAGGGCACGGAAAACGAGGGCGGAGAAGGTTTGTCCGCGGAGCGGGGCGCGGTGCCCGCGCAGCCCGCAGCAGCGGCCCCTACCCGGCACAACGCTCCGGCTTTTACCGGGCTATAAATAAGCTAATAAGTGGGAACGGCCTCTCGGAAGGCAGCATCCGCATCTCCCCTTTCCCCAGGCAAAGAGAACAAGATATCTCTTATCTTTTCTTCCCTTTCTTTCTTCTTACTTTTTTTTTAAACACAACTTTTTTCATCTGTAAAGGGTGTACGTTTAATTATAAAAGAGCCTTTTTCTGTTGTAATCTGTTTCCAGTTCAATTCCTTTGCTGGATAAATCCCTTAAACGTGTTGTCATTCCTTATTTATTGATTGCAGGTATTTGGGGTTTAATTGAGCAAGTCGGTCGTGGCCCAGGGCAGGAGTGGCGCTACATGAGCAATTAAATCTGATTAGCCCGAGCCCTTTAAGCCCCAGCTGGGTGATTGATAACCGAGACCAACATTCTTCAATTGACTCGCTACATCAAAAAGGAGAAAGGCTTAGAGGAGAAACGCATGGGTCCAACATGAAAAATAGCACAGGAGCCAAGCAGATTAGATTTGCAAAGGAGCTGAGCTAACGGCGAAGGGAGCAGGGGAACAGCCCTGCTTAGCCCATAGAACAAATCCGTAAGTGTCTCCTCCTTTAAAACACAGCCAAGGGTGATTTTTTTTTTTTTTTTTATTTGATTTGTTTGTTTTAAGAGGCTAAAGTGACCTGCGCTGGAGCGAGAATGGGCAAAGGCGGCGAAGCTCGGATTTTAACACCCCTCAGCCCTCGGAGCCGAGCTCCATCCATAAAGCTGTCGTCTGTTTGTTAGCGTGTTTGTCTGCTCCGTCATTACGCTTTTTGCCCGGTAGTTTAAGAAAATAAACTGGCAGGGAGGAACAGGAGTGAGTAACCCCCATTTATCAAGCTGATGGATGTCCCGTGTCTCCGTTGCGGGGGGGGGGGGGCGAGCAGTGGGCTGTCCCTGCCCTCCGCATCCTCCTGCCCCGGCACCCGGGGGAGGTGGTACCCGCCGGGCACTCCGGGGCAGCGGCTCTCCGGAGATTTGGGGGACAGAGGTGTTCCGAGGTTCAAGTCAGTGCCTCGGGAGAGCTCGCAGCGCTGCTCTTCTCAGCCGTCGAGGGGGCTGATGCTCTGTGGAGATCTAAGGTATTAGCCCTGTTAAGCTATCGGGAGCAGCTACGGAGAAGCACCCCCCCAATACACACGCCCCCCGAAGCAGCCCAGTTTTCTGTTTGACGCCAGACAGGGCGTGAGAAGGGGGGTGCGAGCAGCTCCCGGGATCCGCGGTGCCAGACCTCGGCGATCCCGCCTCACGCGCGGAGCTACCGCGCCGGCACCGCCCGCCTCATCCTAAATTACACCGAAGGCGGCTTGACGGGAGAAATCAAAGCGAGGGTGAGAGGGGGGAACACCCCGGAGGGGCGGGAGGCCGCAGCGCGGACCCCGCGGGGCAGCACCCCGGGCCGGGGCGGGCGCCGCTGGCTCGGCGGGGCGCGGGGTGCCACCCCCGCCCGGGCACCGCGGGGCCGGGGAGGCTCCGAGGGCGCTCCCCTCCTGCCTGCCGACTTCTACCTCGGATCAAAACAGCTTGAAAGCAGCAGAAATCACTGGGGAGGGGAGGAGGACGTCAGCAGGAGCTGGACTTCTAAAAACCGTTCCGCCCCATAGGCTTTAATATTAAAAACCCCCTAGGAGTCTCAGACACTGTATTAATTAGTGCAACCACCCATGAAAAGTTGGGTTTGGAACAGCATTCTTTGCCCTGTGTGAAACAGCAACCCTAATAAACAATTGTTAACTTGGCCTATTGCCTCTGGTAAATTACACAGCATTAAAAAATAATGCTTTTCATATTAGGCAGTAATTAAAGGTTGGGACAGCTTTAAAACAAGAGGGGGAGGGGGGGAATCAAAGAAAATATAAAAATGTTCTTTCAAGAGTTATGGGAGGCTAATAAAGTATGTCTGTTATAGTGCACCACTTTGCCCCCAGCTACAGCCAAACTGGAGCCACTGCAATTGCCTCTCAATAAGATAATGATATTCCTTTCTCTGCTATTAAAAGGCTCCCAGTGCAAACTTAAAATGATTTATTTAATTTAAGAAATTATGAGGTGTACTTCAAAGCGTAAGCCGTTAGTAATGGAAAACACCAGGTTGTTTAAAATTATAATAATAATTGTTTGGAATACAGTGACATCAAAGTGCTTTCATCACCAAATAAAATATAGCACAGACCCCCAAATCCAGTGGAGTTTATTGAGTAGACATTTTTTGGTGTGTTTTTATTATTTCCTTATCAAGAGACATTATTTTAGCAGCTCCTTTTCTCAGCTTTGATGTTTTGACAGTCTTAAATTAATTTTATTGCATTTTTTTGGCTCGGAGATGGGAGATTATTCTGACTGCTTATTTTTCATTATGACTTTTTTGTTTTCAAGAACCGGTTTGTTATTTAACACAGCACCTTGATAAGCGCAGTTGAAATGAATTGGCTATTACAGGTCATTAAAAAGCAAAGAATTCTGTTTTCAAGCAATCCATTACACGTCTGGGAAAATATTCCTACTTAAAACAAACTTGGAGTTGAACGCTGGCATAATCAGTTTAATAAAACGGGTAGCGCATACTTTTAAGGAACTTTTTTTTTCTTTACGAGATTCTTGCTTATTCAAAACACAGCAACCTAAGAAATACATATACAGAACATTATGCCAAAAAAAGACCTGTCTTTACAGTGCGAATATCACGGAATGTTTTTAATTTCCTTGAGCAATGTTATAAAACATTAATCGTACATACATTGCTTAAGCCTTTTCCTTCCAAAGCAAAGCAGAATTATTCCAATGCTCTTTAAGAAAGAAAGAAAAAAAAGAAGTAGCATTTTAAAATATACTGCAGTTGCAGCTTTATAGACCGGTATTTCCACTAAAACAGCAGGGACAGAATTGCTCTGGTGTTAAAAGACTGAAATATAATGGATGGAAAGATTTTTATTCCTTTCTTGCAGCTAGTTGGGAACTGCTGGTAGCACCCGCCAAATGCCTTATGGATTACGGTGGGAAACACACCTCGCGGCAGGAAGGGAGTCAAACCCAAACCAAAACAACAACAAAAAAAGTTCGACAACATAGGAAGACCCCGAAGTCCCCCCACCCCTCCCTCTCCGCGGTGCTGTCGGGCACCGAAAAGGAGCGTGAAGCGGGCAGCGGCTCGTCCGCAGGTTTCCCAGTGCGGGGATGAGCCATGCAGTTTCCCCGAGACTGCTAATGCTTTTCACTGGAAAAATATCCCCCCTGCTCTGGAAGGGAAAAAAAAAAAAATCGGAATAACCGCTTTATTTTTATTTTACGACCGAGGCTTCCTATGGAAAGAATGTGGGCACAGCCGAAAGTAGGTTAACTTCGAGAAATGACCCCGGAAAAGACTTTTTTAAATCTGCATGGTGGTTCTTGACCGTAAGCACGAGAGAAATACAGTCACAATGGGGGGAGTGTTGTTTTTTGTTTGTGGAAACTTTTTTATCCAGTTTAATGTGGTTTTTTGTTTCGATTTTTTTTTTTACTGAAGAGATATTATTGTGCGGGGATATTAAACTGGCGATGAATAGAGGGGAGAAACATACTTTGGAGAAAGAGAGATGATAACTTCCCTGTCTGCTTAGCCCTGGGGTCGGTAGAAGCTGGATCCACCGCAGCTGCTCCGCGGACTCTCTGGCTCCTTACGCGGGAGCTGCGCGCAGCCGCGGGCGAGTGCGTGGCTCTGAGCCTCCTCCCGCAGCCCCGGGGACGTGGGCGCGTTCTGGGTGGGTGGGTCGTCCTGTGTCACCCACCCTCTCTTGCCTTCCGTGGGTTCCTCTCCTCCTGCCCTGCGTGTCTAGCGGTCACCCCCAAAATCTGGCAGAGCCCCAGGAGTGCGGGAACCGGGCATTCGGGTGTGCGGGAACCGGGCATTCGGGTGCCCACGGCGTTGTGTGTGCGAGACTCACAGACACCGTACGGCAATCTGCAATGTACAGCTCACCCGTATAGAGATGTGTGTGCGCGCACACACACGCGTGTACCTGCGCGGTGCGTGAGTGCGTGGAAGTGACCGGTGCGGGGGTGCCCACCCCAAGAAGCCCGCACAGCGGCGGGGAGCCGGCGGAAGGACGATCATTGCAGGGCTCCGCTTGCCCCCCAGACCTGGCGTTTAGCTGCGCCCCTGCCCGCCCCCCGCCCCGGGCTGGGATTCACGGAGCAGGTGCTCGCTCCCGTGCGGAGCCTCCCCCGCTGCCCGCAGCCGGTGCCGGCAGCCGGTGCCCAGCCGCTGGCGACTCCATCCCCGACGGTTCGGCCCTTCAGGCCGGCCGCGGAGCCGGGGTCCTCCCGGGTCGCCGCCCCGCTGAGCTGGGTGCTCGCTGCCCCCGGCCTCGCAGCGAGGCTCCCGGCGGAGATCAAACCCCTGCGCTTTCGGGCACGCCGGCTCACAGACGCGCCGCAGCCAGCGAGCCGTCCTTCTTCCCATAAAATGCAGGAATTCCGGGGTTTGACAAGGCAACGTGACAACATGAAATGCAGGCTCCGAGCGCCCGTGGCTTTAGGTAATGAACGCTTGGCCGTAGCGAGTCAGAAAGCCCATTCCTAACTGTTTATGTCAACAAATCCATACCTCGTGAATTAAGGTCCCGGGAGAGCTGCGCTGAGCCCGGCTGGCCTGAGCCGCCGTTCAGCAAGTCGGGATTTTAAGGATCAGGATAATTTATCGCGTTGTTTTTAATGTTTATTATTTATTGCTCTAATTATTTTTCACTTTCTATTGGAAATTTAAAATATATAGATATACCTGGAACAGATGCCAACTCCTTTCAGTCTCACTCAACTTCTAATCATCGCATCTGCTTTGTGTTAGAAAATACTTTGGGAACAATTTAACTTTGCATTAAAATAACTAATTAAAGCCACACCTCCACAGCCTCTTGCGAAAGTGGAGGAGGAATTTCAGTAAGTGCATCGCTTTTAATGGTAGCATTCTGATTTCCCTGCCTTGCTGTAATTTATTCAGTTACAGATCTGCCTGCGGGGCAGCTCCCATTAGGCCGATGATGAAGTCTCATGAGTAAAGCTTGACACCTCCCTCCTAATAAAATATAATACTCAATTAACTCGGCCTTTCTGAAGGCTTTAATTGGAACAAGTTAATAATGGGCGCAGGGTGAATTGTCATGCCATCCGCAAGCTCGGGGAAGGTCCGTCCTGCCTTTCCCATAGCAGAGGTTGTAACCGAGATTTGGAAGCTTTTCCTTCAACACCCCTGTGTTCTGCAATAAATCTGTATCCATTTAAGGATCTATCATAACACACACAAAGCTCCTGCGCTCAAAGAATTTCCAGCGAAAAGATTTAGCTGTAATCCCTGACACAGCTGATTTATACTGAAGGTTAAAACATACCGCGGGTTTATTTATAACCGACCCGGCCCAGCTAAAAAGCACTTGGGACAATCGCACGGGGAAGGATAGGGGCGAGGGGGGCTTTGCCCTGCCGTGGAGCTGGGGGGGGAATAACGCTTCAGAAAAAAGGAGCCCGAGAAAGAAGCGGTTGTCTCCGTTTTTTATGCGGCAGTAAATGCTAATTTGAAAAGGCTGCACGGCGATTAGATTCCCCAGCTTTGTTCCCTGCAGTTGGGAACAAACCAGGGAAGGTTAACCGGGGAGGGGGGGGAGCAGGGCAGGATCCGCGATGCGCGGAGCTCCCCGAGCCGCTACCCCAGTCCGCAGCCCGCTCCTCACAGCCCTGGCCGGGAGAGGTTTTTACCCTCCTGCCCTTTTCCTCCTCGCACAGCCGAGGCCCAACCCGGCTCGGTGCTGAACGCCGCTTTCCCGGCCCGCACGGAGGCAGGCGGGGGCGAGGCGGGCGGTGGGCGGACGGTGCCCCCCTGAAGCTGCGCGCCGGCGTCTGCAGGGAGAACGATCCGCCCTCGGAAGAAGTGCAAGGCTGGAGCGGGAGCTGGAGCAGGGGAAAGCTCTCCTCTGCCCAGCGGGGAGTTAAACCGCCGAACCGCCCGGCTGCTTCAACAGAGGCAAACACACCTTCTTCTCCGGCTGGGACCCCAGAGGTCACTGCTAATCCGAATAAACCTCCTACAACAAAATTAACATTGGGCCAGCATGGGACTTGGGCGTGACACGGTAAACTACCCCTGACCTCCCTGGTACCACCCTTCTCTGAGCAAACCTGAGCCCCCCTCGCCAGAGAGGCCAGGGGCGTGTGGTCCAGCATCTGCGCTCCGCACAGCGCGTGGGCGCATCCCTTGCGGGAGGCAGCCCCGAAAGCTATGGGACAGTGCTGACAGCACAGGGGAGCTCTGAAATGCAACCGTACAGAAGTGCTGCAGGGTCCCTGCCAGGTCTGACCTGTAAAAAAATACCCCAAACTACCGCGGGGGTCGAGCCTAGTGTCTCCTACGAAAGCACAGATTTCAGGGCAAGGGAAAGGCGAGTCGGAGGGAGCGTCCTGAGCAAAAGAGAAAGGCAGACGAGCTAAGAAAAGTCATGGAAACATCACCGGAGTACGATGTTGTAAAGAACAGAGGCGCCTAAAAGTGGTTGTTAAAAACAAGGAAACCTCATAAAAGGTTTGGCTTTCGACTCTGAATTGTTGACTTGCAATTCACCTTCATGTGCTGCAAATTTGGCTTTAAATCAGATTCATAAAGGGGAAATAATCATAAAGGCAACCCAAAGATTCCTTTGAACTTGACCCAGCGGTGCAAAACACACACAGAGAGAAATTACTTCTTTGAGAACTCCAAACACTCACAGACCCACACGCGATTAAACATGTTTTTTCTTTTTTAATTTAATTCGAAATAAGAGATAAGAAATAATAAAT
Source organism: Bucorvus abyssinicus (assembly GCA_009769605.1). Lineage (NCBI taxonomy): Eukaryota > Metazoa > Chordata > Aves > Bucerotiformes > Bucorvidae > Bucorvus > Bucorvus abyssinicus. Next base: position 8,992,239 of record CM020041.1, read on the forward strand.
CTTCAATAAAATATATAAAATTGTACAAGGCATCCCTTTCAAAGGGACTTTCCTATAATGGGAGATGGGGGGTAAGGGGAAGGGAGAGGACAAGTTCATCTATAGTGGGTCCCAGGCGGCGACAGTGCCTGGGTCAAAACAAATCAAAACCAGCAAAACCTCGTGGCTTTTTTTTGTTTGTTTGCTTCTTTCTTTCTTTCTTTTTTTTTTTCCCACAGCAACATGCTAAGAAAATTAATCCAGGAGAAGCTCTGCCTTCAGTGCTCCACAGCCTTTGGAGTAACTTTCTCACAAACTTTAGCAAGAGTAATACACATAATATGGGAGTTATAAGGAGAAACCTGGGGAAGACACTGCCAGCGCTCAAGGAGCTCCCACCAGGACAGACAGGTTACGCAGTCTCTTGGCACCCCACCGTCCTAACAGTAGGGTTGGTTGTTTGTGATACCTGGATCTCTCTTAAGAAGGGCTTGAACCATGAGTCATTTATATTGGCATCCTTAGCAAGGGAAGGAGAGGAAGACTCGTGGGGTTCTTCTATTTAACACAGAGTGTTGCAAATACTAATAAAACCCCCAAACATCTCCCGGAAGTGTTCCACAATCCTTTGCTCACCACGACTGTGGAAACAACCCATGTCTTGTTTCCCCAGAAAGCTTCCTTCCCTTTCTCCTGGTTTTCGAAGAGCGTGGCAGAGCCAAGATTACCTGGCTGTAGCCAAAAAATTTCTAAGCATGCCAACAGGAAGAGATAAAGACCAGACTGCCTAATAACCCTCCCTTGCACTGTACCTCCCCTCACAGTGCTTTACAAACGCTGAAGCTATTTATACAGATAAAGGCATTACAGAAGCCAACGGTGGATAAAGCTGTGCTCTATGTTTAGGGGCCCTGATGCTCATCTTGTTGCAAACACCAGTCGCGAGGTTTGGGATGCAAAAATGTTCCCTGCCCCTAGAAATGCAGGAACTTGCTGGCTCTGAACTTCACTCAGACTCTACTGGGTCTAGTTGCTATTTACACGGTGTCTCTAGCTAAGGGCTCTGCTTTCTTTTTAAAAAATAACAAACAACAAATCCTTGATTATACCTTTTTATTTCCCTGCCCCCATATTAAACGATGGCAACTTAGAGTGTAGGTTTAGGGCATGCACCCCGCTTCTTACTTTAAACACTTGTTGGGGCCCATCAGGAAGGCATCGGGAAATCTCTCCCTCCATAATGTGAGATTGCTTTTTCACCCGTTCTTTTTTATTCTAGTTTTACGTGCACTGTATAAAAAACCTATTTTTGCTCAAATGTTTTTTTCTTTTCTTTTTTGTTTGTTTTTACATTTTTTTTCTTTGAGGATCAGACTCTGAGTGCTCAGAGCACCCTCAGAAGACGCCCAACCCATAGCATACAGGATGCCTTGCTTTGGTAACGCAAACTCCCGTATACTCAGGATGGCAGACAGAAGTGTGCAGAAAGAACGGCCAGTACTGGTTGGAGTCCTGCCTTCTCAGGGTTGGACATGATCCACCAGGAAGTCTGTCTTATTGTCGATTTGTCTTTCTGATCTTCTTAGGATAAGTGGTACATGCTATATCCAACAGGAGTAGCATAGAGTCCAACGGGCGGGATAGGAAGCACAGGTCTGTGAAAAGGGTAGGATGTTCCATACAGCGAGGCAGCCTGGATGGGAGAGTTGATGGGGAAAGGGAGACTGAACCCCGACGGCAACATGGGCTTCGCTGCCATTTTAAGCTTCTCTAGCTCAGCCTCCTGCAGTCTCTTGGCCTTGGCCCTCCGATTCTGGAACCAGATTTTGACCTGGGTCTCTGTGAGGTTGAGAGAGCTGGAGAACTCGGCTCTCTCGGCGATGGACAGATACTGCTTTTGGCGGAACTTGCGCTCCAGAGCCAGCAACTGGGAAGTGGTGAATGGGGTTCGGGGCTTCCTATTCGTCTTGTGCTTCCTCAGGGTGCAGGCGGTGGGGCTCAGGTGTCCTGTAAGGAAGGGAAAGGCCAGTTATCACAAAAGCAGGGAGACTTGAGTGCTCTGAGAGATGTCGCACTTGAGAAGGCTGGAGCGGGAAGGGAGGGGTATATGAAGAGAGCATCCCGCCAGGTGATACCCTCAAAACAGGGTATCCTTTTGCAGGTGGCTCTTGAAATCCTTTTCTGGCCAAGCTTATATTAACAGGACTTCAGCAGGTGTCCCGGGAAGTGGAATTTTGCCTCAGTGATTTCGAAAGGACTGCTGGTAGCCAAACAGAGCACAAAGGGTTTGCAGATACATACGCAGCAGATAGCTTTAGGAGTCCCGTTTTAGGGGTCCAGAGCACACAAAACAGCTGTCTTGTTAGCTGCCGAACTGGAGGAGTAAGTCCAGCAAAGCACAGGACAAACATATGCAAAAGCAGGAGATTCATAAAAGGACAGTGGCGCAAGAGACAAGCCCAGCCCAGCTGTGCTCCAGGATGTCTTCACCAGGAGCAACAAGTCAACCCTGTCTTTTTTTCTGACAGCTGAAGAAGTGGGTCTGATAATTTTTGTGGTTTAGATAACTGGACATTTTTCTTACTATTTCTTTTACAAGATCAACATTTTCCTCTGTTTAATAACTTTTCTTTTCATAGAATGTTTTCTATTTTTCAACAAGTATCAAAAAAGAAGAAAGCAGTGCATTTTTCATTCAAGATTTAGCTTTTATGACAGTTACAATTAGGAAAAAAACCCACATAGCTGCAGCATCTGTAGCCAATACAAGCCAGGAAATCGACTACCTTTTTTTTGTGCTTGCCTTATAACCCCACCAAGGTTAGACACATGTGGCCGGGATGGCACATCACTGACTTGTCTTTAGATTAATTTTGCATTTCACTAATAGTTTTGCAAAGTAAAGAATGATTAAAAAGTGTGCGGCTGACTTCAAAAGCTTAGCAATTTGGCTGTGTTTTGGATCACTCCCAGGGCATAGGACTAGCCACTCCTCAACTTGATACAGAAAATGACACACAGACTGCTCTTAAGAGGCTGCTAAAATTTATACAATCTGCAGTGTCTGGTTCACGCGCTTGTCAGTATTTGCATATCCTATTTTCTGGACCCCTTTCACTTTCCTTTTTTATTTTTTAAATAAAAAATCCTGCAAGCCGTGTAAGTGCATATCATGCAATTAAAACACCCCACGAGAAAAGTGTCCAAAATTTCAGACAGGGGAAGGAGAAAACAGCTACAGTGAAAAGAAGTTGAGCTTCTTACTCTTCTTCTAGATACTGAAAGTGAAAAGTAAAGCCCTCTTAGAAAACAATTTGTCAAATACCTACACGAGGGCATTTTAATAATTAAGGAGCTCACCGTGACAGTTGGTTCACTCCTAAAACGACACTAAATTCAAACTAACTAAATACACCCTAAATTCACTACTACTCATTATCCCACTCTCTCTTTTCAAAAGCAACATAGTTCTCAAAGTGAAGAGCCCCAGAGACCCAGATAAAAGGGGGTTTCCTGCAGGAGGGATGGATGGGGTTTACAGGGGGACCATAACCCCAGGATCGCGCCCTGTCCCAGCACCTTCCCTGCCTTTCGCGTTAGCCCAAGCTGGCCTGACTTCAGCTATGCACGAGGAAAACTGCAAAAACATGCTTTTAAATTAATTCGCGGACAAATATTTTCCCCGGAATATACCCAAGCGTCCACGGGCTTCTTTCCTCACCATCCCCCAAGAGCCTGCCAAACTCTGACAAGAAGCAGGGACCGTCGCCAGCGCAGACCCCGCACTGGCGTTCATCCCGTGCCGGTCCTCCAGCACTCGCTGCAGCGATTTGTTTCGCTGGCTTCTTTCTATGTTGATCCCCCGTTTTCTGGCCAATGTCGAACAAAAATAATCACTGGAGACGGTTCTCTCTCCGTGTTGCTCAAAAATCTGACTTTTACAGCTCTTTCCCCAGTTCATCCCACCCATAATAGTAATAAATCGAGGAGCTTCTAATGTCAAACGTCCCCACGGACAGTCGGGCTTCTTGCGGGGGAACGGACTGTTGCCTCTTGCTGTCACCCCAGCTCCGAGTGTGCCCCGCGCCGGGAGGTGGCAAATCAGGACGGCAATCGGGGCCAAAGGACCTTCCCTTCCCCGACCATCCGTTTTTTGCCCCAAATCCCGCTGAAATCACTGCACCCGAAACTCCCCAGCTATTGATGTCCTTCACAGAGCTATTTGGCAGATCCCACGAACGCTGATTTTAATAAAGAGGAGGAATTTCGAAGAAAAAAAAAGTGCACCGGGAGAAGATTAGGCCTTGTCTAAGTCTGAGGTTTAGGGCCGTTTTAGAGGAGGGGGTCTGGCTAGGAGCACGAGCTTTTTTTCATGCTTTCCCAGCACACTTGAGGGTACGTGGAACTCGCAAACAGGAGCTGCGCGGGGGATGACACGGGCGCGCTGCTCTCCCGACGGGGCCTCTCCGGGCCCTCTCCCAGCGCGTTAGAAATCAAGTACTGCGGGGTTATCGCAAAGGGAAGGAAGCGGCTGAAAGCCAAATCGAAATGGTTGTCCAAAAAAGAGAGGAGCTGTAATAGCACTAAACTTCCCTATCGCAATATTAGATTACAGGAGCGAATTCTGCGAGACTCCGGCTCAGCAGTTCGCGTCTATAGAGTCATTAACTTTAAATAAAGCAGAGTTTTTAATTTCCGTCGGGCAAGGGAAGGATGCGTGGAGGAGAGTGGATCGATCTGCTCGTACAGGTGTACAGCCGGCAAGGCTCTGGGCGAGGGGAAGGCAGAAAGCCCAGCACCGCTGGGTTGCGTTTTTCACCTTTTCCTGAAGGTAGTTTTGGGGTTTTGGTTTTTTTTTTTAAAAGGGTTCTCACCGAAAGCGAAATGCAATTCAGCGCAGACACAGCAGCGCGGCTCGAACAGCAAAAGGGTTTAAGCAGTGACCTGTCACCTCCGGATCGAGTGTCCCTAAGGCGGTGGAGACGGTGTCGGGAGAGATCGCGGGGGCTAAAGAGGTCAAGCCCAGCTCGGGGGACTTTGACAGGCTGCAAGCAACGAGGGAGAGAGACACAAACACCGTGCCAGGAGAGAGCGCGGTGGGAGTCGGCGCGCAGAAAGCGCGCAAGGCTGAAAGGGGCAATTCCCGAGTTTAAGAGATCGCTTTGCAACGTAAGCGAGAAGGAAACGGGGAGAATTTCCAGTTCTGGTTGCGAAGGGATAACAGAAACGGACAAAACTGGCAGCCGACGAGCCGTGTGTCGGCAAGAGGAGCTAGTCCGTGGTAGATCCTGAACTACGGTTTTTAAAGCATTATGTATTTATATATATATACGTAAAAAAATATATACAAATACATAACAGTACAACCCTATAAGCATAACATGTGTACGAAGAAATATGCACCATACGTATTAACACCACACACACGTAGACATAAATACATATATAAATACAATATATATTCGTGTATATCTAGCGTGCTCCCGCGCACCTCGCACCCGGCGGGCAGCGCAGCTCGGGGGCCGGGGCCGGGAGCCCGGGGCCGGAGCGGTGCCCGCCTGCCTTGCTCCCGTTCCCCGGCGGCTCCCGCGCAGCCCGCCCAGCCCTCCCCGCCGCTTTCCCGGCCACTCACTTGGCGGAGGGGAGTATCTCCCGGCCTCTTGGATCCAGGACGTGCCGTCCTCCGAGTTCTCCGATTTGACCGAAGCGGTGTCGAAGGTTTTTGTAAGCGCCCCGGGGGGGCTGTGCGCGTCCCGGGAGCCGTGGCCCGGCAGCAGCAGGTTCCTGGAGGTGCCCACCGCCGCCCCGTCGGCGCTGCCCCCCGCCGCGGCCGGCGGCAGCTCTTTGGGGGGTTTCTTGTCGGACATGAGGGCTTCCACGCTGAACGGCAAGCTGGACACCTTGACTTTGTGGTGCTCCTCGGCGCCGGCCGCAGGGCCCTCCTCGTCGGAGGAGAAAACCTCCTTCGCCTTGGAAGGAGAAGCCATCGCGGGTGCGGAGGGAGGCTGGAGCGGGGCCGCCCGGGGAGCTGCGCTGCGCCTCTGCCCGGCCCTGCGCGGGGACTGCGTGAGTGAGGCGCTGCGGGGCCGCCCCCCTTTTTCCCCCCTCTGGGGGCTCCCCGGCTCTTTCCTCCTTTGGGAAGCGGAGTAAACGTCCCGCGGGCCAATCAGAGCCCGCGCTGGGGCCTGACGTCGAGGGGTGACTCATGCCATTGGCTCGGGAGCGGGAGGGCGGGTAGAAACCCTTTTTTTTTTTTTTTTTTTTCCGGGGGTTATTTTGTTTGGGGTGTTCCCCCTCCCCCCGTCCCCCGCGGAATGAATGAGGAGTTAATGACACGGGCAGCCAGCGGAGCTGTGCTATTAAGGAGCCGTCTAGGGCTGTAATCATAGCAAAGCAAGAAAAAAAGCCGCCGGGGTAATTAAGGCTGATGATTAGGCGAGAGGAAACTTTAGAAGATCGCGGCTGTGCCTCCTCTCGCCGCCGGCCCGGCTCCTCCCGGCCCACCCGCCCCCCTGCCCTCCCGGCCGCCCCGTCGGGTACCGCCACACCCCTGCCCCAGACGAGGGTCTGCCCGGCCCCCGGACGGGTCCCCTACAAACGAGGTGCTTTTCCGAGGGCAGCGGGTTAGGGGGTGCGGGATGCTGGACCCTCGCTCAGCGAAACGCTCCCGCGGAGAAGCGCGGGCGCTTGTTCCTCGCCGCGCATTTTTCACCCGAAAAGGGTTTTTTTGTTTGCCTTTCCTCGGCAGCAGGACCCAAGTCGAGCAAAACCACTCTGCAGAGGTTAGATCTGTAATTATTTTTTTTTCAGCGTCAATTACACACGTGATGAATAGATGAGCTTTAATAAATTAGGGGCACGCAGCTCTTAATTAAGAGGCATATCAAACCAGTACTGCACAAAGCGATTCTCTCACTTTTTGACTTCCTGCTAGTGGTATGAATAAAGAGTATCCTTTAGAAAGCGTTTCTAATTACGGCACGGATAAAAGCAAATACATATTGTTCTTTCATAATTATTTTAATCTCACTCTGGGCATTATTTCATGCCGTGCCCGCACTTTCTCTGGTTTGTGTTTTTAGGGTTTTTGTGTGTGGGGTTTTTTTGTTTTTGTTTTTGTTAATGTCCAGGAATGGCAGAGTTCGGGGGCCTTTTTGGTGTTACAATTTATAAATGAGGCTCTAAAAACTAAAACACTCGGGGAAGGCGACAATGTTCTGCCCAGGTCTGGGGCTGTGTGCTGCAGCTCCTCACCCCAAGCCCTGACTTCAGGGGCGGCTCAGACAAAGCTGCAGGCTCAGTCTGGGCAACTGCAGAACTCTGCTCCTGTCACAGATTTTGTTCTATCCCTTCCACAGAACACACAGGATTTCACTAGTTCATTTTGTGACTGGTTTGGGCTCCTAACTTTCCTACCAGCCCATTCAGCAGCCTTGGAAGTCCCCAGGCCTGCTAACACAAATCACGACTTCCCTCTCCCTCCACATCCTGAGTGATTACACCTTTTCCTAGAGGGCAGTTTGGGAGCTGATTTTGTGACAGGAACTGGTCCGTTGCAGATTTTCTTTGGGCCATGCTCCTCTATCTGGGACAGGACAGAGAGCACCTCGAGGATGGGGCTGTGTTGAGTGCACTGTGCTGGGCCCAGGGGTCCCTCAAACCCGTACAGCCCTGGCCATCCAACCCCCACCCCCTGTTGCCCCAGTCAGCCAACAAGTATCTGAGCCATCCCATCTCTGATAGCATCTCACCTGGTGCCACGGATGGCAAATTGGGACTGGGGCATATGATCATAGTGTGGGAGGGAGCGTGGGAGGACGTGTATGAGAAGCTGTGTTACAAAATGCCACTTATCTGTGGGACTAATAGTAGAGTTTGCACACCCCTTACTTATTGCTAGCAGTGTTACTGCAGACCTCGATGAGTTAAGGATTAAAGCCAAGTGAGATCTGCAGAGAGAAGCGATGCTTTTCAAGGCCTCAGCCCAGCTAATCTGGCTGAGGCAGCCTGCAACAATTCAGGCAACAGAGCTCTGTTGCGGGCTTTTCTGCAGGGGTGAAAATAATAGTTGATCCCACAGGCTGATGACTCTCCAGCTGCTCTTGCTATTCCCAGTTCATCACTTCTCCTTCCCCACGGAACTCAACTCTTTGCTGGGAGATACTTGCAGAGAGATGCAGGACGGCAGTCAGCCAGCCACGGCCTTGCAAGCTCTGCTGGGGTTGAGTTTGTCCTTCTCCCCCCTCCCCTTCCTTGCCCTTCTCCATGCTTCCTGCACCGTGACAAGTAAATGAGAATTGATGGACATGCAGGAACAATGCATGTGTGTCAAGAACAATGCACCGCCCGTGGAAAGCCATTGTGGGGCTGCTGAAAATGCTACAGATAATTATACCGTGCTCCCAAAGTCAATGCCCGCTGGAAGGGTGCCTGGGGAAGGAGAGCTTGCAGGAGGGCAGGTCACACTGACACTGATCACGTCCCTTGGGTGCAGGTTCTCTTCCCGGGTGTCTGGCTGTGGCCTGGGTGCCGGCACACCATCCCCGCGGGCTTGTAGGGGCTGTTCTGCGCTGCCATCCTTTGGGACGCTGGAGGAAGGAGGGGAACCAAGGGACAGGTTTCTCTGGGCACTGTGAAGCACAGAGCAGAAGTTGGCTCATCCAGCCTCATCTGGCTGGCTTTTTGGTGCCACAGGGGCACCTGGGATAGCAAAGCTTGGCAGGGTTTGCTCACGGCGTTTGCTCTCTTGGGCGTTAGCCCATCACGAGGTTGGAGCATTTTCTGTCTAAAGTCTGAACCTGGAGCTTTCTTCCCTCCCTCACCCCTCTCCTACTTCATTCTCCTCCTGTGAGTTAAACATACGAGAATAAAGCCCCACACGGCACTGAATGATGAGACAGAAACCTAGCCGAGATGGGGTTTGGTTAAAGTTATAGGAATTAAGGCTTTTCCCCCTACCCCGGACCTCAGAGCTGTCGCCCAGCCTCAGACCAGCAGGGAATGCTCCCGGCCCGAGGAACAGACGTGAGCCCGGGAGCTGTCCCCTGCCTCGGGCTCCCCGCTCGTGTGCCCGGTGAGACCCCCTTCCCGGGGAGGGCGGTCCCTGGGGTTCTTTCCCAGCGCTGCTCCCGTGTGCCCCTCAACTCCCAGCCGCGGTCCAAAGCCGCCGCACGGAGCACGGTCGGATCTCAAGGATGCCCAGAAAGCCCCTAACCTCGCCGTGCCCCTCAGCCTCCCCCCTCCGCCTCCGGCAGCACCAGCGCTGGGCGCCCCGGTCCTGGGGCTCTCAGCTGGAGTGGGACGGGGAGGGAGGTAGCGCAGGGGGAGGAGAGACGTTGCAGACAAACTGAGGCTGTTTGGCAGGCGCCAGGAGCGGGGAGATGAAAGGGAAGCTCCTGGGGGAAGTGGCTGTGCAGTTTGACCGGCTCCAGCAGCAGCAGCAGCAGCAGCAGCGACGGCCCGTCCCGGCCAGCTCCGCCTCCCGCCTCCCCCTCTCTCCCCCCTCCCCAGGCTTCAGGCTGCCCCTTGGCCCAACTCCGCCTCGCCTTTCCCAGTCCGAGGGCGGAGGGAGGCGTCGGGCAGGCACTGCCACAGCATCCTTGCTCCTGTATCCGTCAGGCCGTGGGCAGCAGCCCCTCCACCAGATGTCACAGCACAATTAGTCCGGGATAGCTGGTGCTGGTTAATTGGGGGTGGGGGGGAGCTGTCCAATTTCTCCTCCTCATCCCCTTGTCGGTGTAAATCAGGAGGATCGGATCATTACACGAGCGATGTCCTAGATCCCCAGTCCAAAACACCAGCCCTTGTCCTTCACAGAGTACTCGCGGGGACCAGCGAACAGCGTGGAGCGCGTTCGTTCCCCGGGAGGGACAACCCCCCAAGCATCCCCCCCTCCTTTGGTGAGCTGTTTGGTTAACAAGCCGTTTTCTAAAGAGAGGAGGTTTTTTTTAGCGAGCCACCGTGAGGCTGGAGTGTGGAAGTCCTTTAAGAAAGGAAGATAAGGCTCCCGATTTGACTAGAAAGAAAGGCAGGAAAATGGAATCAGTGTGCATCAAGTCTAAGTTTTTTCCCGAAACGAGATGTGCGCCGAGGTAATATTCGATGTGTCAGAGGTGGGGAGATCTTTGTCTTATCGCCTTGCTCCAGATGGGACCGGGAGCCAAGAGAAACGCGTTGTGATAATAGATATGCATTTATCTCCATACGGTAGAAAGGAATTAAAACGAAATGGACATCAGAGTTTCCGAGGGCTCCGATCTGGTTACCGCGGCGTCGATCTACATCGTCCTCTTCAGGCTTTTGGACTCTCTTTCTGAAGCCGTTTTGGCTGGCAGCTGTTTGCTGCGAATCCAGCTCCCGGGCGGCTTCCGGGGGGGACCCTTCCCCGCAGCATCCTCCGGTCCACCCCGGGGGGGACACACAGAGACATGCCCCGCGGTGCCGGGCAGGCTGCACCCGCTGCCAGCGAGGGTTCTGCCTGCCCGGGGCGGCGGGACGCGGAGCCCAGGCTCCCGGTGCGCGGGGAAGGTGGATGCCATGAAGCAAAGTTGCACTATATTCGGTGCGGGAAATAGGCAGTAAGTGCAATCATGCGTTATAATTGTCCTCTGTGTCACCCGACAATGGTTCCTATTTATTGCACCGGTGTCATCCACTCGTTAAGACAGTGAGTGTACAGTGAACCGTGATCATTGCATAATACCAGCGTCTCCTTTCCCACCCGCCGAGGGTTGTTCGTTCCCTCCCTCTACGCAGGTATTTCATTTACGATCAGATAGTTATTCTGTTTGGCAAGAACAGGGGATAGTTGTGAGAGATCAGGTGTCTTCCTGCTCAGAGCAGTTACAGTTTTGCCCTTAAGGAGTGAAAACGATTTTTTTTCAGAGGTAATAACTTTTAAAATAAACACATGGGAAAGCTTCGAGGGAGGAAAACGCTGTTAGAGAGGTTATATTTACACGCAGAAAACTCGCGATCAAGAGGCTCATTTGCAGGCTTGGCTTTCGGAGGCGGCACACGGCCCCTCTCTGCGAAGAAGAGCGAGGCTTGCGGGCTACCGGCTGCCATGGCCAGTGACAAGGGGTCTCTCAGGCGACCCCAGAGGGTCCCGCTCTGCCCTGGACACCAGGGTCTGACCCTGCACCCCTCGAAGCTAGTGCAGCCGTCTCTGCTTCCCGAGATCGCAGGATTCGGCCCCGAGGGGAAAAGCCCCGGGCACCTGCTGCCGCCGTGCCGGTCGGAGCCGGGACCGAGCCGACACAGAGGGACATCACAAATCCACCATCGAAAAAAACAACGTGGGCAAACCACTTCTGGGTTCGGCCCTGGCCAAGGGCAGGGACGGGCGCCCGGCCGGCCCGAAGCCCCCGCCCCGTCGGGGGCCGCGTCCCCTGCGAGCAGCGGCACGAATTTCCCCAGACTTCGCAGATCTCTCCTCCTCTCTCTCTCTCTCTTTTTTTTTTTTCTAGGAGGGAGAAAAAGGGGTAAAAATTACGATCAACGACCTCAATTTATTTATTTATTTATTTATTTATTTATTCATTTATTTATTTTTGTTTGTTTCCAGGCTCTGTCTTTCCGTTTGCAAACGGTTTCCATCGAACTTGCTGTAGTAAGTTTTAATTATCGCACACACCTTCTTGCTTGTCTGGGTTATGAATACATCAAAATGATTCACCCCAGAGAGGATAATAATGTGTGGAGAGTTATAAACTAAAAGCTCCTGCAATGACTTAGATTTGAGCACACGATTATTCCCAGCAACTGCCCCCACACACCCATCTCCCCATATAAACAAGCACCTGAGCTTATTTTTATGCGCACATTTTATTAGTCAGTTTTCATATATATTCGTTTTCGATGCTTTGCCTGCTTCCCTCCGCCAATCTAGGAAATACAGAGAGGATGTAGGATGGGAACTAGGCAGAACTACCCCGTCTCAAATGGAGCTCCTATAAAAATCCTATTATTTATGCAGTAAATTCGCAGTGTGGAGATGTGTCTCAGGCTTGATGCAATTGTCGAATTGCAATTATCTGCTGTCAGTTATTTTCTTCCCATTTAGTTTCCCGTCTTTATTTTCCAAATCTACCCTGAGCCCACTCCATAACGGCAACTTTGTGACGTTCCGTTTGTCCCCTAGCTGCTCATCTCTCTTCTATTATCCAGGCTGATATAATAAACCAATCGATAAATCGCTTTTAAGTCAGAGACTTAAATTTGGTGCAAACTGATTGTGAGAGTGCCCGGCGCTGTGAGATCATCTGGCTGATTTCTTTACTTTCCAGGAATTGCGTTTTTTTTCTGCCCCCCCCCCCCCCCCCCCCCCCCCCCCCCCCCGAAAAAAAGATATTGAGATTAAGGACCCTCTTTGGTTTTGCTTGGCAGAATGAAGGCGGGGGACTTATCCATGCAGCAATTTGGTTAAGCTATTTTGGGACTACGTTTAGTTCTGCCCGATGACTGAGCCGAGAGATGCTCTCGATGGGACCCAGCCCCGTCCCTCAGAGAGCGGCGGTTCCAGCTCAGCCGCTCCCGGTGGCCGCAGCAGCCGCCCCGCCGGAGCCCCGCGTGTGGCTCCCGCCGCCCTGGTCCAGCCGTGCTGGGGGAGAGCTCAGAGCCGGCTGCTGCCAAACGCACGGCGTTCCCCGCAGGAAACGGGAGAGAGCTAAAATCCTCAGCCCAACCGTCCTTGTCGCCCAGCCCTGTCCAGCTCACTGCCGGCACTTTCTCAGCCGGGGCGCGGGATGTCAGTGGGGTGGGCAGCGAGTGCCGGAGCGAGCACATTCCACTCCGGATTCCAGCCAGCCCTCCAAGGTTACAGGGGTTTTTCCCCTTTCCTTTATTTAATTACATCCAGGGTTCTTTGACGGGGTTCGCAATTACTCCGATTGCATTGCGAGATGAAATTAGCCCTGCAGAGACTGCCACCAGCGTCCCGCAATGTTATGCAGGGGTGGGACATTTATTTGGATGCTCCTAATTCCTTTGTAGATTGTATCAGCGCTAAGTCTTTTTAAGGAGGGTAGCGATTTTTATTTGTGAATATATACATATTTGCACGGAAAGATGTAATAAACAAAGCAAATCATACTTTATAACAGATGTTGGAAGGATGTTAATTTAACAAATGATGAAATTAAATCCATGCAACAAATTTTTACAGCTTTATTTTGCACAGCTTCACAGAAATCAGAGAGGATGGTTAGTAATTAGAAAGCTAGTGTAGTTTTCCTTCTTTTTATACATGTTTTGCTGCTCATGTAAGGTAGTTACAAATACCCCTGTCTTGTTTCAAACACACTGCCTTGTTCCCATATTTCCCCTCTGCAAGATAACCATCTTTCCAATATAAGCACTATCTTTGCTTATGCACTTACAAAATACTTTTAAAATAACTTCTTTTATAGTCTTTAAGGTAAAAAAAATAAGAAAAGAAAAAAGAAAAGAGGTGAAAAGAAAGGAAGGGAAAAGAAAAAAGAAAAAAAGAAAAAAGAAAAAAGAAAAAAGAAAAAAGAAAAAAGAAAAGAGAAAAGAGAAAAAGAAAAAAGAAAAAAGAAAAAAGAAAAGAGAAAAAAGAAAAAAGAAAAGGAAATAAAAGAAAAGAGAAAAGAAAAGAAAAGAAAAGAAAGGAAAAGAAAAAAGAAAAGAAAAGAAAAAAGAAAAGAAAAGAAAAGAAAAGAAAAAAGAAAAGAAAAGAAAAAGAAAAGAAAAATTCTTTCTGTCTGACTCAAGGTGGCTGCTTGCAGAGGTTGTGGGGAGGGGGCACTTTCAGAGAGGATTTGCTATCAGGACACTTCAATCCATTATATGGAGTTTTGCTTCATGTAACAGACTGTAATGCAACAGGTTTTGTGTACTTTTTATTAAAAGTCCACATTCTCTTCTGACTGCACAATCCCAGTTTTTTCCACTGGAAAGTTTCTTGGATAGTAGCTCTCCACAGTTCCTCACTTGCAAAAATCTCAGTTAATATACAGTCAAATCAAATCGGTTTTTCAGAACTTTTTTCCCCCCCAAAGTGGTCTTAACAATACTGCTATGGTGAGAGATGCTCTCAGTATTTAAGGATTTGGTTTGTAACTGGACCCCAATCCTGTCAGTGGCTTGGCATTGGTCAGCTTCCACAATTGCGCTACATAACTATGTGGTTCAAAAGATTTCAGGATGCAGGCACCCAGCTCAGTCTTGATTCCTGAGCAGCAGTGACAATGGTGAAGAAACGTGGGAAACAGAGATTTGTACCAAGCAAAGACATTTTTGCAATGTCAGGGAGTTTGACTGTGATAATGGCGAGCTCTGGATATTTAAAGTTCAGTTAATAGAGGTTTTATTTCATTTGATTTACTCCAGATGGTTCTCAGCCACAACACAGAGACTTAGACAGCAACCAGAGCTCCAGCACGCAGGAGTATCTGAGTAATGAATTTTCGTTTGGCCCACAACAGATAACAGCCTGGACAGCACTTGGATCTGAGGCAGTTTGGATTCCAGAGCCACACGCTGCACAGGGGGCGGAGGAGAGGGCGAGGAAGGCGGCTGCTACTCTTTACAGCACAGTGAAAGCCAGATCCATGTAAGCTAAGAAAATAATCTTAAAGTTATGTGAATAGTTTTCTGCATTGCAGTGGGATAAAACTCAAACTAACAGCAGTCAGAATAGTTTAGTCAGCCTTAGTCTGGAGCGATAATATTGACTCTGCTTCTCCATCATTATCAGTGGAGGTCCAACAAAGCCAACCTTGTTATGACCTAACTCCACTTCAATTATAACTGGCATAATCAGCCCAAGGTCTTATATGTTAACAAAGGCTTTGCGTGATCCAAAATTCCCACCAGATCTACTGGAGCATGACCAGTACCAGCTAAATTTGCAACACATCTCTATGCTAGCGCAGACAACAGAAAGATAAAGTACCCTTTGTCTCTTATGCACTTCTATTTGTGCTTTAAATCATATATTTTTGTTCTGTGTGTAAATATAACGTTCACAAATATAAACTGTTAGTTTACTCTCTAAGACTTTGATTTCTCTGGTCATGTTTCAAATAAATCAAGAATAAATATATCTGTCATTATGGGAAAAGAGAGAAAATGCCTTGCTGTGAACATCCACCAGTTAGTAATAAAGGAGAAACTGGCAGGAAACCTTGGAGGTAATTGTTAATGGTACGATTGGAGTTATTATTGGTGTGGTAGTATTCAAAGAGGATAATGCAAAAGGCAGATTATACTCAATAAATATGAAAGTGGCTGATGCCTTCTGGGAAACTCTATAAGCTTTTGTCCATAGCAATGATTTATTGCAAGTGTAATATTATGGTTAGTGATTTTCGCTTTTCTTTACTAGCAAGAAGGGTAGCACGTAAAATCAGATTTTGATGTGTGTGTATTTTCCTTCTGCAGATCAGTTCGCAGCAAAATGCAAAGTGTTCTCTTTCAAGGTGGTGAATGCCAAGAAAAGCAGCTTCTGCAGGCTACAAACAGCACAGAGCAAATCACGGGGCATAGGTGTCCTCGATTTACCTTCACCATTCCCACTGGTTCTTGGATTCAAATGCAGAACATTGCGGCAGGCATAGCTTGTGCTGCAGGGGCCAAAGTGTCCTAAAGAAATCAAAGGGCTCGTTCTTGGTTTTGCGTTGGCTTTGGCATAGGAAGAAAAGGAGGTGAGAATAAGGTAGTAAAAGGAATAATGCTTATATAAAGTGGCATCTGCTGCCCCTTCCCTCAGATCGTTGCTGGTGACCCCAGGAAGCTGTTGGAAATGTTCTGCCTTGACCGTCCTTGACTTATCATGGTCCTGTATGCAGAAGTGTGCTGTGGCTTCACAGCTGGCTTTCCTCAGTCTGGCTCTGTGCCTGCAAGATGGGCAATGGAGAAGGAGGAATGGGGCGGCAGGTGGAGCAGCAACCACACCTGGAAGAAGGGCAATTTTGCCCTCTCTCCCTAGTGCTCAGGATCTCTTCCAAGCAGCCCGTGGCCAGGGAGCAGGCTGTCTCCCCACTCACCTCTGTTGCCCCCACACTGGCTTTAAGCACTGCCTCCAGCCCTGGGCTGGATTCAGCAGACGCTGGAGCACCGCCCAGGTGTGAAAGGAGAAGCTGAGAGCTCCCGTCTCTCCTCTCCGGTGCTTTCCCTCCTGCTCCCAAGAGAAGCATCTGCCCTGTTTGTCTCTTCCTGCCCTCAGTCCAGCATGGTTTTGTAGCTCATGCTAGGTTGCGTTAACTTCCACTGAAGGGTGGTTCCACGACACGAGGAGCAGAAAGGTTGCTTCCAAGTTTTCAGGCCCAATTCCGCTTTTAGTTTTTCTTCAGTCCTTCCATCAAGCTATAGGCTGACTCTTGGGTAGCACATGAAGGGTGTAGGTTGTCCACTGCTGGAGGCAGAGGGATGACATTTGCACAGAACCAACAGAGGTGAGGGAAGAATAGACTTTTCTAACCCCCAGAGTACGTGTCTCCGTCAGAAAGGCAAATCAACGCTTGTCTACTCTTTTTTATTATTATTATTCGTAAAGGTTTCCAACAACAATATAAAAAGGCAGGAGAAACATGAGATCATCCAGTGTTGGATGTGAGATAGACAGACACTCCTTCACGTGTGTATTCCCCTGCTAGCTCTGTGCAATCTTTAGGGAGAAGCATAAATACCAAATAATTTTATTAACTGGCTCTTTTATGGGCTTGTTCAGGCCAAATTTGAATTTTGTAAAACAAACAAACAGCATCTTTCTTTTTTGAAATCAAGAATGTAAGACAGTATAAACAGGGGGATATTAAGTTTTCCAATTAAAAGAATTATCTTATATAATTAAAATCCCCACCACCACCTCCCAAAGTCTGTGGTGCCAGGAATGAAAAAAGTATAAATGCAAATGACAGTAATGTTTTTGCCTCAACAATCCAAGTAAAGTGAGTGGCTTGGTACAAGGAAAAAAAAAAATCAGAAAAAGGAAAAAAAAGCGATGATAGAATATCTGGGTTTTTTTGAGTGCAGATGTTAGTAATAGTGTAAGAGAAAATGCTTATAGTTTTTGGCCTATTGTTCTACTGAAGTTTCTGGATCAGTAAAACAGAGATCTGAAAAAAATTGATCACCAATTAAATGGGAAAAACATGATTGTGTTTAAGGGGGAACACCAGAAGATGATAACAGCTTTTTCAGCCCTGAAATTTCCTCTGGATATCCAGAGTAGTGTGTGTTTGGCATCTCTGGAGTGATATCTTGAAAACCATTTGCCACTCTTGGAAAACGTTGGGTTTATTATCTATGCTCAAGACAGCTGATGAGTTGAAAGAGGGATAGTGCCAGGGTTTCTTTGGTTACCTCCAAACAAACTCTCTTTATGTCCTCCAAATTGTATCTTCATCAAACAATAGCATACGAACGCTGGAGATCTGAGCCCAAACAGTTTTTTTAAAGTGTGTGTGTACATCTCTATGTATTTATAGCAACTATATAGAAGAGAATCTCTACCGCCAAGACCTCAAATCATTCCTAAAATTATACAGTCTTAAATTAAATGCTGGTTAACACAAAGACAAGAGCATAAAAAGATTATTGTCTAACCTTAGTTTTATAAATCAGAGGTTGAAACAGAAACTAAGCTGTGGAGCCCTGACTTCATTTGCTTGAATGACTTTTGAATAGCCTTTCCCACATCCAAAGCTAGATCTGTGTGAGTTAGTTGCAATTTGCATTTTAAGTCAAAGGAAATGCAATATCCAGTCAAATACACATTTCAATTGAAGTTGGTTGATTCAGTCTTGCCACTTGTAAGAGCTTTGAGCCAGCACGGAGTTTGCAGGAGTGGTATTTAACTTGCATCACATGCGGCAAATTGCTCCACGCAATTTAAGCAATATTAACCTAAAGGGAAAGAAAGGTCTGTCACTTAAATCTGGGCTGACTCCTTCGTAATTGGTAACTTTGCTTTCATCCTCCTCTCGTTTGTTTTGTCATGTTTGACAACGTACACATTTGAAAATTAATGGGTTAATCACCTGCGTAATGGCTGTATACCAAACGCCAAAAGGATCTGCCTGGCTTTCGTTTGCGAGTTTGAATAAGCGTCTTCCTTTGCACTGCTGGGAGAGTGCCCTTATGAAGCAGGCTGCGTTCAGGGAGAGCTGCTTCCTTCATTTTCAAATTCTGGAAATGCTGAGAACAATTTTTCATTTTGGATTTTGCATTTCTTTTAAGAACAGAATCAGTCAGTACTTACATGTCTATTCCCTTCATCGAGTTTCTTCTTTAAAAATAAATGGATTTGAACACACAATTTAACAGGCACTGTGCTTTTTTAACTTTTTTTGAAGTGTCAAATATGGCTTTCCTACAGGTTTCTGAACAGATTTTTATTAAAAAATGAAATTAAAACATTCAAATAGTTTTGGAAAACAAAGAGACAAACCCCTTGATATTTTGGTGCTGGGAAAAGGGACATTATTTTAGCAAATATTTCAGTTTGAAAATTCCCAAGTAGCTCAGTGCAGCGTTTTTACACAATCTGCAGCACCTTGTGCTGACTGACAGGGCACCAGCTTCTGGAAACATCTAATTGTAGCTCTTCAGGCTCAGTAGCTTATCACAGCTATTTGAATAGGCACTCTTACACAAATACAGGAGTAATACAATACCCAGCCTTACACCCTCAAACCATAAAGTAAACTTGTTTTTCCATGAAGCAATTAGAAGGATACATTTAGACACATCCTTAAAATAAACAACATCAGCATATCTGAAAACATTAGTTCATGTTGTAACTTGTGGGTTCTTAGAATGACAGTTTACAGTTACCGAAATACCAGAGAAAATTTTGATCAAAATGTGCAAGGAATGTACATGGGAAAGTCAGTTCTATTCTAACCTTGATTCCTCTTTGGTTTACAACCCGGGGAGGGGTGAGTGCCAGAATACAGGAAAATTACCCGGTATCTCCCCTGCTTCAGGCCCTGGCATTTATCTGCTTTTCTACAGACCATCTTTTCTGCTTTGCAAAAGGTCCTGCCTGACTGCTGCAGGGTGTCACCTCGGCCAGCAGCTTGTACCGATAATAAAACCTGTCCCAGACACCTCTGGAGTTAAGGAAGCACAAGCCACTCACATTTTTCCAATGGCCTCTTAGCAAGAATTAATTTGGGGTCCAGCCCTGCAGTGGTCAGTGTCTTCTCTAGAAGGTATCAGTGTCCACTTTGCAGATTTGGGGACTGGGAGTAAAAGCCCTGATCCTAACCTGAGCACAGGAACAGGGACGATCCGCTGCTGCCCACGGAGCTGTCGCCCAGGGTCTGCGAACCTCCAGCCACAACCCTTTCTGACTATACCCGCATCTCCTGCTCTTGCTCCTTCCATCCCCGGTGAAAGTCACGTTTGCTGTTCAAAGAAACAAGCGCAGAGGGGGTAAAATCTGCTTCAAAGTTTAAAGATAAGCTTCAAAAAGGCAAAGAATCTCAGGCCATTTATTACGGCTCTTTAGCCAACGATGCACCATTTCCATCCCCTTAAACCACTGTTTTTTTTGTTGCTTATTTGTCTTTTCTCAAGAATTTTCAGATGCCAGCGTGACCACAGTTTTCCTGTCAGAACTGCTACTCTGAAACATCTCTCAGTGGATCCAGTGTACTCTGTAGTTTCTGGAGTTTATAACACAGCCGTAAAAAATTGCTCAAGGCTGAATCTTGGCATATTAAGTGTCATCACAGAGGTAATTGCTTTTCTTTAAACACCTAGAAAAAAACAACCAACATCTGAAGCTGCCAAAAAGCTATCATGTCCAAACACCTACACTTCCACAGAAGGGTTTCTTGGCTTTTATTCTAGTCTTTCTTTGCTTTTTTTCCTCCTCTCAGCTGCTTTTGCAATTGAATGTAAGCATCAGAAAACAAGCTGGGTTATTAACCCGCAAAAACGTGTCCAGTTCACAAAACGTTAGGAAACACAGTGTCTCGGACAACGTGTCCTTATGGCACCCTTTTCTACCACAGCAGTCGCTTGGCTGTAAGAGGGATGAGCAAAGCAGGGGACTGAGGTTTGACTATGGCTCTTTTCTTAATCCATTGTCAGCTCTGACAACAGAAATTTTCTAATTCAGTTTATTTCTGTAGTCCTTCGAACTTCGTTACGTGTCACTAAGTTCAGATTTACAAGGATTAATTCCTGAAATAAAATGCGGATGGGGCCACCCTGGGTTTTCAGGAGTAGATTTTTGTCTCTCTCTCCCAGAAATCAGCAAAAAATTAGAGTGTGATTCGCTCCTGAAAACTGCTCGGGGTTCCTAATGCTGAAAAAGCTTTCTCTAGCACTATCGGCTGGTCTGAGAGATCCTAACTTTCAGTTTGCAAAGGTACAAAAATATCTTCAATTTGGGGTGTTACTTTGGGTAGTTGGATATTTAGAAGCTGAAATTGGAGGATTGTGAATGAATAAAATACCCTAAATTAAAAAAAATTCAACAAATGAAATAGTAAATAAGTAGTAACCAAGCCAACTATTTTTCTAGTGTGTATCTGGTGTGAATGTCACCACTTCTCACAGCCTTTTGCTTATGGTTTTAGTCGTTTTTTTTTTTTCCAGGAGCAAGGGAGTCATTTCACAAACTGTTGTTATGAGGCATTTTGAGCAGCTGAATGACCCCAGTGCACTCTGCAGCCCCAATTAATCTGTCATGTTCTGGTTAATTTTGCGTGCCTGTCACTTTTTAGGCATGTTTGGGGAATGCCACTGTGTAGCTGATCTGTCATTTAATAACATCTCAAGCTCTCGCCCTGTTTCTCCCGTCCAAGCTGGAGCTCTGGCTGCCTCAGTTGTGCCATTGCACTGCAATAGCTGAGAGCGTGGTGCCAGTATTTCATCCTGTCTTACTGATAGATATATTGTTGTCTTTAATTAATTTCTTTTAGTACGTCAGAGTTTCTGAGTGATATGATGGTAGGAAATAATGTGGATCTCTGTCCAGAGTTACTAGGCTGCGATGCTGAGCAGGAAATTTGGATGCTATGTGCAAAGAGGAGCATGACAGCTGTCATCTCCTTCTGGTGAGGGATTCAGAGCATGTTGTTCCTGTTCATGATGCTCTTGCTCTGCTCTTGTTTTGCCTAGGACCTCCTACAAGCATAACAGCTCCTTCAGACCCCTCTTAATCCAGCCTGGGCCTCTCTAGCATGGCTCTTGCCACATTCGCCGTGGTTGTTTGTCTTTTCCAATCCTTAAGAGACGGAGTCGTAGCTCAGGAATGAACACCACATCAAAAAGGTGCACATGAAACCAATACAGTCCTTTCCAAGAACGCTGCACACTTGAATACAACCCTAAACAGTCATACCAATTAACATGCATATTCCAGCATTTCCCATAACTAAGTAAGAACGTCTTAATCTGTCAGCACTTCAGGAAATTTCATCACCTCACTGTCCACTTCTTTCTGCAACTCATTAAAAACCCCAACACATTAAATCTTGCTGCTCTGCAGCTCTGACATGAGAACAATCCCCGGGTTTGTCTTCCCTTTGCTCTGGGGGTTACAGTGTACCAACTGCTACTTGGCAGTTTTAAAGCAAGAAGATACTTTCCTCTTTGTCCCCAAATGGCAATTTATTTTCTATAGTTACCCGTTGGGAAGAAGCCTTGTGTAAAGTCTACTGAAAACCCACCAAATGCCTCTCTGCCCCCAAATAAATTATCTCCATTCAAGTACATTTGTTTACCATGACCTACATCTTGGTTTCTCGTGAAGAAATATTCGTAGTTAATACACCCATCTGGCCAGGTACCAGGATTACACCACATCGAAGCTATGTCCATGGTTCAGAAAAATCAATGGTTCAGGTAGTGGAGCCGGGGTGATTACTACAGCAGCACAGTGCAGAGGATGGGCAAGCTCTGCAGATGGCTCATGAGCTGCAAAACTGCAAACAGAAGTCTTTGAGGAGGGTTTTGATGGAGGGCTGGAGACAAACAAGAAGCCCTGCTGCATTTCAGGAAACAATCAAGGATTTCACGACAGGCCGTGCATTCATAAGCAGATAGGTAGATGGAAAGGAGAGGTGATTTTGTGGTTTCGTGCTCTCTCACAGGAAATGTGGATGAATTTTGAAGCTCTGGACATCGTCTCTTGCTTTAAATAAGTCTTATGACCTCGCTGGGCCTGGGATTGCCGTGAATGAAGTGAGAACAATTGTATTTTCTGCCTTCTACTCTTCGTCTCCCGATTCCTGCCTGTTTGCATTAGCCATTATATACTTGTACAGTACTTAGGACAGTGAGATCCTGTTCTTGTCCGAGATCTCAGAGAGCTCCATAACATAAAGTTTGGGTCAATGAGAGAGATAATACACCTCACTGAAAAGAAAAAAAAAGAATTCTTGTCATTTTTGTTGGAATTCCAATAATGACCAACTCTGAGTGACTAAACCCCAGGTGACTCACAGAGCAAGGAAAACATGCAGCAGGTTTTTCACAGCTGGCCTTCAAATGTGGTTTTTTTTTTTTTTTGTAAAGAGCAGCATCAGCCCACTTTCCAAAGATCACAAGTCCCCTGCTTTCTGAAAGGAGAAAAGAAAAAGACACCCTCTTTAGTGTAATCCAACACTTCCAATTCTTGACATTAAGCTTTTCTCCTTTTTGGGGTTATTTGACATTCTGCTAGTGCTTCTGAGATGGCTAATGCAAGATAAGTGTTCTCATCTCACGACACAAGAGTCAGTATTGCGCCTTAGCAAAACATGACGTTTCTTGCAGGGACGAGTCTCCCACCCTATTGCATGGTTTGGAATTGGCCAGCCGTGGAGATCCCCCTCCGGCAGATTTTCTCATCTTTTGTCGGGAGCAAGTTTTGACAACAGCAACGCTAATTGATTAAACCTTGTAAGCAGAGATTACAGCTAAAAGAGAGATAACAGTTTTATTTCATAGTGTCTCTGAGAACATTAGCCTGTAAGGATCTAGCCACTTAGGCTGTGGAACTAGAACAAGCTGCATTAATTGACTCGTCCCTCCGGCCCCCCTCCTTTTTTGTACTAAATCCCCAAGATCAGGTATTTAAAAAGCTCATTCACTATTTATGATATATCTTTCACTAGGTCTCAGGTGAGGGGAAGTCTCTTTAAAAAAAGCTTTTGCAACTTTGATATTCCCTCTTTTTTGGTAGTTTTTACATGTAAAGCCAGCCGGGGTTCACGGTGAGTGTTTGGAAGCGTAAATGCTCTAATTGAAGAAAATGACATAGGTTAAGCTATGGCTAAGATATTGGTGGTGGAAGGGTCTATGTCTGGAGCCAGCTTTTTCACAGTTATTTAACTTACCTATGTACAGGTTGCCAGAAAGCAGAAGTGAAATGAAAGGATCATCCTGTGCTGAGAGAGAACAGAGTATTCTTACATAACGAATGGCAGTTAATTTGTCAATGTTTTTCTTTAAAACCTTTCCAAAGACTATAAAAATAAGGTGTGCTATAGGCTTCCAATAGCATTTAGAGTATGAATAGGTGTTTTTTTCAGATTGAATGAAATGGTGCAATGGGTGACTGAACGGGTAAGTGCACAGGCTCTGGGAACTCTTGGAATCGAAACCTGCCACTGAAACCAATTTCCTGTGGGCCTTGGGCATGTCACTGCTATTGCTTGGATACCATCTTTAATGGAGAGAGTTATGTTCATTAACGGGCAGATCTAAAACGTTTGATTCCTTTTCTCCTTTATGGACCATGTTTGTGTGATTGGTATCTTTGACATTTCAAGGGAAAAATATTGCAGTAATCCTCCAAATCACGTTTCTTAACGGAGCATCTGAAGAATCAGCAAGCTGATCTCTGCATCACCTTTAATAAAAACAAGCAAACAAATAGCCCCAACAAACAAAAACCCAAACCCCAAACCAAAACACCCAACTATGATGTATTTTTTTTTATGTGTCCGGAACTGACCATTAAGATTTTTGATTTTTATTTGTTTTTTTGAAGGATAATGCCAAGATCATCTCATATACACAAACCAATGCTACTGCTGGAAGTGCAGTCTGCAGATAGAACTGGTTTCCTCCTGCCCTCTGAATAACTGACTCTTTTAGTTTAACAGTAAAATACTTGAATGAAGTGGAACGTTTGTAGGATTTCCTTAATACAATAAGATGCTCAGCAGAGGCTGATACTCTGATTCTTTTTTAGATACTGATGCTGCTGGTCATATAATGCTGTCATTTTTGTAATTTAACCCAGCTATCAGCTTCCCCTTCTCCTAAAAAAGGGCCAGGATTAGATGATTAGAGAAAATCTTGTTGTCCAAGTAGTTAGCAGAGAAACTCTTTAGGAATGTAAGAAAGCAGAAGGTAACAGAGACATAAAACTACGCTCGTGAATAGGAAGGGTAATATTCAGGGCCAGATTTTGATCTTTATTAGACTATTGTAAATCTGGAGTAGCTCCACAGAGCTCAGTTCAGTTGTCTTGACCTTGCAGCAGATGACAGACACACAACGTACATCACCAGAGATAGCTTTGTGTCTTCATATGAAGAAGTGGCTTATAAATATACACCAATATTTATGCAAACACACGTGGCATGAAAACATCCCAATGGTTGTTTTTATATGAACATGTCCAACACTGTTTAATGCAACCTCCATTCTGATGCCTCTACAGTGATGTCTTTCACCCCCTTGACCTCAGAGGCTGTACCATACTTCTGCTACGTTAACATTCAAGTAATAGCACAGGGAGTTTTGGCAGATTTTTTTTTCCTGTCACTGTGCCAGGAGAGAATGCCTGCTGTACATATGCAGAGCATCAGGTGTGTAAACTACATGCGTATAAACTAAACCTTTCCCCTCCTGATCGCAGCTGCTCTCTTCCCCTGCAGGTATTTTGGGTGGCACAGGACACGGACATCTTGCTGCCCACAGCGGCTACTGCCACTGCAATGCGCCTGAGACTCAGGGAAGCGGATGAGCCATGAAAAACCAATTTGTACGTGCATAGCAAGAGCCAAGAGGAGACGAGACCTTGGAGGCATGGTTACGACCGAATTAGAAAGAAACTTTTTTGCCCCAGATTTGAGGTATTGGCTTTCCTGAAAGCTCCTCTGTGTCCCTAGCTGTTGCTGTCTGTAAGGTGCCCAAAGAACACATACCTGCATGAACACTTTCATCACCTCTCAATTTCTGCTGTGTCCTGGAAGCAGATATCCAGTGGGCCAGAAGCTGCACCTCCCTCCCCTTTATCTGTTTCTCTGTTTGCTAGGAAAGACACAATATTTGACAATACTTTAATTTTTGCTGCCTCCTGCAGCAAACAATTGTCTTTTTCTTTTTTTCCCCTCTTTTCCTGGACTATTCTTCTTGGGCTCACAGGCCAAATTTGTTCTGAGCACTGTATGGGTTTGCTACAGGACAGGGGGGCTGCAACTGATACTGATCCAGTCCCCTTTCTCACTCCTTTAAAAGTGCTCTGCTAAGTCATATGGTAGATTCAGAGAGGGTGTAGAAAGAAACCTGGATAGAAAGTGCTCCCATTAGCTGCCAGCTTGTTACCCAAAGCCTCACTGGTGTTCAGTGCATTGCAGGAGGTTTCTTTTTTTTTTTTTTTTTTTCTCCCCAGGCAAGAGAAATCTTGCATTTTATTTTTTTTTACCAGTTCTGATTAATGCCCTTCTCAGAACCCTCCCACCCTCTTAGAGTTTTTCATTTTAATGGCACACAGCTGAGGTTTTCTTTTTCCTAGGGGAAATAAGACTGTTCGTGGAAGCTACCTCCACGCCATTTGTGCAGAGTATTTTCTAGGGTGAGTTAAGGGCAAAATTTCCACAACATTATTGCACCAGGTTTGTCATCTCACATTTCATAAATCCTTGAAAATAAGCTCCTGAAAAGCAAGGATAAAGTGACATTTGGGAATGGAATAAAATCACAACCTAAACGTGAACTCCAGCAATGGTTGGGAGTTGGGTTACCAGCTCCTCCATCTATTTAGAATGGCTTAGAGCTGGGTTGGAGCTGTTTGCTTAGCCCTGTTATGAACACAAGGGTTGAACTCCTGGCCTCCTCCCTCATAAATAAACTGATGTCCAGGCTAAAGTCAGATGCCCATCTTTTCTTGAAGTGACATCTACAGCTCACATCTGAAAAAATCTCTGGGGTGACGAGGGTTAAGAAACATAAATCTCAGAAAATAGTTTATTAATACTATGATAGAAGCTCATGCCTATGAAAGTCAGCAGGATGGATTAGGCTGCCTGTGTACAGTAAGGAGGGTTTTTTCCCTTCCTCCCCTCCCGCCCCTTTTTAATTAGAAGCAGATCTGAAAGTGGGACTTTCCTGAATAATCAGCCACAGTAAACCTTTAATCTCAGTCACCTCCGTGAGAAAAGAATAGGAAATCGATGAGCCGAAAGAGGGGAGACACAAATGAGGGGAATGACAAGGGAAGGACAGGTCACTGAATTCACCCTTTTAAGACTATTGCTGTGATTTTGTATATGTGTATATGCCGGTGGCTTATACAGTTCAAAAAGCCTTTCTCTGGAGCATTCTCCATTGTAAGATAACAAGAACCAGAGAGCAGGTATGCAGAGCTGCAGATACTGAGCTGGCTGAAACCTGTTTCTGTAAAAATCATCCACGAGTGGTTTTGGTGTTATTTGTTTCCCAGGATATGAGCACTTTTCGATGCACACTATTGGTGGTATGTGTAAACTCTCTTCTTGAAATAAAAATATTTTAAAAAAAGTTCCACAGAGAAAAGAAGTATAAGCAGCTCTGAGTGCTGGTCTGGGTCCAGAACAGCTGTGTTCTGGATCCTGCCACTGGCCTGGGGGCAATCTAGGTTGAGTAACTTCACTGCATGGGACCACAGCTACGCTACCTGTAAAACGGGGCTAATGGTAACTGAAAGCCTCTGCAAAGCACCCAGAGATCTGGCAGCAAAATGTTTCATAGAAAAGCTTGGTAGCAGTGTTACTCAATGTCTCTGGTCTTGTTTGTTTTTCCCACCCTCAGCAGTGCTCCAGCAAGAGATCTGTGCCCTTCTTAACTCTGTCTTTGAATTGCACCTTCAGCGCTTCACCGTAATTAAAACCGTGTTTGCTACAAGCCATGACTTGCATCAGTAAGCCAATGGGTTTTTTAGATGTTGTATTCCATCCCAAAGCGTGGTCTCTGTAAGCCTGGCCTGCTTGATCCTGCTACTCCATAAATGGCAACAAATTGGATTTTGGAAAAGCTCAGAATAGTCCAAGGAGACCAAATAGCCCAGATTTTCAAATGGCTGGAAATTGTTTGAGCAGCAGAATAAAGGATATTTTTGCCATGGTAACTTCTGCATTTTTTGCCTTTCCTCTGTCCATTCAGCTCTTGCACATGGGTGAAGTCGTGAGTTTTTTGCCTTGACAGACAACGCCTCTAGGTTAACATTTCCCTTCTCTAGAGTGTTGATAAAGTACATGTTTGCAGTATGGACTTCTTCAGACTTTAACGCCACATTTCTTCCCCTGGGGTCTGTGGGGATAACTTGTTTTTCAGTCTGCGTGAATCCCCCAAGTTCCGCTGACTGCAGTGGATGAACACCACTTTTTGCAAACTCGGGGTCACACTTGCCAGTTCTTTCATGTTCTAAATAATTTACTTCCTAAGCACAACATTTTGCAGAAATAAACAGATGAGCTGCCACTGAAAGCCTCCTGCGATGGAAGTTCAAGCCCATTGACAGGGGCAGTTGAAGTCCAGTGAGGCACACATTAGCACCAGAACTGGCAATTAAACAAAGCTGGTTTTGGACCCTACTTCAACCATTTCCACTTGGAAACACCCCAAAGCCAATAAAACAAATACGTTAATATGATTAACTTGAAACAATCCAAAAAATGGTTTGTGTATACATTTTGGCACAGATTTTGACAAGTATATAAGATAAATCAGAATAAATTTACTTTAGTGAATGGGTGTGAAGTGTTCAATTTACTTAGTGCTGGGGTTGCATCTGACTCCAAGCAGGGAAAAAAGATTCCTGCTCTGCACTAACTTCGTGATTGTAAACCGGGAGGAGATGGGGGCAGAAAAAGAAATAGGTCATTTTTTGCTCACTTTATCCACAAGAAATACTCTTCATTTATTCACTTTGCACCGTTTGACCTGATAAGTGTCTCATAAAACAAACCCATAAAGAGACAAAACTTACCCATATGGAATTACTCATCATTAGTAGCCAGCGATTCTTCCAGATTAGAACTAAAGTGTGATTTCTTACCTCAAAAACAACTTTTCATCTGCAGACATCAAAGTACGCAGTACTTTTGAATAAACGCTGGTGGGGCTTTTGAAAAGAGGAGGCAGGCACAGTACAGAAATTAATAGCTGTTTGTTTCTCTCAGGGTTATCGTCTAAGATAGACAAAGAACCACCACTTGAACTCATCTGAGTTCAGCTCTGTGCTCAGTCTCTTATGACTGTTTTTCCCCCTTTCCTAAATAGAGGTGAACTTAGAAAGAGGAAAAACTAAGTTATTTCCTACACATAAACCCCTACATATTTTTCTCATGCCCTCCTCCCTCCCCACTTTTGTGGGGCAAAAAACGCCTGTGGGTGACTCTGGCTGCTCAATTTTCTTCTTTTCTCATTTCTTCCAGTTTTCACCTGAAAACCAAACACTATGTGTCATCTGAGAAGTACCAGAAATTTTCTAGACAAAACTGTTTGTATGAGATTTCACAGTTAAGTTTTGAAGGTCTGAAGTGGATAAGCTTCCCAACTCACAGAAATCTGACTCCGGTATTTGTAATAGCAATTTTTTGAAGTTTCTCAGCCTGTAAATAGCTTTGAAATGAATAAGGGGCACTGGGCTCTGTAAGGTGTCTTTTATTCAATTAGAATATGTACCATGTTAACATTCTTCAGTGTTGTCATAATTCCTACTTTTTTTTTTCAGTGAGAATTAACTTGTCAGCTGTGAAGAAGCTTAGAATTTGTTCATAAATCATTCTGCTGCAGGCTAAAATTTGACACACTGTAGGTAAACACATTTTCTTGGGAAAAAAAATGGCAAATGTATTATTACCAATTTTCCCCCTTCAGAACAGAGTCTCTGATGTCTCCGGTTTATGACTAAAACCAATTTTCACCAAATTACGTTACATTGTGGAGGTAAGTGATCACCATGTGGTTGAGAACTGCAGCCGTATCAATAGAGGGACAACTTCAAAATTTGGCAAAGGGTTAATTTTTCAGTTCAGAATTCTGCTTTGTGTGAGTATCAAGCTGTCTCTCCTCCTCACCTTTGCGCACGGGAAGATACGGGATTTTAAGGATTATGACCCGACCTTGAAAACGCTGCAGATGTCGGTGAGATGTGTTCCTGGGGAGAGCTCGCTGGATTCGCCCTGGAGAGGCTACACAACAGTTCCCTCTCCTGTATTTGGACCGTGCCTCGCTGCGCCAGCGCTGTCGATTTGCTATTGAGGTTGAAAGTTTTTGACAAGTGACTCATCACTGCTCCAGCAATACGTTCCATTTGATTATGGAGTCCTAGAGGGTTTTTAGCAAGCAATTAGGAGGTGGATGTGAAAATAATTTGTACGTTTGTCGGTTTGTTTTTTGTCTCCTGCTCTTCTACGTTACCTCCCTCCCTTCTGCTGTGGGCAGGAGGGGCCAAAGAAATGCAGCTGTGGTCCCTCTGGGCAGGCTGGGCTTGAACTTGGAGGTGCCTGACCTGGTATTCTGTGTTTCTGGTGTACAACCCGTGCTCCAGGAAGATGGGAGAGGGTTATTCTGAGCTGTCATGCTGCTACTTGTCCTTTTCCCCAATGAAAATGCTCTCCACTAACAATTACCGCATCGTTGCAAACAGACTGAAAAGAGACATGATGTAAAAATTAAATTACTTAAAACATTTTTGGGCTAACACTTGGCTTTATATAAACTCAGAGACAATCCTATAAGGCACTCAGGGCAGATTATAGGTTTGGGCAAAGCTAGAAAATTGCTGCCATTATATTGTTATTATTAACACCTTGTAATTAGCCCTAAGGAATCCTGAAGTTCTCTCTCCTGATTTGGCTTTAATGAAGGAAAATTGCTACCTTTGCAAGTTGGATGGCGCCCGCTCTGATTAGTCTTAAGTATATAGGACTATTATTTTGAAAATGTTTGTTGTCATGTGAATATTAGTATTGCATGTAAAGGGGGGAGGGGAGTGAAGTGGGCTCTTTTATTTCTTGGCTATGATGAGTTGCATGTTCACTTCAGTTACGGCTGTCCCCTTAGAAATTAAGAATGGAAACCTTGTCAAGGCATCCTGACCACAAGAAAATGAATTCAGGAGGATCCTGTGGCAAGGGCTGCCAGCTGCCCTACCTGCTGATTGCATTGGCTGATGGAGTAATTGTTGCATGGAGATAGTTTTATGATTGCTTTGAGAGTCTGAATGAGATCATGCATGAGTTAGCACACTAAGTGCAATAAAAATGATTTTATTTGCATGTCCCAGAGCCTTTCCTGATTCCTTTGCTGCTTTCACAAGCAACGTCTTCCCAGTGAAATCAAGCCAACATTAATAAAACATCCCTTCCATACATCTCCACTCCTCTCCTCCCACATACTGTATGCTTTCATTACCATCTCTGGGAAAAAACTGACATTAAAGAAAATTCATCTGATCTTATCTGTAATTAATTTGTATTTTGATAATACAGAAGAAGAATTTTTGCATGTAATGACTTACCTGTTCATTATTTCTCTCCTTTGAACTCCTGTGACCGCTTAATAACTCATGCCAATGCAGAACTGATTATGACATTTTCCCCACCCACCATCCAGGAAGGTTGAAGGTGTTGCCTCTCATACTTAGACAAATTGCTCCAAATAATGACTTTGTGCAAAATTAGTCATACATAATTGAGAAATTCTATAGATGAATAGGAAAGTAACTCGAGATGAAGTTATCATTTTAATGTTTTTTAGGTTAACGTGGGATTTAACGTACCGGTTCAAACCAGCAGTCCACTTATAACAACCAACTGCCCTTGTGGGAATGGGACCAGAACCCACTCCCACTGGAAGCAATGAAAGCTTCTCGGTTGTCATCATGGAGGATGCAGAAAGGCCTGGAGGCACCGAGGAGGGTGGTGTAAATCGACTCGAGCTATGCTGGCTATAGCATCCAGCTCTCAGGCTGCTGTCCCTATTCTGCCAGTGACAAGGTGGCATTGCCAGCCTGGTGGCATGGATAGACCCTGCAGCCAGTGAGAAGTTCTACCATTATTTGTATTCATGAAAAATGGTGATGCGGCATAAAATGTTACCTTGTCCATCTAACACAATGAGAGGCTCTCAGCACCAATCAAAGATGTATTAATTGGCTTAAAAATAGTTCCTGAGTCCCCTTATGAATTACGGTTTCAAACTTCCTTTTGCCAACATGCCTTTTTTCTTTTTTTTTTTTTTTAGAAATTCCTGTCCTCCTTCTTTATCCCCAGAGAAATTTAACCTTTTTTATGCAACTGTCAGACCCAATAAGCAGGTCTGTTATGAAAGATAGCTCATATTTCATGATAAAAGTATCACAGGCGGTACCAGAGAAATCAAATCTAAGAGAAATAAGAATCAGGTCCCAATTCTCCTATAACAAGTGCAGACAAAATGTACAATATCACATAAAACCCGAGACATACCTTCCTCTTTCCCCAGGGAATACTGGATTACACCATGAAAACTCTACCTTTATAACTGCCTGCGCCCGAACAGCAACACAAATGTTCTGTGATCATAAAATCATCCAGTCCCTCCTTCAAAGAGCTACAGGAAAAAGGAAGAAAATTAAGTCAAAAGTTCCAGCAATATAATGTGATTATTTATAGCTTTTCTGTGTTAAAAAGGAGAAATACAAAGTCTAGAAAAAGGCTTGGGTTCCAGAGATGTACAGGGGTGAAGCTCAGGAGCTGGGGTTTCTGCTGTAGCCCATTACAAAGCCATGGGTCAGTTGAACAGGTCAACGTCTGAAGGTCTTCAGGTTTCAGCAGCTTGGCTCTGGCCCTCCTCTTTACCTTCCAATGGTGGATTATCGGAATTGTGCCTTAAGTTTGCCACACTTAAAAACCGAACACACTTACTCATGTTTCATTACATTTATGACATTTTATGCCTTGACTTCATCAAAGGCTGATACAAAGCATTTTTTTTTAGCCTAATTTACAGATATTTTGGATTATCAAGGTTATTGCCTCTCTCTCCCCTCTCCTTTGCTCAGATTATTGAATATTGCCTGTACCGTAGTACCATCTCGCTTTGATATATTGAAGCAAGAAAACGGGGACAGGGCAACAAAGTAAAAAAAAAAAAAATTTCTCATACCTAAAACTGAAAAAGTTGAGGATTCACCATGAGGAATCATGATTGACATGAATGCAGACTGAATGAAGTGAAACTGCTGGCCTTTTTTCTGCATGTAGGAAAAGGTAGTCACATTCTGCCAGCAAACTGAATGATAAACATGATAAAGACAGTGACGGACAGTTGATAGACATGGCCATATCTGATGCACATAAAGTTGAGAAGAGTGGTTTCAGTTGGTTTGTGGGATATTAGCCCAGGCTCCTATGAGGAATGGAAAGCATCAGACAGAATTTATTGAACTATATGTGTTTATTGCAGTGTATAACATTTAAAAGGTGCCTGCTTGCTGCCTGCAGTGCTTTTGGTATTATTTTATAGCGAATACCACACTAGCATCTACCCACCTGCCAATCTCAGATTCTAAGAGGGCTGGTCCCAGCGATTTCTTAAATGAATGCTTCATCAGGTCCTGTCTTCCACCAGGTATTATCATTGCACCTACTTAGAGTGATTTAACAGGGTGTAGACAGAAAATGGAATCAACATGCATCATAAATTAAACCAGAATAAAATAGGGGACATATGAGCTTTTAATTCTTTGGCTACATAGGATGCTTTTCAAGACAGGATGAGGGAAGCCATATGCAAGCACAAGTGTATAGTTAAAACCTTAAATAAACAAACCGGTCCTTACAATGATATTCAGACTTCTGGTTGTCTTTATCAATAATGGCCTGTATTACCCATATGCAGCCCGGTGTAGAGAAGAGAAGGGAATGGTTCAGGGGGTTTGTGGAAATACCCCCAGCATCTTCACTGAAGCATGTTCTCACCATATTGTCATCTCTGATTCCCCTGTGGCTGCCAGGAGAGAACTGATTCATCTGGCTGAGTGGGTGGGTGGCCAGGAATTAGAGTTTCATTTCACTACTGTTCAATTAGGCACACGTTCTCTGAGAAAATGAATGCTTATGACGCAATTTGTAATACAAGTTCTGCTTCCCTGAGCAGAGATATTCCCTTTCCACAATTTGAGCTGAGTATGGGAGAGGCAATGCTGTGGTAGAGCAACCTCAAGTGGTGTTAGTGTTGCAGTGGGTATTCACAGCCCAGTGGGAATCCAGACCTCTTTACAGTGTCCAGGAGCTCATGCCAGAGAGCTTGGATTCGTCTCCGGGATTCGTGAAAGACTCCCTCTCTGCAGCAACCACATAGCTCCCAGCCTTGCAGTAAGTGGGCTGTCTAGAAACAGCACCCTCGTGAAAGGGTGGAGCACAGGGTGTCTGACCATGAATGGTTGTCCCACAGCTTCGCTTCACTACAAACTTACAGAGGATTTTTGACACTCAGCTTTCTCCATCGGGAGCAGCGCATCTGCACACTGGGTGAGAGAGCCCAGTGGAGGCAAAGGTGTGATTAAGTGTTCTGTTAGAAAGGTGGAAAGATCTTGTCTTGCTGCTCCCCAAGAGCACTCTGAATCACGTGCTAAAATAAATCCACTGGCGTCAATGACACGTCTCCCTTCCTTTAAAATCAAAGGATGATGCTAACACCTGCAAATCTGTTGCAATGAGACTCCTGCAGACTGAAACCTTCTTAGTACACAGGCAAGCAAGAAAACCTAGATGATTTTCCTACCATTTAGGCACCAGCTTGATCTGGAAGAGTCACATCAGCATGTGAAGGAATGAAATCTGGATGCTGCTATTCTATGAAAAGGGGAGAAAGATGGTGAAGAAGGCTACACAGTCAGGCGAATGCTTCTTTCTCATGCGGTTGGGGAATGTACATGAGGCACATATTGATGCAAATGTGCTAACGTGTGGCCCTTCGTCACTTCTGAAGATCCAACCCTAGAATTAATTATTTGTTTGGGATAATTTCCAGGATTTCAAAGAAGAATGTCATGGATGGTAGCTTTTCTTCCGTGTTGGCAGCTATAAAATTTGATGGAAATGACCAAAGCCAAGACAATAAAAGGCCAGCAAGGACTAACTGGATGGTTTTAAAAAAAGCTTATAGACATTTTGTAAATTTAAAAAGGCCATCTGTATAACACAAAGAGCCTCTCTGTTCATTTTATCTTTCAACTGCTGTTGAAATTTGTTAAAAAAACTGTTGATGTTGCTGTTTACTTGTTTCCAATCTCAGCAATGGACATCCAGCCACTGCTCTGCAGAATGACAGAACAGTAGTTTCAGCGTCATGGTTTCAGTGAAACGAAACCAGCTTCGGGTGCTTAGGCCAAGAGCTTGGTGATGTAAGTTCCAGCAGCAATTAGCTGCTTCATCTCCTCTTCCAGCTTCATGAGTCAGCTGCACGGATCAAGAAGGAGTGAAAAAAAGCCCACAAAAGACTCCTATAAAAATTCACAACAATTATTTTGCAATGACTAGAAGCTACCAGTGATACTATAATTGTAACACGTTGCAGGGTGTATAATAGTGTGACCTTTATATAAGGCGTGTTGCACTATGATCTTTCCAAGCATAGAGGAGAAACT
Organism: Bucorvus abyssinicus; assembly: GCA_009769605.1. NCBI lineage: Eukaryota > Metazoa > Chordata > Aves > Bucerotiformes > Bucorvidae > Bucorvus > Bucorvus abyssinicus. The sequence continues at coordinate 9,027,034 of CM020041.1, forward strand.
GCGAACAAAGGACTGCTCAAACTTCTGAGACTTTTCCCTTACGATTACCTCATCTATTTACACTAGGTGAGGAGAGATTTTGTGTGCTTTAAGTACATGTACTGCTTAGTTCTTTGGCATAGCCTTCTTTTTATAGCCGCTGCATCCCTTAATACTGGCTGAGCTTAGGACGTACCTTTCTGCCTATCTGTCTGCCTGCTGGAAACCACTGGTTCTCTGAGAACATGTGTTTGAAGGGACCTGCTTTCATTGCCATCAAGAATTGAAGGATGGCCACGATGCCTTGATGAGTATGCGTGCTCCGAGGTTTCTTCTCAGATGACGGATATTAAGAACTAAGCTTTGCACTTCCTTGGAGAAAACAGTCATTAAAAGCATACATAACTAACTGCATCGCAAACTAGACCATGCTCCTCATTGCAGATTCGAAGAAATGTGGTTAAAGTTTCCTGCAACATAATTAGCTTTGAATTCTGTATTCCGCAGAAGGGAAATTCTTCCAGGTATGCCCATCGCATTCACTCCAGCCTCCAGAGCACCTATGATGTTTTTGATGCCAATTGAAAAACTAAGAACTATTAGTATGGTTAGACAATGGGCCAAGGTTTTTCCCCTATGCAGGAAGTGAGGCAATGGAGGCAGGCAACGTGAAGCCCATGAACTAAGGAAGGGAACCCTGCCGAGCAAATTGTTTGTGACTATTTATTGGGAAAAGTTTTCTTTTCTTGTTTTTTTTTTTCTGAATTATGGAGGAACTTTTTTTTTAACAAATTTGTGCATTGTTTGATGATTAAGAACATATGCTTACAGGAAATGTCATCCTGGATCAATGAGAAGTCCAGCAGGCCCAGGGGGTGGGATTTCAAAAGTGCCTAAATGAGTTAAAACATAAATCCCTGAGAATTTCCACGGGACGAAATATACTCCAAACCCTCATTATTCAGAGGTTCACATAAGCCCTGAAGAATGTAGGTTTATAGCTCTCTCAAAAGTCTTATTTATTTTTTTTAATCTTGATTATTATACCTGGCTATTCTTGTTACTGATAGAAATATCTGATACCTTTTTGAATCCTGCTAAGCTTTTGGCCTCAGCAAGACCTTGTGGCAATAAGTTCTCCGGGCTAACAGTGCATTCCCTTCGTACACCAGTGGATCGTGGTGGGATTTCATTTTTGGTGCCAGATGACTGGTAACGTGATGGAGAAAAAGGTGTCAAGAAGTACAAGGAAATGGGTGGAGCTGGGCAGTCTAGACTCAGGAAAAGTAAGATAAAAGGATTAAAGAGATGAATGGCAGAACATCAACATGCCTAAATTCCCTCTGGAGATGTCTTTGTCTCTCCCTTGACTACAAAGGGAAGCTGGAACTCCTGACTTAACTGTCTAAATTTAAGTGAGATGAATTTGGCCCAAGAATCTTGTTTTACCTTTAGAACACTGTTTTCTGCCTTCAGATAAAGAAATAAATAAACAAAAAGCAGCTCTTCAAAGCTTTGCAAGCCTAGTGGAGTACTTCAAGAAATGTTAGAGGCACCTTAAATCTTGATGCACACCCGTGTTCCCACCCTGGTTCCTGCTGCCCCTCAAGAGGTACTCCAGGAAAACCTCTTCCCTGCATCTTCTGCCACCATCCCTGCAACAGCTCAGTGTTCACCTTTAGAGAACAGATTTTATTCCTCTCTTAAAATAACCCAGCTCACATACTTTCTTTCTGAGATTAAAGCTGAACCTGACTGACATAGGGATTAGGACCAAAGGTTAAACTGATGTCAGACTGAAGAGAAAGATTCAAAAGGAACAAATGACTTGACCAAACTTCCTTCTTTAACGTGTTTCATGTCAGCAATTAAGATGACTGTTCATTTAGCATTAGCTGAGGAGCTTCTGTAGTCCAAATGAGATGTAAAGGAGAGGTTTTCACCTGCTGGCAACTAAAAAAAAGGGAAATGATTATTCTTTTTCTGACCATTCAACTGTGCTTTGTCTTGCACCAGGCTTTTTTTGGCATTGGGAGTGTTAGCCCTTGTGATTTAGGCAACTGGCCTCAAGGTACGAAAACCAATTTATAACACAAAGAAAATTTAAAATATATAAAACCCATTTCATTCGTCATTTTCCCTAATGTTACTAACCCCAAATAATTATACATTTAAAATTTGTAGTTTACCCCGCCCTTCCCTCGATGACCAAAGAAGCAAAACAAAACCAAAATAAATGACTAAGAAAATAAGGGATGTAAAACAATTTAGGCTGAAAACAGAAAGAAATAAAATTACTGACTTGGGAACAATGGATCAAAGAGATAAGTAAATAATGCACAGAACTCCACTAAGCTTCAGCAGCAGTGCAAATAACCTCTAAAATAAATGAAACTGGAGTATACAAGCTGAAAGTTTCCTCTAGGGATGCGGAAGGTTGAGTTTTGAATCCAGTTGGCATGAGAAAAACCTTGCCTAGAGTGAGGTGTTTTTTGAGGTCAGGGCTCTCAGATTTGGTGTTTGGAGAAAAAAAATCTAGTGAAGGAGGGGATGGGAGACCTCAAGGAATATGGCAGTTTTTCCTATGTTTGAAGTGTCTGACTTTTGGCAGGATTCTTTCACGTTGAACTGACACTGAAAACATGTTGAGATTTGACCATCATTAGCCCTAAAAAAGGATCCCTTTGGCTGTGTATTAAAGCTTTGATATAGTATCTGATTGGAAAAGAGAGGGGATTTCTCCTGATCTGCCCTTCTTCAGCCCTGAACCCCCAGAAATCCGAGGGCAAAGATGGCTCTGTCCCCCTTGATTGATCCCTCCCTCGTTCCAGGTCAGTCTGGAGGTCTCCATTCCTCTTACCGCAGTAAGGGGTAACGGCTCAAGGCTCTGTATTTGGCTTCGTAGGAGTCAGAGCTATAACCAGTGACTGATTTTCTTTACAAGAAAGAAACTTTTACTTTGAGCAGCCACCCCCTGCCCTGCCATTCCGACCAAACAGAATTTCAGTTCTGCAAAATACTTAATGAAGCTTAAAACAATTCCCATCCTTTATTGATGTGAATTCCCCACTTCTTTTTCATCTCTCTTCTGTTCTGGTATGCTGTAACCCACATTTTCCAAACAAGGGGATGTTTTCTCCCCACCTACCTACCCACCCACTGGTTCTCTGGAGTGATTCTGTAAGGTGACAGTAGGTTAGGGAAACCTCCCCACCAACAGAGTACTGTGTATCCTCATATCTATCCATCTTTCAGAGTGCTGAAATTCTGTTTCATTCTGCTTTAGAGAATTCCTCTGGTTTGCCACAAATATCTGAACATTTTACATCTTGGTTTTGAGGTATCTTGATATCAGGCTTTCCATGGTGCTTCACAGATCAAGGACTATATTCTGCTTCTGCAGAATTCCTTGATGTTGATTTGGAGTAGTTGTACCTAGCATTTGTTCATGTATGCAGGGAATACAAAGGGACTGCTTTACCTTTAGCTGGAACACAATCATTTCTGGCGTGCAACATCTCTGCTCTTTAGCAACGTATGACCGTGTTCCAGGAATGGACGTAAAGAACTGCAGAACCATACCCAACTGAAACTGTGAAGGGGACCATGGCAGGAAGAATGCAATTTATTTCAGATGAAACTATCAAACTCTCCTCCTTCAGGGCTGCTATTAATTATTTATCTTGAGAAAACGGTCTTGGGATTTTTAATGACCATGAGTGGTCAAACCTCGGTCTTCTACCTCATTCAAATAAGAGCGCCTCTAACTTTATCATGCTTACAACATACAAAGACAGTTGATCAACCAAAGATTGCTCCCAGGAGAAGTCCACTGCAGAAGAACAATCCAAACCTAGCTATAATCAATGAATTACAAAAAAAAAAAAAAAAAAAAAAAAGAAGAAGGAAAGATTTTGTGGGCTTTGTGACCAGCTGGGTGGACTTTTACTAACGAAAAGGACCAGTGACAGATGCTGTGTCTTTGTCGCTGGATGTGCCAGCCGGGCTCTGCCCATCTTCCCCTTTCATTCCTCCGCAGAACAGTGAAGAACCGAGTGACAAGGAAGAGTTAGACTACCCTTGATCTAGCTTGTGGTCAGCAGGCACTTTGTAGAGGATAGTATATAGACATTTTTAAGCTTTTTAAAGTTCTATTTAAGCACAATTACTGAGGAAGCACAGTTGCTTCATCACACCCCTGACTTGCGGAGTAAGTAACTTCAGGTGCTGTCTAATACACAAAACTGCTTTTAACTGTCTGCTCTGGGACAAAACAACCCTTGTTTACTAACCATTTGTCAGCATTTATGACTTATATGAAATTCAGCACTTAAAAAACAAGTCTAGAAAATTAACTTTGTAACATATCTTATGCTCTTACAGCATCATAATATTGGGCAGAGCCATTGCTTAAAATGACTGCTTCTAGTAATTTTCTTGTTAATTAGACTTATCTAGAGTTGAAAACAAAACCAAGCGTAAATTCTGGGAACCAATTCAGAGCAAAATCTCTCTCCTTTTCAGAAATCGATAAATATTCATGGCTGTGCCTCATGTTTTCCTTTTCTCTGGGTCAGCGGCATGCTTCAATATTCAAAAAAATTGGTGTCCTTACCCAAATCGTGCAGTGGTGGCAAGTGACTTTGTGAAGCTGTGTTTATCAGAACTAATGCTGAGATCACCATTCTCCCATCGTGCCCCGAAAGGGTTAACTAAACGAACAGTATTTTGGTCCTGGTCCCAAAGCCCATTTGCCCTGTGTCTTTTATCAGCTGTAGAATTATTTCGCTGTTGTCTCCATTTGAAAGAACCAGAAAGTTCATGGATGAAAAGAAAAAGAGAGGAAATTTCTCAGGTAGCAATGTATCCGTCAGGCCCGTATAAAAATACAACAGGTCATAACGTTCACAGCTGCACACGGTCTGCTGAGCGACACGGTAATCTTACCTCCCATAATTTCGGAAAACAGACTTTTGGGACCAAATGTTGTTCATGCTACTTCCACTTGCTGGAAGAGCTGCCGTTCGCAGCAAGCCTGCAGTGCTCAAGGAGAGCTAGGCATCACGGCTTGAACAGGGGAAATTAATCAAATTTGTCCTTAGCACAGGCTGGATTATTCCTGCCTTTGCAACAGGTGATTGTTCCTCAGCACACAAACAGAACAACAGCTGGAGGCGATGGTTGTTTCCTCATTAATTGCATTTTAGGGCTCGCTGAGGTTTTCTGTGCTACAGAAAATTCTCAGTCCCTTGAAATGTTAATCGGAACATTTGAATATGTCGTTATCCTGACAGCACACTTGAGGAGGTTTTAAAACTGACCAGCTGTCTAACTACTCCCTATAAATCACTTGCCTTGACCTAGCGGTACATTTTTCTTTTCTTCCATGTCCATTTGCTGTTTGACACAGGAGCCTGTGCTGTAACTGCTCATTTAATACCAGACGGTGTAATACCCTTGCAGCCTGCCGTGATTGTCAGGTTGATTTCATTAGGACGATAAGATGCATAGACTCCTTTTTATCTCTTGTATTCTCCATCTCCTTCTGCCTTTCTCTGTAATTTGGGTCTTTAAAGTCCCTGCTGTCTCCTGATCTACAGATAATTGTTTACTGTAATACTAGCCAGGAAAAGAGCTGATAAACTCCAGATGTAGCTAGACCTTCAAATTCACTTTCCTTGCTCTATGCCCATGGCTATGGACCTCAGATAATATTTTGCCGCTGTCTGGGGTCCTCTAAACCTGCTAATAAAAAGAAGCTATTTAAGACGGACGATGATTGTATCATATATGATCTGGGTGGCTCATTAGGGTTTCTTTTCTGTTTGGGGGGTTGTTTTGTTTTTTTCATTTTTACAAGCTTGTTACTAGCCCTATTTCTTGTTGCCTGCCTGTATCTGCCCTGCACTGTACTCTTTGAAGTCTTATCATGCTTCTTAGTGACAGGAGCCAGGATGCTACATGTTAACCCCCATAGAGCAAAGCGATGAGACTTCTTTTCTCTCTTCAAAAAAGAAAAAAAGAAAGAAAAAAGAAAATTACAACCACTCTTTTCTGCCTTCTGGAGCTTGTGGTTCATTTGATTCTTTGCACAGTGACGTTTAGAGAAGGCAGAATGTCAGGGGTTCATAAACAAGAACCAAGTTATTGCCTCCAGCTTCAACAGCTCATGAAACAATACCTTTCACAGGTTTGATAGCAGTTCCCTAGTTTATTTTTAAATAATTGTCCCTTAGTTTTACGTACCTGTGTACTTCTCCCTTCCACACAGCACTGAAAGGCAACGTGCTGTCAAAGAGGCAGTTCTCCTATCTCTAGCCTCATTGCGGGGACCAAAAATAGCCCAAAAGGCCCTGCCTACGTTTCCACTGTGAATCAAGTTTATAACCAGTTCATGAAAAGGTTGACTATAAATATTTTTGTGCCCACACACAATGTGGTTAATACGGCTAGTCGTTGTGACATTCTCGCCTGGCACATGGAGATCTTCCTATAAACTGGTTTGGCACATTATTTTTTGCTATGAATTCAAGACCACCTAACCACGCCTGTGTAACCAGTTTGTCTGGCTCCTCCATGCTCCAGACCTGGGTGTGGTAGGATATCCTTGGATGCCTCATCTCTCCTACTGCTGGGGCAAGCCAAGGTGTAATTTTTTTGAGCATTCTGGTATGTGTTCAAGGACTGGGGTGTATTTGCCTGACCTGGGTGCAAGCTTTAGGCAATAACCCTGTGGACACACCACTGTGCAGCCCATACACTATACAAACACCACATGGTCTCTCTCTGAAAACAGCTGCCGTGGGGATGTAGACAGATGTGTTCTTGTGTCACAGGAGAGGATTGAACGCCAGTTCAAAAAAAGAAAAAAACAAGCAAAAACCTCAACATGATCGTACTTGTCCTTTAGTCAGAACCTAGGCTTTTTTGACCTGAGAGTGCCATTTTAATTTTGAAAGATCAAAATGGACTTTGGATCTGTCCATTTCAATTCTCGGAATAGAACCGAAAACCTGACGTTGGGTTTAATTTTTATTAAGATGTCTTAATATGGTTCATTAGCCATTTCACACACATCAGACCAAAGTCCTTGTGTATTACTTCCCCATAGCCTGAGGTTTTGGAAGGCTCTAATATCTGAGGCTAGATAAAGAGACTGAGTGCCTTCCGCAGGATGCCCCTTGCTCCTTTGCCCTAGAGCAAGGGAGGTTGGCAGCCAGTTTCCCTCCCTCTACAGTGGCATACCTGTGCAAAGGGCATCTTTCAGGAACAGGGAGTGAGAGTTCACCTGCAGATCTAATCTGGGAGGTACTGCTCTTCAGGCCTTCCCCTTTTATGTGCCCCCAAACTCCTCCTTATTGCAGGCAGCATTATCAGACTCCACATACCAATTACATTCACCAAATTCTTAGACAAATAGGTATTGCATGAGATGAGTCCACCAGTCCATTGCTTTCAGTTTAGAGAGAGCGCTATGGTTCATTAGCGGGGGAGGCAGGAGAAATGACAATCGCAGAAATGATCAGCCTACATTATCTCAACTAGGCTTTTACTTTCTCTGTGAAAGAATCTTTTCCTTTCTTTTTGGGCTGTTTCATTTCACTGCAGGCCTTGTCACGTCAATGAGGTCCTGTTGGATTGGATAGCTGGACATTTCCAACAGGCAACAAATGACACAGCTTTTATTGCTGAAGAGAGGAGCAGGTGGGCACGATTGTCTCCTCAAAGGCCAGACTGGCTGCCAACCCAGACATCAGCAGAGATTTGCAAGACCTACCTTCCCTAGTCCAGTATCATTGAAACCCTTTGATTAGCCATCAAATTAAATAGAAATGGATTGGTGTAACTCTTCCTTTATAATAATGCTGTTTCATTGCCTTGTAATCCACTTTTAATTGGGATTTGCTTCCTGGCAACAGCACGTAAACAAGGAGATGGTCAAAGGCGGAAGGGGGAGGGGAGGGAATAATGCCGAAATGGATCCCTCCTTGGTCCAGCTTCCACTCTCTAAAATTCCACAGTCTGCGTTGCTTCCACAATCATTTGGGTAAATGCCTTTCCTTTCCCCCCCTCTTCCCCCAGATTTAAAAAGGGTCTATTCTCCTCCCCTCTTCATGTAAACATCACTTATCTTGTACTATAGGCAGCATAACTAGCAAGAGCAAGTACACACAAAGTGTAAATTAGCTAGTGACAATAAATTGTCAGATTGCCTCTGAGGCAGAAACAAATGAATAGCTTAGTTTATTAATCACATGGCACCTTCACCTTTGATGTCTTGATGTTCCAGTTTTGGTGCTCCATTAAGCAACCCCGAGTGACTGCTGCAGCAGCCTCCACTAAACCAGAAATTTTGTTGGCAGCACATTTCAGGACTTCAAAGGCGGTAAATTACCTTGAGATTGTTTCATTAAAGCGCCCTTCCCAGTGTGAACAGCAATAACAGGAGAACCGAGATCAAAGAGCATCCATCTTTCTAGATTTGTTACATAGAAAATTACATGCTGAGGGTGTCTTTTTCACAAATCATGTCGCCTCCCATTTCAGCAAGAATGGTTCTAATTAGAGCAGAAGCCTCCCCGGCTGTGCCGAGAGTTATGATTGTCATTAATGCAGCACTGGCAGCTTTTTCTTCTTTGCACTCCCCAGACCCCTACCCAGTTCTCTGCAAAGCTAGCAATATTTGTGATGTGCCTCTGGAGCCTAATTAGAAACAATTATGCCGATTAACTGATTACAGGCAGTTCTCTACAGATTCTTGGGAAGAGCTTTTCCTAGGATGTGTATTTGTTTATGTTAAATATTCTTTCATTTCCCTCCCCCCTCCACCCCCACGGGCTGCCTAACTTCACATAATCCTGTGCTTTGCTTTCTTCTGTCTAACCATCAGGGATGCAACCTAAGCAAACTGTGCTGGAGACAGACCAGAGAGAAGGGACTGCTGGAGGTCCTCCTGGTGCAACTCCTGTTTGATGTGAGGTACCAGGTGCAAGCCTTGATTCCTGCAGGATTTCGGTTCATATTCAGTTGGCTTTAGTCTTCAGGTCATGAGAATCTTCCATAACAGCAGTACCAGCTACAAAGCGTACAAAAATCAGAGATATCACCTGTTGATCTGTCCCTGTCTTGAATGGCTGGTACCTTCTCAGAACAACATTTGGAGAAGCATGGGGTGGGGCAGCCGTGGATAGGCAGGCACTGATCCCATGGTATAACTGTCTCTTCCTGTCTCACTCGCTGTGCACGGGTGTGGAAGGAGACAGCCGGATGGACATCTCTACACAGTTAGGACAATTCTTATGAATCATTGCTTCCTGAGAAATAACTTTATCAGCAGGTTGCGGAACTTGTCTTCCTGACTTCCCTTTCTTGAAGCCACTCATCGCTGTCCTTTGGATGTCTTTTTGAACACAAAGGCACCGCTGTTGTCTAACATGGCATGTCCTTCATGATTTCGTAGAAATAAAGCAGTCCATAGAGAACCTAGCTACTCCATAATCATGGCAATTCACTCCGCTTCAGAGGAAACTAGGAGAAACCTAGCAGTAGAGGCAGTCTCAGAGGTATCTTCCACAGAAATATTCACTCACCTCTAGATGGTTAGAGGGTCACTTCTGCATTCAGACATAGCATGCTTACAGATGTTCACTCCCTGATTTGATACCCAGGTCTCACTTAAATCTGATGTTTTTGCCACCTAGATAAACATACATCACAACAGATGACTGAGGGCAAAAGCTTAAAAGCTGCCCAAGTAAGGTCTCCTGGGAAAGGTTGCTCTTAATGGTGTTGCACTCATGTACTGTTGGAGGTTTTCTGGAGTACTGTGAGGAGTGGAGGAGTGGTTTGGTCAGACGGAATAGTGGGTGTTTTAGGAAACTCTCTTGTACATCTTTTACTAATATCTTCTCTAACTAAGCAAATAAGAAACTTTGCAGTTTCTCTGAAAGTGTTGCCTTTCTAAACTTTTAGGCCAGAACAATTCCAGACATGCCAGTAACTTTCGATGTGTTCAGTAGCATTGTCTGTGCCATTCTTTAGGCTTCCCCATATGTTTTGGTTTATTTGCTGCTGCATAAGCAACTAGACCTCTAACGCTTCAGTCATAAGATTACTTTTTCTCCTTAAGGTAATACAATAATTTAATATACTGTAATAATATAGCAGCATGAAACTGGGAAAAGTAAGAGAGATGTAGGCACTAAATCTCTACCCCACATTCTTCTAAACAAATATTCCTGTTGACAGTGTCCTACTGGAACATTCCCATTAGGGTTACATGAAGAAAGTTTCCTTGTCAAAGACCATAAAAATATTCATGTGTCTAATTCTCTGACAAAATCCTCTAACACTCTTTCCTGATTGTGATGTATTAATTTGATATAGAAGATGCAACTCTACTTATATCTTTTGTGAATGTGACCTCTGATTTGCAAATCTCCAACCACAAGTAGATGTGAGTGAAACATTCATAACAAGAAGTGAAATTATTCAGATTATAGGCTTTTTTCATAATTAATTGTAACTTTGAAATAGGACCAGGAAATCACTTTAGTTCTGGGAAAGAAAAAAAAAGGCAAATGCGTCCATTTTCCTACAGATTATGGGCTTGTTGAAAGTGAATGATAGTATCAAAATACAGAGCCTGAGAGATATGGACATTTCATTTTACTCTTGTGTTTTATGTGAACTTTTTCTCAAACAACACAAGGGAAGCAAAACATGAAGAGCGCAGAACCGTGGGAAAAGAAGCAGTGAAGATTTTTGTGTGAAATCCAGTGGAATCTCTTTCACCAGCTCTGCAGCACTTTGAATCCAGTCTGCTGGATCCTGTTCCATGGAGAAGGGATTGAGAAGAATAAGCAGCATGCAATGATTTGTTGGATTCTGGTGAAGACATACCACGCCTAATTTCTTTGTAAAAGGAACATACACAGCCATTGATCAAAATGTCTTTGTCACTGCTGGAATTATGCCAGGACTATCCTGGTATTTTAAGAAGGATTTGTGTTGCTTTTTGTGATATGAGATCAGAATAAATTAAGTAGGGCCTTTGACAGCTGATTTTCAATGATAATCTTTATGTTAGGATTGACCTGTTTATTCAGCCCAGTCAATCTCTCATCAAATTGACAGCTCAAGAGCACCGTAGATTATTATCCCCAAGGACACATTAAGATCCCGTCACTTGAGACAATGAAAGCTGATTAGTATAAAATTAGAAAACAGGACTGAATGAGAATAAAGCAAAAAAAGATCAGACTTTCTCTCTCTGCCACAACTTAGAACAGAACATGTTGAAACCCAAACTGCAGGTGTCTTGTGTTGTAAAAGGCCTTTTATTGGGATGCCTTGCAAATTCGTGATGTAGGAGAAGCGCTAGTCCTCACCATCTAATGGGTCATTCTCTGCATAGGCTCTGGGTTACGCTCTGTTGTCGTATCTGAGTAAATGGATAGTGGGTCCGTTTGAAAATAATGGAATTGCACCGTCATAAAACAGTCATGGAAGTGTCACATGAAAGACAGGCTCAGAACTGATGCCTGGGAGATGGTACTGTGGAACAAGGTCGCAAGACATCATGTGAGCTGTATGGTGTGTTGGGTTAGAACAGCTGGCAACTTCTATACTGTGGTTGTGCAAGTGTTTCAGTACAGCTGTTGGTAGTAAAGTCTGGAGCGTACTTGCCTGAACAGTTCCCGTAGAGATTGATTTTTGTTTATCGCTTTTTAAAGTGCAAAATTTACACGTGAAATTAAAAAAAAAAATAATTACAGTAATATTTCTAATTGTGGTTGAATAGTCATACGGCTAATAGGCGCACAATATAACTGTAAACAGATCACAAATCTGGAAACATATTCATTTATGTTACCTTTGTTCTCATTCCAGGAAATACAAGGATTTGATAAGTTGACATTGATTTAATAGTCTGAAAACTGGAATCAATCTTTCTTTTCAACCTTTTATTTTCCCTCGTGTTGCAAATTGCAAACACATTTCTGCTTCCTGCAAGCGGTGCATATATTTCCACGGCCATCCTGAAGACCTCTACCCTCCCGCCCCCATTCTTGCCTAAGAAAGAAATGTCTTGTTAATTGAGGTTGCAATTCAATGTTTAGTGAAGGAAATGAACACAATACAGTTAAGGAAATTCAGCTTCACTGCGTGTTCATTCTGCAGTGGCTGATTACTGGTGTGATGATGATGATGATCAGATGTTGTTTGAGAACTGAGATACAGTGATTGGTTTTGATAACCTGAAATTAACAACTGGATTTATAGCTTGTAAATATTCCTTGTGGTGAATTCTCGCATTGCTGGCATAATCCCCTCTTCCTGTACAGACCTCATTTATGAATCCCAAACCAGTGACATTATCCCCAGGATGTAAGACAAGACTCTCCCCTGTAACGCACACTGCATTTAGTAAGTAGTCAATAAAGTGGCATTCTCAGACTTTTTATGTGGGCTGATTAAATTGTACGTGACTGTGACAGTAAAATTTACACACAGTGACCTACTGCTTGGTTATAAAACTGCAGGCTCTTACTTGCACAAGATTTCTGCTACGGCATTTCTCCTCCATTTCCTCCTTTGTGGTAAGGAAAGATCTCTTATTTGGGGGCTTGCCATGTGATACAGACTCTCAGTGCCAGCCTGGTGCAATTTGCCTGTAAGGCAGTGACAGGATTGCCCTCCAATAGCATTGAGTCAGAGAGATTGCACAGCGGGCACAAAAAGACACCCCTACACCACTGCAGCGCTCCTTTTGGCCCCCTGGCAGCCACTGATAGCTGGGATAAGTTAAGTTTCCTATGGCTGCTTCATCCCAGCCTTGTGGAAATGGGCTTGCTGGGCTGCAGCTAGAAGAAGGGATGCAAAGATCAGGTGGCTCATACATAGGTCTACCAGCCCCTTTGATACCTCCTTTTCCCACCGCCTGTCTCTGTGAGTATGGGAATCATGTCACACCAGCAACTCCTCCTGGAGCTTGAGACAATTGTCAGAGAAGGGAGAAATATTCTTTCTTAATGGAATGGTTCTGAAACATTTTAATGCAGATTCATACTTTAATCTGTCGAAGAATATATTTAATGTTGCCTCAGTTTTGATTTTTTGATTGCCGTGTAAATCAGAAGTACAGACACTGAAATAAGAGTGATAAACCATACAGCGATGGAGACGTCTGTTCAGTGGGCTCCCGAGATGATGGAGGGAAATACAGCAGTGGCTGACTTTTGGAAAATTCAGACTGTTGTTCAGGTCTTTAATAATACGTATGATCCTCCTGACTTTGCTTGCTGGTAAAGATGAGGAGTGAGCCTTTCTAGTCAGGAAGCTGACAGATACAGGAACAGCAAGGATCTTGTAAAATCATTGAGCTAATGTTTCAAACCCCGTTACTGAGGCAAGGAGCAGACAAAGATGATGTGAAGTTAAAGAGTAGGAACTGTCCCATCTTATCCTCTCCATGTTGTTTTGGTTGGCATGAAGTTCTTTACTGAGAAGAATTTTATAAAAGGTTTGACTGGTCGTTCTCTCCCAACGATGGATCCATTTCTTATTTTTCTAGGATTGCTTTTCCTATCACCAAGGAAGATATGCTTGGGATCTCATTTAAAAATATCAATGACTGGTGCTTTATTGATGATCCTGACCCTTTCATGCCACTGAGGTTTCCAATTCTTCTTCCTGGGGCACACCAGAGTGCAAGGCAGGCCATTGTCAGCTGTGGGCCATGCCATATTGTGCTGCACCAGAGAGCTCATGGTCTAGATGTAACTGATGTTAACTGAGCGGCAGGAGGGTAGAAAAGTGCCTCCTTAGCATGCTAGAGAAGGGATGTTCTCTGTGGATAACCAGGGAGCTGCTGAGGGCTTCCTCTGAATACTTCTGATGGGATCTTAAAATGTTGAGAGTACTCTAATGATTTTCATGTGCTAAAAGATGCTGGTGTCAGATGCTGATGTCAGGAGGCTGGATAATAGGCAGTTGTTCCAGGGGCGAGAGGTCCTTGCCAAGCAGCATCCCCAGCACTTGTTATCAGATATGCCTATGTGCCTATGCTAAATAGAAACTAAAGTCAGAATAAACTAGACCTTTATTTCAACTAGGCTACAAATGCAGATTTGGTAAGAGATGAAACTGGATATTATAGAAGAAAGAGAAGTACAAATGTTTTAATTTATATTTATAGGATATTATGTCCAAGATGAAGGCAACCATTTGTAAAAATATTCCTCTTAAAAAGCACAGAGTAAAAGTGAACTAGAAGATGTTGAAATTATTATCCATTGTGGGTACCTGTTTTGTTGAACACATGTTGAATATTTTGTGAAGGTTATATGCAAACAATTAAAATTCAGGAAAGTGTATTTCTGTAATAAAAGTGTGATTATGCAGTAAAGTGCAAGTATGATTTCTGCTTGAATAGTTCTCTGAAATTCAGACAACTGCAGGTCTCAGAGGCCTGATTCTGTTTTCAATACACAGTCAAAGCAAGTTAGTGGAAGCTTTTCTTGAGTAGGCAGTATGGAGAGAATCTTTCATGCTCACTCTGTCCTTGAAGGGATTGTCCTGTTTTTTAAAAGTGCTATGTGTTATTAATATTTTTCATAATTGTCTATGGCTATTAATACACAAATTGACTTGTCATTTTCGCTGCCAGAAAACGATGTAGCAGCAGCTTGTATTTATAGGACTGAAGAGCCCACAAGTCTCATACACTCAGTGGACCTGCAAATTAGCATGACAATAGAATTTATAATCTGTTGAGGTAAACAGAAACCAAAGCCCATGGAGACATCCACATGTGGTAAGACTGGTTTGCTAGTCAAAACAAAGTCTGCTTGTGCTGTTCACATTCTTGAAGAATCTGAATATTAGAAGATGTCTAGAACACAATGAGCTAAATTTCCAGACAAGATAAGTACAGATGGAAACATAAGCTGAGAGCGAAGAACAGGGCTACTGTAGGAATTCTAGCACTAAAAAATTGAGTGAGTTGTGGGAGGCACGCCCAGTTGGGATTCTGGTTTTCACAGGCTCTTTGCTTGTCAAACTTAATATCAAGTAAAATAAACTAATTTGACTTGGCAAAAGCGTATAGTATATAGACTTGATATCTGTGACAGAAGCTTTTGAAGTTTCTTATAAACAGTGTTTTCCTTGCTTTAGGAGAGATGGTTGAATAATAAACAACTTTCCTGATTCTGACTCCTACTGCTGAAAAGAGCAAATTGTAAGTAGCTCATTGGCAAAGGAAATCCCTCTGCTCAGCCTCTCTGCCAAAAAAGGACTTAATAGTGTGCTCAGTCTTAGGCATGCGCTTTAAGGAGGTCTGAGTGAGGGTGTGTCACATTTTTAGGGGTTTTGTTCCTGTCTTTTTTCCTGGCCTCACAGAAGCATGCTGCAGAAGTGTCTTTCAGGCAAAATACGTGCTTTTGCTCTCCTGGACCTTTCCCCCCTCCCCCTTTCTTTATTTTGGATCAATATGAAATCTGAATGTGAAAACAAAACTAATTTACCCATTAGGAAATTTTAAAATTATGATTGCTATTTATTATTATTATTTATTTAATTATTGTTATTGTAATCATCATTATCAACATAATGATTACTATTACTATTACTAATACTTATCCCTGATTAGAAAACAAGCAGAAATAGGTTGCAGAAAGGATAACAAAAATTTTTGGGAGGAAAAGAGACACAAGGCAGAAATGTACAAATGTGTTTGACACGCTGTGTGTTATCTTTGGAGACAGAGCAGATTTAGCCACTGGTAAACGAAACATTAACTGGAGGATGGTGATGGGGAATCAGTCAAAGCAAGTCCACAGAAGAGTATGGTTCTGCCGCCTTCCATGGCGTCCCAGTTTCCTAGATGCCCTGGGTCAGGTTCAGCACTGAAATATGGAGTTACTCTTCTCACTGGAATTAATAAAAGCTACACAAAATCACGTTTGAATTTCCATGTATTTGTCTATCAGAGCAAAATAGGAGTGGCATCAGCTTGCACTAAAACAACGATGCGAACGAATGGCCCAAGAAGTGTGGCTCACAAAGAGGTCTGGGTCTTTTTCACATCTTATGAAAAGTGGCAGATCTCTCTCTCTCCCACCTGGGAATAAATCACCCCTTTCTTTTTCCTTTCCAAAATGTGCTTTCTCTTGCCATTACTATCCCTGTCTCTGTCCTTTTTATTTTCTGGGGCCAATTCATATATGGATTTATGCTCAGTATCTCAAAATGAAAAGGAGCTTAGAGTTTTCTTTTGAATCTCAACTCTTAGTAGTTAACTACTTGGTTGGCATACTTTAATTTGCCCAATTCCTGCAACTTTTATCCTATTGATAATTGATAGACTGTTCCTTCCTTCCCAATTTCCTTTATTAGTTACATCAGGAAGTTTATTGGTGTTCCTTGCATGTAACTCAAGAAGACGGATAGCGCCACGCTTGTTTTCAGGCCTATGTAAATTAATACTGTCCAGAAGTCTGAAGGCAAAGATCAGCAAGCCTTACAACCCGGAAGATATCTGGTTACACGCCAGAGGCCTCCTCTTCAAATGAAATGACAGGAATCTAGGGCTGAAGGACTTCCGTTCGCTCTTAATGAACTTGAGTGGCTCTTGCCTATAACCAGAAATGATATGCAGACAAACAGCTCCTAGGACACATGCCATTCCTGCAGCTTGCAGCCTGTTATTACTTTTATTCTTTCCAGCGTCCCCTTGTTACACCGCAAGCCTAAAGACCAATCATGTAAATCATGAACAATAAAGTGCCCAAGAATGCTGCCACTGATGTCAGAAGTGTCTTTTCAGCAGAGTGGAGACAGAAAGACTGACTCTTTATGCCTGGTGTGGCTCTTTGGACAGGTTCAGCTGAGTTAGGCTTAAGAAGAAAACTCAGGCACACTTGAACCAAGATGCTGGAATACATGTACGTGCCTTTGTATGGATAACAAATAACCACAAGAGTCAGTAATGATTTACTATCTGTGGTCCTTTACCGATACACTTGTGAATATAAATACATTTATTGAGGAGTAATAAAGGGAATTGAAAGCCATGATATAAAAAGCAGTGTGTGAGAAGTTGTCCACTCAAACTGTGGGTGTGTGTAAGTCTCTCAGATGTAACAATTAAATGCTAACATGGTGTAATACAATAATATGGGCACACAGTGTTTCATTCCAGTGGCAATCCTAATTATAACACTACTTAGTACAGGAAATTGCCTGTTGAGCTACTCTGCCTGAAAAACCCTACCAGAAAACTGTGCGTATGTTTGCTTACATGGTGAAATAGAATGCGGAGCCGACTCCGAACAGCAAACTCCAAGATCTCCCCCTTTCCTTTAAACCTTCTCTCCCCTCCAAACCCGCACGCAGTAGAGAGTAACACTGTGATTTATTAGCAGCAAGAAAGTGAGGCAAGAGCCCTGTTACAAAAGGCAGTGGCATAGGATAAAATGATGGCTCAATCAAATGGTCATAACACACTCAGAAACAGACTGGAAGGGCTGTGTTCCAGCAGCAGCATGGAAAAGAGCCTGTCAACAACGTGAACGCATTTGTCCACGTGAATATATCAACAGCTGTAAGCTGCAAGTGACCCGTGATACCTGGACTTGCCGAGGTCGTTACAGAACGAGAACTCCCTGTCCTCTCTGGATTCTCAGGAAGCTTTTGAAGGGAGACAAGCCAGTTATTTAAGAATTAAAACATTTTCGATCCCATCTTCCCCAAAAAGGACAAAAATATCCATTTAATATTCTTTTGTACTATAAAAAAATGACTTTGTGGGTTTTTTTGTTCCCTGAGAATAGACTGAAGAAGACTTATTTCCTAAAGCTTTGCTTTTAATCTCTAATACAATGAATTACTTTACCCTTCAAAGCAGGTAGTTTTCCAGTTGGTAAAATATCTGGAGCCATCCTGCTTGGGCTTGGGAAAATGAGATGCACAATTCTGGTCTCTGTTTTGCTCGTCCTTTCCTCTCCTTGACACACTCTTGATTACAGACTGGAGAAGAACTCGATAATAACCAAAAACTCAGCTGCATAATAGCAAATTTAGGCACCAGCTTAGGAAAGTTCTTAACCATGTGCTTAAACTTGTTGCTCAATCACGGCCAAAAGAGCAGACAAAGAACTCAAGTAGAACAATACATAGACTTGAGAAAGTCTCTGCTGGGGGCTTTGGTTTCTTAACTGTGTGTGTACTTCTGTCATTCTATTGACCTTCAACATCTACAAAAAGGCAGTATGATTTACAGGAGCAAAGTTGTTTTATGAGGCTCAGTTGAGACTTGAAGTTCTTCCCAACAACAAACAAGGGCTGAGTCAGCAGCTGGACTCTCCTGCAGGAGGGGAGAGTGTGACTGTGGGGCTGACAGTTTTATACCCCTAATACATCTCACCAAAAAAGAACTAACTGTATTTTACCTCAGAGTAAACACTGTTTACTGAAGAATATCGGTAAATATCAGACCGTATTCTCGATACTGCAATGTCTTCCCAAAATTCCTGCTTTCATTGTCTGTAGCACCACTCTCAGTGTTTCTTTATACTTTCTTACCTCTCTTTGTATAAACCTTCTGGCTGCAATTTACTGATGTTTGATTCTAATTTGAGCACCTCAATGCACTGAAACACTTTGTTGTAGAAAGGAAGGCTTTTGGCACCATTCTAGCATATAAAACCTTGAGGTTTACTTCTTTGACTTTACAGCTGTACTGGCGTCTTTCTGTTGATGTGATTGTGCCAAAGGTTAATGCTGCCCAGTAATAGACCATATCCATTTAATTGGAAGATTAGCCTGTGGAAAACTCTCACTTGTGGTGCCACAGATGCAGAATCATCCTTCAGTGTGGCAACTCAACACACCATCTTTTTC
The DNA here is from genome assembly GCA_009769605.1 of Bucorvus abyssinicus. Classification (NCBI taxonomy): domain Eukaryota; kingdom Metazoa; phylum Chordata; class Aves; order Bucerotiformes; family Bucorvidae; genus Bucorvus; species Bucorvus abyssinicus. The sequence goes on from CM020041.1 coordinate 9,045,919, forward strand.
AGTGGTGATGTAGAAGTTGGGAAAATCTGGGGGACTATAAAATAGTACAAGATAAGTGCTTCAACTCATCCAAAATCAGTAAAAAATTTGAATATTAAAGAATGACATGAATAGGTGCAGAAACCTTAAAAGGGCTATTGTGTTGTCTTCTGATTTCAGTGACGTTGGTGCAAATCTTGGTCAGACCACTGAAAATTTTGTTCCTAGCTCTCAATATCCAGAACAGATTCTCATCTTGATTCTATGACCAGCTTTTAGAACTAAGTTATTAAAAAGTGACAGAAGAGTATGACTTTGCCTGTTGTTTCCTAGGGCAGTTTTATGCCTTTCTGACTTCTTCGTATCACTGTGAAAGAAATGGAAGTGTAAGGACATGCTTAGACATGGATGACTGTGTATGAATCCCATTTCTTGTGGTAACAGATAAAATGAAATATCCTTGCAAGTGATATAGCAGTCTGGATATGCCCATTCTGTCCTACGCCTAATTACATTTTTTATGTACACAAGTATTTCTCTTTAATCATCTCTGGCTCCTCCTTGCCTCTGTTCATAGTTGTCACAGTTCTACTTCTTTAGCCTGCATCAGCTGTGCTTAATATGTGCCATAGCTTTGTTTATGGATATATTTTACTAATTCTTATTTATTAAAATAATTGCCTTAATTAATCCTAATTGTTCATTGTTAATCACTCAGTAATACGCTTCCATTTGCTTGTACATATATTTTTGTATTAGTCATTATAAAAGCAAGACATATAGCAAATGGTATAATTACTCACAAAAGACCGGGAACTCAACCAATAAAAATCAAAGGGGAGAAAATAAAATGCTTTCAACATTCCTATGTAGTAACTGGGACATCCTGTGTCACAAATGACTTTATGAGCTGTCTGGAGGTGGGATTCCCCTCTAAAGCCCCAGGAGACTAAGAAATGAAATGAGAAACCGTCTTACAGCTGAGATGATGTTTCCAAATTTACCTCTTGCTGTTTGTCAGCAAATCTGGGAGAGAAGTTAAAAGACGTCAGTACCCTACTGTACTAAGACAAACTGCCTGGGACAGCCTTGAAGGGAATGAAATTTGAATAGCGATGTCAAAAAATCTCAGTGTTTTGTATTTTCTTTTTTGATTTTCTCTTGGAGGGGAAAAGAAAAAATAACCACCTACTATTGTTAGGCAAAAGCTCAGAAATATTTTAATGTTGGTGATTACTGAAAATAACAACATGACTTGATCTGTTCACACTCATGCCCGGTCAGTTCATGATCAGACAAGTGCATGGGGGTGAGGAAAGAGGAAGCCTTGCTGAGAGCAATGGCAGTGGTGGTTATCTCTCACCCAGGTGGGTGGTTATCTCTTCTGTAACTCTAGCCTTTCTCTAAAGCCGAATGTAAAAACAGTACAAGCTATGAGGTAGTATGTGAAGGCTCTGCAGAGCTACAGAGAGAAGGTCTGAAGAAATGTGTCTCCAGGGCAGTCCTGGGCTGGCAAAGATATTCTGCCAGAACAAATAGAGACTCCCTTAGGCAGGACTATCAGCTATGATATGTCCTCAATGCACATGGCCTCTATCTCCTATGAGAAAACTGTTTTGTTTTTCTCATTAGCATTAGAGGCAAATGACCTGCTCCACTAAATAACTCTAAAGCAGTTAATGGTATAGGTTTTGCAATGTGAGCCCAGAAGGGAGAATAAACTCCCCAAGAGCTTGTTCTACTTCACTGGCCCAAAGTGACTGAGCTACACGGTCTTCAGGAAAGCCATGTTACTGCTATCAGCTTAGAGCCTGGCCTGTGATTATCTGTAACATACTGATCTTTCTATAACTTTGTGATATTATAATTGTCCTTAGTTAAATGATATTCACAAATGATTTATTCAACAGTTGCAGTTCCCACAGTTCTAAAGCTTGTTGACTTAATATTCTCTGGGTAAATTATTTGTGGCTTAATCTGCTGGCACAGCCCCAATGATTTTGAGGAAGTTATATTAACAAAAGTTTTGTCCTGAATAAGATTTTCCTCTCTAGCTGACAAGGTTTAAATATCTATTAATATACGTGCGATCTCTTTTCTATAGGAAAGATGGTAGTTTAAGGTCAGTGAAGCATTTCCCAGTTCACGTTCCTTCTCGAAATACTGACCCTCTGTAGCCAGGGGAAGTCCATCTGCAAGAAGTATGAGCTTATTGTCCCACATTTCCACTTATTTTTGTCTTTGATTCTATTAGGTCTTCCAACAAAGACATGGTTAGTGCCAATTTTTAGTGGCTTTTGTGATCTGGGAATCTGACCTCTACAAGAGTTGAAGAAATCCACTTCTGACACATCTACAATCTGGAGTCACACAACAGAAGGGTTTTCTGTATTATGTCTTCTCCTTCCCTTCTGACCATTGTTTTCCATGCACTGAGCCAACTCACACTGCCTATCGAAAATGGAAGAGAAACAGCTTGTGTGAACAGCCGCTACAGCTTGGTGAAATCCTCATGACTCCCTTGTATGGTCACAGAACAGAGGTTCCTATGGCAAAAATGTGAAGTGGGGGTGATCCTGTAACACAAACTTGCAGCTGAGAATGTCTCCTGAGGGCACCTTTCCCTGTAACCATCACATAACCATCACATAGATACAGCAACCATGCAAGATCTCCAGTCATAGACTTGTAGCTGCACTCTGCAGAAGGCAGCCTACGACTTGGTGAGAGCATCCACTGAGCCCAGGAATGGAGAGTCACCATATAGCCTTTGTCACATCTTCACAAGAAACAACCCAAAAGCCCATTGAAGTACGTAATTTTAAACTTCCATACTTTATGGATCCCGTGTGGTGGAGACTGTGTCCCTGCAGTCTAATGTTAAAACTATAGCCCGACTACTGCTAGACATGTCAGATGAAGTAAAAGACAGGAAAGGAGAAATTTTAAGAGGGTGAATTAATGGCTAATTTAATGCTATAGCTCCTCCTACAAATCTTCACTTACAAGCTCAGCAGGTTTTTCTTGTTTATCCACCCAGCCTGCCCTGGAAAGGGACCTCCTACCTCCTTCTTCTCTATTGCTGTTGCTATTAAGAGAGATTTTTGTAGTATACAAAAGCTCTGATTGTCCTCTCACTTATACTAATTTTGCAATTGTGTAAATCCATTGACCTGAGCAGAGTTATTTTTGATTGACACTAATATATGCTGGAGGAGAATCAGGTTTTAAATGTCTTTGAAGGCAGACAAGCTAGTGAAAAATAGTCTTATTTTTAAGCTCCATAATCGTGACGATGTTCTTTTGTGCCATATTGTTCATTCGTTATTTGAATTGTATTTGTCAAACATTCATTCAGGTCAGATATTTGTATGTCCATTGTGTATTACCTTGTAAATTTAACTTAATTTGTTTGTAGTTTTTCTTCATAAATAACCTCACTTCAAAGTTATTTTAGAGGTTTTAAAGACCATGAAGCCAAAGTGAATGCATATGAACAGCACAAGTTCCTAAAGCATCGATATCTTCCAGGATTTTTCTTACCATGAAATGAAATGCGTCATTTATATCTTACCACGTGATGTGATCATTCTGTTACCATGAAGGAGCTGAACAAGAACTCTGTCAATGATTTACAGTCGTCTGGCTCTCCTCATAAATCAGTGTAATACAGAGTTTCATATAGAGAGTTTTCAGTTTAATCTCTTCTATGAAGGATTCAGTCCACCTGAGCTGTGTAAAGTACTTTGTCTAACCACCAGGATGAGTCGTTACAGTGTTATAAATGCTCTTTTCTGTTTTTTTTCCTTTTTGTTGTTACCATTAGGTCAATCGCTTACCTTTGGGCTTTTATAGCAATAGAGAGACCCTTCCACTCTGAAATTCTTCGCTTTCTACTTCACAGTGTATCATTGGGCAAAGCTAAACACTCAACTGATTTCCCCTTGAACTACTGAAGCAGCTCCCTGAGAATGATTCAATAGCTTAGTTTTTGTGGACATTTTAATCAAAAACTTTTGGCCCCATAACTGGCTTGGCTTTGGGCAGGATTACAGCAGAAGTTGCAACATTTCTTTTTTACTGTGTTGTGCATGACAAGTAAGGATTTACAAGCCTGTCCAAGGCAGTGGACTTCTGCACACTTCAGAAGCTGCGGTCTCTGAAGCAACTTGCCAAAGGCCTCGCTATGTGAAAACTTGTTGCACATACATATGTGCATTATATATATTCATTCCATGTATTGCAGTGAGTCACCTTGAAAATCCAAATGAAAAATCAGAAGTTGCAGCGATACTGTGACCTACACATTAAAAATAACATCTTGGTCATTCTGTGCTGTTCAGTTTTTGTCTAACTAGTATACATTACTGCTAAGCTCCAAAGTCAGATTTCTCCTAAAACACATCATCTCTTGATAATAATGGATGCTTTCTCCTTGCAAAATAATGTGGCTTGTACCTGGTGTGAAACTATTAGTGTGCTGACTTACTGTTCACTGTAGTTAGAAGAGATTATGTTAAATGTGGCAGCATCCTCTGGAAAAATAATACCAGGGAACATTTGGGCTGTTCCAGCCCTTCATTAGCCCAGTTGAACACGCAGTTAGTCAATACTATATATAAGTCTAAAATAACTGCAAATTAGGAACATAATTGCATGCATAAATTGTTGGAAAATCTGGCTTTTAAATTACACATCATAAACAACAATAACCCACTGAGATGATTGCTGTCAGTTTACCTTACCTAAACCGCGTTTCTTTTTGTCCAGCGTAAGAATCAAGGGACACTCTCTGAACTTAACAGGGAGCACACTTCAAATTAGCCATGAGAGTGTTTGCACAAAAAACATGTCAACAAGCTCTGGACGTCCCTGCGGTGAGGAGTTGTGGGGCCTAAATCATAAAGGACAGTTGTGGTTTTGGTAGGCTGAGTCCATTATCTGCTCCTAACAGTCTAGTTGTGTTCTCTGGATCAGAAAGCCCCTGTATCAGCTAGTTTGGGAAGCTGGGAGGATGTACAAAGAGAAGGGTGTCTCTGTACCTCTGTTTGCATCATATGGACACAGGATTTGGGCTAGATGAACTTTGGTCTGGCAGTGACGGCTGGTTTTCCGACCTTATATTTCTTTACATTACTTTGCATAACATTTCTGTTTCAGACTGACCTTGAAGTCATAAAAGTAACTCTTACTACATTCAAATAACAGTTACTATTTTTCAAATTTTTAATATCCATCATTAGAAATATAATTTATTATTATAATTTCTATTATTATTATTATCACCTCAGAAACTTCAGAATCTGAACCTGACATAGTGAAGAATAATATCACTGGAATCCTTATCCCAACTCAGTGCAGAATGCCAATAAAATAAAAAGAATCACTTTAAAACTTAATTTTAATATCAGAATAGACCTGACAGTGATTCAAGATAGTCAGTGATCAGTCTAACTATTCACATAAAAGCCACTTTGGAAGAAATTTGTCAGTACGTGACAAGAATAGATAGTTCTGACCACCAAGAGGAGTAATAGAGGACAGAAACAACACTTAAAGCACACTCCTACAATCACTATGATATTGTCTATCTTTTAATAATGAGAACATCACAACAGGGGAGGTATATGAGCTTTTAATGACACTCAGTAAATGAGTTGGCTTAAAACCAACTGCACGTCCTTTTGTACTTACAATGCTCGACAACATTTTGTCCAGAGGGCTGTGAAATTTTCCTAGCCCGGCCCGTTAATCTCAAAAGCAAATGCTGCTTTTCAGTGAGAAAGCTGCACCAACTGACTGTCCCTGCTTGTGCGCTGTCATAGCATGAGCCAAGAGCTGAAGCGAAGTTTGTCAGAGCTCTGAAGCAAGGAGCAACAGAATCATCATTCAAATGAATGAATTTCAACAGCTCTTGAAGCCAGAGTGATGCTACTGAAAAATACAGCCTTGGTCAGATGTGGATCTAGTGGGGGCTTTTACTACCGGGAAGCTTGTGGACCCTCTGTGAAGTACCATCTCATACAAAATTCATGCTTCGGGTTTCAAGGCACTGTTCCACTTGCAATATTGTTCAGTAACTTCCTTTCCACCCTTATTCACAGGTAACACTGGCTCTAGCACATTTATTGGAGAAAGGAAAAAGAAAGGAGCCCCCATTCACAGTGAATGTTACAGTTCTAGATAGGCTTTAGAGGTTTAAATAAGGCATTGTTAGATCTGGGCGCCGAGTCCAAATAATGAATCATATGTATTAATGGGAAAGCCCATAACAGCATTGCCCTGGGTGACTACAGAGTGATAGAAATTCTAACGTATTTTAAAATTAAACTTGACCTACAATCCTACTCCAATCTCAGATCTGCACAAAGGCATTAATTGGACTTATTCAACTAATTACTTGTTATTAAACTAATGCAGAGACTGTGAAGTCTTGGACAAGTAATTACTTTCTATAGACGACAATCTGAGTTTTGGCAATATTATCTGATCTGGGATAAAAGTTCTTAAACCTTCAGAAGCTGAGCCTGCGGCAGCCAAGCCTATGAAGCCACAAGATTATGCCAATGTTCTCATCGTTTTTATTTTGTTATGTAGGATGAAATTATGCCAAACATTATGACACTGTATCAGACGTTGCATGCATCTTCTCTGTACAGAACTGTGAGGTTTCAGCAGCCCATTCTAACCTAAGCAGCAATAGTCAGAGATACCCACATCTCACTTAGTAACCCAACTGCTGAAAGAGATGATAGCTCTAAGAGCCCTAGAAGCAAAACTTTAATTTGCCTAGGGAATGGAAAAACTAAAAAACCACTCAGTGTTTTCAGCCTGACTCTGATTTCTTATGTTAACCTATTCACTGTGGGTTGCTGACAGCACTCCCAGCCATGAAATGAAGTTAGTGATTTTAGCTTGCGTACAGATAATGCTCCTGCATGTCTTTGGGTGGCTGTGATCACTTGGAGGGATGAGGACCAAACCTTTGTTCTGTTTTGGGGGTAAGTGATGGGCCTTTTGCTAAGGACAGGAAGAAATAATGTGTAAGTTTTCCTTTTAACAGTGAAACAATACTTAAAAAATGAAGTTTTAGAAACATCAAGAAAAGCCCACTGATCTATGTGGGCTTTAAAAAGCTGAAGGACTTGGCCCTGATAAGATCAGCATTGTTCTTCTGACTGTTCTATAACTGATAAATGCTATAGTTAACTGCGTAGGTACAATCTTGAAGTGTCTCTAAGCAAAAGCCTTGGAAAATTTTTCATGTATAACACAACAAAATCATTTATTTTCCACCAAACATTTTGGTTCCATAGAATCAGCATTTTCCAGTGCAAGACTCTTCACCTGAAAATTGTTAGGTTGCAGTGAGATACACCAGTTGCATCTGTGGGTGATAAAACCATGCATTTCTGTAGCTCCATCCCTCTAGGTACCCAACCATTTCTCAAACCCACTCCCTGTGAGGTCAGAAAATGCTATTCTCGTTTGGCGGTGAGGAAACTGAGTCACCAAGGACAGAGGTGATTTTCCCAAGGGGAACAGGAAGTGTACAAAAGGAGCAGGAACCGAATCCCAGGTTCCCAAGATCATTAACCTTGTTCTTCAAATGTAATGACTTCTACTTCTTACTAAGTTGACAGAAGACTGTTTCTACCTCTTTAAGCTGTACCTTTGCTGTACGTGGGGACCCATGCTATTCTGAGCTTTGAAAATCTTCGGAGCTCTCTGGCAGTAGTTTTAGGTCATTAAAAATATAAAAATGAGGACATTTAGAAGGTGAAAAGCTTTATTTGCAGTCCCGCTTCCCTTTTCTCCTTCTGTAATGTAACAAGTTCCAAATGTTCTGGAGTATCTATTTTCATTGAGTTTTGGATTGAAAGTGTTGTTCTTGTACATTGCTACGGTGAAGTGTTTACACAGAAAACAGTCTAGTCTGGAAAAGTAACAATTTGTTCACAGGATCATATAACATATTTGCCCAAACGGGCTCTCGGGAGTGAGAGCAACCAATCCGTCTTCTCTCTGCAATGAATGTGCAATCTCTGATTTCTCTTTTCGCCCATGAAATCTTCATCCTGCTCCCAGTGCCAACTACAGTCTGCCCCGCTATTAAAAGCAATAGCAATAAAGGAAAAATAAACTTCTTTCAGTCTGTAAGGCTTTTTGAGAGCAGTGCAGAGCAAACAGCTCATTATGCTTGCGTGTCAGCATCTTTAGAGAAATGCTGGCAGCCCAGGGAAAGAAGGACAAATAAAAATCCCATCAGAAAAATATTCTTTGCACTGTATAATCCTTCTTAGCAACTCCTGAATTTAGACTTCTTTATTAAAGGGAAGGAGCAGAGTACATGCAGAGCTGTACATGGTTTCCCTGTTTGTGCATCCAAGGTATGACACAATAAGGACAAATATCCGGAGGCAGGTTCAGAGACATGGAGTCTAGATCTTTAATTAATAGCTGGAGATCAATTGCATAATACCTGAGCAAATAGACACGTGCATTTATTATCTGAAAACAAGAACTCTGCAATTACAGTCATAAAGAAAATGTCAGAAAACAAGAAGCAACAAATACCCATTGTGGAATTAATAAGAACAGTAGTTCCCCTCCAGTGGTCACTGAGTAAGCAAACATTCTGGTTAAATAAACTGAAATGGAGCATATCTGGGCAACACACTTATGCGCTGGGTCAAAGCAGAGGTTAAACAAAAATTTGTTTTAAAAAGACCCAAAAGAACACAATATGACTCCCTACTCCATGCACCACATGTTGTTAAAGGAGCGAAGAGGAGCGTTGGGTACTTTCACGAGTGCGCTGCCTGACTTTGAAGTGGAGCTCTATGGAAAGCAGGGAGCATTCGTGTTTACCCCAGGCTCCTAGCAACTTCCCTGCTCACAATTAATCTTTGGCACCGAGGATGTATCGGCACTCAGCAGCCAAACACAACTCACCCCTGCCAACACCATGGTGACGGGCTGACCCTTTCAGAACACATCAGCATTAGGATTTCAAAAGGCAGATTTTCAAGGTCGATGTTTATTTCATGTAAACCAGCCACTTGAGGTTTCTGAGGTGCTGATCCTTAATTGGTCATTACAATAAAAACATAGGAGTAATTTCATATTAGACTGATGCCTCAGCATGTAATCCCCATTTAGGTCACTTCATGACCAATGAGTTTTTGCAGCTTCAAATGCATACTTGCATGTCTACTACATAGGCAGATGCATCCAGCCACTTCAGGATAATTGTTGTTGCTGCCTTTTAATAAATAACACAAACCAATCTCTCGCAGTTGAATGTGGTTGGAAAGATTTATAGCCCATATTCTCAGAGCTCTGTGGTGATTAATACAGACAGTCATTTTGGGGGCGATACAAATAGCCACATGTACTCATGTGAGAAGGAACCACAGATTGACTCTAGGTTCCCCCGGGTAAGAGCAGGACTTAGTCACAGAGGTGAAGGAAAGGGAGTTTTTCTCTGTAAAAAAGCCTCTGACTGATCCAAGGACAAGGGTCTACTGAGGCTGAAGGGAATCCAGCTGCACTCAGAAGGGATAACACAAATGATCAGCTCTGAAAGGAGTTGTACTTTATGCAGATTTTCCTCCGGATTGTGCATGTAGACATTTTGCACAGTTTTACAGACACTGTTTTGAATCTCTTGTAACTCTTTTTGCCACATCGCTTTACATTTCCAGTATACCTAACTAATCCAGTAATTAACCATAAAAATAAATGACTTGTATAGATTATGTAACAATAACAAGGCAGCATGAGTCATTTTTCTTTGTTCTCACTCACTAGTGAGCAACAACATGGGCTCATTAAGTAGGTACCAGAAGTTCAATATGGAGAAAACTCAGATCTCAAGGCTAGATAATTTGGCCTCCATTTGTTTGCCTTTGTTCTCTTTTGTTTCCAGATTAAAAGGGCACCATGTACTTTTAGTTTCTCCAGGTAAAAAAGATATCAGGGAGCCGTTCCTTCATTGACAAATGACCAGAGATGGGTTAGAGCCTACACAATAGTTGCTTGCCTTGCATTTACAGTTCAATTTGGGTGGACATAGCTAGAATTTAATTTGCCCCAGAAGAATTAGGAAACAGACTCAGATGACCTGCAGGCAATGAAAAACTAAATCACCAATCCATTGTCACAAACATCCAAAAGCTTTCGTGAGCAATCAGAGACTTAGTGTGGAAAGGGCACAATCTCAGGTGCTGTAACCACAAAACCAGTGCAAAATAATGCCTGTTTATTTATTTCAGTCAAGAATTTTCAGTTATTTAAGAGACGTAACTGAGGAAGCAGCGGAGCGAAGGGATGAGTGGCTCAAGACAGGGAGTGAGAGGACAGGGTGGTTTAAGCGAGAAGTTCCACTCAATCCTTTTTTTGCAAATACATGGCCTGAGGAGTCCTAATGGGAGTTGACACTCTGAACATTCCCAGTAAACCTGGCTGTGATTTTACTCCAATTTATATTTGTCTTCCTTCAGATGTTACTACCTCAAGGGTCAGCCTATTAAAGCATTAAGCCAGTGTCAGAATGAAAATTCCCAACTCAAGAAATCCCAGCAAGCTTTTCCCAATGTCACTGACTTAAATTATTTTTATAGTTTTAAACAAACTAACAAACCAAATAGGGAAGTGCTACAGTTTCACTGTCAACAAAAATGAGAATTTGTTCATATGTAAAGATGGGCCAACTAGGTGATTTTCAGATTAAACATCTGGATCAACTTCTGGTAAAGTTTTGACAGATAGCTTCAAATTCACTAAAAATGCAGTCAGCAGTTCTTAGAACAGTTCATCATCATGATGGCAGCAGTCTCAGAAAGTTAGTTGATACCATGGGTTTTCCACCACTAAGAGAGTCTGATTTTCAGACTTGGTTTAATATCATCTATCAAAATCAGGTCACTTGAAGATATCTTCATTTAATCATCTGGAAATTGGAGCACCCAAAGTCATTAGTCATACTGAAAATGCTTGTGCTTGTAGCTGATTTGGACCTGAGTTTGAATGTATGGTTTTAATATATAAACTCCAAACCCGAGACAGGTTATCACAGAGGGGTGTTCGTAACTCTAATTTCTCTTATCTTTACTTCATCTGTAGTTCCAGTGCTGTAAAATCACATTTCTCTAAATCAGAATTACTATGTATTTTATGTAAATGAAATGATGGTATGGTGCCAATTGGCTCTTGATTCAAACTAACTAGCAAAGAATTTAATGACATCCATTACTAAATGTTTGTGCTCCACGGATCCAACTTCTTAAAAACATGAATAATGAATTTACAGATTCCTATTACCATCTGTTGCACTCTCTCCAAGTCTGGCAGGGGGTGGAAACCTTGTCGAATTAAAAATATTGCTATTTAAAATCTTCCATGTATTCATTTCCTTAGACATGTGAACTTGTTCAGTGGCAGAGCCAGTCTAATGTTTTCTGTAACTTTGCTGGCTGCTCAACTTGGAGCCATTTTAAATAACGCAGTGAATTCTCACAAAATGTATTTATTTTTGAAGTTATAACCCCTAACCATAGATCCAAATGAATGGTGTGTTTTTTGTTTTGTTTTGTTTTGTCTTGAAAAGCAGAATTGCAAGGAGTTAAGAGACAGGAAGAGGTGACTTGCCAGAGTTTCTGGCTTCACTGCAGTCTAGAGTTGTTGCCTGGGCGATTATGTTCATGGGAGGTCTTTAGCTGGCAAAGCTGCCTGCTCAGTTTCACAGGCGCCACAGCTACTTCATTATTTCATCAAAGTTCATTATGCTGGGGAGGGTACCACCAATAAAACGAGATTACAAGTGTCTCCAACGAGCCCTTAAAGACATAATTCCTGATTTTACCTTTTGCCACATCCCTGTCTGTGGTCCTATAATGCACAGAGAGATTTTCACCTATGATATGGACTATCCCACAGCTTAATTGAACTGAAAAACTCCTGGAGAATTGGATTCAATTTGTCTTGCGACAGAACCTTCTTTTGTTTTCTATGGAGACGGAGTTCTTAATCTAAAAAAAAATCAGAGCAGTTTAATCACATGTTTTCAGGGAGGTGAGAGTGTTTGGGAGAAAAGAAATTAAGCCCAGCCTGGATCTAGAGCAAGACTGATCTATATTAAATGTTGATCAATGGTATTTAATGCTCAAAGAACTTCCAGGGAGGTCTCATTCCAATTCAAGGGAGAATCAATAATCACAGGCCATTTATGGCTCTGTGAATTTAATTAATTAACCATTTATGTCTTGGTGAATCACATCTCCACACTTTGCTTTATGAACTGACAAGATCCAGTCCTGACACTGCTAGCATTTTTCTGCTTTTATGCCCATTTGACCCAAATTCATAATAAAATTGGTCTTGATGTAAAATTATGTATATCCAAAGAGAAACACAGATTCTGTGTGGGTCAGTATTTTTGTGCCTTACTATCCTGCCTACACAAGTTTAAAGTAAAGTAGTTAATCCTCGCTAACAGCAGTTGGGAGAACATGGTACTCTGTTTCTGTTAAAAGGTGGAATGGAACAGAAGCACCATTAAAACCTCCGTTTATTTCCACATTTTGCTGGGTTTTGCTTTGCTGTGGATATCTAGGATCAGATGACTACTCCAAATTCTTCTTCTTTCTCAGAGACAGATACTCCAAAGATGAACACTGAAATATTTGCTTCCCTGATACATGTAGGTAAGCTATTTGTCTTGGAAGTTGGTCGCTACATAATTTATTCCAAGAAAACCTTTTTAGACAAATTTGAAACTGAAAAAGTCAAGTTTTAAAAGGTCGTTGTTTTTCTAGCTCACGTTTTTAAGAGAAGATGACAGATTTTACACTCCAAAATAATGAGAAACGATAGACAATCTGACCATACTGGATTTATTCTGCTCCAAGGTATCTCTGTGTTTATGCAGACTGGATCTGGCATCAGTGGATTGACTCCCAGGTTTCACTGGAAAGGCTAAAAGCATGATTTTTGCCTATTTCATGAGCTAGATGAAAATTTTATCTAGACAATGATGTGTAGGACAAATCAGGTCATGATAGCAACATTCTTTTACCCCAGCTTTCAACAGTACCTCCTAGAATTACGTAGAACAGTAATACATAAGAAAAACAACTTCAGATGTCAATCTCTGAAAAAAAGAATTTATTAATCCAGATGTTGTGTTTATAAATTGCACCTCTACAATGAAATTTTATCCAAATCCCAGTTTACTAGAATAGGACTGAGCGTCTATTCTAGAGAGATACACAGGATGTGTATCCAGTGCCTCAAACTGTCCAGGCTTTTCCGAAGACTCTGAAAAGTTGTATGTTGGGTAATATTGGACAATTTACATATATCTGCAAACACAGACTAATCTCTGCCCTCAAGTGCTCATGGTCTAAGTTTGTGACATGCTTAAAGAAAGCCAAAATCTCATGAGCACCCTGGAAACGGTTCCAAGAAGGCACCTTTGTTCTCAATGTAAAGGCACATATCTTTCTCTGAATGAATGAGTTAACCATAGCTCTTTCTGATTTCATTCTCACTATTTCAACTCTGAAATACATGTCCAGACAATGAGACTGAGAACTGACAGAAAGGGAGCTGCAGACTGCTCCAGTGAATCCACCAGCTACAGGAATTGTTCAGGTGAAAATTAAAATTGGCATGAATTCCTGAGGCAATGAATCACTGTCCTTGTGGCTTCAGTGTCTGCTTTGAATCATTTGTTTACTAATATTTGAAGCATGTTGATATTTTCCCTTATTAAAAGTGTTTACGACAGGAACGCTATTGGCCCTTGAGTATTAACAACTCTGGATGCGCTTTGTTCTAGCGGGCACCCAACTGTCACCATTACCCATCTGTCAAGGAGATAGGCCAAGGTACAGTATCTTAGAGGTCAACTGGAAACTTGAAAATTTCCTCTGCCCTGTTTTGCCTGGAACGTGGCCTTCCCAATGTGTAGTAAGAGAGGTTTTCCTCCTAAATATCTTACTGATACCTTTATCCCTTACTCCACCACTGCTGGGCAAAGGTCACCAGCTGCTCATGTTAGTATGCTCAGTAGTGAACAATAAATCTCATTTTACATGTTGTATCAATGAGAAAGGGAGAAGTGCAAACTCTAGTGCTGGATCATCTCTTTTGGAATGGTAAGGTTTGTTTCAGACCATTTTATGCCTCCCCGCTTCCCTTGTTTTCCCACGTCCCCTGAATTCATGGAGCAAGTGAATAGAGATGTTTATTTCCCAGATGCTGCCCTTCTGCACAATATCTCAGCTATGGGACTTCGGGAGAATGTGTAGAGAAGACGACACCCCCATACACACACATACTGAAAAAATATTTGTGTATCTTGAAATCCAAGTACAAGACTGCCTGATTTCCCCAAGTGAGGGCTCTATTTTCTGAGCATCTTGGCACGACCACTCCATTACTATATGATCATTTCTCACTCTGTTTTCTCAACGTATTTTTTTACAGACTATAATTATTACAGGCCAGTTTCTTCTTTTTCATTTTCATCCTTTGTCAACCTAGTCATTATGCTGCCTCAGCCTAGCTTCCCAAAATGTCAGGATTAAAATGGGGCATAAAAGCTTATGCAAGAGTGAGTCAGTGGAGCAATTTGAACCAATAAATATCAAAGCAGTCTCTAAGAAGTAAGCAATTCATTTGATACCACATCTTTCAACAAGTCTTTAGAGGATTTTCCTCTCCAGGGTTACACCCTGATATTTACGTCTTGATCTCTCCACTGTGCAAAAGTCATAGTTTGCCTCATTAATGTGATGCTCTGTCAGGCAAGCATTTCTGTCTGCAAAACACATCAGATTACCCTCCATTCCTAGTGCTCAGCAGTGATTTGCAGTGCTATCTGCTATCAAAATAAATATTCCAGAACCTTGGCTTGTACGACTGTCTCTGCAATTAGTGATATTTTATTAGTTAATTAATTAGTTAATGTCAGATACAGGCCAAGAACTGAGGAATGTGCCAATATTCATTTTTTATGTCACTGTAGGTAAATGAGTTGTCAAGACAAAAACTTTGATATAAAACTGCCAGTATGACTTACTGGGTATAATAGGGTACAAAAACAATGAGTCTGTTTTCACAGATATGTCCTGCTGCTACTGCTTTTTTCTTCACTGCTTTCAATCTGATGAGTGTAACAACTCTTGCCTTTGATTTTTTGCCATGGACTCCTGCACCATTGTCTTTTTCTCTGACGTTATCCCATTTTCTTGCCAAGGCTATGTTTTACTTTACTCCTCTCCAGGACCATTCAATAAAAGCTAAGACCCCTTGAAGCAAAATTGCATACTGGAAAATTCCAGCTCTTAAGAGTTACTCGAAATCTGAATTTCTCAAACGTCATTTCTGTCCACAAAATGTCCAATTAAACTCTACTTATATGATACTTACTCAACTCAGGGTGAGGATGGAAAAACATTGTTTTATACACACTAATCTCTGTTTATTAATAGACAGACCATTCACTCAGTACAAGGAGTATCCTGTGCTTCATTTGCACATTATATTAATTCACCTCGTCTGTTTTATTCTGTGTCTTAGAGGATTATACTACCTTGTATGGTTTTGCCTGTCTGTGTCTGTTCCTCTGTATCTTGAGGTTGTTTCAAAGAGATCACATTTTAGTGATCCCTCCTAATTTGTTCCTGCTTTACTTAACAGAAGATGTAAAATAGTAGGAATTGTTTCCTGCTTGCACTTGGGTTCTCTGCAAGCAAATTACTCTAGATACACATGAGTTATTTTATAATCAGGAGCAAGAAGGATTATCCATGAGAAAAATCTATTTCCTCAAGTTGAAATGTTCGAGAACTTCTGATACAAGATCCCTTTTGTAATAGGTATGCTGTGATTTACCCCATCCAACAGTATCACACATTACATTTAAACAGCTTTTGCACAAATGTTTGTTTAAAATAAAATTTTAAAAATTACCTCTTATCAGGAATTGTTGCAATATTTTCCATACCAAACCCCAAATCTCACTTAATCTCACTTTCTAAGGAAAGAAGCCCATTGTTTCTCTCTGCATTTCTACTCATTGTTGAACACATGAATTAATTTCAACTCTATTTTACAGAAGGGTGGAAGGCTGAAAGGTACTGACCTCTAACAAGTACTGAGAAAATGGACAACCAGGAAGTGAAAAGAGTCCCTGTTACGGCTTCCACAAAAAGAAAAAATGGCAGTGTGAGCTTTCACATTTATTAGACCTTAAGTCTCCATTCTTGGAAAATGACATTTTTTTCCCCATGCTTAGAGGACCTTTTGGTTAAAAAATATTCTAGCACCATAAGGGTTTAGAATATTGAATATTTGGCTCAAGATTAAAGGTTGACTAAGTCTTACGACTTAGCTAGCACTGAATAACCCCTGGAATCTGGACACACCAGAGCTTTAGGGACAAATGTCCTAAAGACACCTATGAAGTGCAGCCGTTGGAACACTGGATGCTTTTTCTCAGTCTTTGTTCATTGTGTACCTCACATCCCACCCAATAATTAGTACTGGCAGCTTCATATGAGTTCTTTTGTTTTCACTCTTTGTTTACCTATGATGATATCACAAAAAGCATATACATTTCATTCTCCTTTTTTTTTTTTTTTAAATTTGGCTCTGGGCCTGTAAGTACTAATACAAAATCACTAATTGTACAATAACAAGCCAAGTGCTTTGAAATGCATTTTGTAATAAAAAAAAGTATTACTTTTTAAAAAGACATACAAGCAGAAAGAAATAGGAGAAACTGATCTGAATTTCTTTGGGCAGAGAGAAGTTTACACAGTCCTAGTAATTGTTGCCTGACTTGGCAGAAAATTACGGGAGCAGAAACAATGTTGCTGCATTTTAGGAAAATCAATCACTTCCAGTGAAGTTTAATGAAACCTCACCTGAGGTATTGTGGGTAAGAAGCAAGTAAGACGGACGTTTACTGTGCTCAGAAATAGGGTAGTTTTGTGATAAAATGAAATCAGGTGGTTTCACGAAGGCAGTATCTTATAAGGAAAATTTGAAGATACTAACTGGTCCTACCATCGCCAAATCTGAGACAGCCTTTTGCCCCAAGGATGGCAATATTTTACAGCACTCAGTGATTTACTCCATTTCGTATAGTTGTGTGGAATGACACAGAGGCACCTGACACATGTACGCCACAGATCATGTTGGTAAAAGAAGTGCAACTGTCTTAGCTTCTCCCTGTAAAACTGTTGCTGTCGCAGAGGTGCTTTGGGATGTTTCCCGAGCCTTTAAGGAAAAAAGAAAATTAGTTGTAAAAAAGTTTGCGGAGAAAACACCCCAACAGTCCCTGCATTGATGCTGATAGGGGATGACCTGGTTCTCCTGGCTATAGCAAATAGAGAGCCGTGATGTTCAGAAGAGTTTTCAGGAAGAACTGGATACCTCTCTGTATCCTGGATGGGCTGCAAAGCATTAGGCACCACCTGAGAACAGGCAACACTTATTCTTCTTGCTCTTTCCCTTCCACTAATTTCTGGAGGGTTTCTTATATTTGACTTTCCCTTACAGGACTTGCTGTGAAAAGAGGGGAAATAATCCCTTATGAAATCGGTAAAGCCCAATAAGGAAAACTGCATGGCCACTGTATTTTAGAGTAAATCCAAGACAGGAAAAGCAACAAGCACACTAAGCTTGATCCAGCAAGAAAATTTAAAGGTAAATGGCTATTTTTGCTCTTTATTGACAGTTGTTTTAAGAAGGTGTGTGGGAAGCTCTAGGGTCTCCCTCCTTTCATAAATGCCAGATACACTTAAAAATCCATGCCATGAAAATGTTTTTCACTATTAAATTATCAAAGTCTGATGCTTCAAATGAGCACAGGTTCATTCATTTTCTTGTGCTTATTAAATCCTTCTCACTGTAAATGCAGCACTTACTTTTTTGATGGCAGAATTAATTTTCCAAAAACTCACAAGGAAAACAGTTCATCTTATGGAACTTAAAATAAAGGAGGAATAGATTCTTCAATAAATTTTGCCTTCCACATCTGACTTTCCTTGTCCAGAAACATTTAATAGAACATTAAAGACATTCCCCATTAAATTAAAATTCATAGAATCTTAAACAAGGGCTATATTTGAATCCATTTTATGGTCCTAATGGTCATTTTTTTTCCCATGTTTTTCTTAGTAACTGAAAGTTCCTTCTGTGGTAGTAGCTGCCAAAACAGCAAATACAGAGAATTCATGAGGGAATGCCACACGAATTCCACTTCTCAGACTGGCTGCCATTTCATATTGATCTCATTCATGATGAAGTATTAATTCGTACACAGTTGAATGACCATATTTTTTGAAAAAACATTTAATTCAAATAGCTATGAAGCCTTGGCAGCTCTTAACAAAGATGAATTCTTGCTTTACTCTCCTGTGAACCAGCTGTTGGCACTAGCTATATTAAGGACAAGGAGAAAGATCTCTTATGTTATTTAACTCAGGTCAGTACTGCCACAGAAAACCCCTTAATATAATTCATCTAATCAATTTATCAATTTATACCTTAATAGTTAAACTTGTAGCTTTCACTTTCCAAGCATAAACTTATTTCAGAACGTCACTGCCATGACAGCTAGGATCCTCCTCAATTCCAGCTAAGTTCACTCACGAGCAAATTATTCCCTTTCTTTCTTGTGTTAACATTGTACTTTAATGCAATAGTCACCCTTTCCTCTCTGTAAACTGTAACGTATATAAAGAACAATCGTATCCCCTCCCTGACTAAATCTTGCTTGATTTCCTCTGATTAAAAAAGGAAAGCTCTTTTGGTCTTTTCTCTTATTAAAAGCTACTCTTTTCTCTGACTATCTCAGTAGAATGAGAAGTTTTCTTGTGACGGCAAATGTTCTTTTGAGAGAAAATGATAATGACAGTTGACAATGATGTAAAAAAAGAGACACTTCAGGTGAGGCTTTTTTCTGAAATTGAGCAGAGCCAGAAATGATTGCATGGATTTTCTATACCATTAATATGTATTCTAACTTTCTGTAAATTTAACCTTCATTTTGACCTTTTGGTTTTAACAGATTTGCTTTTGTGATACAGTGTTTGTAAGGCTATGGGTATTACCCTAAATTGCTGTTCCGCAAAGTCAACCTTAGCCCCAATTTAACAGCTTTTTTTTTTTTGCTTGTGAATACAAATAACAAGGAATTGACATTTTGCCAATTATACATTAAAGTCCTTTGAGATAAACCTTAAGGCATCCCCGTTGTCTCAGGCATGGCAGAATCAATTGCACAATTTGTGGATTTCTGTTTAAGAACTTAAGTAGATGAACTATCATAGTCTACAAATGATTCTCTAAATCAAACCTGAGAAGTGGAAGAAATTAGTAATGATGCCTTATTAGTAACACGAGCTCTGTAGAGCTTGTGCTCCATGAAGACAGGCCTTTCTGCTCCTGTTGATGCAATGTATTGCAACACCAGGTCAGATCAACCATTTCGCATTACAGTGCCCCAGTTGGTTAGGGACCTACTTCTTTCTTTATTAACCAGCATCTGAGAGAGGGGGTAGGCTGTTTTTGTTCACAAACTCAAGTTTTGGACATTTAACAGGCAAGATGTGACTTAGGAACACTCTGCCTCAGTGCCCTGTGGCTGTCGGAGCACCTGTGCCAGGATCACCTACGGAACCTCTTGCCCAATGGATACCTGACAATGATACTTTGGGTACATATTTCAGTGATCTTACTGATGAGGTCCTTGACTTAGAAATAGGAGAAGTGGGTTCTTTTCTGATATCTATTTCTTCAGCCACCTTTTCTCAGACTATTTAATTTTTTTTTTGTCGTTGCAGGGCAGCGAGGGAAACCTGTCTCTCATTATCTAGTTGTACACTGGCCACCACCACAGCCTTGATCTCAGCTGGGGCCTCAGGCACCACAGCAGTATAAATACTAATAGCACAGGGGAGTCCTTTGGTGAATACTTTTTGTTATAGATTTTGTAAGAAGCTTTAAGGACTCATTTTCTGATGGGCCTATTTTACAAATTTTACACATAAATCAAATAAATATGGCAGTAGGGAACAGACTTTAAAAACTAAACCATTGCGGCAGAGAATTCAGACAAGCGTATGGAAAATATCCTGAAGCTGCTCAGCTGTAGTATGTATCTGTGTGAATGCAATTAGAAGAAAGCTGCTTTTTGAACTGCTTTGGTATGAACTGCTTGTGAGTAATATAACCTCAGTGTGCGCAAGAACATTAGTACAAAATTATTCATCAATAAATCACTCAGCAAATAATTCTCCTTCTCTGACATCCTGACTCCTAATTACCTTGCTGTCTTTCGTTTACTAATGGCAGCTAAATCCGGAATCAATTGCCTAGCAAGGGACTTAGTGAAGAAAAAAAACTTGTAGAAAGAGCCTGTGCAAAGCAAGCAACATGTCATACCGAAAAGGAAGAGTATGAGAAAGGCCACACTGGAGGAAGGTTTTAATGGCTTTTTTCCTTCCTTTCACCCTTCACTCTTCTGCATTTCAGGGATTCCCTTCTTAACTGATCTGTTCTTTGTTGCACCGTCCTCAGGCACGAGAGTGGTGGAATTTGTAGAGGCAGAAGATAAAAAGCACGTCATGCATCTTACATCCTTCTTAGCAGTCCTTGGATTTGCACAAGCAACCCTTTTGTGAGGTTCACTTTTGAAAATATTGGATTGCCAGGGGAGAGAGGCACTTGAACAAAAGGTGGAGAAAGAATACTCAGGAGCAGGAATTTTATGAGTGATGCTTCCTGCATCCAACATCTTGTTTTTCTGTCTTCATATCACATTGTGCCCTGAGGCTGTATCGTATCTGGCAGCTGCCAGCATGCCTGCCTCTACCTTACTGCTGGAACAGTCTAACATTCTGAAGCAAGGGGAAAATGCCCTAATCAGAAGAGCATAACAGAGAAGCAGGGGTTTTACATATGCTATTCTGTTCAGCTTTGCAGACTCCAAAGTCCTGGAGACAAGTTGTTGCACAATTAAAGCAGCTGTAGCAAAAGTGGAGTCACTCTGGTTTGGGCCAAGCACATATTCAATGTCATTAATTTAAAAACTGCCCTGAGGTTTGAAGAGACTCCTTGCCTTCAAAATATATATGTACTACTTCTGCTTCCTATCTGTATGGTAGTAAAGGAAAGGAGTCAGATGGATTTATTACAATAAAAAGCCCACCCTTTCTTTCTCTCCAGAGAGCGCAGAACTGCACCTTACATATCTGTTAGTTTCCTTTTCAACACCATGAGGATGGTTGCCCTCTTTCTGAGGG
The DNA here is from genome assembly GCA_009769605.1 of Bucorvus abyssinicus. Taxonomy (NCBI): domain Eukaryota; kingdom Metazoa; phylum Chordata; class Aves; order Bucerotiformes; family Bucorvidae; genus Bucorvus; species Bucorvus abyssinicus. Next base: position 9,067,221 of record CM020041.1, read on the forward strand.
TTTCTAGGCACCTTTCCACCTCAGTCTGCCTTGCCAAAACCATCAGATATCTCTGTCATGTGAACTAGGCAGCGAGCCAGCAGGTCAGAGCTTACACAATTTGTGGCGCCTACTTAAAGTGTCTGAGATTCTTACCAATCAGTCTGAACCTGGGGGCAAAGTGTAATTCTCTCCCTCTCACCCAAATTTATAAAATCACACAAAGGTGAAGTATGACACTGGTGGATTGCTTTGGCTTTTTGTTTTTCTGTATGGGGGAACTCGGAAAGCTCCTGGATCTCTTTGACGACAGTTTAATCCCTGCTTTGTGGTAAAGGTGCAAAGCAGCATGTGTGACAACTGTCAAAAAAGTAGGTTGAGTTAAAAGAAGTTATCTCTAGAAACAGTGTGCTTAAAGCAGATTACAGCGTATGAGGGCCTTACCCATTACCCTTAATTACTTCTTTCTCAGGCAACATTTTCATTGAGCTGAACATTTGAGGGTTCTTTTGTCACCTAAGGATCTTTAGACATACTGCAATACAGACCGGCTGCATAGGACTTCATTGCAAGTAATCACCTTTTTCCTAAGCACAGAAGGTATTATAAAGCTTTTATCAATGTGAATGTGGAAAAAATTAGTTGGTCAAAAAATGACCTGGGGAGAAGGAATTTTAAAAAATGCAATTTGTTTAGTTCTTGTTGCATTTTCTTTCTCCTTTGCTGCAAGCTGCTGTCTCTTTACACATGGTTTTACTGTGCTCCTCCTCAGAAGATTGCTGCACCATTTCTGGTATGACCCAAACACCCCCACACCCTGAGCCTGGTTCTTGACTGTCTTCCCAGTCAGAATTCTTACTCTTTCTGATGTGCAATAGCTATCAGACCATTTATTAGTGGGTTGAAAGCATAATAAAGATGAAAGAATAACCCTTCTGCATGCCTATCATTTTCCTCCTCTTCCATTTGAGACCGCAGGGGGAGACTGAATGTAATATGCTACTTGATTATTCTATAACCTCCCTATGGCAGGAGCTTTATGGATCATATTTTTTGTACAGTGCAGTTCAAGAATTTGGCACTTGCGGTTTAATAAATGTTCCAGGCCCTGGGCACATTTGAGCTGGCTTTTGGCACAGGTGAAGCCGGTGGTTTGCTGGGGCATCAGGTTGCTGAGCGCCGCTGGCCCTGCAGCCTGCTGGCTTGCCTGCAGGTGCCAGGCTGCCCCTCCAAAGCAGGGCTTGGAGCCACACAGCAGCAGTGAGAAACACCACTGCTTGCCTGAAACACACGGCTTGGCTTTGCAGAGGTTTTTTTTTTCCTAGCTCCCCAGCCCACCACTGCCCCTTCCTCCAGGACAGAGGCATCAGTCTGGCCCTCTCTCCTTATCCCAGGGACAGCAGAATTCAGTATTACTGTCAGGTTAGGGAGCCCTGAGATGCCGCTGGGTTTCCATCGCTCCGGTCTCTGGATGCCTTCCTTTCCTCCTGTCCTCACCTAAAACACATTGGGTAAAAGCGAATTTCTATCTAGCAACCGCTTAAAAACTGGAACTTTGGATACTGTATGTTGCCACGCTCTTTTTACATACGCTTGATACATTTAATCATAAAAAGAGCTCATGTATGGAAAACACATGCCTGCTGTTGGCAGGCCAGCATTACCGCTCTGAGTCAAATAAACTGCCATGGATATACCCCACAACTCCAGGAAGCCTTTTCTTTAGGATACACACAGAACATATAAACAAAGTTATAAAAATCAGCTGTGCTGCTTTGCTTCATTTCATGCTTCAGTTGTTTGGGTTTCTTTGGCCCAGAAATGGATATTTCCCCAGGCTCCCAACAGTGTCAGTCACCCTTCAGTGATACATTTTTTTCTCTGCAGTATTAATTTGTTCACCAGAGCTGCATTAGCATAAGGACATGGGATGAAAGCCACAGCAGTCTTGTGAATTATTTTTCTCAGACATTTGCCGGAAAGGATCACACTTCTTCAGTTTTCTAGGAACATATAACAGCTTTTATGACTGGAAAAATATACAGGGGGCAGGCTGGAGCTGGGCCTACGCAAGCCCAGCAGGGCCTAGCAGGGGCCTAGCAGAGGCCTAGCAGAGGCCTAGCAGAGGCCTAGCACAGAGTCAGTGTGTTAGAGTAGCTGCCAGGATGGTGCATGAGGGAGCAGCACTGCCAGCACACAGCGTGCAGAGGGGAAAGAGGGATTTGGAGGGATTGTCAGAACATAAAATGAGAAATGAAGCAGGTTGACATTCAGCACAGATGATCTGCTTCATCCTCTCTCGGCAGGCTCCTTGCTGGTAATCACACAGCAGCGTTAACACCTCGTCTTGCCAGTCCTTCTTCTGTCAGGGGCACCAACCCCGCTGGGACTGTGAATACCTGAGTCTGACCTCCCTCGTATTGCCATTCCTCCATCCTGGGATCAGCTGGCTTGGAAATGACTCCCTTGTCTTGTGCAAAGGTGCTGTTCTGATGCAGACAATCTGCCCTGAGGGATTTACGAGGGATTTACAGTGTAATTAATTAGTAAAGGGGGACTGGTGGAAATACCATCTTGGGAGGCATCCCTGACCCATGGAGGGGACAGAAAGCTGCAGTACATGAGGGCTGGTTGCATGCTTTGTTTCTGGGCCGCTCTGTCCCTCAAGAATGGCCAGATTAGGAGCATGAAGTTTTACCAGTGCAGCTGCAAGAGTGTTTGGAGCTGGTAGTGCAGGACCAGAGTTGCATCATCTACTCTTCGTGTTTTTCTTACTCATGCCCAAAAGTATGAGGAAATACTCTTCTTTAGAAGAATATTTTGCATATCAATAACCTGCTTCATCCAAAGATCTCAAAGGGCTCTATATACAGTCATTAAGTGCAATTCCAATTGCACTGATGCTTATGGAGAAGTTGGTAACTGAACTCAGAAGAATGCACCCAGGAGACCTGACCCCCTGCACTCTTTCTTAACCTGCAAATTACATTTTCCTTAAAAACAAATAAATGACCCTAAAAATCCCTAAGAAGCTTGAGTTACAGAAAGAACAGCAAGAAGCACAGTCTTGGTTAGTGACGTCACAAAACCCAGTGTTTAGGCTGGAACTGTTAGAAACATTCAAGCGCATGTGTGGAAATATAACTGTAACCATGTGCCTTTGGGAAGTCATGGCATGCCAGCCTATTACTTGCTTCAGTAGCTGGGTGCAACTAGTCCGGCATTTATAAAAACAGCAAGCTGGCTGGGAAACAAGGATGTGTGAATTCCTGGGAATGTAACATTTCTCCAATGTCTGATATTTCCTCTTTGCTGATAAGATGATACCTGAGGCTGGAAGCCTGGAAAGTCTGGCAAACTGGCACAGTGTGACAGTATTCTTTTGATTCTGAATGCAGATACCTTGATAGTGTGCAAATGTTTTAATTTTGGGGCACATAATAGCTCAGAGCACGAGGATGGGAAACCAGAAGAGAAAAAGGAATTAACTGAAGTCAGACATCTCTCTCTTTTGTTCCAGTTTTGCTGTTTTGGCCGCTCGAAGGGTTAGTGAAATTCCTTCCTTATGAGGCTGGCACAATTGTGATGCACAGTCTTACAAGAGAAGGGTGGAGAGTCTCAAGCAAAAACCCAAAATCTGTGCGTACAGCAGATGATGTCATCCCAGACCGAGACTCCCTGGGATAATGTGTGCCCACCTGTTAGTGTTCCAGCTCCTGACAAAGCACGATACTATGACTCTGTAGTGTGCAGTTTCCAAGGACTTTGGCTACAGTTCAATCAAAACTTCAAAAAAAGTGTCTGTCCTTGAGTGCAGATATGAAGACTATTTAAGATGATGACCTGTCATTGCTGAAGAATGAAGGTAAGAAAACTTGCTTGTGTCTGAGTTCGCAGTCAGCCGTGTGTGAGGTTTATGCTCCCAGATCTGTTACCATTATCAGTATTTGCAAGCTGTTTATCTCTTTATATATTCCTAGATAGCTCCTTATAAAACAAAATTACCATATTTATGCAGTTTACAGTCCTGGGTGCTTCCAGTTCTGTTTCTGGACTATGGTGGTAAGGTAGTTGTGAATTACATATTGACAGAGGTACATGCCATAAAAAAGATATGGGCTTGAAACAAATGACATGTCTCCATACATTCTTAAACCAGTAATATGATAAAGAATATGATTACATAGGTATTACAGGAACTTCAAGAAGCTGGGAACTGAAGTCTTACCTTTCCATCCTCAAGGGGAAAACAGAATGTTTGTCATAATTTTAATGCCATACCACAAACCTCTCACCATTCTCAATTAGAAAGCTCACCTTCGGGACCAAATAACAAAGCATGAAAACCAGTTCCTGGGCCTGAAAGCTCCAAACAAGATTTTGAAATACTTTACTTAAAGAAAGTATGTTACTGATGTTACGACATCCTGTCAGTGTCTGATTTTTCTGATACCTGACTCACCCTTAAAATCAGTTTAGAGATGAAGGTAACTGAATGCAAATGTCATGTTTAAATTCCTAATGAATAAACGCAGAACCTGGAAATCTAACTATTTACATAAGACTTGTACAATGCTTTGAAAATCTTTCTCATGCTCCCCGTCCAGTGAACCATAACACTAAGAAAAATTATGATGGTCTAGTCCCACTGCCCCTTCCAGTGCCCTTCTTGTTTGCTGACCCTGAGGACTTTCTTTTCATAACTTTGCTGTTGGACACAGGTTCCATTCTCATTCTTTCATCTCACAAAATGACTCCTTATGATTACTATATATTCTAACACAGACTCCTACAAAATACAGTTTTGGTCTTGTTATTCTCCTTTCTTGTTATTTTTAACCACAAGATTCAATCAAAGCTTGAAAAAAAAAGCCTAGCTTCTTGACCAATGCAAAATATGCTGATCCTGCATGACCTGGTAGAAGATCTTAAAATGAATATGCAATATTTCAAGCAATTTTCATGGTACAGGCTCCCTCTTTTTTAACGCAGGAAACCAGAAAAGAAGTGAAATGAAATGGTCCCTTCATAGAAAGACTCCCATCTGAAAATTGTTTTAATTCAGGGCAGCCATGGGTATAGTTTACATAATAAAAAGCAGTTTTACTAAAGCGTCTGTGGTTATACTAACCCAGTGTAGAGGTCCTGATCAAAGCTGCCTTGCAGCCAAAGTCATCAGCAACCCGACAGCATGCTTTTGTGAAAACTACTTTCTTTCTCAGCTGGGATGTCTCAGACCCATTCCCAAGAAAACCAAAGCTAATCAGAGAAGAGGATGTAAAATCTAGACACCTTTTCCACTGGTTCAGTATTATGTATTAAAGACAAGGAGAGCTTGGATGGAGATGTGCACATTTAGGAAAATAACTGAGCCTCCACAACCAGCCAGAGTTATGGTTTGGCAGAGCTGGTGTGGGCAGCCATGAGACTGGGGACTGTCACTTATCTGTGGAAAGCTCTGGTCCTATATTTCCTCTGCTTCAGTTATCAGCTCCAGGGAAGGATAATGCTCAAGTGAAGTAGGCCTTGATTTCTGGCAAATATATTTTCAGAGCTGAGGAAATAAACTGAAAACGCACTCTCCTGATCACAGCATTGATTAATTTCACAAAATCTAACCAAGTCAGCTTATTTTCCCTTCCGTTATTTCACCAGTTCCTGTTCCAGTCTGCAGGCCTTGTAAAAAGGAAGGTGCAATAATGCAATCTTATGTTGCAGTTGCATGAGAAAGAGAGACAAGGAGAGGCAGACTGTTGAGTTTGCAAAGTGCTTCCCTGGGTGATCCAGGACTAAGCCTAGCTCTAGACTCCCTCTAGGAGTCTTTTCTTTTCAGGTTGTCCCTTGGTTTTTTTCACTTTTTCTCCCTCCCCTAGGTATGTCACTTCTAAACATCAACCAAATGCTTCTATGGGCAGAAAATGAAGCCGCTACAGGCCTTGTTCTTTTGAACTAAGACCCAATTTGATTGGCAACTCCTGACTTTTAGTAAACTGTGTGTTCTGAAGTGTGAGAGAGATCCCTGCAGCAATAATGTCCATATCAAATCATAATTAAAAACAGCAGTGAGGAATGTGCTGAGATTTGAACTGTAGACCTCCCAGGCCTAAAGCCCAAATTGCAAAACAGGACTTTAAAGGCTCATGGAAGCTTTAAACATCAGACATTTAATCACAACTAGTCTGTAGGGATGATTTCCAAAAAAAGAAACAAAATCGCACCACCACAGAGAATAATAACAAGATCTGAGCGTATGTTGCGGCACAGAGGCCATTTCATCACAAAGGGGTCACACGCTGTGCATCTATATTTCCATCTACCAATGACAGCTTGAATATTTTCAAAGACATCTGCAGTGGGAATCATATTGAGCCAAACCTGGGGAGAGGGAAGGAGACTCTGAAGCAAGAGTACGGTAAGCCTGTGATCCAATGGCAGCTTGCCATGAGTAGGAGGGCTCCACCCAAAAGTATCAAAAATAAATTAACACACCTATCTTTTCTTAGACTTCTTGGAACCTATACAGGTAATTCTGTCAATCTCCCTGCTACAAGATCCACTTACCCCTAACTGAGGTCAGCGGAAAGGTGAGTGAATAAACAGGCGTAAGAAAGCTCGACTACACTGGGTCAGGCCCTAACAGCAGATGCCTAAGGAAGGCATAAAAAAAGGGAAAGCATAAATGCAGTGAGCTGCCTTCTCTTTGAAACAGGCTATCTCTGGCTCACCAGTGAGACCAATAAGTTGTATTGAAAAAATGTTTGAACTGTCTTTTTTCTCGTGAACCAGAAAAGAACTTGAGCAATCTCAGGTACACTGATGGCAAACCAGGACTGATCTTAAAAGTGTGGGATTCTGATGACGTTTTGAAGAGCGTTGCCCCTAGGTTGTGTATCTACTTCACTGATAGAGAGGAACTGCCAGCACACCTTCCTGACCCACAATATTGACTAATCCCAGATACACTTCCTGATGGGTTAGCTGACCAGCATGAATCAGCCTTACCCTTTATCTAGAGGTATAGGAGGCACATAGCTAAACACTGGCTTTACGATAATGAGCTGGGGAAGGACGCCCATTTCCATGCGGATTGTGGGATCTTTCTCACAGTACTGCTTATGTGTTTGCTGACCTTCAAAGCTCACTGTGACACTGAGCTTTTATTAGTCTAATGGTTAACAAACTGATTAATCAAAGAGAGCGATGATTTTATTGCATGTTATGAAAAGGAGTTGAGCTTTCTGGGATTTCCTGACCTTTTCCTCTGACATCAGTATTGATGATGGGGACAGGTTCCTGCTTGTCATAACTGCAGAGGTACACTGAAATCAATAGGTACCTGAGCACACTGCTGAGAAATACCAGAGATACTGCCATCTAGCAGTGTGTGAATCTGAGGGGAGAAATTTAAGTTTTCTTAAGGCTGAAGTCCATTGTAACAGGAGAGTTGTGTTTTCCTAATTTTTATACCAGCAGAGCTGGAGGGTTGTGAATAGATAGATCATCTCAGGAAGACTTCCTGGTGCTAGTATTTGTCTTAACACTTAAATATACCAATGTTCCTGCATTTAAGAGAGCTTTCTTCTGGTGGTGCCTTCTGTGGACATCTGCTGTCAAAGATTCCCATTGACTGAGGTAATGATTCTAAACTCAGAACATGAGTGGAATATAACTTGGGAGAAATAGGACTATGCTTTCTCCTTTTGAAGAAACTACCCTTTATGTCCCAAAACTGTAACTTCATTTCTTAATTTCATGGCTTTTATGATGAGCTTTTTCTTTCACAAGACCCCCTGTAGGCATTTATGTAAAAACATGATAAAAACTTCCTGGTCAGTGTACACATTGCCTCTGGGTATCAGCCTCATTCCATCAATCTTTCAAATCCTGATGGAGAGAGCAGCATTTAGTTTGTATTTAACCATGTAGTAAAGTATTCACCACAGAGATGGTACTTAACAGAAAGAATTTGCTCTGGAGGGATTCCTTAAAGAAACTGAATCCACATCAAGGGAGGGCCTATAATCTGGAGAATGGCAGAGTTTGGAAGGACAAAGTCGATGCTGTATAGGGCCCCTGTTCCGTGTGTCAGTACATGAGATACAGGAGAGAGAACAGAAGTTAGTTCCTGCATCCCATGAAATAAAGTTACAGAATCTACAAATCAGAGTTGGGGCAATTTCCCCTTTAGGTGCTGCTTCTTAGTCATTGCTACATGAAGCTGATGCTTTCCTCTTCATGCATTGCAGCTCTAGCAACCCGTATTTGTACAAAGCCAGAGCTCAACCACCTGCAGACCCTGAAAGCATTCTACAACAAAGGACCCACTGAAATTGGCACTAGAGGCAAAAAAAAGAGGACAGGCTTCCTCAGCTGAGGGAAGCCACCTGGTGTGTCCCAAAAAGGAGCGATGGATTATTTATGGAAATTGTAACTCAGGTTCAAAACCAAGCTATAACTAATCAAACATGTGCATCCTGCAAAAGCAGAGTGTGAGACCAAGGATTTCATCACCCACATTTTCTTTTTTGGCCACTCAACCATCCTCTGACCTAGATTCGAGGACAAAGCTCAGTGCATGGCTGTGTTGGAACTAGAAGGTGACTGAGAGAAAAGCAAGAGAGACATAGGAATTATAAAGCCAAGTAAATGGAAGAAAGGGATCATGGGTATGACTGTGAGAGGCAGGGAGAGAAAATGGGCAAATGGGTGTAGCCACATACCTTATACCTGCTCAAGTTAATGATGTTACAGGAATCTCAGCCTGGATTTCACTGTTCCCGAAAGTGATTTGCAGACTTGCAAGGATTCCCGCTTTCACCCTCTTGTCAATGTAATTATTCAAGAACCTATTTTGATTTCTAAAGAGTTCTGTTTCATATCCTCCAGCATCAGGCCCTCCTCACACTTGGCTTTGTGTAGGAAGCTAGCTTTCAGCTTGCTCTTTGGCTCTTCATGTGATAAGTGGAAGGAGATAGGAGAAGCAGCTGTCAAATGTTCCTTTAATACCTGAACTAGGAAACCTCTCCTGAGTGAGAAGAACGGGACAAAGACTGTGAGGCTATCAGAAGAGGTAGTACTAGGACTGAAGGTCTTAAAAGAGGTGTACATATTAGTGAGAGGCAGATCATCTTCAGTCTGATCTTTTCACATGGAGTGAGGAATGTTACTCTTGGTACATGATATCCCCAAGAATAAATACATGGGGTAAGAGACTGATGATAACATAATTATTATGCATTTACAGCATCTAGAAGCCACAGCTGAGATCAAAGACAAAATCAGTCTTGTATTCCTACAGTAAAAACAAGCAAAAGGTGAGAAAGAGAAGGATTATAAGAGTGAGGACACATGAAAATGGACCCCACATGTGGCTTTCAACCATTTGAGACCAAGGTTCTGAGCAGATGGTCCTCATCTCCAGCATCCTTCCTCTGGCAGTATTGTCTTGCAAAGAGATGTTGAGTATACACACATGTTTCTCAGTAATTATTTTTTGAAGTTTTTGGATTGACTATGTTCCACAATTGATTTTGTGCAGCTTGGAGGTTCAAATGCCCGTTTGCTACTTGACCCAAAGGAGGGCTGTACGCTCTATCCCCTTCTCCTGCTTCCCTTAATTTCTTTTTATTCTATCTAATAAATGCAGAGCTTCCTCTTCCAATACGATACAAAATAGTTTGAAATACAAGTGCTCAAAGTGACTCAAATCAAGCCACCTTGGATGCGAGGTTTGATAGAGCTTCACTGCTGTTCATCACTCCACCTGACTTGTTTGGATTCAGGAGAAATGGGATCTATTTGCCCCAGAGAGAGCCACTAATGGTTTGTGCTGGTGTTTAGCATTTTCAGGTCCAGCTCATTAGCTAGCTCTGTTCCCTGCAGAACTTATCCTCCATCCCTGGAGAAAACTAGGACAGCAGAATGCCTTCTATATCACACCTGTCTAAAAATAAGCTACCAGAACAACAGCCAGCAGAGAACTTCTACAAGATGTTTATGTCCTAAGCTCTTGGCCAACATCCTTCCTAAGCTGCCACATTCCCCAGCCTGTCTGAAACCCATATACAACTTCAAGAGTTTCCATCTCATCTTGTGCACAGTACATGAATAACTGCCTTGTTATATACATGTATGGTAGAAGGGTGGGGTGGAAAAAACTCTGGTAGGAGCCTGTCTTGAGCTTGCAGTAAATACTTACCCAACAGAAACGTCAATGAGATTTGGCAGCTGCAAGAAGGACTTCTGGAAAATCATTTCAGGTTCCTAGGAAGTGAGGGAGGCATTTGGTAATGGGTGGGGACATTTTTTTTTTCCCTTGCCGTTTCTTGTCAGAGAAAGGGGAAGATCTAATTCCTCATTCCTGATCTAAGGAAATCCCCTGTACCTAGAAACAATATTCTCTGCACCTAGTCTATGCTTGTACTGTCTTTAGAGAAGTCTCAGGAGGAACCTTGAGTAGTGTAATACCAGATCTGTCACTCTCCAACAGTCCCAGCAGCTGTGGGAGTCAGAGAGGCTGCCTGTCTAGGAATGCCAAGCAGAGAAAGGCAAAGAGCACAGTAAAAGCCGTCAGGAGATATCACTTTAAATCACTGAAATGTTTCTGTTATTCTAACCCTTTTACCTTCTCGATAATGCAAACAAGGTAAAGCAATTTTTTTTTTCTTCACCGTATTCTGTTGTCTTCCCTGACATTGGCCCGTGACTATTTACCTAGCAGTAAACAAAATTTGAGGATTAATCCCCCTTCTTAATTCATAGTAGATGAGTCTTTCAGTGCAATATATTTCTTCTACTCCACTGTAAAATTTTTAAGTTCCTGGTCTTGCAGCTACAGTTTACAGGGCACCAAGCATTCCTGTCCAGTGATAAAGGTTATCAATCTGTGCACTTGAATGGCAAAGTACTTAAAATTTACCAAAATTAAAATTTCATTAAGTTTCACAGATTTTTTTTTTTTACCAAAAATTCCTTCAATATTTAACTACTTGCTCACAGACATAAATGTGTGGTATCTGAGGTGTATGAAGTCATTGTTCCACTGCAATTTTAGGCACAGGACCCAAGAAAGACATGGCATACACAAATCCCTTGGAGATTAAGAATGATCAGAGGTTTAGAAAACCCAAAATGAAGACAGAATGAAGGAACTAGGCTGGACAGGGCATGAGGCAGCCAATTACCATATCGAGGTAGTCTTCAGGCACGTAAAAGACTTCCCCAAGGAAGCCGGCTCTTAAATGTTTTCCATGTTCAGTAGGTATTAGGTAAGAATTAATGGACTCAGATGACAAAAAAAAAGGGGGCTGGGGAGTGGGAAGGGTGGGCTTTGAGTTTAGACACTGATGATCATTCAGTAATGGATAAGATTCCACAAGCTGCCTAAATTGATCTCCATCACTGGAGAATCTTATGACCATTTTGCTTGAAGTGCCACCAAGTGTTATTCCCAAGCTATGAGGTACAAAGCAGCTAAGCAGTCTCACTGTTCCCAGAAGCCACCTTCTCTGACAAGCTGTGAAAGGGTAGCAGGCCTGGACCAGCTATGTTGCAAGGGACTGGGTTTGGGGCCCTTTCCATCCTTACAATTCTATGATGTATGGAGAGAGTGCACAGAGAATTCTAGTCTCCATGAGGCATGTGAGATTTGTCAGGAATATGAATGTGAATAGGGGATGTAACTGGTTATTTCTAAATAGAGAATGAAATCAGCACTTTCAGAATATTTGCTAATGTACAACATCATTAGCTACTGTGTAGGTATTTATTGCTATCTTTGTTCCTGATATTATAGAAAAAGTATGGTGGACTTACCATCACTCACACAAGAAGCCCAGCTGCACTAGAAGAAACTTGTTTGAAAAGTAAATAGAAGAAAACACTGAATTCCAACAAAGACATCCCTTTTCCCATATTTTTAGATTGCACCTGGGATCAACAGAACCTCAGTCAGTAGGTTCTGTCAAGTGGGCTAAAATCCCTCAAACTCTGGACAGTTCAGCTTTAAACACCCACCCAGAGCTGTGAGCTTTGGAAAAGCTCCAGAGCTCACTGAGAGAGGGAAATGTAGCTCCTCTCCTTCTCTGCAGTATGTGCAAATTGTGCCTGTGTGCCTGACTCTCTGATCACATGTTGCCCAAAATGCCTCATGGCAATATGAGGTTGCCAAATTGGCAAGATCCAGGAGCTCCCTGCACCATGCACAGGCAAAAGAGTTGCAGCTGTCTGAAGACTATATGTCACTCAACTCACGAAGGCAAACTGTGTGAGAGAACCTCTCTACTCTTCTGTGTAATCAACAGTACAAAGAGACTAGGACTTAAGGCAAAATTTGCACCAGCTTGGAATAATTTATAGGAAATATGTGCATCTTAATAACCCAGATTGGCTGGAGATGATACTATTTACATATTTTGTAAATAGTCTATAAATTCTATAAATATCCTCTATATTTTATACCTGTTACATTTAAAATAAAAAATACAAGCTCCATAATCCAGAGGGCCATAAGCATATAACAGAAATCTTGTGCTCTTTAGAAAGAATCTTTTTAATGTGTAGGTACTGTATGTAATTTTTTTCCCATATTTCACTTTACTGCCTGTATTTCTGATTCTTGCTGCTACAATTGTTGCTAGAGATGGATCTGAAACAAGACATTTGGCTTTGGCTTCCTCCTCTCACCAGAAAAGGTGTTTGTCCAATAGTGGAATTATCTTTAAGTGATGTTCCATTTGTTTACTTCATTGTTGTCATCCTGTTTGATGTCATTCCTGGAGGGTGTGAAGGTTCTAAACATTAAAAGAAGAATAGAAAGCACCAGAACATTGCGCCTATTGTGGAGCTCAGCTCTCTCTCACCTGCCCCAGGTTGCAATGACTGCAGCAAGGAGACTAGAGAAACTTTGAAAATATTTTGTAGCTTGATGCAACTCCAAGGAGTTAAATCTTGTGCTCAATAGCTCAACTTTTCTCAATATGCAGCAGAGCATATAAAGAGCCACACAAATTTTCCTTGTGAAAGTTACACTTGCACTCTGGGTGGTAATAGTTTATAGCTCCTCTTGTTTTCCTCACAGCTTTTTTATTTGCTTAAATGTTTATATGGCGCTTCCATCCTGTTGAATCTACAACAGCTTTCTGTCGCGTAAAGCGTGAAGGCACCTCCCCAGATACTGATTCCTGTGAACTAATGGCTTTGATTATTTTAGATGAAAGAGATACTTATTATAAAACATCCCATACTGGGTGCAGTTACGTGGGTGGGTTGTACACCCGTAAAAAGAGAGAAGCACTGTACTAGCTAGACCCAGCACAGTGGGGTTTGGTGCTACATTAGCTCCATCTGTAGTCATCTAATATCACCCTTCTTAATTCTATCAAATACTACCTCTTGCAACACCTGCTGATAAACTTTTTAAGGTGGATAGGGACAACCCGTTGTATCTGGCCATCACATAAAGGATTATGACCTCAGCATACAAACTGACTGGCTATCCTGCATCCCATGCATGAAATCTGGAGAAGATTAAACCACCAAGCAGGTCCTCTGAAAATGTAAGGATCTTTATTTGGAACAAGTGAATATTTTCTTTTGTTCCCTTCTTTTTTCCTTCTTGGCTGTCATTAGAGAACAGAACATGTAGGCAATGCTGTCTGCTATAGGGATTAATGACTATGTGTGATCTTTCGGGAAGCTGTAAAGGAACAACTGTAATCTTCGGTAGAAACAGGAGCAGGATGCTGCATCTGATACCGTGCCTCTGACACAGAAGAAGCTTTTTTTGTCGGTTAGGTAATGAGGCAGTAAGGCCTTGTCATGTTTGAATTTGTGTTAGCAGAATGTGTTTAGACTGGATGAGGAGGATGTTTTGGCATTGGGTGATGAGGATGTTTGGTTAAGCCACTTGTTAGGTTGGGTAAATCTGACATCAAAGAGTTTGATAAGGTATTTCTAAGATCTTTGTGCCTTTAGTGATGTTGTTAGTACAGAAATGATATAAAGATAAATGAACTGACACTTTACCAATAAAATAGGTTACCCCCAAGTATATTGTAGGATAGATTAGTGTATATGGCTCTAGATGAAGTGGGCTAAGTTGTGAAAAGGCATGGCTTCCCAGACCTTTTCCTAGTAAATTCAGCAACTAACTGCTGGTCATCTCCTTCTTCTGGGCAAGAGTGGTGTGTGTGGAAGGAGCTGCAATGAGCTGCTTCTTGGATTCTGGTAGTAAACAGTGTTAGACAGAAATTAAGAGACTAGCTTAAATCGGCCTGTGATGACTTGCAGTGCTTTCAGTGTAACTAGTTAGCAACAAACAAGCAGCAAGTATGTAATTAGACTCCTACCTAAACAGAAGACCAACAAGAACCTTTGGCAGCACAGCTTCTCCAAGGAGCTATGAGGAATACAGGAGACCCAAAAGACATGAGGATGCCCTAAGCTTTTGCCAGATCTCTGTGAAACGCAAAGAAAAACCTGTGTTTTGACTCCACAATGGCAAAATACAGGAGTCTGTAATCTACAGCTTCTATGATCCTCTGAATTTCCGTCATGTGGGAAGAGATTGGTGCCCAGGAGAGCACAGACCCTTAGCGAGACACTCAGCACTTCACATGATGCAATATCCATGTGAATTGGAGTTTCTCCTGCATTTATTACAGGGGAACACTGGTGTGATTTAAAACTTTAAGTGGTAACTAGAAATGTCATGGGACACTTCTAACAGAAAATTGTGAATGCTCTTTCCAGTAGACTGAAGAGTAATGCTATCCACATGGGCACCCCAGTCAAAGCATAAGGTTTCTCCTCTTTCTCACCAGCACAGCGTGTGAATCATGCAGCTACTTTGCCTGATGGTAGATGACTGCCCTCAGTCTCAAATCATTCATCCCTACTGCTTTCTACCAGACTAGAAGACAATGATTTTAGCGAAGCTAACAGAGGAGACCAGGAAGGTCTTTTGCCTTGAAGCATTAAGAGAGTTTGAATTCCGACCCAGGCCAGGTCTTCCACTGTGCAGGGTCAGGACTGCATTAACTTCTGCAGTTGTTGCCTACCATCCCCCAAGATCTGTACAAGCGTCTTAGGCTTGGACCTAACCCAACAGTCACCAAGGTCTCTGAGAAGACCTTCTTTCACCTCAGTGGGTATTAGAGCATTAAAGCAGCCGCATGGGCAACTCTTTTGGGTGTTCTCTCTTAGTTTTCTCATAAGATCAGTTTTGGATGTGGGTTTTTATTCTTAAACTGTGGCTAGCCAGGGAATTAAGGTGATACAAAATAAGGAGAAAATCAGTTGTTTTTCTAATCAGTAAAACAGAGTTTCTGCTCTGGACTGAACCCCTGTCTCCTTTCTTTTCCAAGGACTCAATGCAAAACATGGGCCAAACCCAGCTCATGAAATTCTGTTTGTCTTAATGATCTTCTGGAGACAGGAGATCCTTAATGATCAAACTAAATGACACCTGCCACTATTAAGTTCTGTTCCTCAAAACTCTGAGGCAGACCCAGCAGATAAATGATATAACGTGTTTCCCATTATGGTATTACCATAAAGGCAGACAGCCTTATATTTACCAAGTAAATAATTAGTCACCAGGCAAATCAGAAAAAAATAAAATAATCCCACTATCATCTTAAATTACCTGTGAAACATTTACCTCTGTCTTTTAGGGCACTTATTTTTTGCCGTGTGGTCCTGGTTCTTGATTAGTTTAACAACCCCCTGCATTTTGACAGCAGAAGAAAAGAAGAGGTATTATTACAGTTACTGCTCTTGCTTTGCCTTGAAAGTCCATTCTAAAGAAGGCATTAGAGAAGACTTTCTTGTGGCTAAGAGATCAGATTACCACAATTAAAGTTAAAAGGTGTGGTGCTATTTACTCTGCATGTTATGACACATGAAAGAAAGTGATTCGGGCAAGAAAAATAATTACACATTAATTTGTGTTTGGCAGCTTTGTTTCATATATGTGGCTCACAGAGCTTAGATAAGCTATTTTGTCCAGCGTGTTCTCTGTGTAATCTTGAAGGAGGGCTTATGCCACTGTACTACATTTTATGAGGAGTTGTCTGTGTATGTGTGGATGAGGAAATATGCGGGGCTTACCTCTTGGTCGCACACAACAGCACTGCCTTGGATGAATTTTTGCTCATGAAGCCCCATACTGCCGCTTAGGTTTCACTTAGCTGAAAAATTGTACTGCAACCCAGAAACTTGCCCCAGGTTTGACAAAATTCTTGCAAATCTGAGAAGGACACGTAGAGTTTCTGAGTCAGATCATAGAGTAGGATTTGCATGTGAATAACTCCAAAGGGGCAACTCTGAAAACACAAATTGGCTAAACTCATACAGGTTTCTGAAAACTATGAGGTAACTGCCATGTGCTCTAAGCACCGCTCAAGAGGAAGTTCGGTTTTTGCAACTGCATAATATGTGTGCAATAAATCATGTGTGAACTCCTCTTGCGCCTTGAGAAAATATCCTCTTTATTATACTGGCAATACCGCACAGGGAGGCAAGCTCCAAAACACCCAGGAGGGTTTCAGTGGTGTCACACCAGGTTTAGCAGTACATTGGAAATGCAGGATGTTGGAACTGTGAAGAATAATGCAATCTGAACACGACCAGCATGACTCCAATACAGCTCCCTTATTTTCTATAATTTCAGCAATACATTCTTGACAAAATCATTTAATTTAAGACAGTGCAGTTTCTGTGCTAGGGAGATGTTAATTTTACAAAAATGAGTTTGAACTGGCATTCCTGCAGGTTTTCCTAAGATGATACACAGATATACATATCAGGCCTGTGAGCACAACAATCTCTTCATTTCTTCCTCAAAATGGAAGAAACAGCAAAAGAAGCTTCAAACAGAATGTCTACTATCTTATTTCCATTTCTGTTTTCAGAGGAACTCTCTGCATAACATTGTACAGTTCTGTTGGCTTCAGGACAACCTAATGTTAATGGGACGATGACAATAGCAGCAGATTTGGCCCTCAGGAGAATATACTCATACACCTATAGTAATAACTTAGTTCAAGGAAACAGCAGTTATTCATACTGTGAAAAGAACAAATACATGAAATGTAAACCCACAAAGCAAGCTTTTGCATAAATCATCACTATTCATTGCAAAGAGGCAGCTTTAATATTAATTAAAAGTTTGCTGTTCTTATATCAATATGTATATTGGACTGATTGCCTGAGTATGGAAAGGGAACATATTTACATTAGTAAATAAAATAAAATTTCTGAACATACAGGAGAAGTCCAGCCAATGGAATTGTGTTTGTTTTCTTATAAAAGTTTGTGGAACATTTTTTATAGAACAGTCTAAAAAGGTATCATTTATTCTGTGAGCTGGTTAAAAATTATATTGATTTAGTTAGGCAATTATTGTCTCTTTTCTTTCTGCCAACCTCTTCTAGACAAGAGACACTGAGGTTTTTTACATAATACTACAAAGCATTAATTCTAACCTGTGAGATACAGAGTCCAGGGAATGCACGATACTTTGGTAAAATGCTTTTATTGGCATGGTGCTGGGACAGCTGCATTACTTGCAACTGGCAGAGAGATGTTAGTGCCTTCTGTAAACTACAAGAGTTCTACATAACCCTTTGACACATTTTTCATTTGATTTTTGCAGTGGTTGTTCTGGGCACTGTATGGCACAGGTAACACAAGCACAGCTGCAACAGGAGAAACTGGAGATGTGCCTAGACTAGTAGCCTATCTCCAGCAGTGGCCAGTAGCAGATATTAAGGGCAGTGCATGTGAATAGGACAAGCACGTGGTAATTATTCCCCAGGATTTGCTCTCTGCCTCCAGCTGTTTGTGGCTTAGGGATATCTCGAGCCAGAATTGGTACCTGCCAAACCAAGAGCTCTCAGAACATCAAACATGCAGAAAGGCACTTTCATGTGTGTCATGCGCAGGACAAATTGTGTTTATGAAAGGCTGCTAAATGTCCATTTTGAACCACTATCTACTTCTAAGAAGAACGAATACAAGCATCTCTCTAAAAAGATAAACATGCAACTGGAGCATCCATTTCTGAGTGCTCTTGAACTCTCTGTATTTACTGGCAGATGTCAGCACTAAGACACACAATCAAGGTCTGGATAGTCCTGGATCATAACGGTACCTCTGCTTGGTAGCTTCAGCTGCTTAACATACCTGCGCCAGGGCACTTGGAAGATGGCCAGAGTCATTGACAGGTTCACAAAATGTATGTGCACCCTCTAAAATCTCAGAAATGTTTTCAAAAAAGAAAAAAAGTGTGCTGTTTCCATTGTGTTTCAGAAAACAAAGCCTTCAGGAAGAAAAAAATAATGGAAACATATGAAATGTAAATTGGATACACTCAAAGTTAATGAAAGGAAAATCTTTTTCCATTTTAGTTAATGTCTTAAATTAGAATTTTGGTATAAAAGCTGGAAAACAGATGGAGAGGATACACTTTTTTAAAAAATAATTTGTTAGTGAATTTGAGGCTCATGAATGAGAGCATCTAATAATAGCATTGGCTACAGCAACACTTAATGTGGACTGCAGCTACATCGGTTCCTCTGCTGTGGCTCTCTCACTGCATTGAAGGAACCTATCCGTGTGTTCTGCAGCCACATCTAGCACTCCTGCTGGTCTAATTCAGCCAGAAAACTGCCCCTGCTCCACTCTTTCCCCAATAGTCCTGACTTAGGTTACATCTTTTTATTTGTTTGTTTCTTCATTCTTCCTTGGACTTCAGCACAGTCCGTTTCAGACAGTCTGTATGGAGCTGTTTTACTTCACCTTCTGATGCAACTTGCACCGCCTCATGCAACTTGACCTGAAAACATTGTACTGTCCTCATCTTCTGGTCTCCCCCAGTCTTGCCCACCATTTAGCTAGGAGCTACTCCTTGTATCACACTATTCAGATTTTCCTCTGATCCTTCCACTGCTTTTGGTAAGACTCACCAAGTTGTACATTTGCCATTTGCAGTAACAAAAGTAATAAAGATTATAAAAACTTGTCTTGAAATTGCCCATCAAGCACTGTTTTTCTCAAAAAAAAAAAAAAAGCATTTATCTTTTTCCATCCCACGGCTTCACTTGTATTTCTTCTTCTGTTTTTATCAGCCATCTTGTTTGCATAGCTGCTCCCCAGGATATTTGTCACGGCTGGCTTACAGCACACTCTGCTGATTTACAGCAGCAATTAATAATTTCATATCTGTTGGGAGGGGATGGATTTCTATCTTACAAGGATGAGTAGCAAATGATACCCACAAGTTTGAAAAATGCTGATGAACATTTTTTCATCCAAATCAAAACACAGGGTTCATGCACAGGTGACAAGCTGCAGAGGAAGATGTTGAGCAAGCATGGAGGGCATCAGAGAGCTGCTCGTAAGTCCCAGGTAGGATTGGGACTGATATTCTGTCCTGACACAGTGGTGTCTATCCTTCCACCCGTTGGGCGAGATCCTGCACTCCTGTTAGTCCAGCTGGGCCCATTGGCATTCCACACTGGAACTGGCTGGCCTTGCTTGAGCTCTAATGCTGCGGGTGCTGCAGGTCAGCAGCTGAGAAGCTGTGAGCAAAGTTGTGCAATTAAACTTGCAAAGCACCAGCCCACACTCTAGGCAGCCCTATCTGATTCTTAACTTTATGAGCAGCCGCACCGACACACACTATTTATTGGTAGGGAGAGGGAATTAAAAAAATGACCAGGATTGCTGCTTTCATGAAAATCTGAGCCAGAGTTTTGGTCTGTATCCTTCTTTGTATGCTACCTCACAGAGGCAAATTTGGGCCAAGAGGGGCTGCTAGCTTTCTCTGCAGATACCAAACAACAGCAGAGTGAAAAGAAGGAGTTTGTACCTACACAAAGCAGCAAGCGGCCCTTTTTTCAATCTGGCCTGTTTTTGCACTTCTGCGTATTGACTCAGCGTGGAGGCAGCACTGATTGTCTCAGGCAGTGGACTGTGAAACTCAAGCAAGTGCAAAAGAGACACACAGACCCCATCGATAATAATAATAATAATAATCTTATTTAGTAGATGCCCATAAATTTTTCCTGTCCCAAATACTGTTTATTCTGATGTACCTGATTGTTCCCTGGTAAAAATGTAGCTGGACTTTTTAATACTCCCAGAGCTGTCTTCATGCTGACCCTGGCTGGTATTTAAACCTTTGGTTTTGACCTTGCCCCAGGTAGGCTGCATGGCTTTCCCTCCCTCTTGGCTAATCCACCATGCTCTCTTCCTCCACAGCTTTCACACAAACACACTAAACCAAGGTTGGTAAGCAGCAGGTACAGGAACACAGAGCTGCCCCCACTGCTAAATCTCCAAGCTCTAACTAATTTCTATGTTGCCTAGTCTTTCAGGTGAGGGGACTATCTGTGAGATGAAGACAGCGTTTGAGGTTTTTACTGCCCCGTGCTGAGCACTGTCAACATTCAAACTGCTAAGAAGTAGCAAGCATTGACCTGAAACCTGTGACAACCTAGTTAGTGTTTTCCTAGGTATTCCTAGGTATAAACTTGAAACTACTGAAGGGGCAGGCAAAGGAGGAAGGGGGAAAGTCTCCCTGGGTTTTATTGAATGCTTTTAGTCATTTGAACTGACTGTAAGCTGAAGGTACCTTGGATAAGGCCTGAAATGTTGGCTTTGTACATGTACATAGATCCCTTTAATAACCTGGATGTACACAATTGCCTTTCAACCTAGAGAATTATATAACACTTCGCATGGTTTTGCAAGGAGTGTACCAGGGAGTATTTGAAAGGATCTGAGCCAAGAAGCTGTACAGACAGCAAGGCGTCTGTGTTGCCACTACAAAGTGGATGTTAATTACCTAAAACAATACATGTAATAGGCGAAGAGAAAAATGCTCTGCATTGCCTTGCCATACCCACTCATCTAGTCCATCTCTAACTGCACAGTTATTTAGCCTGGAGGGATCATAATTAGCTTCTTCATAAATTAATAAGGGAAAGGAGGAGGGAAGGGGGAAAACTACCAGTGCAAGAATGGTGGGAAACTTTAGATAGGATGTTTCTCGAAGAATGTTGTTAGCACGCATAATTGCTTCATTAAATAAAGACACTTACAAATGCACAGGGATTCTCTGTCCCTCGAGAGAGGGTTGCTTGATAGGGACTGTGTGGCTCCTAGTTGAAGGACACCCTGGAGGTGCCAGGCAAATACCAGGTGAGGGACATGCTGTGCCCAACATGATGGAAATCTTCTCAAAGACCACGGAAAAGTGATATGTGGCAAAGTGTGATTCATGGCCCCCTCTAACACCTTTTATCCAAGGCACTCAAATAATGTTGTGAGCACAAATTAGTGAGGTCTCGCATGGTTCATCCTGAGCAAGGTGAAGATGTGTGTCATTATCCCTATTCCATAGACGGAGAAACTGAGGCAGACAGTGACACCTCTTTCTCTAAGTCACTTGGCAGGTCAGGATCAGGCCAGCTGCACTAACCACCACTGCCAAACTCCGATTGGGTATAATGAATTTATTGGAATCCCATTTACATTAGTTAATTACGAGTTCATAAAAATAATGGGTTTTATTTCCTCTATTATGCAAAGAATTTACAAGGTGGGGGAAGCATCTACCTAGTTTGCAACCAGTCACTAGACCCATTTAGCTAATTAGCTGGTTCCAGGCTGGCAGTTGGATGCATTCATGCATCTTCATACACCATTACCGCAGTCTGGTTTGGAACCAAATGCTCTTCTGAGACAGCGGAAATATCTCCAAAAGTACAGGAAGGGGACACATGCTCTATCTCACCAGGGTCGCTGACCTTGTACATCTTTTTCTGAATTTTGCTCCACAGACTTCCACAATTTTAATCTGTTGATCTGCAGCAACTCTTCTTGGATCCAGATCCTGCCTTTACGGACTGTTTCTGCATATTTTTTCCCTTAAAAGCCAGGCTTCTTGAATCACAGGGAGGTGAGGGATGTGACTTGATCATAGTCCAACAGCAAGTCTCAATGATTCAAAGTCAGAAGTGGAATTCAGCTCCCAGGCTTCAAGGAAAACTGAGCCAAAAGGAAACTCTGCTTTTCCCATTCCATGTTGGCCAGCAAGCTAAAAGTTAGGCAAATAGGAAGCATGTCCCACCCTGAGCAATATGGAGTGTGCTTTTTAAAACTGCAGCTGGCCTATTTTGGTGGTAACTATGCTGCAGGAATATGCAGGCTTTCAGTAGAAAGGCATGTGGAGTATTTTCCATTTGATTTTAAAGTATCCCCTGTGTATGCTTATTTGCATTCATCCTTACTAAACAATTCTTCATCCCTGAGCTTCTTACTCTTTCCCTCAGTACTGGGTTTCTTTTTCGCTGATTTCAAATATCTTTATGCTCTTCCTCCCTTTTCACTTCCTGGCCAAGGGTCTGCCAATTTCTTTAATGAAAAGAGTTGCTCACATCCAGAAAGTATTTTTGCTGTACGTTAAACCCTTACACCCTTTTCCACCCACCTTTGAATGCCCATTTTAGACTGTACATCTCCAGCACAGTGTTGCTTTATTTTCCCAGCTCCTACCTGCTGTCCCACCATTAAGGTGTTGTTTGCCTTACTGTTTATATCTTTGCATCAACTTCTCAGTGTTTAACAATGACTCTGTTCATGACTGTCTTTTTCTCCACTGCCCCCTACCCCTGCTTCTTGAAGCCCCCTCTGCTTCCCTCAGCCCATCTCACGCTTCCCATTGTCCTGTAAACCCAGGACACATTCTCATGCCTTTATTTGCCCAGAGAAGTAACTTTCTTCCCAGGTTAGTGAATTCAGTAATGCCATTTGCAAAGTAAGATTGGGATATACCAGCCTGCCTTTGAGTTAAAACTTGTGGAAAGTGAATGTCCAAATCTTATTTCACAAAATTTTTAACAGTCTTACTCTGCATGACTGAATTACTGACTCTGCCAGATCCTTGACTGGGTCTCGTCTCTCCCTTTACCAGGGAGGAAAGCTAGAGAAAACCTTACCATTAAAGACTGAGCTGGCAACAACAAGCCTTCCCGCTCCCTCCCCTTTTCTCATTATAAATTTCCATGGCACAATAAAGCATTTTCCAACCAAGACTAGTGCCGAACATATTGACAGAACTAAATACATTGAGCCATTTAGATTTGGGGTTTTCTGGTTGGTTGGCTTACTAAAACTGTTGACTTTCAATGGCAGAGTTCCCACTGACTTCAGAGGGACTTGAATTACACCCTGTGTGTGGTTAGAGCATCTGCAACCCTGCCTTGTGTGAAGCATGTCAAGATCAAGTTCTTAAAGGTAAACAAGCACAGGTGGCAAAAATACAGCAAAATTCCAAATCCTTCCATCTGTAATAATTAATTTACACAGTAAAGTGTATTAAGTATATCCTTATAAGTAGAATTTTGTACTCTTAATTAAGTGTTGTTTTTCAATAAAATATTCGAGCCTTTCACCCACTGCAGAAGCAGTCAAGAGAGGTTTATGATAAGCAGGAACCTTTTAAAGATTTATTCTGCAAGCCTGACTAGTTCCTTGACAGCAATGATAAGAAACATAGAGATTTCTGGAGTTGGAAAATCGGCTGTATTAAAAGCCT
Organism: Bucorvus abyssinicus; assembly: GCA_009769605.1. NCBI lineage: Eukaryota > Metazoa > Chordata > Aves > Bucerotiformes > Bucorvidae > Bucorvus > Bucorvus abyssinicus. Next base: position 9,090,805 of record CM020041.1, read on the forward strand.
TGGAGTGGTTTATGTCTAAGTACCTCCGATTCCTGACTTCAGGCCTCATCTTACTTTCATATATTCAACTTAATTGATTTCAATGGACTTATGATGACTTACAGTGAGGTTGGTGGCTCAGGCCTCTCATTTCTATTTGGATTGTACAGTGCTGTTCCATAAGCATCCAGATAAATCTAGTTTTCTCTCCATGAGCATGTGTCATTCAGTGAGTGGTGAGAATGCTATGTCTAGTCTTCTGGCATGTCCTGCCTGTAAGAAGTGAGCTTATGTGAGATCAGATGTCAGGGCATTGCACTCTTACAAAGGGCTCACCAAGACAAATGTAAAACAGAGATATGTGAGGGACACTCCCCAAGGATCACCAGAGAACAAGAAATGACCTTGCACTAGCTATTCTATAAGTTTACCTTCATCACCTTTAGTTTCCTAGTGTTGCAGTCTGTTGCTGCTCTTGGGAGGAGCTGGTGATAGGTCTGGCCATGTCCTCCTGATGTTCTTTCCCTCAGTAAAAGTGTTGGTTCAGTTCTCTAGAGATATGAATAATCATACGGAGATGGGTGCTGTCATCAGGAACTACAGCTTAATATTTGTTCTGGTGCCCATATACGTGGGGAATTTGATTCACTCTCCAGCAGTGGTCAGAATTTCCTTTAGCTGTGGTGGCTTGTGGCCTCAAATTCTACTCAAGCACAGCATGTAGCAGCTGCCAATTTTGTCTCCAAAGTCATTAGCAGAGGCACGGCTCTTTACTCTGACAGCATCCCAAGTACCTGGGCAGCACTGACCTTATAGCTTCAAAAATTACCCAGCAGGTAAAACCTTTGTCAAATATAAGTTCAAGTGAAGTTCAGAAACTATGAACCATGGACATATTGGAGTCAATTAAAACCCAAGCTCTTCATTTATACAAAACCAAGAGTAATTAACTCTTCAAAGTTCCAAGGTCTCGTGTGTGTGGCAATTACAGTGGCTCTTGACATAGCCACATATGTAAGGTTATATTCCTCCCTGCTGAAACTGGCCCTGAAATAGGCAGCTGGGCTTTAATTGCAGTACTGGTGCTGTTTGCGGTTTCCAGTGGACCCCCTCTCCCCTTCTTCACAACCCTGCTCTGCCAGCGCCTTGCAACATCCTGCAAAATGAACATAATGCAGCGGCAAAGCATGGTGTGAGGTCCTTCTTCCTCTGCTGCCTGCTTGGGGACATCAAATGGTGTAATGTTCCATCTTGCGATATCCCAAACTGTTTTAATATCTGTGAATCAGCTTTTGCCTGACTCCTGCAGTGGCAGATAAATAAGGCAGACATACAAGGGACTGAGACCACATGAAGGAGTTCTGCATTTAGGGCATTTGATTCAAAGGACACTAGTCCTTCTGCACAGCCGAAGAAGAAGGGCTACCATTGTCCAGGGTATTCCTTGTCTCTTTCCACAGCCCACCGTGGGGCAGGAAAATTGTGTATGTGACATTCATTTGGAGAATGTGTTGGAGAGCAGGCTAATGCAAGGGCTTCACAGCACGGCTATGCTATCAGCCCAAATGTCAAATGTCCCCTCACACTCTGTACAGTGACTTGCTGCCTTTAAGATCAGAAAAAATAGTACTCTGCATTTTCTGCTGCTCTGCCTCAGTATTTTAAAGCACTGTACAAGGCTGCTGAAGGAGTCTTCAACTCCCCCTCCCCAGTAAATGTATGCCCTGCACTGCTGACGCACAGAAAAGTTAATTGATTTAATTTAATTCACACCACATCCTTGGCAGAGCTGTGAAAGGAACCTGGGAGACCTGGGGAGGGAACTTCTATCCTCTGTCTGCAGGGTTTTAACAGCCACCCTGTCAGCTAGGAGACAGATTTCATCAGATTTCCTAACAAACAGCCTTATGCAGTCTTCCTTACAAGATCCAGCATATGAAGGAACTAAGAATAGGGTTGAAAAGCATGTTGGGGAGAGGATTGCAGTAATGACAAGTGGCAGATTAGGCGCAGGGTGAGATTATTGCCAAACAGTGTTTTTGCCCCAGATGAGTCCAGAACTGCAGCACACAACCTCCCCAATTCCTACAGTTAAGGCCTCTGTGTCCCTCTCTCAGATGACGTTATAGTAATGTTTTGTCTTAAAATTCAGATAGATGGATAGAAAAACAATGGGAGAGATGAAAAAGGAAACTGATCAGTCTCCCCTCATGGAAAATGGAAAGACCTGGTCTTGTAAAATTTCTTGTAAATAAAGGAAAAAAAAGGATTTGCAAGGCTAGAGAAGGCAGACTTAAATCTGAATCAAAACTTGAGCAAGCAGCACTTGAAAGAGAGTTTGTTTCCTTTATTTTTTCTTTTCTTCTTTTTCTCCTGGAGGGATCTTAGGTAAATAAGCCTGGCATGAACTATCCTTCTTAAGAAACATGTTCTGAAGAAAGATGAAATCAACAGGTTGAGGTGCTCTTTGCATGAGAATTAGTCAAATTAGCCGAACCATAAGCAGTAGATTATCATACAGCTCCAAATGTCATTTGTAGCTTCTTGTGCCAGCTATGTGACACCTGTCTTTGACATTCAGCAGCCTCACATAAGGCTCTAAAGGGGAAATTAATTTCCTCTCTTTCCTTTCTCTGGCCCAGGACACTGTCTCCTCTTTTTTTTTTTTCTTTTTTTTTTTTTTACCCTGTCACCAGGATTTCTGACTCATGGCACATAGAGACGGTGTTAGTCACAAGCTATTTCCTGTGTTCCAGATAGCCTCACAGGCTGGGGCTTCACGGTCAACAGCACAACCAGGTGGAGTGCAAGGTAGATGAGAACCAAGCACTGGCAATTGCCAGGCAGGCATAAAACCTGCACGTAACTGACTGTTTATCCTCACAGGCATCTTTTTTGTTATTGTTGTTTTCTATAAAGGAAGGGCATTATTTTAAAGTTCTTTATATTCATATATTTGTCTCCCGTGAGTTTTCCCAGACCCACACACCAAACATGTCTTTACTCGTCCTGTTCTCAGCACTAATTTGATTGTTAGCTTTTAAAGGTGAAGCTCCTGCCTTGTTGCAGACCTGTGAAGTGCCAAGCAAAAAAACCATGCCTGACAACTGGAAAGGTTCAAAATAATTTGCTGCAACAAGGGCACCAGAGTCTTCTCTGTCTCAACATTTTCTTATGGCATGTTTGCTCTGCAAATGCCAGCACAGAGGGGAGACATGCCCCAGCTCGATGAGTTTTACTGTCCAGCTTGCTTCAGCCCATGGCGTGGCTGTGTCTTTAGCTATTGCCTCCTAAAAAGCAGACACATCTGATGCCAGTTCAGCAGGAAGAAAGCAGAGGATTACACCTCAATCATCAAGGAGCCTACTCAGTTTGGAGAGGCCCCTGGAAAGGGCAGCGGTCAAAATGGCCCTAAAATGGATCCCTATGTCCCCCACACATTCAGGATGTCACATGAAAAGTGCACTGAAGTGACTGGACCAACCCACCTCCACCTCTCGTCTGCTGTGGTGCTCTCCTCCCTGCTCAGCTTCAACCTTGTGTGCTGAGCAGCTTGGTACCAGCCAGGGCTGGCAGTGCCAGAGAGATGTGATCACAGCTCAGGACAGATATCCCTGTCTAGCTCAAGTGCACCTAACATGAAATCATGGCTCCATGAGCTCCTGCTGCTGACCCAGGCAGGTGTATACAGCCTCTGTTGAAATCGAGGGCGTCACAGTCACCAATTACAAAGACAGCAACATTAAAGCTCACTCAGGAACAGGACTGTAATTGCACCTCTGAATTGTGCTATGAGCTATCCTTAGGCATGTGGGATAGATGTTGCCCCTGATTTATTACTGTGCATGTTGATAGCAAGTTTGTAGCACTTCCTTTCCAAAATAGATTAATTTTTTAAAGTGTATTGGAACATGTGTACCCACTCTTGGCAATGCAGCTAGCCTGGAGGAAGAAAATGGTTGCTGTTTTAAAGCAAACTGTAGCATTAAATAACTACCTTGGATAAGAAGACAAGAAGACTTTACCTAAAAGGAACTGCAGGAGATATGAAAGCAGAAGACAATTATGCAAATTGCAATTGGAACAGGATTACTCAGGCTAGAGCCGTTTACTTTAGCAAAGCGTGCCATGGGTTGTAATGGTATGAGTCTGCCAGGGGAGTGGGTCTGGCTGTACCGGAGATTTGCCACTGCCTGTACCTGGGAGATGTCACCTCTGACAGCACAGCAGCCTCAATGCCACTGAGACCATGAGTCAGCACCAGCTCAGGCTCCACTGTTCAGAGCAGCATCGGTACCCTAGGGTGCTGGTGGTCCCCATCCTCATCTCCTCCTTCATCAAGCTAAGGGGACTGACGGACAAAGGAGACTGCCTTAGCATGCAGGACAAGAAAGGTTATGGCAAGCAGAAAAAGAACCAGGTGGACTGCTGCTGAACCAGCTGGGATCTGGCTTAGGTGTTTGGAAGGAAAGTCTCAGAGTGTTTTAATGGCTGTGCCTGGGCAGATTTAAAGGGCATTGCACCAATCAAGTCTATCCAAACGCAAATGTGCTGCTGTATAAAGAGAAATTTGCTACACTGGAAACCAGTTTTCTTACCAGGAGGAAAACATACTTGTGGTTGTCATCTCTGGATGTTGTTCTTGGTATAGCTCATTCATTCAGTATTCCCATAGCTGCCAGCTTGGGAATTCAATCATGCTGTTGAACTCTCTTCCCAAACATTTTCGGGTTTTGAAGAAAAAAATTAAAACCAATGAAAGGTGACTTCATAACTACCTTAAAATAGAAGGAATGGATAGCAGCTCCTTAAGCTCATAAATATGGGCTAGTATGTGCTGAAAGTAATTGTTATCATCATATGTGGTTAAAATTAGTCACCAGCAAGTTAAAACTAAGCATTAGGTCCAGCTTCATTGCTTAAATGCCCTTGCTACTGTGTAAAGTGTAGAATAAAAGAGCAAGTGCAGGATAACCACCACGCTCCCGGTGGGTTTGTTTGGTTTTTTTAATCAATGCTAAGAGAGCAGGGAATTTCACCCTCAAACATCATCAAAGGTCAGTGAAACTTCAGCTTCTGGTCACAGCCAAAAGTAGGAAAACCAAAATGAATATTTTCAAAACTCAAAATGCTAATGACGCTTGGGCTGTTCAAGCCATCTATTACAGCCTGTGTGATCTGCACCTTTGTGCTTTAAATAATTTTCCAGAAGTTACAGAGCTCAGTCCTTTGGGTACCAAAAGTTGCAAAAGTGAGAACCTGATCATTAGAGAACAGGAAGAAGACTAACTTTTTGTTTGTTTGTTTGTTTGTTTTTTTCTGATCTAAGCCCTCCTACCTGTGTTTGTGATCTTCAAGAAATGACTGCGACTTAAGATTTTCATTGTCATGCACTGTTGTGTTCATGACTTACCTGTGCAGCACTGAGCTGTGCACATATTACGGGACATTTGCTCTCACATCTTCTGGCAGATCTGAGTACACCTGAGGCTGAACGCATTTCTTAAATAGAGACTATAAATTGTCTCTCTGCCAAAGTTTTACTAACTTAAAAGAGGTAAAATTATAGCTTACTTGCTTTAGGAAGGGGAGTTACAAAGCTTGATTCTGCAATGTTTTGAATAGGATCCTTGGAAAACCTCTGGATTCTGAATGGAAATTACTGTAGGAGCTTTTCTAAATACTTTTGCTGTAAAAGAGTGATTTGCAGATAATCAAAGTCTCTTAAACACATAGACTGGCTGCCATGTGAAGACTCCTTTAAGCTAGTAGTGTCATACCCTGTTCAGTAATGGACAAGTCAAACCCTCAAATTATGAATCCAGTGTAACTTGAACATCGGCAGAAACTCTGCTAATGGGGTGCATGTAAGCTGGGATTAAAAAAATCCCAGAACCCCACCACAAACATGAAGCCCCTCAGTCCTCTCTGCATAGAAAGTTTTGTCCTAAATGAGGAATGCTTCTCTAGCTTATTTGATAAACCCCACACAACGAAGGAAATTCGTCGAGGTTTTGTGATACTCTTTCTCCTGGTGTTCCTTCCACTGAAAACCAGTGTTTACGGTCTAAGGAGCTGACACCAGGTTTTTGTCTCTGGTTTCACCCTGTAAATTCACCAGCTACAATTCTGTCAAAATGGAAGCACATAGGGTAGCCACTGTACGGAGCCAGAGTAAAAAGAGACAGAGAAAGGCAGATAAAGCCTCCTTAACCTGCCCAAGGAAAACTGAGAGCCTTTGGGAAAGCCTTTCACATCTCTAGATGCTGTCTGTGGTGCCCTGATTGTTGCACAGGTCTTCTCCTCTGAGAGACAAACTTGCGAACCCACTCAGAATCCAGCAAGTAAAGCAACGTCCCGTGCAAAAATGGTCAATGTGATGAATAATTTCAGAGTGGTGGTAAAGCCATTGGATTTGAAGCTAGTAATTTGAAGTTGTACATTGTGATTATCTAAGTGAGAAAAATGCTGTTCTCTATTTCAAAAAATAATCTTTTGATACATGGGGTTAGGTTGGTGTAGTCCTAAATCTCCATGAGTGTAGCTGTAATCCCTGTTTAATAAAACTCCAGAGGTGATCTCTTTTTATCAGCCTATTGTCTGCAATTAAGGCATTTAATATGCAAAGCCTTTGATGTCATGGCATCTTTGAAACGTAAATAACAAGTTTATCTTCATCTTAGAAATTAAGATAAATGACTTGGTAGGGCAAGCCCCCAAAGATACTTTTATAAGCAATTTGGATATTTTAATAGCTACCAAAAAATAACAACAATAATATCAATATAAACACATGGGTAGAAAGCTTGAAGGAAGTGAGCAATATGACTTACACCTCAGCAGAGAAACCTGGACATAATCAGGTTTACTACTGTTTGTTGTTGGTTTTTTTGGTCCAGGAGATTTGTTTGTAGTGAGAATTTCAAAGCACTGAAATTAATTCCCATTCACCCTCCCTATTGCTATCAGATAGAAAAGCAAGTGCTGGCACCCCTTGAAGCTGTGCTGAGGACCTGATGCACTGAGATATGGAGGACACCTCGTGTTACCCATCTTTCTCTGCCCCAGTATTTAAGGAGAAAATCAGTGGAAATGTGGCAACCATCTGGTGGGGCATCTGCCCCATATGTGGGTTTAGACAAAGTTCCAAATGGGATATCTGCAAAAAAGGGAACCTGTCTACTCAGGCTTGGGCAAAGCAAGGGGCTAGGTATGAGGTCAGCCTGTCGCATAACCCATGGGAAGCGGTGCACTGGGGAATGCCCTCCTCAACCCATTTTCTCTCCTCACCCGCACTGGTGGAGTAAGTTTCACCTAGGTCAAACTGCAAATCTCTATCAGAAGACCTGGGGATCCAGACCTCAGTCTACTTCCTAATCTTACGGCTTAGCCACATGATTATCTTTCACCCACACTCAAAGGCACTAAAGGATGTGCAATTTTTTTCCTCCATCACTCTTCCCTTCAAACTTGTCAGAAATCTCTCGCTCATTCTTTTGGCATGAGGCCCACTTCCACTCTCTTTATCCCTCTGCTGGTATCCCTGGATAACAGCCAGCTTATACGTGAGCTCTCCTTCTGTCTGCTTATAATTAGAATGTGCACACACTGAAGTTTGTTTTATTCCCAAGGTCTTATTGGTGGGTTAGAGGAAGCAGCGTGTAGGAGGGGAATCGCACAAATCCTGTTATTTGTAGGTTAGGAGTGGTGCATAAGAGGAAGATACAGAAATCCCATTAGTCATTAATAAGATTTTAGGTCAGATTCCTTATGCAAGGCTTGGAAAATCTCTTCCTGGATGCTTGCTCAGCAGATATCTAGGTCTTCCCTTGCCCCACCGCTCCATGTCCAGTCAGACTGTATTAGTGTTCCAGCACACTGAGTTACCACCTCTCCTCCTCTTCCTCCCTGGCATCACAGACTTCCTTTTATTTTTGTTTTGAATCACACAGAATTCATATGGATTCCTGCAAATTTGCAACCGTTGTTATTTACTGTGAGAGCTTCAGAGAGAAACAGAAGCACCAACATCTGTGTTAAGACCTTGCTTTGAGCTCTGCAACAGGACAGTGGTCTATACAGACCCTTTTTCAGTCCTGATTGCTGGTTTCTGACTAACTGCCCCGGCCCAAGATTTTAATTTTCAAATGGAGTAAACTGGTTCTTGGAGTTAAAGGTAAAAAAGCCAATATGCAACATTTCTCATCCTGTGAAGATCCTAGACTCTTTTGAATGTTTTCAAGTACTCTGCTACATTTTTACATGACTATGCATTCCTCTCTTCTGAACACAAGCCAACATGATTGATTTGACTATTATTTAGCGCTATTAATCACAGAAGACCAAAGCATGGTCTCTCTGAAGTTCATGGAGGAGCTCTGAACAGTAAATATATGAGGAAGAACAGGTCAGGAGCCAAAGAGATGACTAGACCCTGCCCTGAAGTTATTATATTCCAAAGGCACAAGTGAAGAAAAACAAAGCCAGACAAGACAGAACATATACAGAGTGGGAAGTGGGTATTCAGGCTTGAATGTTTCTTGAAATAGGTGGGGTCTCAAAGGCTTGCTAAAAACAGTGTGGGAGCTTAGCTCATAGTAGCATTCTTTTTGGCAGGCCATGAGGTGGGGTTGTGAAAGGCTGCCAAGATGGGTGGATAAAGGAGACAGAAGTATCGGTGACTGATGCTTGGGCAAGATTGTAACCGAATGGCAGATATTCCATTTTCTCTAATCTCATTGTGACACCTGTTTCTTCCTGAGCTGGATTAATCACCATGTGTTGGATTAGGTAAAGCTCCCCAGTCACCTACTAGTCTGGTTTTAATATGGCAGCTTTTTCAGCTTTTCCCTGCCAGTTGTCTAAGGTAGTTTTGTTGGGCGGTAATTGATTGGATGAGCTCGTACCTCAGCATTTGCTGCCTTTTCTGTTTCTGCTGACATCCCCTGGGATTTGGGTGGCTCGAGAGAATGGCTGGTGGAAAGCTCTACCAGAGATGGAGACCACTCTGCTGCAAGTGATGTGTTTCACATTAAGCACCAGATGACTTTTCCATCTTTTTTGTAGCTCCTCTAAACTGGAGATGAAAATCCCAAAACACACAGCTCCAGAGACCCATTTCAACAGATGCACCAAGCTCGAGAAATCCGCCCAGCTCAAAAAGGCATCCTGTACTGTAGAAAGCGAAGCATGGGTGGCAGTTGAGCTTACCAGAGTCTACTCCATTTGCTTAAACAATTGTTGCATGGCTGGTTTTGAGTTTACAAGTATTTAGGAAGTTTTGAGATTCCTAGACTATAAATGCTGGTTTCTATTCCACCCTCTGCAGACTTGAGCTAAGCTGTCGTTTCACAGTGCATCCAATGATTCAGGTGAAGGAAATGGCTTCTGCTGTTCTGCTCCTTTGCTGGTTTTTTCTGAGGTGAAGAATCCTTTAGACATGGAGTCCTTCATGCTGTCCTTCATCCACTTGAATGTTTCCTTCCCAGACTTAAGGCATATAAGAAAAAACCCAGATGTCTCAGGGAAAAAAAAAAAGCACCCAAAACCCCAGCTTTACAAGCACTTGGATCTTTCATTTTATAAAAACAGTCAAGCCACAACCACAAGATTTCACAGATAAGAGAAAAAATGTGGATTGTACTTAATTCAATATTATAAAGAAATGCTCTTATGGGGCGACGGCAAGCTGAGCCAAAGCCAGACCAAGACTGCTGACTGATCTGAAAAATGTGAATATTATTCACACTGGGATACCACATCTCATAATGCTCCATGTGTGCTATAGTATATAATTATGAAATGTTTGCATTAAGTAACTTGGGTGCCTAAATACAGATGTTCCTTATTGACATTAATTGGACTTGACATATCTTTGGCCTGCTTTATAACAGTCACCAAGCATGCATTTCCACTTTACCGTACATATTCTAAAGGAGCTCTGTTCCATATCGAGCTTATTAACCGAGTTATTAACAGAGAGAAGCATTAGTGCCTTAGCTATCTGTCACGTATTTCAGGTAAAAATGGAATTGGTTTGCATTACAGAGTGTAGTTTCTGGGGACTGACCACAAACATTCATTTCTGAGTTTTTTTATTTTTATTTACAGTGAAATCTGACCTCAAGACTTAGAAAGCTATTTTTCTTTCCAAAACTGTCAATGCATTGTGATGCCGTTTGCTTTGCTCTTCTTATTACCATGTCTCAAATGTTAACTTACTGAGAAAGAAAAAGAGAGAGAAAGAGAGAAAGAGATTGTGCTTTAGCTCCCATATAAAATATAAAAGGGTTTTGCACTTGTTAGTTTAACTGTTCTACATTAGTCTGCAGTGTGCCTCATTCCTGTATAGAAACACTAAGTATTAAAGAAAACCAAGAGTACTCATATTTATGAGGTTCAAAACAGGTTCTCCAAGTGAGAACCCAAGAAAGCCTACAGTTTCCTTTGAGATAATCTTGTTTAGATGTGTCATGCAGTTGAGATCCAGATCTCAGATTCTTCATAGTCCTTACTGAACCTCAGGTTTTAAGCAAACCTTTCTAGATAATCTTTCTCAGAAATGAAAGATAGGCTTGTTTTTGACATTTTCATCTTAATTTGTAACGTTCAGATGGGCTATCAATGAGTGGGAAGTTTTTAAATGGAGTTCATGCTTTTAAGTGATGAATACAGAGATGAAAAGGCATTTGAAGTTTGGCCTAGAATGCAGACATGGAAATTTATTCTCCTGATATTTAGGAGAAACTTCTTGTACATATTGTTCCAAGCAGTTCATGGAGCAGGATAATTGCCTGTTTTAAAAGAGATTTTTGTAAAATCCTAGTTAAAACTGAGAAGAATGGAAATAAAACAGGCAGAGCAGAGAGCCTGTGATTTCACTTAGTCAGATTCCCCCTTTTAAGAAAGGTGGACATATTGTCTTTCTTGAACTAAATAGTACAGTGAAAGTACATATGTTTTCTGAGTCAAATTCAACTTTACCAAAGCATGTAAGTCTTGTGTAAAAGACAAATACGTGCCCTTTCCCTTAACCTTGTAGGAGAACTCATTGCATTACAGGAGCCCTTTCCTTCAAAAAAAAAAAAAAAAAAAAAAAAAGAGTGAAGAGTTATGCAGAGTTTTTGTATAGGCTGAGGACTTTTGGCTCACTAAAAGAATAATATTACTATCTTTTGTAGCAAAATGCCACTTTCCGTTCTAAAACTACTGGAGAAAACATATCAAAAACTATTGCATTTTCTCTTTAATGCAGCCATTGCCAATTAACACAATTCAAAAAATCTTCTGCTTGGAATATATCTGTTCATTTCCTCATAACAATTTAAGCAAGACAAGCACAAGATTAAAAGGGAGCTTCCCAAGTATGTGCAAACACTTATTATAAAGGGAAAAGTCCTGTGGCAAATTTTCCACAGCACAAGTCATTGTTTTGAAATGTTTTTCAAGACTAAGCATATCTGATCACATCCAAGGCAGGAATATTACTGTTTACAATGTCACTGTGAGCTGTGAAGAATATGGTCTTCAGATATGGCTATAAATTGATGTACTAGTACTAGTGTCTGAAAGGATCCGTGGATTGTTTTTGAAATAAGAAAGGTAAAAATAACGTAATATTAAAAAAAAGGCCATAGTCACGTCAAGATGAAGAAAAATAATATGAGCAAAGTCATGTATGCTTAAATCTGGGTGCTTTAACACCAAGGGGTTATACTTTTTACTTCTATTCAACTGGTGAGATGTTGCTTGTAGTGAGCGTGACATGAGTAAAACCATTCCTTTTCTTTTCTATAGGCCGTGCCAAATGGTCAATAAATACTTGACAAAATAATCTAGAGTTCATCAGAGGTCATTCCAGGAAGTTTTTGTCCGGGCTTGTACGTTATAATGAACTGATGATCTGCTGGGGTCTGTCATTTATGAATTTTAAAAAAAATGCTTTTTATGTTCAGCCTGTTTTTTAATTACCAGAGTGACAATCCATAACTAGAAATATGCCAAACCTCAAAGACATTCAGCATCTCTCTTGTCCCCAACCAGCTACTGAATGGTGATGGCTCAGGTAAGAGAAGGCTTTGTTCCAACCAAATTCCAGTTTTGTTTACTTAAAAGCTGGCCTCAGCCCATCTCTGTTAATGCCAACAGGGCAATTGCCTTATCTACAAGAGCAAATAGTTCCACAAGCTGCTGGTTTTTCAGCAGTACCTAGCTATATAAAAATACACCTTACTTTCTCCAAGACTTTTTCCTCTCATGGTTTTTTTCAGTTTTTTTACTTGAAGATGGTAACCAATAGCAAACAAATGAACAAATTTTCTTTCTGAAAGACTTCATACAAAGTTTTAAAGATGTACAGTTAAGATCTGAGAGAGTACAGCCAGTAATAAATAAGAATAATAGTGCTGCTGTAGTGGGCCATCCTATTAATCTCTAACACCTACTGTGGATTCCAGCTAGTAATTTCTATACAATTCTGTGAAGGTGAAAAGGTTCTTTAAGGCCACAATGAACTACCAGCACATGAAGGAAATACTTCAACTCTGTTGTGAGAGGTTACAGTAAACTCTAGTTTACTTCCAGCCCTAGCATATCTTGTCAAGAAATATCAAACAAAGAAATTAGGAAACAAAATACAATCTTTGCCTTCCAGTTTACTTATCCTTTCAAAGCACACACTGATACACCTCAGTTTTGCATACATTCTGGGAAAACACCAGAAAATTTGAGTAAAGCAGGCAGATTGCCAATAACTCCTTCCAAGTTTGGAGAATGGGCCCAAAAGTAATGATTCACCTGAAATTCTCCATAATGGCCCCAGCAGCAGCAGTCCTAAGCCAAGATACAAGGTTCACCTCTCCTTGTCCTAGAGGAGAGGCACAGACTTGCAACTCAGAGGTGCCAAGATTCAGAAAAATAATACACGTGAATTATAGGAAGATAAACTGGACCCATGGCTTTGAGAATGAAAACACGTTGTAATTAAAAGATCAAAGGCAATCCAAATAAATGCACTCTGTTTCAAGGGCTAATGCCAGGAACAGGCTTCCCTTTCCAAGGTATCAGCAATCTTCTTGTACGTGCCTATCCTAAGCTGACAGTGCCCTGCAGGACTCTATGACTCGGCCTCCGTACCACGCAGTTGGGCAGCAGGGTACAGAAGAAAGAGTACCTCCCACTTTTAACCTAGCTCTGGCTCTTGATGGTATTGCAATATTGCTAGTGGATTTTTTTTCCCCTTAGCCATACACCTCACTGAGCACCCCAGGCAACACATACCTGCAGGTGGGCAGGTGGGGATTTGTCAGGATGTAACAAAACACAAATAGCAAATTGTGAGTGTTTAAGCCATGGAAGTCAAGTTATGACAGCTTGTTGCCAGGAGTGTTTGTACCCGTGGGTGTGCTGCTCACTGTGCCCCTTGTATTCCTTTACACATCTGTTTTGATGAGAAAGATGGGCTTAAACACGGGAAGAGTCTATTGAGCAAACAAAACCACACAACTTTCAAATGGTATCACTGTGCTTCCCATGATCTCCTTTTTCAAAAGGTGATTTCCAAGGCAGACCTGCATCTTTGATTTGATGTGTCAGACCAGACCTGGGCAGCAGAAGGAATGACTGGTGGTAGCACAGATAAGCTGAGACGATGCAGGTCCCTTTTTTGGAAACATGCATTGTGTGTGCCTTAATGCCCAGAGTCAGGGAGGGTGCAAATTGACTTTGGAAAAATTTGGGTTCATCTGGTTCCAAAATACAGTAAGAAATGAGTTTATTGATTGTTTCTGTTACTCAGGAAGCCCTTGGATGTATCCTGGAGATCTATCAGCAAACAAGTTACAACTCTAATGACACTGTCCTATCTTTATTCCTGATAACAATGGGATCAGAAGAACTTGAAGATGAAGGCAGCAAGTTCAGCTGGTGCTAAAATACTGTAGGTTTTGCAGGGCTCCTTTCAACTATTAGGGCTTTGCTTTCAAAGCTACCTGTATTGTGCATTTATTATTATTACTGTATCACCATTCTCAATATTGAACACCTTTTCCCTTTGCAAGAGCTCTGAAGCACTTGAGAAATGATGGTAGTGCCAAGAAGGGACAGTTTCTGTTTTGGAGAGAGCATATACTGTGGAAATGGGGCCACTCACAACTTGTCCATATATTGCCGGACAAGCCTAGCGAGACTGCATTTCCTAAAGAGATGAATCAGTGCAGTTCTGCAGTGTTATAAATGAGGTCATGGCAGTCACCCAGAAGCTGCAATAAGCTCTGGATCTGAAATAAGGGCTCCTCATGCTCAGGAAATAGAACAGGCAACCCACAAAGGTGTCTGTAGACAGACTCTCTACGGGACACCAGCTGTCACATGACTTGACCAAATTATTCATTTTTGGGGCTGCTGTGAGTGATTTACTGTGAACTAACAGGATCCTGGAGCTCATAATGACAACAAAAGGCAGGGGCACTTTGCACATGGCTAGAGGCAGCTGCTGTAGGGGGATTTTTGCAAACGAAATAGAGGCTGTCACGAGGAGATGCAAGGTGTGACACTGTCTCCACTGCTTGCTGTTACAGAGCTGCCTGCTGTGCTTCACATTGCCACTGGTCACCCACTTGGGCCCGTGCAGTTGGCTGAAAAGACTCTTACAATTGCTCAGACAGTGGAGACTGCTGCTTTGATCTTGAAACAGACAGATTCCTTCAATCCTACAACAATTTCTCTTCCAGTCCAGAGCCAAGAAGGAAAGCAAGGCTGGAGCATCATTTTTTTTAAGCAGCATAAATTTAACAAAAAAAAAAAAAAAAAAAGGAAGGTTGATGGAGGGGAGAAGGGGCTTATTTTGTTAGTTGGAAGGAAAAGTCTGGGAGGCAGCAATTTAAAAGGATATTGAAGGGACTTAGTGTCTGTCTCTTCCTGAATTTCAAAAAAGGAGTCCTTTGTTGAAGGAAGCAAAAAGCAATTGTCTTCTTGCTTGTCAAACATTTTATCTGCAGAAATGCGGCATGTCTGAACGGAATACAAGCAGCCACCTTGTTCGATGCGGTAGCTGCTAAAGGATCCTGGCAAAGGCTGATGAGGAGGTGGAAGGGAATGAATATTATTATTTTTCTACATTTTGACCCCATTAGACGTTCCAGGCGCGGGTCAAGTGCAGCAGTTTATCTTCACCCCAGGGAGGAGTCTGATCTGCTGTCTTTGATCTATCCTGTGGTGATGAGTCTGATAATGTTTCCATCTGAGAGCACTAAAGCAAGTCAATAAACAGCAAAGCAAAAAATTCCACCTCTGTCATAAACCCAAATGGGAGAAAGGGAGGGAAACTTGACGTCCCTATTGTGTGGGGGTTTTTTCCCTTAAGAAGCAGTGATAGGAGCATTAAACATGATTTCCACTTAAAAACTCTCTATCCAAATACTCTGTCTTTTAAGTTCCATTATACTTGATCAAAGGGGGTCCAAATAAGTACCATTAGTCAAGAGATCCTAATTTTCAAATGTTTCCTTGAACTTTCTGCTGTTTGCTGAAGTTTTAAATTCTCAAGCCAGGATCTGCATGTCAAACTACAGAGCAACAAATGAAATCAAAGCCGACTACAGACTGTATTCCTGATTTCAGTGTCAATTGTCAACCACAGGCAATTCTATTTAATCTCTGAAGAAGGGGAATGCCTTTACTTGGGCTGCCTCAGGAGCTGATCACAGGCAAACTGCGGCTCCCTGGGTCTCTGGTTGCCCCCATGCTAGGAGAAAATGTGTCTGGACCAGCTCTTCTCACAGTGGGATAGCTCTGCAGGGCTGGCTAGGGCACTGAATGGAGAAGGCCAAGAATCAGCTCTTGAGGAACATAATTTAGTCCAAAACCTAACACAGAGATATGCAGCTCCCAGAGGACTGGCCACTCAGTTGACCCCTTGCAGAAGAGGGAGAGCCAGACAGATAGGTTCCTTCTCCCTCCCTTCTGTTAACATGGACAAGATGATTAAATGGTTCTTTATATCTGCTCCTGCTCAGGCAAGAAGCCAGGGTCAAATCGTGTTCTCCATGGGAGGAGAGTTAGACACAAACAGGATATTACCAATGTGATAAAAATACAGTTAAAAATCCAATCTGTTTTAAAAGTAACATGAGTTGAGACAGAATGGTCTTTGAAGAGTAGTTTTATTCCTTCTTCTAAAAGAAATTTCTACTTCTGACTTCTTAGAATTGTTAAATTATCTGAATTATCTAGAGCAATTTATGACTAATTTTATTTAAGATATTTTCCAGCCTCTGGATGTCTTCAGAACTTTAACTGTTTCTTTGATTACCTGAACCTCTCAACTCCCAATCCAGAATGAAAGATGAACCATTTTTACTGGTTGGAAGGTTCCACAGAAAAGGTTTAAAGTGGTTTTGTTTTTAAATTTCAGATTTTTACATTTCTTAAATGAGAAGATTTAATTCAATGGGGCCGTGTACTAATCCATATCATGGGAGTTGTAGCCGGAGTGCCCAAGTGTCACAGGGAACTGGTGGAAGACTGTAGTACCTGAGAGAAAATGCAGTACCTATGAAAGAGCATGACCAAGTGAGGACAATGAGTGTTCAAACCGCATTCAGGTCCCATGAAGCAGTACATCTATTCAAGCAAGATCTGGCTTTGCCTGCACAGTCATTCATCTACCCAGAACTCCACGAATTTCTACTCCTCCCATGCGTATTCAGTGGTCATGAGACATGATAGTAGCACCTTAGTTGTGTTACTTCACAATGACCAAGCCAGGAGGTAAGAGTGGGGTTCCCATACTCCATGCAGTGGTCAGTGGAAAGCATGCAGGACTTAAATCCTGCACAGGAGTATCTCCCACTCATGTTTTGTTAGTGTGAAAACCAGGCAGAGTCAGGGACTATTTTTTCCCATGATATTATAGTCATTAGCCTCATAGCCTTTCTTAATTAATCTACTTCTGGTTTCCTACAACATCTGAGCACATCTTGAGCAAGAGCTATTGATTAGACCTTTAGATCTCATTAGAGGAGAAGGCTGACTTTTCTGGGTTTTGAATTTGTGATGGTGGAACATCCTAGGATTGATTAATGGCATTTTGTCATGGGTAAGTTCCTCCCAATATCTCCAAAAAGCAAGGCAGAACAATAAGACAAGAAACTGTTTCAAGAATACAACCACAGACAGCAATTTTACAACAGAAGCAGGAGTAGCTCACTTCTGCCTGGTAAAAGCTTGCTGTTATTAAATTACACTTTTAGAAAAAGCTGAACTTATTCTTTGTGGAGCTGAGAATCCAAGAGAGAAAAAGTAGAAACAAATCTGGTGTAGCTACAGAAGCTCTTTCATCCTTATGGAGGTACACAAACGTTCAGCAATGGGCTGAACTCTCTCTAGGAAGACAAATAAAACCTCACCTCAGCATATTTACACAAAATGGTGTAAAATGGAATAACATCAATTTCCTATTACACAATTCTTTCTTGCAAAACACTTAAAACTTCTTCTTCCCTCCCTTTCTCCTGCCGTTCTGGTGCTTGTGTAAAGGAAGTCTGGACATTATTACCATAAGGGTCTCACTCAGGAGTCAGACTTATAAATATTCTCTGATCCCATGTAAACAGGATAGTGTGTTGGGCTGTTTGTTTATGCCACACTGTAATCCATACTTTGACATAAACCAGTTTCAAGCAATTTTTTGTGCCCTCTCCTTGTCTGGGAATCAAACATCACCTGCAGGTTTCCCTGCACAGTTAGATAACAGTAATTGCAGAACATTGGCCAGTAGCTGAATAGTTGAGCCAAGATCGTGGTCTTGATGAAAAGGCAATAAGGACTACCAGTACGTGCAACTGCTGCCACAGAAGGTGAACCTTGTGGTGTCCTCTGGGTAAAGATAGGAATCAGCATTCATTTATCTCCAGCCAAAATGGCTGTTGCAGTGGCTAAACCTTGCTGATGATTCAAATAGCCGACTGTGTCCATTGCTGATCAGGATCCTGTATCGTCCCTCTATCTTCTCCTAGATTTTCCTTCTTCTGTAAATACGCTGTAAGATAGCTCTGACTATAATGATGGTGGTTGGCTGGAAAAGGCAGAGTTATGAGGCCCTTCTGAGTCAGCCAAGGCAACTCAGTGGTAAAAGCAATATTGAGAAGCAACAACTTGCTTACAAGGACATTCCCACCCTACTTCTGGCAGAGCTATGCTGACATTGGAAACCGTGAGAATTTGCAGGGAGGGAAAAAACATGCAAATAATACCAAGTGGTAACTAATATATTAATGTTTTGGGAGTATGGTGAATGTCTGGCTCTAAAACTGGGAGTCACAAGGGAATGGAGACAGAAAACACCTACATGTCTAAAGAAGCTGACAAGTACTCCCTGAGCTTCTCAGGGATACCTAAACAATTTGGACTTGTAACTCTCCTGGATTTCAACACGTATCTAGGTTTCAACATGCATCCAAATGCATGTAAAACTCTTCTCACCACTTTATCCAGCTGAAATTCAGGTAATATAGATGAATAATTCACTTAGGTTCTTGTTTTGCTCAAGAACATGGAACAAACTTGTAGAATGAGTAATGAAACACATTCTCTTTTCTATCCTGATAACTAGAGCACTAAAAGATTTTAATCAGGTATAAAATCTTCCTATTGCACCCTAGGAAGGCAGGAAAAGATAATTTATCTGTGCCCAGATCTCAGTGTTGATCTGTTCCCAATTAACAATGCATTTTGGGAGAAAAACATTATTTCCCCCCCCCCCCCAGATTATTTCTGATTTTAACCGTGTTGTACAATCATTCTCTGTTTCTTGGTAATATCTTTCTTTTTGTTTCTCAAAAGGAAATCAGTGGACAGCTTAAAAACACATCAGTGAACCAATGTTTATCCCAAGGGCATTATATTAACATTTCTTGGAGAACCGAGTCTTTGCGGTTCTCTGATAAACAGCCTTAGCCTTTCCCTTGGCAGTTAAAAAAATGGCAATAAAACTCTCCTTGGGCAATTGGTTGATAGGACCCAGAGCTCTTGCTTTAACAATGAAAGTGGCAGACAAACCTTAGGGAAAAAAGAGAGGTGATTTGTTAAAAAGGATTCAAAATTGCTATTGCAACAGGCTAGATGGGAATGGCGTGCTCCTTCTAGGCTCAGAAAAAAGGTGGAAATTAGTCAGCAGCTCTGAGTGACAGAGATTGTGAACAGGCTGATCCAGGCCTTAGGCTTATCCTGGTCAGTTTGAAAACATTAACATTTTCCTAACTTTATCCATGGACTCAAATAAAAACCAACCCAGATCATTCCCAGGCAATGATTAAGATTCCAGTCTGTGACCTTGAGATGGATAAGATCAGAGCACAGAGACAAATCCAGATCTAGTCTCCAGAGGAGAGCTCAGGCTGGAGTCTCTCTTGACTTCATTTAACTAGATCTGGGTGGTATCTGAATTCAAGCATCTTTACACTTTCTTTGATCCCAGGAGACCATTTTCAGCAGGTGCTGTGCAAACTACCTTATATTTTTTGATATAACTTTAGTTGTGTTGTTCAGCGCCCTGATGAATCCACCGAGAACTGAGATCAGTGAACAGCCTGTCACAGCCAAAGAGGCTTCCTCTGAAAACGCTGCTTGGTGAATTTTGCCACCGGCAGATTAGGTCTTCCTCCCTCCTAAACACTTGGGCTTAGGATACAGAGTAGAACCATCAAGCTGAACTTTTGTTCCTTCTGTAAATGGGCCTGTCCTGCTCCCACCAGAAAAGGCAAAAGGCTGCTGCATGATATTAAAATACCTTCTGGGTACGCTATGGAGCAGTTGATGGCTATTAATTCTGTTTGTTCATATGCCCTTTCCTGCATGTGCTTCTGTAAACATATTCAGAGCTCATAAAATGTTAATTAGGAATAAAATAAAATAAATAAGGCAATAATCTGAACCTTCCGGTCCCTTTTGGCCAGGAGTAGGTGCTTGCTGTTAACTATTTCCAGGCCATTCACAAACAAGTGAAAATTTACCAGAACAAGCGTCCTTATTCAAGCCTTTTTTTATGATGCAATGAAAAGAGAAACACAGCCCAGTAAATCATATAATTAACAGAAGCTTGATGCTTGGCGTGTGAAATTAACCCAGGGAATAAACAAGTGGCTGAGTTAATCCCAGCAAAACTCCTGTTGTGTTCCAAAAAGCACTGGATGTGCAGGCACTGGGAGGTTGCCTTTCCCGTACTGGGGCAGGGTGGTGCAACATTTCCCTCTGCAAAAGTATGGCCATGGCAGGGTTGGCTGAGCTGCAAGTCCTGGAAGATTTTTGAGACATCTGTGGATGTTTGCTGTCTCACTGTGATCGCGGCATCAGGATGTGGAGAGACAAACTGGAGGGGTCAAGGATCAAGGTGAATGACAGTCATGGGCAAGCACTGTGCAAGGACCTGTATGAGATTACTTCTGTCCCAAGGAGTTTATGGTACGAATAGACCCAAGAGTAAATGGAAGAAGGGAAAGACAGTGAGGGAAGGATGCAGTGATGCGTCAAAGACTGTTGGTGAAACCAAGATCAGGACCTGGGCTTGCAAATCCCTGCCTGGTGTTCTGAGCTAAGTAGGTTACTTCATATTTCTCCCTTGGAGAGCACCAAACCTTGCCAAAACGCATAACGCTGGTCACACAGACACATACACATACACAGACACACAGACAGAGTGAAGAGAGCTTCCCAGCACGTGAGTGTTGGCTGCTTCTGAACAAAAAGTGAAAGGGCCTGGCACTTCACTGTTAGCAATACGGGGCTGAAAACAAAAATATTCAAGTTAACATCAACTTTTAATAGGTATTTTACCAAGGTGCATTCTTGATTTTGGTGAAATTCAGTGTTACAATGTGGGAAGAAATTTCTAGAACAGATGGAGGAATTAATGTAAGTCAATGATTTGCAGCTAGCCAAGATAGAGTATTTGTGACTCAGCATTCAAGTTTCTGCCTGAATATGACTGAAAATATACAGGTTTGTGGCTTAGTTTTGAACCCATTTGTACGGCAAGGGAAGGCTCACCTCTTACTGGCAATTTTTGGTCAAGGACTGCACTATTGTTATAAGCCAAACTGTAGAACACAATTGTCTTCTTGGGGGCCTCTTGTCAAATTTCTTGAGCTTAGTGTAAAAAACTCCTAAGTGCTGAACCTGTTCATGGTTTGTCAGAAATGTACCTCATCCAGAGGAATATTTCAGTGCCCACTGGAAGTATTCAAAATATCCCAAACAGCCAGTATTTGAAATGTCAAATAATCTGGGTTAGAACAACTTTTGGTGTGATATGAGCAGAAATTTTATACAGAAAATTGTTTTTAATGATCCCTAGGAAGTTCTGCAGTGCATGCTCCCAATCTGAAGTAATGATGTAAAGCAACTACCTAACGTAAGGATTTATCAAATGCTTGGACAGGCTGGGACGATGATGACTTGGCTGAAGATTAGCAGTTTGCTTTTAAAATAGACTATATTAGTCAGTCAAAAGTAGTAAACAGCTGGTATGTAATTTACCTCACGTTGATTGGATTCTAAAGAAAGAATTCTGACTAAAAAACAGGTTTCCTATTGACACCCATCACTAATCTCAGAAGAAGGCGAAATCAAGGAGACTGAATTCTCTTCTCCTTTTCTATACATGACACTCCATCTTCTGCAAGGGTGCAGCGAGTTCTGCAGCCTACGGTTACTTTGGTAAAACCACAGCAGCAGAAACAGAGAAGTGAGAGAAACAGCACTGGGGAAAGTTTATTTTCTCATTACTCACTCTGGTCTTTCTTTGTGGACAAACTGCAACACAAGCAAGTATTCACCAAATGACTTTTAAAGGACCAAACATCTGTGATGAAACATTTAATACAAAGTGGTTGTTAGAAATAAAGAAGAAAGAGAAGAGAAACCACACACACACACACAGACAAAATGCATTTCCAGAGTGAGTCAAGAAATTCATGAAGCCAAGGTTTTTATCTTGACATAGCTATTTGTTTGTTCTCAGGTATATCCCTTATGAGGGATATACTATGAAATAAATAGGTCTTTACAAAGTCTGAGGTGGCTGGTGGGGAAAAGATGGGGCCCTGGATTGCATGAGTGCTATCATGTACAATAAGGTCATTAAAACTGCTTGCAAACAGGTTCCCTCTTGACCTGCCATTTTCAGTGCAAAATCATAGGCAGGCATTCAGAGGCAGAGAAAAAGCCCATGAAAGAAGCAGCCGTTTTGAAAATAACTTTCTGTATTTCTGTTCAGCTCAGTTTCCTCCTCAGAACATCTACCATCTTCCTTTGCATCTTTTTTTTTCCCCCTAAGTAGCCTGCTAACACCTTATCTTCAACAGCCTTCTAAAAACAGACCAAAGGGGATGTCACAAACTCGAGGCAGCAGTCATCACTTCATCTTTGACTGCCTGTTCAACCTAGGCCATCTCAGGGAAAATACTCATGGTGGCCAGAAGCTTGGGTGTGTTCTAGGAAGCGTATCAGGTGGCACAGGAAAATGAAAGGAGATTTTTGGAGAATAGAAAGGTGTCTGCAAAATGAGAAGTGGTCAGAGGCTACACAGCTACTCCACAGCACCTACTTGGAGCTGTGGGCAGCAGGTAAATGTCAAACATCAATAGCCACGAGGTGATTTTTCTTTCCTTCCTCAATCTATGTTGGAGAAGACTGCTAGGAAGGACTGACTATAATTAGGAAGAGTGGAATTGGGGTTAGTGAAAACAGCTTTCATTATGTCCTACTCAATTAGTGTGTCAAATCTGAACTGCAAAGTTATTTCATTCCTAAACTCCACAGGTAGTTTTTTCTGATATGCCTCAATCTTTCCCTCCCCTTTGAAGCTCCAGCCTGGTGCTACTACAGAGCTGTACCTGCCCAGGGGACTGCTCTTCTACCCACCCTGTCCTGCTGCCCATGGGAAGGCCATGACCGGGGATTGCAGCTTGCGTCACAACACACAGAACCATTTGGATCATTTAAGAACAAACGAGACTCAAAAAAAAAAAAAAAAAAAAAAAAGAAAACCAAGAAATTCCACTACCTGTGTGATTTAAGCTCAGATAGATCTGATCACAGTTTTCTAGCTTTTGGGATGTTTGTGAGTTTATAAGCTCCAGCTCCTGAAGTCCTGTGATTATTTGAGTATAATATTAAAAAATAATACTAAAAAATTTTGCAAAGGGATTTGAAGAAGAGCTATAATGTCTGAAAAATAAATATTCCGAGTTCAGAAAGCAAACAAAAAGAATCTACACTGAGAATTTTGAAACACCTGTGGTTTCAGTTTTTGGGACTTATGCCATTGTTTTTGTCACTTGGGACTGGTGTCCTGTGATTATTTAGGTGGTGCTTGTATAACTCCCTTTCTCCCACTTAAGTTCTCATGTAAAGCTATTAATCCTGACAAAGGAAAAGTAGACAGTTGATTGAGATGTATGACTCCTACCTTGTTTCTGAAAAGGTGGCAAGGCATGATATTGTAGCTTTTAGAAGTACAGCCTGCACTTATTTATAAATTAGAACTAACTACAGGTAACCTGTCTTTGGCATAAGTAAAAAGAAAAATCCAATTTTCAAATCTTGGCAGATGTTTCTGTGTCTTCCCATTATGATCTCAGTTGGCTTTATCAAGTGATACCACATTATAATTAGCTGAGGTATACACTACAATTCAAAGGAGGATGCCCAAGAGCAGAAGCTGCATCTGAAGAAGCCTCAAGCAAAGAAGCTAATAAATGATACTCTTTCAATTAGGCAATTACTTGTGAAAGAGCTGAGAGAGCTGTACTGAAGACAGCATTTCTTAGTGGATTGTTCAATACTCATGGCTCTTGAGCAAGATGTATGGCATCCTAGGAAAAATGAAAGTATTTTGCTCTTCTGGACAGAGAACTTTCACTGTATTTGAAGCGCGTTTTGAAAGTCTCCCTTTGCATAAGCAACACTAAGGGCATCTGGATCACCCATGAGAAAAGCTTGTTTAATTTATTCTTAAATTCTTACCAAAAAAAAGGGTGTTCTTAAACTTCCTTTTTTTGGAGACAGACAGAGTCTACATGTACAAATAAATATCCATATTACATATTTTAATTGTCTCCTGGCTCAAGAATAGTCAGTCTCACTGACAAAACAGACATTTCTGAGGCTACTATAAAATTTCAAAATACTATACACATTCCACAGCGCAGTTCTGGGCTTTATAGGAACAACTTCTAAGCTTCAGAATTTTGAATGTTTCCCTTAAGATTAATATTATCGTAAAACAAAACCAAACAGGCAAAACCTTTTGAAGAACACTTAAGGGGCTAGAAAAAACTTGTTTCTCTCATAAAATATCTGTACAAGTCCTATGTCCACCTGAGCAATTTTTGGCACCTGAAACATGCAAACACTGTGGATGCAGGTGTATGCTGGGAAAGCATCAATACCAACAGGAGTGCCCACTCGTTCCTCGCTTTTCACCACATCTTGACTGACGTCTTGCACTGATAATACAAAACATTGCTGAGCTGCCTCTGAAAAAAATAAGATCTTTCACTTCCCATGCAGACTTCATGCTGTCCTGCTGACACCCACGAAAAGGGACCTCAGTTCATGACTGTGGTTCCTCGGTACTATTGCTAGGGCCACTCTAATAGTTATGGTAATATTATGATGGTTATAGAAATAGTAATAAAATGTAACGACACATACCTCATGGAGAAATGCTTTTAGTGGCTACGATCTTTTAAAGGAGACCTTAACTTCTGTTGATTTTATGTTGTTGTTCTCATTTAAAACAAAGTTATTAATGCCAAATAATACGTTTGCTCCTTTTCATCCAAAGGAAAACCAAATGGGGACTACCTAGCATCCTCAGCAAGCTCACTTGGGGCTATTTCCCATACATGGCACAGGCATTGGGTATTTTTCTGCCTGATGAAAGATCTTCAAGAAGAGCAGGGGGCTGGTGAGGCTGGACCAAGCCTGTCCCATTTGCTCATCAGTATTTTGCGGAAGATATGTGTTGGGCTGCAGAAGTGCTGCGCTGCCCTGTGCCCAGAGCCCTCCCGCTCTGCCACAGCTGGACACCCCCGGCTGTACTGCGGTCCTGCTGTGACTCCTGCACACGCACGTCAGCTAAGTGGTATAAATGCTGCGGGGATTTTACAAGGGTCGATTAGTGCTTTACACACAGCTCTGAAAGCCTTAAAGAAAATACAGAGAAAATGCAAAGCAATGTCTCTGCATGGCTCAACATCGGGCTCTGCAAACCCTGTGGAAAGAGGGGGGGCACCCAGGTATTTGTTCAAGGCCCATTTCAGGTACTCTGAATTGCCCTCTGGAAGTCCCTCCTTCCCTCTCCTGACAGTACAGGGAGCCAGTCTTACTTAAGTCCCTAAAGATAGATGGCATAAATACTGCCCCTGCATCTCCTTAGAGGGAGACTTTCAATGCCCCTAAGCCAGAATGTTCCCTGAGATTAACCTAAACTAAAATAAAGCCTTACTGTTTGATGCTATAAAACAAACATGGCAGCTCTTTGACAAGACTAGCAATAGGTCAGGCTTATTTGCAGAGGGAGAATGCTAACATTAGCTTGTGTCTGTAATATACTTCTTTATAAACAGCTACTTTTCCAATCTGATTGCATTTGAAATGCTGCAAGTTCACTTGACCTCCATCCTCTTTGGGGTTAAGTACATCCTTGGGCTAGAGTTTAACACAGCACTTGGGAATGTAAAGACTTAGGGTGCCTTTGGCCTTTCTACCAGCTCCATAATCTGCTTACAAGCTTGTCCTGAACTTTGACCCTTTGGAAAAACGTTTGCTCCACTTAAAGGGGGACATTCTGGCTCTGTCCTGTGAGAGCTGACACAATGAGGAAACGTGCCAACTTCTAACAGTTAAGGAGACAGAGAAGGGGAGCAAGATTTTGCCTGACCACAGAAGCTCTGTCCCTCCTCTGATTCCTTCAGTTACGTGGCAATTAATACCTGTAACCCACAAAACCCACGAATCGTCAGAGTAGGTCAGTGGTTAGAGTCCAGCAGGGTACAGAGAGCCAAGCTCTGTTCCCTGATCTGATGAGAACCAGTGCCTAGACATTGTGTGCTCACAGCGCAGCTCAAGATAAGCCTGTATTTCCTGGCAGATGTCACCATACATATGCTCCCACCCTTGCCTTTCATACTGGCATTTATCTTGTTACTCTACCTGTCTTTCTCTGGTATTGCACAGGAAACATATCCCAGCCTTTCTAGCACTGCAGAGAGAGATATTTATGTGGGAAATCGAAAACTTATCTTTCTTTCTGTCTGACCACAGAAGCGGTGTTGGTCATCTGTCCTCCCTCACACATTTTCCCATCTGGACCAATAGCTTATGCCACGGGTTGGGATTGTAAGCAGCTCCGTTTTGCAAAGGAATGGCTTGCACTGCTGGGCAGGCACTGGAAGGTCCTTCTGGATGCTCTCTTAGGTCTTGGAGAATGATAAAGAAGCAGTCCTGAGAGACGAGTCATCATTTATTTTCCACAAGTTTTTGTTGCTAGGGTTTCCCATCACATTATCTCAAACAACATATACAACTGTATTTCAACTTGTTACTAGTAATAGACATCCTGAAACTCTGAAGTTGCCCAGGCTGTACTTCTAATTCACACACTTTTGTATCTAAATACCACCAGAATGACAAACCCCAGAGAACATTCCTAAGACAGTTTTTGTACTATGACTATAGGCTGTGCTCAAGAACATATGTAATCTGCTCACCTATTTGAGCAGTGGGAAAGTTGAGCATGTTGCCTGCTACATCATCAATCTGAATTAACTGCTGTGGAGAATGTGTCGTATTTGCTGCTAGTGATGTGATAGAAGACAGAAAAGATTCAAATGATTTTATAGTCACTATTATCTATTTTTATTCCTGTGTGGCTTGGAAGCACATTTCATGGACATGGAGAGGTAGAGAGCAGCAGGTCTTTGCCCAGAGGACTTTCCAAGCCAAGTTGTCCCATTCCATTACTAAAATCCCTTTTGACCTCTGGGCTGAAGAATTTGATACAGACTCTTTTGGGAGATTAAAATTTGGAAACCCACAACGCTGTTGTTACAGCTGGAGCTAGCTACAGCTATACTTCAGAGTACTTTTGTTTTCCATAGTATTTGATTTCTTTACCCTCTTTCTTTATATCATAGCCAGGGCAGAGCTCATAGAGGGTAAACACTCACTATATAGAGCATACTGAGTGAAGCAATGAACAAAATACCCAGAGGACCTCTCTGCAGAAAGTCTGTAGCGATACGTTAAGCAGTAACAAGTATAGTTATTGCAGTTTTTCTCTGTATGGGGTTTGCTTGGCGAGGTTTTGGTAGCTACAGGGTGGCTTCTGTGAGAAGCTGCTAGAGGCTTCCTCCATGTCCGATACAGCCAGTGACAGCTGGCTCCAACATGGACCCACCTCTGGCCAAGACTGAGCCCATCAGCAGTGCTGGTAGCACCTCTGTGATAACATATTTAAGAAGGGGGAAAAAAACCTGTGCAGCAGCAGTCAGAAGAGAGAATTGAGAATATGTGAGAGAGTCAACTCTGGGGACACCAAGGTCAGTGAAGAAGAAGGGGGAGGAGGTGTTCCAGGCACTGGAGCGGAGATTTCCCTGCAGCCTGTGGTGAAGACCATGGTGAGACAGGTTGTCCCCCTGCAGCCCATGGAGGTCCATGGTGGAACAGTACACCCATGGGGAGGACCCCACACTGGAGCAGGTGGATGTGCCTGAAGGATGCTGTGATCCTATGGGAAGTTCATGCTGGTGTAGGCTATTGGCAGGATCTGTGGCCCCATGTGGATAACAGCGCACACTGGAGCAGGTTTGCTGGCAGAACTTGTGACCCTGTGGGGGACGACACTGGAGCAGTCTGTTCCTGAAGGACTGCACCCTGTGGAAGGGAACCATGCTGGAGCAGTTCATGAAGAACTGCAGCCCAGGGAGGTGACTCATGTTGGAGAAGTTCATGGAGGACTGTCTTCTGTGGGAGGGACCCCACAATGGAGCAGGGGAAGAATGTGAGGACACCTTCTCTGAAGAGCAGCAGAGACAGTTGCCAGTCCCATCAGATGTTTTGCATCCATCTGTGCTAAGTGTAGCTGACAATACAATATATAAAATCGAATTCATGTATTCCATAAGTTGCAGGTACCCCTCTCTTTTACAGGAGATATTCTCCTCCAGGAGTTTGGGTGAGTCCAGGAAAAAGACAGAAAAATAATTAATTACTCTATATCAAAAGGGGATAGGTCAACTTTATTCCCAGAATGGCAGACATACATATAATGTATAATAATTATTGATTATTCCTCTAATAAGGCAGAACAATGCTGTCTCATGCTGTCTCATTGGTATCACAAAGGACAGCAGTAGTTACACAGCAAGCCTCAGCTTCTCCCTTATCTCATCTGGTGGCTGGTGAGGACAATTTCTAGGCAAAGTCGTGGAGGGTCCAGCCAAACTCAGCAGAGGCAACGTTCCACCAGGAACCAAAGGCTAAGTATTTCCACGGATTTCCACAAGAAACAGCTCTTTCTGAGGTCCAGGCCATTCACTTTGCAAAAGCAATGATGGAAACATTTTTAGTTGCTAAGAATCTTGGCCAGAAGCCGGTGATGGACGGTTCCCAATAGTGTCTATGGCTTGACTTGGCTTCGTTTGGCTAGCACCACTCTATCTTCATTTGTCTTCATTTGGTTTTGGCTAGAGTGCAAAATTCTAGATCTTTTCCAAAACTCTTGCATCTTACAAAATACCTAGACATTCTCCTCAAATAGACTCTTGCACAAGTAGAAATGTCAGTATGATTTTAGAAATTACCCATTAATGTCTTTTCAAGTAAAATCCTCACATTCTTTTCAATTACGCTCATAATCCATCTTATTTGTTTCTTGAAAACGTTTCTATGAGCTGCTGTTGAGTGAAATGTATCTGGGTAACATACCCTGAGAACCTTCTTAGAGCTACTTGAGTAGTTTATTGCCCCCGGAATTATAATTTTGAGATTTATTTTACATTTTCTGTTTGCCAACGCTCGATCAGAAATAACTTTATGTTTGACCATGAACAACCAAGTATCAAATAGTTTCAAAGCCTGCTAGATGAAGAACTATTCCTGTCTACAAGGTTGAAGCAATTCTGGAAACTGAACACATTTACAAAAAATCAAGATCTAGAAAATGTTAGTTCGAGATCACTGCAAAAGACAGGACTAGCCAGGAAACAGTGTGATATGAACTGTTATGAGGAATAGCTGCCAAGCTTTCCTGGTGAAGAAGACTTACACAAAAGCTACAGAAGTCTCCATTCCTAGTTCTGAGTGACTATTTTGTATTTTAAAGACCGGGAAAATAATTCTGTCCAATCATGTATCTGTTAATGCTACCATAAATACTTTGCAGTACCTCAGTTTGGTTTTCCCTCTAGTTTCTAGCTGTTATAATGAAACATGAGCCACCATTAGCACAATCTTTTCTTGTCAAAGCCCAGATCACCACACAGGGACGACACCACATCTAGCTGAAACATATGAGATCAAGAATTTCATTCCCAAAGCTGACTAAGGGGCCGTGATGTCTACTTCATGTTAAGTAGCTAAATTATTTAAATGGCTTGGAAGATCTCAAATGTGTATGCTCAATTAATCTTCTCAGATTGTCAAACTGCCCCATGGCATATTATGTTTGGCACCAAATTTGTTGAAGTGACAGGGTCCTCGGTATGGGCTTTGTTTCCAAGAATCAGGAAGCAGAATACGTTAGCAACAACAAAAGGTGAAATATCAAAGGTTCTTTAGAGTGAGCAGCTTTAAAGCTTTCTCATAAAGCCAGCCTGTGACCCTCCAGACAAAATGGTGATATTTCAATCATGTCATTACCTGAGGCAGATTACAATTTTTTTAAATTATTCTTCCCTTCTGCTTTTAAAAGGCTTGTTTTTAAGTGGGAGGAGAGGAGGCTGAATAGTGGAAAGGGTGTGTGCAGCTGTACCATGAAAAGTACATTTCAATACACCTAAATACACTCAAAAGATTTCTCTGTGTTGCAACATCCCAGACA
Source organism: Bucorvus abyssinicus (assembly GCA_009769605.1). Taxonomy (NCBI): domain Eukaryota; kingdom Metazoa; phylum Chordata; class Aves; order Bucerotiformes; family Bucorvidae; genus Bucorvus; species Bucorvus abyssinicus. The sequence goes on from CM020041.1 coordinate 9,120,887, forward strand.
GTGGTGCTCCTGAGGAGAGCATAAAAGACGAGCAGCCCTAAATCAAATAAATACTGCAGTAAATCAGGTTCAGAAGAGAGAAGAGGGGAACATAGACTCTGGTTTAGTCAGGTGCTGGAAGTTAAAAAGCAGTGATTGGGATGGGAACTTGTTTTCCTATTCTGTGCTGGCATGAAGCCGTGTAACTAACTCCTGCTCTCTTGAGGGGCCTGGTGACATTCACTTCGGTGGGAAAGGGAGACGAATCCAGATCCTTCTGTCTGTTCTGTCCTTCAGTTTCTCCCATTTGCTGTAAAGCTTCTTCCTAATAGGAAGCATTATTTCTGGTCAGACAGGCTGTCCCTTTCCACAGAAATTTTGATTTCAGGAAACAGGCGTTTTCTTCCCTAAAATCCCCAAGTCATTATACCTCCAGCATCAGTCAGGAAACGTGTCTTTTTCTTGTTTCTCTGGTGCTGTGATCTCCAGCAAGTTAATTTAATTGTTCTTGGGTTTCCCCAGTGATAAAACAAACAAGTAATAGCAACAATAACATTCACTTACTTCTTTGAGGTCCTGAAAAAATTTACTCTGCAAATTAGCATAATTTTCCTGACATTTCATATGCTATTAAGGTTGATTTTTCCCTAAAGGAAGGTTAACTGGGGCTGAAAACATAAGCTCTGACCCAGAATTTTGCTCCAAACTCAGCAGAACCTTGTCCTGCCTGCATCATTATTTACTGCTTTAATGAAACCTCACAGACATCCTGGTGCACCACTGGTGTCTGACAGGTGTCCCGCACAGAGCTGCCTGCAGAGCAGCGAGCACATGGTTCTCCTCAGAGTTTCTTTTGGTTCTTATTGTTTCCAAAACGATGTGTTTATAATGCCTTTCAGTGGGAGGACACTGGAGGCTTTGTTAGATTAGGTACTTATTTTTTAAAAAAGCAGGGTGCCCTTTTTCTTAACATGGTAACACTGTATTTAAATTATCATCAACATGAACGATGCTGCTGTTATGCATCACTCCACAGCTAAAAATGCCATCTGTGGCTGGGCTGTGCTCACTGCAGTGGCAGGAGGAGGTATTATCTACCGAGAGTACACAGCTACAGGCTCTAATAGCTCACAGCTGTTCTTTAAGGTGCAGAAATTACTTTATTCCCAGTTTATTGAAATATAGCAGAGGCTTAAATCCTCAAAGGTATTAGCAGTTAAATCACATTGAACTTTGCCAGAGTCAAGCACTTATATACCGGGTACGCCAAACATCACACAAGCAGTCAGAGGAGGAGCAGAAAACCAACTTTTGGCTAGGACTTCAGAAACTAATGCACTATTTTTGCCTCTCTTGAGCATGACTTCTGCTTAGCTAGTACCTGGCCATGGACTCAGGGCTAGCTAACCCCTGAGCCAGCATTCAAGAAAAAAATGCATTTATATTTCTGCACAGAAGGTAGAGGAGCTAGAAGGAAATTCCACATTTTAACAGACATTTTGAGTTACCTTTTGAAACTGCCCTTTGTTTGGGTTATCATGACACCAGGGAGTTACAGAAGAGCTGAAAGAAGAATAGCAAGAAAAAAAAACATGGCAAAGAGCTGAAGAGGCTGATTCATGAACAACGTAAGCAGTGATTTTAGTTGAGAAGAGCAAAAAGTGAAGGTAAAGGCTGGTTGAAGCAGTCAAGGTGGGGCAATCCTGTGGCCACAGGCATGTCCTATGCCTAGATGTGATCCTGAATCAGACTGATGATCAGAGAGGGGACAGGGATGTCCTTGTTTGCTCCTCCTCTCCCAAATATCAGCAGCAGATTAATGGAAAGAAAGGAAACTATCCGAGGGAATATGAAGAAATCCGTGTTAGGCTGTTGGCCCATTAAACCACAGTGTGATCCTCCAGAGGAGCACTCCGTGTTTGCAACTCTGAAAATGCTCTTAACATTCAGAGGACCTTACATGTCGGGTGAGGGAAACTAGTCTGATGTAAAGTGGCTTGTCCATCTTTATCTGCTGACAGTCTGCATTGTGCCCTTCTCAGTCCAGAAGGGAGGAGAAAGGATCACAGGAAACCTCTTCCCAGGATGGTTATGTTTGAAGTTCAATGGAATTTTTTTCTTTTTTTTTTTTTCTTTTTTCTTTTCCCTCTTGGCGTGTGACTTTTTCATGTTGGACTAAGGGGGTCTAATGAATGGAAAACTGAAATTGGAGGATTTTCATGATTTAAGGAAATTAACCTCATTTAAAGGAAATGAGTGTTCAGAGGCAGAAAGGAAAGTCATAATTTAAATTATATCAGAAGCTGGTTTTCCTTATGTAACATATTATTAAACAGTGGGGAAAAGCTTTCACTAGGCAGCCTCAGGGAGCACTCAGCAACTATAAAGAGGGTTCACATGCATGGCTCTAATATGTTAATAAATTATGCTAATTACAAGCAAGGGATTAGAGAAGGGGAAATCAAATAATGGTGCAGTAACTGGGCCTCTTTCAACTTAATTTGCAACATTGCCCATCCTTGTTGAGTTACTGAGTTTGTTTTCTTCTTTCAAAGACTCCGAACTCCTCTTTTGTTCATGGGAAGACTGTGGTGTCACCATCAGGAGATAGTGGATGAAAAAAATGAAGTGTGAGGGGAGTGAAAGCGAGAATGAACGCTCACCCTGATGAGTTTCCAATGACGGAAGGCTCAGAAGAGACAACAGAAATCGCGCTGTTTTTGCACTGTGTCAGCCTTGAAACCTGGTTGAAAAACATTGTCAAATAGTATGTAATGGATATTGTTCCATTTCTTTTCCTTTTAGAGCCCCTGTAAGGCAGAAACATCACAGAGCTGCTGGAGGAGAGCATGTGCCCTCAGCTGCTAGTTCTTACTGTCCTGCTAATCTTTTATCCCCTTTGCTCAAAGAAAGCGTTTCCCACATTTCAGTTATTTTCACCTGAATGATGCTTTTCCCCAAGATGCGAGAACCCTTTTCTTATTTGGAAATGGAGCCATTCCTTGCCCGGGGCTTCCTTTCTGTCATTGGGAGAAACATTTTGATTGACTTCTCAGAGGCTTTTGGATCATTGATCTCAATTTGTATGATAGATGCCTTCCCCTGACGTCGGAGATTTTTGCCCTTCTTTTATCCTTCATACAAACATCTCAAGTGGTTTGTCAACTTTATTTACCCTTTCCTTTGTGATTTGCTGGAATTTATGACAGGAAGAATTGGAGCGAATTAGAACAAATAAAAATGTGTTTCATTTGTACTTTTGAGTTAATCCAGGGTACAGAATCCCATTGTCCATCACATTCTGGCTAGAGTCGTATGTCGTTCAGGGAAGGGTAGAGGTTAGAAGGAAAAAAAGCTGAGTCTGATAAGGAAGGATGACCTTGATACAGAGATGGCGAAAGTTTGCTCTCTGCAGTGTGAAAAGCGCTACCCAACAGTTTAGCTGTCTTACGGGTAAGAGCTAATGGAAATAGACACAAATGAACATTCACAAGCCTTAATTTTCTCATTAAAAAATACAGAGAGTTAAAAAAATAGACTTAACCCAACTGTTTTTAGTGTCTTTAATAAGACACTGCCTTTTACCCTTAGGAAAGGGACAAGTATTCATTTCATAAGTTCCTTTTTAATAGTTTTTTTCCTTCTTTTTTTCCCTCTTTTTTTTTTTTTTTGGTTCGCTTTTTCCCTCCTTCTCTCTTTTTTTCCTCTCCATCAGCAAGGGGGGTGGTGAAAGAAAACAGAGACAAGCCAGATGCCTTTCAGTGCTTTGATCAGTTCCTCTGCAGACAGCCAGGCTGCCTCCTAGCACCTCTTTAACTACAGCTTGCCAGTAAGAAAATGAGCTGTTTTAACTCTGCAATTACAGTGCCTGCTGAATGCCTGTCATCACAGCAATAGGAACCTGATCTGAACTGTATATCCACTGGAGAGAGAATTACAGCAACCAGGGCAGAAAGTTAAATACCCCCTGTGGCGGTGAGACTCATATAAACGAAAAAGCCCACATCCCAGGCCTCCTCTGTTGGTGTAAATATGTAAAACAATGACAATACGACACACAGCTTCTCAAGAGAGTAAGAGAAGGGGGAGCTGTAGGGTGGTGCCATCCCGTTGTTTTCAGATGTTCTTGGGAATGATAACTATGAATGCCTAAGAAAGGAGAGAGCATTGGGAGAAGAGAAGACAAGGCATAGATGGGGTAAAAAAAATCTTGTATAAGCAAAGACATATGTGCACTGGGTACTGCACTATTCATGGCACAAATATAAATGCATATATGGAACCAAGTCAGAAGGTAATTTGCCTTTCAACACCATCTCTCTCCTGTTGCTCTGCTACCAACAGACAAATGTGGATGCGCTGGCAAAGCTGCGTAAATAGGCTTGGTCCCTGTTTGGAGGGCAGAGGTGTGAAAAGTTAGGTGACTTCACAAATATGCGGCCATTCAGGGAATACAGCTGTGATTTCCTCCTCCCTGGAAGTTAAGCTTCGATCACTAGATCAGCCTTGCCTTAGGCAGACAGCAGCTTGTTTGAACCCCTGAGAATATTGTATAATCCTATTGTGTGCATTCATTTTTAAGCCGCCCTCTGTTATACAAATAAAAAAACACAACCTATTTGCATTCATAGGCATTTTATGTACTGGCATTTCTTTGGGAAGTATGCAAACCAATTGCAATCTCGGCCTGATCCAACGCATACTCAATCAGACAGCCCTGAACTAGACCCTTGCTTTATATGGGCAAGCTTTAATGGTGTCCTTGATTTGCAGTTTGCTTCATTTACCTTGAAAATAAGTGGGTAGCAGACGCTTCTTCAAGGCCTCTTCCATCTGAACAAATGATCTGCCCATCAAGAGGATATGAGGTTGAGGTTAGAATTATACAGCTTTAACTTACTTGAATATGTGGGAAAAGATGGAATATAAGTAGGCAACTCAAGCCAGAAAGTTATTAATTAGTTAATGGCTGTTTTATAGAAGTATTTTCCCATGGATCATGGCCTGCTATAGGAAGACAATCAGATAACTGTTTCTCTAGTGCACAGGATAGAAGTCTAAGAATTCAGTCTTATGGGGTTTATTTCTAATTCTTTCAACATATATTTTTATTGGAGTAATTTTAATCCCTGCATGCTTAACTTTCTATTCTGAAGTGTGTGTTCCCACCCTCAGTTATCTCAGGGATGAGTTACAAGTGCTAATTTCATCCTGTTTTGTTTACAAACATTAAAATGTTCAGGCCAACATTTTCACACTGAAATGGCAACATGCAAGGGCTTTTCTCAGCTGCCGACCACTGCAAGGGATGACTTTGAACTTTTTATTCTCCAAGGGGCCCTGAGATCCAATGAACAACAGGACTTTGATGAGAGTTGCTTGGGGAACTCGGTATTTTATTTGCTTTGGTTGAAGAAGAAATCCCTTTGTCAAACACTATAGCCAACGTAGCTGGAGGGGTGATCAGTGCCAGCCAGTGGGCCCATAGCAGGGTGGACATATCCGTAGCACTCACTGTGGCAGTAGCCCCTCTGCCTGCTTCCCGAGGAAAAGGCAAGGAGTTTGCAGATGTTTTGTAGGACAGGCACTGTGGTGCCCACCTGTAGTGAGGAAAGCTTCCCAAGAAACCTGCTTTTTGATCGATTCCCTGTGCCACCTTTCTCATCATGGTTGGTGACCCTCCTCCTGCTCCATGCAAGACCTACATCCTTGTCCCCAGTCCCCAAAGGGTGGCACTGAGCTGCACCAAGGGTACTTAATCCCATCCCTGTTACAATTTGGACTAGTCTTTCAGCGACCTAAACTCATTCTGGTTTTGCCCTGCATTGACTCAACCAAGCCTAGGATGGGTGCAAAGCCAATTTTCACATGGTTTCACCCTCACTTTGGACTGCTCTTTGACTTGAACGCCACGTGGAGTCCCTCTGGAGAAGGTCTGTGAGTTGGATGCATCCAGCACATATCGGATGGCCGATCCTCCTCTGCTCCGGAGGGCAGGGCAGCTTTTCAGAGCTGTTCCCAAGTGCCACGATTTCTCTCCTCATTTACCTGCAAATGGCCGTGGCAGTGAGACGTGCTCACGCTGACAGGCTGGGGCTAATGTGTCAAAGTGAAGGCGGCGGCTCTTTGCTGTAGACTCAAGCTCCCTCTGCTGAAGAAAATGAGTAAACCAGAAGTTAATCCTTAATAGCAGTTGAGATGTTGGACTTGCTGTCGAGTCAGATTACGGGACAATATAAAGCCCTTAATGACCTGCATGGCACATGAGGCAGAGGAGCTATCCCCTTGTGAAAATAGGGTTCAGCTGCATATATCCACACCCTTGCAATCTGGCTGCTGTGGGTTGTGAGGTTTGGGGCTACTAGTGTAGAATACCACAAGTCCTTTTCTTCAGAACTGTAATGACAAGGGGCTGTTCTCATCATGTGCAAAATCACCTATTCAAAAAGACAATTCACACATGACTTGCTCTCATATGGTATAATGCACACTCCAACTATTTACAAGACAAGGCTGCGCTCTGCTCCCTCTCAAGAAACCACATGTGTTTACAGATGTAACTGAAAGCGAAATTTAGCCAATGACATCTCATCCTTATATTAGACCATTAAAATATTGTGGCTGAAGCTGTTTCCTTGCTGAGTCCTGATGCACTTATCCTCTATATTTCAGCTGCTGGGCTGTGTAGAAATACGATGCAGACTGCAGAGATTACTCATCTTTTGATAGCTGTGGATTACTGCGGACATCTCAGGCAGAATTAATTTATTCTAGGATAAATGCCTGATAGTGAGACACTAAAAGCTGAACTAGTTGCCCTATTCTCCCTTTGTAGAGGGATACCTCCACATGAGAGGCTGTATTTAATATCACAGCTCTCTTCCTCTTTGCAACTGCCTCTCATTTATTATGAGAAAAGGGTATAGAAGCAGACACAATTGACTGAGCAGTTTAAATATTAGCCTGTTTGGGAATTATAAATGGGTCGGAGCAGCTGCTTATGCTATATGATGTTCTTACCTGAAAGGCAGTGTTTTCGCGTGAAAGGAAAATCAGGGATGCGTATAAAGGCACTGGAGATATTCCTGACTCCGCTGTGATTTTCAGCACCTTTTGTCTAATTATTTATGACGTTTGACTTCTGGGTTTAAGTTCTTCAGAGGAATTAGATCTCCAAAAAGATCTAACCTGAAAACAGGTGTTTGTACTTCTGTTTTCATTACATGCTAGTCTTTGATGAATAATGGATTATAGAACAGGAAATGTCATTTCTTTAATCATACTTCAAGTATAGCCAGGATGGTTTGGATGGTGGAAGTAAGTCTCTAAAATCTGACAGTACTTTCCATGATTGTAACCAAGTTACAGTAATTTTTTTTTCATTATTATTGGTCACTTTTGCTATGTAATTTGTACTTTATTCTTAAAAGTGTTTAAGGCAATCATGTACAGGATCAAGACACAATTTCCCCTGGCTGCATGCTATATGAAAATAAAGGAGTATATACACTGTCAGGGGAATGTGGCTTCACTGCAGTGTGTGTGTGACCGGGAAGGGAAATACCTCTTAGAATTAACTCTGCAGAGGAGGATGTAGTCTGCACACTGACTTCAAATCCACTATGTTTGTACCCCTCTTGCTTTCACTGTTGAGATATTGTTTGCACTGCAGATTTCATTCTGGAAAATAAATAGATATTTCAAATTAATTTTGGGTGTAAGATGCAGTAAAATATTTCCATTGATTTGGAAAGGGTTGGCCTTTCGGCTCAGTTAATTCACGCCAAATTCAGTTGCTACTGTTTCATATCAGATAATTTGCTCTTAATCTAGTCTCTATGTATGACAGGTTAATTTTTTTCCTAGTAGGGTTGCCTGTGGGGAAATCTAATTTATATGCTCAAGAAAGAGAAGCCTTAAAAGCACCTACCTTTCTGCATGCTGTTGGCCTAGTTCTTTTACGTCTTCCTCACTCCTTTCTTAAGAGCATCAAAAGCCTGTGGATGTAATTAAACACTCTGTTTCAGTTACGTTCATCCAGTACCAGATCACAAACATTGCAAAGGGATTAAGCAATCATAGAGCAACAATAAATACACCCTTGTTCATCAAGGAGTTTGCCAGATGGGGTAACTTAGCTTGCAGTGTTGTACAAATTATTCTGACTGACTAGAATTACCACAGGAGTTTTTATATAGGAGCCATGTAAAAGTGAATTGAATTAAATGGATTAGATGTACTTTTTTTTCCCCCTTGGATCTAACAGGTCCATGCCATTTTTGTGTGACATAACCATAGATAGTTCAGTGGTAAGAATAACCAGGAATTGTGACTACTACATAGGCCAGCAGAGACATTTCTTTTGGATCTAGGGTAAGTTAACTGTGTTCAAGACCACCAAAATTGTGAGCATCTGAATGAGAAAAGGTTATTTACTTGAACAGAGATGAGGTTAAAGAGTAATTTAATCATAGGAATCAGAAAACAGGGATATGAGGGAAACATTTATTGGTCTGTCTGACTAAGCCCTTATGTAGTTGCTCAAAGCTGAAACCCAACAGATTCATCTGGGAAGCACAGTACAAAATCTTCAGTAATATCCTTATCTAGAGATGTGAAGGCCTAAAGCCAGGAAAGGTTGTATATCTATCTGAAAGGCATGCTCTTTCTAGTCCAAGTAGATACCCTGGGCCAGACAGGGATTCCTCAGGGTGCAATTCTCCAGCTTATATTATGCCAGACCAAGAAATCAGATGAGATAATCAAGAAGGTCCCTTCTGGCCTTAAAATCTATGTATTTATTATTTACTTCATGTAACTGCTTTAATTGTGGGTGCAGGGTTGTACAAATATCTCATGAAGTCAGTGATAACTTTTTTTCAATGCAGCGCCGTGTTTGGGAGTCTCCCATGCTGGGCTGCACCACCAAAACGGATGACATGCAGTCCTCACTTCAGCTAGAAAGCCAAATATGCTTAGATACGTGTTTTAAATTTCTGGTTTCCAACCAGAAAAATGAAGACAGCCTGAGCCTGGTATGCATAGATGGGCCTGTCAATACTGAATTCTTTTTGTACTCATCAGAGTTGGATGAGAAATTCCAGTCCAGTGTATGTATCACGTCGGGTACCTGTTCTGTGCTCACGTCATCCCTCAGGCAGCAGTGAGCTGCCAGAGAGGGCAACCAATGACCTGTGTGGTACAACTCATTAGAGGCTTTGACATGAACCTGGTGAGATAGCAATCATGGGCTGTGATTGACATTTACAAAGTGAGCTTTAAAAAAAAAAAGCAGCAAACAATCCCTGGCCTCCATGAGCATTGTGGTTTGAAATGACACCACCGTCTTGTGGCATTTAATATAATAATATTTCATTTTGTTCAATGACTAGCTTTCATCTCAAACTCACTCTCCCCTCCCTGAACCCAAAGGAGCTCATAGAGAATAGGTTAAAGATGGTGTTCGGTGTGAGAATACTTTCTTGGTTCTCATTTGAAAAAGGTGGTTTTGCTCTGGAAGGTACCACCTACAGTTCTTTAAAAGGATCTCAAATCTCACATTCCGTTATTCCCCTGATGTGTCTCAATTGTATCCTCTCCTCCTGCTTCACTCCATTCCCACCACCTCCTACATCTGGTTGTGCACACAGTTTCCCTTTGCTGCAGCCTTCCAAGCCACTCGTTTTGTACCACAGCTCGCTCTGAAACACCTTGCTGCTCTCTTGCAAACCATGCTGCTCTTTTGGCTATCAGCAGGCTGAATTCATCAGCTGGCAGATCACTGTGTGATCGCCTCGTCAAACTGCTGCCAAACATTTGTCAAAGGACTTAGTTAGAGTTGGGGACATCACTCTTGGCTGAATGTCCTGGCTCTCCCGGGAGAGAATCCTACACCTGCCATGGTCTGCAGGCTTGTTACAGTTTGAGCCAAGACTTCCTTGTTTTGGAAATGTGCCCAACAGAGTATCGGGATTATTTCATACAAGTTCCATAAACCCGGCATCCCATTGGCTAAAAGCGCAGGTCAAAAGATTTCTTCCGGCAGATTCTCCTTAAAACCTGCAGCCAGGAGGAGTCTCCTCCTCTTTGGACACCGGACAGCTTTGGAGAAAGAGCCACAGCGAGAGGGCTGGCTGCCGCCCAGGCCGAAAGCCTGCGGCCTGCCCCCCCAACCCGGGGCCTAACTCAGAACTGGTTCTGTCTATCGGCGCCCAGCTCGACTCAGTCAGCATCTCTCTTCTATCAGGTAAGAGAAGAGATATTTCTCACTCGGCGAGAATCTACCGCTGGATTCAGACGCGGGGGAAGCTCACCCCCCTTGGCGTTCCGGCCGCGAGCGCTTCTTCCTTCGCATCTGAAGCCGCTTCGGTCCGGAGTGTCCTTGAAATTTTCTTTTACAGACACTGAAAAAGGTCTCCCCGTGAACTTGTTAAAATACTTCCCTAAGCAGTTAAAAACTTTTAATCACTTGGCCCGCCGCCATTTTGGATAGACGCCATCTCCTGAGCTGCCATCCTCGCGTGACGTCATCTCCTGGCCTGTGGCCAATCGGCCATAATTGTAGTTTTTCCCTTTTCCTCCCTTTGCAGTGTGTTAACCCTTACTGTATTGTTTCCTGTTTTGCATTTAATACATAGTTGTGTGATATGATAGTATTTTAGAATTTTTATTAAAAGTTTGTTTCAGTTTCCCATCCATATATTCCGAGATTTGAGTTTTGTTTCCCTTTTCCCCTATATCAATAAGGGATTTAAGGAGCGTTAGGGACCTTGAGTTTTGCTCGGAGGCTCAACCCCTAACAAGGCTGCAGGTTTGGAGTCAGCCAGGGCAGCTGTCCTGAGTTGGCTCACAGGTGTATCCCACACCATAAACATCATGCTCAGTAGAAAGGGAGAATTTTGCTGAGGGTAGTGGGTCTGGTGTCCTGCTTGGGCTCCTATTTTTGCTTGGGCTCCTATTTTTGCTTGGGCTCCTATTTTTGCTTGGGCTCCTATTCTTGCTTGGGCTCCTGTTCTTGCTTGGGCTCCTATTCTTGCTTGGGCTAGTCCTGACCCTGCTCCTCTTCCTTCTGCTGAGGACTGTTTTTCTGCTTGTTGTGGCCACTGTACGTTCACTGGGCTGAGTATATAACTTTGTATACTTTATGCTGGTATTTAGTATTAGTTCAGCTGTTTCATTAAATCTGTTTAATTTCAACCTGTAGGTCTCCTCTCCTTTTCCTGAACCCTTTCTTGGCTGGAGAGGGGTCATTGGGTGATAGAGCAACTGCTGTAGTTTAGCCCTGGATATGGGCTAAATGTAGACACTGAGTCAGAGTGTCTCTCCAGACTCAGAAACAGATTCTTATAGAACGTGGTCAAACTGTCTCCTAACATTAGCTTGGAAAATGAAATAATTTCCTTTAATCATGTACTACGAAGTGCTTTCATTTTTACAGATCACTTACTGGACATCAACTTTGCAATAAGTCAGTCTTCCTTTAGAAATAGGGCTTTTTTGGTCCACAGTCCTTGTGCAGGTTTCATTTAAAGGAATCCACATCATACAAAGGTCAGAAGTCTCTGATGGACCATTCCCTTGGGTTTTGCCACACTGCAAGGGAGGTGCGAAGACTAGAAAAGCACTTTCAGATCCTGGAGACCTGAGGAAACTGAATGGACATTAGAAAAAGCCTGACATACGTTCATCTTATTTTCTACACAGTCTGTGTCCATGCAAAAATAGCTGAGAGAGAGAGCAAGGGTCATTGTGGAGAAGCTGTGAGTGGTGTGCGTGCTTCAGCTGTTACAGGGTTTTGATATGTATCATGCTTTCATGACTAGATTGGGTCTTCACAATGTGCTTTCCTTTGCTTGACCTAGAAAATTGTTGCCCAATGTTCTAGCCAAAAGGACAATATTAAAAAAGCACTTGACACAGTGCTGAGTTCCCTCAGCACTGGTTAATGCCATGTTTTATTTTTCATGGCACTGGGCCTATGGGTGAAGTGTGTATCTGAATCAGCAGGTGGTTACCTGACTACCTCCAGCCTCTGCATGAGCTGTCAGTCTTGTAGGCTCCCTTGGAGCTATGGGCTTGATCAACCTGTCCAGTGAGGTGCTGGCCTCCGAACTGGGATAATACCTGATGTGTAGGGACTCCCACTGATTGCTCCTGTGGCTCAGCATCACCCTTGGCTGGAGCTCTGCTGATTCCTGAGTCCAAAGGCCGTGCCTTTGTCTTGCTTGAGCCTTGCCTGCTCCTTGCATGGCATCAAGCATTTGTAGGATTCCTGAGCTTCTGACCTTCTTGCTCTCCTCCCTTTTTGACTAGCAAAGTCTTTGGCTCCTGTTTTTCATCTTTGTTTGCCTCCATCAGTCTGTTTGTCTCCTTCCTCCATGCTGACTCCAGCCTTACATCCAACCACTGGTCAGGACTGAGCACCCTTTGTGAAGGTCCCATAATAAGAAAGGGTAAGGAACTGCAGTAAGCTGTCTCCTCCTATGAATGAAGAAGTCTTCTGACAATATCCCACTGAAAGTGTATGTGAACATGACTATTACTGCAGATGGTGCTTGCTGCAGGATTTGATACCAAATCCTAGCTCATTCCAAAGCCTCAAGCCCCCTGGGTGTTTTCTTTCAGGCCATTCTAAAGGAAGGGGAAAGCACAAATGTGCACCTGGATTTTCAAAAATATCTCCATAGATAAGGATAGGTGTGGATTTATAGGAAAGGGGGTCTAAGAGGTGGTGCCTTCCATCAGGCCCACCATTCCCACTGCAGCTACGCTCAGGCCTGGATATGATCTTAGCCTTCCCCAAACTGGCTGCTGTTTCATTGGTATTTCATTAGCATTTAATTTGGCCCATTTCTTTTGTTCCTGCTGAGTAGAGACTTCTCTACCAGCCCCATGTCATTTCCTCATGACCCCACAGAAGCTGCATGCTCGGAACTAGTGTTACCGCTGACAGCTTGCTACAGTCACTGGGGTGTTAATTACCCTCTCCCCTCCCAGTGTTTGATGTCATGAAACTCACAGGACACATCATTACTTTGGGGATTAGCTCATTCAGACAAGCTCCCTTCCCTCCGGGGATTTACCTGGTGAGGGTGGGCCGCGAGCAAGCATCCTCTCTGCCTAAGAGAAAAAACAGGAAAGCCCCATGGCCAGGCGTTTGCTCGCTCTTTGGGGCTAAAATGGTCAGGGGCAGCCAAAGTTTTATTTAGGAGCAAGTTTAGACTCAGATGAAATGCTTTGATTATAAACCCAGCATTCTTTCCAGCTGAATCTTTGTGTTCTCTTGGTCTCTTTTTGCATTGTTTATTTTCCTATCATGTTTTTCTCACTGTTACATTCATCTGGGCCCTGATACAAACTGTTCCTCTTGCTCTTCATCCCTGGCCCCTTCCAGCAGGGGGGACCATTCCATTTAGCCACAGCAGAGCAGGAGCTGTTTTGGAATAGACAGTTAGGCAAAGGAGGATACCTCCACCACAAATCCACACGGAGCATTTCCCCATCCGGAAAATCAAAGAGATCGTGACTGCACAGATGGAAAGCTGGTGAGAAAATCAAAGGCTAAATTCACTTTCCAGACTGATAACATCCAAGGAAAATCAGGCAGGGCAGGTGGCTGGTAGAGAAAACAACCCCCAAAAATAAGTGGTGAGGTTGATTCCCATTGGACTGAGCTGTGGTGGCACTGGTGGTTTGTCTACAATAGGTGCAGGCAGGGACAGTGTGACCCATTAAAGACCATTAAAGAGCATGGCTATCGCAGAGAAGCTGTGCTCCAGCACTGGGCAGGAGGCCTGTGGGCATGACGCCAGGAGGGTGTGAGGGAAGGGAGGAAGGAGGGACCTGCTTTGCTCTTCACACTCCTGGAAAAAGTCATTTATCATGACAGCCCACCTTTGCTTTGAAGGGTTGCACACGACTCATGATAAGGAAATCAAAGGCCTTACTGCAAAAGTTTTATAGACTCACTGAGGCCACAGGTCATCCATGAGCTGGCCCATGGCATACCAGTGTTATCCATGAGGATGGTATGTGAGCCTCACCATGGCTCCCTGCTCCATTTCTTCTCCAGGTTGGCCAGTTTTCTAACCAGAGGTCAGTGCTTTCTCCAAAGGCCATCTCTGCCTGAGTGGTTTCTGTGGGAACATGAATTCCAAAAAGAACCCCCTTGGCCTCATAGTCAGCCATGCTTCACAGGCAATATATGGTCCTGGCACAAACAAGAACGAAACAGAGAAAAGAGCAAGGAATGCTCTGAGGCAAGAGATAACTTCAGCCTGACCTAGCAATATCTGGGGCAAGTACAGCTTTTCCGACTCCAGAGGTGTTATCTCAGATGTAGACTCTAAACTATTCTGAGAGAACTTCCATGGTAGGTCATCACTGAGCCTGACTGCATGATCTTACTGGACACTCAACAAGTTTTCTTTCCTGACCATTAGGCCCATGCTGGAAAAAGAAAGCTGATGTGAGATTTGTTGAAGATCTGAATATGCTGTAGCCAGTCATGCAGGCAGGATCTGTGTGAACCTTGTATCAGCCCTTGTCTTGCAGATCCATATCTCATCTGCAGATGGTTCCCATACTTCTGTCACTCTGGGACAATAAGCAGAAGAGAGATTGAAGTTTGAGCGCATAATGGCAGCTTGTTGATAAAACACTATTTGCTTTTTTTCCATCTGTCTGGCAGACTGCAGGGAATAATGAGAAGATAATCTCTCTTAATTCCACAATACATAAAGCAATAAAACAGATGCCAGGATTGAATGATCACTGGAGCCATGTTACACCATCCAATCTCTTTCAAAAGCTGTGATTTTGCTAGAATGTTGTGAAACCAGAGGGATTACTCTGCTACGCAATGTGGTAGACTGGGACCAAGGAGCCGTATCAGCTTGCTTTCTATTTGAAGTCTGGCTTTCAGATGGCAACTTGGGAATGGATCAACTGTACCCATGGTAAACTTAGCACACTTTTGACTAGTACTTTTATAATTAGCACATTTCTGTAGCACTTTTACTCAAGTATTTTCACAAAGAAGACTGCGGGCTTTAGGCCCATTTTACAGATGAGCCAACAGAAGTTCAAGGAGGGCGAAGTATTTGCCTGAAGTCAATAAAAAGCATCTGGTACTGAGTGTGTCCCTTCCCTTCTGGACCACTGCTTTTCTGGCATGTGAGGCACCCACTGACTGTGGGTGTAACTTTTCTGTCTAGATAATTGCTTGATAATAAATAACAGATCAAAGGGAGATATTTCTCTGGATGCTCAGAGTCTCTGGGAGGGCATTAGTGGTGGGATGTAAACTTAGAGAGGGTATAACCAGTTGCAGTATTAAAAAAACCAAAAATAAACCCTCAGAAAGCAAAAGACCGAAAAAAAAAGGATTTACACAGGCAGTTCACGTTCAAATGCAATTTTATCTCATGCAGTAATGTGGAGGTGGTGAGATTGCCCAGTTCTGCTAATAGAACTTGCATGACGTCTTATACACATAGAGTATATTCCTTAGGCAGCGCTGCATAATAAGTGTCTAATTATTATTATGATTACACTTGGCATTTTTAATAACAGCAGTAATTGGGTGATGTTGATGGCCTCATTTTAGGATTCTGTATTTGGCCTGGAGCTCCAGTCATTAAGTGCTGGCTGAGTAAAGAATAGCGTATCATGAAATGTATTTCATGTCCCAGATATCTGCCAGACTGGAGGGCAAATGCTGACAGTGTCCTTAATTCTGGGAGGGGCATTTGTCTTTTTACAAATACCTAAGACCTTAGTGACGCAGGTGATTTCTCATGGTAGCATACTCAGGTCACTGGGAAAGCTAATTAAACAGAACACGTTTCACTTTGATCAGCTACTTACAACTGTATTGCACTGATAAGATCAAATGAAGCTCTACTACTATCATAATGTCTTGTAAAATGTAGAAGGGTGTGGGTGAGTTTTATAAGCAACATGACCTAATGGTTTAAGTTCTGGACCAAGCCTTGCAAGGCATGGATCTAAGTCACAGAAATCAGCCTGGATATCCAAACAAGAAATGGAGGCTGCAATTTGGCAACGGATTTTAGCAGATGCATAGGTTGCCCTCAGAAAAGCACATACACGAGCAGCTGACTTGAGCCAGATGGGTTGTAAACTGGTACTTAGGAGTAAGCATATGCTTACATGCTTATTAAATGAGAACAGGTTGCCAAATCAAAGCCTAAGAAAGTAGCTGGGGTGGTTCACTAATCCTAGAGGACTTATAATGACATAAAGAGGCAACTGCTCTTCTCTGTCCTTGTCTCTAGCAGTTTGCCACTCCCCTCCCATCTCCGAGTAACTTTTGACATTTTGCCAAATGTAACAGAAATGCAGAAATCTGAGGGAGAGTTGAATTCCTGTCAGGTAGGTATAAGTCAATGTCTGGACAAAAAGAAAAGCCCAGATTAGACTCCTGTGTCCTCAAAACTGCCTTTTGAATACATTTGGAGGAAGGAGGAAGAAGGAGCATATTCAGGCAGTGTTAGGCATAAATCTCCAAGCAATTAGGAATGCAGCAGCATTAAATATACAATGGGGCACATGCTAAAATTGGGTCAGTATTAATGAAAGGCCAATATCTGACCTACCCGGAAGCACTAATGCTTAGAGGTGTGTTCCTGAGCTATGATCTATAACCCCAGAGGTATCACCAAGCCCAGAAGTCTCCAACCTCGAGTAAATTATTAGTACTTAGCCAAAACTCCACCAGAGGCCACTGTTGTTAAAAATACGTGGGGATTTTAGGGTGTGCGATGCACAGATTGTCCACTTGCTGCATGGCAAATACAAAGGCATTTCCTGAGGTTTTAGGACTTTCTTTCCCCACCTTCTCATTTTAAGAAACCAGTAGTTATTTCTGAAATACAAGTATGTTTCTCCCTCTTTTTCAGAAGCTGGCAGATAACAATAATGATTTTTCAGAAAGCACACAGCAGTGGAAAACCACTTTCCCTTGGCATAGAAGCTTACAGAAAATACAGAGATATGTGAATATAATTAGATAAAGAATAAGAAGGACAGGAGTTACCTTATACTTGTTCACTAATTTTAGCAGTTAGTTCACTAATTGAACAGATTATCTAAAATAGGAAAGTGTCATACACTGCATGATCTTACTAAAATGGAGCTCTCATTCCCTATCTTCATGATTCCATCATATTGGGCTTTAAAAAAAACTCAAACTCATAATAATTTCATTTTCTAAACATCCTGGAGCACTCAGGATGATTCATGGTATAGAAATATGATTAAAATAAAATCACTTTCATGAAAATTCATCAATTTTCACCTTTAAGGAGCACAGCCTTCTAGGGATGACTCTAGGGTTGCAGCTTGCTTATTAAAATTCACGTCTTAAAATGAGTGTCATTCACTTGGACCTGGTAAGCCTGGTTAGGTACCAGGGGTGGAGAAAACAAGGTTTCAATGAGATATTTAACTCCTGACTAAAAAGAATATTTTTGCAAGACAAGTGGGACTGACATTGGGCTTGTTCCAAGCATGTATTCGAGTCTGGAAATGGGCATGGGGAGAGGAGATTTTCTTTCTAATATGAGACAGTGCTGGGACAAGCAGCCCCTTGAGGCTGAAGCTTATTCTTCTGGAAATATTTAGGATCACAAGAAGTGATATTTGTGATTAGTCCTGCAGCTGGTAGCCTAAAGCAGGTAATTTTGTTTTGCCCACCTATTTTAACTCTGAAGCATAATAATGACAATATAGGCACTAGGATTTATTTAAAGCCCCTTCTCTGCTTCCAGTATGTGTAACAAGAAAGTTGCTTTTGCTGTAGGATATTAAAGACTGCACTCTAAATGACACTGTGGATGGAGAGCTGCGAGTTTGGGAGGGAAAGGTATTTAATTTAACACAGAGTTTGATGAAGACAGTAGCCTGTGTATTTCTATAAGATAACAAATTGATATTGACTGGTCTAACACGTTAAGGATCTTTGAATTCTCCGGGATGCAGTATGTTTAATGCTGCAAATAGCTGGCAGCTCCTTTACAATCTTAAACTGCCTTGGACAATCTGATGGAATAATCTGCGGTACAGAGTTCAATTTCCCATCGGCTGATGATGAAATCACTCTCTCAAACTGCTTTTCTGCTATTTGACTCAGGATATTGCTTCTTGGCTAGCCGGCAGCTTCTCTCCAGTCATCAATAAGCATTTTAATTAACCAAATAAAACCCTAAGTGTGAATTGAATTTTCTCGGCAGCTCGAAATCCTGTCTGAGCAGGGTGCAGGGGTGCAGCTCAGCACTAGAGGGCAATGGAGATACATATGTGAGCCTAAATACCCCCTTCTCGGCACTGTGTTTTCTGGGCAAGGGTGAAAAATTGAGCAGCGATGTCTGTCAGGCCAAACTCTATGTGGAGAACCAGCAAGGTGGTCCCTCAGAGAGGCGGACATCACCCGGAGCCCAGCCTGGGAGACCAAGGAGGGAAAATGAGATTTACGAGGAAGCAACAACAAATTGAACTGAGGGAAACCAGGGTGGTGTCCCTGCTGGGACCACCGTTGCCCACCTCATCTCATCAGCCATTTCGGGGCTGCAGCCAACCTGTCCGAGGGGTTCCTCAGTGTGGATGAATCCAGACACTACTGCAATAATAATAAACATGAATTAGTAATAATAATAGCAATAATTATGTGATCTTCAACCCCTAAAATCTATGAATCTCTGATGAGATCTGCATTGTAGTAAATCCTTCTGTAATATTCTCTAGGCCACCTTATTTAAATATTTGCTTAGTGCAGCAGATAATCCTTGTAAAAGGGAGTGATCTGTCAGAAGGAAATAAATGTAATTTCCCCCTCCTCCAGCCATCCAGCTGCCTGCGTTCCAGCCCATTCTTTTAGCATGGAAAGTGCTGTGCAGCATAAAGAAATTCTGTCTATATTTTGTCCAGAGTGATTTAGGCCCAGCCCTGTGGCTGTGAATTCACAGCATCTTCACCCAACCCACATACACATGTGCACAGCCCTGGTCTTCATCATGTCTGTCAGGGATTTCTCACTGGTGATTGTGGAGAACCCTTCTCCATCTGGTTCTGACCGGAATAAAAAGAGGGGCTCTTTGCATTCCCAGTAGTGCTTGTTCTGTGCAAGTGTTCCAGTCAAATCAATTGCCGACTAGCATTTGGGAGGGAACAACACATTTGAATTCAATGTGCCTGAATATGAACGGAAGGTAGTGGTGCAATCTAAGAAACAAGCAGTCAGCCATAGCACAGATCAGTGCTATTCACTCGGAGAGAATTAACCACTGCAGCCCAAAATGTGTGATACCTCATATAGCTACAGACTCATTCGAGAGCAAGAATGTAAGGAAATAATTCTCAGCTGAATTTAAGGAGGTTTCCCTCTGCTTCAGCACCAAGCCAATCTGGAAGCCATATGCCTAGCTTGAGAGAATAGTTAGTTCCCATGGGCAGCCCAAAGTCAGTACGTGGTTTTTGCTGTATTTTTCTCACGTTTTATTAGAGGTTCGTTACATCTTTCCATATCCATGACGGTGTTTGTGGCTGTTATCCCATGCACAAGGTCCACAGAGGTGGTCCAGGCCCAGATCTCCCAGAAATGACTTCAGCTGTTCAGGTTTGTAGTTGTTTAATGATGCTGCAACTTAGTGGATCATGCTGAGCATCAGGCCTGTGCATCATGTAAACTGTCTGCACTGGCTGCGTTCGTTAACAGTGGCTCATATTCCTTGATACAGATGATCACATCTCTATGCTTGCAGATCTCCTTCTATATGAGCTTCTACCATTCTCTTTAAATAAGATTTAATACTTAAATTGTGTGACCTACGAATGGGTCAAACTACACCCGATGTATTTCTAAGCTTTAAGAATCTCATGTCCATTGAATATTAAGATTATTTTCAGAGCCCATATGAAGGAGTTTGTGATCAGTGTTCTGAAAATAATGGAATTTCCCATTGCATTGGACTAGGAGCACACTTCCACTCAATTACCACGTCCCAATGGAGCAATGGAAGACTGTAGTAACGAGTGGTACTTCTCAAAATACACTAAGTGCTTCACCTGTGATCATCTGACCATATCCTAAAGCACCCAATTTAAAAGCTATTAGGCTCTCACGTGAAACATAATGCACTGTATATGCTACAGAAAACAAAAGCTTCTATATTCCTTTGCAGCCTCTAACATCATGCATTTGCTTATCCATCTGCCTAAACTTCCTTGCTTTCCCCAGCAAATCAAAACCTAAGTCTGCTGTAAACAGTGTCATGGGATGGGGCTGAGGGGCACCACGCTGGAGCTGCCTTTGCAGGGAGGCTGTGAGCTGATCATGTCTGACAAGCTCCCCTGCCACTTTCCCCAGGAGAACAAGCCATTAGTCCCAGTGTTGCAGCCAAATTCCAATCTAGGTCATTACAAGCAGTTTAATTTCCCCCAGTGGCTTCATTTGGACACGGTATTCATCACTCTTCTCTGAAACAGTTACGGGAGCATTGCTGCACATTGATGACAGAGGTTTTTTCCCACATTTGGATGCTTGTCAGAGACAGAAAAAGCTTCTTCAGGACAGACAGACAGACACACTTTGCAGAAATCTTCGGCACCCCTTGATACTCTGCACAGAGAAGGATATTATTTCTGTACAGGCAGCCGCTCCTCCTTTTTGACAGTCCTGTCTGCACCATGAGCTCAAGCTACCTTAAAAAAGCATCTTGTAAGTGGTGTGGACACAAGGCACGCATGCACACCACAGGCCACAGATGACTCTCACATCCAGCCACAGTGCTTGCTGGGGGTAGCTGGCCTCCACGCCAACTACACTACACTGTCAGTGGCTTTGGCCCTGGGAGATGTTGGGAGAGCTGTAAAGCTGTTTTTATTAATCACAGTGTGTATTTTTGGAAATTGAGTGGAATCCTTTGCCCTGCTGAACCTCATGTCCTACTTCCTACAAACAGTTTCTCCATCATCATCAGCAACCTTTTGGCTCTGACTGCTTAAGCAACCTACAATTTATGAGGCTTTCTGGTGCTTCAGACAAAGAATATGGGAAAGCAAAGGAAGCTGCAATCTCCTTTGAACCACAGTCCTCCCAAAGAGAACACACTCTGCTATGTGTTGTGGGCAAGTTCATAAATAAAGCAGAGCATTACATACACCTAGCTGGAAAGAGAGACGTAGCTTTTTGGAGAGGTTTTTGTTGCCACCATGAAACACGAGAGACTATACCATCTTAGCTGGTGTGTGGTGCAGTCTGCACAATGTGTAATTAGAGGTAAAACATAAGAAGGATGAAGAAAGCCGCATTTGAGCCCTGTGTGGCTCACTTCCTCCCACCTCTCTGACCTGTAATGTCTCATTTACTCCATGTGTTTTTTCGCATGGCCATGAGTTTTCAGGAGACTGCGCAGAGCCCCAGTTAGGAAGCATTTGACCTTGATCAAGACAGAAACCTTAATTCTTATTCTTGCTGACCTGAAGCAAATTGAATCCCTCTGTCTGAGCTCACCTGTTATTTGGGCTTTTGGGTACCCAGGAGTCTGAAGTCTAGTGGGACCAGATTATCATACTCTGGAGTATGCAGGCAATGTTTTGCTCCTCTGAGCTAAAGAGTGGAGTCTGTTAAGGGACCTGATTATTCCTACATAACTTAAACAGCTGTTCCTACACATCTTTCTCTCCCAAGCTGTAAGGATTCAGGGTTGTCATGCTGCAACTCGTTTTTGAAACTGCATAATGCTACACGGCAAATATTCCATGGCTGCTTCCTCTGAGATCGAACCCTAGACAGATGTCAAAAAAGCACAGGACACACATGTTAAATATTCCTTTGAGAATCTGTCAGTGCCAATAACCAAGACCATGATCAATGGGAAAGCAGCAAGCCTCCTGGCATGCGTATACATGACTACAGCCTGTTGATAGAAAGTTTATAGGGCTTCTTCCTCAAAGCAGACAGCATCACTACAACTAAAAGGTCGCTGGATATAAAAGGGAGAAATGATGCCCAGAGGGAATCAGATACAGCTCCCTTCTCTTTAGGAGAGGCAGTTTCTTTAAACAAGATACTTGTTTTCACACAGGTGACTGTCCCCTCTACGCCCTGAATGCAGAAGACCTAGCGATGCTATAAATGTGTCTATATATACACCCGTGTAAGGCTTCGCTGTGTGGGGGTGTAGGTACAGCATTAAACTACACACACTAAAAAAATCCTGGATTGTTTGCTTTCCTCGTGTATCCTGATATTGCTGGTTGTTCAAAATTTTCACTCCACCTCTCCTCCTGGTCCTCCTCTTCTACTCTGTCCTCCCAAATGCCCCAACACCACCTCAGTGCTCCCCACCACTGTACATCACCTATGGTCCAGAGAGCAGCAGCTCTCAGCCTGAGCTGGAGCATCAGACACAGCTATCAGGGGAGAGTTTGCTGGGTGAGGTCTCTTCCTACAGGTAATGTAACATACTAGATTGTTCCACCATGTGTTTTAAGCAGCACTGAAAAGGTTGAGAAATGTGACCCTTCAGGGGAGGCAGGGCTGAACTTCCTCCATCATCACTTGTACAACGCTTACTTCGTCTGGGCACAGAACGATGTCCTTCCTACATCCCTTGAGTATAACGCATAAAGAAGCATAAATGAGTGAGAGGTTGGTTGCCTAGCCTGACTTCTGAGACCCTCCAGACAGGGAAACAGGCATGCAGTATTGGTAGCATCTCACTGAGCCTGGTGGTATTTCACAGTCCAGTATTTTCTCTTTTCATAAGTGGAAAGGCATTGCTCATTTTTCTTTATTAACAAAACTCTAACTTTGCCAAGTCTTGCCCTGCAGTTTCAGAAGAAGGCACTCTCTGTAAAGAAATAGATGCCAACAGCACCCAGTCATCTAGAAAACAGACCTTTATTTTCTGTCCTTATAGAGCCCATTTATTAGAAACAGAGCACGTTCCTCACTGGTGGCTGAGATCACGAGGACGAACAGCCAGTGGAGATCTCCCGGACCTGGCTGCTGCTCTGTCCCTCTAGCTCTCCCTAGTCCATGCTGTGAGCTCCCGCAGGGAGAAGTCAGAGTTCTTTTTTTTTTTTTCAGTTTTGTTTTCAGCTACACCTCTTGAGAAATTGCAGATTGTTTCCTCTCTTTGATGAAGTTATGGATCCTGCTGCAATGTCTTCAAGTATTGCTGTTAGAAAGAAAAAAGGGGCATGCCTAGGCAAAAAAATTCCTCCTGCTGAGCAAAATATCCCATGAAAATATGTTTCCAGC
Organism: Bucorvus abyssinicus; assembly: GCA_009769605.1. Lineage (NCBI taxonomy): Eukaryota > Metazoa > Chordata > Aves > Bucerotiformes > Bucorvidae > Bucorvus > Bucorvus abyssinicus. The sequence continues at coordinate 9,144,153 of CM020041.1, forward strand.
AAAAAATGGAAAACATTGCTGCATTTTTCTCTTTTGTTGAGGCAAAGCAAACCAGAAATATGGACATGTTTCTCAAATGTGAAATCATATTTGCTGGAGAAATGTGGGATCTTGTTTTCCAGACCAGCATGGAAATGTCCCATGAGGCTGAGATGTTGCCACAACCGTACAATTTACACTTGGAAATGCATGTTTCATGTGGACACTATTGTGCTATTAGACCTACTTACAGTTTGGTGGTTGTTTTTGTTCATGAAGTATTTGATGTTGCTTTGCAGGAGAGTGAGGAATCACTGTAAGTCAGATGTAATCTTGCTGATCAAGGCTGCACAGCATGAACATGTTCTGCTTGGGCATGATCATGTCTCAGCATATAATAATCTGCATCCACAGGAGATGTCCTGAAGGGTGGATTGTTGAACGTTTCCATCTGCTGGTACAGGAAAGACTGGATGAGGACAACCAATTTGGTTTTGTAATGAGGATTTATGGGCTGTGTTGTGCCATTATTCATGTACAGAGTCACAAAATTAAGAAATTTTTGTTTCAGATGATTTCTGCAATGTAGAGGGGTTAACTTTAGAGTGGAGACTGCAATGGAGATGATTTGGGCCATGGCTGCTTCTTGCTTAAGAATGAACAAGGCCATGATACTCAATTTCAAATATCTTCGAACATGAATGTAAGTTTGCTGCAGTGAGCACCAGATTCACAGTCCCAAGGGCATCTCAGGAGACTCAGGAAAGAGTTTTCATCTTCTTTCTCCCACCATTTTATGATTTGTTCCTGACAAATACTCCTGTCTTTTTTTCCATTTCCCCTTGCTACATGCTGAGACAGTACTGCTTGGCTAGATGAGGAGCAACCCTTTTCCAGTAGAGGAAACTGGGACAGACTAATGATGCAGGATGAAAGAGCACCATCAGTATCAAACAAAAACATTGGGCTTTCTTACACTTGGCTCCTTTAGGAAGTCATTCCCCAGAGCTGGCGCAGAGACACATCGTGTTACTGCACTATTTCTGGTGCCAGAAGACAAACAGCCCAATAGTTAACATCATTGGCACTCCTGAAGGCAAGTTTTGTTGTTCAGAAGCACAGAACAAGTAAAACATTATTCTCTCTGAGTCAGTCATAATAATGAAGTAAAAATATGTCTCACATATATTTTATGAGTACTCATTTCTGAGAGATTTGTCTGAGTAGCTCTTTCTCAAAACCGTCTTGCTGTTCAGGGTCCCATCTCTCTCAGAAGAATAAGGCATCTAGAATTGCTGCTCCTTGTATTTGCGAATGGATTTTGACGCTGCCTGTCTGTATCATTAAATGAAAACCTGGTGAGGTCTGATACTAGTCAAAACTATCTATTACATCATTCAGTTTTTAATTATTTTTATGAAGGATGGGATTGTCTTCTCTTACAGGATCGCAGTGTTGTGAAATGGAGTCAAGGTAGTAGGAATTGTAGACTTAAAAGAACTTACATTATCATCACAGATTTTGTTCATGCATTATTATGCCTATTAATGTCTATCACCAGGACATTTGGAAAAGTAGTTACACCAGTCCTGTTAGATCATCATTCAGAGATTAGAAGTGAGTAAAAACTGCAAAGCATTCTCCATAAATATTTATTGGAATTGTTTGTAATGCAGTTACTCTGAAGATCGCCAGGCATCATGGCTTGAGGTACTGTATCGATTCTCTCCTACAGATATCAAGATTAAATCTGCTTAGTACCAGTCAAGAGATTTCTTTTTTTGAAAGGAAGATCATGTGGAGCCAGTCAGTCATGTCTCTGATGAACTGAGCCTTGCAGAAAGTGCTGAATCACAAACCCAAAAGTGTTCCTGGAGATCTGATGGATTTTATAAAATTTTCCTTTGGAGCATTACTCACATCTAGTTTGGAATTTCTTATCACACCTCAGAGTCACATACAAATATCTTGAAACACAGAGATTTGGTCATTAGTTAAGAATGTGGTAGGGCTGGATTTGCATCCTTCAAAGGACTGAGGTGAAATCAGGTCTTCCTCTTCCCAGATGAATGATTCAGTTAGTGACTGGGGCAAGGAGTTGGACAGGAACCCATCCTTGTTTTTTGGGAAATGTCTTTCATGAAACGAAATTCTCATTTTCCCCAGCTCTGTTGTCTATATCTATTCTTAGCTCAGAGATGTTCTTAATTTATTAAATAGAATCAATTTTTCTTAAGATAATAGAAAGACTAAGAAGTCACTCTAGTGATGTAAACTGAATATGTACACCAGTCTGGGCAGTGATCTTACTTCTCCTGCAGTAGCTGACCAATTCAAAAGTTGTCTTTTAAAGCAAGAAGCAATAACAATGCAATAGGGAATAACTTGTGAACAAGGTAATGAAAACAATGAAAATACCGGAGGACAGTACAGGATTTTAAACAAGCTGTAAGCATTTAATATATTTCTTCCAGCATCACCTAGAAGTCTAACTGGAGAGGGAATTCTGCTGGGCAAGGGACTGTAAATAGGCATCTAAGATCAGTAAAACAAAGAAATGGATAGGTGGGATTAGGGGCACAAGGTAACGGGGACACAAGATCAATGCAATAAGCAGCAGCAGGCTCCACATACCATCTGCCTGGTACTCTCTCCTACCCCCATTAGGGCTCACTTTCACATCGCACAGATCAGCCGTCTGTTTTCACCCACCCCCTGAGTGACAGTCTAACTGTGTTTGACGGAATATATGGGTTTTTCCACCTCCTCCACAAGCCCTTTGCTTTGTCCTCTTTTCAGCAGTTCTGGCTTCTGCCAGCAGATTATACTGACAATTAAGTGCGAAAAGGAAATTAGAAATGCACCAGTGTTCCTCACATGAGAGGATCCGCAGCTTGAATGAAAACATTAATTCAGATTAAAACTGAATCACACATGAATTCATCTTTTTAGTACATGTGTATGTGTGTGTATGCGCTTGTGCGTACAACAGGGATATTATTGTTTGGTCTCTGTATGTGACCTACCTGATTAATGGAATGACACAGTCTGCCAATATAATTCCTACATCTAAATCAGTGCACCATGCAACACACAGATCCCCAAGGAGAGGAAGCGTGCTGTAGAAACTGTAAGAAGGAAAAGCTGGTTTCTAAGGTCTGCCTTACAACTGCATAAAAGCTGTGCTGGAGACAGCTCAGCCTCACTCACAACTGGCTATTAATGGACTCAGGCAAGCTCTGCTCCCCGAGCACCAAATACCAGTAACCTCCTGGGGCATCACCTCTGAGCTATTCTAGTCAAAGCCAACGAGTGAGGAGCAGGTTTTGAGACGTCTTCGTGGAGACTACCTACCCAAGGGAGCTGGTTTCTTTCAAACTCTTTCGTATCATCTTCAACTGCTGCTATTTCCATTCCATAAAGTGGAACTACTATAAAATCTATCTAAGGTAATTATAAGACTTAATTTCTAAAGCTTTACATGATCCTGGTATAGAAAAAATACCATATGGAAAGAACACCTGCCAACTAAAATCTAGCCCTAAATGCAGAATATATGATAATTCCTGGCACGGTTGAGAATGAAGTGTCAGATTTTGCAAAGGCCAGAAGGGACTAACTGTTAAAAAAGGCAGGAAAATCTTTTTCTATGGTCCTTCAGAGAGTGATTGGTGTTGAGGGGAGAAGTGCTCTCAGTTTCCTAAGGGCTTGTGGTACAAGTCACCTGGGATAAAGCATAGTAAGAAACAACTCCACAGCATCCTCTCAAAGTGTGTAACAGTGTCTGTGCCACTTAGCTGGGAGTAAAGAGAAATTAAAAGAAATAGCAAAAGCAGGATAGGATGGCCTTCAAACTGTTTAGTGAGAATGACAAAATCATAACACAAGCCCTTGACTCACTTCAGATCTTCTGTTCAAAAAAGTCGCATTTCCTTAGCTATTGCCATGGACATCCCACAGAGTTACACTGAAGTCAACAACAACAGAAGAATTATACTCAGTGTGCCAGGTTCATTTTAAAAAGTAGTGTAATTAGAAAGAAATTAAATATGATCAGCTGGTGGGGCACTTCATGTTGTCCATGCGTAATTAAGGAGAGCAATCACATGGTACTGCAGGCAGCAGACGGTCAAATAAAAAAGGTTGATAAGAAGACAAGGGCACAATCAGAAAAGGCAGTTCCCAGAGGAAGCGACAGAAAATCCATCTGTTTGCTGCCTGTTGGATGCCACCTAGAAGATTAATTCCTGTAATGTGAGGCTTAGCTTCCTTCCTCTAAGTAAACAGAATTTCTCTGTACATAGGAACAGAAGATTAGATGCAGTCAGGGCAGAATGAAGGTCCCCACTGCACTGAGTCCTCTCTCCAACATTTGCTCCTCCCAGATGTTCAAGACGAAGGTTCAAGAACAGGTTAAATGAAGACTCATCCTTTGCCTAGTCCATCTTCCCAGCTTACTGAGGCTGTACCCATCCACGGGTTTATCATCCCCTTATCACGGAATGGCCTTGGTACACTTTCCTTGCATTAATTCGTTTACTAATTTTTAACATAAATGAATCTGGCATCCACAATATCTTGCAGCAATGAGTCCCACAGTTTAAAGATCTCTTGTGCAGGAAAAAATTTCCTTTGATTTTTTTCAAAATTTTTTTGGCCTCTTTATTTGAGGCCTACAGCTCAAGGAATGAGAAGGAATAAAGAATCATTTCTTGTTCAGCTTCAAAATGAGGAAGCTCTTTTGCACTGTCAGACATAGTCGTTGCCTTTCTGTGTGCTTTTGCATGTTTTTCTACATCTCAGGGGAACCAAAGCTATACATAGATTTCAAGCGGTCTGAACAGTGGTTAATTACATTTCCTGGTATGTTCCCTATTCCTTTCCTAATCATTTCTAAAATTCTCTGCACCTTCTGACTCATTCCCACTGAGCCTTGAGCTAATGTTTTCACAGTACTGTTCAAAGCAAGTCCACAATCCCTTTCCTGAATGCTAATAGCTAATCTACAGTTCATCACTCTGTAGGTTATAATTACTGTTGTTTTTCCCAATGGTCATTATTCTGCATTTCTTAATACGTGAATTTCATCTCTGTTTTATCACCCAGTCCCTCAGTACCACGAGAAGCTTCTGCAGGTCCTTACATTCATTTTAGCTATCTCTGCCCTGGAGAAACTCATATCATCAGGAAATGGTATTACCTCAGCTCTGTGAATATTGTTTGTGAATGCCCTAAATAACACAGCCCCAAGTATATGTCTCTATGCAATGGTATGGGGTAACCTCCCTTCAGCGTGAGACCACTGTTCCTGACTTTTATTCACTTACTAAATCACAAAAGGACCTTCTATCTTATCCCATGACAGCTTAATTTTCTTAAGAACCTTTGGGATAAGTCTTGTTAAAAGCTCTTGAGATCCTGGTATATTATAGCAACCAGATTGCCCTTACCTACATACTCACTGGTTCCTCGAAACCACAAAATTATTTGTGAGGCATGGCTTCTCTTTGCAAAGCCTTGTTCTTTCCTATTTTGTCATCTTTATCCCTCTGTCTTCTAATTCAATTCTTTAGTATGGTTATTGTCCTTTGCACCCTGAAGTCCTGCCAGCCTGCAGCTTTCCAGGCTCCTCTTCCCTGGAGCCTTTAAATAAATCAGCACACCAGTTACAACCTTCTCTTCCTCTGCTGAGGATGATGTAAACCACAGATTTACATCCCCCCATTAACAGCTGAGCAATTTCATATCTGAGTTCCTTTAGAACTTGTGAGCAAAGCCCATCTGCTCCTGGCAATTTGTTATTATTCATCTTACTGATTCATCCCTAGACCTCTTCTACCAACAGTTCGGTTTGAGGCAGTTCTTCTGCCTTGTGCCCCACAGAGAAAGGCTCTGGTGAGTTACCCTGCTTGAACTCCAGAGCTGTGAATATTGGTGTACATAATTAATCTTCCCCGTGGGCTCTGTCGCACTTACTTGCCCTTAAGACTCTCAGGAAGGCTTCTGGCTCCTGATGTGCTTGGGGCAGTTTGTATTATTATTTTTATGCCTTCAGCAAGCTGAGCCTCAAAATCTCTCTGAGGTTTGGCACACTGCATATCTGCTTTCTTGAAAGAGATCGTCTTTTTCTCTGTTTTCCTTACTGGGATACAGTCTCCAGTTTGCAATCTTCACTGAGGTAATGCCATTATGCAAAATGGATTGCACCCATTTTATACTGTGAAGAGCCACTCTGTTTCAGATGGCCCAGTAACCTGAACTCAGGGCTTGGGTCACACTGCTTTAACAGAGAGCTGGGGCTGTCAAAGATGCTACTGCAGTCATCAGGCTGGGTACCCATGTCTCCTGTGCACCTGTGCCTCTTGCCCTTTGCAGCAGAGGCCGGTAGTTTGGTAACTACAAGAGGTACCATACTTACAGCTGATCCTGCAGCAAGAGCAGAACAGTGGTGGTAGCTAATGCACTGAGGGTGAGAATTTTGTCTCTGGCTAAATTGCTAGAGACTGCTAGAGACAGTGATGGACAGAGCAAGGGGCTGATGGAAACTACAACCAAGCAGTGAATGTGAACAGACGGAAAACTGCCAGGAGTGACTTTCTGCATATTCTCGGGGTGATTAAAAGAATGACTCCCTCTATTGCCCTTGTGCAAGGCTAGCAACTCCATAGTCTACCATTATGCAGAAATCCTTTTATGTAGTATTAAAATGCAGCCAGCTCTGCACAAAGCAGAGCTGTCCTTTAATGGCATCCATCAATACTATAAAAGACAGAAGCTGAAATGAATATAATTTCTAACAGAAATTATTACAATTCCAAACAAAGAAACCTTTTAAAGTACAAAAAGAACAGGATAGATAGAACAAAAAAGGGAAAAAATCTAATTATATTCGTAAAACCCCTGCTATTAGGGTACTAGTACAGTTAGAGTTCATCTTCTGTCTTTGAATTAAAAAGACAAGTACGGCTAATCCATGAAACTAAAGTCTCCTTTACCTTGCAGTTATATAGAATAGTCCTTCATACTTCAAGGTGCCCTTTTTATTTGGGGGAGAAGCTTAAAAAATAAATACGGTTCAATCCGTTTTCAAGGTCTAACCTTTCAGAATATGCCCAAAAGTCAGCAGAGAGGACAGTGTGAAACAGACATGGAAAGCAAGAAGAAAAAAAGTGACATGTCACTTCAAAGCTCGGAACAAAACCTGTTCTTTCTAGCCATTTTCTTAAATTAATGATGTTGTTTATAAGAATTAAAGATTTGGCATTTGGGGAATAATGAGATCCTCCCAGGTGGCAGGAAATTCTGTCCTTGCATGTTTCAGTCTTTAAAGCCCATTCTGCCATCCTCCTTTTAAATGCCTTGCTCCAATCTCAGACCTCTTTTGGGAATACACATCTTTGATCAAGGGTTCGTCCTGCCTTATGAACTCCTACTGGCAGAGTTTCAAATCTGCTTTGCTCCTCTGAAGTCAGTCAGGGTAGCATGTCTACCTCCCAGATTTGAACATCAGAACCATTGACTTTGGCGGGCATGTGTCACATGTGCAATAACAGCTCCTCCATGTGTTCTTGTGATACGCAAGTCTGGAAATGGGCTTTTTACAGTCCATACACAGCCTGAGCTCTAGGTGTTAGGTCATGATTTCAGTAGATTTACTCACATGCCTAAATTTAGTTGATGTAAGGCTATCAAAACCCACCTTTTTTCAGCACGTGTATGCATTTAAGTATGTGTATGTGTATGCGTATGTGTATGAACAACATGCACAAACTAATCCATGAGCTTCCCACTACCAGCAAACTCACTTCCCTGGAGGCAAAGCAACTGAAACACAAACAAGCGATACTGCATTAATGTACTTCTGTGACCTGTTGCACTCTTGTATGTAAATGCTTCCCAGTACTTAATGTATTTTTAATGAATCTGAGTGTCGGGAAAGGAGACAGAAACTTGCAAAATCTGTTGGCCACCACTTTTTTCCATGCCTGTCTCAGAGGAACTGTTCCTGAATGTGGTATTTGGCGATACAAGGAATGACATCAGAGTCTGGCCTATTGTCTTCTCTTTCATCTGAATTTAGATGTTATTTACTGAGCATAAAATAGCCAAATTATGCCATGGCAGAGGAACAGGAAAGATATCTGCTTAATTTTAGTGATAGGTTTTCTGAAGCTAATTTTATTCAAATAAGTGCTGTGTTGTGGGCGCATGACCACATGTTATATACAACAGCAGTGCCAGGATCTAAGTGGAAGTTACTGTGTTCCAAGTGAAAAACCATCATCATCCACTCAAAAATGTGATCAGATAATGAGCGGCTCTGAAGTGGATAATTTGACTTTATTCATAGATGGCTCAGCACCAGATAATACCTGACCCAGATTTCTTTCTAATTCATCTAAAACCTACTATTGGCCTGGTTTCACGCACTGTTTCTTGAGGTGACCTCTGATGGGCCAGGGGCAGAAGAAATGAAATGAAACGCAATGCTGACACTCATTAATTTCAAAGTCCTGACATAAACCTTCATTTTTCTCTCCATGAGGCTTACGTGAGCATTTTTCATAAGGAGAGGCTGATTTAAAAAAAAAAAAAAAATTCATGCGTATGTAAGTGAAAAATAAAGGTTTTAACAAAACTTCAGTATAGGGCGTATCTTAAACAGGAAGAAAAGGGAACTGTGGTGCCCATTGTACGCAGATGAAATTTATAAACCAATAAAACTAATTTAATCCAAAAAATCAATGCTGGGAAATGTTACCAAAGAACCACTCGTTGGCTTTCCATTTGCTTGTAGTCACGTTTCTGGAATAATAATGGCAAGTCATTACTCAGACACTGGTCGGTGGCTACAGAAGCATTGAAAGCCATGGCTGAATTTGTTGGTCTGCTTTCCTTTGTCAGTAAAAAGAATGTTTCTCGCTCAGGAATTGCCATCAGGGAAAGATCCTCTTAATAACTGAAAACTGTAGGCTTTCTGGGTGGCATCTACAAAAATATTTGTCATGGATGTAACTCAGTCACCAGTAAAATCAGTAGGAGATTCACCAAATACATGAATGCAGCACAGCTATGTCAACCCTGAGGGCTAAGCAGAAACCCTGATTTATTTGTAACTTGAATGAAACTTTAGCAACATAGAAAAGAAATAGGATCCTTCCAGCATCTCTGACTGTATTGATCTTTCAGTGAGGCAGAAAGACTCTGCTCCCCGTTTCACAACTGATTTAGTCTAGACATTCAAAACAATCCATGCCTTACTGATGGGATCAACGGGCTGTTACTCTGCATAGCTGCTCGGGGAAGGTGGATACTGCTGCTTCATCTTGCTCAGCATGTAGCTCCAGTACTCACCACCGGAAATATCCCTCAAGCTTCACAACAACAGGAAGACAGTGATGGATCCATGGCTCAGCTTTGGAAGTTCTGCGTAGCTTGGAAACTCAGTCCGAGACTTACAAAAAAATCCTTTCCCTTTGTGCTCAAGACCCATCCAAATGGGTTTGGTTGGTTGGTTGGTTTTAGGGTGGTTTTAGTTTAATAGCATCCTAGCCCTGGATTAGAGAAAGTTTATAAACTCAAACTCAGGTTGTGTTTAGTATAATTTTCTCCTTTATATTTTTGCTCTTTCCAGTGCCCTCTCCCAGTACTATTGTCCTGATTTCTGCATTTTCCCAGACATTAAAAGTCCTCAGCTTATCATATTAGCAGTTCTGGATAGCTGTCTTTGTACCTAGTTAAAAATTGAACTAGGTAAACTCTTAGTTACGCGGAACAGCATATACTTATGACTAGAACATTATTATATATCGAAAACCTGCTCAGGCTTTGTATATACCTTATTCATCCAAAAAATAATGTGAGGAAACAAAAAAGGATTTGAAGTGTTACTCAGGAGTAAATGTATGTTCCTCCTGTTACTCTTTCTTCCACCAAAATTAAAGTTTGAAATGGTGTACAAGAATCTAAATAAATTCAGAGGAGCATTTAAGCACCTGCTTATCTTTAAGCTACCAAGTTATTAACCAGCTTCAGCTGTTATTCACTGGCTTCAGTAAGACCGGTCATGCGATCTTCCCTCTGCCTAGTAGCTTGCTGCCGTGAACCCCAGCGATGAGAGCACAAATAATCTCGACCAGAGAAAGCACCTTGCATCCATTTTAAAGGAAGATTGCAATCATATCTGCCACCGGGTTGAGAGGGCTCTGTGATGGGCAATTGCTTCTCTCTAATGTATGTTTGTCATCTGATGACTCAGTCGTGAAGCTGGGCATTGGGAGCTCTCTGCTTCCTGATGCAAGAGTGGATCATTTCTCATGAAACCCACACATCACCACATGTGTCTATAGACCAGAGGGCAAAAGGGGAGAGTTGTATTGCTGACAAATAATTGCGATGTCTCTGCTTAACATTTGCAACAAATCAGCAGCAGCGTTTAGAAGGGCTGCCTGGAGGCCTGAAGCTGTCAATCCAGATAATGGCCTGAAACACTGCTGGCTAATAATAACACTGGGCTTCACTGCACCGTATTTAAGTGTAAACTCGAGAGGGCCTTTTTATCCTGTTTTTTCCTCTCTCTGCAGCTGTTGACATTACATTTTGCAAGGGGCATCTTGAGCAGATCCTATCTGTGATCTTCAGAAGATACCACCCAACACGTCCAGCAGCCACACTTTGTAGCTCCACATTGCAGCTCCACCAGAGTGAGGCACAGCAGTTGCGAGGGCACCCAAAGCTGCCCTGGCCACCTTGGCAAATGCCTGCCCACCCCATGGATGACTGTCACACTGCGAACAAGGCGGGGCTCTTGGGCACCATGAGGATGGGGTAGCGTTTCCTCTGCGCATGCCTATGTGCCCTGCATGGTAGTAAGCAAGGAGATGGTGGAGAACACACTGGGTGGGGGTACCCAATTTTAACCTTACTTACAGGTTTGTTTCTCCAGCCAAGTGCAAAAATGGCCTGAGGGTCCTAAAGACCTGAACGAGTGCTCAGACTTCTGAGAAGAGACGGTTTGGATATTTGCTCTTGGTGTTACCCTACTGTGACATGGTTGTGTTATCAGATGGAACTTTTCACTCTGAAAATCAGGGAGGGAAAGGCGTAAGGTTCAACATTTCAAAGCAAACAGCCCAACCTCCATTGAACACAGTGAGGAAACAATCTTACACTGCTGTGAACAGCATTAACCACGATGCAGCTTACTTCAGGGGTGAATCCGGCCTCGATATTTGTATTTGGAAACAGTGGTAGAGAAGAAAGAGTGTAGAAGCCGTGAAGCACTGTGCCCAATTAAAACTACTTTCAAAACCTCAGCAAAATATAAACATGTTCAGCACTGCAAATTGAAAGAAAATAATGCTTATTTTTAGAAACTGCTATATTTAGCTCCACTCACCTTGATCCAAACACAGTCAGTGAGCATGAGGATTTCATTGTACCTTAACCATGTCTGAAAGCATGGAAAATTACAATTCAGACACTAGTCACATCCCATAGTTTAAAAATCAGGGAGATGTCAGTGAAGTAGTGGAGAAAACCCAACTGCACGGGGGTAAAGGAGATAAATCAACTCAAGGACCTGTGTTCAAACTGCTGTGAAGTATAATGGGTTTCATCTCTATCTGAATGCTCAGGCTATAAAGGTACGACGAGGAGGTAATAGCAGCACCGAGTGTAAAACATCACATTACCTGTAACTGCAGGATGGCAGCATTGTGGGAGACAACTGGCTTGGGGGAACTAAAAGTAAGCAACGTGCCTCATCATTCATCTGGTAAAGTGCCTGGATTTATGCCAGTGCACTGTAGATCCAATTTATTGAAAATTAGGACATTTCTTGTTGTCTACTAGATTCAAATGTTGTTTCATTTGAGAACTGGAGGATTCAATGGAAATATAGCATGGTTTTCCCTCTGGCCAGAATGTGGAGGGAAGGAGGCATGAATGACTGATGTCCCCATACAGCAGAAGTGCCGTAGGGACAATTGGAGTGTCATGGGTCAGTTTTCTTCTCCATCTCTTTTCTCCTAAATACTGGTGCCAAGGAATGACATGGCTGAGGTCTTCTACTGGCTTCAGGCTCAGTTGATGGCCACTGGGGACTGAGTAGAACTTCACTTGTTTCTGAAGAGCCCCCAAAACTTGGGGATACGCTACCAAAAATAACTGGTGTCTTTTCTATCCATTTCCTAGAAGGCTAAAGTAGAAGGTTATGGTGGTAGCTGTTTTCTCGTTTACACTAAGGCTGTCCAGCAGCATGTAATTGAAGGAAACAACAGTGGCAGATAAGCTAAGAGTTAATGGACAGTTAATTCTGTCTCACGATATCTACGTTCTTGCACTGTAAACGCTTTGCCATTTTAACTGGGAAATCTACAGTACTGGTACCACATGTCTTGCAAAGCATACTCTTCCCCTCAGTTTTCTATTTCCATGTGTTTATTTCTGATAAAATTACTCTTCCAATGGAAAAAAACCACCACAAACCAACACCCTCCACCTAAATCTCCAAATACTGTCCATCAATTTCGGTCTTATTCCTGTATTTTCCCAAGCACAGGACGTAATTTATGAAAGACTTCATGTTTGATTTTGGTCAAGTCACTTAACTTCTCAGGAGGGAAACTCATCTGACCTAACTTCAGCTATCTAAAAGCAGGTGTCTAGCCTGAGCTTTCCGCATAGGCTCCTGTTGTTGTCAGAGAGAGACACAGAGTCCCCCAGAGGGTGCTTCATCTTCTCCTGGCAGAGGAGCCCAGGTCTCTGCTTCGGTGATCATTAATCTTCGATCTGTGCTCTGCTGCTTGCCCAGCAGGACACATCTGATCCAGATCAGGAGTGATTTATGCTGGCTTTCTGCACAGATAAACTCAGAGCCAGCAGATGAGGGCAGCTGTGAAATGAGGATAATTCTTCCCCTCTCTCATTCTTTTGCCTGATCTGTCCATTTGGATTTCAATCCAGCAAATATTTATCCATGTATAATTTTAGGCAGATTTGTAAAAACAAGCAAGGCGTAGATTTTCTGCAGGACTGAGGCCCAGGACTGCAAATCTTCAGATGAGGGTCTGTTTCTCAGCGTGTTTTTGTGCAGCAAGCACCATGCAATTCCAGCTGAGACTTCGAGGTCCTGAAGTGTTGAATCGTTGTCATCAACATCAGCACCAGCTGACAATCAAACATCTTCCTGCTGCAGATACAAAGGAATGGATGGTGTTTATAAAGGTCCCCTCAGTGTCTCAGCCATTTGCCTCCACAGAGTAAAATGAATTCAGCACAGTCTTCCCTCAATGATCCAAAACTGAAATAAAATCATGGATTTTATCAGGATAATGCTTGCCAAAGCACACACCAGCATGCCTCTCTGATCTGTCCACAAGGAGCAGCCAGATAAAGGGCGTGTGACAAGTAGGAACTTTTCAGAAGCATTTGGACTTGGCAAAGCATTAACTGCCAATTAAAACCTTGCGTGAACCCATTTTGCCTCTGCTTGTTTGCAGAGTTAAAACATCTCCTTAAAAAGAAAACAAAACCAAATAGGCCTCAGCAGCTTAATGAGAATTTTATTACCCTACCTCTTATTTACCGGTGTGGAAATGTTCAGATCGTTCTGGGTAAATAGCATCCTGTTTCTTCTTCCCTTTTCTTAAGTTTTTAAATAATCAGGTTGAAAATGCATTTGCCATTAATCTGATAACCACCATTTCCTTTAGCAATGATCAAACCCCAGCATTCAGGTTAACTTTATTTGAAGATAAGATTTGATTCATTTATTGTATCTTTTTAATTACGAAATGAATTTAGGTATAATTAACCCATTTACTGAGCTTAAGATGAGGTCACTATTCATCCAGGCCAACACTCAGGCCAGTTCTCCTCACTGAACTCTTTCTAGTTGAGATGATAAAGTGACCGTATTGCTTTGGATTTTCATTTTGATGTTTCTTTTTCGGAAGCCCCTGGAGCCTTAAACATTATAATCACCGTGTATGTACATAGATGTGCTCACAGCAGATAGATGCCAACCATAGGGACTCTGTGTGTGAGTCTTCTCACCTCTGAGCAGATGTCCATTTCTGTGCTACCTATTCAAGATCCCATCCTCCAGAGGCGAAGAAAAAAGTGCTGGCAGATTGAGACTGTGATTTATCTTTTTTCAACCACTGCCATAGGATGAGACAGGCAGTGCCCTGGGTGGTCTAGCTCTTTCTGCACTCCGTAAAAGGAGTCTTGACAAAGGGTTTGCATGCAGGTTCCTATTACAAACCTCCACAAGAGAATGGACACATCCCATTCTGTTTGTCAAGGCAGAAAATGGCTCAAAATACCCAGGTTTTCAAGCAGAAGGCATTATAAATAATGCAGTATTATGACTCCTGCTGTACCTTTGGCCCTGCCACTGTGCAACCACAATGACCACATACACAGGGCTATAAGAACCACTGGAAGACAGTGGTACATGCACGTATAGTGAACGCTATATAGAGGAGAATCAGAAGGCATTTTGTTGGCAAAACATTTAGAAGTATCTGCCTGTAATCCCTAAGCATGGCATTATCCAACAGTACCGATAATTCTCATGAAGATGTTTAGGTGCTTGTGTTGGATTTGTAAACTGAAGTGGAGCTGTAACTGTCCTGCTAGTAGGATGCAGTGCTGGGCTCTGCTTTAATATCACTGCTTTCAGCAGCTGCCTGCTCTCGGAGTACAGCAGGTTTCTGGCTCAGTGCAGTGGGAGTTCTGGTTTGATCTCCAAATCCAGGCAGATGCTTTTAGGGTAAACAGGAGCTGGAAGCATGGACGCATTTCCCAGCCAGCCTCAAAGATGGGAAGAGAAAAGCAGGTTGAGGTACACACTTTTTTATTTCATGTAATTCCTGATTAATGGTTTCCAGGGAGCATCCCCAACAAAAGAGTCTCAGATTTCTACGCTACAAGATCTGGAAAAAAGAGATTTAAGACCTTCTGGCAATTGGGTCTGTCCTCACCACAACATCATGACAGACATTGTAGATACAAGAAGTTGCCTGGAAAGGCTGCTTTTTGTTCTGATGGACTGACTCTTGATTCTCAGGCTCTGCTGGGCTCTCAAAGAGAAAAAATTCTCGAGTGCACGAAAATGAGACAGTTGAATTGGAAAGGCCAGTTGCAATGTTTATGTTCTGCAAAGCTTGTTTTGATTCTCCTCCTGGTGACAAAGGAGGAGAACAGAAAATCAATTTCCAACTCCAAAGCAACATGGGAATGACAGAAAGAGCATTAGCCTATGTAACTGTTAATGTCTCTGCTACCACAGCGGGCTGGAGAAATAGCAGTTAAATACGTATTTAAAAAATTTCAGTCTGCACGGAATCCTAGAGATTTCATGGTTTCTGCTGTGACGTCATTAGCCCACTCTTGAAAAAATAAGCATTCATCTTTAACTGCTACGACCCTGGGAAATTCATCAGCACAGCCGGATTCTGAGAAGGCATCAAATCACATAATACATGGGGATAGTCAGCTTATTCTTACCTGCATTTAGAGGCAATTTTCTTCATCTTAAATAATCTACACATGTTAATTAGAAGCTAGTAAAGTAGCTTAAATGGTGTGAAATTAGAATGAATTATTCATGTCATTCTTTGGCTGTAGCAGTTACAGATAGTTTTTTTGTTTGGGGGAAGAAAGACTTAAATAATGAGAAGATGGAAATTCTTCTTAATTTGTTTTCCTAGGAATAGAAGCCTTTTGTATTGAACAGGGCTTCAGTTTAGAAAACAAGAAAAAAAGAGCAACTCATTTAGCCAGTACATGTTGACTGATCTTTAATCACTAACTAGACTCAAACTGCTTTCAGAGATATCAGTGATGCAAAAATAGCCTTCTGCAGGCTACATAGCTCCTGTTCTCTGCCCATTCAGAAATGTTTCCTACAGCAGAAAAAATAATTTAAAGGTTGCTGATTCGGGGTGGAATAGTATGTGTTTACCATTTTCTAAGAGACCTTTTTGCAAAAAGTGGAACAGATGGGCCCATTTCTCCTTGGGAGCAGAGACCGGCTTTGGTGGTATTCTTTGAACACAAACCAGTATGAGCTGCCCATGATACACTGAATGTTTCTGAGAAGAGCTACAGACTTAGATCTTTCTATCTCTTCCAACCTGGGGCTGAAAAAAGTGGTAGAGACAGAGATGAAAGGCAGAATTTAGAAATACTAATTTAGCAGGTTTTGGCTTAGAGCAACTTTGTTAAAGCAAAATTAATAAGACTCAGATAGAAAGATAATTAGCAGAAACACAACTAAGCTATCCCAACAGGAACCGTCTTCAGCGTCTCACTGGAACATGCTGTTCGATCTCACCAGGTAGAGCAGTTCCAGTGTCATCCAAAGCATTCAGCTAAAGAAAGTACGTCATTTATCTGTTTGAAAACAAACTTAAAATCCAACAGGGAAAATATCACAAGAAAGTGACCGAGGAGGAGTAGAAATTCAGGAATAAGAGCTGAGGAAAAGAAATAAAGAAGCTGCATCTGCATTTGTCTATATGGGTCCAGTAGTAGCACTTTATGGTACCTGAAGATGCTATAAGTTTCTTTACTCCATTACAAGGAAATACCCTTCTTCTAAATATCAGAGAGTGCATCCACTCTTTTTGTGATTTACATATGGCTGCACTCAGGATCCCTGGAAGAGCCTGCATCCTCCCTAACATACTTTCCTTTCCCTCAGCCCTAAGTTTATGTGCAGTAAGAGATTTCAGCCTGCCAAAAGGGTTAGCAGTACAAATAGAAGCCACAGAAGGATAAGGGATGCAAAGGTCCAACACATCTTTTCTAAAAAAGCAGAGAACTGCAGCCTCATAAAAAACTCCACCTGGGGACGTGAAACTCTGGTGCAAAAACCAGCCTCGGGCTGTAACTCAGCCGATGGTCAGCTGTGGTACCTCTCAGTGAACACAGAGAAGCAGCCCCTACGTTTCATTAAAGGGTTGAATTACTTCGCTTTTCTGTAGGATAGATGTTTATTTTGGGGCCCATTACTCAAGAATAGATGGCATAAGGGAAGTTCACAGCTAGGTGTACCCCATAATAACGCGTTCATGTTCCTATTCCCAAAGTCAATGGCAGATACAGGAACAGACCCAGTTTCAATTCCCAGTTCAATGCCCTACTCACTAGACCACAAAATTGTTTTTTATATAGACAGACATATAAAGATATGGATGGATGGCTCAAAGCCTGATTTTATTGCCATATGGACACCTAAAAATTAGCATTTTAAAATGCAAAGGATTTTAGCTGCTGCATATTAATGAGTCCAATCTTCTCCAATCTTCTACAATAAGGCAATGATGAAATGACCTATAAAAGCAGTTAATATCAGTAGAAGTGAGATCAAACATAGCTTCAGTGCTAAAAACTCTCCTATGACTACAGAGGCAAGCACACTTTCTCATCATAATTTGCCCTCCCTATACAGCGCAGCCATCTCAAATACTACGGAACTCTTTCTGGGTCAAATATCTAACACAGTGCTGTCCATTCACCTAAAATCCTGAACTGCTTTATATCATTGCAGCTTGCAAAACTCCTGCGCCTTAAGGGCAAACCTCACAGCACTGTCAGACAGTTTCAGTCCCGGCACCGCTGTGTGTGGGTTGACATCCTCAATGAATGCATTTAAAACATCTGTAGAGGACCTTCTTTTCCCCCACCCTGCTAAGCTTTGTGATTTCCCATTGGGGTTGGATGTTCTCACACACACACCTACAGTGTAACACGGTACGTTGTCTAAGCTATTGTAGATATTCCTTGTGACAGCAAGCGAAAGAGAGAAAAGATACAAAGCCGCACCATGCCATCAAGCTCACAGCTGGAGAAATGAAACATTTGTCTCCAACAACATAAAATGCATTGGGTCAAGTTCTCGGCAGTGGGACTCCTACAGATTTCCAGGAACCACAAACATGATCTTTGTGCCTTGCCAAGCACCCCAGATACAAGACCGTTTTGGGGGAACCTAACTTTAGATTTGCCTTATTTCTGTCTTCTCTCCATTTATTTTAACCGATGCAATGAGATGTAACATGGCAGAGAATGTCTCTGACGCGATCAAGTTTTAAGTCTTTATGCAATGACATGAAGATCGTTCAATAAACTTTTTGGGTACTCGGCAGAAATGACAGTGCAAGAAACGCGGTTGTCACTTGCATTCGCAAATGAAGTCCTTTGATGTCTGGAACCAATAAGGATGGAGCAATCACAAGTGGAGTAAGTTACAATAAGTTATGAGAGTAACTTGAAACTTTGAAATCTCTTTCCCTGGAAATTTGCATATGTCAGCATTTCCAGTGAAATTAGAAGTCCGTAAAAAATTGTACTAAAAGAAAAGATCTCAGGCTAATCCACAGACACTGGCAACTTTTTTTTTTTCTCTAATTAATATACTGCTTTTCTTCTTCAAAGTGTTAGGCTATTTCATTACAAACTTAAATAGGGGACACTTTGATCTGAAAAATAAGGTGCTTTAGATCGCTGCTAATTAGAAGCTGTCCTTAAAGATTTTTACAATATATTTGATGAAAAATTATATTATAATCGGTCATGCCTACTATGGGCTTAGTATGAGAAGATCATAGAACATTTGACATGCTATGACATAACATCTAGACATCAGGGTGTTGTACATTTTGAAACAAAAAATATAGATATGAAAGTGAAAATAACCCTCCCCCTCACAATCCATAACAATTGGTTAAGTCATCCAGATATAAGATCTTGGTATGACCAAGAATGATATTTTTAAAACACAACCCCACTCCATTTAAAAAAAATATGAAGGCAAAATGCAATCAATTTCCATATAGTTTTCTTAAAATACTTTTTTAGATAACCAAGCAATTTTTTTCTGCCAGTAGCAAAATGTTTTGGGGAGGGTCTGATTGCAAGGGCCTATAACCCAGCCGACACAAGAAATGTCTTCTGCTGTGCAGCAGGCCCTTTAAGGGAACTACTTGCCCTTCAGCTCCACCCTATAGCCAGTATATAAATCAGCAAGGTGGCCCAGGGCAGCTGATGAAGGTCTGAGCTACTGTGGGATGATGAGTTACTGCACTACAAAGGCTGCTTAGCTGCATGGAGGCAACTGTCAAGAAAAAGGTACTGCTGGGGCTATGTGGGTGAGGAGATTGTGGGTGGTTGAAATCTTTGGGTTTTGGAGAGTCTGAAATGCAGTGTACATCTATGGATGGAGCTGGTGACTCACTGGTCTCTTGGTGGAGGAGATTGTGAAGTGGGTGGCTGCAGTGGTTGTAACCTGTTTGCTCTAAAGCTGAGGCTATGTCTAGTGAAGTAGCCATGCCTTGTGGTTCTGTAGTGTTTGATCTTCAAATGCTGTTGGGCAATTTCTGTCTTTGGGGTGTTAGAAGGTAGAGTGTGACTGGCTTCCCTCTGGGAGAGAGGCTGAGGTCTGTCATCCATCAGAAAACAGATCTGAAATGCAGGATCCTGGTTTTCCTGGCCTGTAGCTCTGACTAGAGTTGTGGTCCTCTCCTTTCATTTCAGTCTTGATGAGACATCCATCACAGCATGCTACTTTGCATATTAAAAATGTGCTTTAAATGCCTTGCACTAATTCTAGCAGTTGTCTGAAGTACTTTTTGGTTTAAGATGCTTAAAGTATGAATAATGAGGACAGAAGGAGTAGGTTAAGAGATGGGGCATTTTACATATCCAGAAGAAACAGGAAGGAATAGCATTTGGAACACAAAATTGTTTCCTTGGATGAGCTCTTGATGTGGATGAGAACTAACTTTGCCAAACCCAGATGGTGTTGCAAGGAAGAGTGAAGTTAATTCTTCCTGTTGCTGAAGTGCAGTGTAACCTATTTGTCCTTTATCTGTCCTTGTTATGTGGTGATGAGATCAAAGCTGACATCTGGCTGCAGTTTTGCTGAAACTGGGCAAGTGATACACTCTGCTGAATTCATAAAGAGAAAATACATTTGGAAAGCAAAAGCTACTGGGGCTGCCTCCCAAAAGTTTTAGTGTTCATAAGTATCTTATGTACTGTAATAACTGCTGCTTCTTGTGATGCTGCATTATCCTAAAAGGTAATTGACTAATGTTATAAAACATATTCATCATCTCAACCTTGTTGGTGTATTAAATTACTGGCCAATTTTCATACCAGTCTGGTATTTACATCTGTGAAAAGAGATTATAAAATGCAATTGTACTTTAGTGTTACACAGTCCCTGTTATGCTCCAGTTGCAGAGGATAGAGGCTCCTCTAATTCCAGCTCATTCTCATTCTCCAGTGCAAGCTGTCATGATGCACACATTTAATTCTTGAGGACTGCAGTTCAATGTCAGTATGTTGCTCCTGATAGATGGCTTGTGCCCAGTCTAGCATAGCTGTGTTAAACACCACTTAGAGATATGTACAAGAAAAGGAAGACAATTGAGTCCATGGTATACCAGAACAACTTTTAAAATGTGCTTTGCTTGTTAAAAATGATTTTTTTGTGCATCCTCCAGGTAAAGTTAAAGGGTTTTGCTTTGGTGCAGAGCCAAGTGCTGTAAGAGCTGAGAGTGCTGGTGGAGCCCGGCTTCTCAGTGTGCTGTTGTATGGAGTGAAGCCCTCATTTGGCCTTTAAGTTGCATTTAATCTTCACAGCTGTATTGCTTAATTCTGTCTAAATACAAGGTGACAGTGCCTCCTAGAAACTAGTAAACAGCATATTTCTGAATGTTAACTACCATAGTGTTCAATACCTCTTTCAGGATGTGGCATGTCCTTAGTAAGGAGAGGTTTATAGATGTGAAATTCATGGTTTTCAGCTTTTGAACAGCACCTTTATTCTTGTGACTGTAATGGCTGTGATTACTTGAAACAAGGGTCTTGGCATCTACAAGTGCCAGTCTGTCTCTAGCTAATAAGTAAGGATCTGGACCTTCATGGGTACTTGAGTACTTGGCCATGGATTTGTGCAGGACTGAGTGTGGGCACATCCATCAAGCTGGTGAGCTCTGTGCATTGCAAGGCAACCTCCTTTAATGGTACCTGGAGCTATAGCTCGGAAAGGGTGGTCTTTTGGCCCTTCCATCTCACTTACGATGACTGAGAAATGCTGTATAGCTGCAATGACAAATTTAATGTTCTCACAACTTCTACATAAATTTCATTTATGTTAGAAAAATTGGCACTGCATAGCAAGCTTCGGATGTGCTGATATTATCTATTCTGACTATGCAAATACAGTCTTAAAAGATCATTTAAGAACTGCCTAAATTCTGAGTATGCAAATGGGCTATTCCCCATCATACTGAAGTGGTGCATAGGTCTGAAGTTGGTACTGAGCAGTTAAAGTCCTTATACAAGAGTAGGTTTCTTGACCTCATGGAAGGCAGACTGGGCTGTTAAAAATGATGTGCACTGCTCTTCTACTTTGTCAAAGGAGACCACAATGATGGTGACTATACCATGTGAACCTGGTGACTGCCCTTCATCTTTATGAACAAATTCAGTTAGTGAGATTTGAGGATGGCATATGCTTAGTGGGCCAAATTCCTTCTTGATATCTCCTACTGAAGCACATTCTTTTCTGGTAACAGTAAACAGTGGTAGGAGAAGCAATAGTGGTTTATCTACCCCAGGCACTATTCATAGGGAGATTTAATATACCTTATTAGATCAACACAATAATGCCTATAATATTCTTTACAAGATGTGTTCATTTGGAATTTATACCACTTCCCAGGACAGAATATCCCAGGTTTGGGAAATTGGTTACCACAAGGTCATTTTCCTGTTGCTTCTCCTTCCTTTTGAGACCTGAATTCAGCACTTTATTCTCTACACAAATGATTGCGCTTGTCTTGAAGGATTTCAAATAACCTGTGAAATAAGTTAAGTCTTAGAATAGCTGACTGAAGCTTGTCAGGTTCGTCAGAATATCTGCAGATGATACCAGACAAGTCTCTATTGCTAGACAGCCTCAAGCTGAATTTAACACTTAATCTAGGTCTGTAATTGGTGAAATATCCATCTTCCAAGTGAGACTGGGTCCCAAAGCCAGGCTCTATGTATCTCTGAGATTTGGATGAATTTGAAGCTGGAGCTGTGCTTTGGCTTAAAGCTGCTCTCATACTGATGTGAAATTATCTGGGGAGGAACATAGAATTGTCTAAGGAATTGAGAGATCTTTGTTTCTCAGCACTTAAACACATTGAAAGCATTTTTGGCTCTCTTCCTTTTTCTTTGCTTGGCTTTCCTAAGTTCTTATGATCCATTGCAAAGAGAAATGCTCCTTCAGTCCTTTAAAAAAAGCTATTTGAAGAAATAAAAGCAAACATCTTAGTTTTCTTCGCTCAGTTTTCCACATCAAAAAAACCCCATCATGTTTGGCTCAGTTGTGGTCAATTAGATGATGTTGGGAATTTGCCTCGTGCGTGGGGAGACCTTTGCAGTGGAGGACTGAGATCTGCTGTGGATCGGAGGCTGGTGGCAGGGTAAAGCTGACAGTTCCCACATTGGATGCCTTACGTGGGGAGGACTCTATTTGGGTATTAGTAGGCTTCTGGTGGCAGCATAAGAGGGGTATTCAGGGCTGTTGCTTCGTCAGACAAAAGTAACTAAAATATGAAATATTTATCTGTGTAAAACTGCTTTGTGGGGAAAATCATGAAGGTCGTATCTATTCTGCTGAGCTTAGGTTGGTGTGTCCTAAGCTCGCTCTCTGCAAGTATTTTGTGTACTGCCTATTTATCATCCATTAACTTGGAACCACAATGCTGCCTTATTAATTATGAACAGGCGTCCTGCCTCTTAAAACTGTGTCTGGAGCTGGTTCAAGTCTTGCTTTTCCTTTCTGCATCGAGGTAACTCCATCATTGACTCAGGTGTTTCTCTTGTCTGTTGCTTGTTCAAGTGAGATCAGAAACAAGCCCTCAAAACCCAGTATCTGAGTATCACTTGATAAAACAGTTTGCTGCTATTTACTTCAGGTTCAGCCAAAACAACCCAGTAGCTTTCTGAGGCTTTAGGATGTGCCTTGGGATCAAGATTTAAATTACACAGCTATTTCAAATGGCTGCTTTGCATTGTTCAGTAGTAAGGAAATATTGCAGAAGAATCTCTCACTGTTTCTTACAGTTGATTTACTGCATAGAGCAAAATTTTCCATCAGGCACGTAGGATACATGTGATCATTTAAGAACAAAGGGTAAATAAAAATAATAACCAAAAATAAACTGAGAACAAGCCACCTTGTTATTTGTCCTTTAATGTTTTCAAAGCATTTGCATTTCAAAACACACTAATCTGTCCACTTTGATTTATTTTTATTGAAATACAAATCAAACTTAAAGCCCAAGGGAAGGTGGATTTTTTTAGCCTGTGGCTGAGAAACAATTTTAATTTCTTTTAAATATATTCTGTAGCGCTTTGTTCTTACTCAGTCAAAACATATATGGATTTCAATGAGTTTTGTTCAACCAAGGAGTAACTGAGGACTGCAAAAGAAGCTTTCTGACTGTGTTTGTAGCTCCATAAATCACCTCAAGTGTTGAAGCAAGGTCAAAAAACTGCCCTGTTTCCATGGAAAACTAAATGTTTGTGGAAAATGAGGAAGCCTAAGGGGAGAAGTTCTTTGATAACTACATGACAAGCAGAGGATGCTGGTGACTGAGTGGGCCCTTTGCTCCAGGGAAAAACTGAAGGACTTCAAGCAGTTGACTGCAGGCTATTTTTGGCATCTGCATTGGGTACAAAAGCAGCCAGTGTCAAGTGCCCAAGATCCTTATAGGTGAAGTGACTATATTTAGGTACTTAACAACAAACCACAAACTTCTCTACAATCCCAGTGAAAGGAAATGTCAGAAATAGGTGCAATTTGGACATCTGTTTTTGCTTTAACAAACTCACTTTCCAAGGGGGGAATAAGCACTTTAAGAATTCCCAATCAGCTCAGTTGACCCTGCTGGATTTCAGACAAGACTCTATAAGCCCAAGAGCTGATCACCCCATTGGAAACCTGCCTCCCCCAGTGAAAAGAAGGCACTGGAAGGCTGCTGTAGTTGGGAAGATCAGAGTATACACTTTACCTGCTGTGATTTAGGGGTGCAAGAGGAAACTTTCCCTTGTACTACATCTCCCAGGGATTTGCTTATGTTCAATGCTTTCCAAGAGACTGTTTTTCTAGTAAAAAAAAATGAGTTTTGCAGAGAAATGCTCCTGAGCTGCTTCAAGTGACTATTGTTTGAGTGTCACCAGTTCTTAGCTCTGGGCAGGTTTGCACTGTGATGCAGTGGATGAAATGGAAATTGGCAGAAGATTCCCATGTATTTGAGGCAAAAAAAACCCTACACACCTTTTAAATACCCTTGTCCCCTCAGTGCTTCTTTTGTGAGTCAAGCTTACCTTAAATCCCATTTGACTTAATAGGCAGATAGCAAAACAGTGCTCATAGCCACTACCTGTATTTTCTATTCCTGTGGATTTCTTCCATCAACAGAAGGTTCGAACCAGAAAACTGACTATATCAGTTTATTCATCTCTGCTAGGAGAGAGGTTTTCCTAAATTGCTAATCCCCTCCTTTTCTCTTACCTTTCTTCACCTGACTTGTCTGAATACATATGTGAGCTGAGAGAAAGCCTCTTCCTCACTGTCATGTTCTCTGCATGTGAAGAATATTGAACACTTTTCTGATCAATTAGCATTTTTAGCACAAAGGAGAATGATAGTTCTGTCTCTTCAGCTATGGATGGAGTGGGAATTAGGTGATTGCCTAATTAGGAGTTAAGGGATGGGAATTTAGGGAATTAGCCTAAAGACTTTAATTTTGTGTGCTGAAGTTTGGTGTTTCTTGTTACCATCCTTAATTCTTTCCTAATGCCTTGTCCCATGACAAAACCCCTGTTACCTGAGAAAAGATTTCCAGAGCACTAGAGAACTGGTTTTGGTATGTCAAACATTGAGTGTAGGGATGTTGATTCCTACATGCACAAATTGGTGTTTATTGTGTCTCCCTTCAAACTGCTTCTAAAGGGAAAGTACATGACAGGCTATGGAGTGGTGTGAAAATATTTGTATTTGAGTGTGTAATAGTATGTTGCCTGTGTGGAAGGGAATGTGCCTTGGCTTATGTATGTGCCTTTGAAAGCATGTGCTATGCCTGTGCACTCAGTGGGCAGTACACAAGCAGGAATGTGCAGGGAAGATTAGCAGCCAGCACACATGATCTCTGAGGAAGAGGAATGACAAAATCTGAGTGGAAATTTACAGCTGCAGCTGGAGACACTTGAACTGTATCAGAGTAACCTCAATAACTCTGCTTTCTGGAAGATGCTGCAAAGGACTAACCCATTTATTCTTTCTAATGAATAATGGAAAAGGCACTCCAATGTTACTAATTAGGAAAGATTTTATTCTAGAAGACTTTAATAAGGAATATTAATAAGCATCAACTTGAACAACATTTTAGGAGCGTGGAGATGTGCAGAGAAGCTTAAAGTGCAGGGCTCTGGCAAAAGCTGCCAATGAAGAAGGTGGGAAAACTGTCTAAAGTAATGCATAGAAAAGAAGCTTCTCTTGCCCAATTAAGCTCCAGTGAGAGGTACTGAAATCCTTTTCACATCTAATCCAATAAAGGCAGAAGGGACTCTTGTGTCTGATTTCCCAAGGAGTGGGCATCCCAACATACTCAGTGTTTATGCAATTTTATTTGCATGCTGCCTTCCAGAACTGGAGCATGGGCCAAATATTTAGTAAGACTGTCTCAGGACACTAAAAGGGCAACAAACATTTTTTCAGACAACTAGATGTCAAAAAGCCTGTGGTAAGAAATAGGACCTGTTTAACCTGTGGACTCATACTCAGAGGTGATGTGCTACGTTGCTGCATTAGTGGCTGGCTCACTGCCACTTGCATTAAGGGCAGTGTTGGTCACTGCACATACTATTCTTTCTATGGAGACTTATTGCAAAGTAAGCATAATGTAACCCAGGTCATGTTAGGTGTTATCTTCTGGAGATAGTTGTGTTCATATCTTGCAGTTTGAGGCCCACTCCTATTAAAAAATGATGGTTGTTTGAACTAGGGATTTACGGTCTATTGAATGGTCCTGCAGGCAGCCCAGCTGTCCTAATGACTTTGTCCCCTGAGTGACTCACCTGGAAAATGTGATGAGAACAGGATTTCTTAGCTGGCTTTCAAATTCTAATTACTCTTTAATACCTTCTAGTGGGCCTGAGTCTAGCCCAGGTTTTAGCTCTAAAGATGACATTTGTGCATTTGGAAGGGCTTGCTGGTGTCATGTAACTCCAGAGATGTGAGCAGCTGGATGTGTCAAAGCATGGCAACTAGGTCACAGCACTGAAATGGATGGGCCTCTTGGCTGTTAGGTTATTAGCTTGGTTATTTAAACGGGCTTTTCTACTTTCCATGAGTCACTCTAGGATCTATTTGAAAGGACTCTGAGAACTAAACTAGGTCTGACTTGGCCCAGTTTTGGGGCTAGTCACTTTTAATTGTACCCATAATCAACAGTGGGCAGACCACTCATCTCAGTAGTCTCAAGTAAGTTAAATTGGCTGGAGGTGCTCAGTGTTATTGGTGAAGTAAGGAAGTGATACAGTATAAGTGGCAAGTGACTGCTTGCAGCTAGCTCAGTGTTGTTGGATGTAGGCTAGAATATGTTCAGAAACCAGCATGTCTTTGAAATACTCCATGTGCTGCATATTGCAAACAAGACATGTCGCAAAGCTAGAGCAAGCCAGGGATATGCCAGATTCACCACTGGCTTTGCCTTAGAAAAAGGTATGTTTTCCTAAAGAAGCACCAACAGGAGTGTACCTGCTGATGCACATCATAGATCAGACTGAAAATACTAAGCTATGTACTAGAAGATTCTTTTGGAGGGAGCTTTTAATTTGCAGAGGTGGATTCATCTGGTATGACAGCTCATTAGATCTAATATTGGGCTTCCTTATAGCTATCACTGGAGAACACTGTGGATCAGTTCAGCTTAATCAAACACAGACCTCCAAAGCTGACCAGATGTGTCTGCCTTCCCCTCCTCATCTTTTTGAAGATGTCTAAAATTAGACAAATGAGTCCTTGCACTAAGTGTATCTACGCTGCCTCATAGTTGCTTCTGTCAATAACTTGACAGCAAGGTGCCCTTGATCCTACTTATTCTGCATTTATAAATAAATATTTATAAAAAGTGACTCAGACCCATTGATTGAGGTAGTTAGAGGTTTGCATGGATTTCTTACCCCTGGCCAGTAAATGTTTTTAAGTCTTGCCAATTGTCTACTGCTTAGGAAGCTCATTAGAATGTCAGGAATCTCATCAAAATGAGTCCTGGCCAGACTGAAAGCAGTTGCATCCAGTCCCACATTCGGCATAAGATCTGGGGAGATGCAGTCATGAAAATCTCTAGAAACTCAATTAACTTTAAAAGTTATCCCACCTGATAAAATATTGTGAATTACTGAGTTTTGTTCCCAGGTCCTCCTGGCAAGAATCTTTCCTGAGCCTGAACAACTTGAGAGAAGTTGTAAATGGGCTAGAGATTTTTCTGTGTTGGAGATCATGCTTCTGTGCATCACTGCTGTTCACTTACTGTAAACTGAACCAAAAAAATGTATATATAAGCTTGTGGTCATTGAGTGAGGTTTTTTTGCTGCAAGCCTTAATCTTATTCAATAGCTGCCTATCACTGAGCTATCAAGTTTAATGATGAGGAAAGGAATAGAAATGTGCTTTTGGCTGGGCTCCTTATCTAAAGGCTGTGATCTTTGTCAGGAAGATTGACAAAGCTTGTATTCATGGGATTTATTTATGCACACTTATATGTACAGTCTGGGGACAGGCTTCTTCCAATGTTACTTTCTTGGAGGCAGATGTCAGTGCTGTTCAGAAAAAGGAGGTGTTGCGGACTGCAATACTCTGACATGCCGTCCATCTTGTCATCTTGAATATTTGTCTCCTGAATTAGCTCCCTACAAGGTACAGTCAGGGAGCTATGCTATTATGTCTGTACATGGGCTGTACTGTGGTCTCATGAAGTGAAGAGGTGACCACTTCCAAGCAGAAGATGTTGTTGTAGCCACTGACCTAATGTTGTTCTTAAAACCTGGTGCCATTTCAAGTTGGATGTCACAACCCAGGGGTCAAAGGCTAGAAGGAGTTAACATCAGCCTGACACCTTGTTTCAGGATCACTGGATTTGAAAAATAACAGGGGACCAGGGAAGTAGAGGGTGCATAAATAAACCAAACAAGGGCAAGTCAGTCACCCTGAAAGAGTCCCACTGAGCAGAAAGTAAAGTATTTGAAATGGTTAGACTTCAAACTACCTCTGGTAAGTTACTTCCCATGTTACTGTCTATAGAGGAGCATTACTGAATAACAGCATGGTCTGTCTCTAAAAATCCTTGTGAATGTCAGCTGTCCACTGGTACTTCCAAAACTGTTTAGTCCCATCCAGAACTTAGTGTGGCTGTGTAGACACAGGACCGTCTGGGGCTGGTTAGCTGCTGAAGAGATGGGCAATCTCCAGGCTATGGGGCATGAAGACCCTGATCAAAGCAATGTTCTGTGAGAAGGGGTCTTTTGGGTCTAAGGCAAAAGGGCTTTTCTGGTTAACTTAGTCAAGTGACTTCCACATTGAGTTGAACCTTTGCTCAGTGACACATAAATACCTCTATATCCACCTTAATATGCATGAATAAATGCAAGTTTTAGAAAGGCCACTCTCCAAAGCATGTCAACAGCTTAATGTTATCATTTGCTATTAGACTAAACTCCCATCTCTCCTTTGCCCTTTACCCCGAAGTTTATAAGGTATCTGCTAGCAGTAACTGTAGTTAAGCTAATGAAGCCCAGCAGCAGAGGCTCCAAACCAAATCACCAACACTAAGCTACCCTGTGATATATTTCATGGCCCTTGAATACTTCCCTGCTAAATATGTGTGGGGACTTTCACAACAGCTGCCAACAGGAGTAAGTCATTGCTAATGGAGACAGAATTCATCACTTCAAGCCCATAATGATCCAGCTACAGGCCAATGCCATGGCCGTGCACAAAATTATTTGCTTTCATCCTGGCTATTAGGAGGGACTTGGCTCCATGTTGGCAAGATACAGTGGTTTCTGGAATAGCCACCATGACATACTGCTCAAAATATAAATTCATTGACCTAAATTGGTTAGATACTGAACTGAGTAGCTTTGGAAAAGAAAGAAGACAGATAAGGGTTTTATTATGGCGCTGTAGAAGTAAATTGAATTCCATCTCAGCAGGTACCACTAGATGTAATGGTCTGGGTTGTTTTGTTTATTTTGCTGGAGGGAAGTGCTTTACCCTCACTGGTCATTAATTAGGTTTAAAGAGCCCATGTTATTAGTTACTCTGCTACACAGATTTTTCCTTCTTGTGGAGTATTTTAAATAATATGAATCAACATTCAACTTGAAAATGTTAAAACACTTGGCAGGGAAATTTCAAATAAGTGCATGAAAGGATATAAAAAGTAGGATCAATTTAACTGGAAAATGCATTACCCATGTAAGTCCTAAATAACAGCTGAGTGTGGAAAGGCTGATAAAAACAAACAAATCAATAGAATTAATTAACTGGGAGGCAGTGCGGTGTAGCAGAAAGACCACAAGGATGGGAATGAATCCCCTTGTGATTTCAGCCTGTACTCCAGGACTGAATAACCATGTATTTAGTCTTCATTTTCTTTTTAAAACTGTCTGAAGGATTTAGGGTTCACATCAATTGGACTTAGATCCTTAGATGCCTTCCCTTCGTCTGTCTGCACCACAGGTAAGAGTGTCACTTAATCATTGTGCTTCCAAAGTGTGCTCAAGGCAGGTAGTGAAGAATCAGACATCAGGGGCTGAGGATTTGAACTGTGTTCTGGTGGAGGCAATGGTAAGCCCCTACCTCCCTGTAATACAGGAGCAGGATGTAGTTCTGCAAAATTAATGATCTTAAATTACTGTTCCTTTGTTCACAATTTGCACTAAGAAATGCAGGTAGTTGCAGGGAAATATTGGTATTCTGCAGGGTTTAGTGCATGCATCACTCTGAAAGCCCTTTTTAGATGAAGCCTGCTCTGCATTTCACCTCTCTGAAGGTGGCTAGTATAAGGCTGGCAAGGCAGTACTGAATTAATCAAAGTCCTTCCCTGCCAGAGCCTGTCCAGCATCAACAGAACAACTTGTTGCATCCCATCTGTGAGACTGTGCTTTTGTAGAGTGCACAGATATCGAGGAGTAGCAGCATCATAGCTGAGCTAAAAGCTGCCAGAGACTTGCCTGTTATATTGACTTATTGCTTGGGTTTTTTGTGAGTTTGACTGAATTTTGATTTGGATTTTAAAGCCTTTGCAGCTTTAGGCATAAGCTTCCAGGGAGTGTAAAAGCATGACCTGTGCACTTGAGAACCAGACTAGTGAATGATCTCATCTACTGAGCACTGTCCTATGTATCTATCTGTCCTTCAATCCAATCTTTTAAAGCAGTCCTGTTTCCTTGCCACCAATAAAGCCATTTCCAAAGTGTTATGTTCTTCATGCTGTGTTTATTCAGCTTGGCTCAAAATGCAATTTCCCCAGAGCTGCGGTCACAGCTTAAGGTCTAACTCTGCTAGGCAAACCTACAGTGCTGTAACATCTTCTAATGCATCTCAAAGTGTATATATGAGGCCAAGGTCTAGCTGAAACTGTGACTGAGCCTCTAAAGCAGCAGACAATTTGCAAGCCTGGCAGCAGATTACTCCTACATTAATCATCCCAAGTTACCCCATCTACAGTGCAACTTCTGTATATTTGTGACAGTCCTTTGACATCCTGGATGTTTTTCACTTGTCAGCCCTTTGCACTTTGATAAAATAATCCATAATCATCCCTGAAACTCCTCTAGCTGGACCTCCAGTTAGCTGATATATTTCTGCAAAGAAGCTTCACATTTCATCTCTGCCTTGTCCTGACTTTTTGCCAGAAAATAAGCACAGACATCTTTTCCCACAAGACAGCGGGACAAGTCTAGAGCAGTCCTGGGTGGACAAGGCTCAGACCAGTGCTCTTCTGGTACTCTGCAGTCAATGGAATCACTTCTACAAAGTTTTCTTTCCTGAGCCATGCCAGATCTAAACAGGCAGCCACATGCCAGCCTGCTCACAGTGCTACCATCTTGGGTCATGCACAGTACAGCTTCTGTGGATCTACTCTGAGATCTTTCTCTCATGACTCTAGTTATGCCATGCTTCAAATGTCAGAAGATTTCAATGCCTGCTTGCAAATCCATGCTTTCACATAAATCAACACTAGAGTGCAGGGAATGTGGCTGTGAAATTAGCTGATACGTCTGTCAAGTTCCCAGGTACTGTTTGTGACCTTAAGCCCCAGCTTGACCTTGACCCAAGACCTGCAGGACTGCCCTAATCAGTTTGTAGCAGCAACATCCCTGAGTACAGCATGTGTTTTCTGCTGGAGTTTGTGCTAAACTAAAAAGTGGCTCTGCCTTATTTGGGTTCCCTGCTTTGTGTGGGAACCTCGTAAGGAGAAAAAGGTGAAGGCCAGAATGTGATGGGATAGAGTTAGGGAAAGATTAAAACAGTGATAATATCTAAATACAAAACAGTTTGGGGGGAACTAAGTACTAGTGTTCAGCACACCTAAGCAAGGTTAAATACTGCTGAGATAAGACACCTGTAATTCTGGCTAACTACATCTGACTGTTGCTTCCTTCAAAGCGGGTGATAGCTTTTAGGGGTAAAAAGTAAAGGAAAAATACTGTCCCTTCAAACTGAGCTTTATTTGGCACTGAAAGGGCTCATTTGAGTATTGAAATGAGAATTGCTGAAGGGGAGCATCTGTCGCATGAAGCAAAAAGGTTCAAGTGCATTTTCAAGTCTGAACAGCACAATGGCTCCAGAGAAATGCAGAGGATGGCTGTGCCGCCCTTTGGGGAATGCCTTGGCACTGGTCATTCAGACAGTGGTTGTCCTGGTGTCACTGCCTGCAGACACCAGCGTTCCTGAGGGAATATGGGGACACCACGTACCTGGCAGCTTCATAGTATTACTTTATCATTAAGCAGCTTGGTGGGGTGTCAGGTTAGCTGGAACATGATGTCCTCAGCCACCCTGCAAAGCACCCATCCCTGGGCAGATAGCTTA
Organism: Bucorvus abyssinicus; assembly: GCA_009769605.1. Classification (NCBI taxonomy): domain Eukaryota; kingdom Metazoa; phylum Chordata; class Aves; order Bucerotiformes; family Bucorvidae; genus Bucorvus; species Bucorvus abyssinicus. Next base: position 9,176,314 of record CM020041.1, read on the forward strand.
GAGTGCACCAAGCTCATGGCAGTTCAGACTTGCACATCTTCACTCAACGATTGCAAGGGCTGTAACACTGGTTTGGTTGTGGATAGATGCTGAGCACCATTGTAAGGAAAAGAAGCTGGGAGTTGTTAACACAGCTAGCATCTTATCAAAAGGATTTATGTTGTTTGGCAGAGAAGTTTACATAACCTAAGGAGTTTAACCTGGTTTTTATTAACATTTCTCTGAAGTGGAGTTAGAGCAGTGTTGGACACGCAAAGGTGGGAAGATGTATGTGCTCTGGTCTTTTCCTAAGTACTTGTTTATATTCCAGGCCTTACTGATAGTCACAATCTCTCCGGCCGATATCCTTGTCTGCTCCTCTGTTCCAAATAAACCTCATGCTCTCAGACCAGGCTGCCCAGTGCCAAAGCTTCTCCCTGAATGCCAGGGGAAGGTGGAACCTACCAGCTTGCAATTAAAAAGCATACTTAGACAATGAGAGGATGTCACCAGGCCAAGACTGATTTATGGATTCACAGTGTCTGTGCCCTTTAAGGGAACAGACAAGCAATGGGTGCTCAAGGTTTGGGTTGGCTGAAGGTGAAATCTTCAGAGATTCAGGTAGATACTCGGTCATTTTTTGCCAGCTGGTGGATCAAGGCCTGTTAAGTGGAAGCTTTTATATCTTGCACAAGGGGTTAATTCTGTTTTGAGGGGATGAGGGAAGAAGAACCTTTTATTCAGAGGTAGAAAAGCAGAGTGAGCATGACAATGGGAGCAGCCTGCAAAGGCTGACAAAACTGCAAAGCTCCACATTGCATGTACTACTGGACTCTCCACTTTCCTGGTCTCTATGCAGCTATTTTGAAGCAAAGCAAAAGGGTCACAGGAGCTACATTGAGCTCTGCCCTCATCGACAAACCCTCTAGTTCCCTTTTCCCTTCTGCCACGCTGACACTTGGCATGTCCACTTGCCCTGCCCCAGTCCATATATGAGCCCAAGGGCAGACAAATGCATTTGATAAACTTCAATCATCTCATCTGAGCTAAAGATCAAAGGTAAATTTGCTTGGAGCACTGAATTGTGTATCTTGAAAAAGAACTGTATTAGCATCAACAATGGGATTAATTAGCCTACTTGAAATGTTTAAAACACAAATATGCAGCCAGTTCTGGGTAATTTCAACTTTCTTTTTCCTTCCCAATGCCTTACCAGTCCTGCACCCCCTCTGAAAAAGGTATGCTATTTTCATATCAACTTGAGCTCTATTTTGAGAGAGGGGAAGGAATAGGTAAGCAGGCTGAGCAACCAGGCTGTGTAAGGCACAGATAACAGAACAAGCTTTCAACAGTCTCCTTTCAAGCTTTTGTGGAAACTGGAGATAAGAGCTGAGCAAACTCTTTGTAGGAAATTTGTAGCATGCAGGGATAGAGTGTGCTGGGTCTCGACAATGGGATGTCGGGAGAGGTGCTCCCTGGATGAATGTGCCCATAATAGACAGGGTTACCCAGTCAGCTTTACCTCTGTTTGGATTCTTTGCCCTGAGTGGTTTTCCAAATGCAATTTCGTAAAGACTTTACCTATGTGTCCTTCATCAACAGCCTATAACAGTCCTCTAGAATAGCTACTGAACAATACATAACTATTTTATAGACAAAATGTCAATTAACCTGATCATCTATGTAAAGCCACACTGTTTCCCCCCAATTTTTCTAGAGCTTGTGATGACAGCTGTCATTTATTAAAAGAACATTCACTCCTGAGTGTTCTCCAATACTGAATGCTTGCATGCATGAGGTATGAGTTTGACACCCAAGTTTTACACACTCCCACACAGATGAATGGTGCGAACTACAAAATACACACAATTGTGCATGGAATTGGCCCAGTTCTGTGAAACACAGGAGTCAGATTTGGGTCTGAATCTGCAATATGAAGTGTAGTATTTTCTGCTAGTTAACTTTATCCAGGCAATAAAGTTGAGGGACAGTGAGGCAGGGTTAGAGGCTTTTCTTGGAGGAAGGAGTGAGGAGAGGGAAGTGATATGGGAGGTGTCTGTCCTATCTCTTAAAACCTGTCAAAAAAGAAAAGTTTGTCTTCCCCCTCAGAATGCACCTTCCCATGGGACCTATGTAAGATGCAGAAGAGTAGCACAATGGATGCTCATCTCCAGAGACATCTGTTCAAATCTTAGTTTCAAATCATAATTTAAATCTTGTTCATGTTATCCTAGTACCCATGTGTGCTTCACGTAAACAGCAGATGACTTGCAGTCTGTTCAAGCAATGAGGTAGGGCAGAATTAGGGCAGGTATGATAAGGTTTGCTAGTACGCTGGCAGAGCTACTGCTATTTACTTGCTGATAGACCCTTGACATGAGTAAAGATTTTTCTATTGCTTGCTTTTGTAGGCTAATACTGCAGCTTTCCTTTAGCCATTTTTTCATGCAACCTGAAAGACCTTAATATCTTTAAGACCTCCTTTCCTCTGCTTTTGGGGACTTTATCACAGCATAGTGGCATAAGCCTTGTTTTCTAAGAAATTACTTAAGAAACAAAGGAAATAAGCTTACTAGTAAAATATAAAGTCCAAAACTTTGGAGCTTCAGAAAGATAGAAGAGGAGGAATGCATTTCTAAAGGTTATCCCAGGTGCATTCAAAGACATGCAAACCGACTACTGAATATTAATTTTCCACTTGACACCAAAATTTCTGCATCAGAACTGAGGTGACTTTAACATCAGTGCCTATATTAACCATAATTGTCATGACTAAGGATTTTACTGATTGTACTTGGAAGCTTTAGAATTTGTAAGTGGCTTTCATGTAAAATAACCATATTCATTCTCTCTCCATACTTCTATTTAACCTCCAGAACAGTCACTGACAGTAAGTGCATAGCAGAGATCAGTATGAAGTGTAGATCTACACCCCGGGCTTAAGCCAGCTTTGACCTGGAGGGAAGGTTCACCATAGTCATGAGAGAGAAGTAAATACCATGCAGTGGCAAAGCTGCCAAATGCAAACTGCCATTTTCCTTATTGTCCTACTCTGTTTGAAAGTTCCTTCTATAGCACCGACCATTGCCATGTCTGAGTGGCATCAATGCTGAACTTGGTCTTACAATCTTAAATATTAATGTTATTGACTTAAGGATGATGGTAGATATAATTCTGTGGCACTGTTCTGGCAAAGTTACTGTAAGCACAAACAAGTTTATCCCCATTAGATAAAGCACTTAAGTTCATTCTTAAGTGTTTCATTTAATGAGCCCTAATCACTTAGCAAAAGCTTCCTGTGTGTATTTGGGTGAGCCAAAAATAAATCCAGTGTGTGTGGATTCTTAACTGTGTCTCCAGCAGTTACTGCCTTTTGTTAGTTTGCTTTAAAGCTGGTGCTTTGAGAGTGCTGTATTTCTCACTGCTGACTCCCTGCTAGTTTTACAGTGTGTATGTTTAATAACTGGGCATGGAATTAGATATGTCACAGTTCTGCTCCTCATAAAACATCAGCCTCCTGTTTAAAGTATTTTATGCAGAATGATTTGTATGGAAGCAGTAATGTTGTAGCCCTGGTCATTGAAGAAAGCAAAGTAAGCAGAGAGGCAGTAAAATGAGTCTAGAACAGCTCTGCAGCCACATGGCCTTGTTGCTCAGAGGCATGTGAGTTGCTTGTGAGAATCAGGTGTCACTCAGGTCCCCAGATTTGACCTTAGTTCTGAGATCTGTCCCAGAGAGACTCCAATATGTGCAAAAATAAAGATTTTAAAGGATATGTTTATATTGCGTTTTAAATACTTAGTGTGGAAAGGTCATATATAACCATGGCAGAGAAACTTGAGAAAATTGTCTCGTACAGACCGGTTGAATGATTAACACATACTGAGCCCTGTGGAGAAGACACTGTACCCAAGTTCTGGAACTTGAGGAACATCTTGGTTCCTCTGCAAAAAGGAACAAGTCTGTTAACTTCTGCACTGAACTTGTTTGCTATCCCAGGGGAAGCCTCTTTTTATCTTGGCAGTAGCATGAAGTTACTTTATGTGAAAAGTAGATAGATCCAGGAGGAGGAGGAAGCTCATGAAGTGATATAAAGAATAAGGGTGTTACGACTCTCTTGCAGTAAGATTTGGGATGACACGAACTGGGTAGGACTGTTTGTGCTTGTATTAGTGCAATCTGTTCTTTGATCCTGACCTGGTATGATGAGAATTTCGCCTGTAAGCATGGATAAGAACGGGAGTATTTTAGATGCTGTACAGATTTAAATTAAACCTGGTGGTGAGGGTCAAGTTAGAGCCCCTCTGAAAAGGTGACTACCCTGGGATGTGATTGATGGGCCTCAGCAGGGCCTGAGGAAAGTGTGGTTTTTGCCTATCTCTGCTAAGGATGCATAGTTGACATCGGCTCCCATGTCCGCATGGCTGCTGGAAGAGCTATGCCAAGTCAAATTTCAGTGAGGAAATCTACTGACTTCAGGGCCCTCACTGGTTTTTCTGAAATCTGTTTGGAAGCTAGTTGGTGCTGTGGAAACATTTGTGCACTTGTATCTACTGCAAAGGGATGAAGGACTTTCAATTCTTCTTTCCTTATTGCAGTGCTGATTCAATCAGCAGACTGTGCTGTGAGACACTTAGTCCAGTCAATATCCTCTGAAACACAAGGTGACTGAGTGTGCTCATAGCTGGCCAAAACACACTTGGCACCTGGGCCCATGTAGACATGCCTACCCCATCTAACTTCTTTAGAAAGCAGTTGTATTTGCATATCAAAAAATAATTGTGCTTAATGGGAATGACAGATACTTATTACTTCTCATTTCAAACACAGGACTAATTGTCTCCTGTCCCTAGTAAGCAATTTAAAGAAATGCTGGTGTAGGAAGAATTAGATAATGAAGCTCTTTTCATCTGACACTTACATGTAATTTACTTTTAAATCAACTACCCTGGGAGGTGGCACAAGCTGTGACAGAGCATAGGAGATTTTAATGGCTTTGGCAAAAAGTCAAAGCAGAAAACTTCCTACATTTTAGTTCCAGGACCCCGGTGGCTAATATTTCAAAACAACAGGGGTTTGAGGGGTTGGAGGTGTTAAATGTAACATAGCAAACTAAGGTCACTGATCAAAAGGAGCTGGTGGGGACAGATTTGCACATCTTAAATACTTGCTTATGTTCTTACACTGTTATTAATAAAAAAAACTATGGAGAAGGTATAGGAACAGATGGCTATTGGATGGCTCCATCCCAGCTCTAGGAGAAAAAAATTTCTTTCAACATATCAATACATGTTATTGCTTTGCCATACTCTTATATTAACCTATGTTCTTACAGAATCCCAATATAGAAGTCAACAGTCTTTTGTGTGGCTGCTTAGCCCAAGCTGGGATTTAAGGAGAGTGTCAGTTGATATTGAACAGTACCACACAAAGGCACAGTCCCTTTATCTGTCTCTACAAGTAAATTAGATATTTTCCCATGATAAAACATTTAAGCATTTTCCAGATGAGCTGGACTAACAGTTGCTACTTCCCAAGCTGCAGTTAACAGTAATGCTTAGTAGAAGAATAACATTCCTTGTCTTCAGACCTTCAAACATGCCTGGTAGGAAGAGATGGGCCTGATCCTTAATGAAGACTTTGAAGAGAGAATGCGTTTCGTGCAAAGGCTCTTATGTTGGGTGTTTTCTGTGTCCAGAGGCATTTCATGGAGAAATGGCTGGTCAGTTCTAGCCTCTTAATGATTTCTGGTAGTAAAGTGCAAGCAATGGGAATTAATCTCTAAAGTTGTACAATGTCATCTCCCTTTGTTACAGTGCTCCACACAGGCTCTTTAAATCAGCCTAATTTCATTCAATTCTTACTCTGCAGCTGCTGTTAAATTGAGTCCCTGAAGAGAATGAGTTTGGAGGTGTAAGAGGGCAGAATGGAGAATATTTCTTTAATTGTTATTATCCACCACTCGGAGTCACTAGAGTAGAGGAGTAATTAGGGACTGTGGTATATCACAGTAAAAGCACCACTTCCCTCCCTTCCCTCTCCTTTTTTTGCAGAAAACATATTGCAGAATTTGTCATGTTTATAAGTCCTAGCAAGAATCACATATGCAATAATCCCAACTTAATCATATCTTAACTAAGCCCTTTCTGCTGAGATTTACAGTGACTGAAAGAAGGCAGTAGTAAATAACCATAATAGCAGGCACATTGAGCCATCACATCTGTACTTCGTGACTTTTATAGCTAGCACCCCTTTTACAGCTGGCCTGGGAGTAATTGGTTCTTTCTTTGCTGCTACCCAGGAGGTGATGTTCCCAGTGCACTGCAGTAAACAGAATTGCTTTGGGATCCCAAAAACGTGCTGTTTTTTACCACTGTAGGGAAGAACGCCAGCATCACCCTGAAAACAGACCATACAAGCAGGCTGAAGGGTACAGCTTAACTGGCTGTTCCCCACAGGCAGAAACTGCACAGGGAACTGGGAGTATGATTCAGGCAGCCTGGTAAACAGAGTACAATCATTTGGGCTCAAAGCATGGAGCTGATATAAGCGCTCTTTGAAGTGTGTGGAGTAGGAGGAAAACGCCTCCATAAGTCTCTACTTTCCAGCCTGTTTGACTTGATTGATCAGGTGAAAAATGTATCCTGCATTGACCTCAGAACAAACTATTTTAATTTGGCTGTCACAGCTTTGGACCACCATTCTTTGTCCAATAATGTTTCTTTGAAGTGCAAGCTGCAGGATACCACTAGAGATGAGGGAATGACTAGGGGGCAGAAAACCAAGGGGTAATGCAGCATGTGAAGGGACTGACAGTGACCTTTAGTTTCCCAGGATGAGAAATACAAATATAGCTGTAAATAATCAGATTTTAACACAAATTTTGGCATCATGTAGTTCTACTTGCAGAAGATATATTGTGTGCATTGCTCTAGGCAACTTAAGCACATGGATGTTATTTTATCTTCCTTTCTAATGCACTCTGTAGCATTTCAGCATCTAAGACCAACATGTAAGGTGCCATCTCCCATGGGTTGATGGCTGATGCTTACCTGCCAGCATGTTAGTCAAAGCATATGAAGGGAATGGCCAAGAGGACTGGGCTGTGTCCACTTGCAGGTGTTGCCTAACAATTATTCCTGAACTTTAGCTATTTACTTCTGTTTCAGGGAAAGCAAGGAAAGAAAAAACATTACTTGCTATATTTTCTTTTCCTCCATCAAATCTGAAAAACATCAGTTATGTTCACAAGTTGAGAGACTCCTTGCATAACCACTTAATTTGGGAAAAACAGCACATGTCAGAACCAAATTGAAAAGTTTTGTTTTGTTTTCAAGAATTAATTAGCCTCAGTTTCCCTCTCTACTGCCTCCAGCAACAAGCAGATTAGTCAGAGCTGACATACAAATGCCTTTTATCTTGCTACGCATTGCTCTTTGCAGCCCTGTTGGACTCACGCTGTTGAAAACTGAACTTTTTATCTTCTAGTTGGTAAGAATTAGTGGTTTTCTGCTCTCGGGCTGCTCACAGAACTGTTCTCTCCAGGCTGTCTTAGACTGAACTTCCACAGGATCAGTGTGTAGCACTGATAAATCCCCTATCTGTGGTTTCCCATCTGTTAACTGCTCTTCAGTCTGGATAGGCAGCTTGGTGTTTGAAATTCATTGGATAAAGTTTTGTAGTGAGCAGACTTCAAATCACTGCTGCTTTGCTTCCTGAATTTGATTCAAGAAATAAGGACAGGTCAAGAAATATGAGACAGTCTCTTATGCTCAAGCATAATACAACAGAAGACCACTGAACATGTCCAGCAGTGTGAGGTCTAATTCTTCTCTACTTGTATCAGCTCCATGCTAATGTAAAGCATTTGCTGCACATCTGACATAGCCCTTCTTAAATCAAACCCTTTAAAGTGTGGGCTAGTTTGGTACTTCCCTGAGGAGTCCTCTTCAGGTGTTGCTTGCAAGGAAAGACAGATGGCAACATCAGAAGTGAGAGCAGAACAAGTAACTATGGACATCCTTCAGTGAAACTCATGATTCCTCTAGGTTCAGTGACACCCCAGGGACCTCAGACTTGCATGTTCACATCCCTGGAGCTGGATCAAGGAATATAAATGTGCATTAAAGCTCCTTTGGACTTGGCGTGCCCGCTTACCCTGGCCTCCAGGAGGTGCAGAGCAGCACACAGGGACCAGCTTGAGGCTGCTCATGTTACAATCTGTTTGCTGGAGGAGAGATCAGAGTTCAGAGTCTACAAAAAAGTTTTGTTCAGCTGATGGACACTGACGGACCCTGGGTGCCATGTGGTTCCTTGGGGAAAGAGCTCAAAGCAGCTTGGACTCACCAGGGTTTTTAAATAGTGGGAGTATTACTTATGCTGGGGTGCAACACTGCTTATAATTGGAGGGACATTTCTTTGGGAGGTGTTCTGTTACATTGGCATAAGTGAAGAGCATTGTCTGGAGTGGGAGAATCTCTTATGGGTGTTACCTCATTTTTGCCCAGCAGAGCCACACAGCTGGGCTGTGTCAGATGGGGTAATGCCCTGGAAGCCCTATGAGAAAATTGTTTGAAGTGAGAAAATAGCTGTTTTCAAAACCTGCAGGCTTTACTCTGAAACCCTCTTGCTTGTTTCAGAGATGGTTCTGTTGCTGCTCATCCATCCTTAGCGGCTTTTCATTCAGCTTTTCTTCTAAAATCTGGTACAAAGTCAATGACAGTTTTCCTGTTGACTCCAATGGTGCTTTATATCGGCACTGAGTTGATTTACTAACTCTTTCCCCAAAGCACCTACACTTACACATTATTAGACACACCTGCTAATTTAATCATACCCTCAGATCACCACATCTAGATTACTCAAGATCCGAGGGACGTAATGCAGGAAATGTAAAGTTTCGGCTATCTCAGTCTCCAGTGGCCTAGGAGAGGTCACTTCCTCTCTGAGCAATTGAACATTGGCTGTGTGTGGTTTTGCCAGTTTTGTTCTGCTTTCTTCTAAGTGCAGAAAGTCTACCTGCTTATATTAGTTGTGGGACATATAGATTAACAAAGTGAGAGGTTGAAATATATACTGGCCTTAATATTTGTCTGTCTGGCCAGTAAAGGTAGCTGCATGCAGATTTCTTTCCTGATTTCTCCTTTATCATGTTCTATATCTACAAATCATACAAAACAAAAACATTTATTGTGTATCAGCATCCCCTTTCACTTTGCCTCCTAAAAAGTTAAAGCAACACTATAGTTTTCTGGCACTATATTTTACAGTTTTACTGTCTTTCCTCCCCAAATCAATAAGCCTTTGCAGCAAAGTCTTATTTCCACATGATAAGCAGACAGTAGCTGCAAAGCTGTTGTATTCAATGATGCTTAGGGGGTTTTGATAAGGTGGTACTTTTTTTTGAGGGAGAGGCAGTGAAATCCTGAAAACCCTGAGGTGATTTCTTTCTGTCAAGCAATAGTTGAGATTCAAGATCTTATAGTGGAACCAAGAGTATTTGCTGAATATTTGAACTCAATGAGTATTTATCTTTACGTGGAAAAGATGTTGTGCAAATCCTCATTGAATAATTACATAAAACTTTTTCATACCATTAGGTTGCACTGGTGGATAGTGTATACTGTTTCAGTATTTAAAAACCTTTTCAAGAGTAGTTAATCCTTCAGGATTTGATTTAGTGAGCGACTGCATTTTAAAAACCTTTATGGAAAAGGGGAGGGGAAAGTGAAGGGGTGAGGGAAAGGAAAAATAATAAAGTGTCAGGATAGTGTGAGAAATGCCCCGGGGAGGTGGCAAATATTTCTGCAGTTAGTGGTGTGAAAATGGTAGATTTGTTAGCTATCTCCATGCATTATTAAAAGGAGCAGAAACAAGAGCTGCCTACTGTTCTCTCCCCTGATGGGGATAGTTTCCTTATTTTTTCCTTGTCTTGTCTCCCAGCTGGTCACTTTATCTGACACACTGGCTTCATTTCAAGCCTGGCTGGGAAAGTTGTCCTGGGCACCCTGAGCATCAGCAATATTTTTTCCTCCCCAGTCAACAGCTTGGCAGCCACGGCTGAGACGAGACTGCCCCTGCCCCAGCACAGATAAGCTAATCCCCTGCTTGCTTGGCAGAGCTGGGGCTTGGTGATGGCTTCAGGTGCTGGGAGAGATGGGTGTCCCCCACCTTTTCTCTTTTCTGTATATTACTGTAATCCTTCACAAGCTTGCCCTCAGCAAACTCATGCAGACAGAGAAGGCAATGAGCAATAATCTTCCCTTCTGCTCTTGTAGCCACTTAGGCCTGTCCACATTATCTCCCTGCTGCAAACAGGGACATTAATACATACTGGCCTCCTCCTAGACACAGAGCTGACCGTATATACCTGCCTCCACAGTGCCTTTCCCTGTGCCAGAGCTGAACCTGCTCTGAATACATTCTCAGCTCCACTTTTCCCCTGATACTGGCTGAGCACCAGCCTCACTGCACTCCCAATTCTCCCCACCACAAATCGCTATATTCAGTTTTCAGTCCTCAGCACAAGGGATCCAATATTGTACCTGCTGTGCTCCATGTTGCACCTTTCCCTCAATCTGGAGTGCTTTGAAGCACAGCTAATGAGAACTTAATAATGACACCATCTGGGCACTAAACTGCATCTTCTCACACAATTTGTCCCACTAACAGTGCTGCTATGGGAAAGTGATATACGCACAAATATGGCATAACACAAAATTGCTTTATTGATGTAACTTACTATGCTGGTAAAAAGAGCATCCTAGACTGCAGCTAACTGCTCTCAGCCCGGGTTTTGTACTGGTACGTCAGTAAGTAAACTACGCAAAGCATAGACATTTTAAGCTATAGGGAATAGCTGGCTAGGAAAGGCTGAATTCCCAGAAGGCACCAGCAAAGAGCCATCTCTGGGCTACATTTCACTAAGGAAGACTCTCTACAGTAATCATGTATATAGAAAACAGCTTAAGCCTACTCCTTCCTCTGGAAAATTCCAGCTGGTGCAATACAAGGGTCTGTTCTAGCCTTCCAGTTCATGTCCCCTATGCAGCTTTGCAGGGTGGGTCCCAAATTCTCACTGGATCAACTGGGAGAGAAAGATGATGTGAAATTCAGGTTTACCAAAAGATGGGGCTAGAGACCTCCTTCCCCAAGAAGGATGCTGCCCAGCTGGCACCCTGGGTACCTGCCTCTGAGCCCTAAAGCAGCCCTAGAGTCCTATTTACCAACAGATACTGCTAGAAATCTTCACATTTTCAAGCTGCCGGGCTTCAAGGAACTATTCTGTTAAAGACAAGTGTGGGCAACTGTAAAGCCATTGTATTTATACTTCAGCAAGACAGGAGAAGACATATTGGACCTCCTGGATATATATATTTAAATTCTGATTTATTCAAGCTGGAGGGGAAAGCATCCTTTGTGCATGCTTATTGAGTAACAGCACAAAACAAAAACTAATTAGGTTAGTTCAGCCCAAAGAGGAACTGTAATTTGCTAGCAGCTCAGCCTTTAAAGTAAAAACTACTTTGTTATGCTAGATGGAAGCATGGCACTAGAATCACCCTGTACAATTAGACATATATTGCTGCCAAAACAATGCTTTCTTGATTAGTCCCACAGATGCCCAAAGGCAGGTGTCTCCTGAAGTCCTTTACAGCTCTTCAGTGAAAGATGCGTTCAGATGTATGTGAGAACCGGCCAGCGGTTCCTTGCCATCTTGCATTCCCAAGGACTCTTGCATACCATTGTTTTATTTTTTCCAGAGAGGAATAAATGTTACTTGTCACAGTCCAGCTTCTCCATCTTCAAAGCACCTTGGCAATCTTGAAAATCTAGCTGGATTTGTTCCGAAGTGGGGTAGATTTGCCTTCTTGCTGTGTAACATGATTTATCTGGCTAAAGTAGAGATGGACTGACAGAATTGCTGCGTGGAAGAGGGAAGCTTTCTTTATCAATGCTTTTGCAATATAGATTTTACAAGTTGACAACAGGGCTTAATCTCTGAATAAGCAAGTCAAGTTCCAAACAAGTGCAGTTCATCTTAGTACACAGGCTTGTAGTCAGATGTTTTACAGGCAGGCTGTGTTATAATGAATTAGTATAGCAGCTTGAATTTTCAGGGCTGTCTGGCTATGATACTTGCTCTAATACATTGCTAAATTGTTGGCTGTATATGCAGCCCTTAAAGGCAAGCACATACATAAGCCCTTGCAAGATCAGAGTTTGAGTTAGGCCTCCAGCTCTGGTTGTGCTAGGAATTGGGTACCTACTGCTTAAGCTGCTTTCAAAATCCTATCAGCTTCTGCATTCTCTATTAACCTACTGAGACAAAACTGATAGCAAGATGTATTTGCACTGAACTATTTCTTTTGTGTGATGTATGTGCTTGTTGTATTCAGAGCAGTTGAGTCATTCTTAATATGGCCACTGTGTTCCTCTGCTAGGTGCAAATATCATCACTGTACTGTCACAGGCAGAGGTGGAAAGAAAAGCTGGTGTCAGCCTTAATTCTCTATTTCCTGGAGGCTTAAATTGGTTTAAGATAGACCTTTCACACCACTGGGATGACTTCTGAATTTCAGCCTTCGGGGAGGAGAGGTCAGTGTGAGTCTTACAATACGTAATTTATTTGGAAGTGTGCTGTCAGGGTTCATAGAATTAGAAATATTCTGCTGTTTGCAAAGTTCACATAATTCTTTGTGTGCTGTTTCTAAGCAAATCTATGAGAGCTCATCTTCCTAAAAATAAACCAGCAGATGCAGCCCAATATGTCTGAGCTCCTCTAAAATATACAGAGTACCCAGTATCTGACACACGACTGTGAAGAACTGGCAAAACATGCCTTGAAAGTGTTTATAGGTATCTGGACATATAAAATCTGGTAGTCTGTGAACCTTCACATTGAAGATTTGATTCAAGATGAGCCTTTCTCTGATACTGATGGGCTTGAATCGTAAGTGTCTGAACAAGCAATAGATGCCATGTTTGCAGAAGTGTTCCCTGACTGCATACAGTTTGGAAGGCTATCACTTTCTTTTAATTTTTATCTCGTAGACTTAGTCATGTTCATTGATGGATAACTGAGAGAGAACTTTTACCTGCTATAAAATGTCAGGAAGCAAAGACAATGTCAAAGGTCTCTTTGGCTGACCCAAGACAGTATTGTATGAGAACTGGTCACTACTCAGGCAAACCAGCTAACGAAGCACATGACAAATTTGGCAATGCCAAATACTCCAGAAAGGGCAGTGGCTAAGAATTTAATGTCCAGAATGTTAAAGAAGGGGCAATTTAGGGATGGCTCTGAGATGTTGCCCAAAGTAATTGAGGAAGCTCTGTGGTCATGGGCAGGAGGACATTCCCACCCGGCAAAAATGTGATGTGCCCCCACATTGAGTCTGGAAAGAGCTGAAGAAAATGAATCTGACATTCAGGGCCATATAATAAAGGGTGATAAACACTTAAGGAGGAAAATATATTAAAAAATACTTTAACATCTGTTGATAGCAACAGTTCTATTTCTAGTGAAAATGTAATAAGCTACAAGATTAAATGTGTATCATCTTTGCACTATGAAGCAGGCTGAGATTGCTTGCAGGGTACAGCAGAGAGCTTTGCACAAACACATGAGTAAAAGCAATGTTGTCTGGGCTTCAAGCTCAATTCTGCCTATCTGAATAGCAGATACTATCTAAATCCTATCTTGCAATTGACAGGCACCAGGACAAGGTCAGTCAATCACAGCAGAGCGGCAGAGGAAGGGAAGGGTTACTCTGATATATATGGTTCAGAAACAAGAGCGGATTTGCCAGGGTTTCAGCTGATCCTTGCTTCTCCTACCTCACAATGTTAAAAGCAGCTCTGTGTGGGTGACTGTGTGGGAGGCAAACACGAGGAGATGGAGCCCTTGCTGGGCTAGTCTGCAAGGCAGAGGGCTATTGTGAGGTTGAGTAAGGATTTGCTGTGCTTGCAGGAGTGGAAGAATTACTGTGACTAATTGTAGGGTCCTGAACTGCAATTTAGACCTGAACCATGTTAAAGAAGCCAATTTTTTCGAGGAGGAGGACAGTGATCAACCAGTTTGGACAGAGAATTTTAAAAAGAAAGGTCAAGGATAAAAAAAGATTAAGAGGCCTGAAAGGATGCAGAAACCTCAGCGGGGGAAGAAAAACCCAGATAGATAATGAAACATTCACCTAAAATTTGCATTGCTGAATCTGATAATCACACACGGCTGAAAGGACTCAAATTATTACATAACCCATCCTCCTGTCTCAAAACAGGATCAGTTATATCTCTGTTTCTCCTGGCAGATTTCTGTTTGCCTGTTGCTGAAGGTCGTTCAGCAATGAATCCTTCACAGCCTCTGCAGGAATTCTTCTCTGCAGCTTTACTACCTATTGCAAGATTTTCCTAATGCCTAACTTAAAACATCCTGCAGTAATTTAAGCTAGTTCTTGTCTTAGTGCAAATACAGACCAGTCCTTTGTCATTGCAGTTCTCTTCAATATTTGAAGACTGTAGTAGTCTCTCAATTTTCTGCTTTAGGCACATTAATCTTTAGTTAGAGATCAGATTTTTCTAGACTTCAGGCTGTACTTTGCCTCTGCACTCTCTCTGCTTGATCCATTTATTTTATCTTAAGTCTGGCCTCCAAAGCTGTGTGAGCACAGATGATTCCAGCTACAGCTTTTCCAGGAGTGAATACAAATGGTTCCAAGGCTGTCCCAGTCTCTTTTGATCTGTGTATCCCTGTTTGATGTTGGTCTTCCTTACCGTGGTGCAACATTATTGTTTTTATTGTGATCAGCAATTGTTCCCCAATTCTTTCCCAGCAGAGCAACTCTCTGGCCTGCTGTGTCTGTCAAAGTGTGCTCTAGGAAGAGAAAAATACACATCTTGTCTCTTAGTGGTAAGGATGAAATATCTGATTTGGGTCTGCAGGCACTTTTTTCAGTAGAGCATCAGACTTTTACGGTATCACTCGTAATATCTCTAGTGACTAATTTAAACAAGTTCTGTGGGAAATGCATAACTACTTTAAAGCTAAAAAAATATACCTTCCACTGATTAGCTGAGGTTTCTGGTGGTAGCTGTTATCCCAGTGGGAGACAATTAAAGCCATTCCTGTGGGTATGTGTTGCAGTGGGATTGGAGGAGGATTCATTTTGTGCAGCTGCAGCCAGTGGGACATGGGGGATGGGTGCAGGAGGCTCCAACTGTTGACTAACATCCCCAGGTTCTTTTCCTCTGGGCTGTTTTCCAGCCACCCTTCTCCAAGCTTGTGGTGTTGCATGAGGTTGTTGTGACCCAAGTGCAGGACCCAGCACTTGGCCTTGTTGAACCTCATACCATTGGCTTCAGCCCATTGATCCAGCCTCTCCAGAACCCTCTGTAGAGCCTTCCTACCCTCAAGCAGATCAACACTCCCACCCAGCTTGGTGTCATCTGTGAACTTACTGAGGGTAGATCCCCTCATGCAGATCATTGATAAAGATATTAAGAACTGGCCCCGCTACTGAGCCCTGGGGAACATCACTTGTGACTGTCCACCAACTGGATTGAACTGCATTCACCACAGGAGTGGTGGAAGGGTGGAGGTAGTTAGGACAGATAGCTTAGTTGAGCTAAGCTGGCCATGAAGGGCAGCATTCCCCCTTACTACTGGAAGAGTTAGTAATGATTCATTTCTGCACTGAATCACCTTCTAATTACCCAAGTCACTGAAATGCCTGAAGTGCCTGGGACGATTAAACAGGCGCATGTGGCCATGCATACTGCTCACCAAGGTAAAATGGATCTGAGGTCTGTTCAGTCTGCCCCCATTTCAGTGCCTTATTCACAGCAGAAGATTCTGGAGGGGAAAACCCACACAGTGCATTACTGGGTCTCTGCTGCACTGCTGCAATATGTTTTGCTGTTGCCCAGCCCTATTCCCTATTTTGAGAGTGACTTGTTAGCCCTGTAAAACGTAACAGTTCACAGGTGTTTGGAGGAATAGTTCAGCACATTAGCACACTTTTTTGGAGATGATTTTCATGGAGCTCTTTAAATAACCATTATGCTTTGACAGCACCAAGCAGAGGCAGAAGCGATTTAAAAATAAAAAGAGGCAAGGGATAAAAGCAGTGTGGTTGTTTAAAAAAGACAGCAGTAGGCCCCAGATAGCCCCGCTCTCCTTTGGGATCAGGCTGCCTTTGGGGAACCCAGTGCTTGCTTTGCTGGCACAGACCTAAGGCAGCTTTTACTGTTGATTTCCGTGGCATTTCTCTGCCCCTAGCTATATTGCTGTTCTCATTGCTGTGCAAACGCATAGTAGGAGTTCCTGCCTCAAGTGTGAGTGCAGTTAAGGATAGGTCTAAACCCACTCTTAGCTTTTCTCCCTAGCTTTCTCATGCTAACATACAGCTGGGCAGTATTTTGCCTAAACTCCAAAGCTCACTGGTGGCATCATATCCAGCTGTGGCTGCCTCTGCATCACCCACTGGGCTCCCATACCTGTGATTTTGATATATCGGGTACAGTTACTGTCCTATGTCACTGCTTCATTGTGTAGCTAAGATTTTGCCTTGCCAGCCACAACATTATCCTGGTTCCCTCTCATTTCTTTGATGTTCACAGCAAAACTGATCAAGGGATTTCTATTGTGGCAAAGAAACATCTTTAATGCCTCGCTTCTATGGGATCATGCTTGTCTAACCATGGAACTGAGACCCCCAAAAAGAATCCCCTGGTTTGTATTTCAAAGAGCCTTGTCTGGCTTAAATGCTCAGAGATCCACCAAGCGGGTATGTTTGTCTCTTCCTGGTGCACTGCCCTCCCATGTTGTCAGCCAGAAGCTGCTTTGGAAAGTCCTTGTGTTTGAACAGCTGGAGCAGCAGTGCTCTGCGCATAGAATGATTTCATGGCTTTTTTCCAGCCCTCTTCCTCTCTGCAACATGCAGGCACACAAAATATATAGTCTTGAGGTTGATTTGGTTAAAAAGATCGCCTTCAAGAGGTAATGGGCAAAGCGTTATTAGGAATAACTCTCTGAGTGCAAACAGATGCACAACACGGAGGTAGTGAATGTGGAAGTGTGGACTTGGACCCATTAGCTACCTCAAAAACATTTTTCACTTCAATGTTGGCAATTTATTCTGTGCTTTTTCCTGTCTTCTCTGAAATAGGGGAAAATGATGGCTGTGCCACTGAGACACAGCGCTGAAGGATGCTCGGTGAGTGTATATACATAAGTAGGCAGTGTTGCAAGGCTTCCCACGCTCTCTTCTCCAGTACAGGGTGGGCTGATGGCCCAGACCTTTCCTCATCTGAAATGAAAGGAACAGTAATTGAACAGGACAGAGTTCACACTGCTTTAGATGTCTGCAGAAAACTGTTAAAAACTAATACCACAACTCCTGGAAAACAAAGATGCTTGCAGAGGTAAAAGGCTAAAAGCAGCTCACCCCACAAAGCAAATAAAGGCCAGATTAAATGCCTGCCACCTGGACTGATGAGCAGAATGAGAATAATGGGAAGAAGGTATTCAGGGTTAAGCAAAAAAGGGGGAAAGGAGTCCTTTATCTAGGTATTAAAAGTTTAACCCAGTAAATCTCCCTCTTTCTCTTATTTCTGGGATAAAAATAAGAGCACCTGGAAAGCTTAAGGGCTAGATTGAGAAGACAACTGTAAGTGTAAAGATGCTCAGGCACAACTGGGGACTGTAGAAATGCATAAGCCGCTTTTTATTAGGAGAAAAATTACTGTTTAAAGTTCTTATGATGTGTCTGCATTTTTAGACAACCACAGCTTTGAAAATGGCCTTATAGTGGGCTTTGTTTACTTCAGCCAAATCTTTTACTGGCAGAAGAAAAACTTGAGGCATTGGGTCAGAGCTTGCCATGCAGCTGCTCTCTATGGTCACCAGAAGTACATGGGGAAAGGAATCTTTTCCAGGCTAAAATCGGTGCCCAAGGATGATTAATGCTCTGGAATTACCTGCTTCTCCTCATAACTACCATGGGGAATCTGTCCCACTCGCTCAGATGAATGAGATACTAGGTTTTATCCAGGTAAAAATGAATGTCACCCTACATGAGTACCCAAAGCTGGTCTGTGTGCTGGCTCTAAAGTCTTGTTCTGTAAAACATCTCTTGGACAGTATAGCTTTCAGGTTTGAATTGGAGAGGCACTTAAAGACTAGCAAACCTGAATCCCCTCAAACTCTGAGAAAGCTGGAATAGATGGAGGCATGTCCCAGACTCCTAAACAGGAAACATTACCAGCTCCAGAATAGCTTGGCCCTGAATTCAAAACTCTTAAAAACTAATCAAGGGTTCCCAAAGGTAGTGTTGTTTTTGTTGCTTTCCCAAGTGGAACCTGTAGAGAATCTGTTTTTCTATAAAACCTGTTGAATTTTTGCTAAGTTTGTATGTGAGCAGAGCAAACAGTGTGAGCTATACAAAATCTCCATGCACCTTGTTCTCCCACGTTGATCACAGAGGATTGTCCTGTCCTCTATAATGTGAAGCAGTCACTAAAATGCAAGGACAGTGAACTGAAGATTAAGTCCTGAAGCACTTGGCTTTCAGAAGTGTTTTCCTCAAAACCTGGCTCCCTTGCAAAAGGAGACCTTGGATTGGGATCTCTTTCACCATGGCTGACAAGGGCAAGAAATGGTTCTCCTGTGGCAGGGGTGTGTTTTGCACCCTGGAGCAGGGAAGTCAAGATGTGCTCTTGGTTTTGTGGTGTTCATGCTCAACGTGATATATCCAGGAATCAAACCCTGCCTGGCAGGGCTTGATAAGGTTTGCATGAGACAGACTGGATTATAGCTTTGCAGCTGCATTAGATGGCCTTAAGAACTAACTTTCCCATTAAAGTGAGAAAACGGAGCTGCTCAGGAGATGTGCACAAAGTGTATACTGGGGAGCTGTTTTATGGCCAGAATTGCATTTGAAGAAGGTTCCTGTTAAGACAGGAAATACTGTGCTTAGTGCAAAAAACCAGTCCTGTTCTACAACGCACTCAGGGTTATTTGCATTTTATGCCAGCAATAAAACACAGCAGATTTACAGGGAATCTGCCAACATGTTTATTGGGCTAAAAATCTGACTTCCCCCTGCTGCTTTGTAATAAGTAATAAATGAACAAACACTGTTCCCCAAGCTGTGCCTGTGCCAGCCGATACAACCCAGGATGCATCTCTGCAGGGAGAGGCTGAATAAGAAAGAAGCCTCTTTGTCTAGGTCAGGTGTGCTGGTTAAGGTAATGTTGGGCAGAACGTTAGCCGGCACTAAGACAGCTTCAATGTTCTCATCCAGAGGAGTTTGTTGCTCTCAGGACAGCTGAGTCAATACTGGGATTGACATGGGGTCAGGCACCTCATCTGATCAGCTGGTGTGTTTCATAGGCTGATATAAAGCTTGTGAGCTGCAAAGTGCTCTGAATCTTCCTGCTAAAGAAAGAGAAATCATCCTTTCTTGGAACACAGAAAAGAACAGATTTTTCTTTTAAGAATAGATTTTCTTTTCTTTTAGATATTATTTAACATTAACAGCAGTTAAAATCTAAATGCTTCTGGACTATTTTTATTACTGCAGTTAAGTCACTATCAGTCATTAGCATAAACAATTTTCTTAATCAAAGAATATTTAGAGATTAAGGGAGATAATTCCTTTCTGCAAGAGGACTGGCCTTTTTCAATTCCTTCCCAAAACAAAAGAGGTAAAAAGAGTGGACAGACTACGAAAGATAACCAAGAAAACAGGATTTACTATTAAAATCTGTGCACTACCATTTCCATACACAATGTGCTTGTAATGGACTGTTAAATAAAAATTAGATCATAAAAGCAATCAAGAAAATCAGAGGCCACACTGCAGAAATGTAACCCCAAGAAAAGAACGACTCCTTGTGCCAAAGTTTTTGTAAACAGCATCTGCTTAAAAATTCAGTCTTAGTATACTACATGCATATAAAGACTGGCATCTGCAAGTAAATCTAGATATAAAGTCAAAATCACTACATTTAACAGTACCAGCACAGACCTGCATCTAGAACTGCTTTGGCTCTCAATCATCCTTCCTTCTACTTCCCTCTGTTCCTTCTTCCACTGCAACCGTTGCACTGACTGAGAATTCTCCCACCTAGTTTTAGCCACCTAATAATTTAGCACCCATTGTAAAACAGTGTTCTAGCTTCCATCTAGGTTAGTGCAGCCAAATGGGGGAATGACCTTCTGGGTTATAATCATTTCTCAAATCTGGGAGAGAGGATCCCTCTGCTGTGACAGGGAGACCTTCCTCTTAATTACATGTGCTGTGGTAATGCTTGAGTGGCTACTGCACACACAGAGGAAAAGATGATTCCTTCTCTGGCAAAACCCAAGGCTCTGCTTCCAGCACGACAGTGGCAGAAGCAACAACAGACTCTTACTCTCCTAAGTCCCTGCTCCTTCCACTCATACTCAACACAGCCCTATATCTGTTCCCATCCTTCTACCTCTCCCTCCTGTTTCTAGCCAGGCTTTTTATACCATGTTTCAGGAACAATTTTCTCTCCACTCAGATCACCTCTGTTTCCACTCTGAAGACAGATTTGATCCCAGTGGAGTTAAACATCGTTGTGGTTCAGTGAGCTCTGTAGAAGAAACACAAGGAGATATGAGGTTCTAGCATCAGTGAGATTATTAGAGCTTAGTGGCTTAAACAGCTGGTAAGGGCACAGCTGTGGAGCACAGCCTGGTTCAAAAGAAATTCTGTGGTTTGGTGTCCCCTCAGAAGGAGGATAAGATGTGACCTACATTAACTAGATCCTAGCTTCATCAATTGTCAAACTCAGAAATGAGAATTTGGCTAAAAGATTAAATGTAAAGGAATAGTGCAAATAGGAAGGGACAGCACTAAAGAGACAAAACCACAATTCAGCCCATTCAGCAATGTAAAGAGAAAGAACACGATTGATTAAGGGTATTAGTAATAAGAGGATAAGCAGAAAAACAGCATCTAACCAGGAAAAGGGTATCTTACTGGAGAGGTGAGAAACCTAACAGTTGACAACAAAATGGAGACTGAATCATTTAGTACACTTTTATAGATATTACCCAGTTGTCACTAAAGACAACTGTTCTGTAAATAATGTGTTCAGGTGCTTGGTACCAAGATAGAAATGCAAAATAAAGCAAGTGTGTATAGCATATGCTCCTTACAGCACTTTACTGGGATTTGAACTGATGTCTGAAACACCAGACTTGTCCCCCAGCGTGTCCTGCAGTGTGGTTAGTGTTTCACCAGCCACGATACCTCCTGGTGCATTCTGACAAGGTAAAGGCTCTGGTTATCTTCAGCACTTCCCTAATACAACAGTCACTTACCAGCGCAAATAGTCTAAATATGCTGCCTTCAAATTGGCAATGCAAAACAGAGGTAGGTGACAGTTCTAAATGTCACATATAAATCCATCACACACCATTTTAATGGTTTTAACTGCACAGGTGGAAAGATGTTCACTTTTCCTTTCAGCATCCACCCAGAGTGGATGCTTTCAGGTTTCTAGACGCTGATCTGGTTCAAACTGTTGTTTCTTGGGGTAGACCCTTGTTTTGTAAGGGAGAGATGGGCAATCTAGGGTTTTTTCTGGCAGTAAATGCACACTTCAGTAGGGAAAAGGGTCTTTAGTGCAAGCCATTTGCGCGAGCTAAGAACTAATATTGGCATATCAGTATTTCCAAATTTGATTTGGGTTTCCTTCTTTGTATTCTGGAATATCCATGTAGTTTCTTTACAAATTAATTATATGCAAATATTTTACAGACTCAGTTTTAGCACTAATCTGTGCTTTAATCTCATCCCATTGAAGTTTGAAATTAACCCTATGGGCAGTCACTGAGGTTAGAGAGAAAACACTTATTCCACAAGTAAACCTGCAGAGATGAGTAGTTCAGTGATATCAAGTCTGGAAGCCAGATAATGTGAGATGTCAGCATATATGCCCCTATATTCAATGAAATGAGAACATGGTAAATAATTTAAACAATGAATGTGCACAGATACACATCAGCTCTTCAGTATGACCATTCAGCGATGAGAAGCAGATCCTGTGCTTGTTAGTGATCAGAAGCTACTGCAGTTTTGCTCTCAGACCTCTTAACCACACTTGGAGTTCCTGCTGCAGGGTTTGAGGAAAGGTTTCTCTTACTTCAGGTCCAAAAAATGATAAATAAGCCTCCTGCTGTCCTTCCCTCTCACTTCTTAAAGACCTACTTCGCTAGCATATTGGGAAGTAGTCTTGAGGCCTGTGTTTTCCTGCTAGAAGCCATTCTTCCAGCTGGTAAATCAACCTGCAGGTAGCTTGTGTCACCAAAGTCAGGGCATAAGGATATGTAATGATAAAACTTTGGGATGTGAAAGCAAGATGGCGAATAAATTAGCTGGAAATTCTGTCAGATACAAGGTGCAAATACAGAAGTTTATCTCAGTAACTAAAATGATTTCCTGGGAAAAAGCTGCATGCTGTTTGGGTCAGGATGAGTGTGAGCAGTGAGATTCATTTACATGCACTGCATGAGAGGTAGCTTAGACTTACCCTGCAGTTCGAGTCGGGGGAACAAGTCATTGCACTAAAAATAGTTCAATAAGTCTGCAAAAGGTGGTCTCTGGTTGCTATGCAGCTGGATGGCAAGTATAAGTGAATGGGACATTTTAATATCAAATGCTCTTATATCCTGCAAGAACTACTGAGAATGAATGCAAGGGTAGTGCAAGTATCACAGCTTCCCATCTTCCTACATCCTAGTGCTGAGCATCACACAGAGGCACAGATAAATCAGCGTAAATACCAACAAAATGACTGCTTTCATGAAATCTCTAATGTGCGGTTGGGACAGGCTGTTCTGTGCTTATTCTGGCAAGGAGGCACATCAATGTGGTGTGTTCTCAGAAACATGAAACAATACAGAAATGGGGAGAAAATGAAGTGGAGAAGATGCTGTCCTTGTATCACAGAAGGAAAGAAAGGAAAAAAGTGAAATGTGTACAGATAAACAAGCCTTTGAGAGATATGAGAGTCTGAGATACCAAACAAATAGGAGTCACGTACTAAATGAGCAATGCAATTATGTCTCCAGCAATGAAGAGGATAAATGGAAAGGGACTGAAGAAGGCAGAAAGACAAATGAAAGTGCAAAATGAATGCAGAAAACAAAACAAAGATTGAGTCAGTGTGGGTGTGCACACAGGTTGCCTGTGTTTGCAAGCATCAATATTGAACAGGAAGATGCTGATCAAATAAAAAGAATTTTAAAACTGCAAAGCATTCTGAAGCTGAAGGATAAAAAAGGTGATTGAAATAATGTAGGTGGAGAAAGCTCTAAATTAAAGGATAAATGGGGAGGAATAGCAATTGAAAGATTACGATGGTTTCAGCATTTTTGTGAACTCCAGTGACAGGGGAGAAGAGAAGCTCTAAAATCTGAAAACTTAAGAGATTTAGGACAGTACTTGGAAGGTCTTTTGCCTCAAAAAGGCATAGAGGGACCTCCCTGGGACAGAGAATGCAACCTGGGGGCAGCACCTGGCTCTGACAGCTCCCATGGCTCAGCCATTATCACTCAGTCTTATTCTGCCAGCAGAAGGCTACTGGCAAGATGAACAGGCCAAGCATCACCAGTTTCTCTTCAAAGCTCCTTGACAGACAATTTGAATTCTCAAGATGTACTGGTATCTGTGGACGTGGTGTAGGTATTGTGCAGGTGCTGTTGGGACACACAAAGACCTTGATTGTTACATCTGAAGAGTTTTTCCGTAAGATGATTTTGAGCCTCTTTTTTTTTTTTTTTGTGGATTTGCAGTCAACTGCTGGTGCTTGCACTTTCCAAGCACATGGGAAGTAATTTATGGCATTTCCCAGGCACCAGGGAATAGAATGAAAGAGTATCCAGACCACAGCTCTCTCCTTTGCAGTACATTGCAGCAAGTTTCTGGGGTGAAACAGAAGTGTCTGTTACAGAAAAGGGGCCTTTGGCTCACTTACAAGGCTATAGTGAGCCATAAAGCTCATATACGTCTGGCCTGGTGGATGGCTGGGGTAAATTGAGAAAGACAGCACAGTCCTTCGGGGATGGTCTTCTGTCTGACTGCTGTCTCCACGATCAGATGACACCACACATCATTGTGAACATTCTGTCTCTCTGGTCCCTTTGCTGGCTAGCTGTGTGTAATGCAGTCTGAAAAGGAGGCGGTGTCACACTGGGATCTGTGCAAGAAATACAGGAGTAAGCAACTGCATGAACATCTCTGCTTTCATGAGCACATTATCTTCAGGTTGGATGCCCCGTCAGGAACTGCTCAGTATCAGCTTGGCCTAATTCATCTGTTTAGGCTGTTGATACGAGTTAGAGATTGGATCTGTTACATGACTCACCTCTTCAGGAGCTGACAGACGCAGCAGTTCTCCAACTCCCTGAATTATTTTCAGATGTCTTAGCAGCACTCAAGCACAGCACAAATTGTGACACAGGGGATCTCTTTACAAAACACTGAACTCAACCTCTTCCTAGTCTATTATATCCTGTCTCCACAGAACACCCTTTGAGATAGCATAAATCATCCCAGGAAACTTTGTCTTGTGCCCATCTCTGATTCAGAGGAACAGCCTGAACACCTGAATTAACACAACCTGATTGTCATCTTCAGCTGCTTTTCACTGTGCCAAGTCTCTTGAAGCATAACTGGAAGTGACCCGTGTCTAAGGGAAGGACACATACCTGTGTGCAGAAAATGAGGTTGCAGCTCAGGAGAATGTTTGCCTGTTCCCACTTCTGTGCTGCGGCTCACTGTCACCTTGCTTTTGGCAGCACAACTTCACATAGGGCTGTACTGTGCAGCAGGTCACTGAAGTGATCCAGGCTACAAACACCCTGCCAAGAAAAAGAATTGCTCTTCCTCTGATAGTTTTCAGCAATGTGGTCTCCTAAGAAGCAGCTTCTTGATGGGATCAGGCATGCAGGACAGGAGCTTTAAGGCCTGCCTCTTACCAAAGTGAGCCTCCCATGCAGCTGCACCCTGAGCAGTCACTGCTAATTGTGTGGTAACCCTATCCACAAGACCTTTCTGTCACCACGTGGTGAATTAAATGACCTTCCGAAGCTCAACAGGACCTGAGAAGATGACTCATCCCTAGTCTTACTAATTTCAGTTCTCAAACTGATCTGGATAAAACCTGCCCTGGTTCCCACAGTACCAGAAAAAATCAGTGATTCCTTACATCCTTCCACCTTTCTCCCTGGGTTTGCTCATGAAGTTAAGGTCCTGTCAAAGCAAAGCCGTTAAGTCTCCCGTAGCATGGTTCCCAGCAATGAAGCTGTCCTAGTCAGCCTGCATTCTGTGTTGTTACATTCCACCTGTAATTTCAGGGGTTTATGCAGGAGTTCTTTATTTCTTTTCATGAAATGCCCTGAAAGAAAATCTATATCCTGCCTTCCATGCAGCGGATACTGAATTTCAATGGAGAATTAAGTGATTCATGTCATCTCTACTGAGTATAAAACACTGGGGAACTGTCTGACACAATATAATCAAACTATGGACCATCCATAAGATGTCCAGAGGGATTTCTGAATGCTTATCTAAAGCATTAGACATCCTTTGGCATCTCCATTGCTCAGGTACCTTTGATCATCCTAGCAAGCACTACTGAAGCACCAGACATATAAACAACTTGGAAGTTGGGTCACTGTTTCTCTGTGGGTACCAATCTCTAGTTTTCTTCATTGCTAGAAAATAATTTCCCATCATTTTCTGATATTCTTCTTGCTATTTGTGAGGTTTGCTGGGAGAGCGTTCAGGGAAAGAGCCCACCCCTCTGCACTAAGCAATACTTTGGTTTAAATACATGCCTACCTAATAGTGAAAAATGTAGAGTAGGTGGGTAATGAAGTCCTTGCAGCATCTGGATAATTGTGCTTGCCTCAAAAACAAAGAAAAAATAATCATACATGATGAATGGCTCAGCGCAATGAATACACATACCAGGCTATTATGTATTGACGTTAATAGCACTCAAATGTTAGTAAGATGGCTCTAAAGGAACGGAAGTAGGAATGTCTGATAGAGTTTAGATATTCATCAAATAAATGTGGATAGTTAGTAGAAAGTGTCACAAAAGAAGAATGGGTGAGATCGTGCAGGTGTAAGGTAAAAGGTATCATGAGTCTCTGATGCGGCACGCATGCAAAGCACCCCCCCTTTCCCCGGGGAGTTATCAAACAATATATTTTGTTGTCTTTCACCACTACATTCTGCAGCCTGGTTTGGTGCAATTTGCTCATTTACCAGGCCAGGTTGAATACCATCCAGATGGAAATGGAGGGTGAAGTTTTTAGCCTGTGACAAAAGTCATTAAGTCTCCTGGATCTGGTTACGTAACAGCAGAAACCTTGTGAAAATGGTATTTACGTGGTCACAGCCCTTGCTTTGGCCATTCTTGGGCATCAGCTGTGCCTCTGTGCTCCGATTCAGTGCTGCCATGCGTGCCCGTTTGCCTGTTTTCTGCAGTGGATAACTTTTTATTACCTACTAACAGGATAATTGGAGGAGCTTTGGCAATTTCTTGTCCCATTCTATGACCAGTGTTCATGTAGCCCTCCACAGGGGTTTCTGCCTTGACAGATCAAGTTCTAAGGACCTGTGGAGTTTTCTGGAGAACTAGGGGGGAAAACCAAATGAACATCAAGTTTTAGGGTCAGGGCAGGGTTTTTTTAGGGTATGAATTTTCTGCACCCTGCTGAGCAGAGCCAAATTTCCCCCTTGCACCTCGACTTCTGTAGACTAGCTCTGAAATCTGGGAAATGCGCAGGTCTAGCCAGGGTCCAGCTGAGGGGCAGCACAGCTAACAGCACAGCATGGGTGCTGCTCTCTACAATGTTTTGGAGTCCGACACGGGGTGTTCTCCCTCTCCCAGAACAAGCTGCCTTAGGTTTCCTACCAACACACCTTGTCCTGTGTGCCATTGCACCATCAGACTGGTCCTAGGAACTCCATTCCAACTCTGACACTCTGTGTGAAGTCTGTCAGGGATTTTTCTGGTGATTTACAAAGGCAGAGAAAAAGCTTTGCTTTTTCATTGTGTGTTGATGAGCACAGCTTTGAAATACTCCCAAGGTCTAGAGTTTAGATACAGATCCAGAAGTTGAGATGCTTATCTGAACTGACTTTAAATTGACTGTATTACTCACTTTCCTTCCTGCAAGCGATGAAGAGCTATACACAGTGGGGGGGGTGGGTAGGGAGGGGGAAACATGTGACCTGGTAAAAGTTTTCCTGAGGTCAAAAATTATTAGATTTGACTAGTTCTCATTTTTCACCTCCTGTTTTAAACTTTTGGAGCGAGGGCAGCTGGTGTCAGCCAGATCCTTTCAGACTTCGCAACGTGCTGTAACTAAGCAGCCGTCCGCTTCACCGGTAAGGGATGATAATTGCAGGTCCTGGGCTGCAGACTGACGTCAGCTCTTCAGAGGAGGATGCTGACTGCTTAATGAATATCAGTAGACACTGTTTAGCTTCTGCGCAGAAAAGAGAACTCAAAAATGGCTTTTAGAGAGCAGTCAGCATCCATTATCATCTTTCTGATGATAATTTATAGATGTTTCTCCCTTCATTTGAGAAAAAGAGGCCCTGGGAAGAGTTCACTTCCAGAGCAGCAACTTCAAGTGTGATTATGTGGCAAAGAGAATAAGGTGACATATAGGTCTAATTACAGGGTCCTCTTCTAGATGAAAATGAATTTCTGTTACTTGTTCAGCATGGTACAGATTGTCCCGCACTGGTTCCTTGCCGAGCCTCTGTATTTCCTTTAAGCCGTACTGTTTATAATTTCCTCTTTAGAGCTAGAAAGGTGTATTCTTCCCTTCATGCTGCTCCTTTCCCCTCGTTTAGGGTTTTCAGAGTGCTGGTCTGCTCAGACAGCCTGAAGATGGGAGGTTGTTTCCTTTTTCTTAACAACATGGGATTGTTGTAGGTCCCATCTCCATGAGTGTTTCTACGCTCCTACTGTTACAACCTTGTTACTGAGGACAGCTGCACATATAAATGCACAATTAACTCAATTTTTAATAAATCCCTGAAGCAGAGGAAACAGACCTGTAGGGCATTGCTTGTTCTGGTATTGCATCATTCCTGTGTTCTTGCCTTCTTCCCACCAACAAATTCCCTCACAGAGAGGTCATGAAGAAGCCAGCTGAAATAAATCTGACAGTAGGGGGTTGTCTTCATCTCAGTGGTCTGGCTCCTGCCTCTTTGTAGTCTACTTGTGATGCCAGTGAAGTACAGAGGACAGAGAATTAAGGAGCATACATCTTTCAAACCTGGGCTGTGTTCATCATGATGTAGCTCTGCAGAACTCAGATATTATACCAGGGGATAGATTTGGTTCATTAACTTTTCCTGAATGGCCAGCTTCTAGCAAGGATGTACTTGCTTTGAGGTCTTGCTGGGGGAATTAATTTAAATCGCATCCTTGAGAAGGGGGGAAGAGATTTTTGGAAACCAGAAAAGACTGGAGAAAATAAAGGGCTGAAATAAGAAAGTTAAAAAGTGTTATGGGATTGAGCTTTGTTTTCATTACTGTGGTATGCAGCAAAATGCATTTCCCAGCATTCTTCAAAGCATTCCAGTAATTTGTCTTAATTAGAATGATTTAGGGGGTTGTTTCTAGCCTTTGGAATTTAGAAGGAGGTTAATGTACATAAATGTGTGATGACATATCGAGAAACTATAATTGTCTTTAAGATGAAGTGTTCTAGCAGCATGGAATAAGTAAGAAATTGGCTGAGTAGGTGGACTTATTTCTATTGCCAAGATGAAATATAATGATATGCTGAACTTGAGGATTGCAGATATGTTACTCACAGGAGGTTCAGCAGCAGGAAAGCAGGGGTCAGAAGTGCCTCTAAAAATGCTTTTCTGATATATTTGAAAGAACGCTGTTTCTTTTTAAGATTATGGCTCTTTAAAACCTAGCGTTTGATATCTCGCAGAGTTGCCTGTGTCTTAGTGCTTTAAATTGTATGGAACTGGGCAAGCTCAAACTTGCCTTCCAAAGCCAAGCTCTCGCCTGTACGAGAAGGGTGGTAGTGAGGTATAGGAATGTGTGAACTTACCTGCCAGGGACTTTCAAGATCTTTTGCTCTTCATGAGACAGAGTTGTCGCGCTCTTTCTGCCCTGTCAGCTGCATGTGAACATCTTTTTTCAAAGGGCTCTGCTAGCTCTTTGACTGAAATCTGTCTGCTACCCTTCAGGTTTTCTTGTCTCCATTCATAGGAGGCTGCCACCCCTCTGCTTGAGCCTGGCAGACCCCTCCTTGCTCTCTTCCCCTCTTTAGCAGCATCCGGAGATTTGCGAGCTTCTGCACATTATGTGGTATTGAAATGCACTGGGGTGGGACTGACTCTAGCATTTCACAAGGAGGTCTTAGGGTAAACAACCCTGTTCTCTGGAGGTTTTCCCCTTCTCTTTCATTCTGTCTTGCCCTTTTTTAATGGTTGTATGTGTTCATATGCTCCCACCCATACGCAGAGTGCACACACAAAAAATACTGCTCAGTGTTGTGTCAACCAAAATGTCAGAGAAGTAAGAAGCCACATAATGATATGAGTCCAATGCAAAGTGACCACAGTGTATGAAGGAAGATTTTCTTCAAAAATGTTGGGATTGTAGTAGCCCTGCTACAGTTGCTCAGCTGATTTGCTTTGGGAGCTGTGAAATAGCATTTCAAGTCACTTAGGAGTTTTATATCCCCACACCACCACAGGATGCATCAAACTGTAGAGTTTTCCTCCAAGTAAAGGAAGATTGTGGGATGTGCAAAAAGAGGTGAGGTCCCAGTGAGACTTGGCATGTCCTGTATTTGTTGCGTGATGCGAGGGAATTACATCTAGAAGCCAGTCTTCTCCCTGTCAGGTCCCCAGACTCCTCTGACTAGTAGTTGTTTTGCATTAACGTGAGTGTTTTCGTGTTTTCCTACAAGGGGTGACGCATGGTGTTGCATGTCATTGTTTCCCCTAGAAACACCAACTGTGTTACCATGGCTGCTCCTTCTCTGAGATAACACAAGAGGTGTCAGCCCCGATGAACTCCATACACAGTTTGCTTAGCAGCAGGAAAGAAGCAGCATTGCTGTCTTCCTTTATAAGTGGCTGGAAAGTCTCCATGGAAACATTTGTTGTTCTACAGCATCAATTCTTTAGACCAACATCCTTTGAAAGGGAATTTGTGGATGCTGTGTGATTTCCTGGTGCCTTGAGCTGAATGGATGGCTTACACAGCAAGGCTGTCCAAAGGAATATATTTAGTGTCTCTGTCCCTCTCATGGGCAGAGCACCAGGACACTTCTGCCCTTCAAGCTCTGCTGCAACTATCCAAGCTGTGGCCAAGAATTTTTGGCACAGCATCTCATTTGTATGGATAGAATTCTGTTATACAGATAAAGTGATAATCCCCATTACCAGCAGCTGATTAATTTCATTCTTGAGTTTTCTTTGAGGTAAAGGAAATAAAAGGAGTGAGATTGATAGAAGGGGGAAAAAATAGGGTGTTAGGTTCTATCAGATCTTCCTCTGAGTTTGCGCTGATGGAGAACAGCATCTTTGCAGAAAATATTATAGCCATGTCATGTTTAAACTGCCTGGGGAACAGGTGATGCTGCTGGGAAAGTGTATTATGCAATAGAGGAGGAGGTGACAAGTCAGAGAGAAACACACGTGCACTGGGGCTAGATAGTTATCAGCATTCCTTCTGCCTGTGATTGCACGAGTGCACGGGTATTTGAGTGGGACCACGCATACCTGCCCATATTCGCATGTGCTCTGTGTTTAATCACTCCATACTTAAAAGCTCACCGTTGGTACAGGTGCAGACTGGCAGCAGGCGTATGATTGTTTAACTCACAGATGTGTCTCTGGGTGTCTCACAGGCCAACCAGAAAGAATCACACTATTCAGAGCATCTTCCCAGCATGAGTAAGGGCAGCAAATCCTTTTTTCACAAATGACTGGAGGGTGCCTCAAGAGCTGTCTGCAGAAAAATCCTTTGTAATCTGGAGTGGTGGGGAACACACAATTACCTCTTACTCAGATGAATTTTTTTCTCAAAGTCTTACCTTTTCTTTGCTGCCTCCAAATATCCTGTAAAGGGCAAAAGAAGAAAGCTTGTTTCTTCTGAAATTCCTGAACCTGTGCCTGTAAAAAAGAGCTGCAGTGCTAACTAAGCACATGGAGATCTAGAAGATGAATACACCCGGCTCGATTTCATGCAATCGTGCAAATCGCTCTTAAGGAGCAAAGAGGGTGTGGGGGGTGCAGAGTGGTACCGCCACCAAAGTGTGGGTCTCGGTGGGGGCTGTGCAGCTGCTGCAGCGAGTGGGTTATTAAGCATTCTGCATGGGCTGTTTGCTGGAGGAGGCCAGCAGGGCTGCCGTGTGGAAGTGTCAGCCTGGAATCGTGTGCTAACCTACTTCCACCAGAGAGGCTGAGAATAACCCAGGTGCTCACTCCCTGCTCTCTCCTTGAATTTGTAAGCCGTGGCTGAAGAGGAGATTTATCTTCTGTGGGTTTGAAAGCGCGACTGAATACTCAAGGGGAGGGTTGTTTTGTGTTTTGAGGCTGCAGCTACCCTGCTGTATTTCATGTTTACAGTTTATGATACACTGAATCCTTTGGTGCCTTGTTCTCAACCCAGCAATAGAAATGTCACGAAATCCATTGCAGTGTGTGCCATCTTCTGATTTTTCCAGCCACTTGCTAATGCTTTCAATAAGGTCTAAATCACAGCTCCCCTGGAGAGTGCTTTCTCTCAGAGCTGTCATATGCGGCTGTGTGTTTTTCTCGCTGACACCAAGCTGCCCTAATGTCAGCCTTTGCCTTGGGTCCCACCAAAGCTTGCACACCCATCAGCAGGCGTCAGCAAGGCAAAGGCATGTTTTTTGGTAAATGTGTGTTTCCTGTTCATCTTCTCCAGACCTCTCATGGGTATATTGTATCACTTCTCAATTGCCTTTTCCCAGGCTTTTTCCAGTTGTTCCTGATCCCCACTGGCTTAAAGAGAAATAAGGAGCATGTGGTGGTTTTGCATATCCCCATAACTACTTACCTGTTCCTTCAGCTACCCAGATACCTTTATAAATTGAAAGACTTAAGCAATGGATTTATTCTATCATGTAAGAAAATCATGTGCAACGATGACCCTCCTTCTCCACACAACAAAGGAGACTTCATCAAAATTATAGAGAGACTTCTATTTCTAAAAGACAGCAAGAGCAGTGGAAGACTCCAGTTCTCTCCAGAAAGTAACCTAATCAGGGAACAGGTAATCCTGACACAGACTTTCTCTAATGCAGTCTGACCATGTTCTAGATTCTTGATTGTCTGCTGTTCACTTGCTTGTATTTATTCCTAGAACAAACTTGTTTAGGATCCAAAGGAAAGGCGCCACAGATATGTTTTAATTCGAAAGAGGAATATGGAAACGTACCTGGGAAAGAGAGTGAAGGAAAATTGCAAGTGATCTCCTGTATTTCTGGAGTTATTTAGAAGATATGTAGATGTGGCACTTAGGGACACGGTTTAGTGGTGGACTTAGCGGTGCTAGGTTAACAGTGGGACTCAATGATCTTAAAGGTCTTTTCTAAACTAAATAATTCTAGGATTCTAAGTATCTTTGCTGGTTTATTGCACTGCCTCAGAATTTATTCTGCAGCAGTATGTCATTGGAATAATGAGGCATCATGTCGCTT
The DNA here is from genome assembly GCA_009769605.1 of Bucorvus abyssinicus. Classification (NCBI taxonomy): domain Eukaryota; kingdom Metazoa; phylum Chordata; class Aves; order Bucerotiformes; family Bucorvidae; genus Bucorvus; species Bucorvus abyssinicus. Next base: position 9,209,060 of record CM020041.1, read on the forward strand.
AACTGTGCGGTGACCAGATCAGCAGGGATTTCAAGAGATAAGTCATTCTATTTGATTTTGTATCCAGGAATGATAATTTACATTCCCTTCCACCTTAGAGAAAGAAAGGCACTCTGGACTGTAATTAGGGGTTTGTGTTGTTTTTTTTCCCCTGTCTCCTTTAGTCTTTTGTTCCTCTTATTATCACGCAACGGAGGCAGCAGCAGCGTTAAAAGCAGGGAGTCATGACAACTGACTCTTCCTGGAGCAATTTGGATCATTAGAAGGAAAAAAATATCCCTAAAACACAAGTACCTGAAAAAACAATTAGATCACAAACCTGTATGAAGCGGGAAAATGACAGCAAAGGGCTGGGAACCACCCACGAGCTGGGAGTTTGCTATATCCAAGTCCAACTTCTGGGCTTGGTCTTTCACCGGTAGAAAGTGAGTTGGATTCCTTCATGTCATCTGAGGGTCTGGCAGTGACTTCATGTCTGTAGATAAATAAATGCCCACACTAATAGCTAATTAATTGCAGGAGGAGTGTCTTGCGTACAAGCACATTAATGGCTTTAGAGAAAATGCCCTCTTGAATTTCACAAGGTGAGATCTCAATCAATTACCAGTTTAGAAGAGTCCATCCTGAAGCAATTCGCCTATGTAGCACCATACAGGAGTGCTCAGTGCCTATTTTTATTGCAGACTTGACTGGATGAATTTGAGCTTCCAATTTAAAATGTTACCTCTGGCAGGGGACTCAAATCTTAGCGTCTCTTTTTTTTTGTTTGCAGTCTTTGATTGAAGTTAGGATTCTTCTGAATTGCTCTGACTGGATTCCTGCTTAGCACGGCAGGGATGTTTTATTAATGTCTACCCTCATTCTTGTTATCTCTGACACCAATAACAAAACTTTGTAGTTATCCCCAGCTCATTGCAGAGGAGTTTCTTGTTTGAACACTTTGCTGAGGTGAATCTTTCGAGTGCCACAAGATGTGATAGCCACATGGTTTTGCCAGCTCACAGGCATGTGTTCTGGTGTTGAGAAAAGAAAGCCCAGATCCAGCTGTGATTTTCAGGCAACTTCCTTCCAGTTAGGTACCACATTTTCCGTTTACACAAAGCGTAAGCATCTAGGTGACTTGCATATGGTTACAGAACACAAGAATATGGGAGGCAGGGCTTCGCACTTCTGTTCATCTCCTAACCAGTGGATGATCTGACATTTGTCATAGCAAAATAATTTATTTTTTTGAACTAAGGTTTAAGTTAATGAGGCTTCTGTTTTGCCCCTGTGGTCCTCATTCTTTTGGTATAGTAATATTTGTCTGTTCAGAAAGGTGTTATGTGGGAGATCCCATACTGAAAAAATCTGTGGTTTCTATAAACGTCCAATTTATATTCTACTAAAATCAACCAGAAAAAAATATGTCAAGAGTGACTTAGTTTTCAAATACCTCCAGATGCAAAATACTCCATGGCTTTGTCAGGGTTGTAAAAAATGAATAGAGCACAGTGAATTAATTTTTGCTAATGAGCTTTGCAACCACATGATGCACTTAAGCGTCTTCATACAATTAAACCACAGAACTAGACAAGCAGATCCCAAGTGCCACCCTTTGTCAGAGTACTTCAGGACCCTCCAAAGTGTTATATCTCCCCCTCCCTTTAATTTCTTTCCACCACAAAGAAGAGAAATACACAGACTGGTTGTTTCAGCAGTTGAAAAATGATATGCAGTGTTAGTTGCAACAGTATTTTTGTAGTTCTCTTTTATTCTGCTATCCAGACAAGAAAGGCAGAGCAGTAGCATTTTATAGAGCAGAGAACGTTTTTACACAGTTCTCTTAAATCTTTTTAGCAGCCCTTGAACAAAATGTTTACACTGTAAACAGAATTTAGTAAGCGATCCACAAGACTTATCATGACAACCTGCCTATCTATCCCTCCCGAACCATTTTATTTCTAGCCCGTTCATTCCTAACATCTGCTACTGCTGACCCTCTAGCCCATATTTACCCAGTTACAGCACTCTCTTTGCAGTCTTAAAATATTTCCTGTTGATTTACATCCATTTCTCTTCCACTGCCTGGTTTTGACTCCTGGATTTTCTGGTTGTGGGTTTTTTTGGGTTTGTTTTTTTTTTTGGTAAAGAGGAAGAAAAAAAAACACACCCTGATTTTCATTGCTTATGACTTAGAACTGGATAATAATGTAAATAAGTCCTGCACAAATGGCTGTAATCAGATAAAACCACAAGTAAGGGATGTGCATGCCTCCCCAAAGCTCTTCAGCCAACAGCTAGCAGTCCTGTCACGCTCATGGGGTGTCACTCCGGTGTTCTCCTACTGCTTCTCCTGACCTTCGGTGCTCCAGCTCCTGCTTTGCATGCTGAGTGTGGCTCAGCCCTAGCCAGAACTCACTGCCTGCTTTAAGGGGGTCTTGAGCTCACAAGTTCTAGGAAGTCTGGTGATTATTAGGCCTGGAATTCAAGGAGAAGAGCAGGGGAAGCCTGAAGAGCATGCCAGTGGCTTACAAAAGTCAGGCTCTAACCTCAGGTCTCCCAAAGTGAAAAGTTTAACCTGAATCTACTGTACAGTCAAGCTGTTTTAATAAGAAAACTCATTTTTCTTTTTTCTTTTTCTTTTTTTTTTTTTTTAAAAAAAAAGGCAAGTAGCATTTAAGGAAACATAAATCTGAGCTTTGGGAAATTAAGCCTTCACCAGGAGCCACCTCTAATGCTAATCTTCTATCAGGACCTTGCATCTGTTCTTTCTTTCACTGTGGTTTTCTTCAATAAAGGTCAGCCATATAGAAGGTTTTCTAGATAGAAAACAGAGTGATTACCACCAGGGTAAAATAGCAACTCTATTTTTTAAGCCAGGCAAGTGTGGCTAATTGCGAGCAGCTCCTCGCTTTATTATCAGCTCTTAAACACTAGACTGGCACTCCAGAAGCCTGGTTTCTCTGCTCAGCCCCAGACTTCCTGGGTGAATCTGGGTAAGTCAATAGTGAGGAACCATTGTCCCATGCCTCAGTTTCCAGCTCCAGGTAACGGAGCAAGGTAGAGTCCAGTTAATGGTTGTGCTATGACTACATACAAGATACCAGCTTTGGAGGCAAGCACCAGGCAATTCCTTCAAAAGTGCAGTCCCCTTCAGTCCCGTGAAAAAGCTGATTCAGAATTTTCTCAGGAAAATTCTGCAACAATTCCCTTAGCACTTAGGGTCCCAGTGCACTGTCTGGAGGACAGACAGATTTATACCCTCCAAAGATTTGCCTCCTAGAATACAAACAGAAGAAATAAATCTGCCAATCTGTCCAGTCTCTCCTTCCTCTCTACCAGCTGGTTAAGTGGTCAGCTCATTTATTTTGTGTTGCTTTCCATTAGGAGTGGACAATTGATGCCTGGAAGTATTTTAATGGCACTGTTGATAATAAAACTGTCCATTCTAGTCTGTATTGGTAATGGCCTCCAATACCCCCTGAGTCACAGCAGATCAGCAAGTCTAATAACACCACTGGTGAGGAGTCCCGTGGAAAGACATTAATAGAGAAGCTCATTTTCAATGCTGCCGCCCATCTTGCATCCAGCCCATCAGCACTGTGTGTGATTTGCCTATCCATTAGCAGATATTTGGGGCTGTGGTGATGCCCAGAGCCATTTTCATGCTCCCTCCTGCAACTTACTGGGTGCTCAACACCATATGACACTGACAGCTGCAACTGCTACTAGCTGCTATCTCAGAGCTGTGTGTAATTTGGAGAACAATTTATGTAATTCTGAAACCTAAAAATACCCATGAACAAGCAAAATGCATTAGTACGTGCTATTCTAACATTCGTGGAAATGGCTCCTGCTTTTCCAGTGCATTTTGAAATGGGGATTCTCAATGCCTTTTCTTCATCTGATGGAGCTGACATTTGTAAGAGACATTTAAGGATACAGAGCAAGCGATAATAATCCTCAACATGCATCACAGACTTTTTGTCAAATGATTAGAGAGGTGCCTTCCAGAATAATTAGTGTTCTGAAATGGCTGAGCCCCCGTTTTCTGCATGTTGACTAAAAGGGACATGAAATCTAAATATTGAATGAGATGATAGGAGGTTTCCACCCCAGGGCTCACCTATCCACCAGTTTCCTTCCTCAGCCTTGCTGATAATGTTCTCAAATGCACAGGGCCACCCAGCCCACTTTGCTCCTGTAAATAATAGCACTTGCTTTTCACGTTTCCTTGGTGATGTAAGGGGAATATTTGTGACCTTTTTGTTTCCGTGTAACAAGCATCCTTGCAGATCATGGCAGAACAGTCTGTGACAAAACAAGCTTCCCTGAGCAGTGGAAAATTTTATTTGTGTCTCGCAGTGATTTTCTTTTGCTCACTGGTGGGATCCAGGAGTGTGCTTGCTTGGGGATAGTGTGGGAAGAGGCTACACTGAGCTCTGCTTAATTTTAGTCATCTGAGTGTCCTACTGCGAAGTCTAGAGGACTACAAAAGATATGGTCAAAGAGTAGCAGAAAACCATGTGAACTCTTGCTCTTTTTTAAAAAAAGCATCAAGATGTATGTACTAGCTCTCCATGTAGTCTGCAGGCCTTAGTTCTCTCGTACCTAGCAATTCTTGAGCACCAGAAGATATGAGGGAAGTCTCCGCGCCGTATTGGAAGGACCACTGTACCGATTGGTAGGTGATGGCTGAAATGATGAACAGGGAGAAGACACCATCCAAAACAAGAGTGAAGATGACTCTGGCATTGCACTGCTCGCTGTAATGCTCTACCTGAAAGAATGCAAGCGGATGAATCTAACAAAGGGCATGGCAAAACCCCCGCCACTAAACTCACTGTAAATTGAGATAATAAAAAAACAGGGCTGAGCAGACATGAACTTGAATGTGCTCCAAAGCTGGCTCTAACATCCACTGGTCTGAGGCTTTCTCAAGAGGGAAGTATTTGTTGTGATAGGACAGTAGTCAAGTGCTTTGTCAACTGGAAGATGCCTAGACAGCAGCTGCTGAATGTTGCAGGGATGTCCAGTTAAAGAACATGACCGTAATTACTACTCTTTCCCCATACATTCACAAAGACAGTCCTTGGTCTGTGTTTGCTTCGCTGGGCTGCTAGATTTCCCAGCTAGGTTCATCAAGAATGTCCTTCCTGGGTCCAGATCTGCCACAGGCATGCAGCCATGCAGTTTTATCAACTTAATAGAGCTGCTCGTATGTCAAACAGAGTGATGCCTCTGCCATGATAGTGAAACTTTCAGGAATACCCTGATTTCAGTGGAACTCAGAAGCTCAGGATATTTGTAAAACCTTCTGGGCCAAAATTAGGCCAAATGGCAGTAGTACCAGCTCCATTTATTTGTTGATTGATTTGGGCTAGAGCTCGTCTCCCTCAGATCAGTTAGGCAGAGCCCAGCAGAACAGGCATTCAGCTCAACATGTTCCCACAAATGAAAAAAAAAAAAAGACACTTTACTGTCAGTCTCCTGGTGATTACTACAATTTCACCCATGACAAATTGTTATCCACCTTCTCACAGGTGGCAGACTAATATTTTATTGATAATAGCAAATATTTGGCTTATGACAAAGGCATATTAATCTTTTTTTCTAGGTTTAACACTCCATACCTTTCTTTGCCCTCAGTCTCTTTAGAAGCCACTCATTTGGCAAGATCAGAAATTAATTCTCCCCAGTGAAAAGACAGGCCATTAATGAGTCTGGTTATGTATAAGGGAGACAGAACTGAAACAAGTGTCATATTGAGCTCCTCTAGGAAAGACAAGGAGTTTGAATTCTTGTAGATTAATCTACTTTGCTTTTTACTGGTTCTCAAATCATAGAAATGTTTTCTCCTTCCATCCTTACTTGCCTTAGGTAACTCTAAGTCAGTGGATTTACACTGCTGTCAAAAAACTGTGAAAAGCCAATCACACATTTTAATGATTGCTCTTCCTGCCCTTGCTTTGTTTGCTACAGACTTCTGCCCATGGAGTGTAAGTTACATTCATTTTGTACCACCACTGAAGCCACATCAGTCAAAGTTGCACTTTATTACAAACATTTGTTTTCTTTCCGGCTAGCACAGCCAGGCTGACTCTCATCCCACTTCCACTGGTTTTGCAGCACATAATGATGGCAATCACAATAACTGTTCCTCATTTACTGGCTTGACGCACTACTCAGACCAGTAAAATACCATTGACACTGCTACACTGATGGCCTGGAAAGTGTTTGACATTGTACATTTAAGATAAAGTGTAACGTGGTCTCCTTCTGCTCCCCGCCGCTCCCGCCCTTAATAAGATACAACTGCCTGGGATTGGTCCAAGCTGGCTGGGGTTTGGATTTTTTTTTTTCCCAGTTCTATCCAATTATATGTGGACAAACCAAGCTGGCACATCCTAAAAAAGGATGAGACCAACAGATCTGAGCATTTGCAGCACATTTGATATACTGGGGATGGATTGAACCCGGTGTGCATGTGCAGGTTATTTCTAAAAGCAGTAGTGGACCATCTAAGCGATCGAGTTGGGATGTCTGCATGTACCCTCTACAAGAAATATGTGTGTATGTATTTTTACTGCTCTTTGGTTTCAGATCAGGCCTCTTGGATGCTGCTCTGACAGCAACGGATGTATCTGTTGCACAAAGGAAGAATTCTGTCAGGGGCAGACAGTGGTGAGACTAATTGCAAGCCTCTTGGCTACCCTCAGTTCTCACAAAAAAAAAAAAAAATTCTATCATTTCAGAAGGGTCATGAAAGGAAACCTAGAGTGTTATTTTAAAATCCAGAGAAATTAACTGTGGGAATGTGGACACGTGTCTGGTGTGCGTGCTTTGAACCCCACTTGGAAGAGAACTGGTCTGAGGTGGTTGCTTTGCTCTGCTTGTTACAGCTCATAACTCTCCCCAGACATGTAGTATTCACTGAAACTATAAACATCTGTCAGTCCAAGCTTGCCAAAATTTCCTATGCAGAGTAATAATTCTGCAGTTTTTTCAAGGTGCTTTTCCCATGAGTAAACATCACATCTCGCATCAGAAGTAAATACAGCAAAGGAAAAGGGGAATGTCAGAATTTGATTTTGCCTTAGCAGGGAATGGTCTCACAACTCTCTTATATATTATCTAACTGTACAGACAATTTTCCTTTCCTATTTCTCCTCTAGAAATGAATGAGCAAGAAGCTATATATTCAAATGCAAAATTTTTCTCTAAGCGCATGCACTATTACAAACAACCTTGGATTTTGTAGTGAATGGGCAAGGACTGCAGTACGCTGAAAACCATTCACAAGATTAACGTATGCTCAGAATGTCTTCTTGAAGACTATATTTCTCCTTAATCCTCCTTATTAGAATTCTTTCCTGTGTCAAAAACCATTTCTGAATCAAGAAAACAGGGCAACACTTGGCTGAATCCTGCAGACTCTCCTCATACCCAGCTGTCACATCACTAAACAAGTAGCTCAGGTGATGCAAATGGGAGAAGGATATCACCCAGCCATCAGGTAGTTATTCCAGACAAGACGGGCTTTAGGCTCAATGTTCCAAACACCTGAACATGCAATTAACTCACAGCTTCTCCTTAAGTCCATCTTCAGTGCTGAAGAGCATTGCCAAATAAGAGTGGACGTGTGTTACAAATTAAGAATGTGGCTGAGTGAAGAATTTCTGCTCAATCCCATGACACTGAGATTAACAGAAGGTCAGCTGGTGATTCCCCTGGGAGGTGGGCTGAGTTCTTTGGGTTGAAGTCAGAAAGTGTAACAGGCTTATTGGGTGGACAATGCTGTTTTGCAAAGAGATGTAGAGATGGCAGGGTTTAATAGGGGACCTCAAACAAAGAGCTCGTAAAGAATGAGGGCAATGCACATTTTTAATGAGCTCTGACAAAAGTCTATTGAATACTTTGTTCAGTTTAGTTGTGTTTTCATTATTTCCATTGTCCTTCGTTTCCTGTATGCTGTTGTGATGCATCCAGGAAAAAATCACGAACATTTGCATTGAGAGGCAAAGGAGTTTCCATTTAAAATGATCCACTTTGTTACAGTAATTAGCCTTGTAAGTGGAACAAAGCACACAACATTGACAATAGTTCCTAGTGATCACTTCACTTCCTAATCAGGCTGCTCCTTCAAGAATTCTAATTTATTTTACTAATGATCATAGGGCAGATGCTGCACAGAGTTGCACCTCTAGGAACTCCAGTGAAATAGAGAAGCAGAAAATCTTTGCCCAGTGTGCCTAACCCTGAAGTAACCTGAGTAATCTGAGGGTGAAGCAGTTATAAATAAGACTCTCCTTTCAGAGGTTTATTGATTTCGGATTTGAATTCACTAACTTAATATCAGTTGCTGTGAATTAGGTATACCTGTTTGGTACTGAAGTATTTCTGGGAGAGGGATGATGGCTGCTGAGCCTCTCTCAGAATGGCACTGACAATCCTTGAACATGGGGGTGGCTCACACCTACTTGCTTCAAGTTCTCCATAAGAACAAATAATCTCCCAGTTCTTTCTGCACCTTTAAATCAAAGCACCTCCTCATCTCAGAGAGAAGAAACCTAGCTTCCTTGAGAAGAATGATAATAAGGAGAGGCTGGTGAGGGGCTTGAACAGTTAATACTGTGGCAGAAATATGTATATTTTTTACTAAAATACAAGTCTAGTTAAATCCCACCTGAGCATTAATATTCCCCACTTTTTATGATTCAAAGCCAGTTCAGCTAGTCCCTTTAGTGTGCTCTTTTCCATCCTTATACCAGGGGTCCATCAGACTGTAGACTGCCTTTTGTGAAGGGCAAAATAATCTAAGTACGTACAAGAGATGGGTGTCTGTGTAAGCAAACACATGCACATACAGGCATATTCAGGTGCTGCTGGGAACGTTAGGGAGTTCCTTTTCTCCATGTCTTTGACGTGACCCTGACCACTTTTAGTTTCCTCTGGAACTCACTGAACTGTTGAGATATCTGCAGTAAACTTGTGTCTGGACAGACTTGGGATAGGAGCAGTGACTTTGGCTAGTTTTTATTCTGGGTGAAAACCTTCAGTTGAATCGCTGCACTGGATAGAGTGCTGCGGTGCTTTGCTGTGCTCCCTCCCTTTCCCTTGGTCTCTGTCCGTCTGTTGCTCAGCTGCCTGGTGCATTGTTTTGGAAAGCGCAAGAAGGGGGTGGAGGGGCGTGGGAGGGAATCTAGAAAAGTTCCTGTTTCATCAGATAAAAAATAAATTTGAGATCATCAAGCTTGAAACGGGAAGAACATTTCAAAACACTGCGATTTCTTTCGCATGGTCTGTGGGATGCTATCAGTAAAAGACCCTTCATCCGCTGAAGGCTCAACTCCATGATTTGACAAGCAAGTCTCCATGTTGATTCATAGTTGTGCAGAACTTCTGACTCACAGCTGAGCAGTTCTGGTCACAGATTTATGCTGATTGGTTTATTCATGGCTGGGAGGCAGAAAAATAGTGGTTTGGGACTCACGTGTTTCTTGGACCTCGTGCCCAAGAACAATCAGTTGCCTAAGCTGTAACAGCAGAAGTCATTACCAAAATATTTCCTCCTTCTAACACCTTCGGACTTTGCTACTGCTGCCCATTTACCCTTCTACAGTTATAATCCTATTTGCAGTGTCACGTCTTTGTTTGGAAGACCTGTGTAAACACAAACACGAGTGATATTTGAGGGGAAAACATATAAAGGCACAATTTTCATGTCTTATGATTGGAGCTGTTTCCCACCAGCAATAAATAAAGCTCAAGGAGGAGAAATGCTGGCAGGAGTAGCACGCAGAGGGACTCAGAGCTCAGAAACGATCTTAAATTCCACCCCCAATTCTGCTGTGCTGGGGTGGATTTGAAGTTGCCAGGTACGGCACATGCACCTGTCCTCCCCGCCACAGTTTGTCCGTTTGTCACCAGAAGGAGAAATGATTATTTATCCAATAGGGTAAGGATGCATCCGTCAGCAGGTGCAAAATACACGTTACTGAGAACACAAAATATTGTGCGCGTTACCAGAGGGTTAAGTCCCTTTGTTCATTAAGATGCCTCAGAGTGGAATAATCAGTTCTGTGTCAAATTCATCCTAGAGGCTTTGAAAAGAAAAACAGGGCAGATTTCCTGCAGCCACCGTTCAGGCCTGCTGCTGCCACGTCTAGCAGTGATAGCACCCACCTTGCAGCCAGCAGCAAGGGGACTCAGCCCTCCCTGGGTATAAAGGGAGCTGCCCTTGGTGCAATGCCTGGAGAGGAATGAGAATTTAGCCCAGCAGTGCGGAGTTCAGCATTTGCTTCTGCTCACCGGTTCTGCAGAAAGGCAAAAGCTGCAAGATCTCGATGAGACCAAAATATTAATTTTCTGTTATTGCATCAAGTTTGACTAACAAGCCGCATGAATAAATCTGCAGCCTTACTTTCTGCCAGCGCTAGGTTTCTATGGCAACAACCACCCATCTCATCTTTAGGAATTTCATTAACAAGGGAGGGAGATGAAACAACAACAACAAAAAAATCCCACCCCAAATCAAAAAAGACTTGACAAATTAAGAGCAGCATCTCCCTCCCCCACCTCATTTTTAAGGAAAAGTCCACTTGAATTTTTTCTCATCTGTAAATGTGCTTTTTAAAAATTCACATAATTGTCTTAGAGAAAAAAAAACATCAAATGCTTTTGTACATCCAAACCAGAGAGGGAGGGATCATAGACGTGCAGACTGGAGATGCACTGGAGGAGTGAACATGGCTGTTGCAGCGCACTCAGCATTCAGATGAGTCTGTCTGTGTGTACACACAGAGCTCAGTGCTGTCTCCTTTCCCAGCCTCTGGAAATGGGAAAGGGAGCAGGGAATGGCAGACCTTTTGGGCTGATCACAGCGGAGGTGCCTGATATAAACACTGTGGGAGGACCAGGTGACATTGAGAAGTTATAATGGAGCTTTATCCGTTCGTGTATGTGTGTGCTTCTGCTTACAGAGCCTCAGTGTTCGATATTCCTGACGTGGGAATTGAGTTTGTTGGATTTAGAAAGCGTGGCTGTGCTTCCTCCTCCTCTCACCTTGGGCTGCCCTATACCATTGTGACAAATAAAAGAAATGCAATTTAAAAAGTCAATTGAATCAAATTTTTTTAGAAAAAAAACCCCACATGCGCACAAAAAAGTCGGAAGAAGTGATGCACAGCCTCTGCTGTGTCAAATAGGTTGGCGCTTACATTGTCTCACCACTCTCTCCTCTGAATGGTTTTGTTACCACCTTCAAGAATAGGAGGGGGGGCTGCAGAGGCACTGCACTCCTCAGTTCGGGAAGTTCAGCTTTGGCACCGCTGAAGAGGTTAAAAGGTGTTCCCCTTTATACAGTGAGCATCAGGGTGTCAGCTTTTGTGCTGGATCCTCTGGTGCCCTGGTGCAGGGAGATGCAGCGGGCCAGATGCTGATCCCTGTCAGTTGTGGTTGGCTTTCCCGAGGCTGCAGAGGCGGCACCACAGCCGCGCTGGAGGGGACAGGGATGGGAGATGACAGGCTGGGGAGACAGGCCAGCTAATAGCAGAGGGGAGGGGGCACAGGCTGTGAACTTGAGGAAGGATGTTGGGGCAGGGAGAGGATGGTTTAATCCAATGTTTGTTCTTCCTCTTCACCTGGAGTTAACACTGCAATTGGAACAAAACACTCTGATACCGCCTGTGCCACTATAAAGCAAATAGCAGCTAGAGAAGCCTTTATGAACCCTTTCTGTTCATTCACAAATACACAAGTACATCAGATTCACTGGGAAAAATCCCGTATAAATGATATGAAACAATGGTTAAAATGGTGTTCTGCTGCTTCTGTCACTTTTATCTATGACCAGATGCCAGCTAGGAAGCCCCCAGAGACTGTATTATTTCAGAAATGACTTTTTCACCTCAGTTCTACAGTCAGCATTTCTGCTGACATCAGTGAAGCAATCTCCCAATTATGTCAGTGTAAGTGGATGGAGAAACATACCCTCCACTAACAAACTTCTGCACTTAGATTATCTATTCTCCCCAGTTCGCCTAGAAATGGCCAATCAAGATTTTTACTATCGCAATTTATTCCACGCTCCCTGGTGAGGTCTATAACTCATCCAGTCGGAGACAGTATCACAAAACATAGCTAACATATCAAATAACAACATGAATTTTGTATAGTGAATTACAACTATTCACAAAAGGCTGTTAGTGAACAATCTCCAGCCCAATTTCATTATTCATGGAAGAAATTTATAAGCGATTCTGAATAACGAATAAATCTGAGACTTTTGTGAACCATCCAGAACCAATTCAGGAGCTGGGAAGGGAAGCAATGTTTGTGGAATAAATTATTTGCTGTGAAATTGGTTGGTTGGTTCTTTCCAGCACACCCTTGGGGGCTACTGGCCTGATACTTAAAAATCAACTAATGCATATTCCAAAAAGGGAACAACAGTATTTATTCAGCTGTATCAGCGAAGAATGCAAAGTGACAGAGGTAAACCAATTCTTTGCTCAGCAACTGCCCACCGGTACAGAGATGAGTTCTGGGGAAAGGCATTAGCATTTCCTTTTTGATTTACCTCCTAGCTGGAGTCCTTCTGGATGATTTATGTTTTTTCATGTCCACAACAGTAGCCAGGTAGCTTTGAACAGAATGTCTGGCTCCTAGTTTTCGTTATAACTATAAATTCCCACACCCTTTTCCCCCTCTCCTGAGAGACTACAGAGGGACACTCAATAGTGGAAGCTCCTGGTAGGTGTATTTGCTACAAGCGAAAGAGGGGACAGAGCGGTGGGGTCATGCCCATTGTCTCCCCGTATTTCTGGCTGTCAGCCTGGCCTTAGCATCGATTGTGGTGTGTGAATGTGGTGCAAGGTTAGTGTCACGATACGTGTTCAGACTAGTGATCTGCCCTGATCATCTGCCAAATGAGTAAGTGCTGGATGTCATGTTAAAGCATGATTTCGTTGGGCACTATTGCACATTCCTGTCTGTGGAGCTCCAAAGCTCGAGCTATACAGGCCTCTTAACAGAGACATGGTGGTTTATCATCACCACCAGAGTCTGCTCTGCAAAGGGGACTTGAATCCACACTTTCCTGATAGTGTTAATACAGCCTGATAGCTGCAAACAGGCTTTGGATTCAAGCTTCAGGGTGGGATTTGGCTTTTCAGACAAACCTGCCAGAAAAATCTTCCAGAAGGGAATAAGCGCTCAAAGTGCCTTACTTGTCCAGCCAAGCTCTAACATGCTAAACTGAGAGTATCTGCTTATTTAGTGACAAGGATACTCACTGCCACTGCCTTGAACAGGAATCACGGGTGAAAAGTTGGTGTTACACGATTCAGATGCTCAGAGTGTGTTATTCGAGGAGCCCTTTTAAGAGTACTCATGTATGGCTCTATTTTTAAAAATAAGAAGGGCTTCCATGGCCATAGCTACAGGTTTGGGCCAAAGAACAGAAAAATACTATATTGCAACGTATTCTGGTCAAAGTATTCCAGCTCTGAAAAGGACGCAGTGGGTGGTTTTAGTTTCAGATTTTTATTGAGCAGCCAGATCCCCTTTGTACCCTTGATTCATCCTTGTTACGTGATTCATCCTAATTGCATTCATTAGTATTGTTGCAGATACTGTACAAAATGTTCAAAGAGAGCTGGCTGGGGAGCTGGAGTGGCTGGCATCCTTAATGCAGCAAGGCTAGTGCCTCTTCTCTCTTGGTGCTCTAAGACACAATCCTGGTGCTATTTTAACGTTGCTCTTCATTACACAAGTTTCCTGTGCCCACCAAGGAGAAAAACATTAGCAGCAATTAGAGAGCTTGGATCAGCTGCACTCAGGGTCTTGGATCCACCCTACATTTCACCACCCGAAGCACCACAGGGTGCAAGGGCATGGTATGTGTAATGAGGATGTTTCCCATTAGGGAGAGTGCTTTCCATTGTCATTGCAGACACTCCCCTATTGTCTACATGTCCACCAGGCATTTTGCAAAATTCTGTTCTCAAGACTGGTCTTGCATTCATATGATTACCATAAAACCACCCGCTTTTGCACCGGCTTTCTGGGGGGAAGTTCATGCCGTAGGATTTCCATGCATTTCTCAAGGTCTGATAGCCACATTGCTGACCCTGTTTGAATGCCTTTCTTCAGAAATAGGCTGAGACATCAGGTGGACCAAAAAAAAAAAACCAAAAAAACCCAAACCCAAAGCAGGTAATTTCACATGCTTTGGCATTTTCTTTTACAAACCATTTTTTAAAATATCAGTAGAGAATTTATTTCGTTGGCTTTTTCCATTAAAGCTGAGTTACAACATGGCAATGTCTCCCACACTGCCACTACTTCACCAAGTAGCTCTCAAACAAAACGTCTTCTCCTTTTCCTTGTCCATGGGTATCTACTTGTGTCCTTTCTCTGTTCCTTGTGTTCACCTCACTTGGCTGTATGTGTTTGCAGGGTTCAGCATCCCTAATAAACATCTCCGTAGCCTGCTTTTTGTTATAATTATCTATTTGAGACCCAGTTAAGAGCAGGCTCCATGTGCTGTGTCCCGTATAACGGTGAGAAATACCGTATGTCTCAAAGACTCTTTAGACTAACTAGAACAGGCAGAGGGAAAGGGTGTATCATTGCCAGCCACTTCATGGGTGAGAAATAGAGTCACTGGAGGAAAAGGTGACATGATCAGGGAAGAGATTTAGCTGAGCTCTGAGCAGTATTAAACCAAGCACCATTTTACAACTCTCTTTAAAACATTACAAGGCAACTAGGAGAAAAACTAGAGAAAGGAATGACAATGCATAGATGCTGCGGGATAAATTTTGCCCTTGTTCGCTTCATTCTGTCCCCTCCCCCATGGACTTTAAACATCACTCAAGAGCAAGCTTCTATTATTAGGCAAAACTCTGATACTTCAGAAGGCAGTTCCCCCTTTTCTGCAAGAAAAGAGGGAATATGATGGTAGGAACCTAATTATGAGCGCTCTCAGAAAAAACCTGGACTAGCTGATTTGCACTTAGCCCCTTTGACAGAAAGCAACTGAACAGTACACTTGAGCTGTAATTATTGTTATCAGTCACTCTTCACGGTGACAACAAATAATTATTTTTAAAAAGCATAAAAACAGAATTAACCCTTTCCTCAGACATTGTCTCTCTAAAGCAGCACAGCTGGTTATCGCTGCAGCTCAGAATACTGCTTGCAGAGCTGGTGATTTTGATTTTCTTCCATTAAAACTCTCTGGACTGATTTGAGGGTGCAGGTTTTGGCAATGCTAGCGATCTGGAGTCCTTTAGCTCCTGCAGGTTACCTTGGCAGAGCCCAGGTTTCAGAAGGAGGTTGCACAAGTGGGGTTTTTTTAGCAGTCAGGCCTTTTTCAAATACTTCAGAAATGAGTGCCGATTTCTGGTGAGACCCTTGGCTTCAGAGTGAGATAATTCATTGAGATTTTGTCACAGAATTGTGGTTCAGGCATCAACCATGCCGTATCTTAGATTCATCCAGTCTCATGTTAGGTAAGTGCTGTGGCAGTGACATCAGGATCATGGTCAGTTCGGGCTGTCTGTGGGGTCAGAGATTCAGCAGTGCTCCAGCACCAGCCCAGGACTGCAGTTACCTTCTCCGCACCCTGTGAGCCTGAGTCCCATCCTGACCTGCAACGTCCTCTCTGATGTTCTTCTTGGCCCTCAGCCCTGAAAGGTCACCATCCCCCAATGGATGGGCACGTGCTTCTTGATGTCCTGGGATACTGATCAAGCTGTAGGACAGTGGAAACAAAAAAGGTTGGGGGGAAAAGGCCAGATGTAGGAGACCGCTCGTGCCTGGTATGCAACACTTGTTTCTGTAGGCAGTGAGAGGGAGTGGAGCGTAAGCGTTAAAGCATGGTCTAGAACACTGTGGTTTAATGTATGGCTTTGTACATCAGTTCATGTTTCAAGACAGGCACAGATTTAGCTGAATGATAGGGGAGGCTGTAGCCCCTCTGTTGGGACTTAGTGTTGCCTTCAGCTCTAACTCATCCCCTTCAAGGTTGGGGCTCCCAGCAGCCCTGTTGCCCTGTGGCGGGTGAGGTGTGTTTCAGTCCTGTTCACCTAGAGTTAACCATATCAGTATTTCTTTAGAAGCAAAAAAAAGGTGCAGGATCAAAAGCATCTATTTCTTTCAGTCTTTAATACAAGAGAAAAACCTACCAAGGCCTTTTGAACAGAGAAGGCAACTGAGCATGGAGGAATCAAGTGCCTCATCTGCATCCCTCCAGCTAGGCAAACACAAAGCTGGGAAACCTGGTCCTCTTATCTTGCTCAGCCCCTGGACTAACCCTCCTGAGACAGCAGTGCAGCCTGGCAGGTATCCCTGGTTGCTGTCTATGGCTGCGTGCTGGCAGGAGATATCACCCTCAGTAATGTGCAGGGGATGCCATGGCCAAACCTCCTGAGAGGAGATGAAGCGCAGCAGCCAGGGGAAAGAATGCAACAATCAATAAACGCACGATTTTTAATCAGTGCAGTATGTGGCCAGTGTCTGTAGGAAATCTATTTGCAGTCATTTCTTATTAAAAGACAAATGACGAGCTGTTTTCCAGGCATAAACCTCTGCCTTTCTTCTCTAGAATGCCAAGACAATTATTTGTAGCATTATTTTTTTTTCCCCCTCACTCTCTTTCCTTTTCTCAAAGGGTTCTCCCACACACATGGAAACTCCTCATTTCCAGCATGTTTACAGTGACAGGAGTTAATAAATAGAGTGTTGCACTATTAAATAACAAGCTCAAACGTGGGGAGGAGAGGAGGGCCTCCCCACTGCTCAGTAATGCTTTGGTTCAAACCAAGTCAGAAGAAGAATAGGCAGGGAAATTTGCAGTTTCAAAGCAGACCCATCTGTTGTTATCTTGCCCCGTTTTCCTGAGTATTATGGCAAAGTGCCTTGTGCATTCATAGAGTTTCCCAAGCCCCACACTCGGTGCAAGACGCTGAGAAGAGAGCACTAGAGAAGACACTTCAGTAGCAAAAGATGAGCAAGAAAGAGCAAAACAGGCATTTCATTTTCTGAAGTGGTTGCTCTTAAGCTGGCTTAAATATTTCTGAGAAGTAGCAGACTTGCTTGCCCCATTGGCAAGTGCCTAAGTTAGATCTGTGTCAACAGACTTAACCTCCCGTGGAGACCTTGAACACTCAGTTCTGCTAATTCATCTTCCATTTGCTGCTCCTGGAGGGTCCTCCCACTGATCAGGAAATTCCTCCTGTCCACTATTCTCTATTTTGTGAAAATCTGCCAATGCAGGAAGTTAAATACCAAAAAAGGACCAGGTGCTCCCTCTCAGTCTCCAGGAGCTATCGCAGGCAGTGGTAGCCATAGCCATCTCCTGCTACATTTCAAAGAGGAGGTTAAGAGATGCATCGTGTTATGCCAGTGCTGATCAGCTGGGTTTCAGCTGGGCCAAGGTTTTAGCATGCTGTCTCAGGAGGTGGACAGAAGGACCCTCACAATTCTGGTTTTAATATGCTTTCTGTCTCTCCAGTCTCTGCAGCAGCTCTGAACCTTCTAGAGGGGTTGCTTTTAAAATCCATGATTCTTAGGAAGATGATCCAGAAATCTGCCTGAGCTGGGAGACACCAGGCTCTTGAAATCCCTGGAGAAATCTGTTATGTCCAGCTCTGGTAGACTCCTCTTGGTTAGTGGCAGTGATATGGCATTGGTGGAAACTTCCCCCCAACAACTGCTGCAGGAGGGTCCATATGGGGATGCTATCCTTCGTGCTTCAGTCTTCTCATTATTTTGTCTGTGGAACAGAGTCCACAGTAAAGGTGTCCTTGGTGCTGTACCAGGGAGTGGGTTACTGCCAGTCACCAAGAGCTTCGTGACAAGAAGCACAGAGAAGAGAATGCCTCATAAATGGCATTTCTTGCAGCCCTGAGATAGACTATTCACAACTACCGAGAAAAGGAAAGATGTCAGCAAAGCTCCTGTTACAGGTACTGAGACAGTTAGAAGCAAATCTGTACCACCCTGTCCCAAATTGCACTGTAGGCACTACTCTGAGCCGCACTGGGTAGTTTGACAGAACAAGAGCTTTGCCCAGGAACAAACACTTGTTTGCTTAATTCCAATTCTTTAGATTCCTGGTAGGTGCTTAGGAGGCTATTGCTGGAGCTGAATAGAGTCGTCAGGACCCGGCCCTAGAAGAAACAATCTAGGTAATCACACCTGGCTTTGCAGAGTAAATTAGAGACTGAAATGAAGCTTGATTGCATGAGTAATTGAGCAATGGGCAGATAGGCTTTTGATAGGAGGTATTACTTTTCTGTTGTTTTAAATGTGGAAGGAGACATCATCTCAATTGGATTATACTTATGTCCTAAGAAGCTTGTACACACAATCATGCTGCAGCCGTGGTGACTGATTCATTCTACCTCCAGCTATTTCTTTTTAGTCTTGGGTTTTCTGTTTTTGGTAATTGTTCCTCTTATTTCACTTGACTTACCATCAAATGGTGTTCTGGAGACTTTCATAACCACTAATGGTTTCCCAGTGTATGGAGGGGTGATGCATACATACAGAGATACATACAGAGATACACAAAGCAACCAGCAAACACTGACCTTCTGCAAATCAGCCCATAAGGGAAGACCAGCCCGAGTGTAGTGGTCTCCGATTTAGTCTCTGACAAAAGTGTCCAGGAGAAATGACTTTTGGGGGGAATACTAGCAACATTATCCTATCTCCATAGGGGAATACCGGTGAGTGGTAGGCATCAGTGAGACTGAGCCAAAATGGGAAGTGAACGCATACCCCAGGGCTTGCTGAAGAATGAGTGCTCTTGTAGACATTTTAGATGGGCTGATGAAAGCGGCAGCAGCTATTTCTTGCCTGTGCAGTCCCTTTCCTGCTCCTGATATGGCCACATGCACCCACGCAGGGAAGGGAATGTAAACCAAAATTCTGAAGTGGTGCGGCAGGTCTGTATCTGCAGGGTTAGTGTTTTTTCTTTGAACAGCACTATATACAAGGGCTGAGATTAAAGACAGTTGGAGCAACTGTGTCATTCGCTTTCTGCCTTATTTTACCTCTGGATGTTCATTTAAACATATAGAGAGTTTGCACGCGTAGGAAGAAAAAAGCTTTTAACCTATAATACCCTGATACCAAGAATTACCAACACTGCTCATAAACAGAGGTATGGAAACACTACACCTGACAACACAGACATGAGCTGTGAAAACAACCCTCAAATGATAGGACATCAATAATCAAGTAAAATAAAACAGATGGATGGAGGGATAGACACACAGATAAATAGATAAATGAGGGTCTGTACCTCCAGATGCAGTTAGGCAATTAACTCTCAAAGAAGCCAAGAGGAATAATTCAAATTACTACCTTGGAGGGTCTAAGTTTATATTGATATAAAGAACTATAGTGAGATTTGGCATGAATTCCTCACCTTATTAAAGATTACAAGGTCCAGGTCCCTCCCGGAGCCATCGTTCTGTTTGTCGTTCTGAGGTGCATATCTTGATGCTTGCTGGGCATTACAGGCTTTTCCAAAATTGATTGGCATTGACCATCTGGGCCAGATTTTCAAAGGAATTTTATCTCCTTTGAGACAGGGAGCAGATTGCGTGTCACAGCGTTCCTGGAGGGTATTGAGATGGTTTGAAAATCTGGCCACAAGTGACACAAGAGAAGCAGCTGGTTGCTGAGCACTTACAAATGTGATTCTAAGCCCTCGCAAAAATCTGGATCAGGCTTTTGGGGTGCATGCAATCAACATCGTCTTTCGATTTGGGGTTTTTTGCAAACATCGTTTTCTCCACAAAGAAATATCATTGCTGCTTGCAGTTTTTGACATCAGTACCTGCATACCTACCTCTCTCTCTGTCCAGCTAACAGCCTTCTCTCTGATTACAGTGTAAGGGTCTTTTCTTGAAGAATCATCCTCTACTCTCATCTCTCATCTTCATCCCAGTGAAAATAATAGGGCTAGTTGTGAGAAACGCCTTTGAACTAAGTGATTTTGCCCATTTACAATTCAGGGAAGCTACGGGTATCTTAGATAAAGGCCTCACCCTAAATAAACGACTGTTTCTTTCCCCAAATTACTGGTTTACAGAGAAGGGAAAAAATTTACATCTAGAGAGAAAGTAGGAGAAGGTTATTGGAGGTGGGAGGGAGAAAGGAAGGCAAACTAGGCACAGAATGGGCCAGCTATTTTTCCTCTTTTCTTTCAAAACTCCCTGCCAATATGCTAGCTGTGCCATCTGGCATCCGTGATAAATTTGACTATGTGTAATTGCAAGCTGCAGAGAATTTTAGAGAGGCTGGAAATTTCTCTGTCTGGGTTCTTATGTAGCCATTATCACTGTAATCGTTGAATACAGGAGGGCAAAATTTTCTTTTTTCATACTCTTCTAGAATGAAAAGTTCGTCAGTCACTTACTGTCTTTTTCACTTCATTTTGTTTCGTTTGCACAGCAAAGCAAAGGTGATATTAGTTCCCTCTCCATCCTTCATGAATATTTCATGTAATTTTAAAACTATAATTTTAGAGAGACAGAGAACATAAAATTAATCTATTTCTAAACAAATTCCCCACCATAGATTCGTAAATGAGGCAAGAATTTTAAACTTTGAATTTACATTTCAACTTTTCTTCATTTCTTTAGCTTCCCATTTCCTTTCCACATTTAATTTTGAGCGATGAACCTCCATCAGTGAGTTTCACTCCTATTTCTAACTATTTAAGCTACTTTCTGCTCTTCATGTATTATTTTTACATTTCTGCAGTATGAGACTCTCTTTCATCAGTAAAGTAAAGCAGAAGCAGAGAACAAGGATTTAAAGGAGACCTTGCCAAATCCTTTTCCATATGTATGGTTGCTGCTATCTAGAATTTACATTTACCCGGACAAAAGATAGAGACTTTATTAATCATTAGGTCAGGTGAAGGAGGTGGATGGGATACCATTTAGAGATTCCTGTGCCCTAAAGAAGAGCTGGACACCACAAAGCTCTTGCACACTTTACAGCTGCCTGGGGATGCACTGTTAGACCATAACCGCCATTGGATCGTCCACCAGCTCTGTGCGCTTAGAGCACACTGTGTTTAGGTCATGTCTCTCCCCATCCCAGCACACCTCTGCACTGGAGTATAAGCAGATAGTGATGAACATATTAGTTCTGCACGACCTGCCAAATTCTGCCATGCCAGAAAAATTATCACTGAACCGGCTCTGGAGGCCTTCCAGGTCTTGTGGGCAAACGGGCAGGACACCAGGGAGACTGCGGCATCCCAGGACACAACACACAGACAAACCAGGGCGTGCCGCTTTATGAGCCATGAGGAAGCTTTTGCACTGTTCCACTGACCCCCTTCCCATTGCAATTCCCTCCCCAAATTATAGAGGTGTGGGGAAGAGGGGATGGTTCCGTGTCGCACAGCCCATTTGCTTCTTTCTATATGCGGAACAAAACTAACCGAGGTCTCATCCTGCGACTGTGTGCGGACTGTCTAAAGTTACCATGGGAAAAGAACAAATAAACAGATGTAGTGCAAATAATGAGACATCCAGGGAGGAGGGGTGACTTAGCATCACGTCTATAACCGTCTGCTGCCACTATGCCAGAAACGCTATCGCAGCAGCAGATCACAACCAGCCCCTCACCTCTGTCTGCCAAGTGCTCGTCTGGTTGCTCTTTAGCTTATTTCAGTGAAGGGAGCTGAGCTACTTTAAATAGTAGATCACTGCTAGCTTAGCTTGTTTTGATTGAAGGTCATTAAGGAGTGACCGCACCAGAAGCTCAGCCGCAGCCGAAGGGCATTGAGGACCAGGTGGCAGATGGTGGGGGCACTTTCCTTTCCAGCCTTCACAGTCAATGCCAGAAGAAGACCTGTGTCCACAGCGCCAGTCCCAACCGTCAGGGTGGTGGTTCAGATCCAGGGCTGCATTAACTGAAATCCTTCCCTTAATATCTGAACGGATTTCTCAGTGTTAATATGCAGAGAAACAAACAGCAAACATCTTGCTATGAAATAATTTGCGTGTTGAAGAAAGAAAAGCCTGAGAAAGAGGGAGGTCTATATTTTCCAGGGAAACAAAGGCCACGTTGAGAGCCGTGGAGAAGGTGAAGGAACAATGAAGCCACATCAGGTGTGCCAGGCAGGGCACCAGCAACCATCAGCCTGGAGTAAATGAAGTAGCAGATTTGCATGTGCACACACCTCTTTGAACTTTGGCCCTGGTGCTGTAACTGCCTGGGCAGGGCAGCACAGCACAGCACAGCCAGGTAATGCAAAAGCGGCTGCTCCGTTCAGCTGTGAGCACCAGCCTCTTCCAAAGATCCAAAAGAAAGAGGTGTGGTAATTGTGTGGAGCTGACCACGAACTAACGTGTGAGGTCTCCACAGCTGTATCTGGCTGCTCGTGCAAAGACCCATGGGCATGGGCAGTGCAGGAAGCACCCAGGTCCTTAGCTGCGTCTGTGAAGGCGTGTGTTTTAAGTGCAAGCACAGCCCCTGTTCCTGAACTTCCATAGCAAACACTTAGCCTTGGGGAACACACTCAAAAATCATCACACAACCTCTGTGGGGAAAAAGTCAGTATCTAGTTCAAACAATGTCACTGTCTCTCCACTGATAAAACAGACGCAGAAGTCAGGACTGGTTTAACAACCTCCTTTCTTAGAAGTTCCCAACCACCAAATTTCAAGGGTTGCTCCTTTGATCTCAAAAGCACTAGCAAGATGTTTTTCTTTTTTCTTTCCTTTTCCTTTTTTATTTTAATTTCACTAGCATGCCATGGCACATACCTAACCCTGCCGAGCTCAGGAGACCTCTGCTACTCTGGTTTGGTTTTGTTTCTAGCTAGTCTCTAATTATGCTATTCTTGCAGAAGGGGGAAGGGAAAGGGAGGATGGGAGTGTCGTCAGTTTGAGCATCTTGCTAAGTGAAAATGAGAAAGCTAAGAGGAAAAATGAAATTGGTACAGTCTGTAATTGTTTTTGTTCTTCAATCACTCAGGAAATAAATTGCTATAGAAAAAAAATAAAAGGTCTTTGAACATCCAAGGCAGAAGAGAGCCAATAAAGGCACCGCGTTTCTTTGAAAAGCAGCCCCTTTTCCTCAGCCCATTTCCACTTCTCCTCATTAGTTCAGATAACCCTCGTAATGCTAATTCATTAGGCTCTTCCAGGATTATTTCCCTTCAAACAGCTGCTGAGAAAATAGAAATAATCTCCTTGTCGCTGATTGAGGCCATGATTGCAACTGCCAACTATATGTCTTCTGACGGCGCCGTGGGGAGGTGCCAGGTCTCAGCCCTGGGTGGCTGTTTGATGTTCAGGAGAACAGAGGGAATGAAGGCAGGAAACCTGATTTGGGCAGAGTTTTATGGTGTGCATTTATTTTATATATAATTGGCCGCCATGATTTAAGGGGGAATCCGTCTTTGAAAGCAAAGAACAGTCTCTCCTGACAGTATTGGGAATGTTTTCTCAGCGGGTGAGGTTTAAATGGATCCCAGGCAGTGGGGTTTTCCCCCTCTTTTCCCCCTTTCACCAGCATCTCACAGCTGCAATAACTGTGGGTATCGTTTTCCTGCCTGGGAGGTGGCTATTTCCCAGCAGCTATTTCTCAGATCTTCTGTGTCCCTCTTATCCCGGGAGGCTTTGCTCTCAGGTAGGCAGCTCATTTGCAGTGAGGGTGAAGTTTTCCAGTGTTTGGTGTCCACCTTCAAACTGAGGCCCTCGGTTAATGGAAATAAGAAGAAAGAGAATGAAAACTGTTTAAGCCTTTTTTCTTCTCATTGGGAAGACCTGAGAGCAGAATCAAAAAGCTTTTCCTGTAACCCACCATACAGCAGCGAGGGTGATCTGAGGTGCAATGGATTTCTTACCTCAAATAGCTGCAGCACATTTTATGGCAAGAAAAGCAGTGGAGAAAACCACAAAGCAACTTCATTTTCTTGCAGTCTATGGCTGGTCTGTACAGAAAGCTCTCAGTCCTAGAAACAACGCAGAAGAAATGAGGTGATATATTATAAAGGTCTTTTTAATTCAATGGGGCATGCACCATGATGTGACTTATGGGATCTGGCTGTGGTTTCCCTCAGCCTCACTGGCCAACGTCAGTCAGGTTCTGCAAGCCTCAGTTTCCCCATCTGTGAAAAAAACGAAGGAGGATACAAATGCTGTACATTAGCAGCAGTATAGATAAGGTCCTTTGAACACATAAGGTGGTGCTTAAGATCCTACAAGCTCATGGATTTCTTATTGCATCTTCTGGGTCCTTCACTGCAGGGCACAGCCCCCAGAGACTGCTGCATGCAGCAGCCCAGGAACCACCCAGCATTGACAGGGCTGGGTAACACAGGCAGCTTAGGACAAGAGAGTACAGTCCTTGTTCTCAGGGGGATGAGAATAATTTCTCTGCAATGATTTTTCACTTTTCTTTCCCAGCTTCTGCCTTCTTTGTGATGAGATCATCTGAATCCAAGCAACATGTAAGGATCTTGTGGCTGTGTAAATGCCAAGAGCTTTTTATTCTGCACTTGTCAGCTCTTCACAGGTTTTCTGGTGCATCAGTGCATTTTGTGAAGAGGTTTCCAGCTCTTTTCTGGCTCTTGCAGAACACAAGACAAATTATCAAGGATTCAAAATAGCAGTAAAGGTGTCACTTGATATTCGTTAGTCAGCCAGATATTTCATTATGATCCCACATGTCTTCTACCTACTTAAGGAAGCAGAAACACACACATTCATATTCACAAGCTTTTTCACATATATACCAATAACCCAATGACCAGTAGATCCAAGCACTTCTTTCCTTCCCCCCCACCAGACATTCAACCCCCATCTCCCCAAAAAGATAAAAATAACCCAACATGTGAGCTGCGATTTGGATGTGAGGTTTCCAGCAGCTATGGGGATGTGCAGAAGGCAGCCAGGTAGCCTAGCAACAGGATGCAGCTATTTGAGGCTGCTCCAGACAAAAAGCAGAGGAGGACTTATTTTCCGTGGGGTAGGGGCAGTACCAGGATGGGGAGGAGTTCTCTCTCCATACTCAAAAAGCAGGCTGTACCCAGGGTTGTGGTTGCATTTATGCTTCCATCCTGCTGCCATTTGTTCTATAGGACTTGCAGCTTATCCGCATGAATGTCAGAGTGCTGATGTACAATTTGTATGAGTGAGGTGGAAAGCAAGCACTGAGGCGGAGAGAGTTACACCCAAAGAAAAATGTCTGTGTTGTTAGAGCATCTTATAATGGTCCCTATCTGCTCTGTGTCAGCAGGACAGTTTATCTCTTGATCGTATTCCTCACTGCGCTCAGAGCAAAGATTCTCATGATGACTAGAAGGAATCTTATGCAATTTATGGTCTCAGCCTGCATCCTCACAACCCGTGGGGTTTTTGCTGGAAGCTTCTGCAGTGCTTTATCAAGCCCTTGCATTGCATCCTGACAGGGCTGCCCTTTCAAACTGACTGCATGGCAACTAGTCAATGCCCCTTATATCACACCTGGCCCTTCCTTCAAATGCTCGGCTCTTCAAGCCTGCAAGAGGGGTAGCATTGCCTACCACCTCAGCCTGGGCAACAGATGAAGGCTGGAGCCTTTCCTCTGACACTGGCTGGTGGTTGACCTCGAGTCAGCTGTTTGATCTCACAGGGTTTCAGTTTTGTCATTTGCAAATTAGGAACAACTCCCTTCATGAGGTGTTCTGTGAGCTAGACTTGAAAAACTCCTCTAAAAATGGAAGGCATGACTGTTTTATTTAACAGCTTTTCCACCCCAGTTCTCAGGCTCTTCATTACCAAGAGCTGCTGAATGCAAAAGTAAACAACACATGGGTTTCCCGAAACGAACCTGAGCTCCCGCTCACAGGGAGCACCCAGGCTGGCTCTGAGGCAGCAGGGAAGTAGGACTCAGCTAGAAAGAAGGTTTCAGCTGAAAGGAGGTTTGGCACATTAGCGAAGGGATGCCTCAAATGAGGCATCTTTATCCCAGGGTATAATTCTGCGTGCTGGAGGGCAGTGGCTGGAGTCAACACATGTGCTAGCACAGCTCATCCCTTGGGACTGCAAGGCACAAGCTAGCACAAGTCACAACGCGAATTTGTGGCAGGAGGGAGGGATGGACATGGACAGAGCAGCACATGAGAGCGGGACAAACCATGACATGGCACAGGATCTCAAACCAAGGAGGGGGTCCCTTTTCTAGACAGATTGGGCAATTTGTCATTTTTGCTGTCAATTGAAATAGCTGCTGAGGGGAAGACTTCACTGTCAAGATCAGTAAGGGCCCTTCTTCCCTTTCCATCCTTACTGTTACCAGTTTTACTCTCATGTAAATGCAAATCTATTAACAGCCTCTAAATGAAAATCTCAAATAAAACGATGCAAGATAAGTCCATGGACAATGTACAGGTGACTGATCTTTAATGCCAATGCGGTTAATAATGCCCCACATCAGGCAGTGTACTTTGGAGCTGAATCCTAGTGAGCAGGAAGAGAGGTCTTTTAAATGATCTATGCACTCCTCACCAGGGACTCCCTCACATTGATCTGTAAAGATGGGCATTTCATTTCCATAATTTGTCTTGGAGAGGTTTCTTTCCAAGTTCTCCAGATGTGTTTGCAGTCAGCTCTCCTCCTCTTTCAAAATGCTTTTCAGCACAGACAGGAGAATTTGTAAAAGGTTTATAAGTGTGTGCATGTATTTTGTAAGTGGCTTTGGCTGAAATCTTTCAATGCAGGCTGCTCTTTTAAAGGTAAGCATTAAATTACATGTGGATAAATTCCATTTCCTCATTTGACTACTAATACAGTAGGCCAGGCTCTTATTTACACGTGACATCCTCTAGGACAAGAGCAGGGGATACCACTGAGCGACATGTTGTCCTTCCATTCCCACAGAGACCTCAGGACTGTTCTTCACATCTCTTTTCTCCTTTCCTCCCCAGCTCCTCCTCTCTGCTACTGTTGAATAAAACTGATGCAGTTCTCCATGCAAATAGCCAGTCCTGAGCCCTTCTCTTGAGAGCAGCCCTGACTATCTGTGAAAAAGCGAACTCACCTCTTCTGACCTGTGGAATGGCTTCACATCTTTCATAAGAAGAGCCCAAAAAGCAGTGAAGCAGACAACTCTGCTCTGTTTCACCCTGATTTAACATCAGATTTTAGGTCTGAAATGTCATCAAGTTAAGCATATAATGATAAAACTAGGTCCCAAGGCAGCAAAGCATTTAAGCATGCACTGCAAGCATGGGAGTAATCTCACTGACTGTGTACAGAGACACAGTTTTGGGGGGAAACCTGTTCATGTTCTTTGCCAAACTGAGGAGTTAATAGCCCAAAATGTTATTGTATAAACTAATCAGGACAATGCATGTATAAATATTTGTCTTTAAGCATTTATAGGGGAAATTATTCAAGCACAGATGCAATTGCAGCAACTGTATGAGCACTTTGTTTCTGACAATGGGTCTGAAAGTTGCTCAGAATCCAGCTGTATTTACTACCTTTTACTCTTTAGACTAACATCAACACCCTGATGCCCAAAGTGATGTCCTTCTACACATCCCTTTGTACTCGCTGGCCATTTGATTCTGCTGGAGCAGATCCCGAAGTCTTAAGTAATACTTCAGTTTTGTTCCCAGGGGATGGAGACTGAAATGACTATCAGTAGTTTGCCTTTTCCGTAGTTATTGCTTCAGCAGACTGTCTGGCAAGTCTCTGCAAGGCCGGTGTTGCAGTTCCGTTAAGTTAATGAAGAATTGGAGGCTCTCTGCCTCATCTCCCTCCCCAAAAGGGGACCAGAGCTGCCTGACAAATTTAATCCAGCAGACTGGATGGCACAGGGGGAGGATTTTCCTGATCCTTTCTACATCAGCAGTGTCACCTGGGGCTTGGAGAAACCGCACTGGTTTCTTCATCACAGCCCCTTCCCTAACTCGCTGAAGAGCTGCACTGTGTTTCAGTGCTGCCGCACCTACAGCATCCCCAAGCCACACAGAAGACCCTGCTCTTGCCCTGATCTCACCCACAACAAACACCAATGCGCAGGGACTTAACCTGGAGGGTTTTTACATTCCCACTCCTGACCTCCATCATGCCAGATTTTCTCTCTGACTTTGTTTTCTAAGCCCTTGTTTAGCAGCATCGCTTCTCCCTCCTTCAGTCGCAGCCCTTCAGTCACCCGCCTGATAAAGCTGCCCCGAGCCCCATCGTCTGCTCAGTTCTCTGACACACAGATTAGCCAACAGCGACAAATAAAGGCACCAGCTTTGCTTTTCTGAAAGGGATTAGTGTGCTTCCAGAAGAATATCAAATCCACAAGGCGGTCCCTTTGTTCTGCTTCACTTTATACACATGTGTTTTTGTTGAGCCTTATAAAAAAGAAATGAAAAAAATAAAGGGGGGGGTGGGGGAGACGGAGGAAAGAGGGGGAGGAAAAGAGACAGATTGCTTTGCTATTGCCTGGCATTATCTCGCCTCGATTTTTATCAGGGGTAGAGGGGAGGCAGCAGTGTCAAAGCAACAGCAGATTCTCTGGATGGTGTAGCCACTCAGAATGCTGCAAGTCAGATGTTAATAATTATTTAGCAGTTGAGTGTGCAGCGAGAGAGAGGCGGGGGGGAAATTGAATTTACATGCATCGCTACAGTGGCCTTTAAAAGTCTTAGCATGAAAAATGCATGACTGCCCATGCATTATTTATTCAGCAATGAATAGAATTTCCCGAAGATCAGACTTGCAGGTCAAGATTGACAAATTTGGCAGAATTAAGCATTGTGTCTATCAGCCCAGTAGCAGATATGAAGAGAAACAGTGCTTCAACATGTAAGGCATTGCTGCTTTGTTGCATAAATCTGGCTTTAGAAGGATGTGCAGGGTTTATTGTAACCAGCACTCCCTTGCCATCCCATGTTTAGCAGAGAGTCTTGTTTTTCCATTTATCGTGGATTCAGATTGGGTTCACTCCTTCTTTCCACAATGAAAACCCTTTTAACTCTAAGTATCTGTGGCAGAATCTAGTCGTTTTGATACATGAAGCGCTGCTTTTTTCAGGTTTTCTTGTCTTTATTCTGCCATCAGCAAGGCAGCTTGAATACAACCTTGAGGCTCTCAGCTGACAAATGCCCCCCGAATTCTCTCCATCTCTCTCTTTTTGCCTTTCCAATTGTAGTTCTTGTTTGAAAATAATTTTGTTCAGTCTCTAGCCCAGCTGCCTTCAGAATATCAACGAAGTACATCTGAGACAGCAACTGTATTTTCACTGGCTGGCCTGATGCAGTATCAGGCAGTATGCAGTCCCTACCAAACACGTGTTCCCCTCACTATATGCACAGACATGCATTCATCGCTCCCAGCACGCCAGGACCCCTACAAACCAAACTTCTAAGTAAAATCATTGCTGCCTGACAGTGCATCCCAGCAGTGGGGGGAAAAGCTGGACCATGGAGTGTGGGGATAGCTCTGCAGGCAAAGCACCCAGCTCCAAGCTCCAGCCCAGCATTACCAAACCTCCTTAGCAAATTAATGGGGGAACATCTGGTGGGCTCTGTGGGCTCTCATTCTGGAAAGATAAATCAGAAATGCTTGGGAGTTCTCTCCCTGTCAGGACTAGAAAGCCATGAAGACAGGCACACATCAGGTTTTTGCACAGCTTAGCAGCTTATTAAAAAGGAGCACATTTAACTTTTGTGCCCGGCTCCTTACAGAGTCATTTGCTCACCCGTTTGCCTTTGAGTTCTGCTGGCGAGACCTGTGATATAGGAGAGGTGAGCTACAGGTTTTGAAGTCTAACAAATACCTACCCATTGCATAGTGATGGGAGGAACAGATCTGCAATCACTGTATTTTCCTTGCATGTATCGAGTTTTAAGTGGAAAGTAGTGTCTCTCTGTTACAGCTGCTCCGGGAAGCCTGCCCCAACAGGCAGACAGACCCAGGCCACTCCAGCAGGACCTAACGGAGGCAAGTGGCCTGGGGGCGTGAGGAGGGAGAGGGGCATGGAATGGGATGACCTGGATGGAAATAATCACAATTTCCATGGCAAGAGCTGATCAGGGAAGACAAGCAAAAAAGGCAGGTGGAGAGAGAAACAGAGACAAGGCAGTTTGAGGGAAGGAGAGGCAAATGGTGCAAAGTGCTACCAAGCACAGGCTGGAAGAGTGCAGCCAAGCCCCTTCTTGCTTTGGCTTGCTCCCATCACATGTAAGCTTTCCCGACTCCGCACACCCTTTCATCTGTGGCGGGCTGGGAAATGCCTCTTGGAGCAAATTGATGCTGCTGCTCTGCAGGTTGTCTGTCTCCTATGGGGACAAAGGGCTCAGGGGATAGATATGTCACAGGAAGGGACAGCAAACACCTTGTGTCCTACCTTGTGCCCCATTCTTTGTGCAGAGCGGTCCATACCATGAGCCCTAGTTCTGCACTCTGAAAGGAAATGAAAATCGAGGTTGTGAGAAACAGATGCAATCCCTGCAGACACCAAAAAGGAAACTGTAGAGTTTATCAGCTTGGTAGCTTGGTACACTGTTATTCCTGTATAAGGTCAGTAAGATTTTCCCCACCACCCTCCCCCTCACAAGTGCTATAAGTGCGTAATACACATCCTACAAGTACAGAAGCATCTCAGGAGCAATCTGCTCTGAAGCTTGCTTGGAAATTGCTGTTTGCTGTAATGGTACCCAAGGGAGCACTGCTCTCTAATATTTGTTTAAAGCAGGCTGGTAAAAGTAAAGTAATGCCTTTACTCACTTTCTGAATGCAGGCTGTTCCCCACAACATTGGGCAAAATTGGATTGCTGAAAGAATAGCAACAAATTGCTCTGCTCTGGAGTGAGGGATCCTAATCCAATCAAAACACACAGGTAGAGGGGTGGAGCCTATTAAGGAGGCAAATAATGCCTGCAGTTGGCATTTGGTAAGATGCTTATAGCAAGGTTTCCTGCCTAAACACGGGCTGGGTTTTGGCTTGTTTTGCAGCCTGGTTTTGATTTTGTTTGTTTTTATAATAGATATATGGTCTTACGAGAACCTCAGAAGAGGGAGAAAGCATCTGCAGTGGTTGTGACCAAAGCCAAGATGATCAGAGGTGCTTTTGGAGTCTCAAGCTCTAATTACCTTTAGGAAACAGTCCAGTGGGAAAGTGCTGTCAAGGTGATATCACCTGACATGCAAGGCCAATGATGAAGCCAGCAGAAGGAGGAATATAGGACTAGCTGGGAAAAGCTACAGGCACTGAATGTCTGACAGCCTCTTACATATAGAGTTGTGTTTCTACTCGGGGCGGCTTTAGCAAGTGGATGGGGTGATGGGAGGGCTATTGCCTCCACGCCTCCTACTTAAGAGTTAGGGAAGCCTGAGCAGTCCCTACTGCCCTTCATCCACCTTCTAGCTGCATCCAGAAAGTAATAATCCCTGTGCCTAAAATATCTCCTTTCATGCTGAGCCTGCTGCTATTCCATGCTCATGCTCTCCTTCATAATAAGTCAGTCTGATGAAGGTGACACAGCTCATGCATAGAAGCTTTTTTTTCCTTCCCATTGAAGTTGCTCAGAGTCAGTCTCTCCTTTAGTACAGCTGCACACCGAGGCCTGATCATGTCTACCCTCAGTGATAGGAAGTGGTGCCTTTTCATGCAAGGTCCCTCAGAAGCACTCTAGCCCTGCTCTGCCTTAATAACGGCAGCAAAACTCAGCCCTGGAAATCGCCCATGCAAGGTAATAACCGTGTGTGAATCTTAGCATTAGTGTTTGCGAAGTGCTTTGAGATCCCAGCAGGGAAATTGCATTACAGTGAAATATTAAACTACACAGATCCCTACAACCTTGCAGGCAATCACCGAGTGACCTGAGAGACTTTTTGTTCTTCCCCAGCCTATTAGTTTCTCTGTACAAACTATGGTTCACTAGGTACAAGATCATCTGCAGTTCAGTTGTAAGGAATATCTTCATACCACTTCCAGGCCGGAAGAGAGGGCAGAAAATAGAACATAATGCAAAATCTTTTGTTGCTCGGGTCATATTTATAATTAATTCTGCTACCATTTATGGATACAAAGAAAGAACTAAAGTGACTGTCCTTAAAAAATATATTATTTGAAATAACTCTGAGCATTGTTATTCCTATTGGACGCCACCGCGTTCATCATTACCAGAATGGCTCTGTGAAATTGCCGTCGATGTACGAGAGTATTTTCATAATTCACTTTTGACACACATTCTGGGCTGCTGCTGTTAGAGTGGACTTTTGCTTCTTGCCTTTAGTCAGTTGGGCTGTATATTGCCTTCTCTGCATGCTCCTCACAACAAGCAATCATCCCCGAACAGGTATATATCTCTCCTGAATTCGATACTTCTGCGCATTCCAGGCAGGTGTGGACTCATGAATTTTCAGCATGCCTCGATTTATCCTTATGGACTGCAACCATTTCAGAAACATTCAGTGTTGCACCCAGGGCTTACCCTGGGTGCTTTCAGAGTAGCATTTTACTAGGTTATAATCAATCACAAAATCCTGAAAACCAGCTTATTTTGGAAAGATTGCTTACATCACTCTGTGATTATTGTAATGAGTTCCATATGAAGATCTCCAAATCTATGTTGCCAGATGAGGGTTGAGGCAGTCGTTGGAGGTGCATAAATATCGTTATTTCCACTTTATGGGTAGGGAATTTAAATAATGCGAGGAAGGGGGACGTATCTAAGGTTGTTCTGGAACTACATTGGAGAGGATGGGGTAACATGAAATCAGATATAGCTCTGGCCTCCTAAATCTCACTTCATTAATCTGAACTCTGAGTGCTGCACCCTTATCCAGGGGGCTGCACACTGATGTACTACCACTGAGACTTTTTTGGATCTCGGCTGGAGTTCTACATCTTGACTACTCAATGGCTAGAAACACAGAAATGAGTTTTCTTTATTTGAAAGTGTAAGTTCTAATGTAATGAAAACAGTCATACAAAAAATGTTTCTTTCATCCATTGAGTGCGGTGGGCATGTTGCAGTCTCTGTTGCCCTGGAGATCTCTGGCAACGGAACGCTGGGGCTACCTGTGCAGGTGGCCTTCTGAACTCTGCATAGCTGAGAGCTTGTTTATGTCCCTGCAACCAGAGTGAATCAGGGGACTTCAATTTCAGAGCTATTCCTTCTGTGGCCACCTCTTACTAACCTTTAATTATGCCTTCATGCTCACTCTTGCAGGCTCTGTAATTGACCACAAGTTTGGTTGCGTGGCCCGAATCACAGGCAAAGGCACACAACTGTATTAAGGTCAATGATCTTGCGCTACAGTTCTCCTGCAAAGTGAGCTGCTTCTGGCATATCGTATTATTAAGCAGGCGGTTATTCATTGCTAAAGTTGCTTTAGTTGTGCTTTTTTCTCAAAGTAACACTAACAGGTCATCAGCATTGCAGAGGGTTGTGGTGTGAGAGACAATAAGGCAGCCCAATCTCACTGCATGCCTGTGATCACGGTTTTAAATTCATTAAAAAGGAATAGTTGATGGTGGACTATGGATTTATCTGCTTTACAGCAAGTTTTTCTGGAGGGTCTGACATCTGAACCTATGAACGTTTTGCAATAGAAATTAAGTCATCTAATACCCTGTCAAATTAGGATGCACTTCACAAATGAAAATGGAGCCCTCGAAGTTCCGTTTGTCTCAAGCCAGTCTGAACATCAGTCACAAAGGACCATAAAAGCTAGAGAGGGGAAAAGCCTATGAGAACGTTGAGTCACTCCTCTTTTAGTACAGGATTATTCTTAAAGAATAATAGGCTGAACTGTATGCAGTAGAGGTTTTTAAATCCCATTTAAAAAACAAAAGTCTTAGATTTTTGCACGGTGCTAACTGGGAAATCAATCTGTACCCTTGTTTAGTATCTAAAAAAAGTGCCATAGAAATAAAACATCTATATAAACACTGGGAACTGTGTTGGGTGGAGTAATTAGGGAACTTCTTGACCTGTGAAAGACGAATTCTACCTTCTATATAACAGAACAGATTTCAACAGCTAACAGGGGATTTCTGAATTGCACGGTGTTTTCACAGCTGAGCTTCCCAAGGAACAGCCAAACTGAAATAGATCCTTGTATAAAACAAGCAAACCAACGAAGACCAAAACCCACTGAGTTTTTCATCCCCAATAAGCCACAATCAGCGAGGAGGTTGTGTGCACGCTTGGCTTGGGGTGACTGAGTGCTCAGCTACCCACGGGAGCCCAGGCAAGGGATGGTGTTCCTCGGTGAATTGGAATCAGTTGCCAGTTTGCACCTATTGCAGATATTCTTCATCTCTGCTGTCTTTTCAGACAGGTAGCCATTCCTGGAGTTACAGATGCTTCTGCTGTTAAAAGCTGCTGCTGTGTGTGGCCAAGCAGCATTGTCTGTGTATCAGCCAGAAGCACCTGCACAGTACAGCTGTATTTCCCATTGCTCACCATTTTGCTGGGCTAGGAAGTATCACTCGGATTTACTTTTTTTAATAAACATCACACATATGGAAAAAAAATGCACGTGTTGCTGTTTTCATTTACACAGTCTAATGGGATGACTTTTAAGAGAGAGATAAGGAAATTGTACCACTCTGTCAAAACCGAATTTGGTAATGGAATTAGAAAATAATCGCAGTTTAAGAGAGAAATGCTTCAAATTCCAGGAATAAAGGGCACCTTATTATGAGCTGAAGGTCTGTGAATAATCCATTATCTGGAATCTGCAGAGGATTCAATAGGAAAACTGTTGTCATATTTCCTTGCTGGAATTCGATTTCATTTCATGTTCTTCTTTGATGTTAAGATGTTGATGTTTACCTCACTGCTACACCTGCATGGCAAAACTGGTAATGGGAAGACAGTGGACTACAGCTAACATGAAAATTAGGAGAAAAATCAGTTCTCCAGGAGATTTATGGTTCCCAGTGTTTTTGTGGTGTGAGGCAGCTTGTACTGCTTGGGATAGGAATCCAGTTTTTACAGCTCAGGATGGGAATCAGTTTAGGATTTTAGACCTCAACAGAAATAGCCTTGCACTTTCTTTATAATTTCATTACAGTCAATGTTTTGGTCAGCATAGTCCTTGAATCAACAGTGCTAGAAAGTTCTGTCACACCTGGAATAATTCAATTTCTGTGTGATAGGCATCAAACCTCCCAGTCCGCCAGTCAGTGCCAGGAGGCTCAGCCGCACTGTAGGCAGGTTACGGCCCCTCATTACTGAGGTTCACCCCAGGCACATCGCAGTGGTCTGAGCCTGGACTCGGGCTCCTGTCTTTCCAAGGGACCCGGTTGCAGGGGACTCAGCCCAGGAAAAAGGAGACAGCCCTTGCTGACCTACAGACAGCGAGGACACACAGCACCCAGGCTGACGCTTCCTAACCCTAAGCCTGTGCAGCTATGGGAGTCAATTAATCTCATCTTGGTTTAAAGCCAAGATTTCTGAACTCTCTTGATCACCTTTTCCAATGGTAAAGTGCCCTTGCTGTTAAAAAATAAATTCTAAAGATTTTATTTCTAATTTAACATTTGCTTAATTCAACTGCCAGCAATTTGTCTTTTTCTGTTAAAGAACCCTCTTGTATCAAATGTTCTCCCTATGTAGGTACTCACAAACTGTGATTAAATTGTCTCTTAATCTTCTTTCAATAAGCTTAATTGAACATCATAATATCAGTTGAATCTCCCAAAAAGGGCCACCTCTTGATAACTGATTTTCCAAAGAATCTTAAAGCCACAGGAACAAAGTGTTCCAGTTCCTGCCTCCTCTATTTTATTTCTGGCCTCTATTAAATAAAAACAAAATATGTGGCAAGGAATCTGTCTTCCTCCTGCTTAGTGGAAGCTCATTTCCAAGGCAGGTTGATGATACAACAAATCAAAATATTAAAAGCCCTCCACGGTGCCAAGGTGCTCTTGGCATTGAATTCAAAATGAATGTGAATAATGAAAGAAATGGAATAAATTTTGAGATATGTGGATAGGAGATATCCTCCAAGATACCTTGGTAGAGCTATTAAATGGTAACTGGTTATCTAGTATCACTTTCACAAATTGTAATCGCTTTTCCCTCTCTATGACTGCTTAAAGACATTGCTATTTCTCTTCCCCAGTGGCAGGCGAGCTCCCTGCCAGGTGTTCCCTCTCCTTGCCACCAGCCAATGCCACTTGTGGGCCAGCAGAGAGGAAGGAGCGTCTTCTCTGGGATGGGAGCTCCTCCAAAACCCACAGAGGAATCCACTGGACTGATTCCCACACTCACTGCCTGTTATCCCTGGATGCTCACCCTGCACTTCCCCACTTCTGCCTGGGATTCCCCGGGGCAGGGACCATTCACCTTAGAAACAGTGGTGTCTACCCCGCAGACTACTGACCTGTTCCAACGATGACAATCCCACTTTGTGCTGCTTAAAACACTCACAAGGATCCACACTACGGGGAAGTCCCCCAGCCCAGCTGGAGTGCTGTGACTTCAGCCTGCATGAATGGTGCAGACATCTTTCTCTCCTGTTAGAAGGCTTTTTAATTCATTATTTTTTTTTTAATTTTAAATTTTAAAAGCCATAGTCTGAGCCCAGTGCAAAACACAAGAAATTGGGGATGACCCTCCACAGTCACCTTGAGCAATCATCAGCAATGCTGAGAAACAAACCAGGAACAAGCAAATGAGAAACATAGAAAATGAGCAACGGTGAGCTAAAGCCTGCGTGTCAGCTTTGCTTTGCTGTTTCTTCCACTGCCTTTGTCAGTCATTTTGCCAAGGTGTCAAAAGCGACAACGTTAGTGTATACGCGGAGCTGCACCCGTTCTCACGCGTGTATATCTGATTTGAACACGTTCACTGAGAATCTGCTTCCCTGTGAATTCCTGCACATGCATCCTTCTGCTTCAGCCATGGGTAGGATCAGAAATAGTATCCGTATGACAGCTTTGAACAGATGGAAAATGCAAGTGTCAATGTCTCAATTATTAAAGCTTCTGCATATTCCCAGTGACTGCTGCCATGCTCTAAAGAGCTGAATACATGCACTAAGCCTTTTGCCTAGACTTCCAGGTGATGCTGGGTTTTGAGTTCCTAGTTCTACAGAGCGTTGGTGTAGCCAATCCATTGTAATTATTGGTCTTTTCTCTTTGACATCTTAACTCCTTCTAAATCTCTGTTTTATATACATCCCCTAACAAATGTCTCTTGCTCTTCCACTATCATTTTTATGAACAGCTAGAGGGCATGCTGTGGACCATCACCAAAATAAAACACTAACTGCGAGTAGATGTTTGCAATGCAAAAGCCTCAATGGAAAAAAGGTACTTTGGTCACCAGTGGGAGTCCATGGACCTGCAAGTCTCTAGGTCCTACATTTGTGTAGCCCCAGGTGGCTTTGGGGGAGACTTCAGTGTTGTGCACATATTCTCACAGGGCAGAGAATATAATCCTATAATCTGGTTATATCTGGTGCTTAGTTGCCAAGGAATTGTCCACGTTACAGCAGTTGCCAGGTCAACGAAACTCTGTAGTCTTTGGTACATGTGCATAAGAAACCCAGAGGAAGTCAGCGAAACTCCTCTTGAGTTTGATGTCAGGCGTGTGCTTAACTGGGCCTTACACTGGCA
Source organism: Bucorvus abyssinicus (assembly GCA_009769605.1). Classification (NCBI taxonomy): domain Eukaryota; kingdom Metazoa; phylum Chordata; class Aves; order Bucerotiformes; family Bucorvidae; genus Bucorvus; species Bucorvus abyssinicus. The sequence continues at coordinate 9,246,653 of CM020041.1, forward strand.
AAACATCTGTAAACGTTCAAAAAGTCAAGGCTGCATTGCTCTGAATAGCTTAAGAATATTTAGAATAAATTTCAGGAACATTTGGTCACTGCACATTGGTTTCTTTTTTTCTTACTAATATGATTCTGGTTGCCTATTCATCTTATAATTAACAAACCCAGTGGGATAAATCATTGTTTCTAGCAGCTTAGTGTGTAGTTCTTGGGACAATGGCCTCGAAACTCAGTACAATACTGTTTATCAGCTATTTCTCATACTCTGGCAGCTAAATAAAGATTCTTGGAGTTTTGCTGTTAGTGTTCAGTAAGTTGTTGCCCACTTCTTGGGAGTGCTGTAAACTCTGAATTACCCTCACTAGGTTGTTGAACCTGTTATGGCTCCACTACTCAGCCTCTTCTATGGGGATATTGATTATTTATACCACAGCTGCCTTAAAACTAAAGCAGTTGAGAAAGCAAGAGAGAAAAACAACAATCCCAAGAAAATGGCTGAAGCGGGTCCAGCTTGTGGTTCCTCCCCATTGTAAGTCTCCTTCAGGAAATGAGTATTTGAATCTGTTATTCTTAAGGGAAGCACTTAATCACAAGCTTAATGCTGAACAAGCTTAAATGGTTTGCTGGATTTTCTGACTGAGGGCAGGAGAAAAGAAAACAGCATAGAGGAGTCAAAAAGAATAAAAGGGAAAGCGAAAATATAAAGTAAGACAGAAGAAATACAGAGCTGCAAGGAGGAATAAAAGCTTAGGTATTAAATTGGGAGAGGGAAAGGGAGAATTCAGACATAGTTGAAGGAAAATAAGACTAGCACAAGCCAAAAACAACAGCCCCCCAAAGTTTGGAAAAGAAAATCAAAGGCAATATACCCCTGTCTTAAAGTCAAGTTAATATTCTGGTGAGTCAGAATAAATTTTTTGTGCTCTACAGCCCATTTCATGTTTTTCTGATAGGCAACTGGAATTATTATTATTATTCTTAAGAGGAGTAGTTGGTTTCTGGGGGAGTATAACAGACCAGATCTATTCTTTCCACTTCTCCTTCATGCTGTGCTTCTGCAAGATGAATGTGAATGAAATCAGAGCTCCAACCCCAGCAGTCGCACCCACAGCATCGTGAGGCTGCGAGATGTTGAGTCACCCCGGGTGTTTACAGCTGTGGCAGGTGAGGCACCAATGTTTCGGTGCCTTTCGGATGCTGCAGTCATCAAGGGCTGAGCAGCCTCGCTGCTGCTCCTGCCTGTGCTGCTCTTGCTCGGCTAACTCAAGATGGATGATAAAAATCCTGTCTGAGAGGAGGGTGTGCTACAATATGCTGCTATATTCTGTGCTAGAGCTTATGCTGTGCTGCAGAGCAGCAGCGTACGTCACATGTGCAAACCCAAAGTGCACGAACAGTAAATATAGTAACAGACTCCTTATGCCTTATGTTCAAATACATTTCCAGGGTAGCTGGTGCTGTGGGGTAGTGGAAGTTGCACGGATGGGATATTCAGGGCTGTAGCAAGGGAAGGGCAGAGAAGCTGACATCCATCCCCTGTGAGGGACAGTAGCTCCTTGCCTTTAGTGGGACTTCAAATTGCCTTAGCAGCAGTGTCTTACGTCAGCAAGATGTGTTTTGGAGACACACTCAAGAGTGTGGAGAGAAGAGCTGCCTTTGCCGGTGCTGATTGCAGGGGTGGGGAGCAGGAGGGGAAGGAAACACTTACTCTAGGACAACAAAGTGCCTTAATATGGTCTTAAATGTATTCTGCCCTATCGCACACCTTGCTGCTGAGCAGTTCTTCACTGCAGGGAACTGCTGAGCTTTAGGTCTCAAATCCCCATCCACAGCAAGCGCACCTGCTATTCACGCTTATTACCATGAGTCTGTGATGCCTGCTGAAGTTAAGAGGAAAGGAAATTCACAAATCTTTTGCAGTTCCCCGCCCTGCTGGTTCTCCTCCATATGTTTGGTCTTCCTAGGCTGGCTTCACAGTGGGGTTTGTCTCCTTGAACCAACACGAAAACTCAAAAGGCAGCAGCCTTAGTTGCAAGGGTTTCAGCCCAGGCCAATTAGCAGGTGTCCCCTGGCACCCCAGAGGAGAAGATGGTTTTTGCAAAGCACAGGGAAAAGCAAAACAGGTTGTGTGACCTGCTGACATGGCGAGGGGATGTGCTGACTCCAGGCAGAGGAAAGCAGAGCTTGTTTTGGGAGCTGAGAAACTGAACAAGCCTCAAGTGAGCAGAGGCACTGGCATGAGTGGAGGCAGTTCCCTGTAGACAGAGGGTTACACACAATCCTCCAGTTGCCAGGCAGAAGGCTGGGGAATACAGGTGGTGAAACAGGGAGGGAGCCCAGTATATTCAGTTACCAGTCAAGGACTCCTGCAGCTCTGCAGGCTGCCGTGCTGCAGGCAGTGAGCTGCCTGCAGAGGGGAGGAAGAGGGAGAGCAGAGACATAGTGAGGATCCAGGAGCGGATGCCACAATGCAAAGCCTGGGACCTTCATTTCTGCATGAACCTTAACCTTCTGGTGCCGTGCATGGTCTAAGCACCAAAACACAACTGGGAAAGCAGCAAATACATAGAATAGGAGCTGTCCCCTAAAATCCCTAGATCTGCCCAGAGCAGCCCCCACTGTCCCACCTCAGAGCACCAGTCAAGGCAGGCAAACTCCCACACAGCCTCATCGCCCAGGGGAAGGAACTGAGAAGGACAAATGAAAGTGTTCCTCTAAACCTTGCACAGGACGGGCCAAGAATTAAATTACATGCCATCTTTTGAGCCTGTCCCATACCTTGCTCCCTCAGGGGCTTGCTGATTTCTTTCCTCACTGAAAGTAATCCAAATCACCTTGTCTGGATGGTTTAAGTCCTTGCCTGGTCCAGATACCTTATTGCTTCTGCCAAGATACTGCTTCATTCTAAAATTCATGTTTCATGACAGAAGATTCCTGATGATACAGATGATTTTGCTCAAGGAACATGAGCAATTGGGAAATAAAGAGGACCTAGCAACTGAAAAGACAAGTGTGAGAGAGCTTGCAAAGCCAGAAAATAGTCTGTACTGGATGTCCGTTTTCTCAGAGGACCTATACTGTGAAGATGAATTCTCTAGCTAAAACACAAAGTCTTTTCCAGAGGTGCCTCTCTTCCATTCCTGAGGTTTTGGAGTTATGCTTCCACAGCTGCTAGGAAATAGCATCTTGTGAGCATCTGCCGACAGTGACAACCTGCCAATCACAGCGCAACAGAGTGGGTGTGTAATGTCAGGGATGCAGGTAAAGATGCACAGTTCATCTTTGACATGAGAGCAGATCTGGGAGATCTGTGGGGTGTCTCTTAGGTCAGCATTTGGGGCTATCCCCAAAGGAAGGAGGTTGGATCCCAGTGGCTTTGCTGCTGTGTGTTTGAATGCAGGTAATCCAGTGTGGCTCAGAGACACTCGTTCCTCACAGGGGCATTGCTTTGGTTTTCATCACGGTGCAGTTTATGTCTAGCAGTCCTCATTGCAAACTCTGCATGACTGCAAACTTGTCCTTGTTTTGGGTTAAAAAAGTAGAAACTTCAGATGTGACTAAAGAAAGGAGAATTTTTCTTTGAGAACAAGTAGTGAGCTCTTTCCAAGAATGCTTTGGGTTATGTTTAATTCTCAGTCTATGTGGAGTCTAGTGAACCACTTAGTGTACCATATGAAACTGTCTTTCTCTGGCACTTCCAGTTTGGTCCTGGCTGTCTCTACATTCACCCTCTACTCAGTCAATAAGCAGTCTTCATATCCTCCTGACTTGGGCTTTAGGCTTTGCTGGAACATGGGAAAGCAAAGGAAGACAATAAAAATTATATTCATGGGCCAGGGAACATACGTGACCTTTGCATTTGTCACAGCCGCTTAGAGAAGAGGGTGCTGTTTCCTTTACAACCGTTGCAAAATCCTTCACAGGTGGTTAATGCATTCCGCCAGCACAGGAAAGAATAATTGGATAGCCACTTTTTAAAATGGTATGTAACCAACCATACCAAGTTTATCACTAAATGTCATAGTTTATCATAATCTAATCACCAGAGAGCAAGAAAAATGAGCATATGTGTCTCCATCAATAAACGAGTGATTATTCAGACAATAACTAGGTTTATTTTCTTTATTTCCATAAATGTTTGAAGTCTTATGAAGATGCTCTAGAGAAAGGATTATTTATGTTGGCATCCAGACAGTATGGTGATAGGAGGCTTAGAAAAGCTAAAGAAAGATGTTCATTTAGAAATGATCCCCAAAGTCTTAATCATTTTCATTCCGCAGAAGGAATTTGGGACATCAGATTATTTATCAGATTAAAAATGCACTGTCTGTTCCATCTTGTAGCATGCAAGCCTGATACACAATAGCATCCCTGGAAAGCCAGTAACAAGGAAAGAGACAGAATTTCTACTTTAGTTTTTATTTTTAATACAGCACTACTGTTCTCCTGCCAGTTGGCCGTGTTTCCATGTCCCATTTTTGGAAGCTATGTAGTATCAAATGCTGATATTACCAAAGAAAACCACTCCACTGACAGCAGAAAAACAGTTTCGATCAGCACCAGAAAAAACCCCCAAGTGTATAAATCATGGCCCCAAGTCTCCGGTATGTTCTAACATGAAGAAAGTTATAGCTTGCCCCCAGGGAGATGACAACCTGCACCTCTGATGGCTGAGTAAATCCAATGCCACAAGACACCTGCGTGCCCGCACATGCCAGGAGACAGGTGTGTGCTGTAGTATTTCATACAAACAGATGTCCTCAGCCAGTGCACCAATTGCCTGAGCCTCTTATGAGAAAATAGAGATGTCAGGAAAGAAAAACTATTTTATCCATGATCCATTTTCCCTTGCAGCCATTCCTCATGCCTCCAGACTTAAGAGTGAACATCTGATGGGCTTTCAGGCAGCAGCAGCTCTGAGGTTGTGAGGAGGAAGTGTATGAGGGAGAGATGGAAAATATTTTTGTGACAAAAATAGCAATATATCAGCCTGAGTGAATGATAACAGATAAGGACCTTTTTCTTGGCTCAAGTGGGTGTACTAGACAGCAATCTGGGGAAGCTTTGCCAAATTTGGCCGCCAGAGTCCAATGGGTACTTGCAGGGCAGTCCTGGTTAGTGACTTCTGGCTTTACCTGCAGAGAGCTACCAGTTTGAGAGCATTTCTCTTCAATTTCCTTGGAAACATGGGGAAGGTCCCACGAGACAGGAACTTCTCTGTGAATTTCTCACCCATCTCGAGTGTGTATTCAGGGTGACAGACTGATATCCCTGAGCAGGGACCCAGGAGATCTGGCTTCAATTCCTCCTCCTCTCTTCACAAATTCTCTCTCTCCTGCCCTGACTTTGAAGCTGCCACATCTCTCTAGATGCAAGTTCCCAGCCTTATTGGTGGCGAATAGCCAAAATGCCTTTTCTCTGTCCCAGCTCTGTTTTATCATTACGCATGCATGAAGCACCCAGCAACAAAAAAATCTGGATACTTTCAGTGCTGTTTTAACAAGAAGACAGCTCCATGTATTTCCTCCTAAGGGTTTCTGTAACTCTCTGTGACTCTGGTTTCCTGAGCAAGGGCTTGTGTTTGAAAATCAGCAGAGCCAATAGTTGCTAAAACAGAGTTAAATGAGAACTAAGGCAAATTGAAATCTGGGTCTTGATCATGATTGCCACTTCATGACTTGGGTCTATAGCTGCTGGAGATCTCATTGGAAAATGTCCTTTAACCCCTTTAAAATATTAATTGTAAAGCTTCTGTTATCTGACATTTCTGTCATACGTCACTGCAAAGGTTCTTCTTAACAGCTGCTGGCACTTCATGGCAACTTGGTGACCTAAATGCTGCTTTTGCACAGCTGCAGCCTGCAAACAGCAAATGCTCCGGATGATGTTGCATTTACTCCAGCCCCACTGATGGGAAGAGGGGCGGAAGAAATAACAACAGCAGGAGGTACCAAATTGGGGGACAGGAGATGGGGTACGGGACACAGGGGGCAAGTTGGAGATGATGGAATGGGGGCAGGAGGCACCGTTTCTTTGAAGGGAGAGTTTAATTCCAGACTCAGTGGAAACTAGGTGGCAAATGGCCCCAAGCAATCCTCTCGTGTCTGCTATCAGAAACTTTGTCAGGGACAGACGAGGGCCATTGCTGCCAGCACCTGCCATGCTGCTGCTGGTGCCCATGCTGCAGAGGACATGAAGCGCCCCCCAAGCCGCTCAGGGCTCCTCAACATCCATTCAATGCCAGGGGCAGACCACTGCTTTCCATTCTGCAACGATTCTTCTGCAGCATGAGCTCTCAGCCAGACACTTTTCCATTTATTTAACTGAAATTACTCTGATTAGACCAAGGCAGCCAATAAGAGCTCCATCTTGCTCAGCCCACTCCGTACTTGTAACAAGAAGCAGAGCTTGAATCATGAGGCATCTCACCTGGACAGGCAGGACAAAGACCAAGAAAATTTTTTGTCCTCCTCCTAATTCCTTCACGCAAAATGAGCTGAATATATATTTGATCTTCCTAGTGAACAATGCTTTTAAAAAAGGCAGATGGTATTTTCTTCTTAGCTTTTTCAATTACTGTTTACAGCTATTCTCTACTGCACTTACGAATGACTTCAAAAGATTTCTTGGAAGTCATACACCCCAGAGTCATTTGGATGAAATACCAACCAAGCAATTAAAAAAAAGGGAGGGAGGTGAAAAAAATTTTTAAAATCACTTGCAGGTTCATAAGATTTCAGATGGTAGAAAAAAGCAATAGCTCAGAGCCGCTGTGCAAGAAACTCTGCATCTATTTATTTCTGTTCTCTCATTTCTTATTCTAATGCATCACAGCTGAATTAGCCTTGGCAGAATTTACAGCCCTTTTGGACTATTGGGTATGCTGAGTCTTTAATGTCCCAAGTGGTCCTATGATCTGTTAATTACCTTATTGCGTGCAAAGCTCTATAGGGCTATTTCTTTACAAGAATCCTTTGTTAGGATCAGATTAGTTCTGGGGACCCCTTTCTGTGTGATGTTGACTGTCCTCAGCTCTGCTCGGGGAGTGTAAGATCCTCTGCTCATCACAGGATATATTCAGCCCTTTGCAGGATGAGACTGTGTGAAGTAAATGATCAAAGTGGCCCGTTAGATAAATCCACGCTCTCATCATTCACCATCCTGAAGGTTGCAGGAGAATGGTTTACATTTGTCATTTTGTATTCTGAGCACCATGCTTGATTTTGACATTCCCTCTCTTGCTAAGAACAGTTCTGGTGCTTGGCTCTGGAGGGGTGAACAGCAGGTAACAGCTGAACTGAGGTGGTAAAACATCATCCTGTTTCTTCCTAACCCAGAGGAATTGTCATAAGCAAGGGGAGGGTTTGAATGAATGGTATTTCTCTAATCGACGGCCCCATTCGAAGGCAGTAGGTGAAAAGCCATTGCAACAAACAGTTCAGAGAGATTTGAGTCTTCCCCATTTATACAGTGTCTTTCATCCCTGCCTGGCAGGAATACCAGCTGATTAGAGGCACTCACTTTCCCATCCCCTAAACCCCATGCTACAGTTTGCTTCTCTTCAGCCAAAACTATTGCCCGTTACCTTCTAAAATGTCAAATTTCTACTTCTGCGAGTAGCAAAGATCCCCAGGTTCATGGTCCCCATGGCAGCAATGTCTCCTGGGTGCTGCTTATGTCCTTACAAAGCTCAGTAACTGCAGGGTCTCCGTTAATAACCCCGCTGCAGTATTGCTGCTGCTTTCTTTTCTGGCTGTTCTCATCTGCACAGGGAAAATACATAAAGCTTCTCCTCCTGAGGACCACTACTTGGGGGGGTTGTCACTGTATCATCCACCCTTGAGCATATTTCTTCTCTGCAAATGCAGAGAACTCTGGACTCTTTCTGGTGCCTGGCAGAGGCAAGCCGCCGGCTCCCCGCCAGCCCCAGAGGCAGCCGTGCGGTGCCTCACTGCTGGTCCCGCTCAGCTCGCTGGACCACAGCGCAGTGCCCTCTGTTCCTCTGCAAGATGGTCCTCAACGAAGCACCAGGCAGGGAGGCAGCACAGGACTTTGCTTTGGGTCTAAAGCTCTGTAAGACCTTACAATAAGCTCTCCAGGATAACCATTGTGGTGGCCCGTGCTTACCCCTGCTCCCCTGCTCTCCTACAACAGGAAACAGTCCCCACACCTGTCAGTCATAACGCTGTTTTGTGCGACTAGGACATCTCTCCTCTGGGGATCTCAGAGCTGTTTATGACCTGCAGAGTCTGGGTCCCCACAGGATTCCTGCTGAGGGAGGTGAACATGGGAGTCCATCCATCAGACACTGCATGAGGGTAGATTTTCGAGAGCGTAAGGAGAAACTTCAATTACTGCAGACCATCCCACCATGCCCCAGCCAGCTGTCCCCTCCACCCTGGGCTCCCTCCAGCCCAGCCAGCCGCTGCATCAACCCCATCTCCTCATCTGGATTAGGAATCTGATTCATTATGGGATTAAATACATGGTCAGTTAGGGCACAGGGGTAAGAATGCACTGCAGGGTTTTACTGAGCCTGAAAGCAGATGCTTTTAAAAAGTCACTGAATTTAGGCCACGGGAGGGGACAAAAAAAAAAAAGAAAGCCTACAAATCAAGAAAAAAGGGGATTATAAATAGGAATCAAACTAACCTATCATTTCTTCATATGTCTTATTCCTTCAAAAAGCCATCCCTGATAACTCCCCGGCCAACCGCTTGGGCTGGGCAGCTCATTTCGGCTGTGTTTTCACATTTTCTTCTTTTTGGGTTTCTGCTACAACTTCTGGAAGTGTTAGGATAGGGATATTACAAAGACATGAACAGAGAAGGGCCAGTTTTCTGCACTGCTAAGTGAGCACCACTTTCAATAGTGTGGCAGTACCTAAATGTGCCCTTGATAAGCAGAATTTGCTAGTACTGTCCCCAGTGAGCAGCAGTCGTTGCCAGTCACAATTATTAGGCTAACAAGATTTCCAGAGAGCCATCCAACTAAAGAGATCAGCTTCTTAAAGCTGTGCAAATTTGTTATCACTACCTGCAGATGGGGAAACGTGACGCCCGCTTTGCTGCTTACTGCTTTTCCCAAGGTGGCTGCTGTTGGTCAGCGGTTGGGTCAAACCAAGCTGCTCCAACACGGCCGCTCCTTTCACACCTTCTCGGGCAGAAACAGCCACGTTGGTGGGGCAAATGGTTGCGTTGTGGTTCCAGGGGAGAAACGGGACAGGGACCGCAACGTCCTGGCACCCTTGCTGGGGCCACTATGCTGTGCCATGACCATAAGTTTTCTACTCTGTGTTGGCTCTTTGCCGCGGCACATCGCACCTGGTGCCATTACCATAGTGATGGGCTTTCACCAGGTGGGAGTTAAATTATACCAGGAATAGAAATGGGTGGGATTCTTCTTGACTTTCCTTGAGGGAAATAACAACTGCAGCAGCATTCGTAATAACAGTGTTTGTACAAAGTTAAATACTGGATTCAGTGCTCAAACATACAAAGAAGGACTATTTAATTTCTAAAAAAGAAAGGCCAAGAGCATTTCTTCCAGTAGTGACTCTGGAATTACAGTGTTGGTGTGAGTTTTATGGTTAAAACTGTAGACATTTTCTTTTTTCTTTCCTTTATTTTTTTTTCTGAAATATATAGGAAGAATATTGAGGTCAAACAGGTGTAGGTACTAGTAAGTACAAATGCACAAATGTGGTGGAGGACTATTTAACAGGATATTAGGAGACACTGAGACAATTTACCTCTAGAATCATTTAGAGGCTCCTCAGGAGGTAAAAACTGTTAAGTAAAATAAAATCAAGTCTTAATTAGCTAAACCCATAAATTTAACATACACAGTATAGACAAGGGAAGAAGCACTTATATGATATTCAGATACAAGAGTAAACTGGACAGGGTAAACAGGAGGTATGTGAAGATATGTTTTATGCTGGGAGAAAGGTCAGAGGAAAAGATGTGTGGGTGCTGCAGAACCGGAGCGTGTAATGATAGTAGAGATAGACAATGGACTCACTGGTTCTCTAGTACCAAAACTAAGTGAGGACTACATTGTAAATGTAATGATGGGGGCTTTGCCACTCAGTTAGTGTGTTTTGTTGGAAACAGAAAAAACTCTATGTAGCCCTGCAGCTACGAATGTAACTTGGTAACAGCTGTAAAAAAAAGATCAGAGGTGTGGAAATTGTACCACTTATTTACACACGCCTGAGCTCTCATGAAAGAGGTATCACAGCACACAACTGAGAAGCTAGATCTACCAAGTCCTGCTGAGAGCTGTAGTGATGGCAGCGCCCAAAACTTGAAGGAGCTTTTTGACAGGATTCCTTGGCTTGCCTTGCCCTGTGCTTGTGCCCACATACCAGCCAGTGGCTGACGATGACTGTCTGCTTATGGTTATGTCATGGTAGTGACACAAACTGGAAACAGGGAAAGCCAGGAATAGCATCACTGGAGGATCTTGGACTCCCCATCACATTATCGCGCTGCACATTTATAGCCATTCCCTTTTCTCCTAGCCTAGTGACTGCACTCGCTGCTTCGGTATCTTGAAACGCCATGCTCAGCAATTTGTATTTTGCTGGTTGGTGCAATTTACGACAACCTTATCCTCAAAGCCACATTTAGTAGCCTATGCAAAGTGCATGAGCATCTGATTTGTAAACAAAAGGGCGGTGACTGTGTATCTTTTGTTTGGGTTATAAATATTAGCCAAGTGCTTTGAGGGTCAAGGCTTCCCGCTGCGCGCTCCTTTTTGAAGGGGGCTCTGTTAAATTACAAATGTGCTTGTATCAAAATGGCAGGCTTTTGCTGCAAGCTGGGTTAATAAATAGGTGTACTGTACAGCTGGCTCATTCACTCGAAAGGGTAAGTCACCTTGTTGTGCAGAGTCACCGAAAGCCAGAGCCAGGACTGTGGGGGGCAGTTTGGGCTTGATTCTTCCTGGGGATGGAGTTGCCCTGTGAACTTTCTGTTCAGCTTTGGGTACCCAGGGTGGGATTTTTTTTTGCTTTCACCTCTCCTATACGTTGGCGTGTTCAGAGCCATGTCCAGGCTGTTTAGCTTTGCCAGGCTTGTCTCTCAGGCAGGCAGGGGTCCTCCCACCCACTCTGTGTGCAGGTCCAGGAGCTGCACGGCAAATGCTCATCATGGTCATTGTTTGCTTTTTCTGCCTTCCTGACGCTTCCACAACCACACACGATGGAGGCATTTGATCCCCTATAACAAACCTCTGCATTTGACTCACATCGTTTGAAGGATTTAAGGCAAGTTATGGCACATTTCTCTTTCCCTCCTCCCAGATCAAGTGCAGCATCACCATAGCCCACCATACAACACCCCCGCCGCTGGCTTTTTTGGGCCTGATTCCGCCACATATCAATGGGCTGCAATACAATCTCCACAGACAAGGTCACGTCCAGCCTCAAAGGGATAGGCAAAGTAGGACAGGAAGCTTCTCGCTGTCTTTGGCAAGCCGTCAAGGTGACCGGGAGGGGTCGTACCATGCAACTGCCTCCTGCAATTCTCTCTCACACCCTGGTCAGAGCCCAGGCTGTGCCCTGTCCACCCCTCTCCATCAACAGTCTGCACTAGGGGTGGCACACGCCTGGAGCTGCCGCTGAGTCTAACTGGGAGAGACAGTAGTCTGAGGGTATTTGGAGCCTCCTGTAGTCAAGAGAAGCACAAATGCTTTTTAATATCCTGTATATCATTCTGATTAACAGCTGGAGGACATTAAGGCTGATACAGTCTCCGTGTAGCAGAACAAGCTGGAACAAAAGTAACAACAAAAAAATCTTTCTCTTATTCCTACCACACCTGCCAGGGGTGGGTGGAAGTGCTAAACTTTCCGGTACTTGGAAAAAGGGAAATGATTATAAGAAAAGGCGGGTGTCAAAGAAACATCCTCCACTTCCAACTCCTCATCCGTCTTTGTACTCTCACTGCCTCCTCCCCACACACACACACTCTCCAGCATCATCTTTACAACTTTCAGACTTAAAAAAATGAGCTGCTCTTCAAAAAGAAGTTGTGGGGGTTTTCCTCCCAATATTACGGCACCGTGCACAAAGGCTGGGTCTGCACACCCGTGGTAGCAAGGTTTGGGAATAGAAGGCTCTGCGAGCTGGGAATGCTCATCTGGCGAACAAAACCGATGAAGCGCAGTTTGAGACTCCCATGGCTGCAGCAAGCAGACCAAGGTCAGAGGAAATGTGACATGCTTCAGGCCTCATCAGCGATCCTTTAGATATACTTTCTCTCTGGAATGCCAGAGATTTAATCTTGAACATTAATGCAATTAATATGGGATAAAAGTGTTTACTCTGGTAACTTTTGTTGATATTTTGATGCAATATAGGTGCTGAGAGCAGAGAATAAAATACTTTAATGAACAGGAGAAATAGTTGCTCTTCATTCTACTGTTCCCTAAATTAAATAATTTCCTTTCAGTTTGCTTAGCTCCTGAGTAGGAAAATTGCTGAACATGGACAAGTCTTTTAAAGAGAGACATAGCTGGTATGAATGGACCTTTGAGGAGAGAAGTGATAGGACTGTATTAGAAAAATAGATCTTAGTGCAGCCCAGCAAAGCTACAGTTTGGATTTACCTCGTAATTTTCAAAACCTGCAGGTGACTGCAGGAATATAGCCAGGGTAACAAAATCAATGGTGTGAATTATTAAAAAACAGAGGGCCAGACCCGCCACGAATATGAACCGCCTTGGTCCTTAGCATCACTGGGATACAGAGAGAACTACGAGTGAGTTTAGCAAGACGATTTTGAAGGGTGATGCAAGGATGAGAAAAAAAACCTGTCTCATTATGATTTGGGGTGTGTGTAGTATTCATTAGTGGTGAAGCTGGGAGTAGAATGTTCGGACTATCACAACAAGCTGAAAATTCCCTTCAGCCACTTGGCTCCCTCATATATATTGTGTGTCGTAAATGTGTTACCAAAACGTGTTTGAAAAATGTTTTAGAAAGCTAAAAATGCATCCTTGGTGCTATTTACTGCTAACCCCTAAAGCAAGGATTCTTGGCACCATACAGGAATCAGAGAAAAGCATTTGAAACACCTGAAATTACCTTCAAATAGTCATTCTATATCTGAAAGTTACCTAAGAAGGGGGTTTCAGTCAATAAAAGATTTTCTGATCTCAACGCATCCAAGAACCTTCCCTAAGGTAGCGTTCCCTACTGTGAGGAGCTGGCAGGTAGCTCCTTGGGAAGCTGAGACTTTCGCCTTCCCTCTGGGATGGAGCTACAGGGAGGCTCTTTCCAAAGAATTCCGTTCCCCTGTGGCATCAGGCCTAAGTGTGGTTGTTTAGGTTTTCTAAAAATCTGGACCCCCACTTCAGAACCAAGGATGGCTGTGGGATAATTGCCTGGAAATATACTGGGGTTTCTTGGAGAAAATTCACCGTTTCCCTCGTGAAAGGCTGGTCCTTCCCTGCCTGAGTTATCACTCCAGCAAAACTACCCCAAATGATGCCATCTGAAGAAGTGGGCATGCACATCTTCCCCAGCCAGCCATGGAAACTCAGAGGGATGGGACTGGTCGCTGTTTCCCCATAAAGCACACAGCAGCAAGATGCTGATCTCAGCCGGCTTCATCTTCAGCGTAGAAAAGGAAAATCCCCAGGAGCTGCCAGACTGAATTCAAATCAGAAAGCAGCACCGAGCCAGCTGATGGAGTGTATAAGGACCATCACCAAAACCCCTGGGTGCCAACACTCCTTTCTATATGCCTCAGCAGTCACCACCCACATTTGCCATCATAACAGTGTGGAGGTAGGATTAGTTTGGGATAGGTTTGATAGCCTCGGCACACTCTGTGTTCAGGGGATCAGGCAGTAACATCCTCTTATTTCTCCACAGAGCCATTTGTCAGCAGGTGCTCACAGTCATTCTGGGTTATATAGTCTTTGGTCCTTTTTATAGTCCAGGCTCATTACATTGATAATTAATCGATAATGCCTATATGGCTGCTGTTATCTCCAAGGAATATGCAGCCTGAGCAATGAGCCATTACCACACCTCACCACTCACTGTCTTTTAGCACAATGAGAGCTTCCCTAAACTTCACTCACTCTCCTTCCAGTCAGAATTTACAGTCAATGCAAGAGTATGTATACCCAGCCTGGGTTTTTTAAAATGGGGTTTCTCAATTATGGAGCCAATCTTTGTACTTGTGGTTGGTGATGGCATTCCCAGTTGGAGTGGATGGGATCATGGGCTGGAAGACGAGTGAGAGATCCCACTCCTTTGGCTTCTTGCTCTAAGCAGAGGGTGTTGTGGCTCCAGCCCTCGTCCACTCTCTGAACAAAGCGATGCGTCAGGCAGGCGACGTGGTTGTAAATGGCAATATCTATGCGGTCTCAAACTGCAGCCTCACAGACTTACTTCATGTCTCACAGGTATTAAAAGATTAAGTCCTTAGAATTAAGAAAATCCGGCCCCAGGTGAGGTCCTTCAGCAGGGTACCCCTGATCTTCACCAGGGAAAAAATGGTGATGCCTGTGCCTGGCTTTAGGAAAACCCCTGATCAGGGCATGCAGCTCCTCTCCAGGTCAGTTAAGCCTGCAGGAAAGAGGTTGTTTATCAGCCACAGCTTCTGAGTTCGTATTTTCTCATTTCCGTGTGTCTGAAGGAATCAGTGACGGGGAGACCTTCTGTTTGGGTCTGAAAGATACTATTTGCCTTGTGTTCCTTGTGCTGTTATAAAGTCCTGATAGAGGGAAAGGAAATAAAGAACAGACTTTAGAAACAAAGGGAGGGCAGCTTGGAAGTGGTTTCTGCTGAAGCACATGAATCCATGCTGTAGCTAGGGAGGAAAATAAATTGAAAAAAGGAAGAAAGAAAAAAAACAGGAGGGGCATTTCATAACATTTACAATGCTTTTCCTTCCAGTGGAGGCTGAATCGAGTGGTCTTCAAACAGTCCACAGAAGTAGAATTCAAATTGAAATTTTATATCCCTCGCTTGCACCCTGCTGAGCCGCTGCTGCTCCTGGGGAGGGCTGAGCCCGAGGCTCTGCCGACCGCCTGCCCCTGCTCCGAGCCCTGCTGCTCCCCAAGGGGACTTACAGCCTCTGAGAGAGAGAGAAGAAACAATCCCTTGTAACATCACGAGCCTCTACCTTCCCCTTTAACCTCGAGGTGTTGCTTCTCCATCAGTCAAGACAGAATGCGGCACCAGGCTGTTTTCCTAAAATGACTGAGATGGGGTTTATTTCTCACAGCAGGCAGCTGTGGCACAAAGCACATCGCAGGCAGCAGCAATCAGGGATCCCAGACCAGCAGCCTAACCACGCCAACTAACTTTCTCTCATCTTTCTACCCAATTACATGCTGTAAAAAGCACTCTCTGAAAGTAATTAGGTTGTCTTGTTTAGTCCCTGCACAAGTGATTACAGAGAGATGCTCGCTCCTGTGAGTGGTGGAATTACTCACAGCAGATACATCCCAGATAAGAGCACCCTCGCTAGGGCCTTAGTGTGCTTCAAGAGCCTATTTGTGCTGTTTGATTTTAAACATGCAACAGAGCTTAAGCTCATGTGGCTTCAATGCATTGCACTGTCCGCGCTGCAGGAACACCTCTCTGCCTTTGCAGCTCTCAATAAGCAGAAGAGGTCAACTGCCATTGGGTAACTAAAAAAAAAACCAAAACAAACCACCAAAAATTAGCATACTATCATTTAAACGTCTGTAGTGTCCTGGAAGCCAGCAAATCCGGCTTAAAGAGCCATGTAACCAAAGGCTGTGGGGTTACTGGCTTTCCTGGTGATGCTCTTTGATGGATCTTTTGTTCCCACCTCTGAAACGTATCTCTCTCGGGACTTAGGAACTTGGGCCAGGTTACTGCAGAAGGAGAACCCCTATCTAAAGGCAGAATCCAGGCACGGGAGAGAGGGGGCTGAGTCCAGACCTGCCATTAAATGCAAACATGGCAGATACAAATGGGCAGCTGGGTCCATGCCGTGTCCTGAGCCTAAGGATCTGTCTTCTGCTGACAGCCAGCTGGGCTGTGCCGCTGAGCATGTGTGCTGCTGGCCCCACAGTGACCCAGGGCTGTGCGAGTCTCTTTGCTGGATAAAACTGGACAGGGGCTTGCATGGTTTGTGCTGCAGGGAGCCTCTTGCATTGCATTGCATCTGAGGCTCCCACCATTTAATTGGGTCTCCCAGGTTAAGTTCTCATACTTCACAGTTGAGCCTGGAGGACATGGAAAGCAGAGCCCAAACAGCACCCAAATAAAGGCAAGGGGTTGGGTAGGACACAATTGTTATGACTTTAATAATGGTTAGCTTTCTTCCTGACTGGGAATTGCTTAATCCTTCCCTGTCCAGAGCAATGCAGCTCTGGGCATGGGGTCTGTGCTGACAGCAACGGCTTCCAGACCTCATCTTGGTGCAGGGCTGTGCATGCTCTGCGCTGGGGTCACTGCTAGGACTGTATTTACCAGTTATATACTGTTGAAATTTAAAGCTCTAAATATCATCCTGGTTGTTCTGCAGTCACTCTCCTTCTCTTTCTATCCCATAAAGTTCCCCCTTACCACCACCCTCCTGCGTTTCGCTGTCTTATGTCAATTGTAAAGGGTTCCCCCAGGAACAGTTCTATTATCCATGGCAGAACGGAGGCAGATTTAAATACGCTCAGCTGAAGCTGTCGCTCAGATTCTCAAAACAGCCTTTCTTCCACCATGGGGCTGTGGGGTTTGTTTACACGGCTCTCCCTGAGGGCTTGATTGCAGGGGTACAGCGGTGGGATTTGAGATGGAATTAGGTAACACTCGACTCCGCTGTCTGAGCATTATGTAGTGCCTTTTTTCATAGACACACAGACTTTAGAGAGAGGGAGGGGAAAATCTATTTATCGTGCACTGCTGTTCTGCCCTGGGTGGTGATGCAGGAGTGAGGGCCCAGCCCCACAAACATTTTCACATCAGTCCCAGGATGCCGTGGGTCTTGCAGAACTTCCAGATCCCCTGTGCACCACGGGAACCAGCAGAGAAACTTTGCAAGTGCTGCACTGTGCTGGAGCTGGTGGCATCTCTCACACAGAGCTTTTCACTTAGTGCCGGACAAAAAGGATGAAGTAACCCAAGGAACAAATGGGAAGGCGACAGGTACTGAAACTGTACAGGAGTTGCCGAGTACCTCCTGACTTCCAGTTGGAAGATAAAAAGCTGCTGTTCCCCTCCAGGAGCGTCTGATGTTATTTGAAGACCCCTGCACAGGTGGAGTGTGACAGATGGGGCACGGCTGCTCCCACCGCCGCTCTTTGAGGTAACACGTGTGGCCTCACTGGGTGCCAGTTTGGCTGCCCA
Source organism: Bucorvus abyssinicus (assembly GCA_009769605.1). Lineage (NCBI taxonomy): Eukaryota > Metazoa > Chordata > Aves > Bucerotiformes > Bucorvidae > Bucorvus > Bucorvus abyssinicus. Next base: position 9,263,984 of record CM020041.1, read on the forward strand.
CACTCTGCAACCAGCCTTTCCTCCGTGTAACCCCCGCGAACGCGCCCCGGGTGCCCCAGGTCTTGTCTCTGCCTGGCCGGTGCTCTCCTCAAAAGAGCCCCCACCCTTGTGCAGGGGTAAAACAATTTGGAGGTGGGGGAACCTGCTTGAAAGTGAATCTTCATGATGAACACATTTACCGTTCCAAAGAAGCCAGTTTTAGGGACACGTATTCTACATCGTGTTTGTGCAAAGGCTTGGAAAAAAAGGTGTTTGATCTTCGCTTTCAGAGGGCTTTGCTGTTTCTCTGTCGGTTACGTGGTGCTTCCCGTAAAACCGTGATTACTTAATCCCCTGTTACTTCCACAGGCATTCACTGACAAGACACAAAACCCACAACAGTGTCTGCTAGTGTTCCGGCCCTCTACACGTTGTTTACTAACATGAACTAATCTCCCTTCTGCAGCCCAATCATTGGTTTGCCTTGCATGGGGAAACTGAGGCAGGCGTATGCTCCGTGCTGTGGTGTGGGTCTGTTGCCATCGCAGCCAGGACTGCAAGGCGGATGTGCAGCCTCCTCACCTGGGTCAGAAACTCGGTCCCATCGCTTTTCCCAAAAGAAAAAAAAAGAAATGTGAGTGATAAAGAATTCTTCATTTCTCCTTTTAGCATCTCCCTCTCTCTTTCTTCAGCCTGCCGGGAGAACGAAGAAATGTTTCTCATTTTTTCAACTCATGTTTTTAAAACCCAGTTGGTTTTTAACTTACCTACATTGCACAGATGTCATCAAATTGGGGATGGACTGTGGGCTGCATTACCTGTGTTCTTGATGCTTAAAATGCATTGTCCGGCTGGAACCTGCTACAAAAATTCACTGCAACGCCAAACCAATTAGTGGGCGGCTCTGTCTCATCCAGAGCCTTTCATTTATTAATTTTAATAAACAAGAGCAAATCATTACAGGTAACTGTGTTCTGTGCATTTTAATCAGGTGCAATATTAGCTGTGCTGGCAGGGTGATGACCAAAGAAAATAGTCCTGGGTACCCTTTGCTTTCTGAACTGACGTTTCCATTCACTGCTTGCCCGGAGACACTCCATGAGCTCAGGTACATGGGGCTTATTGTTCCTGCAGCGTTTGTTTTCTCCTAATAGTATTCAACCACCGCGGTGACTGCCATTTGCTGGAGAAAAGGACTGAAATAAATAAACCCTTGCTGAGACTCCCTGGATAAACCAGGAAGCCCAGGCACATAGTGCCACTCGTGTGGGCACACCTCCCCTGGGGCGCCGAGCACGGGGGTTCCTTCATACCGCCACAAATCCTCTGGGCTACTCTCTTTAAAACCAGTTCACCTCCAGCAGGCAGGAAGGTGTTCGCCTGCCCGCACACCCGCACGTGCCCATCGGCAGAAGTGCCAGCTGACAGCCTGGCAGTGCCCTTCTGTATTCCCTTGGACCCTGACGGTGCACCCAAACCCTCATGGTCCTGCTGTGGTTTTAATAAGCCTCGTAATAATGTTTCACAGAAGCAACCACCAATACCTACAGAATATCAGCTGTCGTAGCGACCCAAATGTTTTATTTCTCCCACTCCCTCCATCCAGCAGGTTATTAGTATGTGTCTGTGCAAAAATAAACAGCCTCTCCATCACGTACATGCCAAAATATACTGGAAATAAAAGGACTGAAGAGGCAGCCAGGCATGCCTGTTTTATAGGCAGTCTCCACCGTGCCACACAGCTTGAATGCAGCAGGGAAAAGCAACAAAGCCCTGGTGCTGAATATGGAACAGAATAGATTTTTCTCCCCTTCTTTGTTTGTTTAGTTTGAGGAGGTTAAAGTGGCATGTCTTTGTTTTTTAAATAAAAAAAGCTTCATTGCCGTTTTTTAAAGGAAGGTCAAGTCACAGAAATAAAAAGATAATAGGGTATGTCGCAAGGCAGGGTGACAGCATGGCTGTGGAGTGTGCAGAGATTAACGTCATTTGTACCAGCTGAAGACGTTAACATCTTAATTACTCATCTTAAGGTCTCGGTGATTATGCCAATTGATCAAAAACATCAGAAAAATGCCTTCTCAAGGGATACCATGGAGCAAGGAGGGAACACTACCTCTGTAAAGGTTAAGTGACTGCAACACCTCTGCGAACTGGAGCCTGAGTCAGCTCACGCTGAACGGCGACGCCAGAGCCCCGCGGGAGCCCACTTTGGCTGACACTGTCTCTTCATCAGCAAAAAACATAAACCCACCTCTCTCCCTCTGTTATCCTCTTCTCGACCTTCATCCCGAGGATAGGATTTAGGAAAACAGTTCCTCTGAAATACCCATTACTCGCAGCATCAATCCAAAACTCTTCTCAAATGAGCTTGTGCAACCCGTAACCTGCTCTTGGCCATCAGCCCCTGACAGCTAACCAGGTTTATGTGTGAAATGCTGGTCCCGCTTAACCGCGTGGAGCCCTCCATATCTCCAAACCAGCGCCATGTGTGTTTGCTTCCGCCCTCCCCGCAGAGTCCCCAGGGACCCTCCCTTGTTATGAGTCCAGAAACGACCACGGCTCCTCTACAATAACGGCAAAATGGCACTTCCAATAAGCTGTGTGTCGGGGGGATGACAACCCATAAACTGGTACACCCCTGCGTGTGTCAGGTAGCTCGAGTTTGCTCAAGGTGCTTGTATGGAAAAGTATTGGAGCTGTTGGTGGGTCAAATGTTTGGGGAAAAGGCAGGTTTGGTTTTCCCTTCATTTATGAATTTATGAAAATGTCTAAAAAAAAGCGTGGGTTTTTTCATTGTTCAGGTGCTTTCATTTCTACGCTATCAGTGCAAAGTTTTCTTCACCTTTATTTTTGTTTTTTTTCCCTTAACATTTATACTTGTAAATTCCCAAAGATGCTCCAGCTCTACCACACAAATTCTGGTTTTAGCAGAAGAAATTATCTTATTCCTCATCCCTCCCAACAATTCCTGTTTTTCTTGCCGGCAGGGGGAAGCTGTTTTTCCAGTGAGCCAAAACCCCATAATTCACACAGTAATTCCACTGGCTGCTATAAAAATAGCCACATCTTCCCAGTGGATTAAGCTGTCTTGCACACCAGACTAGCCAGTCCGGACCACTGCCAAATGCTATATTTACATTTCCAAACTAGAATCTGTTTCTAATACATTTTTATGGGGAGTTTTGACCCTTTATTGCTAATGAGCTTTCATCTCTATAATAGTCTTTCATCCCAAAGGATCCTGAAGAGTAACTGTAATAACCTGACATAACAAAATATACACAGAAATCAGTTCATCCACCATTGAAATGTAGCCACAACTGGCGGGGTTGAGAATATGCGACTGTTTAGCAGGAACCTGTGCAATGCTGTGGTGCTGCTTCCATTTGAGTGACAGGGTGAGCTAATTACCTGCGCTGGCTGTTGCCCAGACGAGCAGGGTTCACCCACAGCTCTGCAAAGCAGCTTGAGAAGATAGTGACTATGAGGGCTTGGGAACTTGGGTTTTCAGGTTGTCCAAAGGCCACGGGCAGCTGCGCGCTTACCCAGCAGGGAGGTGGTACTGGTGGAGCCCCCACCGCCGGTCCCCTACATTCACTATAGCATCCCGACAGCATTCAAGCAGTGGCTGGAAAGCTGCTGGCACAAGCTGGCATTGTCACTGAGCACCGCTCCTCTTGCTGCAGCAGACAGTAACTCCTTCGGATTTACACTGTGCTGCTGCTTAAAGCAATCTGCTGGTCGGGACCTACAGACCCTAAAGGAGAGCTGGGCTTGCTCCGACTTTGCAGCCCCACGTAGTGCGAGCTCGGCTCTTTTGAAACCCCTGGGACTGCGAAGGGCGAGCCCCTCCTTGGCCATCTGTAGCTGGTAAACGCCGGCCTTCAAGAAGCCGTGCCGACGGAGGAGGGCAGGGGAGCGGTAAGCAATAACGTCACCATCCAGCACCGACTGCCACGGGGAAGCCTCAGCACACAATTCATCTAAACCGCTGCTGTTTGAGCGGTGTAAATATTTTATTAGTGGCTGCCTCAGTTTGCGGCGTTTTCATTTTTGCTCACACCAGTAGTGCTCACGCTTTGTATTACCAACAAGGGAAGCCACGGGGTGCCTCCTTCCCGACCCACTCCTCCCCTGCGCTAGCGGGGACTGCCGGCAGCTGCCGCAGCCCCCCGGCACAGGCAGGAGCTCTCGGCGGGGGGAAGCGATGCACATCCCTGCGGATGGGTCCTGCCTCAGCAGCCGGCTCAGGCTCAGTCAATCCGGTCAGGTCAGAGCAGGTCAGGGCTCTGGCCATGCCAGGATGAACTGTTTAACCTGCTGTTAAGAGGCTTTTCCATTTCCTCTTGCTCTGGTTTTACCATTCACAATCTGCAGGACAAAAGCCTTTTCAGCGCTAATCCTGACCAGCTTTTTCCGGTGACAAGTGGGTCAGGCATAATGCCACTGCATTTATCACCTTCCTGTATTTCAACTTGCTGTGGATTGTTTTCCGTGATGGAGTGATCCACAACCCATCAAATGCCTTGGCATCCACCCTCCTGAGTAAAGTAACATTCTCAGTCAAAAGGATTTTACCTTTCTTGCCCCTCATAGGGCACCAGTCCAGGTGAGAAAGGGCGTGGGGTACCAGAGACCCCTGACTTTGCTGGGCACTCACCCAGTGCTCTCAGTGGGATCCCTGTAACGCCCCTGCCACTGCTGCCATTTAAAAAAGCAAAGGCCAAAGAGACGGGAGGAAAGAGCCTTCCCTTCCCCCGTCCCCTCCCATAAGTAATTTTCTCTGGCCTATTTTACAGGAACTGAAAATCTATTAGAGGAATAGCTTAATCCGGTTTGACTGTAATAATTAGAGCGCTTTAAAAAAACCCTGACTAATCGTATAAAATGTGATTGTAGACAGTTCAGTGCACGACCCTTACACTTATCACTTGAGGTATTACTACAAACCAGGAACAGCTGCAAACTCGAAGGAGGATAAAGGGGAAAAGAACCGACATGCAAAGGGACAGGGACTGTTCCTCTTCTGGTCTCATAACAGAGGCACCAGCAGCACCTTGAGCTGTGTTCCTAGCATGGATCCAAAGGTGAATTCAGCTCCAAGACCCGGGACAGACTCCTCTAGTTTTGTCAACATCGACCCCCGCCAGCCACCGGGTCCTGCTGGCGGCAACCCCTCTTCTCACACTGTTTTCACAGGCAGTCCAAGACTGGTGGTGGAGCGATTCCTCTCAGGGCACGCTGCAGTCAGCAGATGTTTGTAGCAACAATGGGCAGCTTTCAAAACAAGACAGTCTGTATCAGTCAGGCAGGATACACTGGCTAACAGAAAAGCAATGCTTGCCTCCATGTCTTGGCTGGGAGCAATCCCTTTTTCTCTTGCTCTCGATCTTTCTCAGGGTCCAACAGCCACAATTTCTTCCTTCCCTTCCCAAGCCCAGGCTGGGGGCAGCTGAGTTCCCGTCATGGCATCACCACACCTTTAGTAAACCTTATTTTTTCCCACATGTTCTAACAGTCATTCCACAGGATTGCTGCCTTGTTCAGGATGCCCTTGTCCCCACAAGATGAGTTCATTCATCACTCTTGTTCATCTCCTCCTACCACTTCAGCTAGAACAAACAAACAGGCCAGGCACCCATCTCCTGCTTGACTGTCTGAGAAATCGACTCTTCCAGTTCCAGTGGTCCAGAAGCATGTTTTGGTGGAGAATTCAAGATCTGAGCCCACTGCAGTGATCCAGCGTAACGAGAAGATTGCCCAGAGGGTAAGATTCCCCATGACTTAACAGGGTCAGTCACAGATGAAGTGGTTGGAGCTGACTTGACCTGGCCATCACATAAACGTTGGGAGAAGGACAGGGAAGGCTTTTGTTCATCCATACAGTCAGAGCTGAGACTGAGCCCCTGTCCAGCCACTAGCTCACAAAAACACTGTTCTGTAGAGCCAGCCAGGAGCTTTAGACTTCACAGAGAGATGACAGCCAGGACAAGACTGTACTATCACCAACATGCTACTTTAATCAGCATTGAAAACACATGATCGACCTTGAAGGAGGCTTTTAAAGACTGAAATAAGAAGATGTGCTACAATTTCAATTCACTCCCTTGCTCTCTTACTGTGAACTATCGCACCTTGTGCAAAAATGGTAATAACAACATTCACAGTAATGGAACTTGCAGCTGGAGTTGGGTTGTTTGGTTTCTCTTGCTCTCCCATGAACCTTCCTTGGGTCTTTTTTTTTTTCATTCTGCTCCATACAGATTTTGATCTTGCCTTTATTAAATAGCAATGGTTATCCCCACTGACTCACTTATCTAGTAATAGCTGAACATTTTAATTCAAATGATTTGATTTCTGGGTTTTTTTAGATTAAAGTAAACATACAGTTGGAGTGTTACTGGGAAAGCGGCAATAGAAATACCATGATCAAATTATCCTGTGAGTCAATTCTGCAAAGCGTGCTGAATCCTTTTTAATACATTTCACAAGTACTCGGTGGTGGCCTCTAACACCAGAGTGGTTTCTCTCCTACAGTAGCTCAATTTCACAAGCCTGAATACACTTTTTTTTGAAGGAAAGCCATCCAAATGTTTCTATAAATCATTCTTTAGCCTTTGGGAATGAGCCAATTTAATGCCAGGGTATCATTCCATTTCAAAGAGTTGAAGGACTTGAGGAAATACAATCTACTTTCTGAACACCACAAGATGAATGTAATTGTGGCTTTGTTAGAAACCAAGCTGCAGAGTTTGGATAGAGAGCTCAACTTTCTCAAAGTTCAGCCATGGCTCCTGGTTTCTCAACTGTATTGCTCTGCTTTTGTAACAGCCCTTCTCAGAGAGCCCGCTCCAGTGCACATCAACACGTGCATCGGGAGTAGATGGCAAAGGAGACTTTGCTGCCAGCCAAAGTTTCTATCATCTGTTGGCCTTAAATGGGAAGGGAGGGGACGTCCCTCCGTAAAGTCAAGAATCATCAATAGATGGTTTTAATTACTGATTTTCTATTTGCAACTGAAAAATGGGCAGGAACATAGGAAATAAATCCCCAGCCATTTAAGGGGAAAATAGCAAGCTCTGAAAAATGCCTTCTGAAAGCCAGAGTCACCAGGGGTCCCGTGTAAAGGTGCAGTCTGCACTGCAGCCACATTCGGCAGCATCAGGCGCACACATACACACACACAGACACATTGCCACCCGCCACCTCCCAGCCCATGACACAAGCCACCAAAAAAAACCTGCCGGAGCCACAGAGACACTCAGTCACATCTAGCTTTATTTTAATCCCGTCAGAAAAGTTCAAGAATTACACCAAAAAATACTTCAGTCTCTGCTACCTACTGACAAAAAATACACCACAAAATTATAAACTGTTCAGTGGTTTGCTGGAGTTTTGATTGTTGGTGGAGGGGGTGGTTTGTACATTTTGAGTGAGAAATGAATTTACAGGTGGAAGGGGAAGGAAGGATAGGGAATCAGACGATGGCATTTGGCACTACATTTTTAGCTACACTATACAGTTATTTATCATGACGCCTGTTAGGACTGAGGAGTTCTGCCCTCATTTACACCCTCTAGTGTCTATGTATGCAAAATGGAGGACAAAACTGCCCAATGCGGGGGAAGAAGGGGCCAGTTCCTAATTTCCATCCCAGTCTAGCCACAACCCTGGAAAAGCAGCCTTAGTCAAACGTGAACCTTGTCGTCCTTGTGCGCTCTGCTCCTGCTGCTCAGTCTCACCTTGCCTGTGCCAGCAAGAAGCAGAGCTGCTTTGCAGCAGCGGCTTGCAGCAAGGAAAGAGAGAATTTCCTTTTTTTTTTTTTTTTTTTAAAATCCCACCAGTCTGCACTAATTGCACATACTGTTTGCAGGGAGAGGATGTTTTACACTGGCCAGGACTGGATTAAGCTTGGGGTCTGGCCTGTGTTTTCAAGCAGAGATTTGATGGAACCCTTGTACTTTGAGAGCATGCTACAGCCATCCCTCTCTAACGACCTAGAAATGACATTAAATACTGAAGCATCTGAAACTGAAGGAGGGAAGAAGAAGCATCCCATTTCATGGATGAGGGAAAATTGGGGGCTGAAAAGTTAGAGGCTCAATGCTGTTCTATACTATGACCACCCTTGAGAGGCTCCTCAAATTCATAACAGCATTTCTTTGTCTCAGGAGAGAGGTCCCAAAAGATGAAGCCTCATGTAAATTGCCAAAGGTCATGAAGGAAACCTGTGGCAGAAGCAGAAATAAAGCCCTAGGCTCCTGACTCCTAGTCCTGAGCCCAGAATTATATTCGTGATTTCACCATTCCCTGTCTGCTTCCATCTGCTCCATATCCAGACAGCAACCAGGATTTCAGGCTCAGAGCCCAGCCAAGACCACCAGCACAGCGGTGGCTCATTACGAATGCCTAGATCTTTCTGGGTTTACTTAGGCCACGGCGCTGGGGTGTGTGCGCACGTGTGTTTGCATGCATGTATGTTTGAGGGAGGAGGGGATGCTTGTATTTCTCTATCAGCAAATGAACACTGATGCTAGATTCAGTTTGACAGCAAAATATCCCCCCTTTGGCAAGCTAAACAACATCACAATGCCTGTACCAGGTTCCTTCTACCCCTTCTCTTGAAACTACTTCAGATGTTCCTTCACTGCATGTTAAGCCTCTGTCAGCTCAGCTTTCCAGCAATGACAAAACTTTGCGGGATTCTCTTTGCTGCTTTTACCCTCTCTGGCTGTTTATCTAATTTGCTTTTTTTGTTTTTTAATTTCTTTTTCTAACAAATAGTTAAGCAATGATTTAAAAATATTTTTACATCGTAAGTTACAGTCAACATCAAACATGCCTTTGTACAAGAGCTCGACTCGGTTACAAATCAACGAGAACAATGCACGAAAAGAAATATCCATTAAGATGACTCCTGCACTTGGGTTTTATTTATTCCTGTCATGCTGTTAGCACAGCACCCTCAGCTAGAGCAATGCAGTATAGACCTGGTGTTGTCCTCCGACCCTCCCACTTTGCCCATCACCACTCATTAACTTTAATGACCGTCTGTCTTGGCAGCCTTGGCTTCGTGGTTTACCGATCCTGAAGACAGCCACGGTGATACGGCCCGAGAGCTGGTCTGCTTGGCCATGCTGTAGTGACTGATGACGGTGTAGAACCTGCCCCGGGAGTTGGAATCCTGTGCGGAGTAGTACGCATCCAGTGAGGCCGGGATGCACCGCTTGTGCTGGAAAGGGGAAGAAAGGAAGAGTAGTGAAGAGTGGTCCCATCAGCCTCAGGCTCTCGCTTTAAAAATCTCTGGGTTAGCTGTTTGCACAGATGACCCTTGACTGAGACTTGCTGCAGCGAGAGCATCCGCTGCGCAGCCCCGACCGCCTTTCAGCTACGGGAATGTACAAAGTTTGGAGTTGGGTAGCAGCCTTCAAAACCTGTTGCTATTGGCAACCCTGATTGCAGGCCGATTTCATCCGTGGAAGGGAATTGGGAACTGTAAAACGAAGGTCTGACTTCGAAGGTTTGGTACCTTACTGGCATGCACAGGGACTGAGACTGCTTGCTGGAGTCCTAGCAGGGCTGGCTGAGCAGCTCTTATCGTGTGCTGGACTGAAAGCTCCATACAGTGGAGTCCAGAATTAATCCTCAGACAAGCAGAGGACAGGCAGAGGCAGAGTAAGCGGCTTATGTGCTGCTCTGTGACAGTGTGTTATCTCTGATCTGTGGAACCACCACCTTGTTCGGGATGGTAGGAAGTGCAGCCTGACTGAAGAGCCCTTGTCAGAGCGTCTGGTCTGTGCAGACAGTGCCCAGGGATCTCCACTGTGCTAGTGCGGACACTTCTGTGCTAAGAACTGCACAGATAAAACAGTTTGCTTTACACCAGCTGTAAAAGAGCAATCAAATGGTGACAAATGTTGGACTGGTTGGTATTCCCCGGAGTCGAAGTAGCACCAAGGACACAAAGGACCCCAGGTACAACTAGCATTATTAAATTATGAGATACCTCAACTCCCAGGTCAGCGTGACTAGCTGAAATCTGAGTCCAAAACCTTTAATCTTTTCAGAAGCTCAAGACTGGATCTCATTCTGAAATTCACTACTCCATCCTAACTTCCTTTCTATATAACCCAGGAGAATAATTCACAATGACTAATATACCAACATCCTTACTCTATTTTCCGGTCCACAGACTAGCCCCAGTGTCGTCACGACTCCCAGGAGTCTGAGTTTATTCACAGTAAGGAGTCAGTGAACTATTTTGCAAACTTTTTTTTTTTTTAAAATCTCAACAGACCAGACAAATTGTTCTCCCTGAATATTCAATACAAAATCTCTGGGCAGCTACAAGTTACATGGTTTTGTTCTCGATAGAGGCTCAAAAACACCTAAAAATGAACTACATGGGCAAATTTGGATTTCTTTCACAAAGGACACATGTGCCAGCACTCTGGGAGTTTGCTCTGCATTAAAATGTATGTCAGTAAACCTCAGACACGTGAATGTGTGGGAAGCAAATGCAGGATTCCAGCTGCAATAAATCCATTCACAAATATGAAGGATTGTTTGTGAACATCTGTCTGTAGTGTTCACCAAATGCTAATCCCAACAATTACAGTGTAACAGTAGCTGACGGAGGCAGATGCAAGTCCACATTTCCCATAACACTTTTCCCATTTCAACACATTCCTGCCAAATGTTCTGTTTGGCCTGGTCAAAAAAGCAGACCAGACCATAACCATGTAGTCAATTAGAGGCTATCATTATCTCAGGCAATTCATCCATCTGAAGTTCCTTACCTTATAAACAAATCCATCTGGGCAACTGTGGTCATAAGTAAAGGCTTTGTATACCACAAGGAACACTATGCAGGCAAGGAATGCGAGAGCCAGACTTATGAGAATAGTGACCTACAAAAGAGGGATAATGTTACTCTACATATGTTAAAATGGCGTTTGAGCAAACTCATAATTAAATGACTTATAGTAACAGCCATCCTAACAGACTGCAGTATTCACTCCACTGTGCAGTACTTAACTAAGCATGATAATTGAATGAACACTAGATCCAAGAGCCCTGCATTCTCACATCATTTCCATCCCTCACAGACCTTCAGGAGTGCACATTCCTGCGTTTACCCCCTTGCAAATGTACTGATTTTGCTGTTCTCAGTGGCTTTGTGTTCCCATGCTCTCAGCTGTCCAACCAGCAGCATCATCTGTTGGCCCAACAGGATCCACCAGCAACCAGAGTCACATTCGGGGTCTAATCTGTGCAGATAAGCTGCCTTATAACCATGGTGAGATCCCGCTTTTCTGATAGCAGAAGTAGCGGGCAGGTAGGAAGAATGAAGCCTGTGTAGCAACATCCATTTGTGCCCTCTAGGCGATGCAACAAGGATAAATTGCACCTCAAGTACCTTGCAGAAGGGAGGGATGGAGAAAGGGAATTCTTCTTTATTTATCAAAGCTCTAAAAGGAGAATACCCTGACCATCAACAAAGCCTGGCTTTTAAATCCCACAGCATGTCCAAGAGCAGATGCAAGTGTTGGTGGTAGCAGACATAATATCCTCTTCGGGGCTCAAATATTCCACCCCCCCTCCTTGTTCCCAAACAGTTTACTTTCCTGTACCACTCTGGTTCTTTGCTGCAGGTCCCTTCACTTCAGCCCTTCCAGGTCTCTCTTAAATACTTCATTCAACAGCAAGTTTTTCAGATCTCTGGACTGAGGCCGTGATCCTTGATTTTAGCTGAGCTGTGTCCTCCCCAAGAACTGAGCAAGGGTCTCCCCTTCCCCAAAGCTTTCTCGGTCCCAACTGGTAATTCTGCAAATGCAGCATAAATGGCTCTGGACTTCTATTGCCTAAATTACAGCAACCCACCCTGTCAAGATTGCTGTCTCACACTAATCTGGACTGGCATGGAGAAAATATCATAATCCCTGGGGCTTCAGTGTTACCATGCAAACTAGAGTTCCTGATCGAGTGAACTCACTTACTGAGATGACGGGAGTGGGAACAGCAATAGGGGAAACATTTAAAGCTGTTGCATGGCCAGCAGCATGGGGAGGGAGCCGCAGCAGGTCCCCAGTTTGCTCTGGCTCACCGCGACTGAGCACCAGCAGCACACATTTTGCAGGATGTTTGTCTGCTCAGGAAGCGGCTGCAATGTTCCTGTGTTCGGTGAGCTGTGAAAGCTCACCCTGAGGAAGCTCCTATAGCAGAAGTCTGAGGTCAGGCATGGGTTTACAGGAAGGATAGTGATCAGTAAGGCTTTTTCCTACCCGCAACCTCAGTCTGCTTCAGAATCCCACTTTTTCATCACGGCACCAGAAGCCAAGCCCAGGGCTGCAAATTTTCCCTGGTTACACCAAAAGCCATCCACTGAGAGAACTGCAGTGGTAGAAAGCAGCAGGGATTGCGTGCCTGCCCTCCGCTAATGCCCCTGCCTGCAGGCATTCTACTACGACACCATGCACGTGCTCATCCTCCAAAACATGTCCCCACCCCAATATCAGGGCTGCACCTACCTGTGCTAAAGGCAGTGATTATCATTTGCTGCCCGAACAAGGAAAAGACACAAATTTTTAAGCTCCAACTAGTCATTCAGGGTTCATCCACCCTTTTGGTGTTACAGTTATGTCACAATCCTCTCCACTCTCTTGTATGGGTGTTCAAGGAAACTGAACAGTAGGTACAGGGAGAAGCTGTTCCTTAACGAATGTACAGGAGACTGGTGATGGTAGAAAGTGGGAAAATACAGAGATAATTCCTACAGTACAGTGGACAGGCTTGTCAGGAACAGCAGCTAATAAAGAGCAGGCTGGCCACATCCCAGAGTTCATCAATAAAATATTATTAATAAAACAATAATATTAGGTAATACTAGTAATACATCAATAAAGATACACCAATTGCTCAATATCAGTTCACACCAAATTTTGCGCTCTGTCCTTCAGTCATCGTAGGAGCTGTAATTCTGAGAACCTGTATGATATGCGATCCCTGCACAGACTCAAAGGGGCCACTGGAACTGCTTGCAGTGTAGGAGAAGACTTCTCACCCTCACCAATCCTGCAGAAAGATGCACTGCCTGGTGAGATGTATTCCTACATTGCACACAGCACACTGGGACTGTTACTCGAAGAAGCTAAGGCACCGCTGGCAATGCCACCTGCAGCGCTGGAAGATCCAGAGCTACAATTGTGGTGACTGTTTTCAGACAAAAAGAAAGAGTTGAAGGTAAATCTGCATGCATGTTGTTAAATCTGACCCAACACACCCCGTCAAAACTCGGGAGAGAGAAAGGTGTGGAGACTACATCTAGCAGGAGAGATTCCTGAGTTCATTGTTAAGTCAGAATATTTTAGAATAAAGTGTAAAAGGTAAGAAGATTGGGGCTAACAGGCTTTTCCAATGATCACAGGTCACTGAAGCCCCAATCCGCCTTTTAGAGTAACTGCTCATATTAACCTCCTCCTTGGGGCCTAATCTGCTGCAAAATGGGTCAATTAAGCAAAAGGCAGCTGCAGAGGGAGAAGCACTTACTGCCAGATCTCGTAAGAGAACATATGTAAGAGAGTCCTGGTGTGTCGAAAAGGAAGCTGCTAGAAAGGGAGAGCAGTTGTAGGAATTGCACTGGTCTGACCAAGACGACAGGGGCTCCACCTCCTCTCCATCAAAGCACGCTTGCCTGCACGTTTCAACAGAAATTTTTCAGACCATCTTTCTGGTAGCCCATGGGTTCCCAATCTGGGAAGCCATGTACCCTTTCATAGTGCTGAAGAAGAAGAAGACTTAGTTGGATTCACGGGAGATGGAAATGGAATTTGCCATGATTTCTGCCTCCAAAAGAAGTTATATTACATCTGGAAAAAGGGGGAAAAAAGTCACTTTGAAAAAGTATCATCAAAAGAAGAGACTTCCTGGATTAAGTATGCAAACACTCTCTCCTTTTTCCAACAGGAGACCTGGGAAAAAAGATCCCTCTCCAAAAAGACCCATCACAACCCAGCTCTGGTGGGCCAATGTAGAAAAGCATCTCCCCCTGTAAAATACATGCTCATCAACCCTTCCCATTTAAAAGGGGAACATGGTAGGCTTGGTACTTCCTCCAGTAAGAATTTATGTAATAATACAAAGATGACAATGACACAAGTTCCCTTTGAGGTTAGTTTGAAGGCACTAAAGCAAGATGTACATCTTGCTCTACCAAAGCCAATGCTCAGAAGGCAGTCCTGGCTAGAAATTCAGAAAATAAGAAATGCTCAGCTCTCCTGTACCGTTGCTCTGCTCTAAATACAGTGCACAATGAAAAAAGAAATCTTACCTGGGTTAAGCTGAAGGAGCAACCTTGCGCTCAGGGCAAAGGAAGAGACAAAGGGCAATGAAATTACACCGAATGCATAGAGCGTAACTCAGTGAGTACCTCTTGTTCCTGAGAAATAAGCAGCTGCTCAACCGCTAGCTCATCATCAGGGCTAGCAAGAGCTGCACACCAGCACGACGCACACACCCTATGCTATGATTCCTCCTGCTCTAATGACTACCTGGTCCTTTTCTCCCCCTCTGCATCATTTCCTCCATCCCAGAAGGATACACCAGGGCTGACCGCACACAGAGAAGGGGCTGTGAAAGGGGAATATCCCTAAACAGTCAGATGTTTCCCTCACTCAGAATGACTCCGTGTTTGCCTTCCCCAAGAGATGCCACCAAAGCTGCTTTTAAAGCTTCTCACATAGAGCCAGTTAAATTGGCCATGTTCTTCCTTTAGCCTTCAGAAAAAGAAAGAACCAAGCTGTCCAGAGCAAGAATGAATGTCCCTTCTTTTGCTAAATCCCACGAACATGCACCGCCTATGGAAATAACCATTAGTAATACGATTTGACTAGTTCCTTTCCTCTTGTCTGCTCACTTATCCCCTAAAAACAGTAAATTCCCCTCTGCTCTCTTGCTCTGCTCTGGCAAAGTCTGACACCCAATTCCTGACCTCCCAGGAGCAGGTCCCTCCGCTGAGCTCTCTCCTCCCTCAGGGGTGTAATCGAGCCTGTTCTCACCTCCCTCCTGCCCTTTCATGCACTGGCAAAATTACAGTGTGACACAATATTACACATGATGATACACAGTGCAAAATTGCTCTGGGATGAAATGTCACGTAAGATGTTAAAACCCAGAGGAAAGGGAAGAAAAATCCACCCCCACCCCCCAATATTTTGCCACGCCAGAGCTAAGACCCACCTCTCTAGCTATTCCAGAGCATACAAAGCTTCATTAACATTCAAACACCAAAGAATCACAGAGCTGCAATACCTAATAAACCTCCACTTTTTTTTTTATGATTAACATGAACCTTGGCAGTCTCTACGCAATATAAACACTCACAGAGGGGAAATAAAATTTAGTGAGCAGATAAAACCTAGAAGTGCTGCAGGCATGAATCTGTCACATGTGACTGCTCGAGCGGGTGAAAGAAGGGGGGGGATCTGCCTGCCCTTTCCCCAAAGTCTTACATGACTCCCAAAGGTTCCCTTAGGAGGGAGGAGTCTGCTGGAATGGAGGACAGAACATCATTACCACACCAAAAAACTCCCCATCCTCCACAAAACATGGAAAGAAGCCCTATACGTCTGTGAAAGATGATGTCAACCTCCAATCAGTAACAGTCCGCTTGGCTTGTTTCCTCCCCACCTTTCCCATAGATGAAGTACATCTTGCATTTTCACAACAGCATGTATAAAAAATTTGTGTGTGTGTATATACATCTCCTCATCAGGCAACGGGACATAAGTTGCCACTAGGTTTTGCTCCAATGAGAGCAGTGGTTTTGCTCCATCTAATTGCAGTGGAGTCCCAGTTAACCTGACTTTTATGCTGTCCACCGAAGTACCCTTCCTACTCTCTTTGATTTCAACAACTGCCCACGTGGGCTAGGGTCTTTTCCATCAAAAATTCACTTTTTCCCTCTCTAGCTACAATGAAAAGCCTTATTTAAAAGCAAACTAGAGAGCAATGCCCCATCCAAACAGCATTCTTTCAGCAGCCTTTTCCATTGCAAGGTTTCTACATTTTCTTTCCTCATTTTCCTTGGCAAAAATTTTCTGGTTTGAGCCCTTGGTTTTCAGAGAGGGTGTGCACCCTTCGCTCCCCATGGAAGTCAACAAGAGCAGGGAGCTGCTGGTCCCTCCAAAAATCAAGCCTTAGGGGCTTTGACAGCAGTACTGGTACCTGCTGAGCTACGGAGCCTGCAGGTAGCTACACACCAGCACTGGGCTGTTACTGTCACACAAACCAGCGAGGTGTTTCGGTGCCTTAGAGTCCTGGAAAACCTGAACCCTCTGGAAATAGCTGGGGTTAAAAAGGAAGCGGAGAAAGGTGGATCCTGAGCAGAGGCTGAAGGGGATACGACCGCCCAGAGCAGATATTCATGAGGAAGGATGTTCAGGCAGTGTAGGTGGGGGAAGGGTCTCTCAGCAGATGGCAGTTCCCTCAAATTTATGCACTGTTTGAACTGAGTTGACAAATATTTTTTTTCCCAGTGGGGACTGGATGCAGACAGCTCTCTATTAGTATTCAGCACCTGACCTGTGCTGGTGAGTTGGAGGGGGTGTGGTTTCATTCCCACTTAAGCCACATATTACTTGCATTAGCAGCTGGAGGAACATAACTTATAATCAAGGCCCTGGTTGTCAGGGCTTCTCATTCCACCTTTATGTTTTGTTCGCAGGCTCCACTGATGCTGCCACACACTGCAAGCACTCAGCATAAAAATGGTAAAAAGAAACTGGATAGAGAGAAAAAATAACATGGTGACTCAAATAAAGCCACCTCACAGTGAAACACAGAAGACGACATCCTACAAAACTGTGAAGTAACACCTTCTGAAGAAGTAAAAGGTGTTTTTTTCTAACCCAAACCACAATTAATCGATTAAATTAGTCACAATTAATCTAACAAATTTACTCTGTACAATCTGGTCGGCAGAAGGAGCTCAGTAAGATTCCAAAAGGATGAGACATTCATATGGAAAGCCTCCACAGGGGTTGAAGTAGGGCTTAGTAAACCAAAAGGCACAGCCCCCTCTTCCCCCACCAAGTTCTCCTATTTGATGGCATAAACCAGTCATTTAGACCCAGACTCACAAATGCAGTCAGGTGTCTAAACTTGCTTTAGTGTCCTACGGGCCACTAGAGTCAGCAGGCACCTTCTGCAGGCTCAGGTGTCTTCAGAGGGGTAAGAAATTGTCCATTTTGGATTTTCACACATTGCTCTGGCACATCTGTCTCTGGGTCACTAAAACGGGTTTCCAAATGAGATAGTCAGTTCGTCTGGTACAGCACTGCAATCCTTGTGCTCCACTACTAAAGCTTAAACCCATCACTGCTCATACGTGGGCGCAGCTTTATCAGCTCTTGTCGAAAACTCATTTGGAAAAATCACTGTGCTGCCCTTTCTTTGGGGGTAAAACTGCTGCAATCAGCCCAGCATTGGAGGAACTCGGCAAGTACCACCTGCTGTTTGTGGATCAAGCATAAGCCCCACGTGCCCAGGCATTTGAGACCACCCTCCATTTGCCACTTCAGTGGAGCAATTCTCAGGATGCAAACAGATGATGTGATCTCTGTTAACCTGTCTGAGAAAAACAGCGCAGAGTATCTCTCCTGTGCTCATGCAACTCTTGTGAGAGGTAGCAAGCAGGGGTTTCCATCACTGTGGCTGATACTTCCTAGATATCAAGTATGACTTTTTTCCTAAACCTGGCAAATAAACGTTTCACTCTGGACCCCTTTCGCACTGCTCAGAGCAAGCAATGCATATGCTTATATACACTCAAAAAGGGAGCAGAGCCAAGAAGATGCCACAAGCAGCAAGAGCATTGCTGTCTATAGGAAAATAAAGCAGACAAGCAGCACCCGGAGAAGAGTTAATGCTCTCAGAGTGTAGAGCTGTGTGTTACTGTGAAGGAGATCAGTTTAATTGCCAGGTAAAGATAATTTACCATGGAAAAATCCCTACAAAATGCTGCAGTCTTCCTAGTCTTAGCAGCTGTAATGTGAATAAGGTGAACCAGGGTCCTAGAAGCCAGATGCCTCTTGCCTGTTCCCACATCGCAGTCATTCTCTTCACATTCAACTACGTCACAAAAGAATGCCACCACTTATGCCATGTCTGGTTCTCCAAGATACCTTCAATGTTGCTGGGTATAGGGAAATTTTGTGATCTTTAATTTTTTCAACTGAATTACCTAATATCTTGGTTTTCATATTTTCTTTGTAGAAGAAAAAAGACTCTGAATGAGGCAAAAATTTTTATAAACAAAATAAGGAGAAATTCTGTCAAGGTCATTGTCACAGAAGGGTGTAAGAGCTATGCTTGGATAGGCAACATGGCTCTTTCCAGAGTTTATGGCAATGCCATTACACATGGAAACCTGTCAATCCATTGACATCCTGGTTAACTTGCATGCAAGCAAAGAAATCACAAAATCATCAATCCATTTGCCACAGGGTCAGTTCCAGAGGTCCTGCCACTCAGTAGAAAGGTTTCAGCTGAACAGGCATTTCTGTACATGTTCATACACTCCTGATCTCATTAACAGGATTTCTGCTTTTACTTCCTAATAGGAGAGTGAGAAATTCAGGAGGGTAATTCTTTCCCCTTCATCCCATCACTTGTTCCAGCTGATAATGAGACGTAAGACTGACAACATTAGATCTTGACATGAAACCTATAGCTCAAGTGAAAGATGCAGGAGCACTTCCCAGCTCTTGGATCCAGCTGTCTGTCCTGGCTAATTCCCACCTGTATGTCAGCATGAAATCTGAGTGCAAACCTCATCACTTGAGTCCAGGTTGCTATTGTAGGAAGACTCAGGTGTGTAGGCAGGGAGGGAGCCACAGGCTGACAGGACACTTGGATGGACTGACCAGGATAAGGAGCCTGAAATACTCCCCAAGATGAGTTGCTCCACTGTTCAGTCTCAGCCCAAGAAATGGTGTGGTGCATTGCCCAGCATGCTGTTACATAGCCTGATCCGTTCTGCAGGTAAAAATTATTTGCCTGCACATCTTCAGAAATGGCATTTTGCTCCCGATTGTTAGCAATCTTTTTGTAATAAGTTGCTGATTGTGCTGATTTTATGGCAGCAGCTGAGCCTCTGAAATTTTGAAAGGCTAACTGCAAAAAAGTGACACAATTGGGTCATCATATTTGCTTGGTACTGTTCGAGACGACGTAGGATTTGTCCTTCATTATTACAGCATAGCTTTACTCCAGATGGTGTCCAGACTCTTAAGTAGCATCTCTTAGAAGATGCTTTGTAAGAGGGAAATGTCCTTAGTCCCATACCTAAATGTTCAGAGCTATGGGAAAATACTCCCTAGTGCTGCACAGCTTCTTTCATGAAGCTGAAGTGGTTGGTTTTTTCAGTCCTTTATCTTAGAATTCATAACCATAAACCAATTCGGCCACAATTCTCCTGAGAACACTGAACACCATCCATGATAACGGTACAATCTTGGGGCCCCAAACCATCTCATATCTGCTCCACTATTTCACAGGTTCCTTTCAGCCCAACAATCAAAGTCCAAAAGACTCGCAGAGTGGAGAAAAGAGAATGTCATTTTTCCAACTACCCTAAGCCCCAAAGGTATCCACTTGAACCAGCACTAGCTGTCTCTGAGCCAGTTTGCTATCCCAGCCATGTCCCCATTGGCTCTACCCATCTCTGTACACACCACCCCACCACGACTACACCAGGGAACCTCTCCAAGTTTACAAATCTTAAAAAGAAACGTCTGTCTTCCGAGATGACAAAGTACCCCCCAGCAATTCCTCTGCTCTGTGCCTTGTAATGCTGTGCAGCACGAGTGTGGAACAAGAACACCGTGTTTCTAAGCAATTTGTCAAATAATTAAATTATGCACACAATAACTAGCTGGCTCAATTATATTAGCCTGTCTCCATCATGTAATGTAATTTCTAGTGGCTGTTTAGGCACTAATAGCCTCAGATCTTTTCAACTGTGTCTGGTGCCAGCTGTGGTCTGCATGACATTTTTCTGTGCCAAGTCAAACCCCTCAAATGGAAAATTCATGGCTCAGTTTCTAAGCCCCCATTCCTTATGGTAGTTCTAAAGTGTCATTTTCAATAAGGACACTTCCACCACTAAACACTGGTGAATTTCCACTTAAGTAAATAAAAAGCTCTGGTTTGCTTCTTCTTTTCTGCCATTTAATGCCATAAAAAAAAAAAAAATCCTTCAACAGATTAGGATGGTATATTGAGATGCTATAATACTGCTTCTAGGAACACCAAATAAATACATGACCTTTTTAGCAGACCATACAGGTGTTTAAAGGCCTTTTTCCCTTCCTCTATAAAAAAATTTTCTTCATTTTTCAGTTATCATAAGCCTTCCATCCTTAATTCCATGACTCTGCAACCTTCAACAGAAAAGAAGCAAAAACCCAAAATTAAACAAGGAGGGTGACTCAGGAATGCTTCTTATAATGGTGCTTCTCTCCCCAAAGCCGTGGTCCTAATAACACCTGACATATCATTTCATCAGCTGAGCAATGCTGGAAGAGGCTTCCTTCCAGAGAGCTAATTTGAGATGTTTTCTCAATTAGTGGGATTGCAGCAGACAGATACATCATCTCCACAGTGACATGCTGCAATTTCCCACTGCATGGTGCAGTCTTGGCTGTGACAATTCCTCCGGCCGCTTCCCGTGGGATGACAATAGATGCCTCAGCTCATCAAGGGCCCTTTTTTAAATGCGTTAACAGGAATGCAAAATAAATCAAGTCATCAATAAAATGTCTCCTTGCCTACCCTTTCCCAGCCAAGACTCAACCTCTGAAGAATCTCACACATGCAAAACCATCCCCTCTCCCTGCTTCCCTCACACTGGATTTGGAGCAGGGAAAGCACTGGGAGCCCTGAGGAAGAACGGGTCCAGGGATTAGCACATGGCAACAGACATGGGAAACGCAGGCTGAGCTCTCTGCTCTGCTGCTGGCTTTCTTTGACGCTTGACACACACTCAGGTTCAGCTCCACAGCTTTCTCCCCACTGGTACTTACAGACACTCCAGCAAGATCTATCCAAAGCTGCAAGCATCTAAGTTCCAAAAAACTTGGCTTTTTCCGGACCATGCAAGGAGCAAAAGCACTCAAGCACCAACACTTTCTCATGGCCAAGGATCAGGCTGGTTCTAGGGGAAAGCTGAGGTCTGTTTGCCTCATGAAATTACCTTCTTCCACAGGCAGGGCACTTTTCAAAGGAAACCTTTCACACTTGAGTATCGATGCACTGGGCTAAGGTACTTTTTGGTATTCCTCCAGGCATCTTTTCTTGTGCATTTGCCTCTTCCATCACTTCTTGATCTTACATGTGACACTACCATTTTCCTCATCAGCCACCAACAACAGAAGACTGTATTTAAAAATGCCCAGAACAATTTAAGCTTTTTATATGTCAGGGCATGAAAAATGTTCCTCTTCCACTCCCCAGTCCCATGAACTTCTTAGATAAATGAAAGTCAAGCTTGCACAAATTAAAAACACCTTTGTTCAGTGCATTCTTGTGGTTAAAAAAAAAATCAATTGGAAGTTTGTTCCTTCAAGAAGGTCAAGATATTCACATGCATTTCAGCATCTATGTCTACCATCACAGGTCAGGAAATAAAGCTAATAATACGGCAGCGTTCATGGTCCAGTATATCCATTTTTCTTTAAAAACTTATTATGTGGGTGCTTCATATGAGGACAAAGTGAGGACTTGGCGAGCAAAGTGTCTCCTGAGTAACTTAAGAATTAAAAGCCTTTCCATTTTAAATTAGAAATGTGAAGCTTTATTGCTGCAAATGACTTACAAAAGCTACTCTTTTAAAAACAAACAACAAAAATGAATAATCTAGCTGATTATCGTGCCTTCAAAGGCATGAGGCCAGTTCCATTAGCTGTGGATCTGACCCAACAGGCTTAATACAGCTGCAAGTACTAACAGGAGAGAGCTCAGGTCTGTTTAACATTCAATCAGCAGCCTGGGCTGCATTATAAATAGAGAGAATGAAACATTGAAAAAAAAATGGTATGAGTGAAGCATTTCACTCCCCGATTTTATTTTTTTTTTTTTTTTTTAAAACATTCTGTGGTTCAGCTACAAGACTCAAAATGTGCTTCATGACTGCCAATAAACTTTGCCTTGGCTTCCATCAGTTGAAAACTCTTTCCTTCTCCAGCCCATTCGATCCCCTTTGCTACATTAGCCAAACTAGCATTAAGCGTATTTCATTCCACCTCAGCTGCTGACAAGAAAATTACCCAACAAACAGGGTTTACTGAGGGGTGGCCGAGGTACCAGAACAAAACATGGCATTGTATTGTTGAAGACAAAGCTGCAGTGTAAGAATCATTCAGACTAAATAGAAACTGCAATTACATTTTTGTAATTAGTGGAATGGGTATCTCCATGCGGTCACTTATGAAACTTTTTTCAAGCATTTTGATCGAAAGCCAAGGGTCAGTTGAGGTTTCTTCTCTCTAAGTCCTTTCTTCCCTCACTATATCACAGTTTAGAGAATTTAGATTCAGCAGGTCTACCCTTAGTCATGTGAATGTTCTCTGTGACTTCCATTTTTAGACATTTTCTGCATAGCAATTAACTTTCTTCTTCTCTCCAAAAATCAATTAAAGGAAAAAAATAACCCCGAATAAATCTCTTCAGCTGATTACACTGTCAGTTCTTGCAGATGGCAAAAATAAAATATATTAGAGGTATTTTTTCTGACTTTGCAGAAATGTGTATGCATTTCTGTAAAAAAAAAAAAGGAGAATATAAAACAAGAATACACTTTAAGGAATGATCCATTTCATATAAAAGTCACAACTTTTTTTTTTGTTTTGCTAGGTGGTCCCTAACCTAATCTTACACAGCACTCTAATATATAATAGTTAAAATATATTTTTCTTCTCCATGTTTTCAACATGAAAACTCTTCCTGGCTTTACTTTCTTGAGACCTATTCTGTACCAGAAAGCTAGGTATGAGCTGGGAACTCTTACAAAAACCACAGGGGAAAGCTTGCAGGGTTTATAGTACCATACCTGCAGATGTGATCAGAAATATGTTTTCCGGCAGCTGAGCCACAAATCCACATTCGGTTCATCCTCACAGCTCTGAATTGTCACTGATGATTACAAATGGCTCCATCAATCTACCTCCATGCAAGCTGTGAGACCAACTAGAACAGATATGACCTATCTTCTTCTCTTCCCATTACAGCCAGAGGAAGAGAAGAATAATTTCTGAGCTCAGGCAGAAAGATGATGAGCAACATTTCTCACTTCCTTTCATACACACAACTGAGAGTCTAAATCCATGCAGGTGCTAGTTTGCATCAGATGTAAGCAGGCGTAAAGCCAGGGCAATGGATTTGTAAGAAAGGAGAAACTGTTACCCTCTGCATTGCAGTGGAAAACATTCAATCCCCAAAGAGAATGCAAAGTGTGGATCCAAAGACAAGTCACTCCACCACTGTCTGGAGAAGACTTAGGTGAAGCGAGGGCTGCCTGCCACCCCTGCAAAAAGAACATTCCTACTGCATCTGAGCCCACTGGGAAAGGAGATTGCCTGATGATAGTTGAGAACACCCAATGGGAGTGAATAAGCCCCCAAATCACTCCCTGGACACTGAAATCAACCCCTTTGTACTGCCACTTCTCCAAGCCCCTCTTTGAACACAGGGCTCAAGAGGGAACCACTACACACCATCCCCGATGCTGGTGCCAGTGCAACACGATGCCTGAATGCTATTGCCACAGCTCCCCTTTGCCTGCCACCTTCCTGATTTTCCTCCGCTTTGTCCTTTGTTCTCCTGGATCACACAGCTCATCCAAGTGCTGTGTAGCCTGGAAACAACATCTCAGCCACATTAGCAATTACGACCAAAGTGAGAAAAAACTCTGTGTATTAGAGCATGCTTCCTCCCCTGAGCACCACTCGCATTAGTCAGTGTAATGGGATCTTTCAGCAGCCACTCTGCATCTTCCAGATAACCGATGTGATGTGGCAGTTGCCATGGTAACATTGTTATTGTTAGTATTAAAAATTAAAATTGTCCTGCTCACACTCAGAGGAGTCCTTTCTCTGTGAGTTACTCCTGCCCTGTGGTAACTCAACAATCAAAGGAACCTTTACATTTATCTAGCTATTGAATGGGCACAATGAAAAGCTCCATGCCATTTTTCTGGGATTCACTCCTTTGCAGGTTAGAGGAAGAACTACCAGCATAAAGCAACAGCCTACAGGTGAAAGCAGAACATCCTATGGAGAAGTTTGCAGAAATCATGGCATGGAAGGGGAGTTTGAGACGGGGGAGCAGAGGGAGCAGAAAAAGAGGAATGCCACATTTGGGGCTGGGGGTGTGTGCAGCAGAGCAAGGGAGAGTTGCTACCTACGCAGCTGCAATGGTGATGTGCCCTTTAAAAACAAGGGCAGGGTGGGCACGTAGATAAGTGTATGTGATCAGGGAAATGAGGCGTTTTTCAAAGCTACGTTCTTGATGCAGTCATTTGGCACAGCAAAGGCCACGCAGCAGTTCTCTGCACCACACTGCACGAGACACCTTGTACTCATGTCTCAGCGGATATAACCTACAGAAAGAAAGGGATCGAGACCTGCTCCCCACCTTTCTCCACAAGCATATGAACCTGGGACTTTCCTTCCCTCTAAACTGCAATACCTGTCACACGAGGATCCTTCCGCTGAAAGACCTAGCTGAATACCCAGGGTCAAACTCTAGTGGTGCAAGCAGGGGAAGCATCTTCCATTTCAGCAAAGCTGTTACCAACAGCAAATCAAGCTCTGGCCTTGACCCAGAAAAATCTTTCTTCCTTAGGAGCCAAGCGTTTTTGATAATGAACAATTATCGTATCAATGTCTGTTTTGTAGGGCGTGGCTGGAGACAAACTGATTGTGTCCTAAGTCTTTCACATTAGGTCAGAGGAAAGTAATTGTTTCAGTATGAGCATTTCAATAACAGAAACATTTGAATGGGCACCACTATACTTTAAGAACCTGATGAAAAGTGTGGTGATTGATCACGTCCACTGGTTACTAGATCTGCATGTATCAGAGCCGTTCAGGGCAGAGGGAGGAGAGGGTTGATCTACTGATAAGAAGTACATTGTCACTGCATACTCAAGGAATGGATTATACAGCCAGAGACTCTCAAAATACATCTTGCCAACTTGTAGCAAAAAAAGTGACATTTCCAGTCCTCCTCAGTGCAGTAATGATCAATACTTGCCGATGATTTTTCCAGGTAGATAAATTGCTCACCAAAAAAAACATCTTAAATATCTCAATTTCTCCTCCGTACACCCACTCCCAACTTGTTCTGTTAAAGACAAGTACATAGTTTAATTGTTTCAACTCTGAAAGACCAATAACTCCAACTATCTGAAGAAAATGATCCATGAAAAAAAAAAAAAAGAGAACTGTGGAAGACTTGAGAAGTCAGGTAACTCTGGTAAGTAACTATCACCCAGCTACTACTCGTTAAATCATTGCCTCCCTGAAAAGGCAGTAATGAATAGAGATAACAGAGGTCAAACTGTTTGCACACGAATTTACTTGGGTAATAAAGTGAGCAATTTGTGCAAAACCAGTAACCGACAGGCAGTTACGTGTGTCAACCCGACGTCTACGCTGTAAGCCTACGCTGAACGACCTCGCCAGCACCTGGTGTTTTTGGAGCTAGAAAAGTCTGGGCAAGCTCAGGGCTAGCAGAGCTCTACTTACACTCACTGGGTCTGACTGGATCAAGCACAAAATCAATCAGCAATTATTCTCCAGCTTCTTTCTTCTTAAGAAGGTGGGTGCTGATGTCTTGAACAAAAGCTTCAGCTAAGTGACAGTCAAGAAAGTAGGTAGAAACCCACTCTCCACCTTATAAATGCTTCTGGTTGATTTCTGCGTTATCTGGACTGGCTCAAGACAAAAGGAAAACTGGAAACCCTGTCCTCCAGAGTAACAAGACTTCATTCAATGGATAACCTGCTTCAAAAGCAAAAGAGCATTTGTTCTCATTTCAGTACTGATAGAAAGAAATAAGGGCAGAAACTCATGGGAATAATGATACCTCCATATGCGAGATTCTTCTTAAAGACTGTAACATATGATATCACTGGCTAAATGAAGCAGTAATCCTACCTCAAATGCAAAGGTTAGATCTGTTGACCCACAAAGGACCATGACAGAGTCAGTCATCACATTTGCAGACTTTTTCTATGTCATCACTGGATGGCAAAGCATGGTAACCTGAGCTATCTTTGAAGCATGCAAAATGGAAGGCACACACCAGACACCATTCCCCTCCAGACTGAGAAACCCTGGTATACATCATTACTACAAAATACAATCTTTGCAGTTCAAAAACTTCCTAGAGGGACACACTCCAAAGGCATAAACAGTCTGGAGGAGGCAAGGTCTATAAATCACTGCCAGTCAGCTTAGAAAAAATGTTGTCATTGCATCTCTGTGGAGGAGTAAAACGATAGAAGAAATTTCTTTTATGTAGGGATGGCTCAACCATAAAGCTATTTTAACATCATTTTCTTGTAACCCATCTACACAAAACTATTTAAACATCCGTTATAAAGTATGTATGGGGTGACTCATCCAGCTGAGGAATAAGCCTAATTGGTCAAACTTCCAGGACACTCTGTGCTGAGCTACAGAGAACCATAATCTCATCTATTAGGAGATGTGACAAGTTGCAGAAGCCATCTAAAATTCCTGGAAGAGGTAGTGTGAAATAAGAACCGTTGCCTAGGGACAGTCTCTTCTTTATGGTAATTAAAGAGCTCAGATCTGTTCTATTCTGGATGGATGAAAAATATGCATGCATAAGCTTAAATTCTGGCTGTGGCTTGCTCATGCGAGAAAGTTGTCTAATAATTCATTAGCCTCTTCAATAAAAGATACCCAAAAGGCAGAATAAAGGGCATCTGTGGATTTGACTGCCATGTTCATATGGTCTCAAAATACGCCCCCCCACCCCCCACCCCCCCGATCCTGCTCTTCTGTATAATGCAGCTACATGACTCAGAGAGAAAAAAAAAACCCACCAAAAAACAGAACAGTTTGGGAAGATTTTCCTTTTTCCCTGGGAGCATTTCCATACCAAGTGACCAGAAGTAAAGAGGAAAGAAGCACTTCATAGACTGAAACAGAAACATCAAAAGCCTCTCAAGAGAGGTTATTAGTGGGTCGGGAACACAGCCATAAATATGGAGTCCAGCAGCATTTTTTCACACACATTCATTAACTTTGTCATATTTCTGTTTGAACTGATGATAATTCTACCATTTGGGTGAAAAATAAAAGACAAGACATCTCACTTTGTATTCTTCAGTAGCAGACAGGAGAGGACCTCTTGGCTATTTCTTTGCACCCTCTTCCTGTGCCATCTCTTTCCCAACATACAAGTACCACGTCCTGAGACATATCGCTCCTCATACACAGCAGTAGAGCTGTAGTAGCAAAACAGCTCCCTATGAACCCTTGACTTCAAGCATTGCTGTGGACTCACAGTAGTTGTACATTCATGTCCAGTAGAGCTCTCACATATTTGGAGTGCACTAAACCAATGGACAATTTATATTTGGGTGGACTATTGGCCTTTCCCTCCACCATTTCTCTTGCAGAAAATCAATGGGAAGATCCTCTTGTTTCTGCCAGTGTACAGCTCTCAACAGCTGGCTCCAGTGTAAATGAATACTTTGATTTTAATCAGCATGTTAGCAAGAAGTTGCAGATAATATTTCCAGCACACCACACACTGGAAGGCTTTACAAAGCAACCAGCCAGCAAAAGAAAATGTCATGATCTCATTTATATTGTCTTTTTTTTTTTAGCTTTTAAAAGTGCAGCCAAACTGAGATAATAAAAGTATTTACTATGATTTCCTCTTACAAAAACCAAATGTACAATGATTTCATCAGTACCAGATAATAGGCCTGCTTATAACCAGAGGGCAATATTTTTAATAACTTCACTAAAAATATACACTGGTATAAAAATGTGGTGAAATAAAAAAAAAGTACAAAAGGTAATGAAATATTACCTATTATCTCAGCCCATTTTTGTCAGGAAATAATACTACAAACTTAATACGGTACAAGGAAGCCTTATGAAAAGCAGGCAGGGAGAGGCTTATGGTCTTATCCAGTATTAGACGAGAGGCTGAGTGATTAATAAGTTGACATTGAAGAGCAGAGAATGGAAATCATATGGACTTTAGGGAAAAGAAACAGCTTAAAAATTAAACTGTCATGCTGCCAGGCGGCAGAGGGAGAGGCATGGCTCCCACAGCCATCCCACCGCGCAGCAAAGGGGAAGGCAGCTTAGACCTCTGTCAGCGCTGCGCACACAGCTGGAGCCTCCGGCTCCCCGCGCGGGCTGCTGTGCGGTCCTCGTGCTGAGAGCAAGGGAGAACCGCACCGGAAACAGGAAGGGGAGAGCTAAAAATACATTGAAAAGAGAGGTTTGAGCACAGCGGCGAGTTGGGCATTTGAAGAATGGGAAAAACGAGATACTCTGTAGAAGGAGTAGATGACATGAGATTTATCCATTGCGGTGGATGAGCTATATAGCTAACTTATGGGCCTCCAGCATACACCGTGGGTAAGGATGAGATATTCTTGGTTACCTTTTTAAATAACAAGGCCAGATCTTTTGATGGGATTAAAATCTGACCTTAACACCATCCAGGGCTGCTGGTTTAAATTTTAAACACCGAGTGAAACACCATTACTTACAACATCTACAATGCCATTTATCGTGGGTCACAAGCCAACTCATCACTTCCAAGAGACTCCACATTTACTGCTGTTTCTCAGGCACATTGTGTCTGGTTCCGATTTGTACGTTGCTCGCCCTGGAAAATACCTGCTGTGGTTTCCAAGATTGGGGATTTCACTGTGGCTAATTTGCTATTTACTTCACTAGTGGTACCAACAGAGAGTCACTACTGGTGGTAAATACATACTACATGAGCACTGGGCACGCAATACGACCAGTGAAGAATTCAGTCAAAATCAACAGCATGTAAGTCTCTGGTGAGTAATTTAGATCAAAGCGTGTGATGTCCATTGAAACAAAAACCCATGCTATAAACAGATATAAACATTTATTCACAGACCTCTTAAAAATAAGTTACAGCAATAAATATCCTGCATGAAAGCAACAGAACTGTCCTCGTGAAATATATGTTAGTGAATTTCTGGAATAAACAGAAAGGTGCCATTCCATAGTGCTTCAGAAGAGAGTAGCCAAACATTTCTCGTTTCAGCAAGCTGAACAAGCCTTACCTTGAAGTTTATCAAGGGTGAATGGCAACAATTTTTCCTGGATCACATTCCAATTTTAAAAGTGATAGTTTTCTTCTAAATTACTAGAAAATAATTATAACAATTTTTTTTATTTCTTTCAAAGCTGAGAATAATGTGGCCAAATGAAAGACTATTCAACTTCATGAGTCAATTCCTGTTAATGGTCAAGGATGATACCCCTTCACAAAAAATTTTAAGCCCAATCCTAGCTTATCAAG
This sequence comes from Bucorvus abyssinicus, assembly GCA_009769605.1. NCBI lineage: Eukaryota > Metazoa > Chordata > Aves > Bucerotiformes > Bucorvidae > Bucorvus > Bucorvus abyssinicus. Next base: position 9,293,579 of record CM020041.1, read on the forward strand.
GAGCAGGACTATACCTAGGCACTGCCTACTCTCTCTGTTTTCTACTCAAATCACTGATATTTCCTCTAACTTTGGAAATATGAAATCAGATGTCACAGTTTTATCACCCCCATGCTCTGTGGTTTAGAAAAGCATCGTATCGTCTCAATGAAAAGGGAGAAAATACTGGCAGCTACATGCTTGGGAGTCTAATTTTAGGAGGAACTGAGCCATTCTAATATGCTGCAGTCAACAGGAACGGAGGACACTCAATAATTCATGAGTTTCTTCCCATGTTTGAGCAGAGCCTGTGGAAAATTTTCAAGGAAACACTTTTCATCAGAAAATTCCAATTCCTGTGAACCAACACTGCTTACAGGACAGGATATGCTTGGATACTTGTCTAATATCTCCTTTTTTATCCAGCTTGAAATGCCTTTTAATCTATAATAATATAATAATATTTTAAATATGAAAAGGGTTGTTTGACTACAAGACAAAAGAATTTTTAAAAGGCAAAACAAACTGTTTAAATCAATGCTCACTGTGATTTTTTTGATTCTTTTTAAACACAAATGTGAAATGAGAAGATAAAAGATTCAAACTTGCTATACTTTCAAGTGGGGCTGGAAAATATTTTCGTAACTTTTCCTGGGAAAAGGAAAACATTTCCTAATTTAGATCTAGTTATGAACGTATTTTCATGCCTGTTGTAAAAAAAAAAAAAAAAAAAAGGCAGCTTTATACACATGCAGATAAATCTCTCTTTGACCCTAGTGATGAGTGGAGTCTTAAATTTGTTATGTCTTTACTGTCACTTTGATTCAGTTATTTTAAAATCAATGCGTTTGCATCAGAAGGCAGCAGAATAACCAGTTCTTACCTTTAGTCTTTCTGTTACACCATCAGTGAAACTGACTGTGAATTCAGCAATTTTGGGCACTCTGAGTTTTCCTTTGTTCTTCTGGTCAGGCTGATACTCTGTTCTTGTTTTCACAATGACCTGGAAAATACCAACACTTTTAAGGTTTCTGCACACAGCCTACCTTTTGTTGTTGCTGTTATCTAAGCTTTTCTATATAATCCATCCCCTGGACCTACACAAGTACCTCAAAACCATAAATTAACTCAAACTCATCAATAGGACCTGAGAGAGAGATAAATAGCTACAGACCTAGGACAACAAACTTATAATTGAGCCCTAAAATAGCTGAGAGCAAAATGTTTGATACTTACTTCTGTTTAGGACTAGGCATATAATTTTTACATCCCATTCCACAGGCAGAACAACATGCAGAAGAGCCTCACTCATTAAAAGCCCTGTCCTAACAAGTTCTACTGAAGCCAATTTAAATTTAACCCATTTGGTGTCTCATTTATTCAGGCCCCAGATTATCAGTATTAATTTCATACTATCACCTTGGGTTTTCCCCAGAAGATCTCGGTGTCATTTGCTGACTAATCCAGGTCTTACTAATCTTATTAAAATGTGGCATCTTACGCCAATGGAGAAGCCGTAAGTGGCTTTTAAAAGGGCACAACTGAATTACCAGAATTGCATTGTCAATCTATTTTGAATGTATTTGTAATGTAGAATAACCCTAAATATTTTGGGTAAAATACACCCACTGTAAACACAGAAAAGGCAACATCTAATGCCAGCTGCTCCCAGAGGGGATAAGCATCAGGGCTATACTCTGAAACCAACAGCCCTTCAGAGGTGAGAACGTATCCATCGCGTTATACACGAGAATCTTAAAAGACGACCCATCCATGAGCCTATGCAGCTGAACAGCGTCCTAAGAGCACGCCAGCATAGCCACACTATCTTACTCCAGCTGGAAAACACAAGAGAAGACAATACGGTCCTGTCTTCAGCGCTGGCCGTGAGCTGGAGCTCATCCCTACAGGGGAGGGCTGTGGTTGTGAGCACACACCACCGCCGCACTTCTGCACAGGATTCCCAACCCAGGGACAAGCTCCACAGAGCACACAACAGTTTGGAGTGGTCTGCAAGGTTTGGACAGGTTAAACACAAAAGGATAGAAAGAATATTGAAGTTCTCGATCCCAGGGTCAACAACTTCCACTTTTTGGCCTCCCTTTCTGAACTATAGGACTATGCAGCCATCAGCCTTGCCAAGGTGAAAATTAAATGCTCCAGGAGTGGTGAGAGGTCCATATGAGAGTGACAAGAGTGATCCCAAAGCTCTTTGTTAGAAACAAGAAGGATTGAAAAAGATTAAGTGATGTGCAAGGTTGAGTTACCAGCTAATGAAGAACTTATCTCCAAATGAAGATAGTAAAGTCTCATTTGGACCAGAGGAAAAGCCAGGTATTTAATCCTCCTGCACTTAATGCCATGTGAAAATCAGTGAGGAGTCATAAGCCAATTTTCTGGATTCAAATGCAAATCATTAAAGACTGATGAATATTTACATCCTTCACAAATCCCTCTCAGCAATATTTATTACAGTAGCGTTTGCAACGTTAAGACTTGGCAACAAAGGGGGACAAAAAGCCACCCAAATATATTTGTATCAGCATTCTGGAACCCAGGATTTCTGATGACACGACATAGGTGATGGGAAATGACGCATGGGGACTAGCTTGATTCGGCGGGTTTGGGATGAACCCTAACCCTACTCTGAAGCTCCTATTGAATCAAACCCCACTATGGTCTGAAATAAGAGTCCAGCTCTCCAGCTCACTGTGGAGCAAATAAAGCAAAGCTCCCTCTCCAGCCAAGACAAACCAGCCCAGGTTAGCTCCAAGTTCTGAATAAGCAATAACCTCAGTTTCTCACTCAAAAGGAGGTAAGCGCACTCAGGACTGCATGCAGCTGGCCCCCAGCCTTCCAGTCTTCTTGCTGGCCTTTTGTAAACCCAGCACAGTAAATCACACAGTGTCAGCCATCAACACCTGCCAACCTTCAGAAATACCCAGTTCTCCCAAATTCACGCTTCCCGCTTGATTCAAACCTTAGTTGCAGACAAATTCTTTATATATACACGAGGGTTTTTCCACATACTCTAACTTTAGGTCTTAATGAAGGACCATGAAGCCAGAATATGAGAAAAAAATCTAGAAACAATTATGTCTTTTAATATAATTCATTTTCTTCCATTCTGTCTCATTAACGCCAGCTTTCTTACAGGTGTATTTTAACTGTTGCTACATTCAACCAATATCCTACAAGCAGGAAAGTTTGAATTATGCTGTCTACAGGGATACAGCACGGGACTGAAAATAAACCTGCACAGCCCTTCACAAGGCATTGGATTCGAGTCCAGTAGCAATGTCTATCACATCTGTGACTAAATAAGTAAGCTCAGTCCCCAGCCAGATCAGAAGCTACCTGAAGCACAATTTGCTGACTGTGCCAGCCTTGAAATGCGCGTGTGTGTGCAGAGCCACAGTCATCCTGCTGGTCAGTGCTTTGCTTTGGTCAGAAGTATCAAAAAGCTCTAGTAGAGGAGGTAAGAAGGACCTTTGCTAAATGCCTTTTCACATTGCAAAAGCTAAATGTCTGCTCTCTCCGCAAGTATCTTTGTCAGACAGCTGGAGGAATTACTCAGCAGAAGAAAGACAGGGCCATCAGTAAGGTCTCCTCTTTAAAGGAGAGCACAGAAATCAAATGACAAAGCACAATCAGAAAACTGAAATCCTGTCGTGTGGGGGTAGAATTCAATATTGTGGCAGTAACAATAAAACTGTAATTTTGCTGAGGGCATTTAGAATACAAGAGCTACCTCTTGTTCAGTCGCGTACAGTCTAAACAGACAAGCCTGAGCATGGATCCCACTTCTGCAGCAATGTTCACCCCCTCTCTATCCAACAAGCTGCCATCAGGATGCCCACGCAAAGGCTTCTGGAAATTGAGCTGTGTTCATCAAGCTCCTTGAGCCTCCTGCACTACTGAGACCAGCCCAGTCTGGGCTACCTTAGCAGTATCCATGGACAGGAGTGAGCACTGTCAGATATTAATACACAGATAAACATACACACCCCCCCACATGGAGTTTTTAGCGGAGCATTTGATACGCTAACAGCCTCCCATGCCTGTGTCAGTTGTGAGCATCTCCGAAACAAGTTTAAATGAGAGCTGGTCAAAACGCAAGAGATTTTTTTCTAAAGCACAAAGTATTAATCTAAGTGCAAATTTAGAAAATGAATAATTAATCCTATAAAGATTTTCTTCCGATATTTTTAGCCTTATTGGGGTTTTGCTATTTTGGTTTTTTGTTGTTTCCATTTTCCAGTTTTCTGATTTGGGTTGAGTGGGAAAGAAAATTTGCTTTCCTCCAATCCCTGTCACCACTCCGTTTTCACCTTTTCTTTCCATTTTCTCACTAAGAAAAAACTCCTGGCAGCAAAGTCTTCCAGAAATTCTAACCCAATTGCTGTTGGATGTACTGTAATAAAAACCCCACTGACTCCACCGTCAGCACAATGATTAGTGTTCATTTATCACCGGCTGCCCCAGAGCAGTTCCATCGGAGCCCAGGATCCCACTGTTCCAATGCAAACAAGGTACATTCATCTCACACCACGACAGGTTTCCTGGGAGAGTTACTGGAGTTTATTACAAACCCCAGCAAACAGAATGAGCCCTATTCCCTCTTCTTGTCTGTTTTGCAGCTTTGCTGACTTCAGGACAGTTATTCTTGATTGAAACCGGCAAAAGGGAGTATAAAATTGGGGTCCTGTGTAGGCTGCAATTCAAAGCAAACCGAAGTAAAACAAACGTCCACCTCCTTATTCCCTTCTGCACAATGTTGTCATGGTGGAACTGAACTGCTGTAAGGGGGTAACTTCCAGAGCTTGGCTGAGCTCTGGCCTCCTGAGTACAGACAACACCGGCAAACAATCGAACCGTGCTTAAATGGACGAGCGGTCCATTTAAGGAACGCTCCCCAAAAGGACAGCCAGTGCCCTCCCCAACCCCACTGCAGAAACACCATTCTGCCCATTCTCTGCCCTCACCTCCTCTCGAATGCTCCCCAAGGCTTGTCTCAAGTCGTACTCCCCATGGCGAGAAGGCTCTGGCTGGTTGAGACGGACATCCCTAACCGTGAGCTTACTGGGGCAGAGAATTATTGTTAGTATTATTTTTATTCATCTCATGAAGCAACCTGCACACCTGCAAATGGATATTAGAACACAAGAACAGACCTATCAGCTTTTTGGATTATCTGGGCCATTGCAATTACCAGATAAATGCCCTTTGAACTTTTCCGTGTACTTGTCAGCCTTTGTGCTTCATTATCTAGGCCCTGATCCAGCACCAGCTTATGTCTGTGCCCCACTTTGTGTGTCGTGATTGTCCGCCACAGACAGCAGCCTCTCTGCCAGCTTAGTCCAGCCCATCTGTAGCCCTTTAAAGTCTGCACTGTGGATGAAGCCTAGATGAATACCTGCTTGGGGGACCTCCCTGCAAATGATGTTGCTGCCTTGACCTGTTCTTAAAGTTCTCACACTATTTCCCACCTTTAAATTGCAGACAGACTGTGCTGTTTATGGCAGATGAATAAAAGGGGACACAAATTACCTGGGACTTCCTTCATTTTATACCCAAAATAAAATCATTCTTTGAAAGTTCTTTCCCACATGAAGTTTGCAGAATGACTGTAAGACTACAAGAAGAGAGAAAAGGGCTTCGATGGAGCAGCAAAAAGACAGATCTAATTACAGGAATCCATGTTGCAGTCCTTGCAGCTTCCTCCATAACCAAGTTTATCTAGCATTTGAACTCATTAACTTCCAATTCAGCAAAGCACTTAAGCATGCAAGTAGTCCTATTAACATCAGCAGGGTTAGGCAGGTATTTAAAGTTAAGTGTGCATTTAAGCACTTTGGCCAGAGCAGAGCTTAAGATGGCTTCAATCACCTTCCCACCGCAGGTTATAACACTGATGCTTAGGGCTTCCGTGGCATTCTTTGGCAAGGCCTCTCAAAGCACTTTACATACCAGCACGACCCCCGTATCCCCGTATTACTGATGGAGGAGTAAGAAAAAAAGAGGAAAAAGAAGAAGCTTAGTAATGTGCCGAGTCACACCAGCAATTGGTGGCTGAGTTGGGAAGACAGACCACAGCTGAGTGCTACTTACAGGGCACCATGCTTTCTCAGGTTTTCATTAACTGAGTGATAATAGCAGCTCCAGCACATTCTCCATATAAATATAACATTCTTGGGATTAAGGGCTAGCAAGATACGGCTGGGATGGGTTGGAAATCAGACACTCTATGGAAAATGGCAGCTCTGGGCAGAATTGTTGTCCTCGGTCATGCCAGGTTAGCAGATGTAATAACATGTTCCATGCCTTGAAAGGTTTTTACTTTCTATTCTCTTTCTTGCATCTTCTGGTTCCTCATTCCAATTGCCCAAACACTTTTCTGCAAGAGCTCAGTGGCAGTCTACAGAGAACAGCCTGTATAAGTTATGAAAACTCAAACACAACAGGGCAACAAGCCATATCTATCAAGCTGTTCCACACAAGCAAGATTTTTCTAATGATGCTGTTTGCTAATGCCTTTATCGAGTCCTAAACCTAAATGTACTTATTATTCTAGGCTTAATGCTAGTGACACCACTGGAATCAATAGGAAACCTTTCCTCGGCTTTAATGAATGCAGGACCAGGCACCTTCTCCGGAGTGATGCTTTGGAAAATTATAGGTGTGCTGAGGTGAGAAACAACAGATGAGAGTCTGCGTGCGCCCGCAGGAAATCCATCATCGACAACCTTGAGAAAGTAAACAGTAGGAGAGTGCTGGGAAATCTAGAGATCTTAGATGCTGAAAGAAAAAAGAGAGCAAGCTTCTAACCAAGTGGACTATATTAAAAGCATTTGCTTCAAGGAGGAAGAAGTGGAGTAGACGTGAAATGTGACAAATGGAAAAATATCACATTAAGCATGGAACCTTAAAAAGGATTTTCCAGCAATGGGATGAAGTAAGTGTTTCAGAAAATGAACTGATATGAATTCTGAGTCTCGTCTCAGACTGGCTAAATGTAACATCATTTATTGCCACTTTATATTTGCGTTTGAGCTCTATGGTTTTCCCCAAAGAGATGAATAATAATATTTAACATAACTGGCATTGTGAAAACTTTAAATTATTCATTTGGAAAAGGACATGCAGCCCTGCTATAATTCCCACTTCACTGCCACAGTGCATGTAATATATTGTGGTTCAGGTGCTGCAAAGTGCAAACCATAAAAATTTAAAATACTACTTCCCAGGATTATTAATAATGAAGAGTCTCTCACTCAGAGTGGCTGTCAGATTGACAGAAGAGATAAACAAATTGTGTTTCTCCTACCAAGGAGAAAGGTTTCTTCCAAGTTCAAAGCTGGACTTTGTAGTCCCACAAAACGGTTGTAACACCCCCAGTTTCCATGTGGATTAGTCATGCTCACTTTTAAATGAAAATAAGACTCTCGGCTCCATTCCTTTCCGTGTCTTTCTTCATTCCTTACAGAGAGAGAAAAGAAAATGCAGACTTATCACTGGCACCGATATCATGGTTTCCTTTGCCTTCATCACCCAACTGAGCATCAATAGCTGAGAAAGTCCTTAGACCGATTCCCAGAGGCAGCATATCGTCCCAGTTACTGATGACAGCAAAATGGTGATGCCCAGTCTTAGCACTACATCTGCTGTGACTGACTTGGTTTCTATGCTTAAGTGCGACAAGCCAAGGCATGGCTAAAATTCACCACCTGCTCACACACACAGTTCTCCAGTGACCTACAAGCTCTAATCCTCACACACCGCCAGCTTCAAGGAGCAAATGAGGATGTGCACATTGCCAACAGTAGCTGAAGTTAAAATACTTCACAGTAAAAGGGTATAGGAAAAGAGATGGAAAAATCATGTTTCAGGGCTTAAAACAATCTCTTTCTTTGCAGGCTTAGGATGAAACACTCACAGGCATGAGCAGCTCCACGCCTACTGCAGCATCTCCTGTACCTCCTGCTGACTCTTGCACTGGCCTCTGCTAGAAACTGGACACATTGGACGGGGTCAACCAGTAATCACTCCCTGGCAATCACCACATTGCAAATTGCCAGATTTTTAGACAACTGGGTCTTTAAAAACTTTCCCAAGTAATTATGACTACGTCCCATCCCATGGGAGAGGCAGCTATGCTTCCAAATCCACAGGATGAACACGTCTCAGCAGGCAGACTTCCCAGAAATCAGTGTTAAAATTGGCATTTGGGAGGTATGTCACGGTAGTCCCCATGGCATCCTGGTCACTATTTGAATACATCCAATGCCTGAAATACCAAGCAGCAAAAATAAAAAAACCAAGGAAAATTTAAGAAAAGGGAGTCCTGGGATGGAACCCATAGTCAATGGAGAAAGCCACAGTCAGTAGAAACACTCTTGCTTTTTTCCCCCTGTATCAGCTAATGGGTGTTGTGCTGGAAATGAGTTTCACAGAGGGTGGTAGAAAAAAAAGTGGGCTCTTGAATCAGTGCCAGGAGGATATTCTAGGCATAAGGAACATCATACAAGGACAAAGACAGCAAATGTAATCAGCCCTGGCACCACCAATGAAAGGCAGCGCAGAATGCAAAGGCTGCATTGGGAGCTGAAAGCAGCTGAGAAGGGGAAGGCATAGCTCACAAGCACAAAGGGAGCTTGGAAATTATTCAGCTAAGTCTCCCTACAAATCCCTAGGTGACCATAACCATCAGAAACCCACAGGAGGCTGCGAACGGGTAACAAAAATTCATTTCAGTAGGTTCAGTCAGGAGAGGTTATAGCAAAGCAAACAAAGGAATCAATCACTCAGCTGTAGTGATGGTAAGTTGGCCAGGGTAAATTAGCAGAGCTCCACTGATTTCATCTAAACTACACTGATTTACACTAGTCAAGAATCCTGCCCAGTCTTACTTTCCAGGCCAGTAAGTAACTGGTACATGGGGTTCACTTAATGGTCTTGCTGAAATAACTTGCCCCCGCAGCAATGGGCTTTCACGTCAGAAAAAAGAACAGGCTGCAACAGGCTTAGCCAAACATCCACTCCCTAACACACTTTTCCTGTGACCATTTCTGCAGAACACAGAAACGGGAATTGCAGTGCAGGCATCAGGCATAACTGGGTTTGAGGGGGAATGGAGCTCCCAAAACCAGGCAGGAGTTAGTTGTGAACCACCTAATTCAGACACCGATAGCAGGGCAGTTAAGGAGACAAATTTCTGCACAGGCTACACAAATCCTGAGATTGTCTATCTTGAAGAGCTGCAGTAGCAACACGTTATCTGTATGCAGGTGAGGTAGTGGAATGCTGCGGGCACACGCTTGGAGGGCAGCGCAGTCCTGCCGCGAGCGGATGGCCTGTGAGCAGAGGTGCTCAGCGTGCTGGGGGAAGGCTAGCCCAACCGCAGCTCTATCCAAAGAAGAGGAGCATGAACTGCCAAGAACCTCAAGTAGGGCTGTCCAAAGCCAGGCAAACAAAATAAAAAAAAGTTACCCCAGGAACCCTGTGCTGCCAGAGTGTGCGTTGCTGGAAATATTTATTACAGCTTAATGAGCAGAGGCAGTGTTTACATTCAAATACACATTTAGAGGACAAATGGATTTGCACAGTGCAGAAGTGGGACAAATGTCGCAGGAGAGGAAGGCTCAGACTCTGGTATTTGTGGGGATTAGGCAGAGTATCCCAAGTAGAGAAAAGGAAGGATGGGGAAAGGCAAGACAGCCTGTCCGCTCCTTCATGTTTGCAACGCTTTTTATTCCCCTCCTTTCTTTCATTCACGCTTTCTTTCGCTTTGCATCCTCCTCCTCCCTTTTACTCTTCCTTCCTTCAACTTCCACAGTGAACAGCCCTGCCCCATCTCTCCTTTTGCCATCTGCTCCATCCCACCAAAATCACCAGCTGCCTGAGCGGGAGCACAGCCACCTGCCCCCGGCTGCCTCCGGTCCCGCCTCGGACAGCAGCAGGGAAGGCTGAGCTGCCTCCGGCCCCACCACGCATAGCAGCACCCTGACACCAGCTCCTGCCCTGACGGCAGGTGCCCCTGGTTAGAGCTGCTGCGCTTCGCAGAGGGCAGACTGGCATCAGTGTTTCAGGACAGAGCTGCAGTCGTCCCCTAGGTACAAAAGCACTCATCCAGCGTACGAGTAATTACACCCGCTCAGCTGGTCAGGACAAAACATTATTTTCTGTTAAACCAACAGGGACAGGCTGTGAACACAAGGGACTCTCCTGATTTTCAGGAACTCTTGATTAAATTCTGTGTAAATGTTTGGCCTCAGTCACTCAGAGAGGGGTGCGGTCAGGGAGGGCAAGAGGCAGGAGCATGGGATGGGAAAAGCATTTGAAGAGAGCTGTTACATCTAATTTTTTTTCTTTCTTGCGTTGGATGGCAGGAATTTGTCATCAGAGAAATTATTTCTCAAGCCTCCAGAAGCATTCAAAATAAAGAACAATGGACCACATGATAAGCTTTCTGTAGCCATCACCACAAAAGAGATGCCGGATTTTTTTTTTCAGCCCTGACAATAGCTTTCATGCACTTTTGTGTTATGTAAAATTAGGATTTTTGCTGCCAGAACAGAGGCTTTTCCTGCTGGATTATACTGAAGCACGCTATGAGACCAAAGGGTCCCCAGTTGTTGGTCTCATTTGAAATTTCAGAGAAACAGTATGGTCCCTGAAAAGCTGCATATCTTTTAGCATTATCATTGCAGAGACACGTAACAATTACAGCCAAAGCACTTTGTCTACACCTAGGAAAACAAGGGAACAGCTAAGCCTTTTCCCCTTTGGTCCTAAAAGAAAAATGGGCTGCTTTTTTTTTTTCTTTTTGAATAAGAAGAAATGAAATTCAGAGACATAAAAAGCCAGGTCAAGGGCTGTTATTCCTGTTACATGGATGGATTTCAGCAAAAATGCCACACAAAAATGATTTAAGAGCATCTGTCTCTGCCTTCTGCAAATTCCACCCAGCAAGAGAACAGGGAGCTAGGGAAATGCTTGAAGATAGTCAATAAATATAAATACACAGCAGGCTCAGCACCCTGGGGGAGAAATCACTGCCCTGGGTACATTTCTCCCCTTGTAGCCATACAACTGCTGACAGAATGGCGAGAATGCTGATGCTGCAGGAGGAATAGCATGAGCCTAGGAAGGAGAGATCCTCATTTGGTGGAAAAAGAAATAGTCCAGTGGCCAATAATTTTTTTTTAAAAAAAAGGGTTGCCCAATTCAAACCTCCTGAATTCCTGCCTGGATTTTTCCAGCAGCATCAAGGTGGAAGTCAGAGGGAGCTGCTAAGCTCACAGCACTTTGAAAAACGAGCCTGTTAGGAAAGCATCCCCCAAAGGACAGCCAGTAAGTTCAGGCATACCTTTAAGAAAGTGTTTCTCTCTATTACCCCCCACACGACTTCTTATAATCAAGGAACTATCTGAAAAGAGGTGGGCTTCAGGGATTACATCACATAAGCCAAAGCCTTGTTTTTATATTCTTTCTGTGATCCTCCTCTGACAGGGGAGCCAGACACAGAAAACACTCTTGAAAGACATGAAGCTATGGTGAAACACCGACAGAGGTGAATGCTGAGAGGCACTCTGAGTAACTCTCAAGTGATCCAGTAACAAAAATATCCTTAAAATAAAGGAAAAAAACCCCCAGGTATTTCAAGCTCTTAAACCACAATTTTCAGTCTGTACATTCCACAGTCCTTGCAGGGTGCTTTGAAGGACCTGCAGAGGTAAGTGTACTGACAAACAACAGGTTGGTGCTCTCCAGCTTGCACACAGGTCTTAAGAATCATCTGGAAAAAGCCGAGAAATTAACAGAGCTGGCAAACTGCTGCCACGCTCATACACCCACCAGGTGAAGGCATTACCACACGCTGGTAGTACCAGCGGTCGGTTGCCCAGCACAGACCCAGCACCCTCGTGGATCGCTGGCCAAAGCCCGTACCACGCCCCCTTCACCAGACAGGCTGAAGCTGGAGTACACAGCCCACCGCTGCAGCCAAACCTCCTTGCTGTTTCTGATGCACCCGAGGTAGGCTCAGGCTGAGAGCTCACAGTTTCTTAAATGAAGATACCTCCTAATGGTGAAGAGAAGCGCAGGAAGGGGAGTATTTACCAGGTTTGGGCTTTTTCCCCTTTTTTTTCCCCCAGATTTCACTTACAGGAAAACATCAGGGTGCAGCAGGTCTTTGTTGCAGCGTGAAGGCGATGTGACGGGCAGCAGCAGCGGGGCAGGCAGGAGCAGGGCTGGGGGCACTGCCTCACCAGAGCAGCGCTGGGTCTGCTCGAGAGAACACGAGCGAGCAAAGCCCATCAGAGCTGCTGCACGCAGACCCCAGCAGCAAAGCTGCTCTGGCTGGGGTCGCTCATGCAGCATCCCACGCAGGAGACACACTAAGCGCCTTGGCTTATGTTCTCACTCTCCCAAGACAAAAATCAACTAACTGCTGGCAGGTTTTAGCAATCAATAGAAAAAAAAAAAGTCAAATCGATTTTAGGGTTTTTTTTTTTTTTAACCCTGTTTCCTGACTGCGAGGCAAGTCCAAACAAGAACATACTCTGACAGGTTTGAAATCCATGTCTACTCCTCCTCAGGCTCGCAGACTGACTGAATTGAACAGCAGCTTTGCTTTCCCAAGTACAAAGCTGAAATTTGCCCCTATCACTTAACCTTTGCCCAAGCTTTTCACCTGAGGCTCATCTCCTTATTAGCAGGTCTTTAAACAGATCCTCTGCCCTAGGGTGAACTCACCCCAACAGAACCTGTTCCACAAAGAGCAAAGGAAACAGAGGGTGAATTATTTTGCTTTTATCATAAATAACCTCTCCTTCTTGCGAAGGGATCTCCAGTTGCTGCTAACTCCAGGCCTGCTGCACGTACGAGCTGAAGCACTGCCTGCAGAAATCAATACCACTGGCTAATGAGTTCTGAATCACGCTTTGCACTCCTAGAGATACAGCCCACTCTTCCAGCAAAGAAAAATATGGATGTCAGTAGATGCCCTGACAGTAATGTATGCTAATGAGGGTAATGTAACCTAACAACATGTGAATTATTGATGTAGGCATGTTTAAACAGAAAAATCAGCAAGGAATCACACCAGACCAATACACTCCGGTGTTTGTTCACCAACAAGCAATTGGAACGTGGTGGTCGTGAGAGCACTCATTACCACTTCATTAGCTTGAAAAGATTTTTGCCAGGTTATCCATGTCTCACCTGACACGAGAGTCTAAACTTCATGTCGTGTGACACTGCGTGATCTCAACAATTAGCCATTTGTTCCAGCATCAAGTGAGCTACTTTTACACATCTATAGATACATCATAGTGCTTTGCTCCAATTATTTTGCTTAATCTTAGTTATCAAAGTCATGGATAAGGGCTGGTTTAGCCTCTCATTCACAACAATTCACAGAAGTGTAACTCTCCTGAATGCAGCAGAGCTGCTCCTGATGGCCAGGAGGCACATGGAGAATGAAACTAGCTTCTTTGTCTGGCACGGCTCTGGTTCCCAGGATGTCAAGGCAGTTGACTCAGCTCTATTATAAAATAAACACAGTTTGTCTATGTAGACAGTTTTATCACATCCGTCATCGTGTTCTTCTAACATATTTAGAGAAAATTCTTTTTGTGCTACAGTAAAAACAGGATATATGTTCAATAATCACCAGTGTTAATTTTACAATTATCCCATTATCCTGCGAGATCTAATCATTCTGTCTGTATGTTCGGGCGAGTTGGCTCCGTCTCTGTGGTATCTGGGAACTACAGTGCAGACAGGCTTTGTTTTTGTAAGGACTGTTGCGGCACACAGATTTTTATGGTCTTATCCTGTCCTCACCAGGTTATACCGATAGGCATCATCACAGCATCGAGAGAGACAAAAGATTTCCTAGTACACACTGCATCTAGAACACCCCAATACCAAACCGCAGCCAATCGCCGACGCACATTGCTGGACTCTGTAGTGCTGCATTCAGTTCTGAGGATGTTGAGTGGGCAGGGGACAAAGCTGTCCCCTGGCTGGAGCCAATCGGGAAAATGAATCCCCGGATTGCTCCATCACCACCCCGAGCACGGGGGAATCAGCCGCTCTCTCCAGAGAAATCTGCATCGTCAATGCCCAAATAAGCTTTACAAAGCCACAGAGAAGAAAACAAACCTTAACTGAGATAATTAAAATAGCTGCTTATTTCGGAAGAGTTATCGCTTTACTCTCGGCGCAGGCAATTACTGATAACAACACATTGTAAACTGCTCCTCAGTTTCTCCAGCACTTGCAAGGGAAACACGCTAAGCTTTTTCCAGTTGTATTTATGAAGGACTATTCGGGGGGGGGTTGAGGAGGGAAGGAGCTGGAGGACACTTGCATGCTTATTTGCCATGTAAAATCCGATAAACACACTATGAAAGAGAACCCCTTTTTATTTATTGAATAAACACGGTGCCACAGTTCGTATCATCAGAGACCAGTAAGTCACCAGAGCACTGAAACCCAAGGGGCATGGATGTGTGCGTAGTCATGCAGGAGCGCCATTCGATTTTGTTTTACCTTTTCCGGAGCCGGGAACTGCAGGTGATTTACTTCCAAAGGTGTGATCAAAGGAACTGTCTGAAAACCATCTTCGTTGGATGGTTGTTTGCTGTTCTTGTCATTCAAATTACTCCCCAGCTTCACCATTCTTGGTCCTTGCTTTCCAGACCTAAAACCAGCGAGACGATCAATGTCACAAGGGTAGCCGAGGATTTCTGCCTTGCCCTGCTCAGTTGGACGCGGCGTACCGGTGACCCGGGCTTTCACACCCGGGTTTCCAGACACACCGCACCACGACCCGACTCCACGCGTGCGTTCTGCCGTGCCTCACGCAGCCACCCTACGAATACCCCGCGAGAAGCCCCGCCGGCAGCCCGAGCGCGGGTGCTCCCAAGGCACTCCCCGGCGCCGCAAACGGCAGTGCCGACCGGGAGCGCCACCACCTCCGAGCAACCGCAAACGGGCACGGGGACCGGGCGCCTCTCCCTCTAGCCCCAGGGCTGTTTCTGTTCCGCACCCCCCGCCCGCCCATCTGTTTTTGCAGCCCCGGTGAGGGTACGGAAACCCGCCCCAGCAAACCCCACACCCTGGGGGGCCCCGGGCGTCCCCTCCTCCCCGCTCCCGCGGGGGCGGCGGGGCTGCGGGTCGCGCCGCAGGGGGTGGCATGCTGTGGATGGGGGGGGCTGCGGGCACACCCCCCCCGCGCCCCTCCCGCCGTCCCCGAGCCCCTACTTACTGCAAACCACGCGGTCACTGGCGGCGGCTCGGCCCGGGCGCTGAGGCGGGGGGGGGCGGGGGAAGGCGGAGGCGGCGAAGTGGGGGGGGAAGTTTTCCGCTAATTGTTATTTGCGGTACCGGGGCGCGCGGGGGAGCGGTGCTGAAGGGACAGCGCTGCGCCTTGCGCTCGGCTGCGGCTCCGCAAGCGCGACTGAGGGCGGGCGCGGGCGGCAGCTCCCCCCCCACACCCCCCCGCGCCGCCGCCGCCGCCGCCGCCGCCACCGCCCGCCCGCCGCCCGCCGCGCGCGCGCACGACCCGCGCCCCCGCGCGCCGCCGCGCGGCCTCGGGCACCCCCTGGCGTCTCCGCTGCGCACGGCCGCGCGCCCCGGCGGGCGGTGGAGCCCCCTGCAGGCCGCGCGGGGGGCCGGCCGCGGATGCGGCTGCGGAGCTGCGGAACGTCGTCACAGGGGCACGGCTGCGGCTGCACCGAGGACATGGGCAGGAGCGGGGTTGCGTGGGCTGCAGAGAGGGGACGTGGGCTGGAGAGGGGTCCCGGCAGCTGCAGCGCTTCAGGAACGTGTGGTGCATGCAGAAAGGCAGCGGCACAGAGGCCGAAGAGGGCCACGCATGAGCTGTGACACGGCACAAATGCAGGTGCAGAAAGGGCTGGGGGCTGGAGAGGGCCCCGGGGCGGCTGTGGTGCTGCAGGGAGGCAGGACTGGTGCTGGTACGGGGTGAAGTGGGCACCCCATTGTCCCCCTTTGGCCCACTTTGCCGTTCACCACTGTGCCCCTCACCTGGGCGTTGCACAAGGTCAGTCACTGCTCCCTGGTGCCCACCCCAGTGCTGGAACAGCAGGACAGGCACACGCCACAGGCCCTGCCCGGCTCTGCAGGGAACTCTTCCTCCTATTTCCAGAAACCAGCCTGGTCACTCACCACCACCATGCCAGGAGGTACCGCCACACAGTGCCGGGCTGGCCTGCCAACTGCCACGGCCCCACCGCCAGTTTCACCGAGATCACCAGCCCCTCTGGGATGAGGCTGAAGCACTTTGCTTGGAAACAGAATGCTTTAGCCTGATCTGTTTATAAATATAGAATTTGCTTCCAGAGCTTGCAACTTGGCATCTTTTACAAGACCTAAATACACTCCTAAAAGCGATGAACTGTTTCCATAATAAAGCCTTTTAGAACCCACTTGTGAAAGTTCACTTAAAGCCATGCTTTGCAGAGCAAGGGAGAGTGCTGAATACACTGGAATGAGCTTGTTCACAGCACAGCGGTTCAGTGTCCAGAGTGAGACGTGCTGAGGGGCCATCGGTAGAGCTGGGGCAGCTGAACCAACCTGCTACTAACACCACCTTACACGGGCCGTTAAAGAACCCGTTTTCAATGGCTTTGCCAGTTTTTAATGCCGAGGTCAGAATTTTCTGTATCACATTTCTGCCTAAGGCCAAACTTCTGCAGTAAATTTCATCCAACAGAGTTTTTCTGGTTTTACGAATAAAGTTCTGCCATATATAAAACTTGTAACTTTGCATAACTTGCTCAGAGTGTTAAAGTTGTTGGCAGGTAGCTTTCTGATGTTCTCAGAATCAACTGCAAAAAATCAATCACGTCATAAGGTTTTGGGAATTCATATTCAGGAAATTCTGGAATGATTTCTTAATCTGCTTAGCAGAGATCCCCTCAGATCCCATCTGTTAGAGGCACATTCAGCTCAAGACTCAACAAGATTTCATGGGAACTACAACTCCAAGTTGCTGAAGACTAGACCAGGAAGAGGTACCTACAAAGCAAGCTTGCAGGTTGCATCCCACAGATAAGGGAACGCATAGGACTTATGCTCTGTAGGGCTGAAGAAGCACATAAAAACACGCACTAAACATTATTCATTAAATTACTACAATATAGTGTTTTAATATTGTAGTAATACCAGAACTCTACCATCAGTGCCCATCTGGGCTAGAATCTGTGCAGACATACAAACCCTGCAAAGTCCTTTTCTCATGCTCTGGACAGAGATGAGTGTCCCCCTAGAGGGGCAGTGGACCATGCTCCTGTCAGAGCATTTCTTATCATTCATGTACAGCGTCACTGAGGCTGGCAGGAACCTCTGGAGACCTCCCAGTGCAACCCCCCTGCTTAAAGCAAGGACAGTACGAGCAGGTTGCTCAGGACCATGTCCAGTTGGGATTTGAATATCTCCAAGGACGGAGATACCACAAAAACTCTGGGAAGCCTGTTCGAGTCTTCATGACCCTCATAGTAAAATAGTTTTTCTTATATTTAAATGAAATTTCCTGTGTTTCAGTTTGGGCCTATTGTCCCTTGTCCTGTCACTGGGCACAAGGGAGAAGAGGCTGGCTTAGAGCCCACTGAGCCTTCTCCAGGCTGAATTCCAACTCTGTGGGCCTCTTCCCATGTGACAGATGCTCCAGGCAAGAAAGTGCAATTGCAGCAACTTTCCCCAACTTCTCCTATATTACAGATTATATTATCTGAATTGATTTGACCATCCAAAGAGATTCACAGACTCTAGTTATCTTCCACTGAATGCATACATTTGAGCTACTGTAGCTCCTCTGTCAGCAAAATAGCTATTTTCAACCAAGAGACGAGGAAATACTATTAAAAATGCAAAGGAAGCATTGCATTGTAACTCCATAGACACAGCATTGAGGTGTTCCACCTTTATCTGATCATTACCAAGGGACATGAGCATGCTTTGTTGAAAAGCAAAGTGATGTCTTTCATAGCTTGGCAAATGCAGTCTGTGATCTGAAAACCAAATAATTTCCATGCACTTCAACCTTGATAATGAATATCCTGCTGGCCAAAATTCTACTTTGGAGACACCTAGGCAGATCCTCTGACTTAAGAGGTGTCTTAAGCAACACTTCACAAACACTCTGATGCTAATTCTCCAGAATCACTTGTGCAAACCCATGGAGACCGTGGTTACACAATGAAAAATAAGGTTGCAAATAAGGTTATCTGCTTGCTCAGCGTGTCTACCCACTTGAACACACTGATGGGTTCACAGAGTGTAATACATTAACTGCTGGTGGTTTTACCTGAATACTTTTCAGAGTAACATAGCTAAGGGGCAAGGAGGTGGATCCCATTCCTTCTTGTGCATTACTACCGCTGTAAAATATCGTTCATGTAGCTGCAAATCTACTGATAGCTAAACAGAATTAAACTCTGCTGGAGATACTCCACGTAAGCCAGAGAACGCAGCTTGACATTGCCAGCACTCGAGCACTGGCAGTTAGAGCCACTTTTTCACTAGAAGACTTTTGGTTGGAGTACTAGCAGCACGAACCTGCGGGAAGCGAGCAGATGCTGCTTTTACCTTACGACTTCTCAGGGTAGAAGCACATTTATGCAATGTCTTCCATTGGCTGTATCTGAGATTTTTGGCAGTGTGGTGGAGGGAGATGTGCAGAGAGATACTGAATCTCTCAAAGCCCTCTGTGGAATTACAGCCAGTAACTTCCATCTCCTCCATGAGACTGAACCAGCCCTGTAACAACTTAGGGCCAGTATGTCCCACTATGGCTTGAAAAGACCTCTTTTCAAAATGCCTCTTTCAGAACAGACAGACTACCAGGAGTAGATTTACGTGGCAGGATGCTTTATGGAAAAAATAGATGCTTAGTGTTGCCAGCAAGATCCTAAAAGTGAGTATTCTCTAGGAACAACATTAAAGGAAACCCAACTAAATATGAGAAATCTAAGAGTAACGTACAGATTTTCTTCTGAAGCGAATACAGTGTCTGACATTTCCACCCATGTGGAGCAGCTCAGGGACAGACAATAAGACAAAGCAGCAGTATGAGCAACACGAGACTCCAGAGGAATAAACAGTATATTTCTTCTGTCAACAAAAATATATGCCTCTTTTTATTCTTTTAATAAGCCTACCACGATATATTTTCTATTCACAGTTAAACAAATTGGAGCAGAATTACTGTCTTCATTACCAGTTTACACTGAAGATAATTGGCTGTCGTTGAGAGACATAGTATTTGTAATGGGGCTTGTAGTTCACTGTATCGTAAATTCTGCCACTTGTTAAAAGAATGTCAGTCACAGAGTAGTTCAACCTTAAAGCCTGAACATATAAATCAAATTCTCTTCAGTATTAATGAATATTATTTCACTTACTTGCTCCTTGATGTGTGAAATTCTTATGCCCATTGTCTTTTTTAATCAAATACATTTCCTGCACAACATACATTTTTTCCTGTAGTGTTCTTCCTCATTATTATAGGCAATGTTGTGTTTTTTCTGTTTTCATATATTGAAAAATTTGGGGTCAGGCTTTCAATGAAAATATTTGAAAACATGTGAACAGGCAGTAGAAATTACTGAGAAAAGAAACTACACAACTTGAAAGTGAGGACGAAGTCTCAGGATGTCAGACCAGTCATGGTAGTCTAAGGAAGGGCAATCCTGGAAGTAACATCATCCACCTCAGACCCTTCTACTGAAAGATCATGTTTGTTTCTCAAACATTCACATTAATTCTTTTCAAAATTAGTCTGATACAACAATGAAAACTAGTACAGAAGTTCAGGAGACAGTTTAAGCCAAAACTAGCCCTGATCCAAGTCCTGTGACTTAAATATATACAGTCAGAATTCAGGTCTGTGTTTTCCTGGAGAAAACACAGTGATGTGGAGGGGAACTAACATTTAGACAGAGCACATCAACATGGGAAGGATGCTCACCACAATCTCAACTCAAACCCAAAACATGGGACTATTGCCACTAAAACTCTTGCCTGAGGGTACTGCGGACCTGTCGAGGTTGTAAAAGGACAATTCTGTTCCCTGCCCACGCTCCAAACTGCTCATCCCCCGTTGTTTGCTCAGTCTAGGACAACAGAGTCAAGAGAGGAAGGCGTTTATATTCTATTCCTTGGGACATCACTCCACAGACAAATTAGCGCCGTAGTCAAGAGGTTTTACCCTCTATGTAGCTGAAGGAATTTAAAATACCATGGGCTGTAAAAAGTGATCGTGTACATTTTAAGTTGGGGTTAACTACTAGTAGTCATTGCTGTGGAGGAACTCATCCATTATACAGAATTACATCGGCGCCGCTGGCTTCCTGTCACACACGTATTAGGAACAAGAAAATACGCACACAGCAGAACAGGAAAAGAAAAAGCCATGTTAATTTATTGTTCATTTCAAAATACAAGAGATTACAAAGATTCTGGAAGAGAAGGAGCATTTGTCAGTGCCTTAGTGAACCTCCCTGCACAGCTCTTTTAATCTGCCTCCATTCCTAGTCTATGCAGGAATGCCAGGCGTGCAATAAATTTCACGCGTTCACAGCATGAATGTATTCTTGTCATGATCTCTGGGAGACTACACAAACCAGACGTTCACAAGCAGCCCAGCAACATGCGCAGTGCAGCTGAACCACTCGCATGAGACACACACGTGGGTTCACCATTTAGAGAAGGAAGAAAAGAATCCTCTCATTATTCTGCTCCGTACATACAGCACAGAAGATGGAATAGAGCCTGTTCTAGGAGGTGCCACAGTCAATGGGATGTGAAAGTACTGAGCATCTTCCAGGAGATATTCAACCTCTCTGGATCAAGGCATAATCCCTTTTCCCTTAGGGGCCTCCATATCTTTTGCTTCTAACAAAATGACCTGCGTGCTCTTACACGCATTGATTTTCACTAGCTACAAGGCAGGCAGAAAATTTCAAATGTGAATTTTTCTGCATCAGATCAGATGGCTGTGACGCTGTCACTAACAAGTGAGCAACTTCCAGGGAATACTTATTACAAATTCACTGCGGCCTTAATATAGCTTAATGCATTTTGGTCTTTTCCTCATAAAGTAAGGTTCCTCTTAAGCGATAAGTTCTCCTGCTACTTTAGTTTTGCTGTAAAGCCTATAATGTTAGACTCACCAAAGCATGGCCGCGTTGGTTTTTATGCAGATTCCTGTCATCATAGTTATATAAGTGCTTATGCAATGAAAATATACACAATACACAAACCTGCCCATGTCACCAAGAATTATTTACAAGAGCTATAAATCAAAGTTGCATCCTGTTTTGTTTTATATTTAAGGACCTACAGCACACATAAAATGTCACACATGCCCAAAATTTGCTTTCAGTCACTGCCCAAAAAACCCCCCCACGGAACTGAACTGCCTGCTGAAGGCTATTCTTTAGTCAGAGTCCATGCAAAATTGTATTAGAAGCTTTGAAGTTAAAACATGAACATTGGCTACCAGATAGGGCCCTAAAGACAAAGACATTTACTGGATGTAAATGTTCAGTGAAAACAAAGGTCACCTTATACTTTCCTGAAATCTGACCATGTTAGAAACTCCACGTCCTCTTCTGAAGTTGTGATTAAGAGCTGAATTCTTTTCATGGAAGGAATCAGCAATGAAGTATTATTAACCTTGGTGATTGATTACGTTGTAATGGCCAAGTTATGATAACCTCACAGGCCATGGGACTGCAGAACCTCTGCTGTTAGGGCAGAGGAGTCTGATTCATCACAACACCAGAGCAGATGGGGCATGAGCAGCAGAGCTGCCTGGCAAGCCAAGCCTCCAGTTTGCAGGAAATGAGGTTTTATCTGAATTGGCGGCTTTGGTCCAAATCAAGCAGGAAACAAACTCTTTTGAAAATGCCCACAAACTGGAAATTCCCAGAAAGGTCACTTTGGAAACATCAAAACACTTCCAAAACACAATTCCCAAGTTCCCAAGCCTGTGGCTGATCAGTGACATAGTCTCTGGCAACAGCAGCAGCATCTGCAACCGCCAGCTCCACGCAGTAGCTGTGGGAGCTCCCAGGACCCTCTGGCTCCAGTGAGGACTACTGTGGGAAGCCTGCCCAAAGTCACAGCTCCACATCAGGGAGCACAAGGGCTCTGACAGTCCTGCTTCAGCCAAGCCTCAGCGCTTCCAGACACGGAAATCAAAGTGAAGTTCAAGCTCCCAGGATTTTCTTGCTTTTAGCTTTAAAGTAAGTTTTGAAGTGGCTGCCCAAGTCCACCGGCTGGAGTTTCAAGACCCCAAGCCCTGGACAGTCCTTGGTGCCATTGGACAGGCTACTCCAAGACAGAGGAGACTGCGTTGCCTGGGCTGACTTGCCAAGAAGTGCTCCAGGAACAGGGGAGCTCAGTTTCGCAAGAACTCACCAAATGGGATAACTTCAGACCCAGCAGATGTGCTATTTTGCTCTGAAGTTTGTTTTACCAATAAATCTCTAACTAGCATGGACTAGCAATATAAAAAGCAAAGGCCTTACTCTGTCTTGCTTACCTTCATGTACAGTCATTTGTATTTATGAAACACAGTCCAAAAGAACACTTATTCAGACCAGCTTTAAGCTCTTGAGAGAAGTGGCTGACACTATTATTTATGGATAACGAGAATTCAGCAGCAATGCCTTCAGTACTGTGTGTCCTGGCTGCTCCCTCCCACCTCTATACCGTGAGGTACCTCCTCAGATCTCTTGGCAACTGTTCACAGGATTGAGATGAAAAGTTTTGAACTTTTAGAGTAAGCTAGAGTTTTTGTTCTCTGTAGAAAGGCAAATTATGTACTGAGAACAAGGCAAAACAAAGGCAAATCGTGACCTTTATATTTGCACATCTGCTTCAGTTCACACTCCAAGTGAGATTTGTTATTAAAAACTTCAGGTAACTGATATGCATTCTGAAGAATGTGAAAGAAAAACATTGCTTCCCAGGAACCACAGCAGGATGGTATGACACCTCCTTTTGGTTCTGCAGTGATGATTAAGGAGTTCAGAGGAGGATCAGTTGTCTTCTGAATCTCAAGCTTGTGATCTAGTGCCCTGAGGTTCCCTTATTTATTTCTGGCTCATTTTAACAAAGAGAGTTTAAATTAAGTTTTTCCTGTATAAATCAATCCCTTTTTTTCTTGTTGAACATGTCACTTACTTGGATCATATAAGCATATTTTAATGCAACACTACAATTACTTTCTCTTCTGCAGTTTACATTTAAATGATCATATGAATTTAAAAAAATAAGGCACTGCCACCGGGGTCTGAGCAGATGGTGATGGGGTATGTGTCAGCTGGTCTGGTTTGTGTATCTTGAGCTGGGTTCTTCTCCAGACTCTTTTTTCAGCAGTTTAACTGCTCTGACTACCCTTGTTCACAACAGTACCTTTGAAATGTGGACGCTACAGTGGAAAGCTAGACATCATCACCCAAAGGGTTGGAAATTGAACCTGAATCAGCATATATCTTTTTGCCCCACTGCATTAGTTGTTCTGGCCCAAAGTGATTTGAAATGTAAGATCCCTTTCAGAGTACTGCCAACTGAAAGTCCTTTTCTATTAGTAGGTCCCAACCAATTAATTATATCATCACTGCTACAGGGTTTCTGGGGAAGGGGCTGATGGCTCTTACTTGCCATTTCACACACATTGCAGGTTGAGAAAGCACTGCTGCTCACCAGCCTCTGCTCTGGACATGAACTGCATTCTGGAGCGAGCTGGAAATGCAGCGAAAGCAGAACAGTAGGACAAGGGCTAGGACAAGTAGGCAAGAAGATAGATTTACTGGGATTAGTAAGGCAGGCAGTAGTCACTTCTTTCTTTTGACTGTCAGGTATAAAACCATATGGCAAGGACAATGCTGCATAGGCCCACCCTCAAATCACACCTAGATGAAAACAGCAGCACAGCATATTAAGTCCAGGCTACTCTGAATGCCCACAAAATGTAGCAAAGCCACAGAAGCTGGGCAATGCTGGGGTCACCCTATCGCACCTCACTGGTCCCTGAACACACAAAGGGGAAGCTGGTGCTCCTACATTCCCACATGTGCACTAATAATAGATCAAATCTGTTTTATAGGGCCTGAGTCTTTCCTTGCACCTTCTGACCATTTACATACATAAAGTGGCTGGAGCAAGCAGTTAAAATACTATCAGATGGCCCTGGCAGCTACTGACAACCAGCCTGCAGAGACTTTTCAGACTGTAAGAGGTATATGGATAGGGATGATCTAAGGCCATATTTATCTTTTATAATTCCTTCCTTTTAAAATGGTTTAGCATAGTCCCATAGACAAAGGTCTGTATTTATTCAAAGGATCTTAATGAGTTGGCTGAATTTCATTCAGAGATTTAGGTTAATGCATCTCATCTATCCTGTAAAAGTGGCAATTACGCACCTGGAAGACAAGCTTGTTTCCAGGGCCCCTTAATTCTGTGCCAGTAAAGACAGCAACTGCAGCTGTAGTTTACAGGAAAAGAAACATTAGGGCAACAACTCTGCAATTTACAATCCAGGATTATAAACTAGATACTCTTCATGCAAATATTTCATTGACAGAACTGTGGGAACAGGGAGATATCTCCCTTAGTACCAAAAAAAAAAAAAAAAAAAGTGTGACTCCAAACATGTATTTTGAAAATACCAAAGAACTATGACATTTTTGCTCTGCCAGAAAAAAGATCACATCTTGATTGAGTACTTTGCTTTCTCACTTCCTTTTCCAAGCTGAAATGTCAACTATTTTAAGTAAAACCAGAATATTACTCAACCACAAATCAGAAAAGAACCTTGATGCCAAAGCTGTCATCAAAAAAGGCACATTCCAGTTATATAGTTGCAGTTTTACTATTAAGAAAACAGAGATTAAAACCTTCCAAATGCTTTGCTGCTTAATGACACAATCACTAGCATGTTATTAAAGCTCAACACTGACATTCCAGTCATCCTATCTGCAACAATAAGACATTATGCAATGAGAAAACAATCCTTTTATTGAAACCAAGGACATCTATTTGTGACAGGTGAATGTTTTATCTACAGGGATGAAATCCATATACATACCAGTTTTATGCAGTCTTCATGTTCCGTTTACACAATTTGCTAGTTTAAAAGGGTTAAACTGTCAATCAAGAGTTCAAGGATGAAACTCCGTAACAGAAGAAAATTATATCATGTTACTGAAGTCAGCTAGATAAACAATACCTTCTGATTATGATATTATTATGTGCTTCACAAGGAACAGCAAGACAGAAAACATTCACCTGGTTTCATATTCAAAATACTTGCCAAGATTCATGTATAAATGGATGAAAGGTAATTGTGTATTATTTTAATATAATAAAGTCAAATTTATTCAAATCAGTAAGAAAAAAAGTGTTTCTTGGTATCTTGTGTGGAGTTCTGCCTTACTGAATGAGCGTTTGTTTATGATTCTGACAAGCTACAAAAAAAATAGATATAAATACAGAGTCAACGCTAAATGTGTATCTCTATTCTTTTGCAAGCAAACTGTCACAATATTATGCTCATTTAAAAGCTTTTGAAACCTAATAGCTGAGTGAAACACTAGACTTAATGACTTGAAATAAATATCTCGCAATAGAGCTGTTTAAACTACTGTAAAAACAAACCTCTTAAACAGTGGAAGCACATACACCAAACAAACAACAGAGAACCTGTGTTCACTGAAATCACTTACGCTCTTGCCACTGACTTCAGTAAGATCTAGATCAAATTTAAAACTTCTATCTTTCCTTTTGGGTGGAATCTTCCTTTATTTTCTTGCTATTCCCAGCTGAAGATGGACTCCTCCTAGAGAAAAAAGATGACAAAAGTGGGGCATTCCATTGAATACAAAAGAAGTCATACGTAAAGTGTTTCAAATCGAGAATCTATTCAGATTCGTCAGACTTGACTTTAGACCATCACAGGAGGATTTAGCTCAATAAAAAGGCAAAATCCACCTCCCAGCCTTGGTGATGTACGCAGCCTTTCCTGCTGAGGACAGAGCTATACTGCTTCCCAAACATGATTGAAATCTGGAAAAACACTGGAGGCCAATGTCAGTAATACTGAAGTATACAACCAGTACTTATTAATAACACTAAACAACATCGCTGTGTCTTTTTAATGTGGTTATTTTGTTTATTTTAGCATGTAAGCTTGTTTGGCAGATACTGGACTCCATACATTCCCTGTCCAGGCAGGATGTCTCATTCTGTGAACTTTGGTTCATATCATTGCCTGTGGGAGAATGCTGCATGGAGGCACACCATCATTTTCAGTCACACAGAATCTAATCTTAATTGCAACATTCCAAGGAGGAAATAGGTAGCATTAGAATTCAAGTAGACTTTTGTTCTCTCAGGAAAACTATTTATAAAGGCAATAAAAGGCAGCATTAATTTTCTAACTTTATTAATCTAATAAAAAAAAGCTAGACATGAACCCAGTTTATTCAGATTTGTTGATCCATATCTAAATGTCTGCTAGAATTATTCCATTATCTTCTTGATTTGAATTTTTCATTAAACAATAGGAGACTTATCTCCTTGATCTGATGTTGTGTAAAATCTGCTAATTAGAAAGAAGGTATTAGAATTTATGGTTTTCACCTAAATAGAGCTTAATAGTAGATTCTCAATTAAAGCTCCTCAAAAATGAGGTACAATTAAGGATAGAGCAAGTGTTGGGGGACAGGGGGTTGGTTGGGTTATTCTCTTTTTTTTTTTTTCCCCCTGAGTCCCTGGAAATTATATGTAAAGAAAATACCTTCCCTCTAGATAACAAAAAGATATTAGTATCTGAAAAAAGAATGGCCCTGTCTAGGAATACTAGCTTGACAAAGTAGCACATTGATATACATAACAAACAGAAAAGCAGATCAGCAGCCATTATGTTAAGATGGTAAGTCCACCCAAGAGAGCGTTATCAGCAGAAGCTTAGGATTTCTTACAATAACTTGAAATTTTGAAGGTGATCACCTACTAAAGATTTTTACTCCTTTTTTCTTTGTCTCTTGTTCTTTTTCTTGAAAACACCACTTTTTTTCCTTCAGTGCCCAACATATACATTAATAGCTGTGCACAAAAACTTCTCCAATGATCTAAGGTGTAGGAGAAAGTATGTGGAAGCTGCTAGATCAGAGCCTTTAGATGAGGTAGAGAAGCACAGTGTTACAGTGGCTTCTGCAACGGGTGTTAGAGCACAAAAAGTCCTAAGGCACTATTGACCCAAAAGAGACACACACACCCCCTTCCACCAAACCCCTCCTGGCCAGCAGGAATTGATGAGTTCAGGACAAAGGGTACCCACAGCCAGCCCTGTGGAATTCTTACATACCACAGGTACTCACACAGGCAGGAGTTACGTATAGTGTTACAGTTGCAAATAATTTCTCTCACATTACTGCAAAGAAATGAGCAATAATATGGATGAACGATGCACCACGTAGAGAAGCAGAGAGCATGTTAAATGATGGCAAAGATCTAAGGATTATCAAAGCCAGGAAACAGTTTCTATATGAAGAGAGATTTAGCAGACTGGAACTTTTCAGCATAGAAATATGACAGAGGCCAATGGAATCTTGATTGGTATAAAGAGTATGAATAGCACGTAATTAATAACCAGCATCTCATAACATCAGAATTAATCAGGAACTGGTTTTAAAGCAAACAGGAAAAGTGCTTTTCCACATAATGCAGAATATTTGCAGAATAATTGTGGAATATGTTGTTGAAGCATATTGTGGAATTTCTTCTACTATTCCAACAACATCCACTGTATGTTGCAGGGGACATTTGTGGGGGTAGACAAATTTCTGTTTTGAACCAGAATTGCACTCTTTTATTCTCATGAAGAAAATTGAGGGAGAATTTTCTTTCATGTGGAAATCTAAACGGGACAACATACACATTTTACAAAGATAAGATACATGAGATACAACGCTCCTACATTTTGGTGTATACCCTAACATGCCTATGGGGTGGTGAAGTACTGGCGCAGGTTGGCCAGAGAGGCTGTGGATGCCCCATCCCTGGAAGTGTTCAAGGCCAGGTTGGACAGGGCTCTGAGCAACCTGGTCTAGTGGGAGGTGATCCTGCCCATGGCAGGGGGTTGGAAGTAGGTGAGCTTTACAGTCCCTTCTGACCCAAACCATTCTATGATTCTGCATGTGGGAAACTTCCATCAAGACCAATGTAAGCTAAGCAGAAACAGTGTGGAAGAATATGCCATTTTTTAACTTGCCTGGTAACTTCAAGGATTAGTATATTCTTTTTCCTAAAAACTCATCAGACTGTGAGGCTGGAAATTCCAATTCCATTTGTAAGCATACACTGTATTATCTTAAATTGTGCAGCAACTACAATGTCTGTAATTGAAGTTGGCTCGATGCTGAGCACCAGTTTTAATTCCATTCCTGAGTCATTTTCCAGTAATGAAATAGCTGTATTCAGGGCACAGTGTGAGAACATGCTTGATGGTTATGTTAAACTGCGTTACAGCTACCTTTGGGGAGCATCTAATTTATTTGCTGACTGTATGAAACCAATTGCTATTTTCCTATGAGAAAAAAAAATTATTATTCATACAAGTTCTGCCTTAGCCCGATCTGTGGCTTATACTTTAAGTACATATTTCACGTGTTCAGAAGAACTTGCAGATATTTTATGTTCATGTCTTTAATGTTAAACTGCAGCAGACAATTCTGCCATCCTTCCTCCAAATTAATACACATAAGATGCTCAATGAAACACAAGGGGTATTTCAAATATGGCTAGAAGTGTCTAAAGTGTGCAATGAATTTCCTACTTTGTGAGTTGTAACACCTGCTACCCAAAACAAACAGCTGAATGGACCTTAAATGTGGGGATCTTAAGTCAAAGCATTTGCAGTAATAATTTGTTTTCTCTAGTAAAATAAAAGTTTATGGGTTCATTGCCTACCTTCTCCATTAAACTGACTGCAAGTCAAGAGTCGACTTCTGAACTCCTCATTTTCTTCAAGCATTTTTGAAATTACTTTCCAGACCTTAAGCCAGACTTTGGACTGAAAGATAAAATTGACCTTTCTCAGTGAAGCATATAAAAAGTTTGCATTAAAATATCTATAGGGCAGAACTTTGAATTCTCCAGCATGACTATGAAGTCCAACTGATTTTTTATTGAGGATTGGAAAGGGGGAGATGTGGAGGAGGGATATATATGTGGGATATACTGGAAGAATCACCTTTATTTAAAAGTCAAAAACCATAAACTACTCTGCAATTTTCCTACATGAGATGTATATCCTCCTCCTTTCTTGCCTAGAACTCTTGTTTATCCAGGACTTGTGAAGTGCCCTTCTAGATAAGAAGAGCTTATGAAAATGTGTGTAGAGCCATTAAACTCTCTTCAAAGTCATCCAAAATGGGGGAAAAAATAAGATTGGTTATTTTTCCAGGAGCAAAAACTTTCTCGTGTAATTCCTCAACAGCAGCATAATTCAGACCCCCAGCTCAGAGTCCAGGACAGCAAAGGCCTTGTGTATTTCACATCAAATCCCTATTAACATGTTTTATAGATGTTGATGACCTTTATTTTAGAGACATAAAGCTCTGTCTATAGTGGGCACATTTCAAACATCCATTGAAAATATTAAATTGGAACGGCTGACAAAGTCATTCAGCAGAGGGGCAGATTAACAAATATAAATGGCTGTTTAACACGCTGGTGTTATGTGTTTTGCTGGACCCCACCCATGAAACTAGTTCAAATCTAAAGATAATTCCTTTCTCATGGAATGTTTATTGCTAAGACATAATACATACTCCTCATTCTTTCTGAAGACTGTTTAATGCTCTAGAAGAGTGATATTATAGTATGTTATTAGCTGTTCCTTTGAAGTCAGTGGTATTTTGCTGGGTTTAAATTAAGTATCTGTGACATTACTATATTATAGCCCTAGCTGATTACTTGTTCTTCACACGTTACAAAATCTCATAATGAGTTACCATTTTAATAAACGTGCCTTTAAAATTTCAAGCATTTGTTGAACTGCTGAACAGGAACAAAAATACATGTGTGAAACAGAAAGTAATTTCATATTGCTACCAGTATGGTGTTAAAACCGCTGATTCTTGCCTTCGCTTATTTCTAACCTGAGGGATTTCTTTACTTAAAACATAAGGGGAAGAGGAGCTGCAGAGCTTTTCCATGCTGGGTTTCACCCAGCAAGGTGTGCAGCACCTTGGCCCCCATCCAGTAAAGCATTTCAGTACAGGCTTTAAGTAAACAGCAAACTCTCATTTTTCAAGGTAAGTACACACTTAAGTGCTTTATTGAATGAGAGCCAGAATTTTAAAGCCTCCAGAGGGAGAAAATAATACCATTTTTCTTTTCTGTAAGTAAGGTTTTCAGTAACAGGCTACCAATTCAATCTTTTAATCTCCCTCATGCTCTTACATAGACATACACAGAACAAGCCAGAAGCAATTTTCTCAAATGCAAAGGCAGCTAATTCAGCTCCCACATTTTATACCTTTTGCTTCTTTCGTTTAATTACTTTGTCAACATTTCTTGAAGGGAAGGGAAAGTCAAAGGTGTCAGCCTTAGCCTCTCGAAGGTCACCTAGGAAGAGAGTTTAGAAAGCATATTCCAAGTGTTTACAATATATTCCTGAGGAAGCTATAGATCTTCCAGAAGGATGGTCCCAGCAGGTTACAGGATATCAGTCCTTACATCATGCTGACTATCCCTTTACTTATTTTCTCCCTTATAACCATGTGGCAAGTGGGTGCCTCTCTAACTCCACAAAACAGAATTCAAAACTGTACAGCAACTACAAACTAGAACAACAGGCTTCTGGGCCATACAAATGAGCTTAATTCCCTCTTTTCCCCCTTGTTATGGCAGCCACTGAAATTCTGCCTGAGCTCAAAGAGGAGCTGAGTAAACTGAAGCAAGAAACCAGGCAAATCGCCTCTGCTAGCACTAAGAAACAGAAGCAAGAAGGGCTTGATCTTGTGGGTTCAATACACACATAGCCACAAGGAAGAAGAGACTCGGATGAGTTCCTGGTGGGGTGAGGATGGCAGCTTTCCAAGGAGCTGCTGGACAGGCAGGACATGTCATGAGCTGAGCAAAAGGGTGACCAATGTGGGCCTGCTGAATGTGGTCACAGCCACGGGCTTCAGACAAACCAGCATCCTCCCAGGACACCGCAGCCCCACCACCAGATACCCAAGGCAGCCACACGGCAGAAGCAAGGCTTTGAGTTACCAACAGTCACAGGCCGCCTCTGAGCCACAGGTTGGCATCACTTCGATAATAACCCAGCAGAACTGGTGCTTCTAGTTATAGACTAATGTAACAATTCACTTTGTCATCTTTGGGAAAATGGCTTTTAGGAAGAGAAAAAAGATATAAGAAAATTAAAACATCTCAAGAGCAATAAGTTTGTAAAATTCAGGACCACCCTGTCCGTGTCACCCATCGTTTCCAGCTCACACCCCAGCTTCTCTTCCAGAAGCCAGGTCATGTTCTGCATTTTCACTCCATGTCACCCTGTGCAGCAGAGCTGTGTTTCACAACAGCTCACAAACAGTGGAAAACTGCCTAATCTTTTTGTTTACTTTTATAAAGGAGGCACCCACGCCCATGCTCATCCCAACTCTCTTTGGTCCCAGTCACAAAGAAAGAAAATTAAGAAACATCTTTGAGCTGTCGCAGCACTGATGGAGCCAGCGGCACAGTGCGTCTCTGGCGAGGCAGGAATCTCCTGAGAAGAGGCAGGAAGGACCCAGGAGTTCAGTGTGCAGCAGAGCAGCCCTGTTGGACATACCTTATGTTTGGCCGTATCGCTGTCACGGGGAAGGGTGGGGAAGGCTGCACTGCCGCAGCCACCTCGCCTTGCAGCATGGAGACGCTGAGCTCAACAGTGTAAGAGTTTAGGGCAAAAATATTTCATTTTTCACTCATGGAAGTTTAACACCACGTTCCACTTCCTGCGTAAATACCCAGTCCAACTGTACTGGGCACATGAAAAAGAACAACTGTGCCACCTGCACCCCTCGGTGTGCACAGCCTGATTGGGAGGGAGGACCCTCAGCGCACCACAGGGAAATGGTTTCCCGCCAAAAAAGGGAGACATGGCGGGGGCTCAGCCCTGTGCTCTACCATGCCTGGGGGCAGAGCGGTCCCCGGGCTCAGCAGTACCTACCGTGTCGGTGGCTGGCAGGTTTCACCACACCACAGCTCCCCACCGCCCCAGCCCTGCCACCAGCAGTGGATGGCCCAGGGCTGGCCTTGCCCCCTGGCTCTGGGGCAGCCCTCTGCCTCCTGGCCTCCCCTGTGGGGTTCAGCTGGGAACGCGGGGGCCCGGCGCGGCTCGCCTCAGCCTGTCTGCAGCCCTTGCCGTAGCGGATGATGGAGCCGCAGCGGTGGGAGCCGAAGGTGTTGACATAAACGAGCTGCGCGCACGGCCTGCCCTGCCGGCGGCCAGGCTCCATCTGCGGCGGGGCAGGATGGCCGAGAGGCCCCAGCCCGGCGGGGCCCTGAGAGACGGGGACCGGGGGGGGGGGGGGTGGGGGGGTGGGCAGGCGTGTGGGGGGGCACAGAGCCCGTGGCCCCAGCCTCTGGGCAGGCATGGCAGGGGGGGACCTGCTGGGCACCCCTCCTGCCTGACCACCATCAACCCATTTCGGTGTCACAGCTGGATGGTGGAAAAGGGAGAAAAGAACCATCTCCTGAGCAGGAACAAGCAGCTTCATGCAGAGCAGGAGCAGGCCTTACGCCATCCCGGCCTCGCTCTCTCGGGGCACCCTCCTCCTCAAGGCTGCTTTTGGCCCACACTAGTCAGGGCTTAGCAGAAGGTATGCTGCCTGCAATCGCACATCGCTGTATCTCACGCAAGTTACTGACAGGGGGACCCCGGGCTGAGGGAGGTGTTGTTTTGTATTGCTTGCCTCTGCTGCGACTCACGGGGGACGAACAAGCGGCACCTCTCTGTGTGGGTGCACCAGACGAAGGTTCACCCCGCATCGCCTACCTGCAAGCGCGCGGGCTGCGGCTCCAGCCACGTCTGTGCTGGACAGCACGTGTGGAACACCAAAAACCTGTCGTCATTCCGTCCTTCCAGCAACAGCAGGCGTACCTGTGCGTTCTGTGCCACC
The DNA here is from genome assembly GCA_009769605.1 of Bucorvus abyssinicus. Taxonomy (NCBI): domain Eukaryota; kingdom Metazoa; phylum Chordata; class Aves; order Bucerotiformes; family Bucorvidae; genus Bucorvus; species Bucorvus abyssinicus. The sequence goes on from CM020041.1 coordinate 9,326,779, forward strand.
GAGAGGTCACCATCGCAGGCGGGAGTCCTTCCCGTGCAGGTGCTCTACGTGGATGTGCCCCGCTGCGGCAGCAGGTCTGTGATCTACGGCCAGTTCTCAAAGCGCTGCAGAGCACAAGTCCCACTGAGTTTTGCTGTGGCACCGAAGTACCGCTCTGTGTGAGTTCCCAGAGTCTCGGCACACTTAGCTGCCCAGAGGAGGGAAAGCATCACAAATTAGACATAGTAAATTGGGTGAACAGACCTTTTTTCTGGCTGTTTTAGCACGCCGGCGATATGAATGGCGCTGACAACGTGTCGCCCTTGCCAATGGATCCGAAAAGACCACGAAGCAAACCCGAGTCTTTCCTCAGCTTTTGGGGAGGCCGGGAGGTGTCCAGGGCTGCTGTCCCCTTGTCCCCTGGCCGGGCAGGGTGCTGTGCAGAGGGACCCCACGAGGTGGCAGCCTTAACCTTCGAACGAGCCCGTGTCGGGCTGCGGCAGCGGCCGGGCGGGGAGCTGGGTGCAGGGAAACCAACCACAGCGCTCCGCCGCGAAGTGTCCCGGGACTCCCAGCTATTTTATACACTGTCGGAAAAGGGCATGTTGTTTATGCAGTTGTAAAAGAGGAAAAAAAACCTCAGAGGAACAGCCTGACAGTGTGCCAGAGTAATTTGTTATTTCCCAATCACAAAAGGGCATCTACGGCGGGCTCCGCAGTGTACAGGCTGAAAAGGAGACGGCAGATAGGACACAACCACCGCGGCAGTAGCCTTGAGATCACAGCTGGGATCTCAAGAAGAACCCCAAACACCAGGGACTCCCTCCTCCTCTGCAAAGATCTGAACTAACAAATTGGCCTAATGAGGTAGCAGCCAGCGAGTTCGGTTTGGGGATATTAAGCCCAGAGAGAGTCAACCGAACAGCTTCATTAGAAACTGATGCTGGAGTGCAAACTTCATCATATCCATGGATCACAGAGCCCTGGTAAAGAGAGCACTCCTTCTGCTGAAATACAGGAGTGTCAGCCCACACCACAAAAAAAACACTGAACACACAAACATAGACCTAAACAGCACCGTTTCCACTCCCGGACAGTCTTTGCACAGTGCATGAACACTTGCTGCTGTATGGTCCTGGCCAGGAGTTCCCTTTGCCAACCGGCAGGCTGCTTCCTTCCCATGGCCCTGTCAGGGCACCAGGGCTGCCAAATCAGTGGTTTTCTCAGCATTTCTGCTTCCACTCTACTCAAACAAATACACATACCTTGTGTGGCACGGTTTGTCCACGTTTCCCAACGGCACATTGCAAGGACTTGGATTTCAAATGCAAATTCAGTTCAGATCCCTTTTAGGATCCATTGCTCCTGACAAAAATCTACGCCACCTAGAACCTATGGAAAACTCAGCTCTTTTAGCTGCACACCATTCTTCATCCTCCATTCCCCATGTGTGAACTGACTACCAGCTAGCCACTCTCTCTGTGTTTATTGCTTTGAACAAGCATCTCAGCTTTTCACCACATCTTCAACTGCCTAGTTAAAAATAGACCAGATTCTAGCTTTCAGCCTGCGCCTCATCATGCCATTTGGTTTGTATTCACATGTCAGCTTCTCCAGCTCAGAACTTGCATTGTTTCCTGTATTCTATTGTTTCAGTTTTACTTTGGCCAATTATGCATCATCATTTATTAACATTGACTATCATTTTAAAATAAGGTAGGTCTTGGTGGCAGCAAGCCTACAGCTTATGACAAGGAGCAGGAGGGAAGGAAGGAGCTGATGGGACATGGCTACGCGCACATTTAGTGGTTCCCTGCAAAAAAGGAAACTCCTGCTGCTGTTGGAGAGTTGTTTTGCTATGAGGATTCTTTGCAGTGGTGTTAAACAAAGTATTCACGTGATTCGACCTAATTCAGGCAAGGCAGCTTGCTTATTAAAAATTACATTATCTTGATCAACTGCAAATTGTGAATACATCTGAAATACACATCTTAACACTGTTAACAGGGATTTTTCCGTGGAAAATATGCTAATTCTGACAACAGCTACAGTCAAACCTTGTTAATTATACCCTCAGCAGTACCACAAACAATTACTGTATCTCCTCCGTTTCCACAGAATATTTAATAATAGTCGCTGGAGTGAGGTATTTTATTAGAATGTGGTTACTTTACAGAAAACACCGGGGACCATTTATTAGTATAACTAGGAATCATTATAAAAACAAAACTCACCACTTCTGGTAAATCGAAGCAATGCATTATGCCTTCAGCTTTTGCTTACTTGTAAAATTTCATAATTTACAATGGATCTCACAGTTAATTATGTAAGCAATAACACAGTGCAGCAGAGAGATAAAATGGCCAGCTGCCATTGTAACACACCTGCATTTCATATTAATGAACCTGCATATCTGAGATTGCTTTACAAACCATACACGTGGGAATCACTTCATCCACACCAGGCATAAGGATAGGCATATTTTCCCATTTTTCTATGCTGCGCATAAAAATATTTAGCAGACTATAAACTAAGTTTGTTCATAAAAGCCCGAGCCCCCCTTGAGAGATTTTTCAAATCGCTGAGAAGATCCATAAACTTTATAATCAAACCCCAAGTCAATGAGACTGAAACCCTTGGCTTAGAAGAACTTTGTGATACAGTATTTAAATAGACATTGTCGATCTGAAATAAAACTAGGGGGGAAGCTCAAAGAGGCAAAGCGAGCACTGAAGATAACATCAGAATTAAACCGCCTTATTTCTGGGAAAGACTTGTAGTCAAGTGAATACAGCAAAAGGCAGGTAAGGACTTTAGTTTGTCTGACTTCATTTTTCCACACGAACATGCAAGTTATTGGTATTCAGTGATGACATCCTTTGTTTCCAAATCAGAGATAGTAAAACTTTACCAAATTTTAGGCTGCAGGGACTATGATATTAAACGTTACTACTGCTGTTCTGGGGAATGTGCAATTAGACTCTCCGTAAACACACAGATGAGGAAGTTTAGTCCTACCTGCGACAACCTTCAGATACTATTGTCTCACATATTGAAAGAGTACCGGTTCAGTACAGGATATAAAAAGCAAAAATCACTACATCATCCTCAGATTCAGCTGTAATGTAGGTCTTTCAAGACCATCTGTCCAAGCACAGAAAGCTCACATTTTCTTCAAGCCTCTTCTGAAATCTAACATGATCTCAGGCCAAAGTGTGCCTGTCACCACCAATACATCTGTCTGCATATATGAGACAGTCCTATCGAACTACAGGATAAAGACCACGGAACATACTCATTCCTCAGCAGTAAGTTCACTTTGTAATGGTACTGGGGTCTTTGCAGAACTGTTCCAGATACTGAACTTTCACTCCCTCCCTAGCCCCAGAGACATAAGGACACTGCCAGAAAAAGAACAGAGCAGGGCTTCTGTCTCCCGGGATTGCTAGCTCTGCAGAGAAAATTGAAGCAGTCACTGCTTTGTTCTGCCATCACATTCCTCCAAAGGCATCCCCCTGTAAAAGCAACGCTTGAGCAAATTTTCTTGCCACTGACTGAAGATCTGAGTTGATTCTGCCAGTGTGTACAGAGCAACATCTGCCTGTGAACAGCTGGCCCACTGAGGCAAAGCTGGGGGCTACTGCCTGCTGCTTACAATGAGAATGTTCCTCAAAACTCTAAGAAATCACATTTAACTCACCGAAAATTCAGAAACACTTGGCATGAACGTACTCCACACACAAATCAGTACTGGGCATATGCTTAAAGCGACAAGCACTGTCTTGAAAAATGACACTTTGGCAAATTGACAACTTATGCTTTTACATGTACGGCAAGGCATGAACAATCACTGAGCAAACTGATCCTGGAGCATGAGTCAGCAGCAGTGCGAGATGAGATTGGGCAAACATTTTCTCAAATGCTGGGCTGGAGAAGGTTGGTGGAGACTTTTTTTTTTTAAATGCACAGCTCTTTGTGTGAATTGCCACCCTTCCACAGATGACCAAACTGAGTTGAGAGTTACCAAGACACACAGCGTGTGTCAACTGTGTCTACGCTAGCACTCTGCCATTTAAGTAAAATCCGTGTTCTTCATTCACATGAATAGCACAGAAACTCACCCTGCCATACAGTTTTGGAATAAAAATAAAAAGCCATATAGCTGAGAGTAATAAAATTAAGTCCATTTTAAACAAAGATTAATGCAAAACTAAAAACATGTCCCCACAGTTACCCTTTACCTGTGTTTTGTTCAGAGAATTTAATCTCAGCTCTCATGACTTACCAAAATTAAATTTCAGAAAGAAAAACACAATCAAACACTAACCTTATGTATTTCCATATTTTATACATACAAGGAGGACTATGAACATGATTAGCCAATTTTGTGAAGGAACAGCAACAGAAGAGTAGCACACAATGATCTCCCAAGCTCCATAAACAAGAGTGTCCCTTGGTGACAGATACATTCAAATAAGTTAACGTTCAGTATCAAATTGTCTCTCTGACAAGCCCTACAAAAAGTCAGCAAATTGTAGTCTGTGTGTCATGAAAGCAGGTGATATCTGATAGCATTAATCAGAGCATCGAGTTTCAGAAAAAACTTTCTCCTCATCTTAAATGGGGAGTTTTAGTAAGCACTGATTCAACACCCACCCCCACCCCTTCGATTCCTATGACTGCAAGGACAGCTGCAAGTATATTCTTATCCCAGAGGCTGTTTTTCATACTGACAGACTGAATCAGCTTATTTTACACAGAGGAAGAGATGTCAGTGTTTTTTCCTCATCTATCCTTTCTGAGGCTATTACTTGTCTCAGATTTCCTGTAGGCAAGCAATGTGTGTTTTGGGCTGTGGCTGAGCAGGCTTTCACAGCCCTGAATAAAGAACAGCTGGGGAACCGGGGCAGACAGTAGAGACTGTCCAACGACAACTTGACAGCTAAGAGACTCAAATCTTTAAAATATACCTCAGCCTGGAGTTCTGTACTAGATGGGTCATATCCATCTCCACCCAAACGGAGTTCCTTCACTGATGTGGAATGTAGCAGTTCATTTAGCAAAAGTAGCACCCAAGAGAGAGCTGGTGGCTGACCATGCTCCAAGGGCAGTTTGTGCTGAAAGAAAATCGCTGACATTCGTGTACTGTGGAAATTCTGAAATTCCACCCAGCAGGCACACCTCCATCTTCTGGAGTCTGCCTGTAGCATTTATTTACAGTTTCAGGACACACTGAAATCCAAAAGGGATTTGTTATATCATCTTTCCTAGAAAGTTACTTCTCAGCAATTCAGAACCAGCCAAGGCCATCACTTCCAAGAGTGACTAATTTTAGTTTTGAACGCTCCAGATTTTAGGCATTTCCCCTTATTGAGTTCAATTTTTTAGCCTCTATGTAATAAAATATTATTAAATATTCACCAAAGTATTTTAGAGTCTTCATTTAGGAAACTTCAGAACGCATATACACATGCCTGACTGTAAATCAGATGATGTATCCTGATAAACACCTCTAAGTTCACAGCATTTGGGACTGAAATCAGTCAGGGAGCGCACCTTGTTTCTGAAGGTCGTGGTGAATTCCACCAACACGGCATCAAAAGACTTAAACCCCATATTCCAGTCTATCTAAATTTCAAGTCTATCGTGCTTGTTAAAAACATCAGATAAACCACTGATAAGCACGTGCTTTATAAAAGAGCATTTGCACTTGAAAACAATGTCAAGAACTCCTTATCACTTTGGGAGAGGCTGAGCTATGACTATTTCCTAACAATACCGGTGCAGAGAACAGAGAGATAATGTGTCCGTTACCAGCCAAGTCACATGCTAAAAACTGGTCAATGGTGTCTGGTGCTGTTGGGCTGGCACAGAATTGCAGCTCTGAGGCACTCATCATTCACTGGGCAGAAAATGCATCTCTAGCCTCTCTGGTTTGGATCCAAGGCGTACCAGCATTTTCTGTTTATTTTTAGCCATTTTAAGGGACTGGATGTACCTGCACAGAGTCACCAGTGAAACTTCATTCTTGTTAAAAACTACTTTCCAGAGACATTCGCTTCTACGTTTGCATCATCTGAAGCCAGTCGGAATTGAAGTGATTAGCGTCTCGCAGAACTAATCCCATTACAGCTCAGAGCTGTAAGATCTGCATTTCCTGAAGCACCCAGAGAAAAGAACGACACTCAACATCTATTTAACATTTACAATGCCATTCCTTAGACGATGGCACAAGAGATTAGCAGCTCAGACACCAACAGCAAAGTGCTGGTCAGTGCACCGAGCACAGTTTGAGTCCCACAGCAGTTCTGCACTTGGGGCAGCAGTTTTTTCTTACAAGGGACATGTGCATATTCCAACTCACGGTTCCAGTTAGCAGAGCTACTTCCAGACCAGTAAGAATTATACTTCACTAAATGGTAGGTCTTTGTAGCTAAGGAAGAAAACTAACAAAGCTTGGGCAATTCCTGCCTACTGAGGATGCAAAACTCTTGAATCCTTTATGCACGGTTCATTTGAATAGTCCTTGCACGGCAGATACACAAAGTTGTAACACTTCACAAGGCTGTTTTAGACATTTTGAGTCTAGATATTTTAAATGCAAGGCTGATGGTAGCAAGCTCTTTAAAATGCCAGACTTCTTCCTCCTGTTAGTATCAGATCACAACCATGAGACAATTAAAAAAGAATCCTTGTCTGTCCACGCCTTGCTCGCCTCTGCTTTGGCCCTGGTCTGGTTATCTCTTTGCCCCAGCTGCACAGTGGTTTGACTTACACAACGCATTTCGTGTCCCGCAGTGGTATGCTCCTCAGTGAACAGGCACCGGCCCAGTTAGCTCGATGTCGCAGCTGTGTGGTGGTTTGCATCTTTGTCCCGACACATTAGCTGCAGAGAGCACTATGCAGACACAAGTGATCCAACCTCAATTCTTGTCCAGGCTGATATGCTTAAGGCTGCGCAGAAAATAGAAACAAGCAGCGCTGCAAGCTGCTGAAAGGTTTTTCCAACGCTGGACATGATTTTTAACAAATACCCAACAAGCACCAAATTCACAAATTAAGCAGTTAGCATTCAACACTCCCTAAAGACAACATCTGGACATGAGCAGTAAAAAGGGGTTCTTCTTACAGCCCGATTGGACAGAGACCAGTTCTACAGCCTCTAGAGATCAGCTGTCCATTTCTGCAGCATTGCACATTGATTTTGTACCAGTTTAATGCGGTGCTCGGAGTACTCAGCATCTCTGAAGTGGTTATACCCTCCCCCTCACACATCCCCTACAAAGCCATGCTCCACATTTTGACCAGAGCAGGACTGCAGAACTTAGCCTAAAGCAGTTTGCACATCATACAGCCAGACGTGTGTCGTAGACTTCATCAAAATCACTTCCCCAAGCCCCATGAGCTTCAGCCACAAAGGAACGAGTTTCTACAGAAAGCTTAAAATAAAAAGGTTAAGAAGAAACATTGAGTTAAAAGTTTTATTCATTCAACATCTCACATTACAAATATTTAAAAATTATATGCATACTGGTATAAATAGTCATTTGCAAACTATTTAATAACATTAATTTTCACTAGCACTTCAACAAATGAACTCTTTAAAAAAGTAACTTGTGTTATATAACTTAGAGTAGAACATACAAAAATATGAACTTAAACGTGAAAATGACTTTAATAAAAAATGAATTACCCTTATTTAAAATGCTATAATAAATACTACAACCTCCCCATACACAGTAAAAACTATATGGAAATTCAGCCAAGTAGTACAATTAACTGACATACTTAAATAACTTTTCCTTCTGATAATATGAGCAATACATTGGGGGAAAAACATATTAGGGATTAGTAAAAACTAGACACCCACTTGCTAAAAGTTTCACTTCCAAAAAATATAACAAAAAAATCTGATGAAAATTATAAAAACTAATTATACTTTAAAATTTAAAAATATAAAAAATAAAACAGTTGAATACAATATTGTCCCAATTCTTACAATGCTATCACAGTAGCTTTAAAATAAGATAATAAAATAAAGCAAATGACCAAAACCTTTTATTCCATTTTTTTTTAAAAATAATCTCAAATTTACATTAGTAGAAAGATTGATTTCTGATTCTTTTCTTTAGAAACACCAGCAAGAAAGAGGATTTACTAGAACAGTAGAAAATGACATTTTTAAATGTCTGCAATTAAAAACAAAGAATTACACTGCAAAGATCTTCCAGAAGTCTGAAATAGGTATTGCACATAACTTGAAGTTAACTTGCCACAATTCATCACATTCAAGTTTTAAATCACCTTTAACAGAAGGTTGCAACTCTTCAAAAACAAAAGGGGTGAATTATCAAGTCTTTCCAACAGCATCCTTAGAAAACGCTAAATTCATTCACTGCAAGTTTTAAATTTGCATTCTGCAGAGGTCTGTGTATGGAGAAGTAGATACTATACCAAAAAGCACGGGGCAGTGGGGTTCCTTTACATATAAAATAATCAGAAACACTTTATTTTACATTGCAAAAATAACCATGTAATTACTCTGTAACTACATTGTAAATACATGGCCGGTGCCATGCTGGTGTGATAAAACCACATGCTGCTTAACCCCTTTGCAAACTGAAGTGATACCCTACGACTGGTAACCCAATTACATGTTAATTATGTTTGGAGCTACACGGTAACCCCAACTACAAATCCCATGTAATTAGAAGGACATGTAATCACTAGTTAAGTACAGAGTAATGTATATAATTGTTTATGCCCTGTAAATTGAAGTGTAACCAAATAATCTGTAAACACGCTTGTCACACAATCACAAGTGAATATTAGTAGAATAACAATTTCTTACATTAGTCATGCATACTAACATTACATGCCTGCCACCTAGCAGGCTCTCTTTTACTCTTTAAATATAATTTAAAAGAGCAGACACATTTCTGCATCAAACACCTAACATCGATTTTTCATTAATATTAAAAATGGCTAAACATTCACCAAAAACGTCTGCATTTGTGTATAATTTTTAAAAACTCAGTAAGAAGCGGTAGACAATTTTGATGTTTCTTTACTTTTAGATTTCTACACTATATTTATGCATTTAAATTTCATGGGTCTAAAGACAGTGTCATTTGTCACTTTCATGCGTTTCTTCTTTAATTCTCAACTTTACATATACTATTTCTTAAATTATATGTACACCAAATACCTGGTGCTGGGCTAAGATGTTTAAGCAACATGCTTTCTTTTCTCTGCAGATTCTAAAATAGCATTGCCAGTGCACAACATCCATAATTCAAAATGTATGCAGAGCACTGAAATGTATAAAAAGCAGAATATAAGAAAATAAAATTTATTAAAATTATTTATATTAAAAAATGAAGTATATGAAGATCTCTCAGTAATAAAAGTACAAAAAGCTACTCTTTGCAATATGAAAAATTGAGGTATTGCATAAAGAGATATCCCGTCAGTGAAAAGTGTGCCTAAAAATGCTCACTGTTGGAAAAACAAGATATACAAAAGTAGTGCATAACAAATATACATTATGTGCATGACAAAATAAGTTAGCTACAAAAACACTGTACCGAAATTCAGCAGGTCATGTACAAAGGGAAAATTATTATTCAAAGCTAGTTCTCAAACAGTGTTATTTCTTGTAATGGTAACCCATCTCACCTGTTTACTGGGTAGGATCGGCACAATAGCACACCCCAAGCCACCTACAAGCATTAAAAAAATTAAAGGAACATTCCAACTATAATTATGTACTTCAGAGAAAAAAAAGTCCCTGACAATCTACACAAGAGCACTCTGCATTTGCATTACTGTTGTCAATATTTTCAGGGATTTCAGTAAAAGCAGCTCCCTTTCTATACTTGACTAGTAGACAGCAAATGTCTCCATTTTGACCTTTGGAATTTGGTAAGGTATAGTTCATTAAAGCCTGTATTGAAAATAAAAACTGCTTCCCATGGAGATCATCTGGGCTGGGGGAACGGGATGAGGGGGGCCGGCAAAGGCTTTTAACGGAGCAGATGTTTCCCAAGCAGTGCTGAGGCAAGTCTTTGGTTTGAGAGAGTCTAGGATGGTACCATATGCCACTCGGGCAGTTCAGAAGATTGCCACTAAATTCGTTCGTTTGCACACTGCTAAATAATCATTTGAGAAGTTGGCCAGGGCATCAGTTCAAAAGTAATAAAAATAATTTTCAGAACTACTCCTTCATTCGGCTATTTCAAACTAAACCCCTGCACCCACTCTTTGTCATTCAGTTAACATGTACTGTGTTAATGCTTCTCAAGGTAGAACTCATTCCTAATAAAGCAGGCATTAACGTAGCAATGTTGGCACTTCGAACACCTGTGTTTCTTTATTTCTCCACATTAAGTTCTGAAGAGGTGGAATCTTAGTTGGGATTCTTTCTACAGGAAGAGTAAGAAAGGCATACGCATGCTTGCACCATTTCATGCACAAATTCAGAAAATAGTGCAAAGCCAGACTTGGAAACTACTTAGGTTCATGCCTTCTGTTACAGCTAAGAGGGTATTTAACTTTATATCCAAGATGGGAAACTAATAAGCAGCCAATTTTAGTTCGTGTGACACAATGGAGTATCAAAACTTCAGTAAAAATCAGTGATATCCTTGAGGTATCTTTAGGTTTTCTACTTTTTCATGTCAAAATGGAGAGCAAAGGCTGGCCCCTGATGAATGTTAGTATATTAGGATATAGAGTTATATATAGCCATCAAAAATAAAATCTATATATTTATCCTTCAGGAGAGGAAATGCCAGTTAACTAGTTGTTATTACTCTAGCTTTGGTAGGATTTCTAGGGCTGTAACCAGACAATTGAGTTCTCTTAAAGAAAAAAAAAGTGCACTCCCCCCTCAGTAGTAACTTTACTCAACTTTTACATTCAGGAATTCTTAAAATGTAATCATTTTGATGAAAATATAGTAAGCTCTGCCTATCTCATCAGTAATTTGGATGTGGGTGGTAGTCAGAGGCACGGTCAGATACATACCGAGCTAACATTTCAGCCTCAAAACCCTTAACAGATTTTTTAAAAAAGATCGTTATTATAATGCTGCTTCAACTTTGCTCATGCATTTTTGTTGCTTTAAACATGCTCTTTCCTGTTGGTAGGTAAATGCTAACTTCATCTGTTGCTGGAAAAATCCGAAGTAGAAACTAAAAGAGAGGCAAAAACAGGCTTCCCTGGGGGAAAAGTGTCAGAACAGACTGATAGTGTTATTGTTACATGGTTATTTTAATAAAAGTATTCTTATGTTCTTTATTAACAATAATTTAATTAAAAAACCAAAATACTCTATTGTTTCAATTCTCTTTTCTTAATATTTTTCTCTCCTCTAAGAAAACGTTGCATGAAATTAAGCATTCTCTCGGTAGTAAAGACAAGAGAACGCAACTCACTCGCAACATGTTACCAATATGAAAAGGAGTTCCCAATACAGTTTTCAATGACAAGATTCTACAAAATACCCATATTATAGGTCATTCTTTCATTATACTATTGTTAAATTACAGACTACTACAAAAGGACATGCTATCTTGAATAAGAGAAAGGGTAGGGTGGGGTAGGGACAATCAGGATAACAGAAGAGTGCACTTAATTTGAGCCTGCATATGAGCACTGCAGTGATCATTTAGTTCCAGCGGAATGAAATATGTCTTGGGCGATCTCCTCCCTCCTTCACCAGGGGCTTGTGGAATTCCCTGCCAGCGCGTGAATGGATAGCAGCCCAGCAATATTCACAGTAATACTGCAGACAGGTAACATTAGCACAGAAAAATGGAGCAAATTTTCCACCGCAACGGGCCCCCTGACATTCATCACAAAGCTGATCATCCAAGACATATGGCTTAACTTCCACCTGTATTCAGAAAATGAGAAGAAAGTTTACAATTCTTAGTAACAATGGAGATAATGACAATTCCACGCTATTTACTGTCTGAGTTCTAGCAGGACTGCGATCACAGGTCTGTAGCAGGGAACATCGCACTCAAGAATCTCCCCCCTCATTACACATGATATCAATATTACACACCCAAAACTACAGGCGCTTAACTTGAGAACAATCCTGCTCCCACTGTCCTCCCTGATACTTAAAAAAACCCCAGAAACCAGTGCTGACCATCAGCATCCCAGGAGTTTTCACTGATCTACAGAAAGGACCTCCCAACCTATTGTTACAGCACCGATACACAGATTCATACCAAGACCCCAGAGAATGCTGGGTGGTTGTTTCTAAGTACAGTCAGATACGCAATTAACCTCCTACCCTTTCAGGTAGGAATGTAAACTGTTTACACAACACTGTAACTGCAGATGAAACATGCACGTGGTCTGCAGATTTCCATGTCTGAATTTCCAACTTTAAAAGATTTCCTTTATTATCTTCAATGAACAGCACATTTCTGTTTGCTTTTTCTGTGGCTTAGTCCTCTCAGCAAAAGCAAACCCACCCGATCTTGTGGGGATCAAATGAGAAGCTTAAAATGGGACTGCTGCCCACCTACGCTGTTGGCACTAAGGGCTGTAATTCAGTACAGCAGACAAGAAAGAGAAGAGAAATTTCTTCAAGTTCTTAGCTGACAATGACTCACAGGAACTTACCGGCTGGTGCTGCAAGGATACATCTACACTGCAACATCTGCAGGCTGCTAGCTTTTGATCTAGGCATTTGCATTCCAAAACAGCTGTACCATGGGCTACAAAACCCTGCTCATGGCTCTTCAGAGCACTTTTCTGTGACACCAAGCTTGCTGCTAGCAGTATCCAAGCTGGCTACAGCACAGCTCGTTTAGACATGCCGACAAGTTTAAATCACAACGGCAGCAGCGCCATCCCCTAAAAGCTCAGATTCACCTCCAAACCAGAAATCACCTCCATTCTTTTGCTCCAAGGAACTGTGAAAGGTCCGTGTGACACCAGAAGAGCAACACAAAACTTCACGTTAAAAAAGTGTAGGTACAAGATCCTGTTCTACAAGTGTTCGTGAGCCTTCTCTGAAGCTCATTTAATTAGATGTTTTCACAAACGTTTCCAAATACCCAGACTGTGACTGGTGTCTCTACTGCTAGTCTGTTAGCCCTGAGCTCTGGCTCAGGGACGCTCCTTTCTGTCCCCCACACGCCCCACAGGTGTGCCAGCTAATTCACATAAGGATATTCACAGGTTCCTGTACTTTTAAACTTACCCCATTTTATCACAGTCCAGACAGGGCACTGCCATAGTTTGATGTCACTTGTGCTTATGCTACGTATGAACTACTTGGAGACAGCAGAGCTGCCTTTTCTTTTGTACTTCAGTTTTTCTCCTCTTCCACTGCTAGACTTGTGTTCCTCAAACACCCTTTCACACCAACCCAGAAGAACGAATTTGTAAAAGAGCAGAGGCAGGCAGATATTCCTAACACCACGTTTTACCTTCAGTTTTAATTTCATCACCTCGTTTGCTGTGTACTGTGAGGTTGGGTAGTCGTTGATGAGTGTTGTTCTACCAGTGCTAAGAGGAAAACCTACAAATGTGCTATGCAGTCCTTCTTAACCTGGCAATTCTGCTCTACGATGTCTGCTCAGACATATTCAGGGACCAAACTATCGCACAGGTACTTACACCTCTGCTTGCTTTACCCTGTTACTGCAGCACTGGTTTTGTGCAAGTTTGCAACCCACAGATATTAGTCAGAGCCCTCAGTGCATTTACTCAGTGTGCTGAAGTGCATGTGCCAAATACAGCTGCGATTGTTACGTGTGCTGGGCATAGTGAGGCTTCCCAGCTACACAGAAAAAGACTAAACTACAGCAACTTTGCCAGGCACACTTAGGGTGGCAGCAGTCATCAGAAACTCTGCAGTGGTGGGTGCTACAGGCCACTGTGCATTTCATTTGCATTATCTCTTTGAAGGGCACACCCTCTGGCAGCACCTCCTTGCCTAATTTACAGGAAATCCCTTGTTATTAATTTTGGTTTTATTTTTACAGAAAAGTTTTATTAGAAAAATTACTACCTTATTAATAAAAAGTAGTATTGCTACTGTTGTACTTTTATCTCTCTCATGCACCCAACCCCTCTTACAATGAATCCTCTGAGCACTGGTCTCCCCACATTGCTTCTGAACTACACACAAAATGGGGAAATGAGGAGTGAGAGGAGAGAAGGGGAAATAGATTGCAAAATCTTTGCTAGAGTTCACAAGTACTTACTCAAATTTGTAGTCCCACCAGCTTCAATGGACCTATTCACCCAAGTGTCTGCTTATGCAAGCAGAAGTTGCACAAGGGCGGCCCAAATTATTTGTTCAAAGCCGTACAGAACTTATTTCAGAGCCAAGATTAGAACAAAGACATTCCGATTCACAGGCCCACAGTCACATTGTTGTTACAATTCTTCTACCCAAGCTTTATAGCCAAAGCAGAAGTGAAATGATAATCAGCCAATCAGCCAAGTTTGGGGATTTTCCTCTGTGTAACTATATGGCAGTCATGTAAGAAAAATCCAGAGACAAAGCATGAATTAGAACAGTAGATGTAAGGACGCGAGTTTCTCAAAACTGTGGCCCGAAGATCACTGTAATTGACAAAGTCAATAAAGGAATAAAATAACCGGACACAGCCTTTATATAAGCTGCGGAGGATGGCGGCGAGGCTGTAATGCACGCTAACGAGTTTGCAATGCATTGCTACGATGCTCTTTAGGAAGACCCAGCACACCATGTATAACATGAGGACTAGATCCTGCCCACTCTCTCCAAAGATGTAGAACAGGAGTAAGAACTGCTCCATCCTTGGCAGATACTTTACTCCCTGACATTATAGAAACAGTACAAGTACAAATACTTGCAGTGGGAGTACATGACGAGTGCAATATTCTTATAAAAGGGCAAGGCAGCTGACATGTTTCCCATTATGCTAAGCAATTTGAGAAAGTCTGCATCACAGTTGCCTCCCACGTTCCAGAAGCAACAGCTCTGTTCCACTCCTTCATTTTTATTCTGTGTTGTATCTAAGTGGCACAATCTAGCCCTAAATATGCAATTAATCTGATGTAACATTTACAGTCTTCACAATGACACACATTTACATGGAAAAGCATTTCTAGAGAAAGCTCTGAACAAAAATAGAACACGCTTGAAGACCTTACCCGTTTATCTATCTCTCCATGCTGCAGCTGAACAAAGCGAGCACTGATAGCAGCTATGTAACTCTGTTGATTAGAAAATGCAACCCGCCCAGCTCCTTTTGGGTACTTCAGCTCCGGGTCTGTGTCAATTCCAGCATAGCACACCCCTCCATACAGCCGATCCATTATCATTGCAAGTTCCACTACACCAGGAAAGGAAAACGAAACAGTGGTGTAGACTTGGTCATTTTTTCTAAAAGCATCAAATCAAACAGTCCATTTGTGTTCATGTCCCCCATTGCAAGTGTCAAGAACACTTAATACTTCCCTTGCTGAAATAACTTGTTTCCCCCGTTGCTCCCCAAATCAGACTGCATATTCAACACACCCAGTGCTGCGGAACACGCAGTGTACCTGCTCGTAAAGGCCGAGGAACACCACCAACAAAAATGGTTTTTCGTGGGTCAAGAGGCTGTGAACCATCCATAACAAAATCACTATCACTAAGGTTCCAAGGCCGGATCTGAACCTATGGACAAAAAGCCTTTTTTTTTAACCATTCACAATTCAAAGTATCTCAGTAATATAAATAAAACAGTATCCTACAAAGAAGAACACCTCTTAAAACAGCTGTACTTCCTCCACTTGTTCAGCAACCATTTCTCAAAATGAAATGGTAGTAAGCTCTGTTAAGACAGATCGTGCTAAATTTCACCACTTCCGTGTTACCCAAATTTCTGGGAAAAAACTCACCCTCCACTGACACGTTTACTTAATCATGCCCGAGCTGTGCTGTTTGAACCGCACTGGGGCATACCTATCTACACGATTTGTGCTGCTCTAGCCAAGTGCAAGCACTAGACTAGCGTTATCTCAATGCACCAGGCTCCAGTGCGCACAGTTGTGTGTTTATTTACTATGCAAAACTAGCTGCTTTACATTTGCCTACAGCTGGCCAAATTTGAAGTACAGGAATATAGCAGAAGACTCTCCAACTATTAATAGGCTCGCATCAGCCTCAAAACCATTTGTACTAGTAATTTGCCACATTATGTTTCTTTGGGTTTAATTTGTCTCTGTCAAAACTCATGACATGCAACACTCGGACAACATGAAATAAATCAATAATAGGCATTAAATACCTGTCTGGAAATATCAGCAATGGTGAAATTTAGCAAACCTTTTTCTAACAAAAATATTAATCATAAGTAGACTAACATACTGTCTAGTTTAAAAATCAGTAAGTTGGTGTTCTCTTTGAGAACTTAATTTGACACCTTAAAGAAATCTAAACATTAGCATTCTGAAGACAGAAAAAAGGCATCTGACGAGAACAATTTCTGGTTATCATACAGGAATTGTGCAGGCCCTGACAATTCTACCTACCGGTTTGTCTTTGATAGTAGGGCTGGAAACGCAAAGATAGAGCTTTCCATCTTCTTCAATACATGCATCAATCAGTGACTGTACAGAGCTTTCATCTTGAAACAGCAAAAATGCATATCCTACAAAACAGAAAAACACAACTTCTTTTGTCTGTTTGGCTGTAGGATAATAATTTAACCCAGAATTATGCTTGGCACCATGTCATCGTGCTCCCATACAGTGAGGGATAAACTTTAAGATGCTCTCACACATTTCCAACCCAGCCTCCTGCAAGTCCTCTGCAGAGACATGAAGGAAAGCAGGGAGCTTGCTGACCAGCACACTCTCTCCCCATTTCCTTTGAAAGGGTAAGCCAGCAGCATGAACTGGACAAAAGCCACAGCTGAAGAGGCAAACCTGCCAGGATGGTGGTTAATATAAGGCACAAATCCTTCCCAGCTTCTGTGGAGGGCATATAGTCCTTTTCAAGGGGGCTAGTCTTGACTATTATTACAAAAATGAAGAACAGGGAGAGAAAAAGGAAAATGGAATAAGGTAAATCAGGAAGTTGAGGAAGAATTCTTTTAGTGCAGAATAACTGCAAAGCCACATTGTGAATTCACCAGTTTATAACAATCCCAAGGATTCAACTTTTTTCCCCACTAAACATCGGGTCATTGTTACAAAAATCTTGTCTAAAATGGAGTCTCATCAAGAAAAATTATTCTAAAAATGCTCCTTTGTTATTGGTTATCAGATACCCACCCTTAGGAGGAAAATAAGATTTGCTCTCTGCCTTGTGTGGCCAGTCTACAATCAAAGGTCCGAAGCGACGAAAACTAGCAGTGATCTCATCTGTAAAGAGAGAAAGGACAAGGCATGAATTGAAATTAAAATAAATTGGACGGAAGACATTTGAAGAACTCTGATTTCAGGTGGCTTCCATCCTATAAATAAACATTCTGTGATCTTAAAGGTTCAGCAGCTCATAGCAATGCTTACTAGCTGATGGGGAATCTTTATGACATATCAGGAAATCAGACAGGTCAGAGATCAAGCTTTTCTTTCTGCTGCTGACTACAAATAAAAGCTCATAAGCCCCTAATTTGCAGAAATGGAGTCACTCCATCTATACAGCTATCATAACCCTGCTTCCACTGTTCCCCCACAAAGCGTTTACAGGCAATTTGCTGACTTGCTCATAAGCAATCAGCTCTGCCAACACGCCTCTTAATTGCAGAAAGACTGGGAAAAAACGAAGGGACCCAGCCATGCTTGTTCGTATCACATGCCAGTGTCACACGTGCAAACACTATCTGAGATTGACCTTAAATGAACACAGAGCAAACATAGTTATGTCATTTTATAGGAAAGATGGCAAGAACATGCAATTCTTGCATCTATTTTAATTGTGCCTTCCACCTCAAATTACTGGTATAACTTTGCATATGCCAGTCTCACAGAAGTCTTATAGTTGCAATTCTGTTCTTGAAATTGAATGAGTATTCCCTTTTCCTTCTCCACAAACACTCTTGAACCAGTGCTAGTTAAAGTCCTCTGGAGAAGTATTTTTCACTACAAAACGGAAGCAAAAAGATCAAACTTGACATTGCTGGAGTGCCATCTGCGCTGGCTCACTGCTCAGCTGCGTTCTGATTATGGTATTACTGGGCTTTCCATACTAGCATGATGTTGGGGGCTCCTAATAATAGGAATAATTAATATCCTCTAATTAATAATTACAGGATTAATAATTAGAGGATTAATTAATAATTAGAGGATTTTCCCCATCCTCAAATTTGGTTAGAAATCTGAAATGCTTTACTAGTTATTTCTTTTTCAGTTTGTTTACACTCTTGGGACATGGCTAACGAAAGAGCAACTGACAATCCACTGTACTGACAACTTCTCTATGCACTACAGATCACCAGGGACACAGACAGCAACGGTCTTGTGTCAAGGTTATACGCATGCTGATGAAGACAGGAACCAAGGAGAACGGTACTTACTACAGATCTATTCTTAAAATAAATCTCTGTTCAGAACAGCACAAATCTAATGTTAAAGCTCATATATAAAAGGCTTTCTAGAAACAAGATCAGAAAATCCTCAAAAATTCAGCAGTGACGTAGATTTTAAGTTGTATACTCCTTACTCTAATTCACGCTTGTGCATTTAACAGGAAGAGTGCTCACAGAAGAAACTCTGAAAAATTCAAGCTGCCCTCCTAGCACAAGTTTAGGAAAGGTCCGATTCTTCACTAACGAGGGTCCACAGAGACCAAACTATTCATGTGCTCATCTGCTTTTAAAACCACAAAGGTGACAGTTAAAAACCAAACAAAATCCTAAGAACAACAAAGAGAGACTGTGAGATGGTTTCTCCTCTTGTAAACACCATGTTATATTTGACCTTTTAATAATAAAATAAGTCTTATGTTTGACATGAACACCAGGTTGCCATGTCACAGCAGTACGCGGTGCAGTGCATTACCCTCACTCTCCCTGACACAAGAAGTCAGTATTAAAATGACTCTGTGACTTAGAAAAAGCAACTTTTCAGATTTACAGTTGCTGTAGTTCTTTTAACCACTATCCCAGCACAGTCATTTATACAGAATACAGAACTCTGGTGAAAGGAAGCTTCACAACATTCGTGCACGATATATTTTTTTTAAATAACACCTGCAGTGTTCTGTATGAGGACCCACGCACCACAAATTCCTGGTTCCTCACAGTATGCGACTGCTTCTGCGCAGATTCATTCCTGTGTCCTCACCATGCACATGTTAGAAGCTACCACAGGACACAATGATTACTGAAAGCAGCCTCTGAGAATTACACATACGCATCCAAATAAACAGCTATGACTAACTCTGCTATACAAACCTTGTAAAACTACTAGCAATACTTTTTCTACTACTGGCTTCTGGTGCCTATAAAATTATGACTATGTGTTTATGACTTTCGACAGGTAATATTTACTTGTTTATTATTTGCACCACTATCCCTTTTTTATAATTTTTATTTTAGAAGTCAGTTAAATGCGTGGTGACATATGATTTTGTTCCTCAATGGCAGAACAATGCTTTAGCCTAAAGTAGTCTGAATTATCTCAAAGCCATAATATGCAAAGAGACAGTTACAGACCAAAGCCTTTCCGCAGAGTTTGGAAAACATTCAGTCATTAGCTAACAGACAAAAGGTTTCACACCACAGTTTTGTCATTAAGCCAGAAGGAGTGTTTCTGGGTAAGATTTTCCGGGTGTACCTTCATCAATATCTGGTGGCAGTCCGCCGACAAACACTTTACGGGAATACCGTTCCACTCTTTCTCCATTCTGATGGGAGAAGCAGTGAGGTGATCCTAAACCACTGTGAAGAGTCTGATCTCCACGTCCATCATCCAAGAACCCGTCTTCCATTGGGAACAGTGAAGACTGACCTGAAGAGGGGGTTAAGAAAAAAAAAAAAACGGGAAGAAAACCATACTAACAGAACAAAGCACACTGTTTAAATAATTAAAAATAAATGTGCTAGTTGCTGCATTAGCAGTAGAACTGTTTGCGACCTTCCCTTTTAACAAGCAGTTATGTTCTCAATTTCATATGACCCTTGTAGTTTTCAATATCATTCAGTAACTCAGACACATTATTTCAGAGAAAAGGTTGCTATTGTCTTCATAACTGCACTACAGCTAATGAAAGTTGGAAACAAAGCAGTACTAATGGATGCTCAGGTTGACCATTTTCCATATTATTCTGTGTTTCCAATTAGATTTCTTTTTAAAAGGTGTAAAACTAGAAAAGAATATAAGCCAAATTTTTTTTCCAGGAACTTTCCCAGTAGCAGACATCACTAAAACCAAAGCTGCATATGTAATTCCCCGGTGAACAGCTTCTTACAATGAGTCGATACATTTTCACAGTACAGATGGGAAAACGAGAATTCTACCAGCTAAATATATTACACATCTAAATTACCTGATATCAAAACATATCATAAACCACCCCCTTGTAAATAAAAAAAAAAAAAATTCTGATAAAACCAGGAAGACCCACTGTAATTTACTGCAAATGAAGACTGAAAACTAGGCAATACTGTGTTGTTCCTAGAAGCAAGTTCACCCAGATGTTACAACAGAGTTTCGTTAATGGACTCACTCTAAGAGAAAATGTCGTAAGCGGGCTTCCCCTCACAGCCTGATAGCCCTCTACCATAACCCTGATCATAGATTTCCTTCTCTTCGTAAGATTCTTTGATTTATAAATGCAACGGTATAATATCATAAATAAAGCACACAAGCTGATCTCTTCCACGAATTCACCCTTTAATTACAGTATTCACTATCTAGACAACAAACTGAACAGATTTCTGCTGATTTAAGGATCATTTTAGGAATAAATAAATATATATGGGGAAAGTAAGCAAATAAATGAGGTGTGCTACAAGTTTTAGGATACATTTCCTTTGCATATGATGTGACATACTATGTCTGCTTTTTCAGAATTCTTTACAATCTACCGCAGTAATGTATTGGCAAGATTAATTTATCCTGGATAAATGGATTTTAAAAAAAAAAAAAAAAAATCTTGAAAACAGAAAATTTGACCAGTTCCAATATGCAGACATTTTTCATGCAAAAATCAAACAGCTAACAAGTTGAAAGAAAAAAATACAGTAAAATCCACAGTTCATAGAATTTCTATGACTCTAAAAAGGAAGGCTTGGTCAGCTTGCTTTATTTGACATGTCAAGAATCTTTGTACACCTTTAATTAAAAGTAAACTATAATCAGGCCTATTTCTGTAGCTAGGCAAACCTGTTTCCTGCTGTGATAAAAACACTGTAATAGAGACTTCAACGTTATGTTGTTTTCCCCTAATGAACTGATGCACGTCATTTGATTCATCTCTTAAGATCCCAGTTCTGCAGGTATTGTTGGAAGGGAGCAACTCCCCATACCCAAACGACCTTTTCAGGTTCATCAGCGTTACCACTGCTGTTAGATAATTCGAGATGCATGCTTGCAGGATCCGGTTCTTTAAGCTAGCAGGCCAGGACATATATTTACTACAGTCTATGCTGCATCAAGAAAACCATCAGCACCCAACCGATCCAAAATAAAACTCCAGCATTGGCATTCGAAACATACACACGAAGACAGCAGTGTAGCTCCCTGCTGTAACAAACGATATAGATGATGGCCACTGTAAGGACTGTGATGATTTCAGCCTCAGTACTACTGTGGAGTACTACCTAATTCAGTTAAAATGTTTATTTATGGCATGCAGACTATGTAAACTTATGTGAAACTGATCCTTCATAATAATTTTTGGAGTTTGCCCTCTAGTAACAACTTAATGTTATTTCTCCCATGAGACATTGTCAACATTAGAAAATTAAATAGGAATATTGTTACCTCGCCTTCTCCCATATGTCCTTGCTGCATGTTAAATGAGAAAGAAAACAGCCTTTCAATCATTGTTATATGGACCAAAAGACCTTGTTTTATCGCCTTTATACTAACTCAGTGATTCTCAAGCCTCTTCATACTCCAGGTCATGTAAAATGGTGTTCACAAGCTGCCCATCCCCACCGCCCACAATATCACACCTTCCTTGCACCATCTCTGTTACTGATTGATAAAACACGTTGATACGAGGCTGACAAAGTAGATATGTACAAAAAGACTTTCTGAAAACAATTTTAGTTCTTAATTTCCACATTTATTTTCAAATCTATTCCTGAATCCTCTGCTGAATGACACATTCGGCAATGCACCACACTCTCTACCTTGCCAAGTCCAAGCATACTCTAACACTGATCTTCACTGGAGCTGTAGGAAAAGCCTCAACACAGGGGAAGTGGAGGACTATTGTGTTAATGTCTGTTTTGAAATTAGGTTGCTATAAAAGCTTTGCACAACCAACAAAACCATTGGTTAAATTATCACTGGCAAATAACCAGCCAAAAAACTTAAAGGAGAAAATCTCTGGGGCACTAAAATTGCCTTTCAGATCTCCTGCAGTCTGTGTACAACAGTACCGATTCTCTCATACTAACTTAGTGCACTTCGCTGTAATTATTCGACTGTTACCCACTGCTTCCTGCTTAATTTTCCAAAACAAATCAATTCTACCACTAAAAACCACAACAATTTTCTGTGCTGGCTTCCAGGACCCATTGTTAGAATATGGCCAAGCTTCCTAATCAAACTTGCATAATCTTTCTCTTTTAATCTCATTAAAATCTGTACCTGAAAGCAGGCCAACTGTTTTCAAAAGTTGGATTCTCCTGGCAAGTACTATGAGAAACTCTGAGCACATCATGCATTTTATTTTGCTTCCTCATTCAAAATTGAGGCTGACAATTAGTTTAAGCATTTAAATATTTGTAAACCACAACAAAACAGGAGACATTTCCTCTTTCTAAAAGAAAAATCTTATCAATATGATTTATTTCATGATTATTTAACATCCCTAAGATCATTTTACTTCTCTGTCTTTTGCTGATGGAAATACTCACAATTAAAGCCAAGAATACAAAACAATGAAGCCCTAGTCTTCAGACTGGAGCATATTCTTGAGCGTTCACACAGGTACTGGCTTTATAGGAGAATCTTAAAGGCTGAGGGCCTAGAAAAATTTTTTTTGCCATGCTAATTTTGAATTTAGAAATCCAAGATGCTTATATAGTCCTCAAAGTAGAAAGTTTTAAGGAATTTGTCTTTCATGGAAAACAAGCAGCAATCTTACTGCATTTCTGACAGAGCTCAGAAGCCTTTGCACAGTTTAGAAAACATCAAGCACTTTCAAAACCAGCGTTGCCTATAAAGCCATAAAAATCTTCTTGTGGTTTCTAAATTACTAACCAAATCACACAAGCTCCTTCACGTGGTACACCCACTCTTGGCAACCACGCATGCAGCACAGATACAATTCCCACCGTGGATCTGTGACCACGATTTAGGTCAGCAGACTCCTCACTGCTCTGCCACCTGTGTCACTCAGGGCAAGAGGATTTTTCTCCTTTACCAGTACAGAAAGCAAGCAAAAAAGCTCAGCCACCACTAGGAAGTATTTCCAGTGCCAAATACTACTGAAGAGGTTTTGAGTACCAAATACTAAGATTTTTCTTTTCTTCTTAATTTGCCTCTCATTTTCTGCATTTGTTTCATCTAACCCACAAAATACCAACATTTGACATTTCAAAACATTTCCCAGGAGCCACAGTTTATAAACTACCCCAGTACGGCACAGACACAAACTTTCTCTGCTCGCTGAATTCAGAGCTCATCACACGCCATTAATTTCACACAATGTAATACGCAACACTGAAACTAAAGAATGCTCTTTTGGCAGGCCAGGCAGACAGCTAGCTGTGATCTACCAGCTCTGTCGCTGGCTTTCATAATTTCATATTAAGAGAAATCTTTGCTACAGGAGTACCCGAGCTAAACTGCAACACTAATGAGGCCTTAAGGTAACTGTTACCAAACAGAGAAAGAGATTTATTTCTGATGATCGGGATGCTTGCCTATCCCCTGCTGAGAAATGAGACAACTACAACATTGGCTTGGAGTCCTCAGATCTATTTTTCCTTTCCCCATTTCTTGAACATTTCCGGTAACTGCATAAAGGGCTTAGGACAGATTTACTGATCTCGCAAGATATTTGAGCAAGAATTATGTTACAAACCCTAAAAAATACAAAGTGTTTATGCAAGTGGTTCAACTGCTTGTTAATAACCTATGCAGAGATATTTTTCCAACAAAATCGGTCTGAAATTTAAAATGCTATTAGCAGCTGCTTCAATTATTTTGTCACCTCAGCCCTCCCTGCATCACTCCTTTCTATGTAAGAAATAAAGCCATACAGAAAGCAAATGATCTTTTGCAAATATTTCCTGCTTTTACTGTCTTTCATTTTAAGGAACTTAATGAATAAGCAACCCATGGAAATTTTTGTGTCTTCTCTTCATTTGAGACGTTTCATGGGCTCCTGGCCACCTCCCTCTCTCTTTTCTCGGGGGGGGGAAAAAAAAAAAAAATCATCTTTTGTGTCTAACCTACCTCCAGTTAAACGTGTTGAGCTTTCTTCTCTCCACAGGAAGCACCAAAAAGACTTCCAGCATGTTGTGTATAATCACACATGCAATACGGTATGAAGTACGCAGTTCCCAATGACAAAGGTATTCTGCTGAAGAAGCATGAAAAATACATGCAGGAGTCCTAAATCACCCAAACCCCACACTTACTACAAGCTTGTTCTGCAAAAAGTGTGCCCAGGCTAAGCATCTGACACTCTTTAATGCTTCTTGCTGCCTTCCCTTGCTGCGGGATGGTAACAATTTCACGTGCGCCATGAGCTATGGAAGATCCACATGAAGAGGTGAGCTCAAGAGCAGACTGTTTAAAACAAAGGGTCCAACAAGCAAGATGATCTGTGACTCCTGTGAACATCATCCCAACTTTCTAAGACCATGTTACAGTTAGGAGAATTATACCAGCATCTGTAGTTAATATAAACATCAGAAAACTGTGGACTGGACAGAGCAGCTGAATGCTCGAAGTTAAATTACAATTGTACCTTCATTGTCACTCCCTTGCTATAGTTGGTCTAGGGCACGCAGGGGCTATTTTGATGTAATACCTGTCCAGCGCTGTACCTAGCTCCTGTCTTTACTCCAAGATCTCCCCAAGGCAGGGATTGTGTTCTTGACCTTGGCACAGAAGCCGGTACAGTAACATGCTGCAATCTTTTACATTAGGCACTGATACGCTCTCATTTCTTGTCTCTCAAAGATCAAACCAGACTCACTTCATTAGTGAGTTCCAAGGAACTCCAGGTTACTATGCACATAGTTACTGAAATTACCAGAGAACTAGTTTTGAAATTTAGAAGGACAAACACCCATGTTGACTTTTTACATAACCTGATTGTGAGCACAAGTAAGACCCAAACACACCCTTCCACCAGGCAGTAGCTCTACCACCATCCAGCTCCAGGAAAGTGAGGAAACTTCTGCCCATTTGCATGTACTCTTTCGTATTCTACACCAATCATACAGGCTCTAGAAAAAAAGTATTCAAGCTGAACAAGATTTTGCTGAAGTGATCCCTATTTCATAAGCTTTCATGAAGGAAGTAATGATTGTAACTGCTGATTTTTAGGGACAAAAAGTGACAAACAAGAACCTGTGGTACAAACGAGGGAACCACTACAGGCAAATGAAAGCCGTAAAGAGTAGAAGGGGAAACAAAGCCTCTGGCACCATCACCAGCTACTTGTTAAATAGTATATAAATGGAGAAAAGTGTAAGAGTCCAGATTTTTTTAAAAAGGGGGATAACAAAGTTTTCTCTAAGACTATACTGAAACCTTTCCATGATATTTAAAAAACTTTTAACTGTAGATGGTCATAGGTGGCCAGTTTCGTATGTGGGAAGGCAAATATGATCCCTACACAAACAGGGAGTTTCAAGCTTTCACTGAAACTGTTCACTCTGCTAGTCATTCTCTTCCACTAAGCAGAAGACAGGGAAGAAATTTGGCGCTCGTCTGGCTTCAGTTTCACTTAGGACTTAACTTTTAGAGGAACAGAAGCATGAAAGTTTCACAGGATTATTCCTCAGTGTGAGCTAGATATCCTGGAATCTATTCTAGCAAATACCTGTGATTTCATGAATTTTATTTATAAATTACAGAAAAATAATTGAAGTACAATCTGGTTTTTGCCATTCAAACAGCAAAACTTTATTTCTAAATTACTCTAAACTGTATTCTGTAATTGTAGCAAGACTGACAATGCTGTGCACAAGGCCATAAAAATATGAACTATGGTACTTTATTACCTTTCTTCCCCTGCTACTCCCCGAGGGCAGGTAGGGTTGATTATAAGTCAAGAGTTAGATTTTATCATCACTTCAGGTTTCACAATGCATTTCACACGTAATGCACAGACCACATGTTTCTACCACAGGTAACAGCACATTTCACAAGA
Organism: Bucorvus abyssinicus; assembly: GCA_009769605.1. Classification (NCBI taxonomy): domain Eukaryota; kingdom Metazoa; phylum Chordata; class Aves; order Bucerotiformes; family Bucorvidae; genus Bucorvus; species Bucorvus abyssinicus. The sequence continues at coordinate 9,353,276 of CM020041.1, forward strand.
CGTTCTGTAAGGTCCTCTCAAGCTCCATCTCACTAGTGAAGAATCTAATCAAATCCTTAACCAAACCAAAAGCAGGAAAATGAAAATTATAAAGGTCGAAAACAATCTTATAAAAATTCAACACCTCTATATATACAGTGGAGAGTGTATATTTGACACACTTTTAGCAATGTCAACATCAGCATGAAAGCAGAAAACTAGACATTTGGCTGCACAGTAAAAGCAAGGATTAACACCTTTGGAAGTACTGACTCTGCAAAATTAAGTGTCAGAGATGCCAAAACCTGCATTTTTTTCCTCCTAATTTATTTTTAAAGAAATACAATGTCAAAACATAAAGTTTTGAGAAATATAGCTCTATTTTATGTCCAAACAAACAATGAAAAACAAAATTACTATTTTAGATGCAAGAATTACGCTTTATTTCAAGTAAAGCCAGACGCCTGAACACAAGTATTTACCCATTCCTTCTGTGGAGAACTGGGAGTTTCTGGTATTCCACAGCACTCAAGGACGGGTCTGACTAGAATCTTCTGCTTTAAATTCCAGGTCACTGTCACAAAACGCGAACTGACGTACAAAAAGCAAAAAAGAAACAGGTTTCTTTTCTTCTAAAGCCTTGGAGAGAATCTACCTCTAAAAGCCTCTTAGCACTGCCTCTTCTGATGGTAACACCGTTCTACCTGTGATTGTGTTCAGTTAATGGGGTTCACTTGGTAAAAAGGTAGAACCTGACTCTGTGGCACAAAGCAGATTATCAGCATAATAACTTCTAACAGTTTGATTGTTGACAACTTTATACATCAAGTAACCAGGGGGAGCAGAAGGGGAGAGAAGCTGAGAAACACTGAATGCGACTGTTTCCAAGGCTTGTGCAATGAGCTCCAAGACTTTAGGACTTTAATCTGCCAAAAGCAAAACTGCCTCACTGAAGAGATTGTGCACTTATATTCAGAAAAGAATAATCTTGGGGGAAAACCCCACCCTAACGGCTCTTGTTCCCAAGCACTCCATGAACCCAGCTGTACTGGTACCCCAAGCCACTGCCACTGCAGGACCCAGGGCAGAAAGGCAAACGTGCTGCCAACTCAGCCAGGCCAGCCCAGCAGCACTTCGAGTCCACCTTTGTGAGCAGCTCAAGCTAACTTCCACACTGGGCAACTGAGACAGGAAGTCCTAGACCTGCTCCAAGCATGCTATTCAAGCTTAAATCTGAAGGGGAAATGGTTAAAAAAAAACCAAACCAAACCAAAGAGGAAGGTTAACTCAGCAAACACTGCAGTTCAGTTTGTGTGAAAGCTTTAAAAACCACCACCGTTACTACTCCTTTGCTGCTGATGCTCTCAGGCCGTCTGCCAGACTAACACAGTGCCACCTGAACTGAACCTCAAGAGATATCTTGCATACATTTCAACAACCACGTAACTACTCATGGAAAGGTGACAAACCAAATCCAGCCTCACTCCTCTCAAAGATACAGAAGCTTCAAAGCTAACTTTGAAGTTTTCTTTGCTATCAAACAGAAGAATACAGAGAAATCTTCTAAACAAACCTGCTATAAATCCTGAACTTAAAACTGGCTTTGCCTCCACGGTATCAGTATTTTTTCTGTAATTCCAATTACATTACACTGGGTTACTGTGAATCAATTGAAGTGGAACCTTAAATATCATATGTATTTGAACAGAACTGTTTCCTCTCCTCCAGGAACCTCCCCAGGGTCAGAGATAGGAAACCAAAAGCAGAAAAGCAAATCATGGAGGACAACCCTCTGCTGGAGACTGCATGTTAGCTGGAATGATACGTGTATTTCAGAAAAGCAGGCACCCTACTGCTGGTGGCACTGAGCTTTATTTTATATTAATGTAGGACTTCTGGAGAATAGACAAGAACTTGTAAGAACATCCAACTCTTCCCTCATACATCCTCCAGTTTATGATATAGAATAATGGGCAGCATTTATCTTTCGAACACTTTAACTGTTACTACACTCACTTTAAAAATAAAAAATGAAAGGCTGACTTTGCAACTGGGAGAAGGAAAAAGCATTACGCAGCTTTGCCAGCAAAGAGCAAATCAGGTTCTCAGCCACAGAACTACTTCAAATGTGGCAACTGCAGTAAATTCCAAAGTACACAGTAATGATGGACCTTCTGACAGGAGGCAAGAAAAGAATGAGGAAAGAATGGGATGTCATATGCTAAAAATTGCTAGACAGAATTTATTTTGTAAGTGACAAGAACAATTTATTGAACAACTAATGAAAACATATGGAAAAGGTGCAAAAACTTCACAAACCTCCCATTCGCAGTCATGGTTCATATGGACCCCGTTCCTGGATTTACACGTAGCATTTCACCTGAAGAGATGCTGGTACCTGCTTGTACCTACACCATGAATGCTGCCCGTGCTTTAACGAATAACCTGAAATGCAATTCCTGCGTGTGACTTGCCAGAGCTGGTATCACACTGGTATATACTTACATGCTGCAAGATTTAAATCCAGAGCTCCTTAAGTATAATAATAGGTTCAAAGCAACTTATTTTTGTCTGTGGAAGGAATGATCACAAGACAGCTTGGAATGCAACATGAGGGCTTCGTTCCTTTTTTAAGCATCCTGTTACTTCACTCCCAAACAATAAGGAAATAGTAACATAAGCAGGTCAACATCAAGCACGCTCAAGTCTCTGCAATGTGACATTTCCTCATTTTTACAGTAAACAGCAGAAGACACTAATTTTTTCAGTAGTATATGTGACAAACTATACTATACACTTCCTCACATCCAGTCCAAATGGGAAGAGAAACAGAAAACCGTATTTTAAAAGAACCAACACTTCACTTCCTCTGCCTAGATTCAACACGGTACACAGGACGAGACACCAACACTATTTATTATAACAATTGTAAATGACACACGAACAACCAAGACATTCTTTACAATATCTTCAGAAAACTATTCCCATCTCCCTCATCACTTTTGCAGTAACACTAATGACAATATGAAGATTTGTATGTAATAATACATACAAATGGGAATTTATTACTATATTATAAAGTGGTTTATAAATTTTATTTTATCTATCACAAGTATCCCCACATTCCATACACAAAATTTAACTTTTTCTCATACCTATCCAATCTGACTGCAGAGCTGGGATTCTTGTTAACAGGATTTCTAAGGAAAGCTGAAAGAATACCAGTCCCTGCACCCCTGAAGATACTTGACATCTGCATATCTAGAGACAGCACGTGACTCACCTGAAAGTCCAACTATCAACACTGTAGTAAAAAAAACCCAAAGCAAAACCAACCAAAAACTGGCATCACAGCTAGCCAGTCTGCATTCCAACGGACAATGCATTAAGCCAAGTATGGATAAATCTACTCTAAGATGCATCAATATTTCTCACCATTCTACCTAATGCTGAATTCAAATAAGTAGATACTGAATACCTAAATTCTATATGCATCATGATTCTTTCTCAAAATAGTCTGAAGTCATTGATGCAAAAATCAGATTTCAGGCTGCTGCAGAGTCACTCTTGGGTACACGCAAAGACTGCCCACTATAAAAAAGTGCTTCTGTATGACTTCCCCCCCCCTCCCCCGGCGCTCGTTCCCCTTTACACTTACACCTCATCTGTCACCTCCTTATCTTTTCTCAAAACTCGTCCCCATTCTCATTTATATCTCCCATTTCTTCTTTATCTCCAGGTAAAGAAAAGCACTTCAGGCTTTTCTTTCTTCTCCTTTGACGCCATTTCTAGCCTGATAAACACGAAGGCAGAATGTATGCAAAACATGGCTAACAGAAGATTCAAAGAGCTAACAATTCAACATCAAGGGAAAAAGTGACCTAAGTGAGCAAAAAGACAAAAGGCAGGTAGTTTCAGCAGATTGGGAGGGGAGGCGGGTGAGCTCTCCGTCTTCTAAAACAAGGATCAGACACTACTCATGGAATACAGCACCAAATTAAAGGCTGCTTTGAAGATGATCCAGAACGGTCAGAGACTATCAAAGCAAGAATTCAGAAAAGAAAAAGCAAGAGAAGAAAAAACCCCAACAACGCTTAGTGGACAGTGATATTGAACAAGGCGGAAGATTAAACACTTCTAAAAAAAGGGATGGAATTAATCTAACAAAGACGGAAGTATACAAAAGAAAGCAAGGAAACCTTAGAAAGGGTTTAATGGGATTAGCAAAGCTGCTGTCATGGAACTCAGCAGTTTTGTTGGCTGGAACACTTCTGAAGATCAAATCACTGGTTTTGACACAAAATTTTTTAGCAGTATTTCAACATTTTGGTGCATTTTAAAAACCTCTAACCGCCACACCATTGGCAGCTCATATGTTCCTAGGAAATATCTTGTCTGAGGAGTATGAAAGGCATTTAATTTTCCATACCGACTCTGGAGATGGGACAGCAGGGCAAGCAGCCTATGAGAAATGTTTCAAGATTGGACAAAAAAACCCCGTAGGTCTCACTCCAATGAAGTTAACAGGGATCCTAACACTGATTTCAAAGCTGGACCAGGATCAGAAAACCCTGGGATGTTTGTACTGCTCTGTGGTGGCAGGGGAAGGAATTTCCTGGCCTCAAAGGTTGGTTACGTTAATACTCTCTTATTGCTCAATGGCTCCGTTTTAGACAGATCGCATAAATCAAGGTGTTGCTCTTCCTCAGCTGAATTAATACCCTGCCTCAAAATCCTGAAGAAGTGAAGTACAAACATCCAGTTGTTTGATATCTGCATTATTGAGAGCTGTATTTCTAGAAAAATACTACTCAGTAATTCTTGTGAAAAAGTAGTACCAGCACAGGTGACCAACAGCGTCTGTTTCCTTACCTTATTTTCTCCCAGTACTATATTTAACATTATATACATTCAACATAAGTAAAACTCAGTTCCAAAGGCACACAAATGCACATAAATGTCAATGTTTTGAAAAACTCCCCAAACTCTCAGCAGCACCGTAACTTAGAAACTACTTCCCACACACCTAAACTTAAGAATATCAGTAAATCTAAGGGAATTCATTTAACATCAACAGGAATTCACCTCTTCCAACTGATGTTTTCCATCATTGAAAACAAATACTCAACTGCTACATTTCAGTATGTAATTTGGATTTTGCTATAATTTCTCAAATTATTCCAGATTATTGCAAAAATGTTTATTATACCATCTTAGGTGCTGCATCCCTGTCCTGGGATTTTAGCAGCCTTCATCGGAATAAGAGAATTTGCAGCAAACAGTAAAATGAACAGCAGCAACTACTGCTTTATTTTTTAAATCATGTGCATCACATGGATACAAATCGTATAAATTATTTATTAGGTAATGCACAATGCTTTCTGAGATAGTATAAATGGGTCTTGGCTTTTTGCAGTTGGTACAGAAAATTAAAGTGCCAACGTCAAGGAATAATCAGGGAAAAAATCTCAAATATCTTAACCTAAATTACACTCTGCCTTTGCCTCAGGGCAAGCTGTGTTCCTGTCCACATGTTTTCCAAAGAACAGGCAAATTCTCGTTTCATTTACATGCACCTAAATGCCGCCAACTCCAGACTGCTATAAGTTGAAAACCTTTTTTTAAAATTGACCCCACTTTGTCATGCCGCACAGTGCCACAAAACCAGGCAATCATTCCATAATTTAGCAATCAGTCGGGTTTCAGGACTTCAGCTGTCACAAAAGTCCTGTATACACCCATGTTCTTTCTCCTGCTACCCAAATAATGCGAACTCGGTGCCTGGGGGGTCTGTAGGTGAGCAAGCGGCAGCCTGAGTTATGGGGCACCGCGGGGGAAGAGAGGGCCTGCCCGCAACTAAGGATACAGCCGTATTAAAAGCCCCCACTGTTGTTTAATACCAGCATTACACCGACTGAGAACACCACGCAGGCTTCAGCGTGTCTTCAGGAAGCCCTACACAAACGGTGACCTTTAAATCAGAGCTCAGAGAAGAGCAGGCTCCCAGCGAAGTTACTCGGACCGAAGGCGACGCTCTGCACCGTGAGGTCTCGTCAACCTGCACCAGCTTGGAAAGCCAGCGAAGGTTTGGCCGCGGCTCCCAAGTGGTGCCTGCGGTCGCCCGTCGCTGAGCACAGCCCTACATGAGCAGCGCCGGCAGGAAAGCCAAGGTACCCAGGCTGTGAAATCGTCACCTGCCGCGCACATTGCACGGGGGCGCCCGGGACAGCCCACGCGGGAACAGCAGCACGGGGGTTCTAGAGCCGCTCCTCCCCACGGGCCCCCGTTCACCCGGAGGTCGGCTGGGCAGAGGGGGTTGGCTTTTCAGCTGGGGTGGGTTCATCCAGGTTTCGGAGGGGTGACACTTGGAAAAGCTATTCCTGGTCCCGCAGCGCGAGGTGCGGTTGGTGCTCGCTGCCGCTGCCGGCAGGGCCAGGGGAGGCCAGGACCGTGGCTGCCATCACCAGGAAGCACACCGGGAGTCGGGGTGGGTATTTTGTTTTCTCACTGTGTATCAACTATGCTCCAGTCCTCGCTTTTTTTGCAAGTTTGAGGCATGATGTTTTTTCCTTCCAAATCAGGTTTTGCCTTTCTAAGCCTCATCAAATAAAGCATCTCTTACAAAGAAGCATTCAGTTCCAGCCACAAAAACAAATGTCAATTTAAATGAGAAAGCTGGAAGTTTATTAGATAATAACCAATGAATGTGAAAGGGTACATTATGTATCGTTGTGATTGCTTCTACCTCAGGTTAGAATCTAGTCTATGGTCTGAGCTCAGCATTAATAGATTTCTCTTCCTTCCTGTTGCCCAGGTGATTTCATCTTCTGCCTAGGCTGTATCTAAACAAAGGCTCTGCTAAACCCCAAATGTTGGAAAGGTAGGAATAAATCCACAAACACTTCAATTGCCAAGAGAATAACGGGGGAAAGAGCATAACAAAACACTAGAAAATTAAAATACTGAAGAGCACCCCAGCATTGTGAATATTAGCTGCATTTGGAAAGAAAGCACACTCTTATCCATTAATAGCAGTTACAATACTTCGACTGTAACCCCACTGCAAACAGTGGATTGCAACAGGAACGGGAGCTGCTGATTTCAAATAAAAGTCACACAGACTGTTTCCCCCATCTCAGCTCCATCAGCATGGGTTGCAGTTTATTGCTATTAGACCCAGTTCAGCAATATTTTGAGATAGTAAAACAATTGGTTTTCCTCATAATTAATATGCACTCAAGTCTGCAAATCCCTTTAGCCTTCCCTGGTTACTGCATAGGAGGTAAAATTCAAGAAAATCCTGACTAGAAAACATTCAACACAGTAATTCATCAACAGTTTTCAAAGACAATCACAGCAAACCTTAATTGTCCACAGAAAGTTGTCTACAGCCTGGTGCAGTAGAAACGAAAGGTTTTGTGCATTTTATCCTCACTTGGGTACATAAAAAAGTTGAAAATGAGCACTCCCTAAATAAGATTGCTCTTGAGACAAGGCACACAAACGATGTCAACCACTGATGCTGCCCTCAGAAGTCTGAGGTACGAGCACCATGGTTCCTCTGTGAAACCTCACTCACGTACAAGAGGCAGAGCCATAAAGATGAGTGCAGCACCAGTACAGATGTACACATCTGCCAGAGGCCTTTGACTTTCAGAACTCAATAACGAGATCACACATACTCTTCGCAAAGACCAAGAGCAGGGAAGAAAGGTTGATCTTAGCCACCATCCTCAAGGATTCCTCATTGCTATGAAAACAAAGATGGTTTTAAAATTTAAGAAAAATCTCAAAATCTACTACTTTGCATTTAAAAATAGCTCAGATTTTGTCCTGTGCCTATTTAAAGAACCACTTCCCTAAAAAGAATCATAGTCCTTGTTATTTAGCACTTGGCAAAAACTGGGACTGATTCTTATCAGATTGTCATTAATTTTCTAGATCATATAAGAAACCAAATGGCCCATTGTACTCAATTAATATGAATATGTTGTATAAGACATACTCCTAGAAAAGAAACAACTACTTCTGTTTCTTATCCCACATTCAGAAAATGCTGTTGAAATTACTTTGATCCCTTTCATCAAAGAACACTTTACAAGTGTTTTCTTCACACCTCAAAGTTTTCCAGATCAATATTTAAGGGGCTGATGATTGCTTTAAAAATACAGTTGGGTATATCCGCTTGCTTGGAGAAATCCTGAATGGTGCCAGTTCTCATGACTCTGGTTTTCCATCTCTAAAATTTAGAGCTGCTGTTCAACTCTCTCCCTCAGTGTCTGTATGTATACCCTGACCTTACACCACTACTTCCTTTTTGTGCATATGTTTAGTCTTTAGAGAATACTTCACACTCATAGCATTCATGCCGATACGGGGCTATTCACACCCAAATTTTACAGGAGTGCTTTGCAGTGCTAGAAGCAGATGTACTGGCCTGCTGCTTTAATCCACTTCACCTCACATAATTTCCAGGCAATAGCCTTGTATTCTGAACTGAGCCATAGGATATTTCAGTAATAGAACAGTCTGTGGTTATAAAGTATTTAAAGACATTTCAGTGTCACTTAACAAGGAAATATTTAGTCAATCTACTACTATTACAGTAATGCTCAAATTGCCGTCTGGAAGACCCAGATTCAAAAATGAGTCTCTGGATCCCAGGCTTAGCTCACGAAGGCCGAATACATGGTAAAGACGACGCAATTAGTCTCCAGGGAAAGGCTTCTGCAGGCTGTCATTGGCTATGCAGCATGCTGCACACTCACTCAAGTGGATAAAAATAACATATTGAAATGGCAGCTGCTCAGCAAAGGAAGAGGATTTGAGCAGGGATAAAAATATACCTTAAAAAGATGAAAAAAATAGTAAAATGCCTATCAGAAGTGATAAAAGGTAATATTTAATGTACTGCATCAATGATACTTACGATTGACCATGGAACCTCAAGCAGGAAACACTATTTCATATAGCAAGACAACCCGAGAACATACTGATTACTGCCCTAAACAAATCCAGCACTAGCTCAGCCTCATGACCTCCATAAAGAAGTACACACTGTGAATGGCTTTTGTTAAATTTTGAAGAATTCCTACTTAATAATTTTATTACAGGATCCAAAACCTGCTGTTCTGAACATACCATTTAAAGATAGAAATTATTTCCAAGAGACAGCAGGTTCCCAACTGTAACTGGTATCTATTATCATATCCATAGCCTTTGAGCTGTTTTGAAGGTGTATTTTAGCATAGTCCCTCTTGAAGTCCATTACGATATGAAAGGGGGTAGTGTTTGTGTTACATACTAAACTCATGTTGAGCCAATATTAAAGCCTCTCAAAGACTCACAAGATAGCAGTGAGACCTATTAGATCATCTAAATTATTTCCATGCCATACTGAGACTGCTCTCTACAGTACGTTTTATTAGTGTCTTGCCCAGGCTATTTTTAAAGTCTCAAACCCAGAAGCTTTTCCTTTCTGAGAGTATCCAACTTTAGTTTAAAAGCACTGCATGCACTGATTAATCCATGTAAAATGCAAAACAAAAAACTCCTTATGGATCTGCTTATTCAACTGCAGGTGTTTGAAATGGCAAGCAAGATTAGAATTAAAACCCATAATTTATCAAATTTTAAGACTTCTAGATCCCAGGTTTTTAAAGATTCCTTTCAATCAGTTTAAATAAAGATGAGGCAAGAAAAGTGAAAACAGAAGAGAGACAGAATCCCTGTTAAGATGTAGACAGACACCAACTGATAAACACAAAAGGCTTGCGATCACACAAGCCCTCCTTCACATCTGACTTGAAATATATTTTGTATCAGCAAGATATAACTTTTCCAGCTGTTGGTTTAAGTAAAGGTATTTCCTCTCCTTACAAATCCTCCCCTACATACGGATGGTCAGGTCACTGCAGCATTCCCCCGACATGGTGGATGCTGGTTTGAATAAAGATCCTTTCTGAAAAGTTTATTACAGCAGCTACATTACTGTATGCTATGCCAGATAAACAGCAGTTCAATTCAGTGTACTGCATATTCCACTATAAGCAAACTTCAGGTTTTTGCTGAGGAAATGCTTGAAAAATGAGACTTCACAACAAACCATTTCATGTAGGATTAATTAAATTTTTCATCTCAGTTTTGAGAGGTTTTTTTACAGTTTTATAACTAATTAACCATGAAACAGAACTATTTATAAGATACTTAAGAAATATTTCCCAGAACGATACCCGATTGATCTTACTATGTTTCGGTCAATATGATACAATGCACACAAAACTTAAGACAAACCATAGATGACTCTGCAGAGGGGATTAATCTCAGGTGCTGCAGTCAAGGAAGGGCACCTGGTTCTTGGTTCGGTATACAATGCTGGGGGCACAGGATGTTGCCAGACAGCATATAAAACAAACTCTATTACTACTTGTCATGAATAAAAGCCTGGCCCCCACTACATAAGGAGAGAATGTATTTTGTGTTTTTAAATCATTTGGCATCACTTTTATCTTCATCAAGCTCTCCTTGTCATTTCCACAGGAAAGCATATTTCTAGGTGTTTCTCATCACCCTGAATCACTGCACAGTACTGAGGGTGTGAACCCCAAGCTGCATTTCAGACCGCACTGCGAGTTACTGCCAGTTTCTCAAAGGCTGGTCTTCTGAGCAAGAATTGCTATTAAAACAAATCGGACTTCGTTAACACCACAAGCCCTGATGTTGAAAGAAATTTACTTTCATAAACCACAAATGCGTATTTGTTTTTTTAGTGGTCTCATGACTGGTAACAAAACTGAGTGCTTAGATAATGAGCATAAGAGTCTGACTACTTTTACTTACACAAGTAACCATCGAACTGAAATAGATTACTCATACAGAACGAGAATAAGAAACTGGACTTCTAAATTGTATACCATAAGCAGTTTCTATTCAGGTTTAGATAAAATATGTAGACAATGCTTTGAATATTTTGAAAGTTGAGCATTTTCAAAGACAAATTACCTTTGCCAGGAAAAAAAAAAAAGCTAACTGCCAGTCAGTTCAACCCCCTCTTCCTTTCACAATGGTACAAAGAATTCTGCAATTCAAGGCAGCAACAAAAAGAGGGATAAAGAACTAAAAAACAAGTGATGAAATACTCAGTGTTGTTCTCAAAATGACACAGTTAATCCTCATTCTCCCCCAAGACAGAAAGAAATATGACTTCAGCAACGAAACACCATGAAGCAAAAAGTTACGTCTCATTGAGCAGCACCAGATTCCTGAAGCTGATCATTTTTACAGGCTGCACACACTGTATCTATTAAAAACAACACTGGCAACTTACACAAAGGATCATCTTGTGTTTGTGTTTCGCATTGTTTTGTATAAAGACAAAACACGCTCAAGTGCTCATGTGTTGCAACAGCTTCATCTAGAGACAACTGAAAAAACAGGGCTGCCTACCCAAGCTGACCAGCACGGGTGAGGTGCACAACGGAGCTTTTCTGTTCCTAACCAAACCTGAGGTTTCTTACTCTAAGTAAGCACGTCTTCCCAGTTATTTACTGCAGGAAATAGTCTCTTTCTAAATTTACCTTTCAGTGAATCATTTTCAGCTCTCATTATGTCAATTAGCGAGTTCTCCAGTGAATGCATGTCAAAAGTCCTTGAGCGATCCTGCAAATAAATACAAAGCCAGTTTAGGCATTTAACACACAGTGTTAAACAAGAGCATCTGAAACATAAAAACTTCAGTTTTGCTCTACATTGCTCCAGCAGAATTAAGCAAAAACACACACACCACTAAAGTCAGTCTGATGTAAGAGTATTAAAAATCAGAATATTCTTAAATATGAATCTGATCTATATTTATCATAACCAATCATTTAAGAACACAAATTCAGTATTTACTTTGTATTACTTGTTAGACAGTTAAACTTCGTTAAAAATAATTTCACAGTTAGGAAGTAAAGTTCATATCCTGGGAGACAGGTTTGCAAGAAATCATGAAATAGGTATTTCAGCCCAAATTTAAGACAATCTAAATTCCAGAAACACAGAGAATTTCCTTCACCTAAACTATATCCCCAAAACTTAAATAAGCTAATTCTGCACAGTCAGTTCCAATTCTGCACAATTACAAAGTGTTCCACACAAGCAGCAGTGTTCCGAACAGTCTGCTTTACCAGGTGACACCTTAGCTCTGATTTTTTGTTTCCCTGACTTTACAGGTTTGGTATTCCAAGCATCACTAGAATTGAAGGAGGACTCCGCAGATGGGAGGCAAAATGACTCATGTACTGTTTCATTAGCTCAAGCCATTTGAAGTGTACTTACCAAAGAGTTCTCCTTCGTATTAACCAAAGCCATCATTTAACACACGTATGGCTCAGACTTTCTCCAAGTAAAACAATAAATTCCCCACTGTACAAACCTGATGCTACAGTGGCATAAGACAAGACAAAATATCCTGGCACTGCATTATTTTAATTAGCAAACTCACAATAACTGAAATTATATATAAACTTTTAAATCTTTATGTTAATGGTCATTAATGGAGGCAAAAAAAATCGCTCTCATTCCCCATATTATTCATATCTCCATGTATTTATACATTTGGACATTTGTAAAAACATCTGGATAGAATTTTATACAATTACATTAATCCATTTTGAATTTAATTTTTCTGCATCCAAGAGGAACTCTATTAGTTCTAAAGGTTTTATTTCATTCACGTGCTAAGAGATTCATCGCTGAACTGAGATCAAGCATGGAAAGCATCTGTTCAAATAAGAAAGCAAAATGTGAGCAATTCAAGACAGACATTTGCTCTAAACTGCTTCTCAACAACTATTGTTATTACAGCAGTGAATATATATTTTTTGTCCCTAACTCTAGCTGTGCAGCTGAAATTTCTCCAAAGCACACAGATCCAGCTTTGATCATTTTTAAAACTGGCAATGAAGTAAAAAACGGTATTGCACAAATACTATTGTGTATGAAGTTGTAACATCTTTCACTTCCAGGGAAGTGCTAAAGCAGTATTGATTGGTGTTGCAAGAGGCATTCTTTGTACCAGACAATGGTCAGTCATCTTGGACTTTAAACACCTACCGCCAAGTTAAGAGCAGGAATCCACTAGCTCCTAGAGTCCTGATCTATTTCCAAGTTCATGTTACATTCCAACCACTACAAAGTACTCTTTTTCAATGCAATTTTCTGATATTTTTCCTCTCTTCAGAACAGTTATTACTGACACAGAACTGGTGAAGTATTTCTACCCGGATGTGCTGCATTTCAAAGTTTGGAAACCATTGGCTTTACTAGTCTAGCTCAATACCAAATTTGCTATAAAAAGCACAGCACTACCCTGTCTCTCCACAGTATTTATTTCCTTGCTTATTAACATTACAAGGCAACTGAGGCACCTTCAAAAAACTACTACGAGCATTTAAGTTCTTAAATTCTATGTTTTACTTGCACACATTTCCTACTGGTTTCTTCCTTTCCTGGTACTATATCATTTATTTTTTTGGTTTATACATTACTAGTTCATAACTCTTTCAAAGCCTAGTTACATTAAAATGCCTTAGCAGGATTGAGTAAAAGTCCTTGGGTCTGCATCTTGGACCCATTAGGATCCAACAGCTGTGTAACTCAGGAACAGATGCTAGAAGACAATCTCTACATTTTCAGCAGTCCTCACAACGTGACCAAAATAGCCTAAAACACATGTGGGAGAATTTTCTGAAAACCCAACATCCCCCAGTAGCTTCTTCCATTCTGGCTTTCATAGTGTATTGTGTTTCTGTGTGCGGAATTCACCTCAAGTCCACCCACGAACAGCTACAAAACTCTTATTTCACTAACTGCAGAACCTCAGTATTTCCAAATTTTTGTTGAATTTGTGGCACTTAACATTTCAGTTGTCCAAGAGACATGAAGAAACCCAGACCGAGTAATTTCTAGTTTATTGTAACGTGTATGCGCTGGAGTACGTGAGTCTGAAGATAGTATCTTTTCTCAAAAATGTCTGTGTTTTGTTGGTTTGAGCTGTAGTCATGAGCAGAGGGGTTTGCTGCAATGGCATGTTCTTAATACTGCGAACAGAGAGTTTAAACGTTTGAGAAAAAAAGAATGGAATTGAACTGCTTAGCTGATAGGGACACCTCATTCTCCAGTGGAAGCATTTTGTAGTGAGGAGTTTATAGTTTTCCCCTGCTGAGTGAAGCAGCTAGCTGTCACTTTTGTAATCTAAGGTCCATAGCTTCTCAGCATATGGCAAATATTTTAAACCACAACCCTGCGCACCAATACAAAAGATCAGCTGGTCATATTCCCACCTGCAGCTATTAGCAATCACAAAGAAAGGAGGACCGGCTAAAACGCAGCCCACAGTCATAGTCAGGCTCTCCAGTGGTTCCAGTTAACGTGTCACAGCAATGGAGAACACTACCAGGCCCGAGTGCCCACAAAACGCTGATAGACTGATCTCATTCTTGCCTATCTTTCTAACAAAAGGTCTCCGTTAGATACAGCATATCTAATCGTCACGGTCAATTCATGGTGCTGAATTGCCCCAGCTTCAACACCCTTGGGAAGATCAGTCTTCTTCCTGGGTTCTTTGAAACAGTTTGCTCCTCCATGTCTCTGCTTATCAGTTAGAAGATAGCAAACCGCACACCACAATGCTAAGAGCCGCTACTACTGGTACTCTGAATTTGGATATACTCCCGCCATGAATGCAGCAGTTCACCTTGCTGGTAATGCAGAGGAATTCAAGAACTTGCTGTATAAGTAAACCTGTATACATCTACCCAATGAAAAGATGTCAGTCATGGATGTCTTAAATGAAGCCAAAATGTCGTGCTCAACTGGTTCAGAGGATTGCACAATCCTTATTATAAAAGAACTCCATTAATTCAGTTGACTATTTGCCCTGATACCAAAAGGGTACCTACCATTAGTAGGGTTTTTTAGAATTTTTGTAGAATTTAAAGGCTTTTTATAGAGACTGCTTTGAAAACAGCAGCACAAATTTTACCAGTCTTAACTTCCAAGCTGGCCAGCACATTTTATCAGAAACACAAACTATACCTGAAATACCTATCGGTGTTATATACCTGACAAAAATAAAGCTGATGACAGGTTAGTGGTAATGGCCATATTGCTGAAGAAGCGTGTAACTATACATTTAATTCCATAACATCAAAAAAACTGTAACAGCCAAGATACTGAACATTAACTGGTAACTAAATGTGAGCTATTCTCAGATACACAATTGTTGAGAGTTACAAAGCACATAAGCCATGCTGTACTTAGGAAAAAAAGTGATGTTTTCTTCAAAACACTTCATGTAGAGAGAATTAAGAACGATATGGTGGTGGTTTTAATAGATGCATTCACCAAGCTGCAGTGCTTTCCATGGAGCTGGATTACTTACTGTACACTTATTTGTTTATAAAGAAAAGCTATAGGGGTAATGACTGCCCTGGAATAAAGCAGAGTATGTACACTTCAGTAACAAAATAAGTTAACTACAGCCTATTTACCCAGGTTGATCACAAGAACCTGACTTTACACAAGTTTGTTTAGGGCATCTAAAATTTTGCTTTATCAGAGGGCTCAAAGGGCACACACATTTATCCTTGGGAAACAGAACCGAGGCAGAGAGACAGGTTGACTCCAAGGCCACAAAAAAAAAAAAAAACCCAAACGAAATCAACCTGCAGTCTTAATACACGACTATGTTTAAAAAGTCAGACAACATTTCAGACGACATCCAGTACACGTAATTTTGAATAAGCAGTATTGTTTTTGCAATAATACACAAGAGGTGACAGCTAGCAGCCCTCTCTGGTTGAGAGAGAGCTATCGAGATGAAATAGTCGACACCAGCAAACACAACAGTTTTAAACTATACACAGCTCTGTCTACAGGAAAGTAAAATTATTCTGATTCTCCCTCTGTCTAGAAACCATCCGTATGTGCAATGCTCGTAATAACACAATGTCATTGCTAAAGCACAGAGAGTAGAACTCAGGGCTTCACATCACAACTTCGTCATTGGATTCATACACCATGGGCAAACCATCCCTGTGACTGCAGCGGCTTCCCCACCAGCACCCAGACAGGTTATCTCATCTTTACAGGTCTTGTAAAAAATGGAGCCACTTGTACACAGGAAATCACTAAATTCTAATTCCTATTCCAATTTTATTTTTCAAAGTCCAAAGACATTTCATTCCAAAAAGAAAGCCACTTGGTACTAAGCGTGTACAATATATACTGGGACATCCTCCTACAAAAAAGAAATTAAACGTGAATTTTTCATGCACATGAAGATTGTACTTTGCACTTTAAAATCTCATCTCAAAATTATCTTGCACACAGAAAAATGTACATCTAACTTAACTATTAAAGTGCAAATTTATTATATTTAATCTGCACCCACAGCATTGTCATCACTCGAACAATTAAGATTCCAGAATCTGAGTTTCTATTCAGTGCTTCCCATGATGGGCCTCCCAATGCTAAAAAAACAGACTGTACAAAAAGTAAAAGGCTGGCAAGGTATGAGCACTTGCTGGTAGCTAAGGCTGTGCCTCATCTTAGAAAACATGATTTCTCTGAAGACCAAGGCATCAATAATAACGCAAAGTATGCCATTGCGTTAAGAAATTTATTGAAGGTGATTAAGGAGTATTTATGGAGTAGGTGTAGTTGTAAAACTGGGGCTTGTTTTCTATATCTAAATCTTTGACAAACCAGAATACTTGTGAAAATTAGAAAATTCACAACTACATCTGCTATCCTCATTATAGCACAGGAAGCGTGAAACTTTCTGAAACCTTGTACATATTTCCCCCAATTCAAAAGCCTTGTGTCTCAGGCAAAGTCAAGCGTGTAGGGAGAGGTAATACCGTAGGTACTAAACACAAGTTCCACTTTTTTCTTTTAATTGGGAAGCAAATTTGGACTTGATTATGATTCTGGGTAAGCTGCTTTTCCCTCCCACCATCCTGCAAATGCTGTATTCCAGCTCCCAGTCCAGTATCCAGTGAATTAAAGGCTTTGAATAAACAGGTTTTTCCTGAAAGGATGTTGTTGTATGCTGCCCTGATCATCTTTTATAGCTTCGCCAGGGAACAATAAGAAAAAGCTGGAAAAGTTAAGTGATGCATAACAGAGGAGATTTTTTGGAAGGGAGCACTTCTGATTTAGTAAAAAAGTTCAAGTGTTAGAAATTACAGACCTTTATCAAAATTTCCAGTAATGTTTCTGATTTTAGCCACATACTGAGTTTTTAATGTATCTTCTAGAAATTATTTCCCACCATCTCTTGTGTTCTCAGTCTATATGCTGGGCTGCTAAGTATGCCATTTTCAAAGCAAAATACCTCCTAAGAGTACTCCTTTTCATCTTAGGAAAATACAAACATAAGTCAAAGCTTCTAACAAAGGCTCTCCTTAAAAAGAAAGCCTGAGGTCAAAAACGCGCAGGAGGGCCAAAGCCGAAGTATTAACGTCAGTAGTAAGTTTATAAAACAAGAACAGTGTTAACTTCCACAGAACTTAACTTGTGCCTGTCATACCACATTAGAGTGCTCCTAATTCCACAGATCGGTAGCTGTGGGGAACAGCATAAAAAACACACTAATTGCCACACAGCTGATGTAGTTACAGAAAAATGGGTGAACAGACATTTAAAAGCCCACTTCAAGTATGTATTCTATTTTAAAATGATAGCCTGACAGTTCTTGGAACAAATGCTGTTGCTAGAATAAAAATAAAATTCTGCACAACTTTCTGCAAAACGGCCTCGTTTCGTACAACCAGCCACCG
Source organism: Bucorvus abyssinicus (assembly GCA_009769605.1). Classification (NCBI taxonomy): domain Eukaryota; kingdom Metazoa; phylum Chordata; class Aves; order Bucerotiformes; family Bucorvidae; genus Bucorvus; species Bucorvus abyssinicus. Next base: position 9,371,080 of record CM020041.1, read on the forward strand.
TGATTTATGAAAGGGTTCCTCAAAAACAAAGAACAAATATTAAAATAAAGAGGCACAGTAAAGAAATTTATTTGCCAAATTCCTTCAAGAGGAAAGATTGGCAAAAGCATTCAAGCGGTTATTTTTTAATTCCAGTTCCCCGTGAATTTGTTTAACACACTTATTAAATCAACCCATTTCTATGGGCAAACAGATCATGACGTATAGCTCAGAATTAAAACACGTTCTGTAATCACGTATGTGTTTTCTCAAACATTCCGTATCTGCCTGGGGCAAGAGAAAGCCTCCCTGGCACAGCCCCTTGGTGCATTTGGAAGGGGTTATATACCTGGAAACTAGCCACTGCAGAAGAAAGGAAAAAACATTTTGAACAAGTGGATATAATGAACTGCTCTCATGCACAAAATTCTTTGAAACGGGCAGTTATTTTCAAGCCTGATTCCGGGAAGAAACACAAATTATTTTTAAGCTTTTTTACAGAAAGCTGAACCCTATTGCTTAACTTGCTTGTGCTTTCACAGGCCAACTTAAAAAACATCGTCACGCCTCTGAAGATGAGATCTGGAAACCTGGAAATGCCTATCAAAGCAAGATTTATGCATTGCATAACAGGCAGGATGTTCCACTCTCATGAGGAAGTGCAAGTACATAGCGAAAGGAAAGCCAGAACAATCTTGAGGGCAATGCTGCAGTAAAACACAAGTACTGAGCACTTTGTCAGTGCTGCTGGGAAGAAGTGGAAGGAATTATTTTTAAAAAATCAGTAACTTTGTAAGCTGCAATAGTCACAGTCAAAGCATCTGCATTTACTAATTCTCAGGGAAGGCTGTTACATCCAAAAGACTCAAATTTTTTTTTTTTTTTTTTTAAATTCAGGAACCATTTCTTCGTTTGGAGACCATTTCCTTTTCAAACAAGCACACAAAGAACAATGGCTTTTCTCTTTTGAAAAGATCTTTGAAGGGGGAAGCCTGCCCGGTGGCTAAAGCACAATATCAAAACTTAATTTCATTAACAGATCTGGTAACAGTCTTCTCTGACCTTGCTTCCAGTTCCATCTCTGCAACAAGAGGTTCCTAGACATGCTACTTCTGACATGTTACGAGACTGAATTCCAGATGAAAAACCCTTAGAACAAAAAGCACAACATTTTGCATGCAGCTCTCAATACCAGGCAAGCAATCATCAAACTGCGAGATTACCAAACAGATCACCACAGTATTTTCCTTTCACCTGTGCCACCTGGAATGCCCACTTCATCGCAGGCGTCTTTGGGCCAGGGGCAGGACTATTTGAAGTGAGCAGTAGTTCACTTTAGCAGCTTACAGGGACATTATGCAATGTTGTCCTCTCTGAAGAGGAAACGGGCACTTACACTTGGTTACTCTAAGATTTCCATCAAAACGTGGACTTGTGTGTTTCACCAAGCTTTGGAGACATCCTTTGTGAAAAAAGAAAGTGATCCCCAAATATTTGCAATTGCTGGTTCACATCTTGCCTTCTAAAGAAACTAATTTTCACTAGATTGCAGCAACACTTGTTAATGATTTAAGCAGCAAAACATAAATATTAAATGAAAGGGAGAGTTGTATCAAATTACTCCATTATGTTGCTGTAGCAAAGACAGTTTTCAATTATTTCCTAAACAGGAATCTAAGAAGATTCCAGTAACAAAATAGCCTTGTCCAGCACACGACTGCATCATCAAGGACACTTCATATACATATGTGCATGAACACAAATATACAGTAAGCAAAACTCCTTATTTCTGCTTTGAGTAAGGTATGCAAACAGCATAATCAAGACAAAATAAAGGACATCAAAGGTCAAATTTTACATCATTTGTTTCCAGCGACTCAAAAATTCAGTATGCTTTCAACACAAATGACTAAATGACTGAAGAAGCTAAAGATTTTATACAAAAAAAAAAGTTATAAAAAGCAGTTGTCCAAGGTGCTTCAGAATTAATCAGCATCTGTCTAGGTCTGCAGTGCTGAAGTCCTGTTCGCTGCCCTGCCCTTTTCTTCGCAGAAGTGATAGGAACAGACTGGAAAGCACTCCAACATTTTCCTTTTCTTGGCATCAAGGAGTGTCAGACTTGGTCTTGACATGTACAGCTTCATCTCAGTGTTTATGTAAACAGATACCAACATGCTACACAAAAATTATTTCTTTACCTTGATCAAAATACATGTGTCTGATATTTTATGTTTGGAACGCAACCCAGAAGTCCAGGGTGACTTTGCCAATTTCCTGAAATTTCCTTGATGTCAAACCAAGCATGTTTCTATCACTGCGCATATACTTGGGCCTTCTACGCAGCAGCAAGGACACACTCGATCTCATTCTGTCACTCCGAACATCAGCTACGTGTCAGGGTACAGAATGAATTAACTGTGAGCCAAGTCTCGCTGCAGCGAGGCTGAAAAAAAGACCGACTCCAGCTGTGTCCCTTTTTCTAATGGTTTCAGTGTATAAATTCAGTATGCTGGACACAGGTTCATTACATTAATTACAAATCCTGACATTAAAATCAATTATTACTGCACATTCTAAATTTACAAGGGCTCTACCTGATACTGAAGCAGCTCCGCAGTAAAGGTCTCTAATGGAAAGTTATTGCCAGCAGCTGCCCTGTGGAGGGGAGGCTGCATAAGCAGGTCCTGAAAGCAGACAGAAACTGAACAGTTCACAAAGGAGAACCGAGCTGTTCCTATGTCTGAATCCAGAGTCACTATTAAATATATTCCTGTTTCTGTCGGGTGGTTCAAGACATGTGTCACATTGCACAGTTTTTATCTACAGATCTTTCAAATTATTTTAAAGTAGGTCACCCCGGTTCTTACAGCACAGCTAGAAATAGTGCAATCCTTCCGAAATTTTTACTTTTGCCCTCATTCGAAGATCTTGAAAAACAACCCTCTACATGTAAAAGAGCCCTCGGGTTTTTGGATTCACCCTGAAGGAGTTTACAAAAGGGACACACAAACATAAAAGCTAGGTATAACTAGTAGTCAGAAGAAGAGAAGAGTGCTTCTGGTTTAATTTCTACAGCAAATTGGGTTCAACATCACACAGCTCTTTTCAGATTCATAAAAATCCAGCCTAGAAGGAGAGGTTGAACTGGCCAAGAACCTGCCTCCTGCCAGGATCAGGCCATGTTAAAATCTAGGAGACCACCAACTGACACTCATCCAGGTCTAGTTTTGGTGATGATTTAAGGGCCCGTAATCAAAATTTGCTGCCATTGCCGAGGAAAACAAACTGCATTGATTACCATCACGTAAAAAAATTCAAAGGTTCCAAAGAAATGCTGCAAAAATTACGTTGCACTACAAGTCCATATGATACTGTAAAACAAAACACAATCACTCAATACTTTTTTTTTCTCAGATGTGGTACATTCTCAAATACTTTAGAAGACCTCAGATCTTTCAGACTTCATCAGGCAGCACTTTTTCTCCTTACTCCTTTTTGTAGATACATTTGCTACTAGTAACTAAATTCGCTCATCGGCAGTTTCTGGACACGTGCAAGTATTAAGCTGAAGGAAACTGGCTAATACAGATGTCTGGTGAGCAACAGATATTCATAAGAGCACCACTATTAAAAAACCCCCACGATTCACAGCTCGGACCATAATTCACACTATAGCATTTCAAGTTAGCCATATATTTTTTTTATTTGCAAGCACAGAAGTCATACAATCGGACTGTACTGTTCAAACACCCGACCCTTTCTAGGGCATTTCAATGCACTTACGTGTTATTTTTCTTATGGATAGAACAGAGTGTGCTCACCTGAAAAGGAAAAATGTTGTCAGCTCTATTCAGACTGTCTTCCATCCATGATTTTGGAGCAAAGGCTGAGCTGGGTCGAGCGTATTTCTGCAACTGGATATGATTACTTGCAAAATTCTTCTTTAAAGGCGAGATGGAGTTCAGGGGTGTTATCCCTCCATTCAGTCCTCTGCGGTGGTCTCGACCTTGGGACCCACCCCACCCACCATATCCACCGCCACCAGGGCTCCATGAAGATGGTGTAGGCGATGGACTTTGGTAGCTGCTCCACGGAGAGGGTGGCTTGTTAAGATTATTAGCCAAGTGAGGCAACTGATTAAAAGCAGCATTTCTATGTGTGAATGGAGGTGGGTGAGGACTTGCAGGAGACCTCCTCTGTTGCTGATGCTGATTGTGATGATGCTGAAAATGGGGGTGATGAGGGTGGTGTTGAGAGAGGGGTCCAATTTGGGGGGAAAAGCTACCACCAAAGCCAGGGCTGACGTGATGTGGAAAATTCTGAAACAGCAGAGCACCATTATTAGCTGAGGCAGTAGGGACCCCTCCCTGGTGGAAAAAACTTGCATCTTCATTGATTATTGTAGAAGAAGAAGGAGCTATAGCTGCAGACCAGTTGCTAAAACCAGTCAGAGAAGATGCAGTGGATGTCAAGGGCTGCGTCGAAGTGCCTAGCCCCGAAGCCTCTTGATAATCAAATCCTGTTAACACCGGCGATTCGATTCTTATTTTCTCCTTTCCATTGCCGTTCTCTGAAGAATTATCGCCCTGGTTTTCTTCAGTTTTAGCTTTCTCCGGTTCAGAGAGCATGCCTGCTTCCTGACTTTGACCAGGGGAAAGCTGCTGTTTTTCTAGGGACTCTTGCTTTTCCTGTTGCTGAGTTTTAGATTTGTCTGACCCCAGAATCTCATCCTGAATATTATGGGCAGCTGGAGCAGGAAAGAGCCAAGCTGACCCAGCACTACTGCCATTGGCAGCTGTGTTATTATTTATAAAAGCAGCAGGGCTGGGGGTTGCATTTTGATGATGGTGTGGAGGCTGCAGATGTGGATGAAATCTGACTGGAAAAGCTGACTTATTTCCAGTGTTGTTTTGCACTAACACTCCAAACCCGTAATCCCCCATTTATTATATTTAGGGTTTGAATCCTCCCTGTAAGAACAAGTTTATGTTTAGTGTTTACCTCGTCCTCTTCTGAGGCGAGATTAGTAAGTATCCTGTTTTTAGCTAGATATTCCAGTTTCTCCCTCCACGCTACTGATTGCAGATTTGGATAAAGGTGTTCGTTTTTTGCAAAAGATAGATCTCTTCAGCTATTTAAATGTGTCAATTTCTGCCCGTTTCCTTCCTTTGGCCAGGAGGAAGGGAAAAATAAATCTTTGGTTCACAAAATAAGAGGTTTCCTTTTTCTAAAGGAAATGCACAGCAATGAGAGAAAAAGCTTCTGGGGAATAAGGATAAAGAGATTCTAACTATCCTGTTTTTTTCCTCCTCGGCAGCCTTGACTCGCCCATAAATGAGTTAAGAAGGAAGAAAAAAAAAAAATACAATGACGTCTGGTCCCCCAACCCCTTGGCAGAAAAAAATAGATTTAAATCTGGAATAATTTAATACATCTCTATAATCTAATATATATTTGTGTCCTGTTCAAAAAGAGTCTTTGCTGTGGGTAAGGAAAAAATTTACCTCAAGATCTCAGCATTCAGAAGGGTGAAAAGGGGGAGTGAGTTGCAGAAGAGGCTTTTTCCCGTGCTGCTGGGTTTAACCTATTATATTTAGCAATAATATACTGTGTGTGTCTGTATGTGCGTGTGTGGTTGTTTAAAGGTGTAAGATCTTATCTCAGGAAATTAGTATTCTATGTGTGTTGGGCGGGGAGTGAGTTGTGCAGGAGAAGGGTGGATTCTTGATGCTGCTCCTTTTGGGCTGGGTTTCGGAGCTTGCCAGACTCGCTTCTTATTTATGATCCAGTTATTTGCGTGTCCTTCACATGAGTCCTGGCTGTCCGAAGAGGAAGATTTTCATCTCAGAAATCAGCATTCAGCATTCAGCATTCGGGAAAAGGGAAGGGAGGGGAGAGCGAGTTGTGCAGGAGGAAGGGGAAGGAGATTTTTCTTGCTCTCTCTGCTGCTGGGAGGGTGGTTTCTGGTGCGGGGCTCGCCTCCTTCCACCGAGATACGCGGGTTCCCTGCAGACGAGCGAGCCCCTGGCCGAAGGGCCGGGGGGAAACGCCTGTGTTTTTCCTCCTCAGGGACTCGGCATCCAGCGGGGCAGGGGCGGGCGGCGCAGGCAGGCTCGGCTCGCCAGGCCCCGGCTCTCTGTGGGGTGCCCCCGCGGTGTCCCCCCTCCCTCGCAAGAGTCCTGGTGTCAGGGAAAGCAGGAGGGATTTTTTTTTTTACCTCAGGAGAGGAGCAGGCTCCGGCAGGGAGGGGAAGGTGCAGGCGGCGGGGGGCCGGGCTCCTCTCTCCCCCATGGAAGGTGTTTAACCGGTTCTCCCAAATCGCCCGGAGATTACGGGACAGGGTCTCGGCCGCTGGGCGCAGCGGATGGGGGGCCTGGCGGACTAACCGGGGCGCGGGGTCCGGCGGCGGCGGCTCCTCGGAGCAGTCCTTCCCCTGCTGCGCGTCTTCTCGGCTCCAGGCGGGCTTCCTTCCCCCTCATGTAAACCGGCCGGGCACCGGGAGGGTCGCCGCGGGGGACGCTGCTGCCGGTAGGTGGAAGAAGGGGGGAGGCTCCGCGGGCGAGAGAGAGAGGAGAGGGGGGAGGGCTGCCGCGACACCGGCTCCGGGCAGTCGGGAGGCGCTTCAGTAGCCGGCGAGCCTGGCCGCGACGAGTCCTCCGCGCGAAGCCTCCGCTGCTGCTGCCGCCTTGGTTTGCCTCTTTTTCTCGTTTTTTCCTGTCTCTTTCCCCTCCCCCCACCCCCCCAGCGGCCGCCGCTTCCTGCCTCGGTGCCGCAGCCGGTGCCTCCCTCCTCCCCACCCGGCCGCTGCCGAGCCCCGTCTCCTCAGGACCGAGCTGCCGCACGAAATGACAACCAGCTGGAGGAGGCAGCGCGGCACTTCCGGTTCGGCGGCGGGCGCGCCCCCACCCCGCCCCCGGGCCCGGCTCCCCAGGCGGAGGCCCCGCCCTGCCCCGCCCGCCGGCTGCCGCTTCGCGCCGCCATTTTTGGTAGGGGCAGGGAACACCCTGGCTGGGGCCGCCACTTTTGTTGTGGGCGCGTCGCCCTCAGCTTGGTGGCCATGCTAAGTATGGGCAAAAGGTCAGGCGGATGGCGGCGCGGCCACCATCTTGGGCCGAGGGGCGCAGCCGCCTTTGTGGAGGGCGGGTCGTGCTCCTCGGCGCGGAGGTGGTGGCAGGGCCGGGCCCTGAGAGGCCAGGCTGGTTGGACGCATCCCCCGGCGGTGTCCATTAACAGACATTCCCTGCTGTGATATCGTGGCTTATTCCTAAAAACCAAACCCTACACAAAACGCTGCCTGTTTTGTAACAGCCCTCGGCACCCAGGGGCCAGGGCTCCTCCGGCAAACCTTTCTCTCCCTGAGTCGCCCAGGCCTGGGCCACCGCATTCAAACCATATCACTCATGGAACAGAAAGTCAGCAAAATAATGTAACAAACTGTTCAGAGGGCAACTTATGTGGAGAAAATACCATGATAACTTCTGCTGTCCACTTAGTTCTTGAACCACGGACACAAGGACAGGGTCAGACTAAAGACAGGAGGAAAGCTGTGGGAGTTCCCAGAGACCGTCAATCTGAAAGTCGTCTGAAACTCCAACTCACTGGGGTATTTTAAAGGCTTTCCCAAATCACTTGTGTTAGGTTGGTTTTAGCAAAGCCAAAAAACGAACGAGTGAAAGGTACGAGCAGAGAGAATCAAACACACGGGCAGCAAACCAGAGTTCCTCAGGGATGGTTTCTGCTGCGCGGCACAGGCCGTGCCGGCCCCGTCCTCCCCATCCAGCGAGAGAAGAATCGCTCCTGCCACATGGGCTGGAGGGGGACTTCTCTGGAGTTCAGACGTATGTGTCGATGAAGGGACAGGAGGTTTGAGCTGTGACAGCCGGCAGGTCTCATCTTTCGGAATGATGGATGAGGCCATTACAACATTTTAAGCACTATAAATAGAGGTGTTTATGGAGAGGGGGATTACAGGGACACGCTGAAGTGCAGCTTTCAGAGCTGGAGTGGTGGTGGGGAGAGAGAACCTTTGTTGTATTACTCTGATATCTTGAACTTCCCTGTGGCTTGTGTAGCGCCTCCTGGACCAGCACACCTTCACCTTGGCCTGGTGTAAAACTCATCATCTGAGCATGTGGTACCTTAGGGTGGGATTGCCCCAGGGAGAAATTCTGTCCTGGTAACAAATACAATGGCCCTGGTGTCTAAGGTACTTTAGGAAGTTCTGGATTGAAAGTGGATGCGTATTACAGCAAGTTGTACAACATAAAATATTAATCCAGCATGTATTTTATACAGCTCTCTTATTTATTAAAGATTTAGTGATCATCACTGCGTCTCACGTAGCAAATCTATATAAAAGCAATGGGCTTGGTTGTCCCCAGCTGCCAGGCACACAAAGTGAGATTCCAGTTTCACATCAGCTGCACTTACCAGATGGATAACACCACGCATTGCACATCTGGTTGGCATTTTGTACGTACAGTTATGTGGTCTATGGGCTCAACCGTGGGTCCAAAACTGACGTGCTTTAAAGATTATGCTTGCACAGGAATGCGGATTGTTCAAGGGCAAGCATCAAAATGTTTGTCTACTACAGATCCATTTTGTAAAATAGTTCATTTCTGGGATGGATGCACGCTGCACATCTAGACATTAAAATATGCAAATGAAAGTATAGTTCAAAGATAAATAACAAAAAGTAGTGACATTAATATAGCTATATAGAGATACACTGGTACAAAAATCACGTGGAAAAAGAAACGTGCAGAAACATTTCCTGAATAATTTTCATTTAGTTGTGAGGTGTCCATGATGAATTCCTCCAAGACTCTTTCCAGCCTACTCGGTCACCTGACTGTAACTTTGGGTGATGCAGATACTTTTACCAAACCCAGTATTTCTCAACAATTTTATTAAATAAACTTTTTTCTTTGCAATCGTGTGTACATGTTTGCATGTGTGAAAATAGACTTTTTATTACATGGTGAAAACATAATTTTTTGTGAATGTGTAATTACTGGTTTATCATTTCCCCTTTTGTTTACTGTTTGCAGTCTGTGTGAGCCCATCTGATACCAAGTCTTATTTTCCTCTGCATTTTTCTAGTCATACTGTTGTTATTATCATCATCATCAGGTTCAGGGTGAACAAGCACTCTGTCACTAAGCTGTGAACCTGGCTCCAGCAGCAGGTCACTATTACATGAATGGTTTGGGAAAGACCGAGTAGATGGCCTTAGTTTAATTTCAGGCACACCTTGCAATGCATTCGGGTAGATGCAGATCAACTAGAGTGATAAGAGCAGGACTTCCAAAATCTGACTTCAGTCACATTGCCTGACAAACATGGGTGGCTGAAACCATGGGAGGTTTCATAACAGCTGACATTTTGATGGCATCGGCTGCCCAGCAGCATTTATGTCATTTTATTCAACCTCTTTGAGGAAATATGCCTGAACAATATGCGGGCATTGCAGGCACTAGTTAGTTGCAAAGAAGGATAAATTGCTGAAGAAAGTCAGAAGTGTCTATAAATAAGTGCGTTTAACAACCCATGAGGAAGTTGCCACTTTGATGGCTGGGTGACATAAAGAGAGCCTCAAATCATGTGTTTGAGCTTTGTTTGGAATGTATGAAAACCAAGGGGATTTTTTTGATTTGCCATGTAAGTCTTGCAGAAACTAGTTATCAAATCAAATACACTATTAGTTTAAACATTTGTCCAACATTTTAAAATTATTTATTTTTAATAGCAATAGCTTTTCATCTGCCTTCCTTTCCCAGCTGTCTAGCACTGCGAAACCAAGCTGGTTTCCATGGAGCGATGAAGATATTATTGATGTTGCTTTTCATTACAGACACACTAAAACAGTGGCAGCATTCCTAAAAACATTCTTATTGCTCTAATTCAACAGATAGCTAACGGTATAAAGAAGACTTTTAAAATCACTCCAGCCAAAAGCTCAAATCTTTGTACAGTCAAATTAACCCTTTATTATGTAGAAAGTGACTCACTGATTTTCCTGTCATGACCTAACCTTTGGATGAAACGTGAAACATAACATCCAAATAATTAAAAAAACCCCAAACCCTTGGTCATCAAAATAATGTGAAACTAATTTAGAAATTTAATCCTAAATTTCCCTTTACTGCAACAGTAAATGTCCAAGAATGTTTTCAACGGGAAGGAGAGGGAAGAGTTTTCTCTAGCAGTTGCCCACATACAGTGGTGAGATTCAGTGCCCAGATTTGCTGCCACATCCACCAAATAGGTTCCTGCAGCTCAGTCGTGATGTGTCTAACGCATTTCACCTGAAAGTGGTTTCAGACTGAATTACACTTGAAGTACTTTTAGTCATCATGGTACCTTCCACCAATCACTATCAGCATCTAGTGGATTCATTTCTGGAAGTGATTTAACCCTCCTGGCTACCTTACAGGAGAGGATTCCCCTGGCCACTCTGGCTGACATCATTAGCCAGCTTTAGCTGATGACCGCCAACGGCACTGTGCACAGAGCAGGCTCGCCCCAGAATCAATCTCCAGGATTGCAAACCCCTTGACAACCTCTTCACTGTGAGACTAAATCACAAGTGGGAACATATTGCTCTCCTCTGAGGATTAGATTTCTTAGCCTGCTTTTATTCTGACAGTCTCACCATAACATGTCACCCAGTAAGTGCTTGACTGTGACTCAGGTCACGGGAAAAACTGAGGGTGGCTGAACTGGTGTAGAAAAATCTGTTTGCTCACTTCTATGCAGTCGGAAACAACCTTGAGATCCTCGGTGTGCTTGGGTCTGGCGTAGCGCCCGTTCGACCTCTCAGTGTTACGTACCCAGTGAAACATAGCGAAGGGGCAAATCTTCAGGGGAAACCAGAACAATTTTGTCAAGTGGACCGTACAGCCTTGGTAAGGTCATATGACCTGTAAGATGTGGAATCGTTAACAATAATTTTATAGAACTAGGTCACAGATGAACTAAACATGAAAAAAATGGAACCCTCTAGAAGCAGCCTTTCCAGCTCAGTCACACCCCTCATCCTGGGAGACTCTGGGAGAGCAGATGTGCAGTTTGTGATACACACCGGGTGTTAGCAAATCAAGGGCCTATTGAGCTAAGAAGTGAAATGACTTACAGAGCTTAGAAGGAACTCCGTATGGAAAGTGCCTTGCCAGCAACCCTCTTTTTTTAAATCAAAGGACTGTCAGCTCTCGTGCATCTGCTGATTGCAGCTGTCACGGTGTCATCTGTAAAGAAAGGTGAACCCTCAGTGACTCAACACACCAACTTCAAACAGTAACACTGCACATGTTGCCGAGTACAGAAACATCAGACTAATGCACCTATTTAACACTGTTGGTGGGGAACTGAGAATTCAGGCCGTACATTGAAAGTTGTCTTCTACCTTAAAAAAAAAAAAGGATCAGAAAGAGGATAAGAATCTTTTCTAGGAGCAGAATTATCAACTGTACCTTATGTATCAAAGACTGTAACAAGGTCTGGTGTTCTCGTGAATGTCAAAAGCCCTATCAGGATGTCCAGATCTCCAGTTTTGTATTAATAATGGTGGTTGTATCTTGTCCATACAGCAGCCTATAGCATATTAACACAGTTTAGTAAATCAAATTAAAAGTCCGAATTAACACTATACTTACAGCACAGGGACTTTAGGAGGGGTTCACTGGGCTGTGCTAAAATGCAAAGGGATCATTTATGGGATCATTAGTCACTCAGGTGTTCTTCCACTTCACTTTAGGTCTAGTGTGTCACATAAGATGCAGGACTTGCTCACGTTCAGTGGTAATAGAGGCAACCAACAGACCTGAAAAGCTGCATCAACGTTTTATCCTAAACAATTGCTCCAGGAAGGCTGAGCTAAAAACTCTAGGCAAGCTGTCAGTAGCTAATATTAGCCTACATGTAGAGGTTTTTTTTTTTCATTTCAGAGTAGTTTTCAAAGACTGCAGAAAATATTCTCCAGGCTGCAGAGAAAATCCAACAGTTCATTTTTGTGCTGATGCAGCTGCAACTGCTGTTTGCTAGATCATATCTCAGCTTGGTCATTGCAGTATCAAAGTATGATTTTATAAACCTGGTAAACCATTAAACTCTTGTGTAAGACACATTATACATGCTAATGGCTTCATTTGGCTAAGCTGGCTTCGTCATTTTTCTGCAGCTGGATGAAGGTACTATATATTGATATACCTTCATACGTTAAGCAATCCCTTAATGGAATGCATTGCCTTGGAGTCTTTATGAAAAAAATCCTTATCACTGCCCAGAGAACTATTTTGTGTGCAGTAATTATATAATATTAATGAACAGTATTACATATAACTGTATTTTCCAGCCCTATTCTTTGTATGGAATGTACTTTAGAATGACCTGACACTGCAAAAATGCCTCTAGCTTCCACGGCTCATGTAAAATACAAGAAATACATAAATAATTTATAAGAGGAAATAGGTAGTGTTGCGAAGGCGGTAGTGTTCTTACCACCGTACTTCAAAATCTGGCCATGTGCCCTTTGGAATTGGGTTTTTCTTTCTTCATTTAAAGGTGCCAGTTCCTCAAGCTGGACAAAAAAATTCCACACAGATACAGAGCTTTCAAATTTCCATTCCAAATTTCCATTTGAAAGCTACCTGTATAATTTTATTTATGAAATTGTAAAAGGAGAAAAGCACACAAGGGGTACCTGTCTGCCCACTGCAGGCTTTCACAGAGAGCCTCGTGTATCTCTGTGCCAAGATGGGATTTCTGAAGCTGAAAGTTCCTAAATTTTGATCACATCTGCATCACAGTGTGGCATCTGTGGGGGAAGCAAGAGGGAGGTACCTCTCTGGCGCCTGGTCTGTATGCGAAGGGCTGCCCCCAAACCCTTGCAAGACAGGCTGTCTGCCTTGAACGGAGTCATCCTCAAGCAGGGCCTGGGGCACAGCCAGGGTGCTCTTTTCCAAGCGTTTGGGAGGCTGAGCCTGAGCATAGTGGGTGAAGCAGCCCCAGGCGTGCCAGGACAGCCCGTCCACCGGCACGCACCAGTTGTCCAAGAGGCATCTGGAAAGGAGTCATAGTTCGGTGCATTTAATGGGAGAGAAGCTGTTTATGCTATGGAGACTTTGCTTCTCAATCTCTTGGGCTTTGGGGTTGGTTTTTTTCCACTTCTAAAATAAAATAACTGGTTGTTTAACTCCTGTTAATAAAGGAGGAATGCATCAGGGCTGTTGCAGGGGCCAATTAGTCAGGGCTTACAAAGTGCACTGGTGCTAAGTATTTTTGCTGCAACTCGGTGACACCTTCATTTCTCAAAATAAGATTTCATAGCCTATTCATTTACAAAGTGGGCTAGTGCCTTTGGGTATTTGGGAAGGGCAAAAGGACAAATTGAAAAGCACCAAATCATTTAATTTCAAAGTGCATTAAGCACACACCTTCCAATTTTTCTGACTAAAATGTTCATCAGCTTTTTCCAAAGAGGTTTATATTCAGGGCACAGAAATAGTTTGTGGGTTTTGGATTCCTTAAATACTTAACAATGCTATTCAGGGGAAAAAACACTGGCTTCTTGTCCTAAAAAAAAAAAAAAGCAGATTCACGTGCGAAGTGTTAATGAATCCAAGTGACGGCTTAAAATAGCATAACGCCCCCCAAACATTAGCTAATCATTTTCAAGAATGGAATTTCTGAAAAGTGTGGGATATAATAATAAAAAAGCAAAGGGAACATTATTAAGAGTACAATTCGGAATTACGAAAATGAGATTGGTGGTTTTTTTCCTCCCGGGAGGTGCAGTACCCCTTCCTGCAGCATTTCAGGATTCAGCACTCGAGGCTGGGTCCCAATGTGCGATGCTCTGTCTCGAGCGCAGCACCCGGGCTGCTTGGCCCATTTTGGAGCATTGCTTGTTGGAATCTGTAGTCTCCTGGCTGCATCTCCATTATTAAAAAGGAGAACACTGGTAATCTGCTCCATTTTAGGCAAATTAAGTGCAGCTCTTTGGCTCCTGGCACATTCCCAACACTGCTCTGAGATGAGCGTAATTCCACAAAATCCATAAAATTCAGAGCCTAAGACTGCTACTGTTCCCTCTTTCCCATGCCGTGCAGATAATGTAAAGTCCTCTGCTGGGGTACTGCCCAGGGGAGAGACGTATTCTGCGTGTGCCTAATGAATGTGGGTTTTCTATGTGCTAAGGGGACAAGTTAAGAGGAGAGTTTCAGTCTTACCTTTGAGTTCTCTACCTTATAGGTTTCATGTCATATTTCCACTGGCAAGGGGGTGGGGGACATTGCATATTCAGCGTTCCCCTCCTTCTGCCTTGCAGGGGAAAGAGGGTGTGTTTCCTGCGACAGTAGAATGAACTCATGCCTTCCAGTTTTTCCCCATGTTAGGAAATAGGTCCTGTCTCATTACTGGTGACAGCACATATTGGTAGGTCATAGAGCAAAGGGAGAGCCTTGCGTAGAACAGCTGGGGCCCAGAGCCAGAAATCTCATTAAAGTAAGCTGCTGCTATTTCCAGCCTGTAATAGAGCTTTGGAGCTTGATTATATTCAGTGAAAGCAGGTCATTACAAACACAGTGCTTTTTGCATATTATCTAAATTGAAATAATAGTATGTTCTCTCCTTTCATGTGCTATATTGATAAATCCCAACTTATGAATGAAACATGTTGATTAGTTAGTTAAAAATAATTAGTTCCATATTATGCCTCCAAGTTTAAGGCTTGATTAGTGCAAACAAATAACTTTTCGTGATAATAAGTCATTTACAGATTATTCTCTTAAATGGAGCAGACAGGCATAAAAATAATCTGCAGCAATAAATCCTGTTATTTGTTCTTTCTTTTCTCTTTGACTTGAAATATAACAGTGCTTTTAGAACTTGAGAGACACAACATCTATATGCAGATTCTGATCTCAACAGCAATGGCCACAGTGCAACTCTGGCGTTAATTGATTGAGGTGGCAGTGTACCAGATAAGAATGTGACCCATAAGTATTTGATTCAGTCTTTCTGGCCACGTAGTCCCGAAAGAACAATTATTGCTTACAGTGACTGAGAATATTGTTCTGTTTAGATTCTCGTTATTTGACTTGCATTTAAATATTCTGATATTTACATCATATCTGAGCTAATGAGTGGGTGGTGGTGGTTGAAGGTTCTCCTTAGAGCAGTAGCGTGAAGTGACCTTTTCAGTTCTTTTGAGAAAGAACAAACCCCTGCATGAACACTTTTTTCTAGTCATCAGTTCACTGAAGCCAGCACGATTCAATGTCCATAAAGCTTAAGCACAGTCCTGAATATGAACATTTTGCTGAACCAGGGCTTAGGGCAGTCATAAGAACAAAGTCTTTTTCTTAGCAACCCTAGAGTTCTTCTCACACTGGCAAAAGATGAGTCCGTAACAGATGGGTCTCCTGTGTACAGGAGACATCACTAAAGAAAGGCTATACATTGATAGGATTACGGCATACATACCATAACAAAAGGAGATAACATCCTGGTAACAAGCCTCGGCTGTTGATACTACTGCCTCTGCTGTTTCTCCCACCTACAGAGCCTGCCTGGTGGAAAGTTATGGCTCTCAATTATCACTGTGAAAATCCAGCCCTATTTTGGGAGTGCTTATAACTTGTAGCAGTCATCTACAGTGTGGGAGTTTGACAGGGTTGTTAGAGAGTATCAGCCTTCGTATCGAGGCGCTGGAGCATGACAATTCTGGATGAGGCAAACAGTGCACTTTTGTAAAGCATTTTTATAAAACACTTTCCTTCCTTGTTGACAGGAAAACTTGCAAAGCCTGGGAAGAGAACCAGACCCATGCTCCATTCGTCCTCTTTGCAGATCGCCAGCAAGGGACCTAATTCAATAGCGGCGGTTGTGGTGTGGACACTTGTCCACCAGTGGCTGAGACCAGCAGCTTGCTGACTATCACCAAATAGCCTGTAGCTGCATATGGCTAAATCTCTACTGGTTTGTGAAAGACCTGAAGTAACTTACTGGTTAAAAATTCTTCAATCCTTCCCAGTCCTCTTGGAGGGCACTTCCTGAGAAATGGTAATGGGTTACAGCCTCAGTGTGCTTTTAAAGCACTCAGTGTCAGAAAAAAATGGCATTAACCGGCTCTCCTCCCCATATTCTGGACCTGATTCTCAATGCTAATCAGAAGTAATTTCACTGAAGTGAAGGCAGTTATACAAGACCTGTGTAAAAGTGGAATCAGAACCATGTATCATACATTTAAGATTCCTGGCAAAACATGCTGTATTTACTTGAGGAAATTAAAACATTTCAGAATCTGGATGATTTAAGGGCTATATTCTTAATTCCTAGAAATTACAACAGTACATCAGGTAATCAATAAGTGTATAAAACTCTCTAAAATGCAAACATTGCAGAGGTCAGGAATGGAAAAAATGCAGCTGAAATCACTTTACATGATATACTGGAAAAGCAACATTATTTTTACCAACAGCACCGAGAATCCATTGCAAAAGGCAAGAAACTGATTTAATGGTATGTCAACCAACATTTGTTTCATAAAGCAAATTTTGTCACTTCCATGACAAATAAAACTAAACACAAAATCAGACTGTTCAGTTAAGCACTTTGGCTCCAGCCTCCCTTGAACTTTGAGGAATTCAGGGAAACACATTCTTGGATTGGGCCCATCTGTATCAGAAACACCGCACTGCACTCATACCACATTATTGGTATATTTTTCACTTCAAATCACAAGCACCAGGCAGTGTGGGGTGTATATCTATCTCCTCAATTGTCTGTAGTAGAAATTCCTCAGTTATATGTGAAGCCTGTCCAGAGTCTTCCACAGGAAGAGGTTCCATTAAGACTAATGAAAGTGCTGATTCTGCACGACGGATGCCACAGATCCTCCAGGAGAGCAATGGGAAAGAAATGGGCTCTTCCACAGGTAGGGATTCGCTCAGCTTCTACCCTTGAATCTGAAAGAGCTGCGTGATGAGGTTTCATGAGACTTAAACAAGAAATTCAAGAAAGAAATATCCAGGACTTTGAAAGCATAAATAAGCTGCACATAGTTTTCTGACTTGTAATAACTCACAGATCACTGTATCAGCTCCTGGGCTACTGCAGGAATATAAAGAGGCTGCTCTAGAAAGAGGAACAAACACTTGTCTGTGCTGCTCCTTCCCCCCACGTTACAATAAGCCAAGGCTTGTGATGTTTGGCCAAAGAATGGGGAAGCCTAGGAGTGACTTTGGACAATACATGCTGGTGATCATGAGTCACTGGCAAATGTTAAAGACAGATCTAGAGTCAGATGCGGTGTGTGTAACAGCGACTTTGTTTGCCATCAGTGGAGGTGCCCTTTGCTCTACGCCTGATCTGAATTTTGCATCACGTATGCTCTAATGGCATTAAAAGAAACTTTTTTGAACGCACAGTGAGGGGAACAGACCCCTGCAGTGTCAGCCTCAGTTTTGAATGGGTTGGCTTTTTTGGCTTGTCACATCTTTCTAGTCTCTAAACCTCTGCCTTTGTATTGTAATATGGCGTGCCGTAAATATCTGTAATGGAACGGATTACATCAGCTAACTTAGTGTTGCCAATCTCAATATTAAACTCTGCAGCAGCAAGGAGCCCTGCCCAAAGGGCTATGACAAGTATTCCGCTCCATTTATATTAGAATACAAAGTACAGAATAAACCCACATCGTTTCTGGCAACTGATACTACCTGTCAGATAAGAATGTCACAGGAGAAAACAATGCCAGAGTGCTGAAGTTCCTTCTCAGAACTAAGAGCTGTGGAGTACTTGATACATGCCCTTCCTGAATTTGCTGTAGGTTAGTGGGGGTGTTTTTGTTGTTGTTTTTTTTAGTAACTTCCCATCTCCAATACCCATGCAAAAGCAAAAGCAAAAAGTAGTTTCCTATATTCACACCCACTGACTCCCATCAAGGGCATGCTGGCTGCAACAAGGCAGAGAGGGATCTGGTGGGTTTTTAACATATTTTCTCCTCATGTCAGATACACAATAGACACTGGTTAAAATGCTTAAGAATATGTTCAACATTTTCGTGCAGTTTCTATGCTCTCAGTCAGCCACACATTGACTGCGCTGTTCTCACAGCAATTCCAAGTCTGTTTGAGGTTGGTTGGGGCCAAATAAAATCCCATTCCTATGAGGTAAGTCAACATTAGGTTCCACTGAGCTTGACCAGAACTATTGTCTCCCATGTTAGACTTTCATCAGAACTTTCTCTTTTGCAGCCCTCATCGTGAATATTCTTGGAAGAGACTGCTCAAAGATTTATGTAGCAAGTGTGAAATAATTAGACTCAGTGGAACACAAGTTCTAAAGCGTGGGAGGCATGATTCAGCACTCCATCTTTCCAACATTAATGATTTGGTTTTTATTTTTTGGAGATTTTCAAGGGAAAAACTGGACTACTTCTCTGCATGGGACTTAAAGATTGTGTAACTGGAAAGACAAAGAAGTTGTCAAGAACTTCCTTTATCCACCATGCTGTTTTCTGACTGCTGCTAGCCCCACAGCGATGGCTTCATTCTGTTAGTATTTACTGCATATAAATTGCAAACAGCATGTTGGGATGCTCTGAGGGAAGGAGCAATAAAACCACAGAAAATATGAATGCTCAAAAATGGTATTGTCTGTTGTAGGAATATGGAACCAGATCTGCGGGTCCTGTGCCTTTATTTCAGTGAAGGAGCTGGCCTATTGTTTCTACATAAAATTGGTTGCCATGGTGGTATCATCCGGGCTTTCGCCCTGATGAAGATTGTTTGCATCTGTGACGCAGTAGCGCTGGCAACCCAATGTTTGCATCTACCTCTAACATGGGAGTAATTGTGAAAATGGAACCCGACTGTTTACCTGTGCACAGTGAAAAGGTTCCTTAAACATGCACATACCTCGTCCTGTTAAAACTGCGTGGAAGTGGAAAAGCAGTTGGTTTGACAGCTTCTGAGGCTGCAGAGATCTCAGACAAGGTGGAAGTGCTGAAGGGAAACGCTGTGACCAGGCTGACCCTTCCCCAGGCGTGACATTGGTGCACGGTTTTGATTTTGCAGCACTGCCTCGAATTTCTGGGAAGTTACAGGTCAAACTGATGGGAAGCCCTGCCTGACATTCAGATCTGCTGATACGAGAGTCTCTCTCTTCCATTTTCTAATGAGTCTCAATCATTAGCCTCCTTACTTCACGGGCAGCTAATGATCCCATTAGTTAGGTGAGTGGCAGCCACTACCAGGAGGCTTAGAGATGTCTATGAATGATAAAACAGGTTAAAAAAGGGACTCTTCATATGCATTTATTTTAGGTGGCTGTTCAGCTTCTGGTCCAAACTTGCTATAGGTTCAGGTTTAAGAGTGCCAGAATCTCATACAGGTCCTCCAAAACTTCACCCTACTTTCCACTTGGTGCTGATTCTGTAGGGCATGTTCACAGAAATGAACCCAAGACAGCCCCAGGTCTCAAAGGGACATTTAGGCTTAAAGCTTTCTCTCTAATTAAAAAAGTTCTCTTGGAATACTAAACCTCGTACAAGGAACAGATGGGGTTAATGCTCCTCCCTGCATAAGCTGTCAGCACTATACTTTGAACAAAACCGCAGCAGCTTTACTAGCTAGAGTAGTGCTTGTTAAATTGAATTAGATCCGGAGCATTAGTATCAGTCCCTTCTCTTTAGCTTTATTGGGAAATCCTCCTTTCCAGCCTATGTGCTAAGTGGGGGAGGAGGAACTTGAGAGCAGCTCTGAACAATGAACAAGGACCAAACGTTATCAGCAGGAAAGAAAACCTGGTAGTGCCAACTCCATAATGGCAGTTAGTGTTTTGCAGAGCAGGATCGACCCGGGGTGCCGGCTCTATATTCCTTTCTAGTTTGCAAATGAAAAAGCTGGGCAGTCGCCTGGCTGTCTTTCCAGCATGCATATTGTATTTCAGCTGATATGTCTCCAATGCCGATTCTGCTGAGCTGTAAGTGAAAGATCTGCTGAGTAAGAAATTATTAAAGGCAAGCAAGAGCCTCGTTGTCTTTTGGTGATGTCAGTGCGACCTTTATCAATAATTGAACAGCTTTTCCAGGAACACAATCTAGAGAGACCAGAGTTATGTGTAACCATGTTGCCGCTTCAGTCGTGTTCCAGGAAAGGCTGCTCTCCACCCAGGCAATATTGTGCCATTTCTTTATTCTGCAGGCTCATGACGCTGAGAGCCGAGACAGTGCTCCATCTGATACACCGCACCCACCCACATGCTGTCAAAAGCATTGCAGGCTTGAAATAGGGACCGTTCTAAAAGGGTCTGGCCTGTCTGCTGCAGGCTGGAGCCCAGTGGAGTGTTTGGAGGGAGAGCTGTGGGTCTTTCACAGTCCCGTGAACCTTCACTGCTGACTTTTCCATTGGAAAGAGGAAAGCTGCAGGTCAGAGCCTCACCCCATCGCTCTCACAAGGACTTGGCATGGAGAACAATGGTCAAAACAGAGCACCTGGATACTAAAGCCAGGAGCTTTGTATAAAAACTAAGATGTGGATTGTCGAAAGCTCCCAGTTAAAAAGCTGACACCCAAAGAATGGGAGAAGCCAGGTGATTTTGCATTTGTATCGGTCCTGCAGAAGACCTCTTTCTCTTAAGGCATCCAAATCAATACACCACTCTAAGAAAGAGCCAACTTGTAAGAAACCCAGAAAAAAACCCCAACATATGAGGGGAGAATATCAGAGGTTTTACTTGATTAGTCCTTTTAAGGGAGGAATAACTTAATTGGTTTGTTTCATATGTCAATCAAACTGGTTTTATATTAAACCAGAACAACAGGTATGATACAAGCTGATAGCTGTGCTCTCCTGGCAACAGATTTTGTGGGACTGAATTTCATTCCTCACCCCAGATCTTGTGGGTTACTCTGATGGCATAAAGGGGCTAGAAGCTGCGCCCCACAAGGCACTGCTACGCAGACACCCTTTGGGTAAGGCCCCAGCTCCTTCTCAAGCTCAGCCTTATCATTACTTTGTGGTCAGGAAAGGCAAGATAGAGATTTCTGCAGTAAATATTGTATCAGGCAGTCTGGGCTGCTTCAAATGAGAGCAGCTCATAAGGAGCTACTAAATATAAAATTGTCTGCAGAGCAGCTCCAGTTTAAGCCAGGGCATGTCAGCCGTCAGAGAAGCACAGACTCTCCTAGATGTAAATAATATAAAGGGAGGAGGGGGAGGAGGAGAATTTGAAATTTACAGTTGAAATTTTGAAAAACAAATGGAAGGTGTGCCACGCAAAGGGAGAGGAGAAAAAAAAAACCAACATCAAAACCATGAAATATCAAGGATCTGTAGTGCTAGAGTTTGGAATTTCAATGTCCCCCACCACAGTCTCATGCATTGCTCCTTTACACTAATGGCCCATCCTGCATACCTCAGCAACCGCTCTACCTTGGACCTCTTTCCCCTCTGGTTTCTTCTTTCCCCTGTGTTTGTACAGTACCCACAACATATCGGTGCCCTAAGAGCCGCTAGTAATAAAAATAAATAGAGTAATTAAATCTTTCAATAACAGAACTGAGTCTTCCATTGCTGCAGTGTAAACTCCACCTACTAAAAAGGCCGAAGATGTTCTCTGGTTTTCCAGTTTGCATCCCCCACCTGTGTGGATGGTAGATCTAGACCCAGTTCTACACTTTACACTGGTGTATCTTGGTCAATGGGGGTAGAATTGTGCAAGAGAAGCAGATCTCCAAACCCCCCAAAACAGACGGGGTGTCTGGTGGGGTCATGTTCCTGCTGGATATTACTGAACTAGTTCAGTGATCCAAAACTAGATCTGAACTTTGCTGCTCTGGCCTATATCTGACAGAGATAAAAGATTCTATCTATATCCTTCAGGGCACACAAGCCCATTTCTAAGCTGTATTGTGTTTCCAGGTTATATTTCAGAGAGCTGACTCTGCTGACTTCTTGCATCTGAATCATTCCTTCACTTCTACCTGTGTTTTCAGCTGCAGAATATAGCTAATTCAACAACATATGGGAACAATTATCAGAACATGCTGAAGTGTAATGAGGTGACAGCAGGACACACTGACTAGTATCAGCCAGACAATGCTGACAGGTTTACAAATACCTTTGCTGAGCTTCAGCATCAACGCAATTTTATACAGTAAAGGCAGGTCCTCTCTTGCAGTGTACTTGCACCATCTCTGAGGTTGGTGTCCTGCTACCTGTTGAAGGTATACTCTCTGTTCCATAAGTGCACCTCTGAGATGTTTTTCAAGCTCTCACCATACCCAGGCCATTGGTACTGCATGCAATTAATCTGCATCCTGAAAATAATCTTTTAATCATAGCATTAAAGGCATAATTTAAAAAAAAGTATAAAAAAAATACAAAAAAAAAAACCCACCACAAAAAAACCCCAAAGCAGATTCTACAGTGTAAGACAAAATTTGTAAGGAAAAGTAGCTACATCCCAATTTACTATCCACTAGCCCAATTTAACCTGTGGTTTTGTGATCTCCTGCTATATCAATTTAGACCCATCAGGGAAAGTACACACATCTCCTAAATGGTTGTTTACCACTGAGGCAGGTGCCTCACAGTCTTTTATCCCTGGTACTCCATGGAAAATGAACAAGGAAATGGAGCGGGACACATTTGACAAGTAGGAGTGGAGGCAGACTGGGTGGGCACCTAAACAAGAACTGAGAATCTAATTTGTCTTGGTACCAACAGTACTCAAGCATCTAAACATCTTTTAGTACCTCGACCCAATCGACTCGGACACATTTCACCCAATAAATCGGTATCAGAGCAATTCAAATGTTCCCAGGTCATCTGCTAGCACCTGAAATAATAAGCTATCTTTCTGCTGCTCTGGTTGGGCATCGTAATACACGGTTCTTCTGGGTAGTAAAAGTGGTACATTTGACTTATTGGGCCAGTAGAAACCCACTGACTCATTTCTTGTGCAGCCATGACAATTCTGGCAGCTTTCCTGAGGTGTATGTGGCTTGTCCCAGAGTCAACTGCTGCTGTGGGCTGAAATTCATCCAAGGTTCTGTAGATCTTGAAGACAAACTCTGCTTTCTGTGCAGACTGTGTTGCAACAGTCAGCTCCGGCCGAGCACCAGAAACCGGCCCGGGAGCTACGGCACTGAGTGTTCGGGCTGGTGACAGATTGCTTTACCGAGGCTTCAAACAAGAACACCAACCTGCAGAGATAATTGGGCGGTTGTTGCTAGGAGGCTTCAGAGCTGCTTTCTGAAGTTATTCTAAAATGATGGGTGCTTTGTTTGGATTTTTAAGAAACTTTGAATGCTAAATACAGCTGGATCAAAATCACCATAAAAGGGAAATGGATTTGGTGACCCTCCATTTTCTGAGACTAATATTTTCTGGGCACAAAACAGCTGTTTGAATCTGTCTCCAAAAGCTTCAGGAACAAAACCCACATTTTTTGACGCTGTTCATTTGCACTGAGACTGGAGCAGAGTACCTCAGTCCAGAGCGTATATAGCACACATGCAATATACTCTTCTACTCATATTTGAAGTGATGTGTGTATATATATATACGTGTATATACAGTGTACACAAACAAACCTCCTCTTAGCATTCGAGTATGTCATTTAGCTGTCATAACACTCGTAACAGAGCTAGGCACCATTTAATTTTTCATAGTCCTCGATCACCAAGCCAAAACCATACGATCAGTTTACACTTTTAAATGTCTATACCGTAACTCAGATTGTTCGTCAACATGTTACATTTATTTTAATTTGTTTGAGCACTTCATAAAATTTCTTTCTATTCTTCTGATTGGACAGTGGAACATGAGGACATCTCTGTTCACAGACACATTTAAAAAGGGTAGAAATAGATACAGCAATTTGTTTTAGAGAGGACCATTGTTGAAAGGAAGAATCAAACTAAAACCATGTCTTTGCTACAAACAAAATCTTATGGTTTTTTTTAACCCAAATAGTTAACCTATAGTCTTACCGGAGACAAGGCACTATCATTTTTTATTTCAAAACTCAACTGTTTCCTTGCTGACAGCTTTCACAGGTAAGTTATGAATGACATAAGCATGATGGCTAAGGAAGGGAAGAGCACTGGAGTGACTTCAGAGAAATACAGAAAGTTTAATATGGCCTAGAGACCCACTGACAAGAGAGGCAAGGGAATAAGGATGAGAAAGGTCATAAAAGTATGAACCCACACAAGTATTTAAATCATATTACCAAAAACCAGAGTTATCACATGAAGTTCACACTCAATAAGTAAGGGACTTTTTTGCACAAGGTCCCTTACTATCAGGGAGGGACCCACTGGGCAGAGGAGACAACGTATTTCCTAGAGTCCTACTAGAGTCTGAGAGCCACTAACTAATTAAAAGTTGATTTTTTGGCCCCATCTCCACAATAAGTCATCAGGACAAATGGAAAGTGTATTGAAATGAGGTAAAGCGGTGATGAATCACCAAATCTACTGCCTGCTGAGATGGATCAACTCCTCCACATGGGATCTGCTGCTCCTGCCTCTGGCTGAGGTACCACTGATTGTCAGTGAGAGAAGCCACTGGAGTTAAATAAAATCACAGCTTTTTCTGAGTACCTTCAAGAGTAATTTGTATATCTGATTCATGTCTCAGAAGTGGAAAAATCGTTAAGCCAATTAAAGGAATAATGAAGGCCAGCGTGCAGGGGGGGTGAAGCCGGATAACTGCAGCTGGATGGGCAGAGAGGGAGAAACCAGCCTGTGAGCCCTGACTCTCACACTGCATAAAGCACCATGTATTTAGCATGGCTAAAGCATCTACCTTTGACAGAGATCCTCTCACTAAGGACACAAAGAAACGTTCAATCACAGCAACAAAAGACCTTGGAGCATCCCTCCTTGGCCCTTTATTTCCTGAGTGTGTAAGCCATGAATGATGAGTATGCTGAGGGTTAAAGTAAAAATAAAAAATCACTCTCTGGGAAAACATACAAGAAAAGGGCAGCTAAATCTCTGACAGATGAGAACACTCTCGGGGTGTCAGCAACAGGAGTCCTGATTTACACTATCTGGAGGGAGAGATAAGGATTCCGCAGTACAGCAGCATCTAATAAATGATGCCTGCAGCACAATAACAAGAGAGAGCTCTTCATTTTATTTATTTATTTTGCAGTTAATTTAGTGTTTCTGAAAGCAAGGGCTTTTTTGCGCTGGTCACTGACAAGGCAGCCAAGCTCTCCCTCCCTCCCAGCTCTGTCAAAAGACACTTTATAAATAACTGGATAGGAGGATCTTCACCCCTGACCTGTGGGATCTACCACTTGAAAAGAAAGATGAGGAGCACTGATGCCTGGCAGACATGGCAAGTCCCTGCCCTGCAGATTGCTCACACATATCTACCTAGTTCAATAAGCAATGGGGCCATGTGTATGCAGAAAGCACATGATGTACATAACCAGCAGCCCTGGTTATAAAACTAGTCTCATTTTGACATCTAGGGTCTGCTACAAGAATTTGAAATGAAGTTTTGAGACAAGAAGATCAGATCAAAGTTGAAATATAAAATAACAACTCCTCCACTTTCAATCGCCACCCCCACCTCCCCCGTTGGAAAAAAACAACTGCTATTTTGGGGGAGAAATTAAAAAATCACCTTAACATCTAATGTAGAGCCATTTCCTCTGCTTTGCAGGAAGGATTGCTGCATAATTTCAGTGCACTTGTTCAGAACAAGAGGCATTGCAAACACCTACGTTGTTTTTGCTGCTGCTTCCATGTTCCTCATTCCCTCCAGACTGTCCCTAGCTCATTAGTCATGTTGGGGCAATGATAAGGTGGAGAATGATTACATAGTTGGCTCAGACTTTTCCCTTCCCAGTACAGAGTGTGCTTGGATCCCTCCTGGGTGGAGGCTGACCTGAATGCCGCCTTTAAACCATGCACATGCAAGCCGGTGCTCTAATGATTTCCAGTTTGGTTATGTACCCGTTCCTGTTCCCAGGGCCCATCTTTCAACACAGGGTGGTCCTGATTCAGGTCCTGTTGTTGGTTTTGTGGATTGGGTGAAATACTGCAGATCCCCACTGAACCAACTCACCTTTTCTCAGTTATCTTCAGAAAAAAACCATTACTCTGTGCATTCCTCACCTGTTACTCTGTGCAAGTGAATTTGGCAAGTGAGTGAGTGTGTGTTGTGCTAGTCCCCGAGGAATATTGCCTCTGGGAATAACTTTCTGAGCTGCTTGGAAAGCTCTTTGTGAGTGACTGTGTTTGGAGATACTCAGTGGTGAGATTCTGGGTTTGCCTCTCTCCCTTTTGAGTCCTGAGCTCCATGTTAGGCCAATGGTGGTTTTTACCCATCTTGATAACATGTGCCTCTTCCCCTGAGACAGACTAGGACCTGCCTCATGGGGTAACACACAGTCACAGCACAGGACAGCTGTCCTCATATGCCATGCAACCAAGTATGTGCTCAATCTTTTCCCCCAAACCTTTTCTTCTCACATTTTCTTTTGCAGAAAGTACTAATGTCCCTTCCCTACCAGCCTGAGCCTTGGCTTCCTCCTTGACTCAGTCTTTTACTTAACATTGTGTTGAAGGCTTGTCATTTCTTCTGCTGCATGTTCTGTTCTGCCTTTCCTCTGTTCCCACACTGACAAAACTAACCCGAATACAAATTGCCTTGTGACTTGCCTGTAGCAAACTTCTCCTTTCTGCCACAACGCCGCCTGCATTACCTGTTCAAAGTCATTCAGACTGTTCCTCCTGTTGCTCCATGGCGTCTCACCAATTACACCCTCATGTCCATGCCCTTTGCATGCAGTACTTATGGAAAAGAAGGTGGAAGAGTGGGGCAAGGATACGGTGTTGGGTAGGAGGTTTTGGGCAGTAAAACACAGAATGGCTGGCAGCAAGGGCTGGCTCAACTCTGCCAAGGTACCACTGATCCGGCCCTGAGCTCCTGCATGGCTCTACCTGCTCTTCCAGTTCCCAGCTCTCACAGCTGTCAAAACCAGCTGCCAGGGAAGGCGATGTCCTCCCTCACCTGCCTCTAACCATACAGCCACGTAATACCCTTTTATGCCTTAGTCCTTGCCTAGAATATGTGCAGCTGCCCACAAGAGCTCCCTGCTCTGCCTCAGCCCGGCAGAGGTCTGGCCCATTCATGTCTGTATCCAACAGAAGAGGGGCAGCGACAGCATGTGACATGTCTCCTGTCCATCTGTGGACACAGTAATATGAAAGAGAACCAGGTGATATACTTTGCCTGCTCTCCCTGTTCTGCTTTTTTCAAACCCAGGCCTTAACATCAACCTCAGTGACACAGAAGTCTCACACTGTTGTCCAGACATCAGTGTAGGTCTGAACCTGGTTGTGAGCCATCTTGGCAGACTGAGCAGGTAACCTACCTGTTACTGATGCATCCATCTACTCCACCAAAATACATAAAAAGCCAAGGAACTAGAATATTCTAGACATTTAATCAGACATCTGAAGTCATCACCATTTTATTTTGCTTTTAAGTCCCTTAGTGATAAAAGGGACCTTGACAGAGATTTTTCAAAGCTGCTTCGAGATTTTGATTTATCTAATTTGGGGGCTTGTGCACCTACACATCTTAGGCTGCACTGAAAATCCCAAGCTAAACTAATTTTCTATGTGGGAGAAGATGCTGCTTCCCAAAGGGAAGGGAACTGCTTGCCTTGCAGCCAAAGCCCACAAAGCCAAAAAGGCTGGGGCAGGGGCGGGGAAGAAAGACGGGAGGCACATTCGCAGTGGAAAATGCTATTGATCCTTTGCCATAACAGCGATAGTCGGTAACACTGCAACATGAGCTAACCTGCCCACCAAAGCAAAATGTGCAGTGATTTGTAAAAAATCCACTCTAGAATGTAAAGAACAAGACCAGAAAAGTTATTTAAAGTTTGCAGGTGTCCTCAGGCAGTGAAAGAAACAGAAGCCTGATGAAGGCTCAGATTTGTTACTCTGCGGGCGAATAAACACATCCCCTGTGCTCACACACAGAACTCGCTTGGGAAGGGCTAGTGGTTGGGTTTGTCACTGCTGAGGGAGAACATGCAGAAAGAGAGAGGGAGAGGGAGAGACCGCTTCCCCTGCCACAGGAAACATGCCCCCAGCTGAAGGCACGGTGCAGTTCTCCCGTCTTCGGCTCATACAGCTTACCCAGGCACAGCCATACTGAGCTTGGGGGAACATCCTAACGCGGATGCATTTGGTGACAGAAAGGGATCATCTCTGCTGCCCTGACCCTAGTAAAACTTGTTTCCTTTTTCACTGGGCCTCAGAGCTAAAGCTTGCTAGATGCCCTCTTAAATAAATGCTGAAGAAGAAAGTCCCTTTGGTGCAGAGGAGCCAGCAGCAAGATTTGGGTGGTAATGTACTATTCCAGATACAGGCTGAAATGAGGGTACCACCATGCAGACAACTTCCTGCTCCCAAAAAACACCCTCTGGAGAATTATTGGAAACGATTTCCATCTGACAGGCTGGACTCAGCCCTTTCCCTGGCCAGCACTCATCTCTGGGAGCAGCTAATGAGCTCCGTGCTGAAGCACCAGGCAGCACAGGTGTAGAAAAGCCGCAGCAAAGAAAGGATTTCTTTTATATGTGACTTGAAAGGGGAAGAAACACTATGCTGGACGTGTAGTGACTTCAGAGGGAAGCGGATGAAACCATGTAATATTATTATTGTAATACAACAGTGCCCAATGGGCCTTAGTAATGAAAGAGGCTCGGTTGCGCCAAGTGGTGTATCAGCACTTTCCAACAAAACTGTGGCAAGGTACGAATTGAGAGGAGCAAGTGGGCACAGACAGACCAGGCAAGGGAGCATGAGAGCAAGTTAGTTTTCAGTTTGCTGACAGTTCTGTAAACATGAATGAGTAATTTTGTTTGTCCAAGATTTTAGAAGTTAAAAAGAGGCAGCTTGACAGTGGACAAAAATGTTTGCCACTGGACTTCGTAATAACCAAACTCCAGAACATTTTTAAATGAAGAATCAGCCTGAATCAAAACAAGGTTTAAAAAAAAAAAATGTGTTTGAAATGTTTGAAATGTCAAGTGAAATGGTGTGGACATTTCTGTGCCTTTTTCAAAATTAAAACAAAAACAAGTTTTCAAGTTTTCTGCTGGGTTCTTGGGGGGACTGTGGTGATGTTGGTTTTTTGGTTGGTTTTTTTTTTTTTTCCAAATCTTCTGTTCTTGCCAGAAGGAACAGCTGGGCTGGAAGCAAATCATTTCACCCCACTCCCTGCAAAGACCAAATGGAAACAAGCCTGGTTATCTGGACAGCATGTCAGCTGCCAAAGCACTGCTGAGGTTTTTGGTGCACTTCTGGGCTGAGAAGGATTTTGAGGAAGAATGTGGGAGAGGAGAGGGCAGCCTTGAAGGTACCTACCACCACAAGAGAGGGTCTAGGAAAAAAAGATGCAGGTGTAGGGTAGAAATGTTTTAAAAATGGAAGAGGAAGGCAAAACAGAGAAGGGATCTAAGCAGTCCCTAGCAGACATGACAGGTAGAACTGGGATAGCATATGAAGGCAGTCATTTCTCTGGGATACCCTGGAGAAGGGGGCGCCCAGGGTAAGAGATGCTCCAGCCCAAGCTATGAGCCGGGAAGTAGATCCCCATATCTTGCTGGGTTTGAGACTAAAATACATGCATCTCAGAAAGTTCAAGAGACTAAATATCATTTCCAACCCGAAGCAATGGCACCAGCCAGCACTGTGTGACTCACGCTCAGACCTGACCTCTCGGAGGCTGCGGAGGTTGGTTTGGAAAATATTATACCGACACAAAAGTGGAGAGCTGACCCGGCCGTTGGTGGTGAGCAAAGCAAGGAAACTCCGACCTCCTTGACCAGAAGTTTCCTGAAGGCTTAGAAAAGACTAAGTGCTGTTACCAGATATTTTCTGGGAGGGATGGGAAGAGGACCCTTCTCAGAGATGTGTGCTGGGGTGAGGAGCTACCAGAGACACAAGGCTGCTTTCAAAAAATTTGTGATCAATTGTTTATCAGGCAAGTTTGGGACAGATGGCAGGAGCACCGTGAGCCCATGCAGTTACACTGCTGCTAGAACAGACCACTGCTCCAATCGGGAGCCCTGAGGGAGGACCAAAGGGACCCCTTGGCAGATATGGCCATCACCATAGCAGGGCATGGAGCTCAGCACCCTCCTGCTCCTATTTTCTGCCTCTCTGCATGCAACAAGGAACCGCAGCCTAGTCCAGCACATGGGCAGGAAAGGGTGAACAGCCCAGCCGTGGTCTGAAGGGTTCAGGGGAGAGGAGAGGACCTTGCAAAACATATAGGCCAAAGGGGAGTTAATTTGGGCATCATGTGGGAGTTGGCAGTGACCAACAATTTGGGCGCCGATGCTAGGGTCTGATCAGTCCATCATGCTTTCTTCCTGAGCTGGCAAACCCCTCTGTGAGCACCCTGCAGAACTGCTGGCCTGTTGCACATGGGCTGCAAGAGACCTTGGAAAGCAAAGCTCTCTTCTCCCTCCATGTGAAACAGCCCCTGAGTGGGCAGCATTTTTGTCTATTAATCAAAATCACTTGACAAAGTGCTTATTTTTTACCCTGTAATCACTATTTGACATTCAGGTATCCGGCTGGAATTCATTCCTGCGCTGTAATGTGAGAAATAAAACTGCTGAGGAGTTTTCCCACTGGGAAAGCTCACGGTGAGCCCATATAAAGTTTGCTCCTCCTCAAGCACTTGCGTACGTGACCTCAGTATTTCCACCCATACCGGTGCGAGGACTGCTTTGCTGTGTGGGAATGCCTGGAGAAGGCCTTTGAAGAGGGCCGGATCAAACTGGAATTTCAGTTTTAATTAATTGCTGTAGAAAATGTCACCGGTATTATTCACCCAGCTGTACTCTTATGTCATGTTTGCCTGAGACAAAGTTCTCCCATGTACTGTAATGAATCATAATATTTAAGATGAATACAGAGCAGCAGTGACATTCACCAGGGCTTTCGGTGGCTGGAGCTCAGGTTGAGCTCCACCGGGCTCCTCTCCCAGCTGCAGCTGGATGTGCTTCGACTTGACCCTGTCCCAAGCTTCCCAAGGTCTTGTCATGCTCAGAGGCAGGCAGGCACCCCACATGCCACCTTCGCAGGGTGTGAGCCATGGGGAGAGCCTCGCTGCACCCTCTGCGCTGGGAATTTCACCCCCCATCCCTGCAGGACCCATGCATCTGCCCACGCACAGCTGGAGTGGGAGGGCAGAAGGAGGTGTTGGTAGGGCTATTAATCACCTTTACTTCCTACTGATCTCCAGAGCTGCAGAGATCAGTGTGCTTCAAGCTGAAGAAACTGACTGAGCGAAGACAGAAAGAGGTTGCTCTTACGTATGATCAGCTTACGCTGCAATTAATGCTTTCTCTTCTTTTTTTTTTTTTAAATCTCCCTTTGCAGAGCAGGTTCCTCTCTGTTCTCTCCTTTGAGTTAAAGATTCTACCACTCCCATTCCTGCCAACACCCACTGGTAACGAGTACTGCAGTGAAATCTAATCAGAGCAGAGATCAACTCATTACCCTGAGAAGTAAATGTGTCTCTCAGACAAAGCAGCAATTTTGTCTGAGTCATTGCAGCATCCCTGAGTGTATCCAAAACAATCAAAAGCTGGCTAAACCAGTCCATTAGTAGCAGAGCCATCACCTTTTCCTCCTGCATAGTCCCAAGGAGAAGCTGTTCTCTACTTGCCCTACCACTGGCGAGGAAACCTCCTGCTCCTTTGTTCCCACGATTAATAATTCAGAGAAAACCCGTGGACCAAGAGTTCGTGTTTCCTCTTTGTTACAGGACTTTAAAACGTGACAAGAGAAGGGACACTTTTAATTCCTTAGGCTAAGTGGTGAAGGGCTGAGAATGGTGCAATTGTTGGTGTGGATGGGGATAAACAACCAGGACTCGCATGTGCACATGCGGATGAACATAAACAAGAGGAGGAACAGTGTTACCATAGAAATGACGAGCTGCCTGCGCAGACATCATTTGTCACATCAGCATCCCTGCCATGGGGTGCTGCTGCAGCCCTAGAGCTGTAATGAGGGTGGTGGTGCCTTTGTGTGTGCAGGTGTTCATCTGCTCTGAGTTACTTCCTAGTGTCATTTGGAAGAACTGATACTGAACTCTGATAACGGTCAGAAAACTTTTGGTGGAGGAGCAAACATGATTTCTCAGGTGCCACCCAGGAAACAGGCTGCGGAGCTGCAGTTGGGGCACCAGTCCTGCTTCCTGCCACAAAGCCAGGGGATGGAGGAGACTTGCGGGAGACCAACAGATAAACACCACGTCAGGCAGTGGATGTGCACTGCGGGGCTGAGAGCTTTAAATTCCTCCCTTGGTATGAGGAAGGTTTGCCTCTGGTCTGGTGCCAGCCTATAATCTAGTTGAGAACCCGCGCTCTCCCTAGGATGGGAGGAGGAGGCTGCAGTGAGTAATACAACCTCATTTACAGAGAGACAGAAAGGTTTGGGGCGTGCTGCTGCCCTGGGAGTTATGAAGCCAGCTCTGTTCCTCTAAAAGATCCTCACTTATTAGGAAGAGAAGCCCAAGCAGCATTTCCTAACAACCCTCCCCGGGGGATGGCTGGGGTTGACGACACTAGCAGTTTTCCTGCAAGCCTTGTGGAATTTGGTATTTTTCATGAAGTCTAAACTCCTGGACTCTTCTCATTAACTGAATGTCTTAGCTTTCATTTTTTCCTAGGTCTCATGACTGCAAAGCAAAGCTTAAAAACATGACCCTTAAGCCTCATAAATCAGAAGTTAAATAATTTCTTTTTTAAACTCAGCCCAAACAGCCCTATTAAAGGAAAAAAAAAAAAAAAAAGAGGGAAGCAAGAGCCCATGGCTTTTTTTAACCAGAAGTCTTTCTTTTTTTTGCCAGGAGAAGCTGTGGGCTACAGAACCAAGTCTTGATTTTTCAACACTCAGAATATATATATTACACATAAAAATAAACATAATACAATATAAAGAACATATATTTCAGCTCTGACCTCGCAAGTCCCTCCTAGTTTGTGAAGAGAATTTATTGTCAAGACAATGTTCTCCCCTTGGCCTCTGTGAAAGCTGCCAACGAAGTAGGACATTCTTGGAGAGAACAGAGGAGCTAAAATCATAAACATCCATGACGCAGTCGGAACATGCAAGTCTATAAATAAATATACCTGAATGCTAACAGCTTTCAGTCAGGAAACGTTGTTGTTGAACACTGGCCAGCAAGCTGGCAAATGGCTGTAGAAAACAGCCCTGCATCATCCCACAGTTTGTGGTGCCTCTCAAGCCACACAGGTTTGAACAGGCTACAGAATGTTGTTTTGTCCCTCTGTGGATGCTGCAGCAGTAAATGATTTTCCTTGATCAAGACTTAATCCAATAAGGAAGACACAGTAAGAATGTAAATGTCAATTGTAGTTGAGAAATTTGACCTGTTGGTCATAGAAGCCGCTTGATTTAATAAGAGCTACTTATTAGAATAAAATACATGCCCATTGTAGTAAGACTGCATAAAGATAACGTGAAGAAGAGGCAAAGAGGGACCCAGCTTAAAATGCCCAAATTGAGAAGCTGCAGGGTCACAGGCAGGACAGCCACCTCCGCTCGCTATTCCTGCCACCCGAACCACAGGCGAAACCGCTGCACCACTCTGGCACCGCAGGGATAACGCGTCACCTTTGGGAGGCTTTTTTCGTTGAGGCTCTAGGAGAGCTTTGTTGGCGTTGATTATTTAAGGTTCCCGCTAGCACATGATGGATAGGAAAGCTGTAGCTCAAAGAGGTGAAGTGACTTGTCCTGCGGTCACCCGGTGAGGCACTGGCAGGGCTGGGAGCAGAGTCCCGCCTGACACTGGCACTTCTTTGCTCCAGCCAGCATGACACGCGCTGGCTTGGGAGGCGGCATTTGAGCACACGTGATTGCTCTCTGCAGCCGATTCCTCTCATCTCCCGGTTTGTCTTAGACTCTGAGGTTTTCCTGCTTTCAAACCTGTGCGTAGAGCATTTGGGGTTGTGTGGATTTCCTGCTGTGTCGAAGGTATGGGCGGGTGCGGTTAACACCCTGTGAAGTGCTTTGAATGTTTAAGGCTTGACAGTGCTTTGACAGAACAAGTATTTCAGTGTGAGTAGTGTAATACCCCAAAACTGGGGTGGGGGGAACTTCAGGCCAAACAGATTTGATCTTATACAATTGCCTAGACGTACTAAAGCTTGATCTCCATGCCAAAACCCTTAGGTTCTCTCAATCACGGAGACTTTTCAAAGTTCAACTGTTACTTGGCACAACAAATCAGAGCAACTCTTGCAACACTCAGTTTTCAAGTGTTTATAAACAGTCCTTCAAAACCACCTGCAATTAAGTAAGCAAGTTTTCACACTTACGGGTCCAGATCTCTGTTTTGCATTTTGATGTGGTCTCAACAAAACAGGCTCAGAAAATGTGAATGCCAAAGACAAAGCAGTGTTTTGTCTCAGCCTGACGCTTAGCACTCAGGTCTACAATATTGGTTCAGATGCAAGTCCAGAAAGCAGGATCTGTGAATATATATTTAATTAAGGAAGCTAGAAGAAAACTGCTTTAAGAAAAAAAAAGGATGGAAAAAAGATAAAAATTATTTCAAAGCCAAAGAAATAACAGCAGCAGAGACAACACTTGCAGAGCATGGTAAGCGCTGAAAAACATGCCCAAGAAAGTTATGGGATTCCAAGACATGGCTTCCACCCAAGAATCCTGCAAGCGTGGCACAAGCAAACCCAGATAAAGACATTTTAAACAGTCCCTTAAAACAAAAACTAACAGAAGGAGCTAAACTAGAAAATGTTCACATGTAATTCCAGAGCAGATGGACTGTAAGTCTCTGAAACAGAAGGTCTCACCCACAGATGTTCCTACCCATCCTTAGAGTACGAGCGACAGCAAAAGCAGCGTTTATAGATCTGGATGTGCTCATGTTCGCTTACTTCTATGAGGCTGTGAGCCTCAACGCACAAATCTGGAGATTAAACTGTTCTTGGGTTGAGTTCTGCCAGGCTCACAGATCTGTGCTTGTGATACAAGACATCCCTTAAACCTGACTGCAGCCAGATTAAAGGTCTTCTGTAGGACCACATGCCTAATGGGGGATCTTGACCTAATCAGGCCAGTGGGCAGCAGGACTCTGCACGCTGCGCTTTTGTCATCCTGGTACATACAGCTGCAAAACTGGGATTTAGGTCCAGAATTCATCAGTGTCTGGAGGTGAAATCATGGTTGACACCCACTTCTTCCATTCAGAGAGAGCCAGACCATTGCTAGACAGCCCACTGGTCCATTTGGGGAGGCATGGGTTGGGGAGGACTCTGAACACTCTTGTTGCACAATGCTGCTGCACTAGGGCTCAGGCATGTGCAAACCAGAAAGAAAACATGTTTTCATTCAAGAAGGCTCCCCGGTAAGAGATGTCTGTTGGTCTGAAAAGCAACCTTGTGAAGTGGAAAGTTTCAGGCTGTATATACTGGTGTGAGTCCTACCAGGAGAACAGATGGGATGTAAAACATCCAGACTTGTCTGGGAAGCTGCCTGGATTTTTTCTGTCGAGGTGAAACTTTAATTGCAAGAGATTAGGTATTACACAGACCTTTTGCCTGTGCTTCAGGAACCCCAAACTCTGGCATGAATTCAGTGGGGTCTGGGCATCTCAACATTTTCACCAATCCAGTTCTGAATGGGTGAATAAAACATCAGTCTTGATTGGCACATGAACAGCAGGATCCTCACTGGGGTTAGGAGAGTTTGCAATCCAAAAGGGTGGAGAAGTTGGATTTGGGGATCACACTGAAAGCAGTGGCTGTGCTTGAACTGGTAGATACGGATCTATTAACTGGTTCTTCCAGCACAGCCTGAGCGCCCGGACTCCTGGCATTTTTGTAGCGTAACAGCACATACATGAATGGTAAGGAGTGGCTGAAGGAATAAAACGCGGCAGCAAGAGCAATAATTTAGGAGTTCATTTAACAGATGATGGCTTTCAGGGCTGTAAATACCTGTGAAAGCTTCTGGTCACAGGGCCAGAAAGCCTCGGTAGGGCTGGTCTAGGCACTGCGGCAGCACTGATGCCCCAAAACTGGGGGGGGAAGGCAGGCGAGACTGCAGCACCCCTTGCACTGGAACCCTCACCCAGGTGGTCTCTGCAAGTACTTCACACCTCACCCCGGCAGGCAGATTTGCAAAAGGACATCGGGGATGGGAGTCACGTTTTCCAACATTCAGGGTCCTCGAGAGAAGTGATTTTCAAAAGAAGTCATTTTGTATTTACGCACCTAAGTGTAGGCTGTTATGCTCCCCTGGGAGTCTGATCCAAAGAACTTCCACTGCGTCCTGCCTGTCCTCCAGGACGCTGGAGGTACCCAGCCCCCTACTTCTCCACACCCCAGTGATTTCACCTGCCAGCCCTCATAAACACAAACCTGCATAAATCAGGGATTTATTGCCGGGAAGCTGAGCACTGATCACAACTGCTCTAGCTCCATGCAGTAGGACTGGCTAGAACACGGTAAGAATTCTCCCCCGCGGGGACTTTTAAGCAACTGCCAATAATTTCCCATGATTCTGGTGCCAATACTAAATAAATAAATAAATGGGGAGGGAAATGCAAATGGAGAGGACATGTAAAACTGCCAAACCAAATTCAGGACGCAAAAGAAAAAAGGAGGGAAAAAAAAAAAAAGCATTGAGAAGAGCACAGTCTAGCCAGTAACACTTTCCAGTCCCATCCATAGCTGAGCTCAGAACAGTAATTCCTTGTTTGCAGGCTCCTCTGT
Source organism: Bucorvus abyssinicus (assembly GCA_009769605.1). Lineage (NCBI taxonomy): Eukaryota > Metazoa > Chordata > Aves > Bucerotiformes > Bucorvidae > Bucorvus > Bucorvus abyssinicus. The sequence goes on from CM020041.1 coordinate 9,407,893, forward strand.
TAGAAGCTAAATGTGATTGCAACTGAAGTACATTGATTAACCCAAAATAACTTTCCCTCAATTTGCTGGCTGCTCAAGAATACTCAGGAGACCTGCTTTTGTTCTGAACTAGTCACTCAGGAGCTCTGGCTCCAGTCCTTGTGCATCTATTGAAACTGAGTGAACCAGAAAAACGCCAGGAACTGCACAAGGACACATAGTACAGTTTAATTAGTTAGGAGAGAGGAATTTTTTTTTTTTCCAAGCATCACTTGGGCAAATTGTTGTTGTTGTTGTCTTTTTTTTTTTTTTTTTTTTTTATGGTCTTGTTAAAATAATTTCATGGTTGCAGTTTTTGTTCCGGTGCTTAGCAAAGCAAACTGTAGCAGTTACAGCTGGTGGAGGCCTGACTGGGAGGGCTGGGACAGGCACTCTCTTCATGCAAAAAAAAAAAAAAAAAAAAAAAGTAGCACGGCATTTTATCACGCTGCTTGCAAAATGATGCGTTTAAAGGGCAGAATTGTCAATGTCAGATGCAAGGCTGAGGTACCTATTAATAAACAGCCTCTGCATAGGAAATTCTTTGCAGACTTTAATCAGGAATTTTCCATAGTAACGCCGTGTTCACACAGCTCAGCGACAGCGGTTTAAATTCCACCCAATGGACTTTGCATTCATCTTTGAAAATAGAAACAATACGTGTGAGATCACAGGTGCTTCATTCCCTTCATAAGCAAACATTTTATGATAGCTTTTTATTCCTCTGCTTTCCTCCCTGTACGTACGGGTGAGCCGGAAGGGGAAGTTAATTTTAGAAGGACTGAAAGATCTGGAACCAAATCTAGCCTAAAATTCAAGTTTAGATTCAACGCTGTTGTTATCATAGAGTTGATCCTTCCACAAAGTGATGGAAATCTCACAGGATTCACTGCTCTCCTAAGTCCCACAATATTGCACGTCAACCTCTTGCAGGAGTGGCCACATATAAACAAGGAAATAAGCACCTTCTGCTTTGGGAACTCTTAACTCAGAGCTGAGAAAACCAAATCTCAAGACTCTAAAGCAAATGTCTCCCTTTGATCCAAACTCCCACAACTGTGGGGCTTTTTCCATCTCCGGAGTTAACCACTCAGTCACTACAGCACGATTCATCTCATCATGAATGCTAGAGGTGGAAGAGCCGTGTCCGTAAAACTGCCCGGGAAAATGAATGCCAGCTCTCCTGCCACTGTCTGTCTCCCTGCTTCCTTCCACCGTTTTTAGTTTCTTCAAGCCAGTTTCATACGTGTTAGTGAATGCTTGCCCTTATTCTCTCCTGAGCATGATTGTCCTCCTTGTGTGGCCAAACCCTCCCTTCCCTGGCTCTCTGAGATAGCCTCCCTGGGTTCTGTACACCGGCAGGGACTGCAGTCCCAGTTTAAGATTCTGCAATGGAGTCTCCTTTCGTATTACCTGTCATTCCCAATAATTATCTTACCTGCCACCCACTGCAAGATTGAGTCCTAAAAGATCAGCACTCCAGTGCCTTAGATCTGACTTCTAAGTTAACTGCCTTATCCCAAAGGCATTTTTGTTTGCCAGATAAGCATCCCTGACTATTTTTCTGCGAAGTTCCACAGGTGTTATATACTATGCATGCCACAGGCTAAATAAAAGCTTTAATAACCTTATTACTCCAAGGATAGATGACTTTCCACTTTATTCTGGTGTTCGGTTTTATAGACCAAAGCCATCTCAACTGCAGTGGATTTATGTTTAGGCCACAAATTGCTTGAGGCTAGAAGAGTATTTGAAGGAGGTATCACTGGCTGTTTGGCTTGTTCATATACTTTTCTCTATGTATTACATCCACTCAGAACCTCTGCTGAAGAGAAGATACTGGGCTAGATGAACACCTGGTCTGATCCCAACTGCACTCTATTCTTAGGTTTTTATAAAGGGATTTGCTGTGTGGTCTCGGAACAAAAGGCTAAAATTTAACCAATATGGACATCATGCAAATCCACCCAACGTGCTGAAAAAATTACATCTGCAGGAAATGTTACAAAGAAGAATCTGAAATCGTGTGTCTCATCTGATATGCCAATATCGGGGCGTTTGAAACAGCCTGGAAATAACAGCTATTGAGACAACCTAATGGAAGTGCAATAGGCTTCCCATGGTTTTATTTCTTTTTCTGGAGCGAGTATTAATGAATTCAGCAGTAAACCCAGACCCCATGTTCAGCAAAACTTCCACGACCAGCTTAAGGAGTGATTGATGGGTAATTTTCCAGATCTCAACAATAATAAGAACAGCAACAAACATGAAAGGGTCCAGCAGCATTTTTGCGTAGTAATGTTTAATGGCTCAGTGTCCTATTGTAACGATTGTTCCCCGGGTCTGCAGGGGGAGCCGGCTTGAATCAATGGAGCCCTTTGGAATCAAATGCAGGTATTTACTCGAACGCGACACGCAGACCAGTGTTTGTCTAGCTAGCAGTCTGCCTGTGTCAGCTAATGCAGTGTTTGGAAGAGGTTTCTGACTCTGACAAAGAAATGGATAACCAGACATTTCCTCATCATCCCATCTAAAAATCTGGGAGTGGATGGCATCCATGAATGAGAGGAGAGACTCTGCAATCAGTAAAATGAAGCTGGCCTCTGAACCTCAGCAAATAAACAAAGCCGTGATCCCAGGTCAGCCCTCAGATTTTCAGCAGTATAAAGTTAAGAAGACAGGCTGATGATTTTCAGTGTTTGGCTGTAAGTTTCCTTTTTTTTTCCTGGCGCCTGTGAGAAGAACTTCACCAGACAAGGAGGTCAGGAGACCACCAGTTAGGTACCTCAGCGTCAGGGTGCCCAAACCCTGACCATGGATAGGGTCTTAAAAACAACTTATAATAATGACTACAAGACTCTCAAGGCTCTTCTCTTCACAAAGAAGAATGATTATCTCCTCCTTCCAAGCATACTGACGTGCCCAAGGTCAAATCTGAAGGGACAGAGCCTGTTACAAACCCAGACTCTTGAGGAAATGCCTAATCCAATGGACTGTCCCAGCAGACTACTTTCATGTGACACTCTGCACCATTGCCCGTGTTCCCTGCCCAGGGATCCAAACTGAGATGAAGCTGAGTCACATTGATTACTCTGGCATTACTGTGTAATGATACTTAATATTACCTGGTTCTTGATAAGGACAGGATCCCATTTCACTCATGAGGCATCTTTGGACTCTGGCTGCAAGCAGACCATTTGTAAAATAAAGGAATGAGCATCCCATACACCTCAAAAGTGGAATCAAAGTGGGGTGAAACCCTGCCTCATTCCATCAGTTGTCACTAGATTTTTAAGTCGTACGTTAAACAGCATTTCTGCAAGTTGGGAGAGTGATACAAAGCCGGAATCAGAGGCTATGAAATCCTTTGTATTTGTACAGCCTCTGCCAAAAGTGCTTTATTAGCAGGTCACAAAGTCTCATAGGCTGGAATTTCTGCAGTAAATTGCATTCAGGCTAAGCTCACAAATCATTACCCATGCAATCTTGTTTATCCTGCTGGGACTTGGAGTTTGTCCTGTTACAAAATCAAAGCAGCAAGGTTGAATGGTTCCAAGTGAAAAGCCTAATGAGTGAATAAGATTCTCTGAGGAGGGACAAGGGGGCTGGAAGGACAGTCATTAAACGTAAACATGGCCAGGAGATAGCATGTGAATGGTCCTGTTGAGGTGAAATCCCACTGAACAGCCAGAGAATCACAGCAGCGTTATTGAGGGCCCTGTTGTTTATTCTGCAGCATGCTGGGGAGTTTGCTCTGGACGCCAACAGCCCCTGAAACACACTAACAGCAGTTTTTATTCTTCCACTAATGCATGTGATTAGGACATGTACAAAAGGTTCCCTGGGAAATTAAGCACGCTCCAAGTTAGGGGAGCTCTGCCTGGTGGGGGGCAAGGCACAGAGAACTGGTTTATGGGAAGAAGACAGGGATGGTAATTTCATTACCAAAAGCTTCTTAATTAATATATATTATTTAAAAGACAAAGAGATATTGTATATTTTTTTTCATGTGACAAGTCACCAGATTTTTCTCCACAGAGCTGAGGTGTGACCACAGGACACACGTTTGCACTAAGACCTGACACTGCAGGGCTGGTTGTGGCCATTTTGGGGCTGCGAGTGCAGCTCAGAGCCACCCAAACTGGAGGGTACACATAAGGAAGTGCCTTGAGAATCAGGCGTGACAGGTTGGAGAAATTGAGGAGAAAAGGAGAAGGTCCAAGAGAAACCCTTGCTTCCTGGTGGTCTCTGTGATGGGCGGTGGCCGGACAAGGACCTGCTGGCTGAATGGGGGCTTGTCCAGCTTCTGTGGGGCTGTGTCAAATAGCAGAGAGCTTTTGCTCCTCTAAAACACCTGATTTTATAATTTACTGTCACATTATTAATTTCCAATTTATTGATGAAGTTTCAGGTACTATGTAGATCACTCAGTTCTCAGGCTGTGCCTCTCATTACTTTTACCATATCCTCCACTCCATGCGACTTCTCAAGCACAGGTATTACCTTTGGCTGCTGCTTCATGTAGTGCTGACACTCACAATGTCCAGCCTCTGGACTTGTTGGGACTTACTTAGTATAGCACAAAATATAACTCAAATAACTATCAAAACCCAATACCCTTCACATATTTGAGACAGACTTATCCTCTGCACCAGTCACCTGCTATAGTCCAATAGCATTCTCCAGTTTAAAGCCTGTAGCTGCTTTTTCCGGGAGCAGCATTGAGGTTCTGGCAGCCCATCACCCACCACAGATCGTCAAAGCACCCAAATTGCCAGCAATTCATAGGCTGAAACGTATTTGCTGCTGTTCAACAAACCCTTCTGCCTATCAGCTGAATCTGAAAGCAGATTTGGATCAGGAGAGAGCAAGAAGAAGGAATAAAGGTTTATTTAGCAGGTAGTTTTTTCACAAAATTAATTTTTCCATTTCTGAGACAGCTCAGGCTAACTTTGCAGAACCCAGAAAATCACCAAGGCGACGCTAAATGTCAAGAGTGGCCAACAGCAAACAAGCCATTGCAGCACTGCGCACGTGAACAGAGCTGTACTACCTCTGCAGCCTGAGAGCAGGGAAAGCCGCATGCAGCTTCACATTATCTTCATCCGTAATTACACAGAAAGCAACACGCTATGCCCCGAACAATAAATAACCAGAAGTGACACGATGCTGTCTACGCATTACATACAGCTAGCAGAGGGTCAGAAATTGGGTTCAGTTCCAACGAGTAATCAGAAAACTGTTACCTCTCGCGAAAAGTCAAGATTTTTCTTTCTCTGCAGCGTACATTAGCATTGTACGTTCCCAGGATAAGAGCCTTTTGCTTTTTCCAATTTGGTAGAAAACCTTTTTATGTTAACAGTTATATTACCCTCTCTGAGTACATGGAGCACGGTGTATGAAAGGCATCACATTTATATGAGCTCATTCAGGAACTTATTTTGTGGCACCCTGCAAGTTCAGTATACAAAGCAGATAGTCTGATTTTACAGCAATTGTACTAAAATGACAGATTCTTTTTTTTTTTTAAATGGTAGAAAGTACCCTTTGGATTACCTCTACTTGAATGAGAAATGTTCTGAGGATAGATGAATGCCATGAGTAACTGCTGTCTTGCGTTCTTCATGGGCTCCCAGGTGTATTTCCAGCATTTGCTCTATGATGTTATATAAATACACGTTGAGGAAGGGGAGTTGCACATCACCTTTGAGGATCATTGCTAATAACGGATTAGATTCCCCGTTTCGTTTTTCAAACCTATCTACCTCTTTGAAAGAGCCTGTGTAGGGGAATGTCCTTTGCTAAGGGAAATGACAGTCAGAACCACTTTTAGAGGACTGTCAAAGGGATCAAGCCTCAATTCTGCTACATGGTGTAATCAGTCCAAGGGCTGGCGTGGCAAAAGACAATCTCTGAATAAATGCTTGTGGAGGCAAGGCTGAGATTTTGGCCCAGCTGCTCCAAAACAAGTACAGTCTTCTATCCGGACTCCTCTAGCAATAATGGTGTCCCAGCTCTCCTGCCTTCCACAGAAGCCCAGCCGTTACAGAGCCAAAACCCACGTGTGTGCCTGTGTACACCCCCCATCCTATCAATCCTGCGGTGAGGATCTGCACCAAGGAGCAGGAGCAAGCCCTGCACCCATGTAAAATATTCTAACAGCAGGGGAAAAAAAAAAAAAATCGACATCATAGGCCAGCTGGCATTAGGCAGAATGGGAAAGCCAGAGCAACTGCCAGTTCTCTGCTGCACTGCAGCTCTGAACCGTGTCAGCCACCACACTGCTGGTGTGGTTCTGTGGCTCTCCTGCTCCAGAAAGAACAAGCAGCACCAAGCACTGCAGGTAAAGGCGCTTTCGAAGTACAGATTTCCAAGAAAGTCACTCTTTCAGGGATGTAAAACACAAAGGCATCGCAAGGACACACACGGGGAAATTTAGCAAAAACTCCAGTCAAATGGAGAGAGAGGCTGTGGGTTTACTGCTTCTCTCTTCCCCTCCAGCAGCTCCCTGGTAGCAAGGGCTAGGTGTTCAGGCAGCAGAAGGTGCTGGTGCTTCCACAGAAGAGCAGCAGTGGGAAAGGCAGAGGGAAGGGTCACACATGTCTGTGCGGAAGTCAGAAATAGGAGCCTCAGCGGCCGCAGCAGTGAGGCATGGAGACAGCAGCCAAACAAAAGGTTACCATGAAATCCCACAGGGACAATTGATGCTGGCGCTTGGCTACGAGAGAGATAACATCACTGGTGCCTGGAGCTGCCGGAGTTATGGGCTCTGACCCAGCCAGGAAAGATCGGCCAGCTAATCTGTCACTAGCAGAAGAAGTGCTGCAGCCACGCAGCTGGATGAATAAGTAACGTGGGACTCTTGTAACTTGGAAGCATCCAGACGTACAGCAGCGGCCAAGGTGCAGGGATGTTCGCTGTGCACAGGGGTCATTATGGGACCAAGGCTAATTCAGCCTCGTGGCTTTGCTCAGCCAGGCACCATAATGGAGGTGAAGGAGCAAACCAGCAGCGAGGCCCCGAAGCCAGGTCCGTGGACGGCTGGCTTGGCTCCAGCCGCCAAGCGCGGCATCACACAGGGCTAGCGCCACACGGGTACCTCAGCTGCCCCGTCCCACTGCGAGAGGCTATTCTGGGAGCTGGAACAAAAGAGAGTATCCTCTCGCAACCCAAATACCTCTGCAGTTGTTCCTGAAGGTTTTCCAGCTGGGGAAAGGTTATGTCCTCCGTGCACCTGCCGCAGTTTCCCCAAAATATGGACAGAATTTTTGGGTGTCACCAGTGAATTCACTACCTGGCAGAGCAAACGCATGTGAATGAAATCCTTGAGAACTGACTAAGCTTTACAGACCAATCTATGCCGCAACACTGCCCTTGCAAACTACTCCCAAACCTGCTGCTTCGTGCCATTTTTTATGGTTAAAGTAGGAGTGCCTTGTCTCGGAGAAAATCTGGGTCTCTTCAGTAAAGACGAGCGAGGAAAGGGTCTGAGAGCATAAGAGAGCACGTTTCAGAGTGTATTGCAGTGGCTTTGGCTCGGGTCTGTGCTGAGTGCGTGTTTCTGGGAATGAGGCATTGCAGCCAGAAAACCCACCTCTTTCTCGCATTTCCACGAATTCCAGATGCGTTGGCAGCTCACCTCTGGCCTGGGAACAGCCAGCCGGGAGGGGGAATATACTGGGCTGTTTTCTGCCCATGTCTCCCTTCAGAGGCTTTTAGGTTTTCATTTTTTAGACTCTCACTCTACCCTGAGCTGAGGTACACAGGCATTGTGTGTTAAAAAAGGTGGCTTCTAAAAAGACAGGACTGTTTGACAAAGTTAATGCCGTGGTTGTTAAGATGAATAAAGTATTGATTTGTCTATGTTTTTTAAATGACTTGAAACTGTGATATGATTCTGCCTTAAAGCAAAAATCCAGCCCGTATTTCATCATTATAGAAGGGGGAGAGAGAGATTCCTGCAGAGATTATTGTATTTGTGAGACTTTTTTTTTTTTTCCCTCTCTGCACATGAACAGCCCATGTGAGACTAAGTACTTTCCATGTGACTAACTCATTCCCATGCTTGCTGTGTAACAGGGCATTTAAAGCATCAGCAGGCAAGGTCAGAGCCTTGTTGTTGATGCTAATGTGAGAACAAACATTGCACAAAAAATTAAGATTATAAAAGTACATATGTGTTGCCCCCAAGTCTGTTCCCTTGTGGGGAACAGCCTGGGTTTGCCAGGGGCTCTCTCCTGTCTGCCACTCCGTACACTCTAGCATCTGAGGTAGAAGGGAGCATCACTAGAGCTGGAGGGAGGGAGAAGGAGCCAAGTCAGGTGCCAGTGTGGTGTGTGGAGGCACTGGATCACACAGCCACTGAGCTGAAGGGGGGTATTAGCCCTGGGAAGAGCTTCCTGCTTCCCTGCACAGCTCTTATCTGTCCAGCTCTGTTAATGCAGTACGGTATCTCCAGGAAGCAGAGAGCTTCTTAAGCTATCACCTTAGTGTTTACTGGTGTGATTATGTAGGTTTGTATAATTTGTATTTCGTTGGGCCTGCCCCTTCTCCATCCAGCTCTGTGCTTGGGACAGCAGTTCTGACCAGGCAGGAGCTGAGCAATCCCCTGTTGATAAGAATTGGTTAATGTCCTGTCTCAAACTGAGACCTGAACACATCTTCATTTTGTTGTTTGGGGTTTTTTTTTTTAAGTTTCCCATGTTCATAACGGTGGTTGAAAAGAGCAGAGGATCAGGTTAGCATACATATTTCAGAGGTACGAACCTTTTGAGGAGGCATTACATTTTTAAGCTGAACTGTAGCCATTTCAGTAGGAAATCTTATTTGACTACAAAAGCAGAAAAGTTGGAGCAATCCCCCAGAGGTGGTTCTAGCCGCAGTTTATACAGCTCCTTACCTCAGATAGGACAGAGATGTCTCAAAGCTTGGGTTGGTCACCAGTCTCTTCCACATCTATACCATGTGCTGTTCTGCAGCTGCAGGCAGCCTGGTCAATGCTGCTTGAATTTCCAGCCTCTCTGTGCCCTATGGGTAAGATCTGCTGCGAGTTGCACCGAGGCAGGTGAGCTCTGCAGCTTCAAGTGCTGGTGAGAGACTGATCTGAAGGATCGTGTCCCTTTTCCCCATGGGTCCAGTGAAGTGAGGGCAGAGCATAGCACGCCCAGCCTGTCCAGCCTCACTGCCCTCTGAAGCCTGAAGGGGAGGGAGATGCTGCCTCAGACACCCACTCGGTTCTTGACTTCATGTCTAACATGTCCGCATGACTGCTGCAACACCATTAAACACCTTTTTTTTTTTTTTAATGACTACTGGAACATCTTTTTGATTTTTTTTTAACCTTAGAACTGTACAGAAAGTGACAGAGCAGTAACTGTTTGCAGCTCTGCTGGATGTTTATCAGGGATGTGGCAGACATGGCTCTGGGCTGCTGTGACTTCAGCAGCCCTGGGTAGAAGTCCTAACATCTCCAGTTCTGGAGGATAAACATGTGAATGGTCAGAAAGCAGGGAGAGATGAGCATTTATTGATCTGCTGCTGGAAGTATTAAGGGGCTTTACAGCATCACTGTCAGTGACAGGCTGATTGTGTTGATTAAAACAATGTAAAATGAAGAGGAACTGAACAAATATCCCCTAGTAAGAAGTGATGAAGGTGTTCCAAGCTCACATAACATAGATCCTAGTTTGAGGCATTTCTTGTGTTTGATTAATCACTGGTGTAAGCTCGTAATTAACAGTAATGAGATGTAGCACAGAAATCCTTGAAAAAAGTTCAAATCAAGTTTCAGCTTCTTTCTGATCTGTGATTTACACTGCAAGCAAAATCACTTTTCTCTCCAGCCCCTGGTGGTGCACAGTCACTCCTCAATACACTCATGCTGTCGTGCAGCAGCAACTACGTTTTGCTGCAGAGGCAGCAAACTATGAACCTTACTAATGACGTTCAGATAGATGGGAATGGACAGTTATCCAGCCTTCAAAGTCACCAAGCCACTAGCTTAGGTGCCAAATACTTTTTGGTTTTGCCAACCAATTTGATCATTGGGCTAAAGGTCAGGAAATAATTTTCCTCTGACTTCACAATTCCTTAGCCACTTCCTTCCATCTCAGTGCATCTAAAATCCTGGGAATAGAGAGCTGGCTCCCTTTAGCCTCTTGTGCGTTTGACTCTGTAATTCCTAGAAAAACATGTTAAACCTGAATGAATCTCTACAACCTAAAATGGCCCTGACCAACCTGAGTGGCACCTCTTTTGCTTTTGTTCTGCTGGAGGATCAGTTATGTAGCCGTACAGAAAGGCTGTGGGCTCGGTTTATTCACCACGAGTTTTCTGCTCTTTACAAGCATGTTGAAATTGATTTGTATTTTTTAGCTTGGGGAGTAAAACTGAAACCACTGGGGAGTTAAAATACTGAATAGAGAAGGAACTGGATGGGAAATGAAGAAATGCTGACTTTGTCACCCTTGAGCACACTGGCTGCAGCGAGGGAAAGGTGAAGTTATTTGGCAAGCAAAGAGCAAAATGAATGGCAGTTGAAAGGCAGTGTTTTGATAGGCACTAATTATTAAGCTGTAATTAGCACAGGGATGCAGTGATCTGTTCAAATCCCAGCTAAGCAAACAGGTAGAGGTTAAAAACAAAAGTAACTGCAGATTTGCCAACCTTGTGGCTGCGGATGCTGAAGAGGCACAGCACAGGCTGTGTGGCCGATCCCCCATCTTTCAAGGCACGACACTGCACCTGCATCCTACCGTCTGATACCGTGAAGGGAAAATAGCAGTTAGGTTGGTTTTGGAGAACCGCTGCAGTACCCTGTTGTGCCCAGGTCAGAGCTGGATTCACAGCAGGCATCCTGGTCAGCCTGAAGAGCCCAGAGGAGCCTAGGGCCAGCATGAGCAGCCAGTGGGCAGGTGGAGCTGCAGGGCAGGGTTAGGTGAGGAACCAAGGGCCGGGCAGGCTGGAGCGCTGCTCAGCCCAGAGACCATGACTGGGTCCTGAGGCTGGATTGGACCTGGACCTCAGTGCGCACTGGAGGCTCAGATGGGCTGCAAGGCAGGGGGATAGTTGGGGTGAGGGGACCAAGAACTCTCTGAGATACTCAGCCCAGAGAGCACTGCAGCAGGAAAACAACACCTACAGCAGAGGAGCCACGGAAAATCAAGAGAGCAAGCTTTAAAACCATTTCCTCTGATGTAATGGCAGTTTCAATCATGTTTATCCACCATTAGTGAGACGTTTGAAAAACCGGGCTTGTTAGTAGCAAACCAAGGTTTAAAATACTGTGTAATTGAAAAGTCTCACTTTCCCTTTCCTGCAAAGCCCTTCTGAAAACTAACCAAGGGCTGAGAGAGACCTGGAAACTTTTCACTTTGCCTTGAGGGTGTAGTCAACTTGTCACTGAATCTAAAAATAGTCTTCAGAGTATTGATTAACTCGTCTGAAGGAAGCAACAATGAATTAGAGAGAAGAAAATGAAACCAAGCAAAGCTTTAGAGCATATGTGACAGCAAGATCTGGGTTAGGAGTAGCAGAACATCCTTTATTACAAGAGAGTGACTGTTGCTTTGCACAGGTTCTGTATTTTTATTCATTCTCACCCAGCAGCACTATACCTATAGAAGTCCACTCAGCGTGGTAGGAAGACCTTTCTCCTAGGATGGCAATTTATCTATTCAATGATTTGCTCCTGACTATTTTTTTACTTGTGCTCTTTTCTTTTTTTAAACACAGGCTGATTCTCCAGTATGTAGTCTGGAGTTTTAGTTTGCTTGATAATCTCTTGGTTATTTGTGTAGATTTAAGCATATAAAATTTATAAAAATTATTACCAAGAAAAGTAAGTCTCCCTCCCCCCTTCTCCTTCACTGAGGGAGCAGATCCAGCCACATGCACACAAAACCTCCAAAAATAAAACAAAAAACAAGTACTATAAAATCCTATTGAGCTGTCAAATCCCAGGGTGAAAAACTATGACAATGCTTAAGAATAAAATAATTAGGATCTTTCTGCAAGATTTTATCATCTTCTTGCATCAAGATTTTATATGAGATCATTATTGACTCTATTTACATTTGAAAGCTGGCAAAGGTCAAACTACTACTCTTAATATCACAGTTTCATAGGAGTTCAAAGCAAGTATATGACTATATGGAATGGGCAAAAGTGCAGCATCAAGTGTGGATTCCTTCACAAGCATTCTTCTTTTACCAGGAGAAATCCAATTACAATAGGCAGATACCTATAATCACATAAACTTTGATAACTCTTCCTCCTGTGTCTTAGCATCTCGCAATAAACCAACAATCAGTATGTGTAAACAACACATGATGGCTGATCTCTGTTATTATGACCTTTCTCATGGTGAGTAATCCCATCTGCCCTCACAAGTGAAGATAATTGCTAGATTAGATTAGTGCTCACATACTATATCGCATAGCTTATGGGTATTTTTTCCAGTCCTATGGGTGCATTAGGACTGACTGGGAAAAACTCTAGCCAAGATCTCCAGGGAAGGAGAGGAAAGGGATGAACAGCTCCAAAGACTGTTAAGGCTGCAGTAAAGGGTAAATGCAGTCATCAGCTAGGTGGAGGTTTAACTCCTTATCCAAAGACATCTTCACATGCTTTACTGAGGCAAGCAACTCCAACTGGAGCCATTTGACTGAAAGGTCAAAGCAAAATGTCTGGAGTCTGGAGAAAGAATAAGTTCACAAGGGGAAAACAATTTTATGAAATGTCTAAAAACAAAGCAAAACCTCACCGTGCCAGAACACGCCTAAGACACACAGGAAACAGCACAGTACCTGGAGCTCTTTCAACTCCAGCCAGGATCAGTAATGACCAAAACAGCCTTCGGAAAGCTGCCTCACTGCCTCTGCGGGGACCCTGAGCAGAGAAAGCACAGCCAGGGCACTAACTGGCTTCTTGGCCAAGCTGAGAAAACTCCTAGTATGGAGTTTTTTTCAAAAGCCAAACTTTACTTCTCTAGAGACACTCCAAGTGGCCATCAGACAGTGACCACTTTTGACTACTGCCACAGCAGGTCGGATTCACTGGGTAGGTTTACAATAGGGATAAATATTTTCAGCACAAGCACAAGCCTGCCTTCAAATCTGAGTTTGGTCTATCCAGAAAGTTGGGATGCAAGTCTCTGCTTAAGTAAATGTTTTAGAAATTGTGTGAGGAAGAGTCTGTCACCCATTAGCGTGAATCCCTACTGGCACGTGCAGATGTTCCAAATATGCTCACGCCCACTCCATCACCACCAGCCCTTGCACTGGTGACACATGGCTAATGAGGCAGACAGACTGACTGTGCCCTCCTTCCTAAGTCCCAAAATATTACACTCTACAAATCTAGGCTGCTTGTGCTCTTGAAAAGGGCTATTCTGGAAAAATCAGATAGCCTTCCTGTGAAACATAGTGTGCTTCTGCTGACAGGAGTTGGAACAGATGCTACATGATTTTAGCTCTGAAGATGTGTTATTTCCTCTTTGCCTGACTGATTTGGTACTTTAAACTTGCCCAGGTATTGGGAGACAAGCTAAGTAAAATACATCCTTTCTCCAGTTTGTTCTTTTCATATAGAAATTGCCCATCATTTAATTCTGGAGGGAAAACTGTAAAGATGTAAGGGAGACCCAGCAAATTTCTAGATGCAGCATCTCTGAAGAGAACAAATACATTTGCAATGTCACAAAGAGAGTGGTCTAGCAGACGAAACATTTGCTGTGGAGGGATTCATGCCAGCTCTCTGCTAACAGGATCCATTGCAAGTGTCCTTTACAGCAACTGCAGCGTGAAGGCAACAGAACACCCAGTACCATTTTGATGATGAATGGCGATGAACTAATACAAATTGTATAATTCTGTCTTTCCTGCTTTTTAGGAATCGACCCTCAGATCACAGTTGTACCCCCAGCAAACAAATAGACCCTTGCAGGCTTCTAGAGGGCATTAATATCTTCATTTTACAGCAGGGGCAAATAGAGGCACCAAGACTTTAGCTGACGCTAACCAATGACGAAAAGATCTTTGGATCTTGGTACAGCCAAGGTTTACCCTTAGGAGTTTTACATGATCTTCTCGAAGAATGAACCTGCGACCACTAGAAAGCTATAGCTACAAGATCAGCCGTGTCACATCAGATCGTCCCTGCTTTCCATCTGAGGATATTAGCTTTCTCCAAAGCAAAATGCTGAAAATGCAAAGACACCTAATCCAAAACATGTGCCCTCAAGGCTGACAGGGAAAACAATGTCTCCCTCTGTTTATTCCGTTTCTTTTTTTTCTCATGCACTGAGAGAACCCCACCAGGCATTTTGCTAATTACTACAGGGAAAACGAAAAGCCCACCTTGCCTTCAACAGTCACTCAACAGTCCGAGATGTCTCTCAGGCTTTCACCACGCCCTGTCCCACCGCACCGTCCTGGTTTCGTGGCACATGTAGACCGTGAGGGACATTCCTCTGGCAGCCCATGCCATGGCTCAGCTTTGTTGTCTGAAAGGCCATTTCAGGAGGGCAAATCCTGAAGTTCTGCTGTGAGTTTAATAGAGTTTGTAAAGCCTTTAAAGATAGGCAGAGTTAAAAAGGTATTTGTGAATTTGTGCGTAGCAAATGATACAAGAAGAGAGGTAGGAGAGGATTTCTTTTAAAACCCTGATGTCTGCCTCACCTTATAGAACTTGATGGCAAATTCAATAAATACACATATTACATAGCATCTAGAGAGGTTATTCACCGTCTGCAGGCGGGTGCAAAAGGAGTGCGTTTATGCAAGAGTGGGCAGCCAACCTTCTTTGGGGTTTTTGTTTGGTTTGGGTTTTTTTAAGATGAAGGGGAAAATGCACCTGCCAAAGAAATGAACCTGGGTTGTGAATAAATGAACTCACGGAAGGAAGGAAATATTTGTTCAGCTTTCATTCTCTTTATGCTACACCTGGCTGCCAGAGCCACTGCAAAATTTCTAACAATCTTACTAGGCTATTTGCATTTAAATCGCCTTTCCTGACATTATGTAAATCTCTTAGTGGAGCTCAAGTTTTCTTTTTCTCTCAGAAGCTGCACTCAGTGGCTTGCTCTCAGTCGTACCCTGCTCTCCTCCCTCTGCTCCACTGGGTTATACTAGCACCACATGAAACTACCCATGAAACCCCAGCTCTCATAGGTTTGTCTCGAGCTGGGTCAAAGATGAAGGTATACAGATTTCTCAGATATTCGTAACAGAATTATATTACAAATGAATTCATGCTTGGGTCTAAAAGAGAACACATGCTTGGGTCCAATGTTATCACAGTTCGGAGGTGTTCTCCTAAGGCTGTATTTCCAAGGTGACTATTCAGTGGTATTTTCACTGCTGTCTATTTAAGGATTCTGCTGCCTTGGTCTGCATCAGAAGAGTACTCTTATCAGTTGGGGAACTGTGTGGAAAATTTTTTAATCTAGAAGTTTGCATTTTTCCTCTCTTCAAATTTCAGACAGCTGGAAACGGAGTATCAGGTTTGCCACTCTGACTCCAGTGTAGCTCCAAACCCAGAACTCTGTCTAGGCCTGTGTAAAAAACACTGATATTGGCTTCATGCTGAAAATCTGTAGACTTGGTTTCAAATGATGGATGAGAAGAATAGCATAGCACCAACAGGAGTCTAAAAATTGCAAATGAAGGCAATGTCCGCTGTGCCTTCTACAGTCTTTAAGCCAAGACAGCAAAGCAGGAGCAATGAAGAGGAGAAAATTGTCTCAGCTCTAATTCTGGACTTGACTGGAGACCACTCCAGTCCCTACCCCAAATTACCACAACTCCAGGGCTTTCCTGATTAACTTCCTATAGTGCTGTGGGCCTGCAACCCAGATGAGACAAGGCATGGAGAGGCTACAGCTCGAAGTCTTTTGATATGGGATATTGAGGCGCTCCTAACATGCTTCATTGCTTAGATGAGGGCGGGGGGGTTGCAACGCAACAGCATTTGCCAATCTCATATTACCCAGAGAATGCCCATGTGTCAGGGAAATTCCCAGCTGGTAAGAGGGATGGGCTACTTTCCATAGGAGCAGCGTGGGGAAATGGGAACAAAGACTTGGGCAGAAGCCAAGGCGCACAGACACTACAATAAAGTTATCTGGATATTTGGGTGGACACATGCACCTTAGGTTGGGAAAAAAAAAATCTATAAACTAAAACCTTATTATTATATCCTCTTATTGTTGTCATAAATGAGAAGTGTGTCAGCTTTAACACCAGACATCCGGTCAGAGAACATCACCTGGTATTTGTTAGTCCTATTAGCCTCACATTTTTTTGCAGCCCTCTGTAGTAGTTGCAATGTACTTTTCACCCTGCTCTCTAGGTACCATCCACTGGATATACTCTAAGGTTTAGTCCCTCCCAAGCAAACCACTAATGTTTGCCAAGTACTTTAAGATCATCTGATGAAAGGCTCTATAGAGCCACAATCTATTATTTCTTAGTCAGAAAAACACATTTGCTGAACAGGAAGAACAAAAGAATGAGCTGTGGGCCCCCAATAAGCATTCAACACAAGTTAATTTGCTCAGCAGCTGTATTTTGCTGAGACAGAGTGCATATTTTCATTGTTAAAATAAAAACGTCCACTGGGCTTGTATCCTTCATGCTTTACATTGCTGCCTGTTACATTCCGAGTCTAGCCTAGTGAACAAATTCAATTCCTGTAATAAATAAGAGATCCACTCTAATAATTTTGCCTTTGTCCAGGCAAAATTAATGAAGCCAGAAGACATACAAGGCTGCAGAATCTTCCCCCATCGTGGAAAACATATAGTGGAAATCTGGCACCTAGCAAGGCAGGCAGTGTGTGTGAATCATGGCTGCCTGCCGAAGCGCCTGATTCAGAGCAAGGCAATAAGAACAATGATGCTGCGCTACACCAACTAACCTTCAAGCTTAGTCACAGTTTCACACAGCTAATGAGCAGAGGGAGCAATGAATCTTCGATTTATGGTGCTCTGTTCCGATAGATTTAGCCTGAAGACAACAGCAGCATTTTCTTGCATCTCTAACGACTTGTCTTTAGTCTTTTTCTTTTTTTATTCCTTGTCCTTCCCTACCTCGGTGAGGTTTTTTTAAATCATTATTGAATTTTTAAAACCCTGGTGGGTAAATTCTTATCCTCAGCTCCTACAGTAAAAAATACAGAGTAACACCCATGAATCTCCCAAATTTTGGTCCTTGTTGTTTTTCTCAGTCTCAGCCTTGAGCCCAAATGTGGCTCATGTTTGGAGGGCACGTAGCAAGCATGAACTCCACGGTCCATGTGGGATGAGGAGGACAGCAGTGGTGGGACTGGAAGGCAGAAAACCATCACCACTTGTCTCCATCTGCCTTCACCACTGTCAGACAGATAAATGAGCCAGGCTTTTCTTGGGAAATACCTGACACGTGCTGCAAGGTAGAAGGGATATAGGGTGATGAGATACAGATATCCACCCCAGAGGTGTGCAGGGCACGCTTGCCAGGCTCTAGGTTGTTCTAACCCTTCTTCCAAGAGGCAGATAAAGCTACAGACCCTGCTTATGTGAAATTTAAAAAAAAAGTTCCATGCTATTAGCAGCCAGCATCTGTAGAATAAGGTTGTGCAAAGGGTGTTCTGCATACTGGATGTGACCCATGAGGCAATTCTGTCCAGCCTCCACCCACATGTAACATTTATATACAGCCCCAGAATAAACTCCTTTTTTATAATCCTGCCACAAGCTGTCAAGCCGGGCAGCCCTAGACTAGATTTTGCTGCTGTTGTAGAAAAGGAAGAGCACGTCTCATTTTATTAAAATACTAGAACAAGCCTACCATATCATAAAAATTTAAAAATAGTGCAGAGTGCTACCTTACATAAAACACTGCCCTGAGCTGCCTTCTATACACAGCATCCCAAATGTACTGTAATCACAGAAGAAGCCACGGACCAGTAAAGGGATCTGAAGATGATGTTTCAGACACGCAAATGCACCCCTTCAACTCCAAGTCTACATGATGAAGCTACGCAAAATGACCATTTTTTGTGCAATTAAGCAGTATACCCATCTACCCACGACGATCTTTCATTCCACACAATTTTCAAGCAGTCTAATTTAATTAACTACATTTTTCAAAGATACTCAAGGGAATTCTGTGCCCTTCAAAAGTCAGTGGGACTCAGCTTCACCCACCATCTGTGCTTTTGAATAGCCTCTTCAAAATGCCCATGTGGGAAGGAGTGGGACCTGGAATGCATAAGAGGCTTCCCGTGGCATCGCTGATGCTTTGCATTCTGACTCTTCCAGTGCTGCCATATTTTGAAGGGAAAGGCTGTGCCACACCACTAGGTCTGTGGGTTGGTGCTCTCAAAGACTTTGGGTTCACGTGGTCCCTCACACTGAAGCTCCCATTCGAGGTCCCTCCGTGTCAGAAATGTCACCGCCAAAAAGTTGCAGCTTTTCTTGTCTGCAGCTCTGGCAGCAGGGGGGGAGGTTACCATCCCAAAGCCAGCTGCAGTCGGTTTGTCGCCTTCCTATCTTTTCTCCACAAACATCATCATCTCCCTTCCTGCGTTTAAACTAACCACAGATATTTTGACAGAACTGGGCTAGGAAGCAATTATGCTTGCAGTTATGCTGGCATGTCTGAGGGGACGACAACCTCTTAGCCTGACACAGCAACAGCCAGAACAGTGTATCTGACTTCAGCCTTAAGTTTTTATTCCTGTTTCTTCTCCAGAGGCTATATATCTCTATGATCTTTACAGGCATTGAAGGCAAATCTCTTGATCTGACCACGTGACATGGTTGTCACAGGAACCCTCCAAGCTGAACCCTCAAATATGAACTGCCAAAAGATATGGCCATGCAGCCTTGAATCCAGAATCGAATCCAGAATCCCATCTCGGCCCACAGGTGACCAGTCTGACACAGGTAAAGGGTTATTTCAGCAGCTGGGGGTCTGCCCGGCTACGCGACAGCTCTGCAGGAAAGGACCTGGCAGCCTGATGGTTATCAAGTTAAACATAAATGAGCTGTCTGCCCTTGCAGCAATGAAGACTCACCTCTCACCTTGCTGGGTTGTGTTAGCAGCAGCACAGCCAGCCCGCCAGCCAAAAGAAGGCATTATCCCTCTTTCCTCAGCACCATTGGTGAGGCTGCATCTGGGGTACTGGGCCCAGTTTGGGGCTCCCCAGGATAGGGAAAAGATTGGCAAACAGGAGAGAGACACTGAACGCTCAGGCATGGGCTGAGAGGACCTCAGTTTTTAGCAGTCAGGAGGAAAGGCTCTGGAGGTGTTTAATTGCAGCCTTCCACAACTTAAACATAAAAACAGAGCCTGCCTGCTCTCAGAGATGCACAGTAAAGAGATAAGAGGCAACGGCCAGAAGTTGCAGAAGGACAATTCAGATGGGATATAGGAAAAAAATTCATGAGAGTGTTTACACTGCCCAGAGAGTCTGTTCAGTCTCCATCCTTGGAGATATTCAAAGCTTGACTGGGCAAGGTCCTGAGTAACCCGATCTAACTTTGAAGTTGACCTTGCTTTGAACAGAAGGTTGGACTAGGTGACCTCCAGAGGTCCCTTCCAACTTAAATTTTTCTGTGATTTTCTGGAAAAAGTTCAGATGCAGAAGTTATCTTAAAAGCATTTCTCTGAAAGATTGGGCTAAAAATGCAGCGGCTCTCAGGAAGCTATAGCAGTCCTGATAAGGTGTCTGGTATCCATGGCTGAATTCTCAGGGGAACAGCTCATGGGACTGTACGGCTGCAAAACAAGAGACTCAGCCCTAGTTCAGCCCTGAATGCTGAATCCTATCACCCAGACTGATCCAACTCAATCCAAACAGTGCTCCCTCAGCTCTTCTCTAATGACAATAGGGTTTTTTTCTTTTAAGAGTTCAGACTACAGAGCTATCACAACAGCAGTGCTTCCCCCTGTCAAATTCACTTTTTAAAAGCCATGAAAAATGGAATGGAGAGATTATAGAGGGATATCTCTGCACAAAAGCGGGACCAAAGTAAATCTGTCTCTGTAGTGGGGCTAGGAGGGAGATCAGGCCATTGGGAGAAATAGAGATCCCAATTCTTTGGAAAGAGCCATAGGTTATCTGGAAGGACCATTTCCCCTTTTCACCCCCCAGGTTCTGGAAATACGCTGGCCCCCACTGGCATTCGCTTCCTGGGGAGCTCTGGTCCTTTAGCGCCAGGAAGGGCTAAAGATTTTGGCCAGAAGAACATAAGATACGATGATGATGGTCACATATCGGCCAATGTCCCCTTGGCCACTCCCTGTTCCCTACCCTTTTTAACTGACTTTCCTTGAAGCAGAGCTCACAGAAGTCAACAGCATGGCTCATTTTTCAGGTGCCCAAGGCTTTGTCACTGCCCAGAGTAGCCACATGTCCCGCATGGATGGGGACAGGGACAGCCTCCGCTGGCTGCACACACACTATGGGGTGCAGCACAGCCCTCCACCCAATGTTCTCCATAGTGCAGAAACGTCTCCACCTGCATTTATGCCTTTTGCAGTAAATATGTTCTGCCTTAATGTGAATTCACTGCTCCAAAAATAACTGTAATTACCCAAGGAGCCTATTTACAAGATTTAAAGGGGTAGAGGAAAGAAAATCACTTAGAAGAAAACTTACAACACCTGGGCGTCAAAATACAAAACTGAATTGAAAAGGGGCAGCTCACTCCTCTGGGAGAGGCTCAGCCTGTTTGGAGGGGCATGTACTTTTTGGTACTTTGCCCATGCCAGTCATCAGGAATTGCTCAAGTCAGACGGCAGTAAAACATTACATGAAAACCAATTACTCCTCATGAGCAAACCGTCTGAAGGGAGCGGGGGGCTCTGGCAATACCCACACCTGTGAAAGTTTATAAGTCATTGCTGAACATGAAAAGAGAAAGAAGGCATTAAAAAGGCATGGGTGTGCACACAAGGCAGTACCAGAAAATAATAATTTAAAATAATAAACTTGTTGCGACAGCAGCAATGATTGCTGTCTGTCCAAGCTCTGAATAATTCAAAAGGTTCCTGCTTCACTTAGTATCTCAGGGTATTTTCAGACCTGCCAGAAATTTCTGCTGGTAAATAATGCATCTGTGGTATTCAAACACGCATGATCCCCAATTAATTCTAAAGATTTAACACTGCCAGTTTTGAAATGGGGGGAAGTCTAAGGAAGACAAATTTCTACTGAGCTGCCTGGGCTTCCTGCTCTTCCCATTTTCACCTTTACCTTTGGGTGCTAAAATTGCTGACCTCTCTTGCAGTTGCCATTTCCACGCAGGTAAAAATAAGCTAATACAGCTGATTAATTCAGCATAAGCCCACAAAATAATTCACAATAGGATTCCAGAAGGGGAGGGGAGAAAAATAAAGCCTCATCCATGTGCAGCATACTGAGCTTTTGTTTCTGTACTGGGGGTTGTCTGCCATGGTCTGCTGGTACTGGGACAAGTACGCTGGAACGAGCTGGGTGCGTTGGGCAGCAGGTTACCTAGAAGCCGCAGCTCATGGAAGAGGGAGCTGGGTGCAGGCAGCCGCAGTCATATCCCTGCCCAGGGCAGCAGTATGGCAGGATCCTCAGCGCTTTCGGCCGTGCTCCTGGCCCACCAACCAGGAGGGTAACTTCAGAGACACTGGAAAAGATTTTAAGCAATTACCAAAGCATAACTAGGGCTTCCATAACAGAGCTTTGGTTTCAGTGTCTGTGAACTTCGGTCCAAAACAGGAAACAAACCATTTAAAAGGTGCTAATAATCACGTTTGCATTGAGATGTTAAATAATGGTGACATATAAGATGCAAGAAGGACAAATCGTAATAAAGATAATACACATGACTCAGAGAGTGGAGGCAGGGTGAAGGCTTTCACTTGAACTACTGAATTTTGCTGGTTTAGAAAAAATGCGTCCTGGATCCAAACTGCCTGTGAATCCACATCCTGTTTTACCTGAACTCAAAGCAAGGTGAATAAATGTAGAGCACAGCAGGTCCAAGAGGGACTTGGAGAAGCCTCTCCAAACGTCCTCCTCCTGTTTTACTGATCATTTCTATTCCACCCTGTGAACACTGCTAGATTTACAGCTACAGCAAGAGAAGGACAAGCTGGTTGATATGTCGATTTTCAGAATTCTCCTCTAGTCAGAGCAGAGATTCAGCTACCTCTTGGGAAATGAAACCAAAGACTTGAGAAATGAGGCAAGAGCCCAAACCAAGAGAGTCAACAGTGACCTGGAAATTAATTAGTAAAGACAAGGGGAGGCCTATTTTTTTTACGCAGTATCTGAATTTTTTTTGAATCCAGACTGTGTTTCGTGTGGATTTTCTTCTAATAATATCTGAACTTTTCACTGCCTGTTTGTGTTCATCACGTGGGGAGTGCACACAAGTCACTGTTCAAATGCAAACAGAGGTACCCTGCATTTCCTCCCATGTAGTCAGGAGCAGCAACACAGTGCTCACATTCCAGCTTTTGAATCAACCAAATTTCAGGATCAGGGTGAGATCTGGAGGTTCTGGTACCGGCCACCGCCTGAGGCAGGTGGCTGCAGGAAGGCTCCCAGCTCTTACCAGGACTCATGCCAGCTCCGCTCTGTCCTCCAGGTGCTGGTTTCCTACCCACCCCTTGCTGGTATCAGGTGGTTGTCCTCTTATTACTGGTCCCAGGAGACCAGCATCTCTGATTTCAGGGCACTTGATCCAAACTTTTCTAGCTCTAGACTTTTAAAATATTTTGTTTATCCTGCTGTTGTGGTTCCTATTGTTCCTAAGCTGGTTTTCTTATTAAATTACTGAGTTTTTGAGTTGGAATAAACCTTCCTTTCCAAATGCGTCTGCTCGTGATTGGCTGGTTGCAGGGGAGAGAGGAAGGGCAAGGGGGAGGGAAAGCAGAGGAGAATTACAAGGTTTCAGATTCCTGTAAACAGAGAAACATTTTTCCAGTCATCAGTCTGAGCCCAGTGGAAATAGGGCTTCGGTTTCCTCTAGTTAATGCCGGGGATCCGGTGGCAATGCTGTTGACATGCCTCCTGTTTCTCTAGCAGGTGCTGGATGGTGTTTAGTCTGCAGCTGATCAGCAAGCCCATGTGCTGGCAGTCGCTGGTGCAGTTCCCTTCTCCTTCATTTTCCAAGCGTGCCCTACTTGCAGCCCCAGAGCAGGTGCCTGTGCTCCAGGGGAAGGGCCCTACAATTGCGCCTGCTTGCCTCAAATCCTGGCTCTGAACTCCGCCATGCATCGGAGCAGCTCCAAAGTGGCATTTGAGGACTTCCCGGAATCCATCCCCTTCTGCTGTGCGTGACCCCAGCAACCCTTCACTCTGCCCACAACTGCTGTTGCTTCCGTATGGGGTGCGGGGTCTAGGTTAGGAAGGGTCTTCACGTTCTCTGTAAACACAGCACCTACTGCACATGTGGTCACTCTCCACAAATGGCAGATTTAGTAACCACCGCAGTGCAAACACAGTAAGTTGTAGCTGGGCCACCGTCACCAAAGGCTTACCCACCTCTTTCCATCAGTCACTGTCAATATTTTTCCAGTGTGGTCATGCAAACCCTGTTCATTTCAGAGGAGTGTCCTCTGACTTGCCAGTGGCAATATCCTCAGTGGTTTCCCATGAAGCACTGAACCACCTCTCTTTCAGATCCACCTACAAAAGCTGATCAACAGCCTGTGCACAGCCCTGAGTTTTCCAAATACATCCCTAAACACCTTCCTAGGAGGAACTAAGTAGAAAAGAACACTATAAACAGCTAAGAGAGCAAAAACACAATGTGTAGACATTTGCTTGGACATGTGCAGTAATATTACCTTAAACCTTTTGCATATAGCTAACACTTGAGTTTACAATTCATTGTGTACCATTCGTACATACTGTACATGCCAAAAAGGGCAGAGAATTATAGTGCTGCATTTGTTGACAGTGCCAGCTGACACATTTAGCAGGAAGGAGTCTTGTGCTCAAAGCTCCTGTCTGGGCACCGAGAGAGGTTGGGTTTACACTTGGCTCTCCTACAGACTTCCTGTGTCACCTTGCTGCAACGACCCTGTCAGTTCCCTCAGCCATGCAGCCTGCTATTGCGAGGTGAGGTTTAGACTGGTAACTCACCCTGTGACCAGCAAGGGACAGGTGCTATGGAAATGATCTTGCATATGTATGCGTATATATATATATATATTTAGGTGCAGCACAAGTGGCTTGCTAGAAGGGGATTCAAGCATTCAAGCCACTTCCTAGAAACTTCTGTTTGTTTAGGTGGCTTCACACACCGCGTGGTAACATTTCCTCGCTGTCGCTGTGGGCGCAGATCTCCAGACGCACCCAGGGCAAACAGCAATCTCTCCAAAAGTATTCCTGATGCACCTGTCAAAGATTACAATTAATTCATGACTGTTTGATGGCTTATGCTAAATGAGCTTGGCTCCAGTCCAGTTTCCATTGGGCAAGTGTCTCCATCTCAGGAACACTGTGACATTTGGCATTTATTGTCCTCTTGGCTGGCTCTCCTAGCCAGGGCCACGTATGGAATGCGTCAGGGGAACAGACTTGCTTTCAAGCCCCAGTCTGCATTGAGGTAGGATGGTATAGAGGAGCCTTTTGTTGTTGCTCACATTTAACTTCCCTCTTGAAGACAGGTGGAAGAGTTTGTGTTTTGTAGCTGTTCATACAGCACCTCACCACTGCAAAATCCTCTTCATGCTCTATCTGACAATTCCCAAACCAGTCTCCTCCTGATACAAGGTGTTTGTTCACAAACACTAAACCATAAGCTCTCCTGCAATGCTTAGATTAGCAAGATATGATTCAGTAATTTCCTTTGTTGCAATCTCTCTCACCCTGTCAGCACATTCGCTCAATATTGTTTTAAGCCGAGTCCTTGTGCGAGGTTACCGCCCCTGTCCCCCGCTCCGCAAGGAGCTGCACAAAACAAGTCAGACAGCAGCATTCCTGTGCCGAGCAGCCCCTGTGCACTCCTGATAGCCATGGCAACACGACTTTCCAACAGCTGACTACCTCCTGCTCTCCCTGGCACTCCTCATGCTCCCTCCTGGATGGGCTTTTGGGGTGACGGTGCCACCCCGATGCCCACACTCATTGGTGCGTCCTACTGCCCCGCAGCTCATGCCCTGGGAGACTTTACCTTCTTCTGTGCAACGAAGGTTAAAGGCCACATTGCCAAAGTCACATTTACTCCCTGCACTGGGACAGCTCATTTTGTTGATGCAATGGTTAAGCAACGAGGAGATTAACTGTTTGTTCTGTCCCAAGGAGGTGATCTCATCTGAGATAGATTTTGCTTTCGTGCCACGGCAAGAGCGCAGGGAGTTCCCACCACGGAGCCAGGCGGTGCAGAGCGGAGCCCCCCAGCTCCTGCAGAGGGACTGTGTGTTTTGGCCCGGTGCTGGGAGCAGGGAGAGCACAAGAGAGAAAAAGCAAGCACAGAGGTGTGTGCATATGGTCCTGGGGTGACTTGGGAGGAGGATGAAATGCACCTCTTCAGAGATGAGACGAGGAAAAGTAAATGTTTGCGAAAGATCTCAGCCGAAGTTGCCTTTCCAGCAATTCCATCCCAGAGAGAACAGGCACTGGCAGTTGCCAGCCAAGTTGCCCCACTGCCACCAGTAGCGAGGCCCTGGGCTGTGCTGCTGTGGATGGCAGAGGGCAGCTGGCATGTCAGCTGGGCCAAAAAGTCACTGCCACCACTTCTCCGTCCCAGGCTGCCAAATGAAGAAGCGGGGGTGAAAGCCTGGCTCACTGGGTGGTGCAGGATGCACTGGATGTCCGGGGGCCAAAATTTCACCCAAGAGCCTTTCTGTCATGTAATGCTGCAGACTCACTGAAGCCTGCAGGTATCCTATGCTGACCCAGATGCATCCCACAGTCCACCCGTGGTCCTCGCCAGGCTTTGAGTATATACCGGGGCAGCAGGTCAAGATCGTACCATTGCTTCCTCTCTAGAGACAGTCACACTAAGGGGATCAGAGCAAGCCCAGATCCACTTATTCCTGCCGCAGTCATACCTTGAACACATCCACAAGCTTATCCCCAGCCCACATGAGGACCTGTGCTTCTCACATGAAGGCAGCAGGCACAGGGTTTCTTCTCCTTAGCTCCCACCTGTGACCCAGAACTGGGGAGCTCTGGTCTGATATTCACAGAGCTTTGGAAGGCCAGTCTTGGTTCCTACCCCTGTAAGAAAGCTGTATGCCCAAAAGCCCTGCTGCAAGGCACCTTCAGCCATCCGCCAGCACCATGGTATGGCAGGTCCCCACTCTCCCAAAGGACAAGGACTTTCTCAGCAATGCTCAGCAGAGCAGGGTACACCACCCGGGTGCACCCTCCAGCACCCACAAAGCAAAGCCAGGCTCTCTTGCCTGATCAAAGCCTGCCTCCTACACCCCAGGTTCCTGAATTCAAAACCCTTCTAGAGAAATGCGTCAGCGCCCAGCCAGTAGGAGCAAAATGCCACATTTTCAGCAGATTGGAGTTTATTTTTAAGCAGTGTCAAAAAAAACCTCCACCCAAACCAAAGCAACCTCCCCAAACACACAAACGCACACACAGAGGAATGAAATCAGCAGGTAGGAACAACAAGACCAGCAAACAGCCAGATCTCGGCACTGGATGCTGCTGGCTCCCCAGGCATGATCTCAGCCCGCCCCAGCAACCTATTTGTGAAATTCCTCATGGAGAGGTGCGGAGGAGATGGCCTGGCAGCTGCCAGGGAGGTGAAGCACCTGCACTGAGATCTCAGTAAACAGGAAGGCAGGAGAGGAGATGCGGTGAACATTTTCATTCACCGGGCACACAGAAAGGCAGAAGCTGGGGGAGAGCGCTTGCGGCCATCCAGATCTCCAGCATCTCTCCTGCTTTGCACCAAACACGAGCCCACCTGCACCACAGCCCCTTCCCCAGCCCGTGTGCCAGTCATGCTCAGCTCCCACAAATCCTCGCAGTGTCGGGGGCACTGGGAACACTCAGCACCACACCAGCTCGAGCCCAATGTGTCGAGGTCTCTCACCCTATTCCCTGCATTGAGGTAACAGTGTATGCCCACTCCTCACTGAGCATTTAACCTGTAACTAGTCCAGGTGGGTCCTATTTCTGCTTCCTACAGCAAAGCAAGGCCAGGTAAAGTGCCAGGAGCAGCTTGACCTGGCCACAGTGCTCACCGGTGTCACACTAACCCCAGCTTTTTCAAGCCACCCCTCCCCAGCCACAAAAAGAAGAGACCTGACATGGCCAGCACAGGGTGAGCAAGAGCTGAGGATGAGTGTCTGACCCCCCACGGAGGTCCAGTGAGAGCAGGGGCACAGCAGGAAGGAGAAGCTGAGATGAGATCTGATCCCCAGAGTTTCTCTGGCAGGACGCACTGGCAACGCACAGAGGGGCCCATTCTTCTCCTGCGCTGTGCTGCGGTGATGGACGTGTCGGTACAGCCGATCCCTGTCCCTCCCAAGATAGAAATCTCCAGCCACAGGAGGCCAAGGCAGCTCTCTCAATCATCTTCCACATCAAGGTCTGTTCAAGACCCCTGTGCATCTCCTTCCTCCAGCACAGGCTAAAACAAGTTTTGTTGGGGCTCTCACGGTTTTGCTGTACTGCCTTTGCTGCAGTCAGGTGGGGCTCAAGACTGAGGGCAGTGGGTCAATGGAACTCCTGTGCCAGCTGGTACTGGACATTTTCCTGCTAGCGTGGCGCTGGGGCGAGTGCTGTGAGGCACAATGCTATGGAGAGTTACCATCCCATGCCAGAGGCTCGGCCCTTGGCCCCCCCAGTCAGAGGGATGTCTAGTGGGATGCAAACTCTACTGGTTGCTGTACGATATCTGGTACAATATGCTGTAAAATATCAGACTCATTTCCTCCTCAGTTCTGCAAGCACCATATTTACTCATTCATTTTAAAAATGGGATGATAGTATGTGCTGGACCAAACTGTGTCCTCACTGAGGACCTGCCCTAATGCCTTCCGGTTCTGTTACCTTCTGGGTGTCTCTGTGGATGCTTCCAATTCAGCTTCCATCAGGACCACACAACTGTATTTTAAAACAACATTTCCATATTTATAAAACATAAAACTCCCTTACCATGAGTTCAAGACACTGTTCCCTGTATTTCCCTCTAAATATCAAACCCTACATATGTGGATGTCAGAGAGCCAAAAGCCTTATTAAATCATCCAGTCCACCCCTTTATGTTTTTCTCTTCTCGAGTTCCCTGTTTTCTCTAGGATGTTCAAGACCCATACAGCCGGAAAACTGGTCATAAATCCAGGCACCCAGGATTTTTTCTTCAACTGAAGAAATCAGATATATGCCAAGGTGAAGTCTATCTATATGCTACAGTTAACACTGTAATAACACTGTAGTAACTCAGAAGTCAGATGTGCTGGACACCTGGAAGGATGGGAGGGTGTTTAAATGAGGAGCCTCTGAAGAAGACTGCCCCTTTACACAGCCAGCATGCAGTAGTGAGGGTTTGTCCTGCAACTCTTTGCTGGAGATGGTGAGGAGTTGCAGCTAAGCCACAGGCAAGCCAAATACCTCCAGTAGGAAAGGAGAAATAGATGTGTCTGGAAGTGGCAGGATGGAGGGTGCACTGGCTGCCTCCTCATCCTCCCTTCAGTGGACAAACCCTCAGCGAGAGCTCACGCCACACACAGGGCCAGGAACGTTTCCACAGGCCTGCAGATACCTGCAGCAGCAAAATCAGCGGTGCAGACAGAACATGAATAACCTCCTCATTAAGCTCCTGCCTTGTGCTATTGAGGAACATAAAGAGCCACCAACGTCACATCCCAGCCGCATGCAAAGCTATCTCTGTGCTGCATAAATCATGCATAGCCACATCATCCGTTATAGATGCACAACGCTGTAATCGCTAATTATGCCGAGGAGTATACGATTACCTACGGGATACGGCTGGGAGAGGCTGCAGTTAGCAACACACGCATATGGCATATGTTTCTACATTTAAATATTACAGCTCTGGTTTTTGCCTCCTTTAGTATGTGGTAGTTCATACATCTGGAAGAGGGTGCTGGGACTTTCCATTAAATTAACACCAATGACTTCTGCTTTATCATCCCAGAAAGGAACCACAGCACCAAAAGGGCCCATGCAAGACCCCAGATGAGTAAGTCCCAGATGTCTTATTACACACAGGATTTTCCTAGACTGTTTCCAAATTGGAAAGCAACTTAGGAAGCTAAAATTATACCCTATCTGCTGATGTTTTGTGAGATCTACTACCCAGGCACAGAGCTGCTGGGAGAAGATCAGAACTTGCATTTAATGGACTCCTAAAGCGTTTTTAAATACAGTTCAAAGAGGGGTCCGTATAAGCGCACAGGACAGAACCAGTTTATATCTCTCTTGTGCAGCAGCACAAATGCCAATCGATGGCTGTACTAGCAATACTGGTAACACTAAGCAATGTAACTAGCTGTAGCTGGGTTCCAGTTTGAAACTTGTGAACCTATTTAAAATCTGTGATTAGTGGTAGCAACGTCCAGTGTGGACTTATGTTCTCCCATATATACCTGGAGGCACAAACGTATTCCATCTTTAAATATCATGGAAAAAATATCTCAGGTTGAATAGCTTCCCCTTGGAGCAGAATTTGCTTTAAAGCTTATCCCTGGCATCATTCACACTCTGCTGACACTGGTTTCTAGGCTATGGGTAGTGCTTGTGCTGCATTATAACAAATGTTATATAAAGCACGAGGAGTCCTCTGCTCTCTCCTGTACGTGCATTCACCTGGAAGGTTCATTACAAAGGCAAGTGATGTAGCGAAAATAGTACTTCCAGATTCAAACCCCAAAGCTCAAAACAACCAGGAGAGAGAAAAAAGTATATGTTTAGACAAATAATCTGCTGTCAAATTCCCCAAAGCGCCTTACCACGTCGCACCTCTGGTGTGCTTGAAGCCTGAGACGCAGCGCTTCAAGGTGGCCAGGACTGAAATCTCAGGCTGAAACACTTCCTTATCATTCCCTGCTCACGTGAAAGTCAGTCCCAGAACCTGCACCGATAGACACAAACCACTTCATTGTCAGCTACCTCCCATCTACCGTTATCGATTACCTAAGCTCCCTGTCTCACTTTGTTCCTTTTCTCTCTGCTGTTCCTTTTCAGATCACTTAGCTCTACTTTTGCAGCTACTCAGTTATTTTCTCCTCATCCACCTATTCAAAGCGTAACCCAAGAATGCAAAAGTCATCCTCTTCCAAAACTATAGGCAGAGCAATACATCTCTGCTGTCCGTTTGCTGCTTGATATTCATTCTCATTACACTGGCATATAAATCTCTGGAGAGTTACGGGGGAAATCAGGTGCTTGCTCTCCTCAGACATTTCCCAGAGTGCCCAAGAAAGGGACAGTATATCCCTGGTATCAATATATTGCCTGTGAACTTTGAAAGCAGCATAAAATATGAGTCTAAAGCATACCACCAGGAATAGAACGGTAGGATGCATTTGATATGGATGTAGCTGAAAAGTCTTCAGAGCTAATGGCTCGGGGTGGTTCGGGAAGCTGACAGACTACGGTAAAAGTGACTTTTTTTCTTCCTTCTCTATGGAGACAGCATTGATTGACTGGGCTTGGAGTTCGCACAGAGCTGGTGGTAGTGCAGCAAATTGCCTGTTGCACAGATAGCCCAAATGCCCTGTGAGCTCTGTGGTACATATGCAATTTTAGCCGGCCTAAAAATAGAAACCGAGCTTGAGAGCTGTGTGATATAAGCCGTGACCCCTCAAAAATAAACTGCATGCTTCCCCATTGCCCGTATGCGCCTGGAGGGGGGCTCGGAGGTGCAACCGAAAATGGGCAACCGTGAAGTTAAGGAGTTCAACCACCTTTGCGTTCTGGGAGCGTCTCAGGGACCCAGAAAAGGGAGCGCTGTTTGAGCTGTGCAAACAGACAGCAGTTCCCCGAGGGCTAGCTGTGCTCAGCACGAGGAGGAGGGCTGAGCTAAGTCCAAAGGTGTAACCCCCACTCAGCGAGGCGAGTGCTTGCTCAGGATTCTTTGGGCAGCTCAGTACAATCCTCCTCGCTGTCATCTTGTGCATGAAGTGAGGACATTGATAATATTTCACAGAAGTTCCAGAGATTAACATAATGCTTGTGCAAGCTCTGGAAGTGTGGCAGAAATCCTGCCAAACCTCCCGTCTGCCTCCAAATTCTCATCTGCCATCTTGACCGTATTTCTCATTCTGCAAGCACAACCAGATTTAAGGGGACAAGGTTTTCTCTTCTTCCCCTCCCCAAATTTTAAAGAAAAGCTTTCACGAGCAGAACACGAGCACTAGCTGCTCTAGGAGACAGGCAGACAGAGCACACCCTCCTCATAGCAGGCCCCGTTCCCGGGGCAGGTTCACAAAACCGTGCGTACACACCAGCCTCAGCTGGCTCACGGGGTTGACCAGAAGCCCTAATTACAAACACCAAGTGCTCAGCCTGTCCTTTGTACACGGTGCGGGGTGTTTGCTCCCGCCTGCGCCATCCCACACCCTCCAGCGGCTCGAGGCCGGAGTGCAGCAGTCCTTCTGCGCGCTGATTTATGAGCCTCACCCTGCAGTTCCCTCTGAGGTTGGGGGTGGCGGGACGGGCTCGTTTGATGACCTGCCTTCGGGGCTGAGCAAATGAGATTCATTAGGATATGCAAAAAGCTGAGAGCAAAGCTACCCTATCTTTCTGCCTGAGCATCTGAGCTCCACTGATCTGATAAGGGCTCGTTGCTCCAACATGTCTGCAGAGGAAGATCTGAAGCTTCTTCCCATGCATTCCCAGATAGTCATTGCAACTGATAGACAAATAGGTCAGAATAAATAACAGCCCCCTCATTTCCCCCAGCGAGCAAGCCTGTGGGGCTTAAGCGTTAATAAGAAACAAGGCTGCTGTAACAAGATGTCCTAACGCGCTGCAAAGAGTACGCAGTATAATAGCATCTCTCGTACAAACCTTTCACTAAAAGCTTGTCATTACCCAGACAGAAGAGACATCATTTGCATAGAGAAGCAGAGGGAAAGCAGCTTGAATGAGGTGATCCAAAAATGGAGTCATCAAGTCACTGAATTGTTGTGTAAAATAATACAGAAGTGTATTCTGCTTCAGTTCAGCGTTTTCACGGCAGCACAATAGGCAAAGTAAAACCACTACAGCTAGTGGGAGTGACTGGTTGGCCGTAAGCCAGCCTGTCCTCTGTTACCAGACTCAAACATGGCCCTGCAGTGGAACTGGGCGATGGAGAAGGAAGAACTGTGTTAGAGCGGGTGTTGATTATCAGTCCCTCACGCTGGGGCAAGGGGGCCCCAGAGCAGGCGACGGGCAAACCTCATGGCTTCTGATCACCCAAGCGCTCAACTTCACCCCACCGAGAGCAGAGGTGCTTAAATATTGACTATGGCTCCTCTGCTTTTTTGACCACACATTTGGCCCCTTTGCTGGAGGCATTCGGAAGAAAACAAGAGCTGTTAGTGAGCACATAGTACAAAAAGCAGCACGTTCTCTTAAACCAGGGCAGGAGGGGAGAACAAGAGCTGGAAAATCTAAATTTAGCAGCCAGCACTTTGGCTGTTCTCTTCGGGCACGGTTTCCCAGCCCGTCGGCGGAGCAGGCTCCCTTCTGCGATTGCTCCCACCTAGTGAAGGATTTTCAGTAGCAACCATCACCATGGTATCACAGTGCCGCTTCTGTTCAGCGATTTTCCCAGTCCCTGTGGGTTTACTGAAACACTCCTGACATTTTAGGTGCGGTGAAGGGGCAGGTGGGTGGGAGGGATGTTTCTTAAAGCACCAGCTCCTGGAATCAAGGGAGGGCAAATGCTGCACTTCACCTTTCTCTTCGGAGCAGCATATAGCCCTCCTGGCTGCAGAGCGAAGCTCAAAAGCTCAGGAAACCCAGAGCGCCTTTCTCTGAGGGGAGGGAGGAGGTTCTCGCACTGTCCCCCTGATTTTGGGGGAAGAATCACAGGATTTGAGCTCCTGGAATCGGCTGCAGCGAGATGGTTTCACTTCCCACCTCCGACTGCCACAGTGTCCAGGTTGCAAACAGCGAGAGCAAACATTTTTAATACAATTGATTTTTCAGCTGTGGCTCCTCCTGGGGCCGCTCTGTTCTCTGCGTCTTTCCTGCTGCCCGCTCCCCAGTGATGACAAACCGCGAAGCATCTCCCAAGAGTGAGAAATCCTCACAAGAATCATCTGTTGCAAGTCCTGTCTGACAAAACCATGTCAGAGCTTTGGGGACTTTCTATTTTTAATTGAGTGCATCTTTCCCTGGCATTTCCCCGCGCTGGCTCCTGCATCCCTGCTATTACGGCGGAGGTTGGAAGGGACACAGTGCTCGTGCTAGGATGTGGAAAAGCTGTTGTTCCCACCTCATTCCCTGTGAGGATTGCTATATAAAAGGTGCACACAGGGCATGGGGGCTGCTGGAGCACAGGGCTCCCTTTCTGTCTTTATTCCTCCCATGCAATCAGCATTCGTGATTTAGTCCCTTCTTATCGTGGCCTTGCAGTATCACATCTTGGCTTGGTATTTAGTCTTCCAGAGGCTTGAAAGGGCAGCTTCTCCTTGAGTTTATCAGCTCAAATGGGGGACATCGCTTGATGGTGTGCCAGCAAGCTTCTGTACGATGCCTTTTATGTCTCAATCAAGTCAGCATGTCTATTTAATTAAAGAGATAGTAATACAAAAGGTTCTTCTTGGATAAAATCTGAGGGAGGAAAACGTGCTACCTGACTTGAAAACCCAACAGGGCCCGATGAGAGCTGAGGGCACAGTAGTGCAGAGTGCTTTAACAGAAGGGAAGGCAGCCGCTCTGCCAGCAGAAGCCCGTGAGCAGAGAACCACGGAGCACAAAATTAACACACTGGCTCATCAGGAAATGTTAATGTGGGCAAGATGGGGAATTGCTTCATATGGGCAAACAATCTGTGCAGAAGGGATAAGTGCGATCAAAACCTGGTACAAAGCTGGGCACATTTTTCCAAAATCTGCCCTCTACCCTCAGTTTAAGGTTCAAGACAGAAAACACAAAGCCCTGATTACGGTGTTAAACCCTTATGGCAAAAGACCAACAAAACATTTTGCTGAAATGAAACCAAATGAAAGCATCCAATGGGGCTTTTCTAGAAACGACCAAGCCACTGCCACACAGATCCCAGGAGGGGAACCCTGCAGCTTGGAGTAAGTGGTCTGGGGTTGGACCTCCATGTTGACACACAGTTGAGGAGTTGAACAAGCACAGAAGCTACTGTATTCCCCGCTGGGATTTTTGTCCTTGAATCCACCAGCAACGCATTTCAAAGGAAGGAGCACTTGGGTGCCTGGACTTTGCCTAATTCTCACTTTGCCTTTCTCTCTGCTTAGTCTGATTCTGCCAAACCATTCCCTCCTCCGAAGAAAGCTGAGCCATCTCTGTCAGCCATGCCGCTGTCTTCAGGACCGGAGAGCCTTGGCAGAGGGAGCCTAGGCTGGGTACAGTGGGTGCACTGCTCCACAGCGCCTCCAGGGCTGAAGCAGCCGATACTGGCCAAGGGCAGGGCTGATGCCCTCACCATATTGCATGGGTGAGGCAACACTTGCCTCTTTAATGAACTGACAACCATCATGGTTAAATAATTTCCTAAATACTCTCAGAAATTCCTCATTTTCATGAGCTGAATATCCACCTCAAAATATTAAACATTTTAAAATGAAATAACTTGATGTTTAAGTAAATACAGACTCATTATAACAACTTCATTCACTTCAAAACAGCCCTCCTAAAGCCAAACATCTACTGCTAATGAACTCGTCCGCTACAAATGCTGGTTCCACTTTTGTCTGTTGACCTCTCCTTTAACCAGGCACTTGTTCTCCCCAACCTCCACCATTCCCCATTGCTCCTCTATGTTGTCCCTAACTGAAAGCAGGGACCAGCTTCACCCAAGCACCACCTCACCTCTTTACCTCTCACAGCGATAAGCAGGGGCCATTTCCCCCTTTGCAACGACAGTGTGGGAATCCAACTCCACCTACAACATAACCAGATGATTAATTTAGTCCCCTTGCATTTGCTGTCCCACCTGGGAGGAGCAGGAGGTCCAGCGTTACAGTCAGAGAGACTCCTATTGTGACATACCAGATGAGCAACTTCTTTATATCCTGCTCCAAGCCTGTGTGGATAGGGCCACAGGCAAGGTAGTGCATGCAGCACTTTTCAGGAAGAAGGCCAGAAGAACGTTAAAAAGTAATTGAAGGGCCTGGGGGATCAGGGGAAGAAGAGGACAAACTCAAAGAAACCAAGGAAAAAACCTGAGGCATGGCAGTGTGTGAGTGCACTTGTCTGAGAAGACCTAAAAAAAGGTCATTTTGAAGAAAATGAGGAAACAGTCTCTGAAAGGATTCTTTGAAATGGTAGCAATGGCAGGGAAACAGTAAATGGCAGGCTACAGAGCCGACACTGTTAACAGGAGGGAGTTCAGCTGGAGGATGTGTCTGCAGATCTACCACAGCGTTGCCTCCCAAGTCAAGGCTGCCCAAACCACTACAAAGAAAGGTTGAATTGACATGTTACCATTGGAAAAGTAACCCTAAAAACATTAAGAGCACACCTCTCCTTATGTAGTACTTATTTTATTAAACAAATGCTTCCTTTTCATCCAGAGAGACTTCAGAATTACACAGATGGTTAAAATACATCTATAGTAGTGGTAGTAATTTAGAAATCTCTCTGGGGGAAAACAAGGTTTAGCATTTTTTTTTTCTTTTGAAATGGCAGTGAGCTGGATTTTAAGGTGGAGTAAGTTTATTTCTGTCGTGGCTGCCACGGAGAAAGCTCCATCACCCACAGATAATGCCAGATGGTGAGCTGTGCCGAAACCCATCAGGCAGAGGCCTCGAGAAAAGGTTCAAAGTATAACTGGGGATCACATCTCTCACTCAAGGGGCAGCCAACGGAAACAAAACCAGAGTAGGTTGGATATAACCATAGCAGCAAAAATCCACGGGCTACTGCCGTGCTCCAAACTGCACTGCAAGTGGCAGAGAAGCCTCTGACCAGCCTACGGGCCAAAAGATGACACAGAGCAGGGAAACCATGTGTGTTCAGTGGCAGAGCTGATTTAGGGCTGGTTTTATCAAAAACCCTCTTAACTTACTGCTATATCATTAAGGTGGATGAACGGTTACATGGTTCAACAGAGCTGATAATCCTTTGCCTGTGGTGCAGTTGCAGAGGGTATAAAATTTTCTGGAGATGGTGGAGGGGACTCTTGATGCACCATATGGTCTCTTCCAGCCCTTGCACTGCACCGAGGCTCGTGCTCTCATGTGACACACCATTAGCAAGTCACATGCAGCAGAAAGCAATTTTATGGCCAGATCCTGCTCTTAGAAGCTATGATGTCTAAACTAGCTAATCAAATCAGCATAAATTTGCAAACAGCGTTTTAGCAGCTGTGACCGTAAATATCATCAGCAGAATGTGAATAATCCTGAGCACAAGATGAGTTGAGTAATGGGTTCCCAATGGGCGTTGAAGCCATCAGTCTGCTGCCTGGCAACTCAGAGATGGGGGCGACGGGGGGAGGTTTGATTATGATGAGCCTGAAACAGCAGATGCAGTTATCACGACAAAGCAGCCAGAGCACACGCACCAGAAAAAGGAAAAAAAATCATTTACCGAGGCCAATAATTGCAGTGGATGCCCTGTTCTCACCCCACTGTCTCCCAAATGCAGGCACATGTGCATGTTCCATGTGGAGGGATGTGTTTTAGCATTCCCAAAGTGACTCATTTGGCATTTTCCAGGGACCTGCAATAGACATCCCGCACACACGTACCATTTTGTCAACAAGCCATAAAAATAATCAGCTGAGGTGAAATTCACTGAAAACACAGACACCAAGGCTAAATTTGTTTTTAATTTGTGCCAGCTTCTGCTAATGGGAGCCAGGGTGCTGGGCTCCCGGCACTAACAAAGAGCAGAGGGGGAAAGCTGCCGAAATTAGCACTACGCAGCAGTCTTAACTCCCCTCTGGTGAGGACCAGCCACGCACGTGGTCCCAGAGCAGATGGAGCAGGCTGGAGTGGACATGGCCAGAGCGGAAGGACTATCCTGTGAACCACTCTGCCAGGTGCCCCAGGGAGAAGGCAGCTGAAAACACAGCCAGCTTCTCCCCTAGCAAAGCGCTTTAGCGAGGGAAGCGGCTTTTGTAGCTCAGAAAAAAGAATATACCTCCCTGCACCTGCCAGCATGAATCTGGCTCAGCCATATCGATGTTTGCAAAAAACAAGGGAAGAAAGCCAACGGTGATGTCTCAGTCCTGATGACTTTTGGTAGGCTGTTAAAAAGGCTTGGCTATTATGGACCATATCCTAGTCTGATGATGATATCCCCACCCCACTTCGAGGCAAAATCGAGAGTCTAGAGAGCGGGAGAAATGTCATATTGCATCTTGCATAAAGGTAACTCATGCTTGCTGGAGTTGTCAAAATCTTGTGAAGAAAAGGCCTAAGTGTGGTATCTCTACGTGGCAGTCATTACAGCTCATGCCAATACTGCAACTTTTAGCTGAGCTTTAAAACTGATCTGCATTAGTGTAGAAACCAAAGTGAGTGTGAGCATTTCCAAGTTTCCCAGGAGCTGGCAAGCCCAACCTGGGCTTCACCTTACTGCAACCACACATGTTGCTTGGAGTACCAAGGACGTAGACACCGTAGGCTGCTAGTTTAAAGCATACATACACACAAATGCATGGTCACTGCAATTTTTTGGTTTGCTGTATTTCCTTAGTTATGGTGATTATTGTTATATTTAGCTTTCCTGCATTTCCCAAAGACTAAGCTGTGCCTAGTAACAAGGGGCAACCTTTCTGAGTTCATAAATCAGGAATTTGAAGATACAGATTCCTAAGCAACTGGCAGCTATGGTGGACCACACAAATGAACATGATGGGTTCAGTGCTTAGAAATTTGAGATGAAAGCTTTTCCCTGGCCAAGGAGTAAAAGAACAAGTGACAGGGCATCTTGACATGCTGATGGAGAACATCAAAGACAGGGGTAGTGCTGGGTGCAGGTTCAGATCATGGCAGTCTCAATTTGTGCCAGGAAAGCTTGTACAAGCACAGGCACTGTGCACATGGAGCGTCTCAGTAAATATGTGAAAATACCCATAATGAGAACAGGTAAATATCAGAAGCAAATCTGGGCTCTAGCTGCTTCCCATACGAGCACTTAAGCTGTGTTCATCCACAGCTTTCCCTAGAGAAGGTCTGTGGTTTGCATTTGGGGGCTTTTCACTTGTGTAGCATTTTAAGTAACCTCCCTCCTCCTATAGGGGAGTTTCTTTCAGCGGAGTCTATATCCACTGAAGCTACCTCAGCTCTTAGTTACCCACTGACCTGGAATACTTCTACAACTACACGCTGCTGACACCAGATGTGAACAAGAAGATGGAGGGAAAAGAGCTGTGTCTGTTGGTGTAGAAAAGGTCTAGAGGAATTCAGACCTGGCGAAAAAACAGGCTCAAAAATGGCAAAAATATTTCTTCAGAGCATGGAGATCATTTGGAACAAAGGGGTGAGTTCAGCACATTATACTCAGACGAACCCAGTTTGAAAATATACACCCAGATCTTGGTCCAAGACAGCACACTCATCCTGAGCCAGAACTATCACTAGTGACCATCTTCTCCTCCAAAAACACACCCCAACTGGAACTCCACTTACTAAACCCTGGGTGGAGAATTACTGGCAGAACCAGTACAAACTCTGTCATGCAGTTTAAAGCCTTTTCTTCAAGCTCCAGAAAATTCCATTCCACTCTCTCCAGCATTTTGCACTGCAGCATCAGCCTCTGCATGCCTGCAGTGTGGCTGCAGCCAGGGCCAGGAGGTGCCAGCTACTACAAAAGATCGTTCCTGTGCTATTCCTGGTTTGATCTGAAACAAAACGTACTGGAAATTTTGGAAGAACATCTGGACCCATCAAGCATCCAGCCAAAGCTTCCCAGACCCACAAGCTCCGGGTAATTCAATGAAAAAGCAAGGCAACATCTCAGTTTGTAGATGCAGAACTTTTGGCAGCGCTTGCTGCCCTTTGCTGCGCACACAGAAAGCCTGCCCTTTGTGACCCTCTGCACACAACAAGCTCAGTTCATGGGCTTTCGGGGGAGTAGAAAAGAGCTGCCTCTCCAATATACATTTTTTCCCTAAGAGACATAAAGATGAAGGATGTGTTTCCCAATACTGAGAATACTTGCACTGATTTTAATTAATGTGCTTGTTTGAGGGGGAACAAATGTGGCTGTTATTTATTTCTGGTGCAGCAGCACATCCTGACCATCTTCTGCCCCAAGAGCTGCCACAGGGCCCATGTGACAGGATCCCACCCAGACTCCAGCCATTGGGTTCACCAGATAACAAAACCTTTCTTTGGCTCCCTGTGCCTTCAGGCAGAGCATGACTTGGAGCAAGCCTGCCCACAACAAGCAGCAGGTCTGTGAGGAATAACCCCTCTGCGGAGCCAGGGGATACCTTCCCCTTCCTGGGAATTTCAAAAGCGAGCATCTTGGAGCAGCTCCTGCACACAGCAGGGAGGCTGTGCTTCTCTCCAGCTAGACGTCACCTGCCCAAGTAACTCCTCGCTTTGAGCCCACCCCTGCCCCACGTCTGACATGCAGCTGAAGTGTGCAGGGACAATTTTTTCCTGGGATCACAGCAGCCCCAGACTGCATGGGGTCTGGATGTTGCCACATCACTGCAGGGACATGGCATGTAAAATAGTAATTTGTGGTAAGGGTTTAGAGCTGAAATAGATACAACAAACAAACAAAGCAAGAGAAAAGCTATTGCTGTTTCTACTATAGCATGGAAGCACTGAAAAATATAGATGGTATCTCAGTTACAGCTACAGTTACGATATTTGCCACACTCCTGTGCCCGTAAGGCCAATATCACAGCCGGTCCCACCTAGGCAGGTCGGGTATGGTCCATCTACTCTACCACTGGGAGCCATGTCTGACGAGCAGTTTACAGCCAGCTTTCCAAGATAAACCTAAATTAGGTGACAGTTTACCTCGAAATGCCATAAACCCTCACAGTTTAGGAAGTGGCTGCACAGACATCCTTGCAGCAGGCTGGGGATCTCCAAAGGGGCAGGGAATAGGGCTGAAGGCAGGAGTGTTTTCAGCCAGGTCGCACTGGCACCAAGCAAAGGAGTTGGGGGGTCAGAGCCCCTCAATTCCCACACCAAACCTCCCGTGACGCCTAGCTGCAGCAGGAGAGCTTCCTCTGCTCTCCGCCCATTGCTGCTACCGGGGAGCACACAATGAGGGGGGTTAATTCTGGATAAATCCCATTGCTAGAAAGAGGATGTGATGTGTTTCTGCAACATCCCAATTAGAGAGAGATGCGTGCAGCAAAGTTATCTGCTTCACACTCTGTTTTTTCCCAGCAGCAGGAAAAAGGATTTCCTGTCGCCCACTAAATCAATGTTTCTTGCCTGGCTGTTTCAAGCACAGCTTTATTATCCCTTACACTAACTTCTGGGGGCACTGCTATTTTTTCCGTTAGAGAAGACCAGAGTTTGAAGTTCCAGAATTTTTTTTTTTCAGTCATCCACTCAGGTTTTGTGTCATTTTTTCCTGATAGGGGAACCAGTGACATTTCAAAGCAGCACATTTGCTGTATGCTCGCTCAGAAGAAATTAAGGTCCTGTCTATGCACTTTCCCTCAGAAAACGCCTCCCAAGCTTGAGGCATTTAAAAAAAAAAAAATCTGATTTCACAGAAGCATAAAGACACAAATTATTTCAGAGCAAGGCCATGCAAAATAAAACCTACCATTAAGTACGAGAGGCTGGAATCAGAGATCCCATCTCTGATTATATTCATTCCCCAACAGAAGTTTTGCCCAAGTTAGAGCTGCTGGGTCACATCCATTATTTTCCTCACACATACCACTAAATGAAGCAGGCTCACCGAAGTGACATCTTGAGCACATATGCAAAAGGCTTTGACATTACACACGCATAATCCTCACATACAGGGTTCT
Source organism: Bucorvus abyssinicus (assembly GCA_009769605.1). Taxonomy (NCBI): domain Eukaryota; kingdom Metazoa; phylum Chordata; class Aves; order Bucerotiformes; family Bucorvidae; genus Bucorvus; species Bucorvus abyssinicus. The sequence goes on from CM020041.1 coordinate 9,448,964, forward strand.
CTGCTGAGGTATAACTGCACAAGTGCCATAACCATCTTAGAGCGGAGGTACAGAGAGAATGCTGTTACCTATCTACCTCTGTCTGTGCTAGACACATCTGAGGCTGAACACAGCCCACGCTCCTGTCGCGCAGGTGCTGGGGCTTGGGTTTGGAGACCAGGACGCAGCCTCACAGGGCTGGGAGCGTTTCACCACCACCGGCACCAGTGCTGCTGTGGGAGGGCCGGGACCCAGTGAGGCTAGGGAGTATGACAGCTATGCTTCACTCAGGTTAGAAACAATAGGAGTAAAACCAAGCTTGAACACAAGCACGTCTCCACCCAAAGCAAAGCCATATGCAACTCAGCTCAGGAATGAGAACTATGCAGCCAGAGGTTTCCTTTAGTTATTGTTTTGGGTTTGGGCTGCAGTGCGCAGGGAGGGGAGGAACAAAAAACACAGAGAGTGCAGGAAAGAAGCCGAAAGCCAGGCACAGCCGCAGGAGCCTCAGCCCAACCACAGGCCCTGCTTCCAGGGTGCAAGATGTGAGGCAGCGATGCTCTCTGCAGCTATTCTCTTGCCCTCCACTGCTCCTTGCCGCCCTTGTGTCCCAGCTGTACCAGTACCACAGTTTATGTGACACTGATTCAATTTGCACAGGCACCTATCAGTTCTGCAAGCTCACTAGACAGCAGAGCAGACAAGGCAATGCCTAAATAGGAACTGTAATTAAAAAGAGCAAATTCCAACATAATTATTTTTTCCTGGAAAGACACAGCCATGAAGACCCCAAAGAGCTTGCCATTTCAATGTGAAAGATGCCACCTGAAGCATGTTGTGTGCTGGGTGAGAGATAGTACAGGGTTTTTTACCCCTCTTGTCCAGATTAGGCTTAACATTTTTTCAGCCCAATATACGGCCACTCACCACTACCCTGACTCCTTCCCAGACCCGCAGGGAATGCAGGCCTGTGGAGCAATCAGTGGAGATTCATGGACGTTGACTTCTTAACTAATAAGCTTCAAGCAAACTGTGCCTAGAATCAACAGTAAAGGATTGCACTGTTACTGGCCAGCTTTTCTTTCCAACATTAGCACTGAGCTCCCAGCACACTCAGTGATATTTCACTGGGTGGAAAGTTAGCTCACCATGCTCCTCATCCCAGCTCCTGACTTCTTCTGTGCAGACAGCAGAGTCTCAGGAAGTGGTGGTTATGTAAATAAGATGATTTATTTCAAACTGCCAAGGAAAGGGGTATTTTCACTTTCTCCCCACTCCTGTCCCTACCTTTGTCCTTCTGTAGGCATGAGCATCAGCCAAGCCAGGGAACTGATCCAGCTGGAAACTATCTGTTTGTCTTTTCCCTTTCTGCTGGGTTGGTTTCCAGAGGGATCAGTTTCCTAATCTGGCAGATCACTTGAGACCTGATTTTGGCACCAGAGAGAGCATATCACCCAGCAGCATGGACTCAGATCAGCTGAAACCAAGCATAAACCTACACCTACAGACAAGACTCACGGCCCACCCTATACTCACCCATGCAAAGATTCTCTGTCTGCAGAAGAAAAGAGGCTTTTTCCAGAGTACAGTTCTGCTCCCAGAGGGGAACAGCCATGCTTTGGGCAGCGGTGAGACACCACCTCCCATCTCTACCTGCTCCACTTGCACATCCCTTGCCACTGCTCTGCTGCCCCTGGGATCTTTGATAAAGCTGAGGGTTTCATTCCAGACTCTTGGATCTGTATATCTTTCTTTAAACAGTATCGTTTACCCAGGTACTTTCTGTCCTTGTGGACACTCCTGTATTTACCAGCAGCCACAGACACGTGCGAGATATGCACGTGCATGCTCAGGGCAGATGCATGCAAGCATAGACCTAAAATATCACCAAAATATTCTCGTTCCCCCGGGCTGAAGAAATGGGCTGTATGGCTCTGAACCATTACTATTAACCACACAGTGTTTCTATGGCTACACCTTCCCCAGCTTTTACTCCTGCATTCAGCAACACATTCACTTTGTCTGTCTGTCTGCCTGTCCGTCTCACGCCCACGAACTAGACATCCCTCTTTCCTCACTTAGCCATCCCCTCGCCACTCCAAATATCACCTCCACTCTTCCTCCCACACACACCTAAAAATTCAGAGTGGCTGTTTCTTGAGACCCAGCAGAAGAGGGGCCAAAGACTTCTAGTCCAAACTGATTTCAAATGCCAGCAACCCCACAGCCAGTGTCCTGACCCTCCAAGTCTCTTTACAGCAAAGGTAGAGCTGGTCATGTTTACCGGAGATCTTTGGTGTTATTTATGATGGCGTGAAACCAAAGCTGCATACAAAGAGCAGGCAGACCCCTTCGTCCCCCGAGCTGCTCACAAGAGGCTCTGAGAGCTGGTGTGCTGGGTGATAATAAAGAAGAAAATATCTTGCAGGGATGCTCTAACAAGAAACCTCGTGCAGATGGGGTCAGCAGTACCTTGGCCTCAAGGTGACTTGTTTAGCAGTGTGAAATGAAGATACCGGTCAGATGCTGGGGAAATGCTAATGGCTGGGAGCAGCTCACGTCAAGCTGAATAAATCCCTTGCTCTCCATTCTGAAACACAATGGCACATGAATGACTAAGCAATTCTGATAACAATTCAATAAACAAATGACAGCTTGCTTTGATTAAACATTACTTCTAGAGCTCTTTCAGGGCAGCTAAAGACACATCAGCCTGTCTCTCTCACCCCAGCCCTCCCAGCAACTCAGCCAGAGCAGAGAGACATTTGTTTCACAACAACTGTCACTGATTTTTTTCCAAAGCAATTGGAACTCCTGTAATGTCTGAACTAAGTCTAGATTTATGTAAGTACAGCTGGGAAAAAGAAAAAAGAAAAATGAAAAATTGCCCCTCTCTATTTTAAGAACTCAGTTTCACCGTCACTTCTCCCTTGCTACATCACAGTTATCCCTAGCACAGTAATAACACAGTCCAGTTTGGAGATATAGGTGGAACCAAGCCATGCAATTACCCCGTTTACACATATATTCTTGTGTATTGGCCGTACTGAAATAACGCTGCCCTAGCACAGGGTTAGTCCAGACAAACAGTTCCGTTTAGGAACGTGGCTAAATCATGCAGCTAGGCTTTTATACGATGCAGGTCTAACCCATTTCTAATTATGTCCGTATCTGTGCCTTAGGTTGGTCCTTTATAAATAATAACTAGTCCTTTTATTTTTGCAGAGAACACGTACGTGAGCAGCTTTTCCCAATTTGAACCTTCTACCTTGCCAACCCCCAAATCACATTTGAACGATGAAAGGAATAACCTCACATGCATACTTGGGCTTGTACCCTTGTCTCCAGTCAGTTGTGAAATAAGCTGCTCAGCGCTGCATCCGTAATGGGGACTGCAGTGCAGATGGCAAAAGCATAGTCACAACTCGTGCTGTGCCTCCGCCAATCGAGGTGTGTAATACAAGCAGAACAGCTCAAAGAGGCGTAACACACCGGCAGCGAGGAGGGGAAGAGAGGCTGCTACTCCTGAAGCATTCTCCCCTTTCTATCTATAGAAGAGGCTATCTGGGGTAACAATAACATGGAATGATGCCTGGAAGATCCTGAGTGAAATACTGCCTGCACTGCAGTCTGTGGGAATGAGGATTTCACCCCATGATCAAAGCTAGGCTGTGTTTCACTGCTGCTTATTGCCTCATAGTTGAGAGAATGTGAGGAGAAAAGAAAGAAAGAAAGAATCTCCTACACCTGAGCCCTACTGATCTGTTGATCACTAAGAAGGAAAATCATCCTTTACAAATGTCCACAGCCACCACCAGTCCCAGGGGCCTCATTGCTGCATTTGACCATAGTCTAGAACAGTGGCTCGTACCGTTATTTTCTTAATTCCACTTTCAAGAAAGCCCTTGACTGCTTTCCTTTCTCCTGGGCTGAGACTGAGCACGTGGGAGCAAACTGCCCTTGTGTACACAGTTCACATCTGCAAGAGTACATCGAATCTGTGCTACCTGGGTTACTGTGAACCGAGGCTATTTCTTTAGATGTGGTAATTGGCAGATGTTGTGTCCTACGGGCAGAGGTCTCAGAGGAGACATCTACATTGAGAACACACAAAAAATTCATAGGGGCAGCGACTATGCATTTGTGTATGGGTGTAAATACGTATACACGCACAGCAAGTAACTAGACAGAAGAGTCCTGCTTGCCCCTAGCTGCAAAGGGGAACTCTCAACTAATCTTTGCGGCTCCCATTTGATAGCACAAAGCTGCTTTGCAGAATCACCAGGTCAGCCCTTATAGCTTTGGTGTTTTCAATATTCTTTGAGAGTTTCCTCTGATGCCTGATTTGCTTTATTAGAGAAACCTACTCAAAGGGATTTGTGTGCATGCTCAGCTTGATTTGCGAACTCCAACAGGAGGGGCAGCCAGCAAAATTAATGAGGTTCTGGGCAAATGATTGCACATGCAGACCCACAGACATAAAGCATTAACTGACTGTCTAATTAACAATGGCCACGTGCCTGATTAAGCATGCAAACACCACTGCTTATATACGCACATTGACACACGTTAACGTCTCAGTGAGGATACATTTGCAAGTGTCTGTTTGGAACCATGATGAAGCACACAACCTGCTTCCATAAACACCTTTCAGTATGCAGAAAATATATTCACGAAATAATCTGCTGCCCACTTCTGTAACGAGCACGAATTCTTTCCGGAAAGCAACACAGCAGGTCTCCAGGCTCATGTGAGCACTGCTTTAAAACCAGCTTCTAGAAGGGGGCAAACGAAGGACAAAGAGGCCTTGAAAGAAAAGTTTTAACTCCATTCCAGTCATTGCAAGCAAAGGGCTGCTTTCATGTTGTGACGTCGTCGTACTAAGTGATAAGAGGTCAGGGGTGTACGGTCCTATCCCTAAGTCTGCTATGTTCTTATCACATAATACTCACCCTCTGGGTCTTCATCTCCTTCCTGGTTAAAGCTCAATTTTTTAAGATTCATGGTCATAAAATTAAAAAAAAAAAAGGAAAAAGAAAGAAAATCTAAAACGTCCAACAAACAAGAGCTAGAAACAGCAACGTCTCGGAGGTGGTGGTTACAGCACAGGATACCTGTTCTATGTCAGCTCGCTTTACTCAATTAACTGTGCCGCCAGATCACATCATTTGGGAGACCGATAGGGTCATTCAGCTGGGGAGTCCAGAAAGGCAAAATCCTTTCTGGAAAGCTAGGAGTGATCGCATGGTGCCAGGGAAGAAATTTTCAGCCCCAGCTGCAGGCCCATGCCTGCTGTTCAGCAGGGTCACCACTGCACAGACCAGCCCCCGACCTGCAAAGGGTGCTCCTGAGAGTGCTGTAAAGGTCAGGCAGTATAAGAGAGCCACGAAGGATCGTGGTCTCTCTCAAACGGGGGCAATTTGAACTCCTCCTCACCTCTGAGTCTTGAATGACCAAATCCTGCCCTCTGATCCCCTCTGTGCCCCTCTGCTATCTGCAGCGGGAATGGCACAGAGGGTAACTGAGCCTTCACTTTGCATTTGCTTGTGGCTGATGGGTTCACTGACCTGAGGCTCGGGGTTTCTCCCAAGCCCACGACTCAGCCTACTCCCTCCTAAATGCTCAGAAACTCAGTTTCTCCAAGGAGCCAGGGAGGCCAAGGGGAGCATTAGAAAAACTAGTTTTGTCTGTGGCATGTTTCCTTGCTGCTGTAAGGTCTCCAAAGACATCTCCAAAGGTGCTGATGAGCCCTTCCAGCACATCCACTTAAAGTCTGCAGTTTCTCTTCCTTCCTGCATTATTTACCACACAGCACCGAGCTGCTTAAAGGGCTGCTGCAAGGTGCTTTCTGAATCATCCTTTGCTCTCTGTGCTGTTTCATGTAATAATCTCTCCAAAACCTATTTTGGGAATGGTGTTTTGCAGTAGAGGGTTGTTTTCTTCATTTTCTCCAACTCTTCTGTTGCAGACATAGAAAGTTGGTTCATTACTGTAAAGCTGTCAACAAGGATGGGGTTACCGATCCTGTGTCCTGACATTCTCGCCTTGCTCAGCTGTCCTTTCTGGAGTAGGGACGCTGAAGCTCAGAATGACAAGTGCAAGGCTGTGCCCATTAATTTGTTGCTGCAGAGTTGCTCCGATTATCAGAGCTGCAGGCAAGGGTTTGTACTCAGAGTTGCTTGGGGATGGCAGGTCATATTGATTTCTTAGAGAAAGGTCCTTGATAAAGGTTTGGATTCCTGAATTATTCTTATACTATGCAGAGCATCTTGGCAGGCTGACTGTTAAAGGAAAAAGAGCATGGACTTTGCCAGCAGCTGTGTTAAGAGAATGGAAAAAAAATTAAAAATAAAACACGGGGTATATTTTGAGCTGACCAAATTTGAAAATGCTTTTTCCAGGAAGACACAGAAACCCTCAGTCTTTATACCTCAGCCCTTATCCTGGATCTGAAGATACATTTTGCGTCAGGGAGACTACACTTAATTTGCTACCCGAACTCGAAGTTTCTCAACCACCCAACATTCACATTAGATTTTTATTTCAAATTTAGCTGCCCTGCCCTTACCCCGAAAGCATCTGACTGGGAAGCGATTGCACTTCCAGACCATACATTCAGAGCCGGAGTGCTTCACTTGCTTCAGCAGTTCTTGGCAAAGTTCAGTGCAGTTCTCAGCTTTGAAGCATAATTGCCCAACTACAGCAGTGACTCCAGTCTCCAAAGGCCAAAAGGAGAAAGAGAAAGGAGGGAGGTGGGAGGACAGCTGAGGATAGCACATTTCAGATGTGGGATACAATTATTTCTTTTTTGGAGGCCTATTTCTGGATACTACCAGAGAACTGGACAGCTAAAACCAGAAAGCAAATACAAAATGAAAGATCCCATTAGAAAGCACACACACCCAGACACCGTGGCAGGCAAGAGCTGGGGGACCTGTGTAATCAGAGCTATAATGATTCCATAATTTCACATCCAAACATAATTAGTTGAGGTACGTTCTTTGACAGCTAGAGATTTGCAAAATTAGGGTCAAGCAGGTTCATTTTTTTAATTGCTCTCATTTCCCCCCTCTGTGTTGTTTCTTGTCACTTTATAGCATCCTCCCTGGGCCAAATTCATCCCTGGGGTAACTCCTTTTCTAAAAACCTCCATGAATTTGATCCTTTGTACCTTGGCAGCGCAGAAGTATGGCAGCCAATAGCTTTCTGCCTGCGTGACTGGCCTGTCACGTGTCTCGGCACATCTGAAGGACTGCGTGTTCAGCTTGTCAGCCCTAAGAACCCAATTCCCTGAAAAATAAAATCAAACTGTAGGCTGCTCCCTGCTTCATACATTATTGCTGTCAGTTGCAGCAACAGCAGATAGTAGGAAACCAGCTTCTGTAATTCCAGTGAGATTAGTGTCCACAGTTTTAGATGGCAGCAGAACATGCAAGGGGCAATTTAAATATGCAGCCAGATTTCTTTAACTAGATTGATTCCACCAAACTGAACAAGCCAGGATGAAAAGCCCTCCGCGTTCAGACAGCCTGTAAAATGGTCTCTCTCAAAGATGATGCTCCCTCGGTTTAGACACACCAGGCATCTGAGTTGTTTATACATTTGCTCACACAGTACTTACTTCATGACCCTCACTTATCTGGAGCAGAACTGTGCCATCTACAGCCCGTCAATAGACTAAAAAGTTCCCGTGATTGCCCAGAACATGCATCACTCGCACTTATTCTATCCCTGGGAAGTGGATAACAGCAACTCCACTAAACAGAGCCCAAGTCTGTGCAAACAGCTCGCCAGACAGAAGTCACAGGCCAGGTTGGGGCTAGTGGAGCTGAATTAACGGGCCAGGCGCGTAGTTTCAGCTTGCATGGAAACAAGCAAACCAATAAAGAGGAGAGAAGAACAAAGCCAACAGCCCCAGCACAGCAGAAAATTAAAAAGCCCAAAGACGCGTCCGGCCACACGTTGCGTGGCTGGCACTGTTTGGACGTGCCTCCCTAAGCACTCCGCTCTGCAAACGCAACGGCTGCAAATTGACATGGGCATAAACGGTGTGTACAGACATAGATGTACACATTTGCTGTGCCCTTCACCACATGATAGAAAGTGGTGAAGTGATAGAAGCTTTACATAAACACGCCCACACACAGCAAACATTTCTATGGTCGTTATCTGACATATTTTAGGAGTTTGGGGAGGTTTTTGTTTAGGAAAAACAGAAGACAGGGGATGGGAATTTTTCTAGTAGATGCTCTGTGTCTTTTTTTGCACTCCAAATCCTTGTAGTGATTGACTGGGATGTCTGAGGCCACGGTCAAGTCTCAAGTAGTTTGTGATGAAGTGCTTATGGGTCACATGAAGTGTGATGGGGGGAGCAGAGATTATATTTGTGCAACACACAATACTTTGGCATAAATTACATTATTATTTACATAATCTGTAAATATGCTATTTTTATACATGAATCTTTCATCCTCCAAAATAGCAGAGTCCTTCGCAACACATGAGAAACACAGCTACTGAAAGAATACAGCAACCCACAGAAAATGGCAAACTGAAATTTGTGGCAAGGTCACCAGGACCAAGTTTCACACTTCAAGAAGGTGTAACAATCCATAATGTCAACACTGATTGCCATTTCATATCATAATTCATAAAACACCCTGTATTCAAAGAACAGCCACCTGAAAGGAGGATCAGTGGGAACCTACAAAAATGTCAATGCTACTGTTAGATATCTTGATTTTTGAAGCTGTCCCTTACAACCAGAAAATACATGGGCATCACACGGTCTTAAAGGACCTGAAGAAAAGGCATTCAGTAGCCAGGCCCAGTGCTCAGGTTTGGAGTGGCTGAGTACAACCTGTCCCTTCTCCAATCCATGACCTTTCAGTATCACTTGGGAACACCAAGTGCCACAAGTCCTCTGGTCCCTGCGGTGGCAAACCCAGCAGCTCCAGAGCTCCCGATTCCTGCCACACACACATGCACACAAAACCCAGAGCAGCTGTGGGACATTTACACCCTCCCATTGCTGAAGGGCCACTTCTTCAGGCTGTTCTTTAGTTGGATTAACAGCAGCACCCTGCACTAGTTCATCTGTAGAAGACCTTCCTCAAGCCATGAGGACTGAAGATCCCTCAGATATTGTTGGCTTTAATGAAAGCTTCAATTCACCAAAAATCATGGTACAGCCACTCTCACCCAGGGTCATTCCACCCTGAGCTCTACGTGCTTATGGACAGCTTTTGAAGGCTGATACAGATCATCATGATATGGATCTGAATCGAAGTATAGGTGTTTCCTCAATGCAAACCCACAGGACCAGGTTTTAGAGGCTCAGCCCCATCTACTAACCTAGGAACCTACAGCCAGCGTAGCCAGGCCATTTTGTAGGCTGCTGAGGGAGGTCACTATCTGTTCCATTAACAGAAGTGAGGAGCAATCCACTGACATCACATTTTAGAGGGCAACAAGATAAACTCCATTAAAATGGAATCTAGGATGCCAGGGGACAAGCTGAAAAAACATTACGCAGTCTGGCAGCAAAGGCAACAGAGTTCCAAAAAAATAAATCACGTTAAAGCATATGCAGCCCCAGCGAGGACACCTGAAGTTTGCACATATGGCTGCTCCACTGGGACAGGCCTGTCAGCTGCGAGTGTGCAAATCAAAGTGTTTGCATCTCATTACCCAGGCTGGGAGACATCAGTCAGGGCTGGGAGGAGCGGCTGCGATTCCCCCAATGCCGTAATGGGGTGACAGTTTGGCAGCATCAGCAGTCAGATTGGCCTTTATCCTTCACAGATGTTGCTGTGCTAAGGATGAGGAGGTGTTTATTTTATGGGATGATGGTGTCTTGGCCTATGGCACGCAGCCAAACAGGCCAAGGTCAGCTCTCCATATATTGCAGGGTTTCTTTGGCATTCCTCCCAAGTAGCTACAGCATTCTTGGTTGCAGCACTGTGAGGCAGGAAGGGGGCATCCCTATGAGGGGAATCCTCCAAGTCTGCAATGCCCCTGGTCAGCACAGCCCAAGGCAGTGACACTGGAGCTCCTCAGAGCTTACGTGTCCAGATGGCAGCTGTGGGTCAGATGCTTTAGGTGCAATAAAAGAGAAAATGTCATGCTAATATTCTCACTTCTCCTCTTCTTGTCATAACTCCATTCATCTCCACTGATCCCACTTCAGGTGCAACCAGATTGGGGGGAGTGGGCACCTCGGGAAGCCTTGGAACAGAATATTTCCAATCCACCGAAGAGATTCTTTTCTCCATGTGTCCTACAAAGCCATAACAATATTTCCTTCATAAGGGCCAAATCTGTGTCACTTGTACCTGTGTCAATATGGGGTAACTGCACTGAAGATTAATTCCTAATAGTATTAATTTCTAGAACTGTCAACTCAGTATTTGAAAACTCTAAGTATTCGGAATTCACAGCTCTCATCATTTCCAGTGGTGCAAGTGAAATCAGAATCTGGCTTAATTTTAACAGCGAGAACAAAGGAGGATCAAAAAGAGCTTGGCGCATCTCTGCCTTCACAGAATAGCTCTGCCTGTGAGGTTCGCTATTTCTAGTTTGGGGAAATTTTGAAAGGATACTGCTTCAAGTGACAGCTTTCCATTTGCACTGCACTTTCTTACACACAGCCCACAGAACCCAGTATTCCCTAAACAGTGCACATGGAGCTCCCGAATGCTGCAATTCAGAGGTTCCTGTTTGCTCATTTTAAACACCACATTAAGCAGCGTTCCCCAGCATCTGCTACTGCCCATTTTGCACTAAGGCTTTAAAAAAATCAGCTCTCAGACTCAAAGTTTCTGTCTCAGTCTGTTATGACCTGATACAGTGACCGCCAAGCAAAGACACCTAGAAATCCTCACCTTGAAAGCCAGGCTGAGTTCATTGCATTTTAACAATGGGAAATATAAATAGCGCAGAAAGTACTGAAGCAACCAGCACCAGGCAAGCATTAGGGAAAAGTAGTTTAAAATGCAAATTAGCTTTATGTACCTTTGAACTGGAATATCCTCACCTTCAAATCTATGTGTCCCCCTGCCAAGCTTTAGTAGGGATTGATAGTCCTATGTGCCAAGATAGATCAAACGTCACATCTTACCACCACACTGTGCCAAACACTTTGCATGACAGAGCAACTAAGAGAGCAAAATGAGAGAAAAACCATGATACAGAGCCGCCCTGCGAGGAACAGATTTGTGCTTCAGACCCAAAGCCCTCATAGGAAAGGATGATCTCAAAAGGCGGAGGCAAGAAAGAAAGGAAAAGCTGTAAGAGATGGGGTTGGAGCAGAGCTGGAGAGCTGACAAGATGGAGAGAAACAAGATGGGAATGTTTTGTAAAATGGATTAAGCTGTAACAGCCGAAAGCATTAGAGACAAAGGCTTGGGGCAGATGGAGGGCACCCAAGGACACTGCAGCAGAACTTGCAGGCTCCTGAAGGTTGCACTGAACTTTCTGTTCCTGGCTGCCTGTTTTGGAGCGTGTTCTGGGGATGCCTCCTCTTGGGAGCTCGCCTGCTGGCAGAAGGTTACAAAGCCACGGCTCAGCAGCGCTTATGTTGTAGCGTGACAGCGGCACATAGGCATGCTATGACGCAGCGTCTTTATATGGCACTGAAAGGCTGTGCTGGGGTAAAGGGGTGGGATTTGCAGGTTTTACAACTCCAGGGACCCTTCATGGCCCACAACAGTAGCTACTCAGAGCATGGGAAATTCAGCTGTTTCCTTCTGCAGAGGATTGGAGCAGTTTCCCCAGGTCTGTTCCATGTATTGCTCAATTCTACCCCACCCTGCAAACTCCCTTGAGCTGGGATTTGAATCTGCTCTGCACACAATAAATCTCAGCCAAAAAAGAAGCCCCATACAGTTTGCCCAAATCTTTTCAGGGATTCCAGAGGTCATTACAAAAGTTAGTAATTATTAACAAATTCTTTTTCAAGACAGCACGTACAGTCAGTGTGTCAGACCTGGGCAGTTTCTTTTTCTCCAACATACAAGGTGAGGGGCTGTGTTTGGCAAGTCAATCCTAGGATGGGGCAGGGGACCCCAGGGGCAGCTGGAGCTGGAGGACACTCTCATTAAGACAGCCCACCAAGAGCAGGGGCTGCTGAACAGCTCTCTGACTATTTGCAGCACAGTGCACTCAACTTTCCATTTCTGCATAACCCCACATGCCAGAGGCAGCTGGGCAGTATCTTGAGCACAGGGTCACAAAGGGGGAGAGAGGTGGTTGTGCTGAGCTGCAAGAGGCAGTGCTAGCTGGGGGGGAAGGCAAGACAGGAGCCAACCATGCGAGTCGCATGCTTGGTGCAGGAATGCCAACAGATCTGTCCCATGCAGCATGTGAACGTGATGCTTTCTTGTGGAGCAAGGAGATCCCCATGTATGCCCCTGAATATTCAACATATAAATACGGGATGTTTCTATTCTGGGGATGGGCTACAGTAGGGTTTAGATAGGCTGGAGGAGAGAGAAGGTGGAGCAGGGGCATTGTAGAAGCAGAACAAGCCTGGGTTACCCTGTGGTCCTGCAGACCTCCCCAAGTCATCAACTCAGAGCTGCAATCCAGGACAGACTTGAAAGTTTGCACTGGAGGCCCGTAAGGTCCAGCCACGCATGAATAATAGGAATGCAAGTGGTTTGCCTCCCATCACCCCCAGTAAGGAGTATCAAACCCAGTCAATCAGATCTAGTGACATTTTAACCCAGGTAGTCCCCAACACCAAGCATCTGGCAGGGGAGTTGGGACCCATACGTTATTTGCCACCTTTGCCACAGCAACTCAGGGAAAGCTCCTGTTTTGCAGCCTCAGTGGCTCCACCTTTTGCCTCGTGCTCCCAAATACCCTGTAACCCCTTGAGGGAGGTGAGCCAGGGGAAATCCAGGCTCAGCACTTGCTGCAGCTCTGTTCTGGGTGCCTGGGGCCTGTCCTCCATGCAGGAGTTTCTTGCCGTGGCTCAGAATGTTTTCATTTTCCAGAAAGGAGCTAAAAGCTGGCAGCTTATTTCTCGGGAAAGGGCAAGGGGTGCCTCTCCAGTCAGGCAGCAGTGATTGGAGCTCCAGAGGATGGACAGGAGGAGGCTGACACTTCTGTACTGCTCATCACCTTATTAGAAGCAAACTGGCATTAACCTCACCCTTGCATAGGACAGACACTGATGCCAGGTCACAGAAAGCGTAAGGGCTGTTTACAGTATAAATGTCAGAGCATCTCGGTCCTGCAGGATACACAAAGGGCTGCCATTCCCACCCAGGTACAAACTATAAATCCTGCAGAAAGGGTTTTGCCTCTTCTCCCCCTGCACTGCACATGATCCATCATCAAACCCTGCTCCTTTGACTCGCTAAACTTACTTTCCTAAAATGATAAATCTGCCTCTAAGAAAATGCCATTGAGAAAGTTTCATCCTTAGGACAAAAGATTTTGAGAGCGCTGAGCTCAGATAAGCAATCTGTACCAAACCCTAACTGGAACATCTCATGAGCACACTCGCGGTAATTATTATATAAGAAGTAGTTTAATATGAGATTAAGTTCCTGTATCCTTTGTACTCCACAGACAAAGTACAAGGGGCAAAGAAATAGAGGAGCTTTATAATTGTCTCATGTCCACACACGACTGCTACTGCTGCTCAGTTGTTAAACAGCACAACACAAACCCAAAGTCAGAATCCCCTGCACACACAGTTCTTCCATTAACTTCTCTATGCAAGGAATTCGGGATTGGACACCATCACACAGAGCCAAGCCAGTATCCTTCCCATGCTCTCTGCTTACTGGGAACCCTTTGAAAGGCTCAAGCTGAAGTCTGTTACTGTAATGAAGCAGATACTGTTGCTCCTGAAAACTAAGCTGCACAGACTGCTTTGTTTTTGTAGGGTTGCTAGGGAGCACTGGTTACTATTATTGATTTTGTTTTAAGGCCTCTGAACTACTTACCAAAACAAGTTATTCCACACGCAGCAGAAGTAATGAAGCCTGGTTCCCTACTGCTTTGTGTCCTTTGTCCCTGAACTTTTTTTCCCCAGTGCGATGTCTCCTCCCTCTCCCAAAAGCCAGGATCTCCCTCACGTGTCTCCCTTCTGCTTGGCAGAGCAGGAGGGAGCAGAAGCGATAGCTGGGTCACAACTATGAACTTGTTTATTGGCTGGCTGGGAGCTACAAACAGTGGCTGATTGCTAAATTCTGTCTGTTTTGCTCTCCCTGGGGGGCTAATTTCTGGACTTTCTCTACTATCCAGTCATCGGTTTTCATAAAATTTGTAGTAACTTCATTCTCTTTGTGATTTGATGAGTCTAGCTGAAATCTGGCCAAAACCTTTTTCTGAGAGGAAAAGGGAGCAGTGGGTAGGCAGACAGTCAAGCTGCACAATCTGGAAATCAGGCTAAAAGCACATACAGTAAGGAACTACCTAGATTTTTTTTAACCAGATACATAGGGAAAAAAAACCCAAACCCACAAATCTCATTAAGTCCCTGATACTCCATATCATATTTGTAGCTGTATCTGATAATGATTTTCTGACACAGACTACTTAATGAACACACCTAGGACCTGGCACGCATGACTGTCAGAACACTGATGTGGTGAATATTCACACCTCGGATGTTGCAATTTAAATGACACAGACACCATTAAAATACCAGGGTCCAGAGCGCAAAAGCAAATGGAAAAGGTTTTGAGAAACCCAAGCCTTGAAGCTGGCCACTGGTAGTGGCAGCTTTGCACCTCTTTTACAAGACAGGAAAGTTAAGTAGCCTTCTCTTTCTCAAGTTTTGCTTTTAAAAGGACCTTTTTGGGAAATTTTCGCTTGGTTGCTAACAGACATTCAGCTGCACCAGCACTAGCAACACAGAGAGAGCGTAGGCGTGACCCACCTGGGAATATACTGCAATTGTATGTGTGCGTGTGTGCTAACAAGTATTTTTGAGCAAAGGGTAGTGCATGTGGTACACAGACACAGAGGCACAGGCAGCAAGGCCAGTGCGCCTGATCTACTCATCTGGTCACCTTTGCTACACAGCAAAGGTGAGTAAACATGGAAACGAGCATACTGAGGAGGAAACAGGTCTGTGCAAACACACATCACAAAGCCACAGAGACCTGGCAGGGACCTCTGGAGGTCTTCTGGTCTGAGCCCCTGCCCCACCAGGGCCACCCGCAGTCGGTTGTCCAAGACCATGTCCAGACAGCTTTTCGATATCTCCAAGGATGGAGAGTCTACAAACTCTTTGGGCAACCTGCTCCAGTGCTCCATCACCCCCGCAGCAAAGCAGTGTTTCAGGTATTTGTACACATTGATGAAATCCCCTCTGAGCCTTCTTTCTCCATGCTGAACAGTCACAGCTCTCAGCTTCTCCTCGTACAACAGAAGCTCCAGTCCCTTAATCATCTTAGCAGCAGCCCTTTGCCTTCTCCAGTAGCTCCACATCTCTCCTGTCCTGGGGAGGCCAGAACTGAACACAGTATTCCAGACACGCTTATGCTCACAAATGCGGAGTGCCTTCAGAACTGTCAAGGGAGACAGTACCAACAGCAGTGGCAGGCATTTTGGTTTTGAATACCTTCCTCCTAAGCCTGGAAATTTCCTTCTCCTTGCCTTCCTGCTCTGATGTGACTCCTGAACAGCCTCTGGGGAGGAAGAATTTGGTGACAGAGAAAAGGGAAAAGGAACCACAACCTGGAGCTGCACTGGCCTACGGAGCACGGCTGTGCACCATTCCCAGGCTCTCAGGACAGGGCTGAGGCAAGCAAGGACAAAGCAGCAGCTATTAGATCAATATCTCAAAGATGTCTTCAAACATTACTTATCCTCAACAACTAGAAGAATTTCATCCCATGTGAACGGCTCACTCCCCAGGGTCCCACCACATGCAGAAAGATTATATATATATTGGAAAAGGGTTTTATTGGCTCTTTTCTTTCAAATAACTGATAAGCTCTTACTGCCATCCCACTTTGATCAGCCTCAGCCTCAGTTGTGCCCAAGGTCTGGTCTAGTTCCAGCCCATCTCATTATCTAAATCACCAGAAGCAGGTGGTGTTTACAGGACTTGATAGAAGAAACTGGATTTCCACACAACAAATATTAATCTGAAGGCCACACTGGGAAACATATTTTGTTCAGAACACTGTTCAGCTGTATTTGATCATGTATCTCTGCTGTCTACTCCTATCCCATTTCTTTTTCCTTCTTCTTTCCCATTCCTTCTCTCATTTCTCATTGTCTTTTCTTCTCTAAGGGACAGAGTCAGCATCCATCGAAGTCAGGTAAGAAACTTCCACAGATTTCAGTGGTCTTTGAAACCTTTCAAACCTTCTGATCTCCCTTCCCCGGGGAGCAAACCACCTCAGTTAGTTTCACTGTGTCCATGAATGGGGAGAGCATTAAACCAGGGGACAAAATTAAAGTCATGAGAGATTATCTAGGTCAATCTCTCTGATCCAGTTCAGACTTTTCTTTTCCCAGGGCTAAAAAAGTGAGGACTGTGCTATGCCAGGATGCATTCAGGGAGGTGTTTGGAAACCACAGAGACACCTTTGAAGGCTGAGTTTGTTCTTTTCAATTGACTTGGTGGAGAGGGTGGACTATTCTGAATGTTTTGGTTTTTTTTTTAATGTCAACTTCTGGAAAAAAAAAACCAACAAAACAAAATTATGTCAGTGAAATGAGACACTCACACCAGTGTCACTTGGAATCCTGAGTCCCACCATGACACCTCCAGTCCTTCATACACTACCCGAAAGATGCAATTTCCAGCCTAGTCCAGTCCACCAGAAGCTTTGTCACTTGTGCAACTTCAGCTAGTTTTTGCAAACACCTGAAATGTGAAGTTCAGATTCAACATCTGTTCTGTGTGCTTTGTCATTCCCTGCCTTATTTTCTTTTAATCCCTTTTGCTCACTCGTGCAACTTCTACAGCTCTGCTATCCCCTCTCTGTATCCCCTTCCACTCCTCATGGGAGAGGTAAGGCTGTATCTCACCAAACTACGTGAACCTTGAAGAATTTGCACATGCCTGAGGATAGCAGAAGTTACAGGAAACACTTAGCTATACACATTGGTGTACATCTTCTCAATGGCACTTTCCTCCCTGCTGCTGTGAGCCTGGTTGGCCAACACAGGGACCTTCATCCTTAGCAGCCCCTTTAGAGGAAGCTCCTAATTTCAAGGTTTGCATAGCAGCTTCCCCACAACCCTCCCCACTTCATATACACTTGCCAGAGCAGCCTCCCTAGTGCGTGCACACCCCGTCCTCTCCAAGCACAGCTAAGACCCAAACCCTGAACTTAACCCCAGCTCTGCTTTGCAGTTGCTGCTAGGATTTGCCAAGCATTCCATTCAGTCATGCTCAGCTCAAAATTAGGCTCCATGCTAAGCACTGTGGGAAGCTGCAATGGAACAAAATGGACCACGAGGTTGTTGGACTTATTTTTCACTCCTCGCATTAACTAATTAGCTTTCTTCCTCATTAAAGTCCCTTCAAGCATATCAATTACCCAGCTCTCATGGCGGTGACGGTACAATAGCCCTAAGTGCAATCAGATGAGTTGGAATTCGGCACAGCAGACCAACAGGGCGGAGGATTGGATTACCCGTGTGTCAGCAAGAGGGCATTATTCTCCTGACCTCCCTTTTGCAACAAGAGCTGAATGGTGGTTAGGAGAGGGGAGAGGAAATGCCAGGAAAACAGCACAATAAGCATCTTCCTAGGAGCTGCTAGGCGAAACCAGTGCTGTGACAAAAAGACAAGAGAAATATTTAAATGTCTGTCTAAAATTAGGACAGCCTAAAACTTGGCCTCTGTCTTCTTTTGTTTCTATCTAATGGGAGCAGCCTTGCAATTTCTGTCTGGGTTAAAACAATTATCTCGCTTCCCTCTAGGAAAATGCAAGGGAGGGTGAAGACAAGGGACCCATCTCAGCAGTGCCTCTGCTCTCAGAAGCTTGTGGCCCAGCACTCACCCACAACAAATGTGCTTAGCCCGGTAGCTCAACAACATTAGATTTCCATAGGTGAATTTTGGGTCAGTCTCAGTTGTTCCAAGCCAATTTGCCCAGCATTTGTTCCAGTAATATCATATTAGTGAATTGCTGCTATTGCCGCTATTTCTTTGGGTTCTTCGCATTGTCTTGTACCTGAGCGGCGCGTTCCCCATCTGCCAGAGACCGTTACAGCTACGCTTACCTCAAATGCAAACGATTTCTTGAGCACCAACAAAAAAAGGTAACAGCACTGACATTGTATCTGTTAATCTTAAACCACTACATTCAGTTGGTTACATGGATGAAGATGCATTGCTCAGTGCAGCTGAATACTTAAAAGCACTGAGACAATAAGATTGCATTAAACTTTTATCTCCAGTGCTACAGCTACAATAAGCAATCAAAGAAATTGCCACTCTCCCAGGGCTCTGGATTGCCTAAAGGAAACTAACTTTTGTCTCTATGTGTGGGTGTATGAAGAAAGATGGATAAAAGGATCTCAAATACCAGCTGCAGTGTGTTTGGCTACTTTGCGTTAGTCAAATGATGAGCACTGAGCATTGCACAAAGCTCAGAAGGAGGCAATTTTATGCAGTCATATATAGGGAGAAGGAAATAAGATATTTTTCACTCCAAAGATTTCATAATCAAGCCCAGCTTTTCTTTTTTTTTTTCCTTCCAAATGTAAAATTTATAGGAGACAATTACCAACCTGATGTTCCCTTCAGATCCACGTTGTGAAACACCCTTCACACAAGTCTTTCTTTCCCTTGATTCAACATTTTAGGCCTGTATGTCACTACCTGACAGGTGCAATTCACCTCTCCACAAGTGGCAGCAATAGCAGGACTATCAAATCACAATATAGTTTCTAAAACTACAACAAACAAATTTAAAAGCTCTTATAAAAATTATGCATGATCCTTTTCAATTTATTCTCTGGCCATTTAATGATGTAGGAATTTCATTTCTCATGAAACATCCACAAACTGGCCACTTTCCTCATGAAATATGCATGAATTATGGTATTCCTTATGCTCTGGAGAAAATAAACCACTTTAATCTGAGAAAACGCTCAGCTTTATCATGTCAGAATGCTTTCTTGTCCTTTTTTGACTCAAAACCAGGGCGGTTTCAGAAAAGGAGCTGCTTGACATGTCCCAACCTTTTAATGTGAAGGGGAACACTGTTTAAAAAGAAACCAAAAAGCTGATAGAGATCATTCCCAAACAAATCTTTGCTTTTCAAATGTTGTCTCCTTGTTTATTTTCCCACATTCCTTTAATGGGCAAAATTCTGTGGTAAGAAATCATGGTATTTAAATAACTTTCTGTTTTCAATCCACTTTGTTTCTTGGGTTCACATTTCTCTGCGTATGTTTTCCTTGTACTGCTGATAAAACTGTGCTGAGTATCAACGAGGTGTTTGCTACAAGAACTGTAACACCATTTTCTCAATTTGATTAATACAGCTTTAGGAGGAAAAAAAAAATTCCCCCATCACCCTGTGTGCACTATTGTCTCGCTTACAATAGCGCCTTTCATCAAAGAATCTGCAAGAGCTTTACCAAGAAGCATTGTTATGTGTACTTCACAGCGTATTAAAAATAACCTTTTCTAGAAGCCCGTGATGTAAAATAACGTCTTTTCTTTTGTGGGTTGTTTGTTGGTTTGTTTTTAATATCCAGTATGAAGCATTTTTATTTCAGACTTTACAAGTAGGAGGTTACAGCAAGTTACAGATGGATCAGGGGGCTTTGGACCATTTTAAATTTTTTTAATATCACCTGGGCAGCCTGACACTGATGTGCTTAAATAGCAAACACGTTGGAAAGCATTTCCTCTGCTAGCTGACTTAGACCCCACAATGAGTAAACACAGGAGTGCGGGTGGCTCCTCAAACCCCAAACGAGTGCACAGCCAAGGGTGTCAAATCATGGCCATGGCCATGCTCCCCAGCCACAATGCTCAGGGCATCACAGCCAGCTGGCCTTCATGTCAGGTGGAGCTCTTCATACAACGAAGGTGCACTTGGGCAGCCAGAAGCTCCGCAGAGCAGACAGGGTTTGGTTTAGAGCTTTGAGCATCTCTCACTCTGCCCGTATCTCCCTCAGTTTGGGATTTCTGTAGCAACTTGGGCCATTACACACACCTTTTCTTTGCATTCTTTCATTGTTTTCCAGTTCCAGAAAGATATCAAGCTAATGTCCTCTCACCCCATCCCCAAAATATCAAGGGATATTTTAAAATTAAAGGCAGAAAAACATGTCCCTTTGCAAATGGAACAGCCGTGTGAAACAGGAGCGCCTCTCCTTCTCACAGTGGAAAGGGATGAGGAGCACACAACACACAAGCCTAAAATGAAAGCGTCAGGAAGGAGATTTCATGAAGAAATGTGTTTTCGTTCCTTGAGAATAAGCAGCATCTTCCTGAGACCCATCATTTTGATTCACTGTTTCATGTGTAAATAATTTACTAGGCTAAAAGGTCAAGAGCTGCAGGTCCGTAGAGAAGGCAAGAACGCTGCAAGCTGTAAATAAAGGACAAGTAACTTCTGTGGAGCACAAAACGTGTTGGGAGACTACGCGTAGGTATACATGTGTGCATGCCCACAAAGAAACAGGCTAACGCAGAGCTCCAGAACCAGCACACAGAGGCAGAAACAACCGCTACTCCATGTTTGCTCCCCCTTCAACTTGACTTGAGAGCAGGAAGTACAGCAAATATGATCTTTTGGGATAGAAATTACACTTTTAAATTAGATCCATGATGCCCAGATGTACTGCTGATGGATGCATGAAACAGAGGGGCAAAAGAAATTAATTTTCAGCCTACTTGTTTTCATCTTTTCATCCTCTAATGTCAGGGTAATTGCTCCTCTACTCCTGGATGTGACAGAGGCTAGTCCTTGCCTCTCTCCAGAAGGTAAGTGAACAGCTGGTTTCCTTTCTGACACCAGTGTATTTCCAATCAGCTGTCAGGCAGCATTAGGTCCCCAAATGCTTACAGCGTGTCACGCTTTCCTCCCACTCAGAAACTCTAAATATGCAGCTTCATTCCCCAGTTTGAGGTAGGATGGAGCAAGGAGACAAAAAAGGTCAAGTCCTGTTCAGGTTCAAAACTACAGAGAATTCCAGAGAAGAAATTCTGGAAAGACAATGCAGTAGAAACAAGCAAGGAACCACTGACTATCATAGCATGTTACCCTGACACAGATATTAAAATGGAAAGATCAGAAATAAGCAGCACTTTATCCCACACACTTCACTCCTCATAGTGCTTTTTATAGCAGTACTGCCCTCAGTAGTAAAATCTGTGGTATGGAAAGTGAGACACTTCCCAGGCTCAGGCAAGAAAGGTAAATACTGCACTTTGAGAAACAGGATTGTGTCCAACACTTTGCACAGATAGCCTAGGTTTTTTGGGTTTGCTCCCCTCTGACACTGCATTCCAGAGCAATCACAAACAATTCATTTTACCACCAAGAACC
Source organism: Bucorvus abyssinicus (assembly GCA_009769605.1). NCBI lineage: Eukaryota > Metazoa > Chordata > Aves > Bucerotiformes > Bucorvidae > Bucorvus > Bucorvus abyssinicus. Next base: position 9,470,437 of record CM020041.1, read on the forward strand.
CTGTATTTCCCTGCATAGTGGGGCAGTCACCAAATTCATCAGCTTAATTGGCATTTTTTAATAAAACACGTGAAAACCTCAAATGAAAGCCAATTATTCCAATGTATCATATTACACAGATACACCACAAGGTTTCATTTGATGATCTAGTATGGAAAATTACCCCCTTCTGCATATATGGCAATAATATTTATATTATTTTTCCCACATGCTTTCAGACTTTCATAATAATGGAAACAATGATATAAGAAGGAACAACTGACATTTCTGTTTGAGGACACAGCATGCATCTCCTCTGAACGTTCTGCAGCAGCTCTGCTTTACAAACATATTTTCCTTAGGTGCTTAAGGATACAGTGCTTTGAGTTCCAAGTTGTTTCAGTTACCAGACAGAAGCCACCAGAAAGATATAAAACACCATTCTGGAGATGGGCATGTTGTATATAAATTCGATCTACCTAAGTCTCTATATACCTGCTGTATAACGCCCAGATACTTCTAAAGATATATTATGCATACACATATTATATATAAGATAAAACAATATATAAATTGCAACATAGCATGTTGCACCAACAATATTTGTAATGCTAGAGGGCCCAGTCTTGCAAGCAATACCTAAAAACTGAACCTCGAGAGTAAGTCTGTTGTTCTGGAATCGTGACTGTTAGCACATTTGCAGGACTGTGGCCTTAGTCTGAGCCGAGGCCGATGCAGAAAGCGTGTCATATACACAGCGTGTGTTCCCTGGATAACATGTAGCCCAGCACGAATGGCAAATGCGCAGGGAATACACGGTTTCTCCTGGGGCTCTGGATCCTCTGACAGGTTGGCAGGCTGGGTGCATGGTGCACATTCTTCAGGAGACATTTATGGGCTGGGGAACATTCCTCCGACTTCTCAACTCTTTCAATAATTTGCCACCTGTGTCGCCAAGCTGTTCGCTCTGTAACTCTACGGGATGTAAAAACTCTGGCACTTCCTCTGGCTGCCAAAGAAAGCTCGCTGCAGCACTGACCCCCATCCACCCAAACACGGGGCACATACTGCCCTAACTAGTTCACATTTTGATGCAGATTAAACAGCGAGTTTGGAACTGCTGACACCACACGGACCAAGCTCTCACACAGGCATTTTTTCTACTTCAGAGGTTTTTGCACTGATCTCTAGTTACCACCACCACGCAGAGGACTAGGGTTGTATTCCTGAACGCAGAATCTGAGCTTCTGCTAAACAATACAACCCTACAAAAAGCAGATAACTTGGCCCAAATCCAGCAGGCATTGCTTGTGTGCTCCCACAGGAGAAGGGCAAATTTAGCCTCATTGACACCGCTGCCGGATTCACCTTGTTTTATAGTCAGCTCGTACTAAATCGCATGCTACAGTTCTCATGCGCAGACATATCAGGGCAGTATCTAGGTTGCAAACACACCAGGGAAAAAGCTCACCTGCTAATAACGGCAAACCAGATTTGGGTCTGTACTGCTGGAGGTCCCAGTGCAGGGAGAAAGGGAGGCAGCTTCTACAGCTCCTACCCAGGAGCAGCTGGTTTTTGTGTCGCACAAGCTACAGCTGCCCTAATATCAGCTCTGTGGAAGGAGGTGATGAAGAAACCTAGCACTGGTGTTGCTTTCCATGGCAAAAATACGTATCTGTCAGATACCCATTGCTAGGTTGGGACAACTGCAACTCCAGTAATGCCCTGAAATTGTTTACCTTTATTTTTTGATAGCATGGCAAGACTCCTATGGAGCTCTTCCTACACGAATATTAGGAGAGCAAACTTTAAAATTAATTTTAATCTTTTTTAGTTTTGAAATCAGCTGGATTTACAGAGGGGAATTCCATTCAGAGAAGGGAATGCCTGCATACCTACTGCGCTTTGTCTAATCACCTCTTGGGGTTAATGCAGGCTTGCTTTCACACTACCCTGATTCCTCATTTCAGAAGAGGAGATTCATCTCTTTTTCTCTGCCTTAAATCCTTCCCCAGCACTGAGCTCTGCAGAAGTGGTAATGACGGACCTTTTGGAGCACTGAGAGTTCAATTCTCCATTTGTTTTCTTTAGATGGACACAGGAGCATCTGAGCCTTTACACTGGGAGCATTATCTGCAATTTCAGAAGCATCCCAGGCAGCCTCTCCCCCCAGACACCACTCCCAAATTACGGATACAGCTTGTCATTTACTATTACAGTTTTAACATTTGGTTTTTCCCCAGGCACACTGAGCAGCTTACCTTACTCCCAAACCCAAAACAAGCAATGGAAGAATCATAGTCCCTCATCAATGCTGTGCAGCCTAGTCTATCAAGAAACCCAACGTTGTCTATCAAGAAACATCACAATTTTTCAGTCTAAATAGCTAGAGTTCAATCGTTTTGTTGCTTGTGATCTGAATGGGTGTGCATGCCTGAGAGAGGCAGTGGGAGTGCCTGAATACGTAGGTTCACCCTCCAGCTCTGCAACGGTCCCCATGGTAATTCCATCTGCATTTCAGCACATACAGTGCCCGGCCACAGCCACCTATTCCAGCTTTCTCTGTCTAATCATTGGCAAGGGCAAAGCTGTTAGAAACTAGGTTCAGGAACTGGCTTTTGAATTTTGTGGCCAGAGGTTGTCAGGACAAAGAAGAGAAAACTGCCAACTATGTCTGCTCTCTACAGTTTGTGTCTTCTAACAATGATACAGGAGCTGGAAAGCCTCAGGAGAGGAAAGTCAACTCTCCCCTCTCCCCAGCCACAGTGATTGCCCCCACCCCAAATCCTCACGACTAGGGGCTGGTAGCTTAAGTCATTCTGTAAGAAACCATCTAAGGCAGAAATCTCATCAAACGTGCAAAAGCCAACAACGCTGCATGAAACAGGGTTTACAACACACTCTGGTTTTTTCTGCCTCTCCAGCAGCTGACCGAGCACTGGAGATGGGCAAATGATACCAGGCCTGGTACCAGGCAAAAGCATGAACAGAGGTAGAACGCTGATCTCCACTGCCAAGGAAGAGAACAAAATCACATCTCCACAAAGCGGTAACACAGAATACAGAGGATACCCTCAGCAGTAACTGCATTTCTACAGACTCAGTGAAAATCAGAAGCTGGGTGGACAGGGGCCCAAATGAGTGTCATCGAGGAGAACACCAGCAAGACTCCCCTGCGGTGTACTCCGCACAGAGAGCACCAGACTGCCAGCTCCACCATCCCTTGCGAGACAGAAGGAGCATACAGGAACTGCACAACGGTCCAGTTTCTAGTGATAGCTTTAAGGAGCACCCATAAAAACAGACTTCATTCACATCACTTTTATGTGACAACTTGGTTTTGTCAGCCAGTTGCAACATCCATGAACTCTTTGTAGACAGCTGTAGCAGAGGGTAACTTTTTCCCTGTGATATCAGAATTTCCATGCAAAGAGGTGCTGGTTTACAGCTCTTGTGATAGGGGCAACAGGAGGGGGAGTGGAGAACAGGGGCTGAGAAAGGAGGAAACCTGAAAGGCGGTGGTGGCAAACACAGACAAAAAAAGGGACTGAGCTCTGGCTCTGATCAGCTGTGATAGAAAGTATGAGTCTGAAGGATTGTCCTTTAGAAACTGAAATTATGATTATCCTTATCTCCCTGGTCAACCAAAGGAATGGGTTTCAGTGGAATCATTAATGTAGAAAAATAAGACTAAAAATCATTGTTTGGGTTGTCATTTTTATCCAAATAAATTTCTAAGCAATTTTTTTTCCCTATTTATTTCAGGAGAAATAAACTTCCTCCCTAAGGTTTACAAGTTTGCCTCCCCCACAGCCTTAGCGTTTATCCCATCATGAGAACAGTGTCCACAAAAGCAGCAGCAAAACCAGGTAAGGTTTCTTCCTTCCTGAGTCTCCTACTGACCCGAACTGTGTGAACTGCCTAAAGCTTTGCTTGAGGGCATGGATTTAAGAAGAGTTCACAGATCTCATAAATTTTGTAGTAGAGATCTGATGCAAGGAGAGGTCCGTGGTTCTCCCCCCTGGGGGACAGGCTCCTTTATCTAACGCACCACAGTTTACTATGTTTGCCTGTGTGCTATGATGTTGGGCAAAAATACCCGAAGAGATTAGATTAAATACTGGTTTTATTGTGTCCCAAAACTATGAAGCACCGCTTGACCTAGGTCACACAGCCAGCCAGCCTGTAAGCAGAACCCAGGAACCCTCGTTATCCCTGCTAACTACCAGCCTTGCCCCTTCCCCCGTGCCTGAAGCACCATCGCAGGTCCCTTTGTGCCATGCTGGGCCACAGACCACGGTGTCCACCTGCAGATCAAGGAAGGGGGCTAACGCAGGGACCGTGCGCAGTGCGGCGCAGCATCAGCACTGCTCTCCCATCGCCGCACCGGGTCCGGACAAGCTGCCATGGCTGGGGATGGTGACAGCATTTAACTGAAGCAGGAGGCTGCTCTGGGCGCTGCAGCTGGGAGCCATCCTGGGTACCAGAGGTTTGCGCTAAGGCTTTACCTCTCCTGCAGCGGGGATGCTCACAGTCTCTGTGAGTAATTTGTTAACTGGGAGGAATTTTCGCGTGTGGGAAAAAAACCCCACCCTAGGCTGGGCTCTCCTAAATGCAATGTGCTGTGGAGAGGCTGGCTTTGCCTTGGGGGTTGCTCGCCTCCTGCCCCTCCGCTCTGCGGAGGGAAGGAGCCCTTCCCGGGGCGGGGGGGAGCTCCCGCGGCCATAACCGCCTTCTCCCGAGCGCCCTCTCTGCTGCTGCCTAAGCGGCTGCGGTTTAATCGGGCAGAAAGACCACCCCTCTGGCTTCTGCTGCTTGTTCCCTAGTGACGCTAATCGATGACTTACAGCCTGCCTCGAGGGCTGGCGGAGGAGCAGGTACCGGGCCCGGCCCGGCCCGGCCCGGCGGCCGCCGGCTGCCCTCTGCTGGGGCCGCCGCTCCCCTTCCCTTCCGTTCCCACCGGGGAAACCCGGCCCGGGCTGCCGGTCTCGGCCTCACCGGCAACCAGAGCTGAGTGAATCCCCTCGTCAGATCGCCCCGAGCTCCCCAGCCCGCGGGAGGAGTCAGGGACGCGCCCCTTGAAAAATACAGAACGAGTCGGTGCGGGCTCAGGCGGGGTTTTTATCTCCTAAACCGGGTTTAGGCGCCGGTTGGAGAAGCCCGCGGAGCCTCTCTGTGCGCGTACTGCATCAGCACAGGGCTGGAACGGACGGTATCGCCCCTGTGGAGCTCAGCGGGGAGGGCGTGAGGACAGCCAGGCGAGTGCCTCCCTGCCCGGGCTTGTCCCCTGGCGGAAGGACGGCGCCGGCCGCAGCGCCGTGCCTGCGATCCCCGTGCTGGCGTGAGCGGGTCACAAGGGGCGGCGAGGCAGGACTGCTGGCAGCTGGCAGGCAGGAATGCGGCTCCACGGATACTTCTGAGTGCCCGATGAGTCGTGGGGGAGTTATACCCAACTTCGAGATAACCAAACCGGACTAGTGACAGGGACAAGGCACCCGGGCAGAGGGACAGCTTTTCTGCTGCAGCGAGGGCACACTCGCGTGTCTCTGCAGAACAGGACAGTTGCACAAGACACTTTTCTCAGTACAAAGCCCGGGCTCTGTGCGCGTTCCAAGCTGCCACATGGACAGGGGCAGCTTACACCGCTTCTCAGAGCTGCTGAATTTTAATCAGGCAAAGGAGGACAGTGACTGCACGCAAAACGTGGCCGTCTTTCTTTGTTCAGTAGCACACAAAAGGAACGGTGAGGATGCACCTACGCGGTGCCTCTTTGTGGAGGAGCAGATGATTATGTTCACACATGGCTTGTCCTCCTGTGTTAGGATGGGAATATCCTAATGAGGCCAATTCTTTACAACAAGACTAGGAAAGAAATAAAACTAATGCATAAAATTTGCACCCTGTGGCTTGCGGATAAACTCAGAACTAAGTGACACCAAAGGTCTAAGCACACACAACAGAGAAAGCACCTCTCACTGCAGCCCCCTTGCCCTTTTGCCCTGCAGGGACCAGTACCAGGGTAGGCCTTTGGCGCTGCCCGCCCTCTTGCTAGCAGTGTAACGACTGAGCCTTGGGTCCCAGCTGAAATCCAGGACGATGTCACGCAAACGGATTTTTTTTCCTGAATTTACAGGAGTGCTGTAGTCACTACATCAGCAAAAAACACACCGAAGTCACGGCCTGGCACATATCCTCAGGGGAGTCTGAGAGCTCCTCCGGGATGGGGATCCCAGAGCACCAAACCGCAGGGCCGGAGGAGCCTGTGCAGCAATGCTGCGGTAAACCTGGGGCCCTCTGCCCCCAACACCGCACTTGCAGAGCAGAGGCCTGCTCTGGGTGGACCCAGGGAGCAGAACTGCGTGCTCAGCGTCCTGTGACAGGCCTGGCTGGCTTATAACGGCACCAGCACCACACCGCCCGCCGGGGCAGCCCCGTCCCCAGACAGGCTGCTAGTGCAGGTGGGGAAGGCGGTGCGACCGGGCCCACGTCCCCAGCGAACTACATCTCCCAAAATGCACCACAAAATCATGTCGCCCGCCCCTCCGCAGCCTTATGGGGATGCCGTCGAGGTGCACGCTGGGATTTGTAGTTCTCCCTTGCCGCCCAGCAGCCCAAGGCCAGTAACAGTCCCTCCCGTGACGGACTCCCCTCCCCGTGATGCAGCGCGTCGGAGTGACGCAGAATGCAGCGCGCCGCCGGCGACGGTCGCGGTGTCGAGGCCTCGGGCCAGCGGGGCGCAGCCGCCGGCGAGCTCCGAGCACAGGCCGCGGGCCATGTCCGAGAGTGGCGGCGCCGGTGGGCCCGCCCCGGGCGGGGGAGGCGGGGGAGCGGGCGGCGGAGGGGGCGCGGGCGGCACGGCGTCCGGCTCGGGACCCGGCGCTACCGATCCGGCCTCGCTGCCGCCCGGCGACGCGCAGCTCATCGCCATCATCGTGGAGCAGCTCAAGAGCCGTGGCCTGTTCGACGGCTTCCGCCGGGACTGCCTGGCCGACGTGGACACCAAGGTAGCGTCGCCGAACCGGACGGGCCGGTTCCCGGGCAGTCCCCAGGGATCGCCGGCGGGGCGGCCTGTGTCTCCTCCCCAGGCCGGAGCTGCGGGCACCGTCCCTGGAACCCGGCTACCGTTGGCCAAAGGAGCACCCCCATCCCTACCCGTCCTCTCTCCCTGCAGTGTCCTGCCCTCGGGACTGAGCAAGGCCGGCCAGGACGGCATGCAGCAGCTGCAGTGCTGCTCTCTCGGTCGATCAGTGGGGCTTCATACCCCCACCATCTGTCACACAGGCTGCTCTGGAGGTGTCCTAGCTTGAAGCAGTAGCGACACCTCAGAAGAGAAACAGGGCAGAGAACAGGCTCAGACTTTGATTTTTTAGCCCAGGCCTTATTAGGAAAATGGTCTCCCATGAGAACGCGTCTCCTCTTGAACACAATTCCCACATTTCCAAAACAAACCTTTCTTTCGTTCTTGAGTAGATGTTCTCCGACTATGGTTTGAAACTGATTTTCAGTCACAGCATGAACTTCTGAACATTCATTGGCAATACTGAAGTGGGGTTGTTCCCAATTGCCCTGTCAAAGAGTTTTGCTTTCCCCAACTTTCACACTTTCAACAGGAGTCCTGTTCTGGGACTTGCAATTGTCATTCTGCGCCTCCCTAGCAGCTATCAGAAAACCATTCCTGAAGCCAGCAAGCCACTTGCACAGCCATAGGTCAGTCAGAGCAGCTTAGTCAGGATATACGCTGTCCAGGACAGACACTACACCTGTGTTACCAACTCTTTCATTCATGATCCTATACGCATATCAAACTCTGAAATGTAAGTGTTGCCATCCCCTTGTCCTTCCCTTGCACAGGACCAGAATCTGGATGGTCCTGTGTATTTATATGTGTTTGTTAGTTCAATTCCTGTTCACCGGAATTAAGTTTCCATGATAAAACCTGCATAATTCTTATCTTCTGTGTTAGTGTCATGGAAACAAATAATTAAAGTCTTTGTTAGTGACAATATTACTCAGCCAGTTTCATAGGAATTCCATGATGGAGGGTTTCCAGACAAGAACTCCGCTTAAACAGCTCCTGTCTGCACAGGCAGTTTGCGTTTCACTAAGTAACACTAGGAGCAGACAATTTTAAACCAAATCTATCCAGCTATTTAAATTACTATAATAGCTCACCGACTGACTGCTCTTTACAGTTACCAGTTGTGAGCTTAGGTAAAACAAGCTTACCTTTGTTCAGAGAGCGACAATACAGACAACACAACAGAGGCGTACACAACAAAAGGCGTACTATGAAGGACTCTGGCAGGGGATTGTTTTGAGATCTTCTAGCTTTTTAACCAGATATTTATGGGGTTTTTTTTTAGCCAGCCTATCAAAATTTGAGGCAGAAAGTAGACAACTTTGTATCGACCCACCTAGACAAGCAGGAGTGGAATCCAGCAATGAACAAAAACCAGTTACGAAATGGGCTAAGGCAGAGTGTGATTCAGTAAGTAAGCAACATAATGTAAATTAATGGTAATGCTATTTGATAAGTAATGTGTAACTATCTTATCACCTAAGTCAACTAAGAATTTGCAGAATTAAGTTTTTCACAACATTTTTTGTTGTGGTCTCCTGAGTTTCCTTATAATAATGGATGCAGTTTTAACACTCACTGAAATGCTTATGTTACTGCTTTACCTGAAATTTGTATTTTATGAGCTGAGCAGCATGATGAAGTACTTATATTGGCTATCCAGCCAACTTACTGCTTCAAATAGCCAACACCGTGCCTGCTAGCAAAGCTGTACCCCGTGTACTGAGCTGAGTGACCTTGATCTTTATCTTTAGAAAAGGGAAGAGCCTACATTGCTTAAAGAAAAAAGTCCTGAAGATGCCAAAGCTTGTTAAGTAGACACCAACCACTAGCAGGCAGTAACCACTCTGGGCTCACCTGACTTCATGCAGCAGAGAGTAGCTTTTGAACAGCTAAATAAGATACTACATTAACAGCACGACAGGAAAACCAGCTTAAATTGTGCTGCTTAGAGATTTCAGTTTAATGCTAACTCATTGCAGTCTGAAGTACGAGCCTTAGCTTGTTTGACTAAAAGTCAAAGATAGAAACTATATAGTAAAGGCTATGGGCAGAGAGGCAGTAGAGAACTTGATAATGTCATTTATGCTAAGGAGAGCTATTAGAATGTTGCATACAGAATAAACTGTATTTCAGAGCACTTGGTAGCACCTGTAAATCATAAGTATGTAACAGTAGTTTGTTTATAATTAGAGAAGAGAGTGTCCACTGGAAGTACAGAATTTCCTTGTCTTTACCTGGAGTCCTTAAGACATATTTGTCACTTAATGCTTCCTTTTATTTCTACCACTAGAATGAAGTGGAAATTGAAAAATGCTGTATCAGAGAGCCTGCAGTGAGAAGAGCATGCAGTGCTCCCTTTAACAGGCTGTTAGTATAAAGAACAGACACACAGCGTAGTAGCTGTAGCTGCCAGACTGAGTGCTGAGGGCACCCAGAGGTGCGTGTCCTTTGTGATGCACGCATACACGTGCTGTTACCTGGAGGTGACACGATGTGCCATGACCCTGCACCCAGCCGCTCAACAGCATTCACGGCCTCATGAGCCTTGTGGTTCCTTCTCCGAGCGCCAGGCAACGTCTCTATTTCCTGTCCCCCACTCCCTTGCAGACATGACTTAAGCCTGCGAGACAGCCTGTGCCCCACAATCCGAGAGTCTGACACAGCCCCTGAAGTAATAAGTCACTTCAATTACTAGTGTTCAGTTCCAGAAACTTTGCTGTGTGCTACATGTGCTTGTTTTTATAATTAATACCCATCTGTCTAGACTAACAGTTCTCAGGAGTGACAGTAATGTTATTAGGGGGCAGGCCTCTTCTCCCTCCAGTCAGCCAAAAAAAAGACTCTGCTCCCACCTGCCCTCCTCCTCAGAATAGCTTGCCTTGTTTGTGCCAAAATGTGTTTGTTTGCTTTCATGTTGACCTCATTTCCACATGAGCCCTATTAAAGTGGGTCTTGTCCAACGTGGCATTTAAGTACCTGGGAGACCAGATGTCAGTTGTTAATTCTGTAGGGAGAAGTGAGAGGGGGTGGGGGGAAATAGGTGATTGAAACAACTCCCTGTTAAGGATCTACTGAGTGGGCTGCAGTTCTCACCATGTTAATGCTAATTGCAGTTGACAGGAGGGCTCTGGAGAATTACTGGAGGAGATTGGGGAGAAGTTTTTCAGAGGAGCTGAATGACTCCTTTGTCTTTGTTCAAGGTCAGGAATGCTGGAAGCTGGAGTGGACAGAATTATTTCTCAGGTGGTGGATCCAAAACTAAACCACATCTTCAGGCCCCAGATAGAGAGGGCGATTCATGAATTTTTGGCTGCACAAAAGAAAGAGGAAAGTGTGCCAGCTCCTCCTCCAGAGCCTGAGAATAAGGATCCTCCTGCTCCATCTCAGGATGCCTCCTAAAGGTCTTGTATCTCAGCACTTACTACTTAACGTTTTTCATGTACCTCATCTCTGTAGTTAGTATAATGCAAGATAGAGAAGACATTGTATTCTTTCTGGCTTGACAGGGAGGACACTTTGATCATCAGCATGTTGTCAATGTCAGACAGTCATCTGAGCTGCTTCCACTTAAGTTCCTGCTAAAAATATATTAGGACTGAAGACATAGGTACGATGTAAAACAGCTATCAAGGAACACTGTGGACTCTGCCAGTGCTGGTTTTGGATCAGGCCAAAAGGCCTTTTATTCTGGTAAAAGCATATCCAGCAGTGGTTGACATGGAATTGGCTGGATAGCTTTCAGGACAATATCAAATGGATTAAAAATATGTATCCTTTACTGAAATACAGCTGAAAGTCAAGTGGTGACAAGTTATTGTGCTTTAGCATTGAAAGTTTCAGATGGCTCTTCTTTAGAACATACTCTGGAGTGTTGAATTTTTAGTGACTGAAATACTCACTGCTGGAGTAAGAGTAAGGAGTGAAAAACTGTTCATTCCAAATTGACTGGTTTAAATAGAGCAACCTGTATGTTTGCAGCTGAAAGGACTGAGGGTGCCTTTGTTGCAAACAAGTTCATTCTGGCTTTTGTGATTAAAATAACTCAAGGGGCCTCATGGGGGCTATAATTGCTACTCTGTCTTAACACAAATGACTATGCACCCATCTCTGCTAAGGCCCTGTATCTTTAATGTCGATTTGAATATCGAGGCCTGTGTGCACATTACTGAGGAACCACTATTTTGATGGAAAATTTCAATCTGCAGCTTTGCTGAGGAACTTAAAACCATACTGCATGAAAGGAAGTTAATTGTGAATTGATCTATCTGTTGGGGCTTTCTGGAAGCAGAAGTTTTCCTTGTGATCTACAGCTGATTTATTAGGAAAGAATAAGTAACCTACAATAGCTGTTCTTATGCTTGGAATGATTAGAGCAACCAGCATGATTTTTAACTTAATACTAGAAGTTAAAAAGCCTGTAGTATCATCCTGGGTTACTTGGTTATCCGTGACCTGCAGCCTTAATGCCTGGATAGATCTCTGCATTTGCCTGGTTCGGGTAGTTTGAAGTCCATTATAACCTGCAGCTAAGTGCAGCTATTAATTACATTCTAATAAATTCTCTATTCAAATGCATTTATTTGTCAAGGTACCATTCTCTTAACTCTCTATTTTTTCTTGCAGTGAGTTCCTGATGCTAAGCAGCTGCGGTTGCAGAATACATGTCCTGTTAGATTGGCAGTGGATTACTTGTTCCATTTGGTGCAGGATTGCTGTCTGCCAAAGATGATTAACCTTTACCAGACCTGTGGGAAGGCACTGAAATCAGTGAAATTCAGATGCACCCGGAGTTCTGTGTGTGGAGGAACAGCCAGAGTGTGAAAATACTTTTGCTATTAACTGCAATACAGAGAGCAGCATGTGTTAGTCATGCCGTCAGGCAAGGGGGTGGGAAGAAAAAGGGAGTTGGCTTTTGTCTGGAGGGAGTAGGGAAGTGGTTTGAGATGATGCTAGGCTTGGGAGCAGTAAGAAAAGAAAGATGTTTTGGGGGGTGGGATAGTCTCTTGGAGACCAAGTAAGAGCTGTCAGATTTTCTTTGATATGAAGCCAGATGAGAGGAAGTGTCATACACCTCTGCTGCATAACGCAGCATTGAGTAATAGGTGCCAAGTCAGGTGTAACTCATTGCACTTCCTGCTTTAGGAAAGACATTTCTTGTTTAAAACTGGAAAGAACACTTCAGGATCAGTTATTTAGGTAATCTCTGTTGCATCGCGGGAAAATGTTTACAGTTGGCTATGCCTATAGCTGATTTAATTCTTATTTCCCAGGTAACTCTGGGAAGCAAAGGGCAGCAGAGTAGGTGATCAGTTTGAAACTTGTCTCTTTCAACTTGAAAGACTTTTTTTTTTTTCCCCCCCATGAAATTTCTCAGGTGCCTAGTGGAAACTGTCCTATGCTTTCAGCTTGAATGCATGCAGTGTCCTCTGGATGACAGTCAAGTAGAGAATGTGATCAAATATTCTGCCAGCAAATGTCCATACCTTTTGCAATAAAAAGACTTCAAAAAAGCATCTTTGACTCCTAGCTTTTTTCAGAATTACTGTCTTAAGGAAAAGCTACTTTAAAGAAATCCAGGAGTCCCGATTGCTGGAACCCTAATGGAAGTGTGACCTTACACAGTTCATAGATTAATCCAGGTCTGACAACATGAGGTTGTTAGAAGTTGTCATGAAAAAAAGATGGATATCAGTATTCATCTCCATATATGGACTCTCTCAAAAAACGTAAAGTATCAAAGAACTGACCTGACCTTAGCTCACATCATTTATGGGCTGTAAATCCCGAGTTAGTTAACTCTGGTGCTAGTCATGGTGAAGGCAGGTTCAACCTTGTGAAAATAATGCACTTCTGGCAATAGGCTAGAGTTTTTTTTTTTTTTTTCCTTTCAGACAGCAGTCTTAAGAGGCTAGTGTTTGAATCCTTGTTACTCACTGGCTGTGTACCTCAGCTGTGGCCTTACCCACAGACCTTGTATGTGGACACATGCAATTCCAGCTATAACCTGCTCCCTTCTCAAACCAGGTAATTTACAGGGAAGATTGATGCTGCAGTTTACAATCTTGTAGCTAATTTACTTTGATTAGTACCTCCTCTCAACACAGTTGTATGGAGAAATGGAGATGACAGAGCATCTGGTATTTTCAACCCTTCACAAGAGAGCTCTGTGAACTTCACCACTGCAGTAGGTTTGCACTCTGTGCAGCGCTTTATGGTGCTGTTGAGACATGATTCTTCATCAATATTTTTATCCCATTTGAAAGTGTTCCTCTCAGAACAGGACCTTAAATGCCTATACTTTTTAGTGATAACTATATTTGCCATAAACTTCCTGATACAGTTTGAAAAATCTATATTTTGGGATAATCTGGTTGTGTAGCTTGACTCTCATTGTCTGTGTTCCTGCTACAGACCAGGACAAGGGGTATGTGAGGAAAGGACTCTCTCTTGCGTGTTGATTTGGTGGTTAAAGACTGCTCTCCAAATCAGTAGTATGTGTTTTCCCTTAGAGCCTTAAAGGCAGCTCTTGGCAGGAAAAGATCTGTCTTTTACCTCCTGGTAGGGCGTCTTGACCACTTGTTTTTTGAATCTGAGCCATTTATGCAGGGGAAAAAAGAAGTTCAAGAGTCTAGAATGAGAGCAAGTGAAAAGGATTCTACCTGTGCTTAGACAAATTCTGGATTACAGTAGCAGCAGTTAGGGAGCAGGGACACCAGTTTTAAAAAAGTAGTAAGTAGAGCTGGATATATTGCAGTGAAGAGGGAATCTGAACCAGTGTTTCCCACCTCTGACATGTGCTTTAACAAATGAGCAAAGGAGAATAAATTCAGGCACCACAGTTTTTGAAAGGTTTTTCCATTGTTCTCTCTTTGAACATGGTGCTGTGTTAAACTGAACACTAACACTGTGCCACTGCTGTGCGTGCATAGGGCTGTGCCTTCAGTTGATCTCAGCTTATGCACAGTATGTGACTACAGGAGAACATTCAGATCAGAACTGAGGCACCTGATGATATTAGACAGGTAATCCCCATTTGGGGTCATAGTCTTTAATGTTTGGGCTCTAAAGCCCTTGCTTTGGAAGTAACAAGCTTGGGAAGCATACCTTACATCTAACAGGGAGGGAGAAAAACCACCAAGTCCTTATCATCATGAAGTAGTAGGTAGTGCCCTTTCATTATATACACTTGTCCCTGGCAACTGACAGAAACAGGATTCCAGCCTTAATAACTGGATGATATTATAGAAACCTGCACACCAGAACAAAAGAACAAGTTTGTACCTACCATAGAAGTGAAATTGTTCCCTTGTGTAGCAGGACGTTAGACTAAAGTTGACCTGTTAGTCAGTTTGCATTGCCACACTGGCTATGTTAAGTACAGTCTAAAGAGCCTGGTGAGGTGGACAGGTCTAAGACACTTGAGTAATCCAGAAGCAGTTAGATGCCTTTGTGGAGCTGAAGAGCAGGGCCGTACATGAGAGGTATCAGCTTCTGTGGATCAAATGGGCCCTCTCTTTGATCGCAGAGTCCTTCTCACATTCACATTGATTGTTCGTGTTTCCTGGACAGTCATTTAGTACCTCAAATTTGCTTTCTTATACAAATACATTTGTGCTTATAATAAATTTCAAGAGATTGCAGCATTTCTTCATCTGATATGCTAATAATGTGAAGGAACACTAAAGACTTTCTGCCTCGTTGGCTTTGCCTGTCCCAACCACATGCCGATGCTTCTGCCCAGTCACAAAAGACCAGCTGCAGTTTAAAGAACACCTGCAGGGAGTTTGAGTTGTACTCTGGGAACACCAGCCTTGCCACTCCGTGGCTGCCCTGCCCTATGGAAATGCCGAGTCTGAAGGCTGCAGGAGCCAGCCTGGCTCAGTACTAGGTTAGGAACTAGGAGGTACAAGTTCTCTGCAGAGTCCTGCTAGTCCACAGCCATGTCTGTGGCTAGTTGTTTCACCTGTTTGCTTGCCTGTAAAGTGAAGATAACTTTACCCTCCTACCTAAGTCCTGGAGTAAGGAGGGAGTCACTTGCTATTTAGGCCCAATACAATGAAAACAGAGAGTGACAGACATGCATACTGCTAAGTTGTGATATACTGTAAGATTTTTAAGGATTAGACATTGTAGCTGAAGTCCTGCAGAATCATCTTGAACTTCACATCTTGCTGGCCAGACCACAGGTTTTAACTATGCCATTTAGTGTCAGATCGTGACTCCAGAATTAGAAGCAGACTGATTGAACTACGAATGAATTAACTCAGTGTCACGAGCACTGTGAAGGAGGGAAAACACAACACCCAAACCCACAAACCTATCTAGAAGGACTGCATTGCTATGCATCAGTCAATCATCCTGGCACTTACCAATCACAGCCAAGGGGCATATAAGGCAGTGCCAGAAATTCTAGCTGTTGCTTGGGTATTAAAGGAATTACTGCACATCCCATACGATTAAAATACAGTAAAGCAAAAAACCACCCTGATCTTAAGATGAGGGGAAGATAGAAGGAAGATCAGGGTGCTACTGATGACAGCCACCCAAGAAGCCATGAGCAGATACCAGCACACTCTCCTCCAGCACTGCCTCAGTTGCTGCACTCTCCTGGGCTGCCAGTGGGGTTGATGACACACTCCAGTCACTTAAGCTAGACAAGCCAGAGCACAAGGAAGTGGGTTGTATTAATGAATTTCCTCCAGCTGACCCTTCTGGCCAAAGCAGGCTGAGACATTAGACTGGACACCAACTGATGGCCCAGGTTTTTGTAGCTGTCCTGGTGGGTTTATAACCTACGTACCCAAGTCTCAGCAAAACAGAAAGTGCCCATGTCCTGCACTCCAGATAATCCAAAACTCCACTGGAAACATAATTCTTAAAATTTTCAGACATGAAACTAATGCTCTTTAGTCAAAGACAAATATAATCAGGTTCTCTTCCATGAATCAACTAAATTTTACAGTTCTTACTAGAGACAGAGAGGAATGGGAGCTTTTTTACTTGTTCTTGGAGTTCTCATATTATGCAGACATCTCAGTACAAGTGTTACATCCAGCACCACAGAACTTTTCTTATTTTCCCTTCTTCATGTCAAAACCTGAACTGCAGCCTTAACAGTTCTGATGGGGTTTTTTTTTCCCCTTTGACAGTACCCAAATGCTACCATGTTGGAAGAACTGAGAGCAGAATTCCCTTTTTTTTTTTTTTTAGAGCCTTTCCCCCATTATTCCTGAAAATTTTGTGTTAACACATACCACCAAACACACAAAGAAATCTAGGTGGAATCATGATGTTATTTTTTAGAAACATACATGTTTCAGTTCAAGAGAAAGTTCATTACAAGTACTGGACAGGAGTTAAGCAATGAATAATGGGTTTATAACACATTCTTGAAGGAAAACTGATTCTTGCTATAAATAATGAAAAGGCATTTCATGATTTTTTTTTGCAACTTCTGATGCAAGTGTTACATAAAATAAATAGACGCTCTCCAAAACACTCACTATGTAGCTGTTCTGTGACAATTCCAGAAGTGCTTCAATTTAACCTGGAACAGGTTACCAACACAGTAAGATAATCACTGCAGCTCCTGACTGTCTTAACAAGACCACAGTTTCACCTGATCCTGGATTTTGGACACACGGATTCTCTGAGCCTTTTGCAACTGCAAAGAAGGTTCTTGAGCAGGTCATTTGATTCAGGCTCAATGCCACAGCATTTATTTAACATAATCTGTTCACGAGACGTCTCGCCATCAGGCAGCAACGCTGCTAAGTGACATGGAAAAAGTAACTCGCTGAATGAAGACTCAAGCCTAACCACTTCTCTGCCCTCATCAGCTATTTTACTGACTAGTATCTAGTCCATTGGCAAGTCAGATACTGATTCAAGTAGACTTCAGCAAAAGAAGCAGCATCAAAATTACCATTATATATTTAGCCCCTGCCTAAACCAGCCAGCATTTTCCAGCAACAGTTCTTCCATTTGTAACCACATCCCATCCTAGAGTTAGCACGATGTCTCTGTCTGGTGGAGCTGAACACAACCCAAGTCTCCAGATCGATCCCTGTGTAATTGTAACCAGGTTCATTAGATCAGACCCCTGTAACTAAACACCTAAATCCAAGCATAGCTGGTGAAGGAAGGACAGCCAAATGGGAAAGTAATATGTTAGAGGATCTCTCATCTTTGGTTCCTTCACTCATCGGTACCCAGGCCTTATTTATCCCACAAGTATTCCCACATCATGGTAATGCAGTTCCAAGTTTAAAATTTATTACAGAATTCAGAACCAGCCCAGTTTTAAATCTTGACACCAGATGAGCGAGACGCCCGGATTCCCAGCCTACAGGTCAAGCAACAAAACCCCTCCCCGGGAAAGGAGAATAATCATGACTGTCTGGAGGCAAGTCCAAACCACAACTCTGACTTCTTGGCACAGAGAAGGATCAAACTTGGGCCCCTGTCAGGACAGTGGGTCAAACCAACCCCTGCCCCAGATACTGTGCTAGTCATTGCCAAAGCACTCTTGAATCCACACTGGAATCAACACAGGGGTCTTGAACCCAAACCACATCCAGCTCTGCTTCCTCTCCTGTTTTAAGGACAAGCATGACTGGTTTTAACGAGGCACGGCCAATATGCCTGGAAGAAAGAGTTTTCAATATATCATTTTGATCATGGCCAGAAAAAGGGGCACCAAGAAGGTTAGAAATCATACCTAGAACATCTAATGGGGTGGTTTACTCTCTTTTCACCATATCAACAGAAAGAGCAAGAGCAGCAACCACTGTCACAACTCTGCTCATATGCCACCTGCTTCAAGAACACCAGCATCACTGGGTAACAGCTGAATTTTCTAACAGCACCTTCTTTGTCAGCATATGGGGTATAGCTGCCATATCTGCTGAGCAGGATCATGTTCCCCAACGTTTTGCTGAACTAGAGACCAGTTTCTCCAGTTCCCAGTTCAAACTCACAAGGGACTGGAGTGGTTTAACTCTTTCACAGATATTTCCCTGTTTATATTGTAGTGAAAAATATATTTTACCAGCTTCCTTAAAGATAGATCAGCTTAACTCCTCCTGAGCAGTCAGGGCTCCTCGTATCCACAACCCCCAAAGCTTGCAAGGGCAGGGACTCCTTGCTCCCCTTCCTCGCTACCACGAAGCTTGTTAGCGTAGCCATTCTGAATCTGGCCATAAGAGGGAGATAAACTATTGCTTCATTTCTCAGTCTTGATGCCTCCTTGCAAAACCTGAGCAGATACAGGACTCCAAAGCCTTTGCTGACTCCTGAGTGAATCAGCTCAGCAAGGTGTGGACACAGCTCTCACAAAGTGTTTCCACGAACACTACTGTACTTGACTAATGCAAATGACACAGCAGAGATTGTAATTTCTCAAAAGATTTAATAGTAGGAAACAAATATCAATTAGGGCTAGGGAGAGTTTGGGGAGGAAAGTGCACAGCCCAAGTGATTGGGGGCAAAACCACAGATTTAGGATGTGAAACTGTAAATTCTGACCTACCCAAATCTAATTTACTGATCTGGTCTGGTGTGTGAACAAGGTTGGGGCTAAACCAGCAGCAGTAGAGCCTGGGGCCCCAGATGGTACTGCCACGAGATTGTATCAGAACCATAGCTTCAGTTCTTGCCTTTTTGTGACTCAAGTGCGGAGCCCACATCAGCGCCAAGTCAGCCTTGGAAACATGACCGGGCAGTAACCAGCCCAGCAATAACTGCCCTTGTCTAGACACCAGCAGAAGCCACGGCAGAGAGAAATGCACTACCTCAGCCATCAGACCGGGATCTGGCTCCACCAAAAATCCCCTCCAGCACTGGGACAAGCCCAAGGAAAGGCACCATAGCAAAACACAAGTCCAACTTACCTGTCCGGCTAAAGGGGCGTGCGGACCTTGCATTTCACTGATCTCATCTTGCTGACTCTCATACAAAGAAATCAATACCTTCCATGCTACTGTCTTTGTAACAGATACCAGGTCACTTAGAAAAACAGAAAAGAAAATCCCCAAACCAGTTCACGTCTTGGCCTTACAAAGAATTCACGTTAAGGACAGATGGACACAGTTTGCTTTGCAGAGTTAAGGGCTTTGGGAAGACCAAGCAGCTTCATAGAGTAAATGCATCCATTTTGGAAGGGATTTGTAACAGAAATAGAAACCCATAACATCCGTGAGTTTCATATTTCATTGCAACTCTGCAAAAGAGAGATAAAATAATCCTGCTTCAGAGAACACTCATAACATTTCACAGTTTCTACAAGGGGGCAGCACAACTGCAGCACAAAAAGAAAATCCAGCCATAACTCTTCCCCCACAGCACACTCCACAAGACACTAACACATTAATCAGCCCCTTGCATCTCCTCACATAACAGCATTCACCTCCACCAGCTCCTCCTGCTAAGACTTAGTCCTCCAGGCAGTTACCTCCAACTCCTACCATCAAAACACAGCAAAACAAAGACTACTTCAACAGAGACAACCAGCCTCAGAGGTCACCAACATTAGCTCCTGAGCTGGTCTCCTCCAACACCAATTTAAGATCCACACCGTCCACTCATTGTCTTCTCCAACCAGCAAAAACCGTGCTACAAATACAAGACCTTACAAAAAGTACCCTAGCAACATAAGACCTTCCAAGGAAAACCACGTAAAGCCCAGTTCAACCTTACCTTGCTTTGGAAAACCATCCACTCCACTCACCCTGGGCTCTGGCACACACTGTGCTCCCTTCCCGGCTCAGCCCCGGTTATAGGGGCTCTGCTGAGCAATTGAGCTCACCTGCACCCAGGGCACACCTGGGCCTTTGCCTTCCCTCCCCACCCCAACCTCCTCCCGGGGCAAAAGCCATGCTGTTTCACCTGCAAAAAGTAGAACTGCCTATCTCCAACCTGCCTGAATTTCCACCTCCTACAGGGGAGCCTGGATTTAGCCATAATCTTGTATGAACGGACATCTTTTCCAAAATGACATGGAGAAGTGTGATTTGGCAGCTGCTGGCCCCACAGGTGACACCTGACAGACAGTTCCAGCTCACCACTGGCTCGAGCATACAGAATTGGCATGTCCCCGAGGCTGACACTGCTCCCCAAAATATCCCACCCCCTTCCTCCGGGGATGACAGGAAGGTGCAAGAGGTGGGCACTGTCCGGCAGCCACCCTCAGCAGCTTATTATAGGGACAAATTTCTTTCCCCTTTTTAAACAGGACTTAGCCCAGCGTCATTTCTCTGGGGTACCGGGAGGGCACCCGCACAGCCAGGATGTTGCTCCATCTTGAGCCTCCCCGACCCCCAATGCTGTCAGAGAGCCGCAGGGGTCCACAGACACCCGCTCCAGCTCCAACATACACAGGGAGGGGGTTGCTGAGGCAACAGCATGCCTTCTTTAACCGTTATTTAACCCATCTAGCCCTCCCCCTGCTGCCCGCCACTGCCGACGTGCGGGACCGAGGGTACAGCTTTTATGAGAGTGGGATTTTGCAGCTGCTGAATTTATGGACATCCCTGACTGCCTGCCCTTGACAGCAGCCTGGGGACAGCAGGTTTTGCAAAGCTCAGCTCTGGGGCAGACAGCAGCTTCCCCAGGTTGCCCCCTGCAAAGGTGCAGGGTGAATGGATGAAAAAGAATTATATGAAAAAGACAACCCCAAGGCATCACTCAAGATATGAGATTTTGGGGTTTGGGGATTTTTGTGGTGTTTTGTTTTGTTAGTGGGTTTTGTTTTGTTTTTTGAGGAACATAAAATCGCAGTTTTTCATACCAAAACCAAACCCCATCCTCAAGATGCTGCTGTTTTGCCATTTGGCACCACCCTCACTGTGGGGCTGCTGGGTTCAACAAAGAGCTGAAACCCCAGAGCATAGATCTCCACAAAGCTGTGGTGCTTTTTGGGTGGAAAGTAAAACATTTATCTCTTTAGGAGACTCACTGACTCTCAAATCAAATTTCCTCACAAATCATGTGTTTTGGGAAGCCAGTCTCCTCTGCAGAAAGCAGAAGAAAAAGTAGAGGCTTGGTGGGTAAACCTCACCCTGGTCCCTGTTGGTTAACCCAGTTTTTTATAGGTTTTGTATCAACCTATATCAGGTTTTGCTGTCAGGGTTTCATGGGTGGCACTGAGGCTGGCATGCAGACCCCGGGGGGTCCCTATGAAAGCCTTGCTGCCCTGCAGAGCTGCCTGGTGGAAATCTGTGTGTAAAAACCAAAGAACATCAATGATGTTCTGTCATGTGTGGAAGAACCATCTTCATGCCATAGTATCCATAGGGGCAAGGACTAGCAAGTCTGTACCACCACGGAGGGTACACCAAAGCCTGTATGAAGCCTGTGAAAGCACCCACATAAAGAGGCAACTGATTTCTTAGCCAATACTGCAGACACAAGAAATGCAGGGAAGCGTGTGCATTTGAGTATGTTTTCAATTAAATATTAGGTCCCTCTGCAGTTTGTCGATCCCTAGCGAACAGTCATTTGAGAGAAGTGCTCGCTATCCCAAAGTCAGGAAAATCTGCCAAGCTCGTAATAAAGAAACATGGCTCTGTAGGATTTCCTGACCAGGATTATTCCGAATCTAAGGACAAATCTGTATTTTGCTTTGATTATTGTCGTCTCTGCACTAGAAGCATTCATGAGACGTTTAGCTGCCTTGAAATTTGGTCTTACCAGGTCAGATAAACACTCCACCCAAGGTGTCCCTCCCCAGCTCAGCACTTCATCTCTTATGGCCAGATGAAAAACCTCTCCCAGACAGAAGAGCAGCTTTACTCTGGAGGCTTCAGGATCTGGAACAGCAGCTCTGAGAAGCAGCAGCAGGACAGATGACAGAACTGCCTTTATGGGTTTGAATCTAGCTGTGATGAATAATGAGTAATTTTTGTAGATGCAACATGTATGTCAACCCTTACCTCTGTGAGAGCTTTCTAGTTGACTGCAAAGAGTGAAATCAAAGGAATACTAATGAAACTGGACTGAAATGAAGGCAGAGCTCAGCTACCAGCCTGCAGGACATCGAGTCACTGGAGTTACTGGAAGGTGATCAGTGAAGAATACTCCAAGCCAAACCAGCAGTTCAGAATTCTGCAAGCATTAACCCAGGGCAGTTGCAATGCAAGAGCCCATCCAAGAGAAATAAGAGCATAGAAATAATGTTCCTGGGGACTGGAGAAGGGTTCCAAAGGAAACAAGTTTACAAGATACTGGCTCATAATAGTAATTAAATCGCTCTCGCTGAAAAGCAGCTAGGTGATACATGGCAAAGAATTGGTCAAAATCCCAAGACTTTAATGAGAAATAACTGGAGAGCCTTTTACCAGTTTCAGTGGAGGGAAGAGAGCCTGAATGGACACAGATATCCCTAAGCAAGGTCCTTCAGAAAAAAGTCTGAGGAATAGGAGGAGGAGGAGACTGAAAATGAGAAGATGGAAACTGCCCGTGCTGCAGTAGCACCTTGACTGTGGCCACAGTCTCACTCTGCAAAATAACAATATTAATACTGCTGACACCATACCATCCTGAAGATCTGAATTTTATTTATACAAAAATCAGAGGCAAGCCTAAGTGACAATAACGTTTCAGAAGGTCTTAAAAGTTCTAGGCATTCTGAGCATTTTATTAGATGAACTAGCAGCTCTGCAATAAAAATAGCTTTGTGTTTCAGTCTTCAGTCTTACTTTTCCACATTGCTTTGAGCTTTGAGCTTTCAAGAGTTGAGCCTGCAATGCACTTTGGGCTTCAGGCAAGGAATAAGTCTGTAAAACTTTATGCGCCACTTCTGCAGGATAGGGGAGTCCTTCCCATCAGCCAAACTCTCATTTCTAGCAGAAGATGGTAATAAGCATAAAAGAAGAACAAAACCTAACTAATGGGACTTTAAACAATCAGAAAGCAAATTATGACAGCAATTATGACAGCTCAGTGCTTGGCAACACCTTCACCTTTCCCAGATGTCAGAGGATAAGCTATTTTTACCAAAAAAAGATGATAGAAACTGGGGCTTATTTGGACATCTGCAGCAGAAATTGATCTAAAGTGATCTGAGCTTTGAAAAGGGGGTGCAGGATCAGTCTCTTCACTGGAATGCCTGTCAGTCACATTTAAATATGTGCAATATTTACTTTTTCACTCCCTGGACCTAGACATTTAATAGGCTTTAATTTTAAACTTTGGCATTGGACAAGTTGAAAGTGGCACTTCCTTCTTTTAGGCACACCAGGGCTCCAATTTTTTTCAAGTTTTTTTTCATGTTCCATATAAAGCAAAGAAAAATATTCTCCAAACCACAGCATTATTTCCCTGTTCCCCTTCCATCCCAGCTGAGCCATAGTTTCAACTGCCACCACCACTGTCCTTCCATTTGCAGTTGGTGACCACCAGTGCTAACCTCAGCCTGGCTCAGGTTTATTCATTCCTGCTCGAGCCCTGCGCTCAGCCGTGGCTGAAACCTCTCTCCCTGAGCATCTGCTGAGTGCACCAAGTCCGTTAGGGCAGGAGCACGTCAGCTCCATGTGGCAGAAGCACTTGATCCATTGTAATATTGAGTTTCATCACACAGCCTTCAGTTATGTGACCCGGAATATTTGACCCGATGTCAGAGGGGGCCTCAGGCTATTGAGATATTTCCCTCGGGCACCCTGCCCTCTTTCTACCAAAGGAATCTGATCCAGCAACAGGAAAGAGTGAGAATTTTCAGCTGTCCCCATGCCCTGTGAAACAGTCTGTGCTACATGTGCCTAATGTAAGGTGTCCCTTATCCAGTCACTTTCTCCTCTTTTCCTCCCTAGGTACTAATCCTGCACTAATTTCTACTAATAGCCACATGAGATACTGTGATAGATTAAGTTCTTGCAAACACAACATATTTTTCCTTTTTCATAGCATCTTTTACAACACCCCACATAGGCTCCAGACTTGCAAGGTGCTAAACAGCTGATAACCCTGTTCTCCGTCAAAATCAAGGCTGGCCAAAGGCATGCAGTATTTTGCAGAATCAGACTGCATTTGTGGGATTTGCTTCATCCATCACTGAAATATAGACACCTCTGGGAGCAGAGAAGGGCAGACATTTAACACAAATAGACCATAACACTTTAGGATGGAGCATAAGCAAAAACAACAACAGCATGGAATTAAAAGGAAAAAAAAAGACCACTATCCCAACACATGCAAAATTTGAGATCTGCATTGTTTCATCAGATTGGCACCTCAGCCGTGCATCCCATTAGAAAAGTAGGGTCTCCTACAGTAATCCATGCACCGTGTTAGCTCGCGGACATCGCTGACTAGCCCCAAGACTTGTTAACTTCAGCAACCGAAGGCTGATAACCCCTCCTAAACCACCCCACCATTCACTGCCACCACTCAGTCACACCACTTCCGAGAGCAGAACTACATGCGAAAACATGGAGATTATTCCTGATATCAAAATCCACAGCAGTTGGGCATTGATTGCCCCACTCCCATATCTGTTATCCTTGTGTTTTCTAACTCTGCTGACTACAAAAGGCAAAGTCCAGAACTCACTGGCCTTAAGAGAGGCAACAAACCTTTTGTGTAGGAAAAACCCTTTCAAGTTTATTTTCTCACCATCTACTGTTTTCAAGCAGGGGGTTATTTTTAATGAACAAAGGGTCCTGAAGATAAAGAAAGGTATTTGGGTATAGAGTTATTCCTGCTATTATTTAAACATCATCAAAGGAAAAAAGACTAGTCTTTTCAAGCTTTAGCAACTCAGGGGTGAAAAACTCTCTAGAGTTTTTGCAGATGCCAAAATAGGCCTGGCTTCTCCAAGAAGGCACCTTTGAATGGGCTTTTACCCCTAAATGACACACATTTCACAGATGCCCGGTCTATCTCCCCAGAGTCTACTGTGTAAGGACACGTCTGGCTCAAAGTGGCTGTTGCTGGGCTGTAGATGATCCAAACATTCACGTGTTGCTGATGGAAAAGTAATTTTTTGGCCTTTGCAATAGTGTGGGTGAGAGTGTCAGCTAGAAATTGTTTGATCTGGCTCATTTGTCCACATGGCATCTAGAAACTGTGCTTCATTAGACTAGAAGTATACAAAAGAAAAGCACAGCCTCAACGCTGAGGATGGAGCCAGGATCTCCTCTGTTCTGATTCCAGCTCCAGCTGGGATGCCATGCTTGACTTGGGGTAACACTTTTAACATCTCCGCATCTATTACCCCAACTTATAAAACAGGAAAAGCAGGAACAACTTTCCCCCAATATTGGCTTTGTGAGAATTAAGGTTTGAAGAATGTTCTGAAGGTTAAATCCAGCCCAAATGTGCACCCCAAAAAAATCACAGTTGCTTAAAAGTGAATGGCATAATGGAGCTAAGTACAGCCACAGAGTCATTTGGAAAGTCCAAACAATAAGCACATCAATCGAGGCTGCTTCCTAAGGCAGACATCTAAATAAATGCTAATGAAGTCATTTCTACAACACCTCCAACCAATGGGGGCTGCAGTACTTAAAAGTAATAACAGCTACGAGAACAGACTGTCCGTTAAAAAACAAAACAGAACACTGAAAAGCCAAAAAAGAAAGCAACAGTTTGTGCATTTCAGAGCTGTGACAAACATTGTACCTTTGAGCCAGGCTTTTGTTCAAGTGAAGGCTTTTCTTTCTTTCAGGCCTCCCTTGCTTTCACTGCCTGCTTTATCATTCATGCTTTTCGCTTGCCACATACCCAGATGCTACAAGAAGGGGCAGACTGTTGGCCTAACTGAAGTCTACTGACATCGAAAGACTCCCATTGACTTGAACGGACATTTAACTAACCTTCTATAAATCACTGAAAGTCAGTCATTAAACAGAGAGCCCCTCTGAATAGTGGAGAGACTAACATAACGCCCCTGAAATTTAGTTCCTGTATTAACTCCAACTCTGCATGCTTGGGGGCAAGCCTGTGTCTGCTTTATCTCATAACCTCCATCCTGAGAGTATTTCAAAGAGAAAGAGAAATAGCTTCTCTGGAAGCCAGGGGAGAACGCCTGTAATTGTGCCCCTATTTGGGGTGCTACATCAGCTTTGCTATATTTTCTGAGTGTTGAGAGTATCCCTCTGCAGTGCCAACCAGCTGATCCCCAGATCCTGATGTTAGACCACACGTTGCGTGAGAGAGGGTACCTGGAAGCTGGTGGATGACTTCAGGCAACCCATGGTGGAGGTTCATTTGAGGTCCAAGACACACCCTCTGCATCCTGAACCTACTTCGTTAACACAAGTAACTAATTGACTGGCTGGGTCTTCGCAGTGGCTGCAGGGGCACCAGCGTGCCCGCTCACGGAGCCTTTTCAGCGCGTGGCTCACTCATGCGCCTCAGCTAGTTACATGGAAATCTTTTGTGGCTGCATAGAGAACAGCACTGACGCACACCTCATCTCCCTGGGGTTGAAATGTGACTAAACTCGTATCTTGCAGAGCACATTGCGTGCATATTTGACCATGTCATCTGCCTGAGAAGTCATTGCCCTCCTGAAGTCCCCCCTCTGAGCAGGCTGGGACAACCATCTTTCACTCATCTGTTAACACCTCCCAGCCGGTCACCAGTTCCTTCTGCACAAAGCAGCACTGGGCTGACAGGTTTGATAATCTGCAGACAATGTTCGGCCTTGGCTCGTAAGCCAGCTATCTCCAGGAAATTTTATATCACTGAAAAGGCAAAATGCTCAGCTCACTAATGGGACACATAACTACCCCTGACCCCAGGCCGTTGCTGAGTTATCTATTTTTTATACTTACAACGAAAGCATTTTTAAACAAAGTAAAAATTTGTGAATGCTGAAAAATACATAATTTCTCAAAGATCTTTTTTGAAAAAAAAAAAAATCAAAAAATGAAGGAAAAAAAAGCTACTGACCCATGTTAGAGTGGCTGGGGATTGTGCTTAGTGTACCTGCCCCATAGCATTTCTCCGCTGCCAGATCACTCCCTTGAGTCCCCTGGCGACTGGAAGAACTAGCAGCAAGCCCCAGTGTACTCTTGGGACTATACCAGTGCTGGGACAGCCCTGGGATGAAGGTGGCTCCAATCCCAATTTTTTTTGCAACCTCTGCCACATGTGGTACTAGAATACCCCCGAGTCTGACTGGACTTGTCAGCACTAATTTGGCCCTTCAGATGGATGACAATAATTCCTAGGGTTTGCACCACTCTTTTACACTTCCCAGATATCTTTGGTTTGCAAAGAGCAAAGGGGAAAAGCCAGGCTTGAGCAGCAGGGCCAGGCTCTGGGATGAATCAGTGAGGTTCCCAGCGAGGAAGAAGAGCCAAAGCGTGGTGGAGACTAAGTGAGGACCAGGACTTCAGAGTTAGTTTTTTTTCTTGAAAGCATTTCTGCCAGCTATTAATTTTGCAAAATGTCTCCACGTAGGTTTTCCTACCTTCCTCAAAGACTTGAAATTTTGGCCTTACCTTTTACACGTACTATTAAGCCCAGCCATACGAGGTCTAACATATGCACCACGCTTGGCATTTGCCAAAGCAGAAGACACATCCTAAAAGCAGCACCATCTCTACCCGGTAACCACTTTTATAACTTGGTCAGGTCAGTTCTCAGCCCTATAACTCTGAAGAGCTCCAGTCTGTGGCCTCAGACCAGCTTTGGTCTTCCCAGTGTTGACACTTTTATTGAGATTCACCACTGGCAGCAGATGCTCCTGTGCCACTAGCAGGTTCCCTGCTCGGCAGTGACTCCTGATGCTCCTGATGTCCCTTCCTGCCCTTGCTCTATCCTGCACCACGTCTGAGCAACCCGAAATGCTCCCCCTTTCCCAGCACAGCCATTCCTCTAGATGGCTGTCCAGCACGGCACACGGCAGTGAGAGCCGGCCCAGACACTGTGACGGGGATGTAAGAGATTAGGCTAGTATTAGATTTCAGTCTTCCAGACATTCATATGAAGCGGCTTCTTCCGCTTTAACTTCTTTCCTTTCAAAATTTTCAGCCAAGGGCTGTGTCCAGACTGTGACCAATACACTGCTGCACGTGTTGAATGCAGTGGCTTAGAAAGAAGCCGCATTCATAGCTGAGGTTCATGGACAGAGAGGCGCAGCCACATCTTTCGTGTCATCCACAAGTATAGCCTGCAGCTAGTTTTCTTTTGACCAAGATTTCATGCCTGTGTCTGCAGCCAAAAAGCTGTAGAGCAAGTTCACACTGTCATTCCTAGTCCTCCTTATGGTTTCTAAGTAGTCCTGACTACCAGAGCCACGGGTTTTCAAGTTAGGATGATTCTTTCCCTTCTTTATTTCTACAGTATTTCCCTTTGTAAGAAACAAAAAACCAACCCAATCAAACAAAAACCAACAACAACAAAAACCGCACAAAAACCCTAAAACACTTTACATTTCCTATTCATGCAGTTCGATTTTGTCTTACCCTACCAGGTCTCTCTCCTCACCACCCTTCGCAGTGCCTCCCCCGGTTCAGTACCGGCTGGGAATTTAGTTATTGTGCTGCTTGTCTATCTCTTCTGCATCACTAATAGAGATAGCAAACAAAATTAGGTCTGATGTTTTAGAACCAAAGCATAAAAAAACCTGACGTTCCCAACTCAAATCACATGATTTGCCTTGGTTTCTGAAGCTGCTAAAACCAAAAAACAACAAAACATCTTTTGTTATTCTCCGTGAAAAATTCCTAAGGAAACAAATGTTTTCCAGTTGTATTTGTACTTTTTATTGAATTCAGGGAACTTTTATTAAAAGGAACCTTTTGGGGCGTGAAGAAGATTCTTCAAAAATTAGCTTTTTTTTTTTCAAAGAAGCAATTTATTAAAAAAAATACTAAAAAGCCAGGCAAACACTCCTCCAGTAAGTGAGACACCATCTTTATCAGCAGCCTAGCAAAGGGCATGACAAAATTCATGTCTGAAGCAAAGGAGGGGGAGAAGATGAAGGGAGGCCTTCCTCACCATCCTACTCCTACCTACAAACCAAAGAACCCAGTAGGCAGCTCCCATTCCCAGCCCAGCATGTGCCAGTGCTGCTGTCACCCAGTGCTGCTGTCACCCTTTGCTGCTTGCCAGTAACAGCAGAGCTCGGTGGACTTTTGAGGGAAGGGGAGCAATGCACTTGAGACCCCGGGAGTATCACACCTGGTGGAGGATCCCATCGTTCCGTGGAGCTGCCGGCCAGCAGGAGGACCCTCTCCAAGGACAGTCAGACCCAGCAGCTTCGCCAGCAGAGATGTGTCACCTGCAGGGACCTTGAGCTCCACTCTTCTCCACCAGCTTGGAAATCTTTCAGGTCACACCTGACACCTTTCCTCTCGGTTAGGGGGAATGCCTAGAGACTGCACTCATGCCAGAAGGACAGAGCACGAGTTTGTCAGCCACAGCCATCAGTTTAATACCCGTTACATCTGCCAGCCTTTCTGTGCTGCAGAAAGGAAGCCATCACATCAGAGAAGACTTATGTACAACGAGGCTGAATTCCTCCCTCAGCCATACACAAGCAGCTTTATCACCTAAGGATTCAGGTGATAAAACTAGGAGGGAGAAGTTTGTTCAGGTGTTGCTTATGTGGTAGCCTCCAAACCTTTTCCTCACTTGGCCGATCAATGTTACTTGGTCTGCTGTGTAATCAAGACAAACAATATGCTAATGTGCAGCAGTCAGACATCCTCAGAGGATATCTCTCTAAAAGCTCAGCTATCTTTAACATCATTATGGCTGAGATTTGGGAATAGCAAGTCTTCGGATGACTATCTGCAACAGCTCCTGTGCTCCACGCAGACGCTGCTGCTGCTGCTGCCCTCATCCAGTGCTCAGCTATTCTTGGTGAGTGCCTGCAGAGCACAGTGGGCTTCACTCCTTCCCTTCCAAGACTGCAGCTCCGTAGTGTTCAGGAAACACAATATGAGGGACTTCTCTTGCAACTTTTCTTGGTATTTTTCACTGTGGTTGAAAAAAATGGGCCCACCTTCTCTGGAAGTCCATGCAAGCTGGATAACACAGTCCAGTCCCACAAAAGCACAGCACATCCCTTATTTCAAGAGCACTGCAGAGCATCAGATGGAGAATACATGCTGTACTTTCCCAGGACCAAGGGGAAGTGGTCCCATTGTCATTATCTGGTGATGAAAAAGAGAAATGCTCAGAGAAGTTCTTGAGCAGGGTCTTTCTGTTTGAGCAGAGTGTCCCAGCCTCACCATCCTGCTGCCTATTTTGAACAAACTCATCTCAGACGAGTGGCAGCACAAGGTGCTGTGCAATTGGCCCCGATGTTTGTGTACCTTTGGCAAATTTTAAATTGGGAGCAGCTGCTAGCAAACTAGCTGGGATGTTTTATAGCTTGCTGACAGTGCCAGATTCTGCAGATATTACAGTCCGTACTCAGTGGCATCTCTGGAGTATTCCGTTTTTACGAGCATTTCCCAACACAACACCAAGAATGCACAAGAACTGCTCACATTTATGCCATCAGGGACCAGGGATGGTTCATCCCCTTCCACAGTTGGCCCAGACATACTCCCTACACTGCAACCATCCATCAGCATGAGCTTGGCAGGGAAGTGCTGGTGTCTGTCCTCACTGGGGGGTTTAACAGTTGGTTCAGGGTACCAGCAGTGCATCTGTTATCAGACCTGGTACTAACTTGTTTGAGAAGTTGTCTCATCAAGGGACAGTTTGCTTGTTTAGAAAAGCAGATTATAATATTTATTTTCCAGTAAAGATAGGAAGCCTCATCAATCGTTACTTAAACTACTGAAGGTTTTTCTTTGGATGAGGCTAAGTGTAAAATTATAGAGGGGATTACGACAGATTAAGGGTGCCTATTAGTCAGAAATGACTCCTGGTGGGCTGGGAATTTTTCCAAGAGGCTAAACATAGCTTGACTTGCAACACCACAAAGCGAGTATCTTGTGCTACCATATCACTCCCTGTGCTGGGCGTTAGCAGCTCCAGCAATGGCTTAGAAATCTGCTGCCTGACCTGCTGTCTGCAGGTCTGCATCCGATGACAACTTTAGCGACCACACTCAGCTGTCTCTGGAAGTGAGACCTTGTCAGTCCTTGCACCTGGCTGAAGGGTTTCACCCCCAAGCAAGTGGAGACGTGCCTCAAACCCTGCCCACTATCAGGTCTGGCACTGCTGTGAACTATCGCTTTCATCAGCTTCACTGCCCACAGGTCCTTATCGCAGATCCACCAGCTCTGGGACAGAGTTCAATTTTTTAACAAAAGTTATCATCATTTCAAAAAAAAAGTAACACATCCCTTCTCTACGTGCTGTCACAACAGTGTTGCTGAGGGGATGGTGTGCAAGTGCTTAAGTACACTTTATCAATACACTTTTTCATTCTTTATCACTTGAACTCATCTTAGGAGGTTTGGACAGGGATCTCAGAACTGTCCTTTCCGTTAGGGATAAGATAATGCCACCTTTCATCCATCACAAAGCCCCGATACCACATTTCTTGGACCTCACAAGTCTCAAGGGTGGCAGCAAATCAGAAAGTGCAAAGACTGTGCACACTGTCAGAGGAAAGTATTTCCTTTAAATAAATAAGCTCAGCATTTTATTTCCTTCCCCTCAATTTGCTTGAAAATTGTGCCATAGGCAACTACTTAAGACTAGATAACATAGAAGCTGCAGTTTTAAATTGCAAGACAGCATGATGTTGCCTCTGGATTGGATGTTAAAAAGGAGACCTTGCTTATTTTTTTGAAAGAATTGGGGAAAATATTATGCTGTAGAATATTTTGGAGGTCCTGGAACTTCTGATTGTGTAACCACCAAAACTTCTCAAGTCATTATACCCTCCTCTTGTTAAGTTCTCATTTGTTTTCACACATACGACGTATTAGCTTCCTACCTCAGCGGGTAGGAAGATCATACTTGCTTTATACTCCTTTATAATGCTGCTTCTCCTTCCCTCAAATAATTTCTTCCAAAAAAAACCTTTCAGGTAATCAGAGTCTGCCCACGGAACTAAAGAGAATCACTGTCTCCTGACAATGACGGATTGCCTGTATTTTAGGAATGCTAAAAAAATCAGCGAGTATATTTCCTGAACTGAACAGATCTGTACCTGGAATCCTCCTCTTGATACTGCAAAGGCACACGGTGCCTGTGTTGAACAGAAACCTAAAAACACAAAGTGAGATTTAGAATTTCTTCCAGTTTTTAGGAGAAACTGAATTATGACACTCAAGGACCACTCCTCCCACCTAAAACCTCCTTATGTAGCTTTGCCCATGGAAAAGCTGTTTGCCTTCAGGATGGGATTCAGGACGTAGGATGGATGCAGCATGCTCCACATGAAAGAAAGAGTCCACAGAGCGTGGGAACTGATGATAAGAGAAGCAAAGAGCAGGAATTGATCCCAAAGGCACGAGAGCCCGAAGAGCAGCAGCAATTAATATCTGCCCTGCTCCTCTCCTTGTCTCTGCTGTTCTTCAATAAAAACATATGGGGTTTTTTTTGGGGGGGTCAGTCTTAGAAAGCAACAGGTTAGCACCTGGTTCTCAGGAGGCAGAGATGACAGCAGCTCAGCTGCTCTGAATGTCCATAAACGCATACAAAGCCCTGTGACCCCCACCCTTCAGATCTCCTGCTCCTCTTCCCCTCAGTTGCTTGACAGTGCTCAGTCACCTCCTTGGTCGAGTGTATCACAGGCTGGTGTTCAAGACATAATGAGTTGGGCCTTTTTCAGTCTGGACACTTAAAATGTAATCCTTGGATCTCCTTAATGCAACAGCCATGTTTCTGCCCAGAATTAGGGAACTGGGACAGGAGTGATGGGATGGGCATGAGGATGGTGCACAGTTGGCTGTGCTTTCTCACGGTCTGGTCTCTACTCCCCAGGCCATCTCTCAGAAATACGTTGGCATGAAATGGTTGGAGCAACCCAGGAGCTGGATGCTGCCCCTTCTGAGCTATACGACAGCCACAGCATGACTGTCCATCCCATCCAAAAGCAGGGTAAAACCAAGCGCTTTCTTGCTCCATTACAACACAATCTGCTGGCAGGGAGGCAAAACCCCATCTTGCAGGCAGGCACTCAACAGGTTCCAGAGCCTTTTCAGCTCCCAAGGACTGTGTCCTGAGGCTCTGCTTGGTGTCAGCACAATTCACAACAAGGGTTTATCAGGGACAACTGAGAACTTGTGCCCACAGAAATCAAACCCAGCTCAGAAAGGAGGGGTCCCCTTGTCTGTAACACAACCCCCAGCACAGCCAGGGATGTTTTCTCTGTAACGAGATCCTCTGACTGCAGCAAAAGGGGATTCTGTTAGCAGTAACCAGACTTGCCTCCCTCGGCTTCCCCTTCTTCCTTTCTGATACAAGGGATCCCTTCTCACCCTAAAGGAGTCCGGCAGTGCACAGTCCTATTCTCAGCACCACAACCCCAGCCATTCCCACTCAGAAAGGGCCACTGCTTTCAAGATCAAGGAAAGTCAGCCCTTTCTTCTCTTACAGCTCCATAGCTCCCTAAGGACTATCCTGAACTTATCCAGAAAAGAACATGAGTTTAAGTGAGAGCTGATACCCAAAACATGTAATTTTTGACATAGAGGAAAAGGTGCTAAATGAAAACTTTCCTAGCTGTTGTACAGGTCAGCACTCCTCAAGAAACCAGATAATCAGGCCACACTCGTCATTAAATCGCCCACAGTACAAGCACCAATATACTCTATGAGCTTGGTACTGCTAAAGGATGCTCCGCACTCCTTTTCTTATCCTCGAAATAGCCTATGACTGTAATTGCAAATTTAAAGAGAAGGGTTAGAAGTGGTGGTGTTGACATAGGAGCTGATAGGCCAGTACGGAATTGATGGGAAAATAAAAGAAGAGCTTATAAGAGCTACTCCTTTAGCTCTCCCAAGACTGGAAGTTTGCATACCTGCAAGATGCAGCCGTTGAGGTCAGAAACAGCCATCTGATGAGTTTCATTTGATCCTTTTTCTGACCTGTTTGGATGGCTTACCACAATTTCTCTGTCTCATAAAAACTTCTTTTTCCCCTCTGATAACCCCCTCAGGCTAGTCCAGAAGCGTTCACTTACATGTCCCTTGAAATAAGCACAACTGACTGACCCACTCCTGTCATGTGCATAAGGGTCATGCACCACGATACATTTATAACATTAACCCTTTTTGCCAAGCACAGCGCTCCTTTCAGGATAGAGCAGCACATTTGCAGATGTTTGCCTTTCCTTCAGCTGTGTTAAAACCTGCCATTTGTGCTTCCCAAGCAAACCACACTATTCTGTGCTGTAGCCCTGAGCTCATGGTTGCCAATCCTTCTGCAAATTTTAAAGTCACCATATTACATGCGGACTGCCCAAACCTTTGCAAGTCTTAGAGCAGTCTCATCTTCCCCCATGTTCTTTTTACTCTCATATAATACGTAGTTAGAAGAAAGGAAACTGCAAGCTTCATGCCTAAGCTTTGATAAATCTGCTGTCCAAAAACTGTGGAGCAAGACCTTAGCATCCTCAGAGGTCTAATCCTGACACTGAAAGCATTTAAGTGGCAGAAGAGGGAACCCACAGAGCACTGGGTGTACGTCTGGAGCACCACAGTCAGCTGCCACTTCCTCTCTGCCTTGGCGAGACAGACCAGCACGTCCCATTGTCTGCTGGGACCACAGAAATATTCATCCTGCCACACAGTACATCCCACTCCATGCTGGCTTTGGACGTTGCCAGTAAAATAGAGGAAACCATGCTAAAAAACAAACTGATGCCACCCAGTAAGAGAAAATTAACAATTTCCCCAAGAAGGTGGCTCAGAGAGGACCTGGCATCGCCTAGATGATAGGGAGGAACAAATGGCAAACTGTAGTTTAGCCCATAAAATCCATTCCAAGAGGGACCAAGCATTTACACTGGCTCACATCAACCCCCCTTTGGCACTTGACAATAAATAGGAAGCAACTGCAATAGCCCTGTACTCTTTTGAATGTAGAGCTAGATCACTATGTACTAGGGGAACTGTACCACCCAATGCCAGTTAATCCTGCTTTAAGGGCCCTACAAGGAAGAACCACTATGAAGTAATGAGAAACTTATACTAAGCAGGAGGTTCTTTTCTAAAGGGGCAGTTATACTCTGAGGGGAAGCAGGAAAACACACATGGGACCGCTAGAAGCTTCTTGCCGCCTGCTTGGTACTTTGAGTCACATTTTCACATTTTTATAATTATCACATAATGCATAATGTCGTACAAACCAGGAGACATCAGCTGTGTGCAGAGCCAAACTGAACACAGGCAGGCACCGCACGCTCCCCACGGTGCCAGCCCAGCCCCAGGCTGCCCTGCCTGGCCGGGTCCCACGAACAGCGGCCACGTCCCCCTGTGCCACATGCCACCACCCTGGAGGCAGCACGGCCCTGCCTTGTGCAAAGCTGCTCCTGCCCTCATGACTGTGCTCATCAGCAGAGGATAAACACTGCATCTACTGGGTTTAAATGAGGCGTCAGAGCCTTAGGTGGGTCACAGCCTCTCTTGGACACCCACCAGCCTGCAGAGTTAGGTTTCCAAGCCAGGCACGTGTGCTCTGAGTTTTCTGAATTGAGAGTCCAAACACAGCCAGCCTCAAGGTGCCCTGTGGGGTCTGGCCAGCTCCCTGTCCTCAGGGCACACGCTTGTCCTGGCAGGACACCCGTACCCTGCTTCTGTGCCTGTCTCCAGGGTCGACGTGTGCCCCTTCCCAGGACACCAGCCTTGTGAAATCCCAGAGATGAAAATTCTCAGGGGTATGGGATAACAGAAGCTTGTCACACAAACACTTTGCAAAAGGTTAATTAAAACAAATACTCTCTTTTTCACCCTTAGCTATCATAAGAATGCATCGCTATACAGATCAGCCAGACAGCCCAGTCATCCTGCCTCACTTTCCTCCCCGCTCCCAACAGCTGTGTCATTTCAGGGCTCCAAACTCCCTCTCCTGAGGGTCTCTCCCCAGAGTACCCCTCTGGTCCTATATACCCCCTTTTTAGGGAACTTCTGTTATCCAGTCCCTCTCCCTGAAGCCTCTCTTCCCAGTTCAGACACCTTCCTCAGTGTCCCCTTTGCTCCAGCAGCTCCCTCAGTGATCAGCGGTTTCTTTGAGACAGGACAAGTAACATGGGACTGGGACTTCATAAATCCTGGGAGATTTCTTCCAGGCTCATGACAAAGACTCCAGCTCCCCAGTCTGATGAGGCATCCAACAGGTGTCCACTTTGGCTCCAGCATCCTAGCACAGGCATGTTTCTCCTGTCAGGTTCATTCACACAGCAGTCACAGCTATGGTTTTCCGTATTAAAAGGGCATACATATGTTCTTCATCCTCCCACACGATCCCAGCAGTCAACCTTTGCTCTGCTATCAGAACTGGGTGGCTGAAAGTCACTCTGTAAAAGCAAAGCCTGTAGCAGTATGCAATCAAGTTTAGCCATGACTGGCAAAAAGCAGTAATGTTGAGAGATTTTTGCAGCAGATCCTGTTGAGAAAAATAGAAATTATCCTGAGGAGAGAGCTTTCTCCACAACTGCATGAAAAAAGGTTTTGTTCTTCCCCCTGCATCCTGACCTGCAAGGTACTTTGCCAAGCCAGACAAAATTACAGTGCCCTAGTGCTGTGGGACAAGGGTGAGCGAGAGGGAGGAATAAAGTATCTTTCTTCCCTCCTATAGGGAAGTATTATACCAGTAACCAGCTGCGCTGGTGCGGGGGCTCTTCCAGAAGCACTGGCATGCTCTGCTGTTACTAGACTAAATAGATTGTTGGGCTTCTCCATACGAGGCTTCTTTACAAAGCTGTGCGAAGTAAATATATCCCTTCCAAGGCCAAAACCCTCCTAGTGCCAACTCTCAGCTCAGAGCAGATGTCCGCGGTCGGGCTGCAAACCCCCGAGGAGCAGGGGGTTTGCGCTGGCCAGGTGTCCCCGTCTGAGCGGCTCAGCCTCTGCGGCAGCGCGGGCTGGAGGCAGCTGGTGGAGGCTGGTGGTGTCAGACAGCAGCACACTAATGAACTGAGAAGCACCGGAGGAAATTCCTCGCAGCGGAGATGGGAATACAACCACCACGCAATCAGGGACATTTCAGTCATTTAGGGCGAAGCCAAAGAGTTGCTGCGTAACCTTGGGTAAGTGGTTTAAATTTTTAAGAGGCAGCACAGCGGGTCTCTGAAGAAATCTGCTCTATTACTGGTTCTGGGAGGGAGTGTTCTTTGTCAGACAGAGGAAGATAATGTGATTTATTGTTAGAGGTATGCTAGAGAAAGAAATGACATTCAGCATTGGTAAGGTTGCTTCTAAGTCTGAAGCAGGAAAAAGCTCAAGGCTGAGTTAGGACCCCTCCTCTTGCACCATACATGAACTGATGAAGACCAGCTTAGGAACTCCCTGTTCCTCCGTGCCTCCGACACAGCAATCACCGCTGCTCACAAAGCACTGCGCACTATCCAGAGATGCAGCATAAACACCAAAGCACCAGCCTCACTTCAGGGAACCCAAGGTTTCACTTGATCCCATGTGGGGAGTGAAGTAAGGAAATCCATCTTGACGCAGGTAAGACAAAAGGCCAGTTCATTCACAGGACATGTCTAAAGGGAAAACGGCAGCAGTCTGCACCCCAATCTCTTTTTCGCTGTTTTTAAGAAACTTGCAGTGTCAGGCATAATTGGAGCTTTAACCCAACAGCAATGAAATTGCCTTTCACAAAAAACCTGCCTGCATCTGAACTCTCCCTGCATCTGGTGGCTGAGAACGTTGCCAAGGTTTTAACCCTCTGATACTAACAGAAAGAGATATTGATGAGCGTCCCTCTGGCGAAAGAAACCAAATGGTGTTTTTAACTGCAGTGAACTCTTTACAGATTTTCAATTCCGTAGCAAGGCTGTTGCTCCAGACTGGGGTGTAATTGAGATGCTTTAGCCGCTCACTCAAAAACTTTCCCAGGAACACATGTGCACACACACAGACTATGCATTCAGATATAAATACATACCGTACCTGCACATGCATTAAGCTGCTTTTCATGGGCTGTCTGGACATTTCCGCTGCCAGCTCGGCTGCTCAGTCAATCGCGGCACTCAACGCTGCCAGCTCAACATGACAAATAAAGCAAACATAGAAAACAGCTCATCACTGCTGGATATCAGACCACAACAACGAAAAGCAGAAGATAGTTATGAGGATCAGTCCTCATGAAAGACAAGGACGCTGGGTGTTTTCACCCCAAGAGGGATGGTGAACTTCTTAAAACCAACTCTTCTACAAACGAGTGCAGCAACTAGCTGATGAACCACCCACCCCACTTCTTCGTCCTGTACTGTCTCCTCCCTGAAACAAGCTGCCATCTGTACCCAGCACAGCAGAAAATCTCCCTCCAAAATCTTCCAACCTCCTTTATTATATTAATCTTGACAAAAGGCCAAATTCTATCAGTATAGACTGATCCTATTCATAGCATAGCACCTATTGGGATGAAGAAACTGTATCCTTGAAGGGTTTCAGGTGCTTAAGGACCTGAAGCTATACCATTGATCTGAGCACACCTTAGCTCTGAAAGACTGGGATGCTATCCAGATGCAGCTTCTGAAACTCAGTGTTTAACTGTGGGTTTTCCAGCAAAAAAACAGCTGTTCCATGCAAGCAGGGTTTTCTTACTGACTAGAGGAGACTAAGGCCAGCTACACTGGAAACCTTTTAACATAATGTTAAAGACCAACTCTAGTCTTTCTTTTAGCCTAGGTAGTGTAAATGGGTTACATTACAGGTCTCTAGTAAGAGGCAGAGGGGGGTGTAAACCCACCTTTTTAGAGTCCTATATCAAGGTAAGAAAAATCACATCCTACCCTTATGAAAAAGAGAATGTAACACAAGATGTACCAATGATTACTTCCATCTCAGAAGGAATGAACCATCAATTAATCCTAAAGCAATTTATGAGAACTAAGCATCTACGCCACACAGCACCCACCTCTGTCCATGTGAAGGAGGGAGAACCAATACACCCAAAGGGAAACTGAGGCACAAAAATCTTATAATTACAGGATGGTGTTTTCAGACACTAACCAAACCACTATGACAACCTAATCACTTGTGTGCAAAGAAGGCCTCTTCAGCAGGAGAAATTATACCCTTTCCTGGAGAAAAGGGAAAAACTCATTCTTAAAAGAACCGAAGTTTTTTGGACATGGAAATAAACAGTTCAGAATTTACCATTGACAAAACCCCACAAATCTAAACAGAAAAGCTAGTTAAAAGATTGTAGAAACAGTAAAACTGATAAACAGAGATGAGTTTGTGAGCTTTGTACAACAGTCAGTGGCCAAAACATTAATACAAACATTTAAATGTTTATTTGAAACATCCTTCAGAGGTTCTCAAAATTTTGCTGTGTATCGGTTTGACAATATCGGTCCATCATTTTATTTCATTTACATTGTCCTCCTTACACACACCCCTTTGCTAGAGTTGCTTTGACTTTGGCACACGATGAAGTCTTACATCGCCAAATGTCTTCAGAATTCTATGCCCAGCTTAATTTGAAGCTGTTTTATCTGGACATTCAGCCACTAACCCACTTGCTCTTCAAAGAGGAGAGAAACTGGAGGTCGAATTGGCTTATTCAGAGAGGAAATAGCTTATTTTGAAGCAGCCAGTGAAGTGACCACTTTGATTACCTTGATGTAAAATAACAAGATTTGGCCCAGTCATTATTTTTCCACCAAGCATTTCACAGAAGCCAAGGAAAGCAGAACTTATATCAACTTGAGACAACGATCAGGTCACCAGGCATCTTTCCCTTCCAGGTCTCCAAAGCACTGCAGGCTTGGAAAGGCTCCTGTGCAGGCAGGGCAGCTGCAGGCATCCGGCATGCATGTGCTGTGCTAGACTCAGTTCAGGCGTTTGCACAAGCAAAGGAAAAAACTTACCTTTCATAGGAAGTATTGGGGGAACCAAGAAAGAGGTTGGAAAACTGCAAAATCATCTCTCACTGTTCAGGGTCTTTATTTCAGCCACTAACTACTGTTTCCCTGCACAGTGCACCTGCTCCCTATGTGTCTTCAAGCCACATAAACAGAATTTTCCAACAAAAAGCAAAACTACAGCCTGTTTTCCTCTCTGGAGCCAGTACAAGTTCAGAGAAGTCAGGATGCTGTTTTCCTTCCTGCATTTCCAACAGGTTCTCCACTCTTCCCTGGGTTCAGCGCACCACAGCTACTCTGAATTTCACAGCAGTTGCTCACCAAGAGCTCAGGTCTGCCTGCTGCGGATACACAATCCTGCCCCACTGGCCACACAGCTGATCTCTCTCAGCCTCGAGCACCACGGAGCCTGCAAGGCACAGCTGAGCAATTCGAACCATACCACACAGAGGGCAACAATACTTCTACCCATTAATTAGGCACATTTGTTACTGGAAATGATGGTAAAGTGATTAAAGATGATAAAATAACGAAAGAAAAACTCTGAAATCAAGAGTTGTTTGCCCAACCCTCACTTTTGCCATGTCTGGTGGTCTAGCAGAGGTCAGCTCTGCAGTGAATCGCCCCCTCCCATACAGAAGCCGAATCTCATCATCACAGCCTGAAGGGTGTAGGAGTATGAACAGTCTGACTTGAGCTAAGCTTTAGAAACCTGAGAAGACAGACAGGATTAGTCAGTGGGTAACACAAAACCCAAAAGCCACAATTACCCGCCAAGCGGCAGCCACTCTGCCCAAGCTGCTCTCAGCCATCCCAGCCATTGTATTTGTGGGAAACGCCAAGCAGGGAGCAAGAGCACCTGATCCCTCCAGCTGCCCCAGAAGGCAGCTCCCGGCTGGCTCTGCCCAGGGCATGGAATACACAGGTTTTCAGCACTGGCATCTCTTGCAATACGTGTCAGGAAACCCACAGGGCAGGCAGGGTCTGCCATACACGGGGTTAAAAACTGTTAGTCAAAGGGAAAGGAAACCAGCCCACGTTTGTGTCTATTCCTGGATATTAAAGAGCTTTTTAGGCATCTGAGATATTAGGGATCACACTTGCTTATTGCACAAGAGATGCTTTGAAACGGCTACAGCCTTTTTATTCACATAAACTCCCTCTGAGTTGCCTTTTCTTCTCTTTGGGCAGAAGTTTACACCAAGGTTTTATTTGGCTTCAGGGCAAACATGATGATTTGCAGGAAAGCACTGTCAGACAGACCCCTCTCCTAGACAAGTAATTATGAGAACAAATAGCTCCTTCTTAACCCACAGGGGAGTCTGCCAACCCCTCTCTGCTATTCTCGGCTTCCTGGCTTATAAAGGGTTACGTGCAATCTAAATGAATAGCTTGTCCTTCTTGGACCGGTTGGGAAGCTGAACAGATTTCAGCTGGCAGCAGGGCAGAGCTGTGCTACGGATACTCCCTGCAGGTTACCTGTAATGGTAACAGGAGACATCCTCCCAAACAGGACTCAGGCAAGCGCAGATTCGTGTTGAAGCACTGCAGAGCAGGTTTAGAAGTATCAGGTGCTCCACAAAAAAATAAACAAGGCAGTTCCTGCCCTGAAGACCCTACAGACTAAATGCAAGATGATGCTGCAGGCAAAGATGAATGTGCAGACATATTTTTAAGTAGTAGGATGAGCATCTGGATAGGATGCTGTGAGCTGGAGTGCCGTTATGATGCCAGACCTGGGTGCAGCAGTCAGAGCACGGGGAAGTCCTGGAAGCAGTAGTGCCAGCTCCCTGGGGCTCTGCAGCAGTCTGTCCCTGAGTGCAGTTCAAGAAAGCAATTTCCAGCTGTGATCTCTAAGCCCAACTCTTACCTTTAGTTTTGACTAAGCAGCGCAATGTTTTAGATTTGCTGTGAATTTTCTGTATTTTCCACTTGTTTTCCTATATCCATATGTAACATCATCCCTAATGCTTCAATTTTAACTACAGTTCTACTATTGTCTTTGTCAGAGGCCTGATTTTTATCTCACTTACCAGAGAGTAGCCAGTGTAGGTCAAAATCCATTGGATTTGTGAGGGTTCAGTGCTAGAACATAAAGCGTTGCCAGCTCCATCGATCTAGAACAGGC
Organism: Bucorvus abyssinicus; assembly: GCA_009769605.1. Classification (NCBI taxonomy): domain Eukaryota; kingdom Metazoa; phylum Chordata; class Aves; order Bucerotiformes; family Bucorvidae; genus Bucorvus; species Bucorvus abyssinicus. The sequence continues at coordinate 9,512,524 of CM020041.1, forward strand.
AAACCAGCACACAAGATGTCCTATCCTTACATGTAAGACTGAATAGAACTTCACAGAGCAAGAGGATTTCAAAAAAGATTCTACAACCCGCAGTGAGATGAGATAACCCACTTTGGGGAAATGAGCAGGACAGGGAGAACTGGTCCTTCATATTACAAGGTGCATCCAGTGTTGTGAGAGGCCCCTTTTAACAGGTATGAATTTGCGGCGTTACACTGCTTTATAGATGGGTGACACCCAGACTCTGAAATCCCTACCTGCGCTGAGCACTAGTTATGAGCGGCGGCAATGAAGTGAAGGGTGGTTCTTAAGAAGTAATGTATAATCAGATGTCAGGGAAACTATCAAAGCCTGGCCCTTTGCTTTTATTGGCCAGCAAACACGAGAAAGAAGTCCTGATGTCAAAGAGGGCATCCTAGATTCAGTAGGGAAAAGAATAAATCACATAACAGCCATTCATGAAAGGAGTTAGAAGCCTTCCCCAGAGCTGCATGACTCCTCAGCGAGCAAGTGATCACGTTTTCAGAGGTATCTGATGAATTCTCTATTTTTGTGCACTTTGCTTTCTAACTCTGCTACGCAGAATGCCCTTTTTCCCCCCGGAAGAAAAACTGTAGCCATAAGGCTGGACACTGAGAGAGAAGGGATGAAAAAAGAGGGGTCATTTCTGAGAAGCATCCAACAGTTCAGCTCTTCCTCATAACACACCTGAACTATAAGGACTTTATCTAACCATACCTCTATACGTGCCTAGAGCGTTCCCCACAGGAGCTCCAGGATATGTGTTCTTTCCCGTTCCAGCAATGAGGCACAGCAGTTCATCCTCAAAAAGCCATCAGCTTCATACGTTTTAAACCTGATGCACATGCAGGAGATTCTTCTGGGATTTCGAGCCAGCCTTACTTGCAAAACACCTTGAGATTCTCTCTTCCCATGGCATCGGAGGCTTCTCACAGAGCATCCCTGTCTGCAGCCTCTAGCGCAGGACAGCACAGGTGGAAAAAATGTGAGCAGAGACAGGACCATCTTCAAATTAAAGGTATAACAGAGAGATTAAAGTTTGAATAGGAGCAAGGGAAGGGAGGGAGAGGACTTATGTTATACACACTGGCTTGCCAAACAACGTGAATGCTTAGCAAGACATGCCTTATGATCCTGCTCTTGATCAGAACAAAACTCATATCCAGCCTTAGAAACAGGACAGTATCTAAAGACATAAAACTAGGCTCTTGTCATTTGCATTTGCTTACTGAACTTTACTCAGAAATTTACAGGCCAAATTCCTAGAAAAAGGAGGAGATCTCTTTCTTTGCATGAAGGTAGTGTGAGAACAGGGGAAAAATCCTTCAACCTGTCAAGATGTGCTTTGCAAATCACCTCTCCATCTGAGAAGCTCTGGATGAGTAAATATTAATAATAATCACTCTGCCTTGGCCAGAAGAAAATGAAAAGGTGGGAGGACAAAATGAACCTTGTGTTGAAATCATGGAATGGTTTCGCCTCTGCCTTGCAGTCCAACACACATCTTCGCATGCACGTAGCACACAGACAAGAACTCTTGCTCCCCATTTTCTTCCTGATGAGACCACCCATGGGCAGTGGAGCAGGATGGATTCAGGAGGAGGATGGAGGGGTATGCTGACTGTAGACCCCATCTCCATCACTAGAAAGAGCTCATCTCATGGAAAAAAACAAGAACACATTCCACTAGTGCAATCAAAAAAACATTGACCTCATTGAGACCTAACATTGGTGTTATTATGATGTTGGGGCAAGAAGTGTCTATTTATCCTCCTTTCATTTCTTGTTAAAAAGCATAGCCCATGTCAGAGCTGAGGAAAGCTCCAACACAGAGGAGACATTATTCTCAGCTTTGGATTAAGATCAGTATTTTAATGAAAGCACTTATTAGCCCCAGCTGGGGCTCAATTTTCCAGTGAGTTGGGAAAAAAAAAATATATTGCCCTGGCCATTCTTCTCTGGGGATTGTGCAGAGACATCTGAGAGTATCAATTACTGATCATAATACTCTATTGGAAATGAACAGCTGGGGAAAAGCCGCTGGCTGGAAACGACTGGTTTGCTTTACATTTTAAAGTACAGTTCTTGCCTATATGGTGTCCATTTTTTTTCCTACTCTGGGATCCCAACTGCTCTCAACGGGCTGCAGTAACTCTGCCCTTGCCACCCTCTCACATCTGTGCCATCTCACCAACCATCAGAGGTGGCTCAGCTCTCTGCAGAGACCAGTTGGCCTTAGGCTGCCTGACCTGTGGAGCTGAGCACAGCCTCAGAAGCCATCCTATGGGCTTTGCATATCCGTGAGAGACACCCAAACTCCCCGCCTTAGGGAGAGAGATGCTTTGTGTACTCTGCCTCCCAAAAGCCACAGCAACCCAAATGGCCTCTGGGCCATTCATGTGCCAGCAAAGGTTACTGCCCATGGAAGTGGGAGATGTGACAGTGTAATTCCTGACTTTAGACCCCTCCCAGAGCCTTAACTCTGAATTCATGCCTCCCGCTCTGCCCGGGGGTAGGAGGGAGGGTTGCTCAGGGACTAAAAGCCCAGGTCTGGCACAGCCCTGCACACCCTGCTGCAGCACCGCAGCAATCCCTGTACTCCAATGGGAGGGTGGCCTGTTACCCAGGCAGGGCAAGGGTGACAAAGGCAACTTACTGCCATGTCAATAACTTGGTTTTGACAAAATTACCGTGGGGGAAGCGCAACACTATTCAGCCAGCTGAGTGTATGGGTCTCCTTCTTCCCCCTGCAGTTATGAGGTGAAGGAATGACTATACAGACACAAGGTTTTTCTTGGAAAACACAGATGCTAACACACCCTCTTTGAATGTTTGCACCATCCAGTGACTGAGGCACCCAGGCCCCATCGAAACAGGCTTGGGAAGATTGTAGCTTAATGCAGTGACAAAAGGAAGGTGAGTGAGCTGTGATGCAGGGGCAAATCCTGCAGAGGTGTCTGCGTGTCCTTGTGTCTATAGAGAGCTTTGCACTGGACATATGGAGTGGACATATGAAGGCAGACCCTGAGCTGGGAGCTTGCAGTGTGAACTAAAGGTGATGCCATCTCAACACCTTGTACAATAGCTGATCCAGAAATGGAGGAAATCAGAGCAGAGCTGGGGGAAGATGTTATTTCAAAGTTAAACATCATAAAAGGCGCAAGAGGTTCATAATGAGGGGCAGATCTCTGCCTTATTCAGCAAGGAGGGTATGGAGATGTGCATGCGTGATGCTACATTTACAGAGGAACTGGCACGAGGGTACAGCGGGCGTACAGGTGGGATGTGTGCAGAGCCACCAGCTTTTCCCTGGTGGCCCCCAAGGGTGGAGCGGGTGGGCAGCACTTCACTCCTGCCCCGAGGGACTGAGCCAAGGGTGAAGGGAGAGACTTCCACAGATGTGTGCCAGCGATTTCTGGAAGAGTTTAAAGCTGTCTGCACGTGAACAGCTGCACTGAACCGTAATGGATGGTCACTCTCAAACGCAAACTGTAAATTTCCCAACAGAACAGGCTCTGTGTGTGTGTGTGTGTGTGTGTGTGTGTATGTGAACCACATTTCCCTGGGACTAGGGGCTGTAGGGGGGACAGGGGGGATGAGAGGGAAGCTCACTCCAGCAGATGCCAGGTTGAAGGTTTCGCATTGTTTCAGTTGTAGTGGCTGGACTTACTTTTCACCACTTGGAATTTCAGATCTGGGTGGATTTTATCTGAATATCAAATCAATAAAATGCTCTATCTGGGAACCTGTTCTCTAAATGTCAGGGGAAAAAAAAACCCTCAGATTCCAGGAGCTGGTCCCCAGCTAGCCTGGGACCAGGCAGCTCAGGACTTTCAAGCAAAGGAAGTCACTGGCATGTTGGCCCTGAGAATTATGCTACTGCTTGATTTTTTATTAGCTTTTTTATTCCTTTCATCATCCCCCAAACCAGTTCATCCTAACTGAACTAGAAGCCTGATTCTTTGCAGGGAACAGAGGAGAATATGCATAAAAGCCAAACCTTGAAGGCTTTTCCCACCTTTTAAAAGGGAAAGAAATACTCACTGATGGCCCTACACGATTTTCACAGTCCTGTGATAACACCTCTTCAAACCCAAACCCCAGCCAGTCTAACATGACAAATTATCTCTCCCACAAGCACCCTCCAGCCAGGGACACAGAGCAGTGCCCACAGCTGCTCTAAGCCCAAAGGCAGATGCTAATCATCATCTCATGGAAACAAGAAACGAGCACCTGAAAAGAAACCAAGTCCGAGCATCACACAGACCAGCCATTCAGCTCAGGCCAGTCCCATTAGATTTGGTTGACAAAAGAATCCAACGTGCACATTTATAATTTGCCAGAAGAAAAAAAAAGAGAGACAGAGGGAAAAAAAAAAAATATGAAGAAAAGCTTTCCCTTCTGAATGGAGAGTTTCTGTGGCCCAGCCTCCCTCCTCGTCAGTAGACAGGGTGGAATTCCCAGGCTATGGGGGAGATCTCCTGGGGCTGATCATGTTCTTAAAGGCATGTTCCCAATCAAGAAGGCTGGGATGAGGCATAATAATTGCATAGGCTTCCTGAGAACTGGCTTAATATCCCTCAAGACTGATTTAACCTAGTTTTTCATTTTGCTTTCACATCAAAAAATAAAGATCTGTCTATATCTTGATATACTGCAAATCAGGAAATGGAGGCGTATGGTATATCTCATCCTCCCCTGCCTGGAGCTCTTTGAGGCACACTGCCAAGGCAGAGCTGCCTTTGCTTTTGCAGGCACTTCCATTGTGTCAGCAAAGCTGCGCCGGTTAACGCTGGTGAGAAAGAGAAACCAGTGGCCTGCTGAGGGTCTGAGAGTCAGGGACTATCTAATCCTGTGCTGGCTTTCACGTTCTTGAAATTAATGGATAATAATTAGAATCATTCCTAGCCTACATTACACACCTTTTGGTGGTGTGTAAATACAAATGAGGATGGAAAGCTTTCTAGACTCTGGGCTGTAGCTGACTGTAATTATCATTAACACAAGGATACTAGAAAATGTGCCTATATTACTGGACAAGTGTCAATCTCCTACTTACCCTTGGAGTCTCCCAAGCACCTTGAGGCAGCTCCGAGATCCGGAGGCACACACTGGCATTTCCCTTCCCAGCTGAGCTCAGGCTCTTGACCTGGCAGGCAATCCCCAGAGGCCCTGGGAGAGTCCCCAGACCCCTGCGTCTGCCTGATGCTGTACATGTGCTGTCACTGCAAGGCCAGACGGGAGAGACAGAGGTTATCAGCCTCAAGTTAGCTGGAGAACCTGCCTGCAGCAGATATCCGTGCTGCTCAGGACACTTAAAAGCAGAGGGCAGACCCCAGCTCCATCCCAGGGAACGAGCTGGGTAAATCCCAGGAAGCACCCAGAGATAAATAATGCAGTCTGGCCACAAAGCCGCACAGCAGTGTAGATGCAGACACACACATCTGGCTTGCTTGCAGCAACACTGGGCTTTTCTGTTCCACAATAACTGGGTAAGCCTTTTCTGTAGGGACAGCCACCAGCCCCTACTTTGACAGTAGTACAGACCATGCTGGACTGGTGTCAGAAGTGAGCTGGTTGCTGTAAAGTTATCTTTAGACTGTGCTACACATAATTATAGCAAGACTGTAATTGTAACTGGCCTTCTTCATTACAAGTACTTTTAATCTTGTAATAAATGAAGGCTCTACAGACCAAGACACAATTATTTTGCATTGAATGCTGCCAGTTGGGAGTCCTGGTTCCAGCTTTAAAAATACAGATCCCTAACAGTGGAGTAAAAAGCTATCTCTGAGGCCTGTAATAACACTTACCTTATAAGTGGACAGCACATGTACCCCCAAACACTATACAACATCATCATGGTACAATGTATTTGGTAGCTTGCCTTCCATTGCTAAGCTCTCTCAGCACGACAGATGTGCCTGTGTGACAACTTGGGAAGTTGGGTTTGATATCATGTTTGTGACACAAGGCATTTGCAAAGCCCAAAGTACCAATTTTGGCTAGGAAAAAGGAACAGATTAATTAAATTACAAGACTTGGAGACTTAGGGTCATGAATTGTGCCTCTGAGCCATTCTGAATACTAATGCTCCACCGCCAAGCCGCACCTTGTCTGGCTCAAGCAGCCATGAGAGCACTGATCTTCCCTTGGCTCCCTTAGATCCAAGGGGGGAGGAAACAATAGTCCCTTAAAACACTTGGGACCAATTCTCAGGTTTCTTACCCATTCTGAGCTCAGTCCTTACTCCCCCTGCAGACAGTGGCAGCTTTACCTGAGCTTCAGGCACCACTGTCTAGACTTTGACTGCTCTAGAGGCCACTGTCTCCGGCAAGAATTCGGCTCTGTGTCCAACAGCTTCACTTCATTTTGCTAGAATCTCTCTCTGCTCTTTGCTGCAGGGCTGCACCCCACTGCCCACAACAGCTCGCACAAAGATAGGGCAATGTAAGATGAAACAGGCAGTTTCCATCAGTCCCTGAAGCAGATGTGGGTGAGCGCGGTCTTCGCTACAGAAACTCTACAGGCCACATTCCTGGCAGATCTTGGGCTATATAAACAAACAGGCAACATGACCTGAGCTCCCATAAATTTCCTGAAAATCCTTAATGACTCTAAAGACTTAATAAAGTGTTTCACAGCAGAGGCAGCAGCCAGTAATTATGGTTTTGGAACCTGTGAAGTAGCAAGCCGAAGTCCAGCTCTGTGATTGAAAAGGCAAGCAGTAATAATAGCTCTTTCAGAGCACAACACGCTGCTTTTGCCATCGTATACCCTGCTCTGTGAGCTGGCATGTCCCTAGCCAAGCATGCTGTCAGCAGCAGCTTTAATCGAAAGGCAAAATACATTAAATACAGAGACAAATTCTCGCAGATGGAGTTGCAAAGCATTGTGAAAGTGTAAACTGTCTGTTGGAAGACCACGATTAGCAAAAATTATACAGGGGCAGCTACAGGCTCTAAAAGCCAGTCTTCTACTGGAAGTAGGATGTACAGGAAAGGTTTGGGACCTGCCATTGTGTGAGAGGGTTGTCACTGCTGTACTCTGCTCCCAGGCTCCATACACCGGGGCACCAGCACCACGTCTGCACACAGGTGGATGCACATTAGCTGAAGCAGGGTTAAAAAAGGGGAGCGAGAGAAAGGGGTCGCAGCTCCCGCAGACACCGCTCTGGATTCAAGGGAAGCCACTGTCTCTCACCGGTCATTCAGATCATCCTGACTCTGGGAACGGCACTCCCAGTAATTAGACATAGGAAAACACAGCCTCACACGTTGCTTGGAAAGGATGCCAGTCCCAACTTACTCATCGATCACATTGCTCTGACTGCATTTAAAATGTTTTTCATCAGCATTTTGGTCATCTTTTCACCTTTGTATGTGGTGCTGTTAGTAAAGCCCCTCTTTACAGCCTACTGAAAGATTTGGAAAGAAAGCAAGCCTGTTAGTTTTTCCTTTCGCCTGTCATTACACAAGAGTACTGCTTGAGATCCAAGTTTCTATTAAAAAAGAGGACTAAGTTAAGCTCTTGCATGATGTCTCTAGAGATGCATCAGTCAGTACTTTCTTACACATTCCTTTTTCAGCAACAGGAAAGTTTGTATGCCAACCCATCTACAGCTATTCAACTGTAAAATCCCTTAGAACTGCATCAATCCACAAAGGAGCAACAAAACTCCTTTGAAACTTCTGCAGTTATGCAGTAGAGACGAATTTTCTGTCTAATGATTAATCATAGAGTTGGAGGCCTCCACTGATCCATATTACTGATGGCCACAGGAGAGACCACACCACGTATGGGAGAAGTTAAGATAAAGGGAACTTCAAGGAAACAGAACTGAAGTGCACAGTGAGCCCTATACTGCCATTGTGTGTGACTACTTCTGGCGAGTGTCCTATTTCATAGATCATTGCAGAATTTTAGTTGTTTCTACAAATTTAGAAAAAAATTCTCATACGCCTACTGCAATCAGTAATGCACTAAAGCAAGTAAACACCACATTTGTTAATGTTTCCAGAGATCTTTCTATTCCATAGGTTCAATCTGTAGAACAAGAATGTAAGTACCTTAGATTACTTATCTCATTAAAAAAAAAGACCTCTTAATTTTGCAGCTATGCAGCCCCCAATCTGTACAGACAGCCTTGGGATACTAGCGAATAATACAACCTTCAGTTCTTCTTTAGCTAAACAGATGAAGTTTTTACTCGTTCTTCTCTTACTGGTGTTTTTGGAAAATTCAGAAAGGAAAAAATTGTCAGACAAAAATAGTCTATGTGTCACTTCAAACCAATCACCAGGGACCTGGACTCAAAGCCCATTGAAGTCAGTGGAAAGATTCCTCCCAACTTCCACAGGGTTTGGCTCAGACCCACACGAATGTGCTTCTTGCAGGTGTAAGTTTACACGTTTCTTTTTAAAGTGCCTGAACAAAGACTGCCCTCAAGAACCACCTTAACCACAGCTGCATTTGTCTCTTCACAGAGAGCTTCCATCCTGCCTGCAGCAATGTTCCTGGTCCCGGGCCAAATCTCCAAGCTAGCACATCCCTCATCTTCTCCAAACCTGTCATTTTTGTATGGCCCACATTTCTAAGTGTCCAGATGCAAAGATCTGGCCTGTCTCTCCCCCACATTTTTTTGCCTACATGGCTAACACCACTGCCACGCAAGTGTCTGCGTAACCATCAGAGGTTACCCAGGAACTGCAGAATTAACCTCCCACATCACCCTGGGAGCTCTCCTTGGGAGACGGGTCTGCTCCCTGCTGCAGGTTGGCAGGACATGGGAAGAGCAGTATGTAGCTACAGTCTCATTGTGATTTTCATATACATCTCTCTACATGTATATTAATAACAGCACCTCTTCCATTTTATCCTTTTAGATAGTCCCAAGGAAACTGTCTTCTGAATTTGTCACTTAATATTCCAGAATATTGAAGGAGCAACTATGGAATTTTATTCCAGCTGGAGGTAAAAAAAAGCCAATTGTTTTCACTTATTAGTTTATTTTAGCTGGAACCTAACGCCGAGTGCATCATGCTCAGTGCCTAATAGGCTCCACCACATAACCCAGAGATCACTGTAAGGATTAAGATAACCTCCTGCTGGCAGTTCTGGAGTTCGGTGCAGGAGGAAGAGGTGCCCATATTAGCAGCAGTAACACAAAGCAAAGAGAAAGTGAAATCAGTGTGAACCTTGCCTAAATAGGTCACTTATCTGCTTGGATTTCCCCCTCCACCCGCCTGCTCCCCAAATGGTCTTTGAACATTCAGAGTTCTTCGAGTCACCGAAGGGACAATTACACACTCCACTAAGCACAAAAACAAAACTTGCATAATATAGCGTTGAACTCAGAGGGTTAAAGGATGCCCCTGGGAGCAGCAGCAGTGACAAATAAGCATGTTGAATGTTCCTTCACCTTTCTGATTGCTCATTAAGTTTTGGCATTGTTCCACGTATGAACTCATTGCACCAAAACAGGCTTACTCCCCGCTGCTGGGTTTAAATGTACAATACGAACAGGTCTTGGGATGGGCAAGCACAAGGGATCCAAATGTGCAAAAGGTAAGCCAGACTCTGAAATACACCGTACTGCAGAAGGCTATCTGTGGCTCTTCACAAGATCAAAATCAATATGAAATGTGCCAGGGACAACACATCCAAGGATTTATTAATTTTGCCGGAAATGAAATGGCATCCATCTCTTATGCTTGAGCACAGGATGAGGAATCAGGAGGGACTGGCTTTCTACCTGGTTCTGCTGCTCACTCGCACACCAACACTGTGCCACCTTTCAGCACTACACTTTCCCTGTGCCTCAGTTTCCCCAGCTACATTCTGCAGCTCTGTAGATCAAAGCTGCAGCACGTACTTTTTTAAAGAAAGGAGGAATGAAAAGAAAGCCAAAAGAGGGAAGGAGGGAATGGAAAGGCACCACCATGACAACTGTGCTCCTTTAATAGAGGGGATGGTTCAAATCAGCAGCCCTAAGCTTGGTTCTCCTGGGCTTTGCTCCCTGCCAACAGTATTCAATGTGCTGCTTTGTCTTTCAGAAAGTACATGTAATTGCTATCGTTCATTATTTACAGATGTGCAGATATCTGAATCTACTCAGCAACCATACCAAGCTGCTGCCAGAGCCAAGAAGTTAGGTTCACAAGAGGCTTAGGAAGACTATCCTGAGAGATGAGAATTGCGTTTCTGGTGTTCAGTTCAAGCCATTTGCCCCTTGAAAACACCTGCTGGTTTCTTCCCTTGCACTCACAGGGAAGCAAAAGACAATTTCATGCTATTCCTTATCTGCCTTCTCCATATTCTTGTCAGTTCCCACCAATGGCTTCCCTATCAGGTGTCACATCTGGGAGGGATGTAAAGCCGACAGGCAGAGACATGCCTGCCCAACCATCTGGATTAACCACTTGCATGCTTTTCCCTGTGTAAATATGGGTTCACTCACTGGGTCAGCAGTAGGTGAATAACTGGAGACTGTGAAGGTACTCCCCTAGCTTGGGACAGTATCAACTGATACGATCCTGGTGCTGCCAAAGCTAATATCAAACATGTTTCGACTTTAACGCTCTTGCAAAATGATTATAACACAATGCTGTGATATTTCCCAGAGTGACTCCCTTCAAGGCTGAGACAGTGGGAAAATGAAGAATCATCCATCTCTGCAGGAGATCACCAAGCATGATCAGGAGGAAGGGAGCAGGAACCCAGCAAATCACAAACCAGGGTGTAGCACGGTGGGAGGAGTTGATACAAGGTGAGCATTTCTCTTTAACTTTGAAGGATTAAAGTCTTTAGAGGACAGACTGACAATCACAGAGTATTGCTCTATCAGCCCATTTTTTGAGAAGAGAGTGGGGGATCACTATGCACAAGGACAAATAACTTCCTAGTGAAGAGTAAACCATTTGATGGCAAAGTAACCCAAAGCAAGTCCCAGATACCTGGCAGTGGACTGCCAGGGACCAGTCATACGTGATGGATGGCATTTACAAATCACAAAGGTTAAAAAGTCCTGGTAATAAAAGCCACAAGCTAAGAAATCTGGGTCATCCTCAGATTTCTGTGCACTTATCTAACACTTGGCAGACACGTTGAGATTCTTGTTTTATATGTGAGCATCTAAAGACGCAGAAGGAAAGTGACTTTCAGGGGATCTCTGAAAACAATGGGGACTTGGAAATTTAAAAAAAAAAAAAAAATCCCAGCTCCTGGACTAATGTCCCAACAACTAGCCACTTTCTTAAAGCAAGAAGCAGCTAGGATACTGGCTAAGGTACAATAGTATGGGGTACAAGATAACAGGATTTACAGGGTTAGGTTTAACAGGATGAATTTAAGGTTATGATTTAAAATAACACAGCAAAAATGGAAATCTACAGTTAGGAAGAAAGATCCTGTATTATTCTTTTCTTTTTCTTCCCGAATCTGCACAGACTGTAAATCAAGCCAGATCAGGAGACATCACCCGTCAGTGCTGTCCTCTCCAGCCAAGAGCACTGGACTGGCAGACAGCATCTGCAGGGGGTTTATTTTCAGGGCTCTGCCCCTGAGCTGTTATGCGACACCTGGAAAGTTACATGACATTTCTGCTTCTTCCCCCACCAGCTGTTGGTTTAGGTTACCATTATTATATCGTTGTTGTTGTTGTTATTACTGTTATTTCTCCCCCTGCTGCTATAGGCACTACCACAGGAATCGCCCTCAGATACCAGGATCTCATTGTGCAAATCACTGTGCGCACACAATTCTGTAAACAGAAACTCAAACCTCTCCTCCCTGGAGGAATTTATGCCCTAAACAGGTGGAACCAGGCAGAAAGGAGCATGCTGGCAGCGAGGAGGCAGGGCTGCCCAGCGCTGAGCACCAGAGCAAGCCCCCTCACTCCAGGCTCACGGAGCATCCTGCCCAAAAGGGATGGTCTCTTTCGGGGGTTCCTAATCATCACCATGGTATTGGCAACACACGGTTTATATGCGGGGATGCACACAGAGGAAACACAGCACAGGGAAACAGATCCCGAACGACCAGAAAAAACTGTTCAATTCACGCCTTTAGTCTTTTCTGACAACTGTGATTCTGCGTATTTGAGCCTCTCGCCGAAAATCGCTGGCTACAAGTATTTGACACAAAGCAATGCCAGGAAGCACTCTTGCTTCGTTTTGTTTTTTCTGTGGATGCAGAACCCTGCCTAAAAAAATCACCAGCTAGAAACACTGGACTGTCGTGGCTGCATGGCCTGGATTTTCCTTCCAGCACCATGAGATTTCAGACGGGTGTGCTTCTTGGTGTGCTATGCCTGGTATGTACTGGATTTGAGTATAGGTTTTCTTGCACTTCTATCTTCATTAGTTCTACATCACAGAGAACGTGGAATGCATGCATTGCTAGCCCAAGCAAATTAAGATGTGACATTGTTTTTCAAGGACGTATGCTTGGGGCATATGTTTTTCCCTACTTCTCCTGTATCAATGCATAAATCCCAAATAGAGCTATCAACAAAAATAAAGCGAACAGTGCTGACCCAGTTTAAGGTTCATTTGGGTTTTTTTTTTTCCCCCCTCTTTCATTCTTTTGCTTCTCAAGGCCAGAGACAGAACAGAGGCCACAAGCAGAACTGCCAGAACACATGTGCATGTTGGACATTTTTGTCTAAAGACACTATGAAGTGCTAAAATATTAAATATGTCAAGCAGAAAGGTTTCCTCTGGCCTTGGGAGGAGTTCTGCAAATGGCAATAAAAATGTAGAAGAAGAATGCTGAATAATCAAACGTGGGAGGTTTTTTTAAATGTGAATAGTAAAGGCTGAGTGTTAGTGAGTGGAGGCTGAGTCCTGGAGACTCCACACTTAAGAGCAGAGACAGCCCTGGGCAGGCAGGACAGGGATCTTCAGTCCCGCTCCTTCCAGTATGCTGGAGGGATCATTTCGAGGGGTAAGAGACATATAGGGTCCCACTAACAACCATCCTGAATGGTGAGCTTCGAGACCGAACAGAGTGGATCAAAGGTTTTTCTGCATCATCCAATCCAGGCTCTGAAATTCAGAATAAGCCTGGCTTTTCAGTTCCCCTGTCCTGCTCTGAGTTGTTCAGAAATAGAGTTTGGATTTGGGGGTGTTTTCCAGTCCCAATTATCTGCTCAGATCCTGACTTCTCCAGTGGAACTGCCAGTAAGGAGAGGATGAAAAAGCAAACGCTCACCTTAGATGAACTCAGCAGTGACCCCTGAATTCAACCCCCAAAGGTCAGTAAACAGCCACTGAATGGCAGTGACAAACACTGCCGATGAGTTCGAGGACAAGCCGGGACATAAAGTCCGCTCTCGTTCCCCAAGCGTGACGTATTACCTATCATCACTGCTGTTATCTAGCCGTTGGGACCATGCTTCCCCGCTCTGTTGTGCGGTACCAGAGACAGGGTGCTCCGAGACAGCAACGGTCTGGGATCGTAACAGTGTCCCTAAGCTGCGTTGGTGGCACTATTATTATTATTATCATTATTTTTGTCTGCAAAACCCACTGAAGTAAATACCAAGTAATTATGGTGTTCTGAAGTGACCTTATGGAGCATGTGCTCGAGTCCATGGACCTCGGCCAAAGCTACTATTGTGGATTTCACGCCAAGGCTCGGGAGAACCCTGGCTCCCTCCCATTGTTTTCTTTGGCCAGGCTCTATGGATTCTCAGCCTGGCAAGAAAGCCCCATTTTAAAAGTACTGGCAAACATCGTGCAGTTTGTCACACCACGGCTTATGATTTAGGACCTTGATTTAGGCTCGACACTGGGCTCTTTTGTTTAGCTGTGTTGGTACATCGTTTGCAACTTTGAATTAGTTAATAAACGTCAGTCTGCTAAGAGAGTGGCATGTCCAGTACTGCGGTGAGGATTTTCCCTTGAATGTACAATCCATAGTGGGAATGACTGAGGGAAATTGAAACAGCTCTATCCGTCAGCCGGGGGCTTAAGCTCATGTAAACAAGGCTTTCTAATACAATGGATGCTTCAGTGATAAAATGAAATTGCTGCATACCTGCGTAAACCCAGAGCTGGAGGATAAGGATTTGCACTTCTCTTTTTAGTTTAATAGAAACTCTTTTTGTTTATGATTTGACCTCAGAAATACAGGTGAAATTCGAGGGGATTAAGAAAAAAAAAAAAACAAAACCAAAACCATCTCTCTGGCTTCACAAATCCATCTTACAGTTCCCTCAGGCTTTGCTAGTACGTAGTTATAAGCAAAAAATGACTTTGCAAAAAACAGCCTTTTGGTTAAAACCTGCTCTTGCGCACTTTGTGTATTTTGGAAGCCATATTTGATCCTTTTACTGGCTAAGCATAGCAAACCCCAGACACTGAGTGACAGACTCCTCCAAATCCTCTGTGCATGGGGAGGAGGGGGAAGAGGGCAGGCTGAATATTTAGAATTAAAATAGTGTGAAAGAGAAAAATCTGCTTTTGGAAATAGAGTCAATTAGCTCAAAATCTCTGAAAAAATTTTAAAAAAGAGCAATCTATGCTGCTTATTGATTAGAAATTAATAAACCAGCCAGCTCAGCTTCTCCCTGAAATAACTGTCATTTTTTTCACTGTCATACTAATCAAGAATAATAGAATACAGTTATTAAATCATGGACACAAATGCAAATGAGCTAGTAAACCAGCTAATTAATACTGTACTGGATCAAATCACCAGAGACTAAGCTGGCCAATAACACAGCAGAGATGAGCTTAGACTAGTATCATTTCCTACTAATACTGAGCCTAGAAAATCAAGGATGCGGTTGATGCTACTCCTGGGCTTCTGCAGCCCTTACAGATACCTCTGGGGTCCAAACAGACAGGGAAACATTCTATTTCCTCCATCTTTAAGTCCAGCGTGCCTCCCTTTGCTATATAACCCTTGTTAATTCCTCCTTTCTCACCAGAGAGCTTTGTTGGGTTTATTTTACAGTCTCTCTTGTGACTGGGGGAGGACTGCTCATGATTTGGGCTAGGAAATAAAAAGTGGTGTCACTAACACATATATCTTTACAAAAGGGCCACCAGTTCCAACTCTTACTGGCTCTCTAGTGCCTCAAAAGTGTAAGTGAAAAATATCAGAGGGAACTGCCAGCCAGCGTACTTTCTATATCGATAAAACAGGGGGAAAGGGAGTACTGTTACCTCACGACAACCAAGAGACAAGCACGACACGACACACTCGCTGGGGCCTCATGGCGTCAAAGTTTGGCGACATCACCTCTAGTCTGTATCTCACACCTAGAGGGTTCTCTGGGCTCCTGGCTGATCAGTGTGACCCAGCACAGATGTGGTTTTGCCCTTTTATACACCTTGTATCGGCAAGCACAGAAATCATCCTTGCTTTGTGGGGTAATCTTGGAAGCATGGGGGTATGACTGTATTGCACTCATACCTAACTACGGTTATAATTTCACCTTGCTCCAGTCTCTGGCACTTCTCCAGAGCATTTCTAACCTAACCAGGTTAGCAAAAGCCAATCCTGATCTGCACATAGCAAACTGGATCCTGAACAGCTTGGAAAATTCCTCTCTTTACATTGGTGGGTCTTTTACGGTATCTGTCAGGACAGCTGTGAGCAATGCAAGGTCCAAAAAGCACAGGATAAAGCAGACCCAGCATCTCAGCACTCCTCTCTAGTGGGCTGTGGAGGGCTCCCACATGGTGCAGCTTCAACATATTCACGGACATAACTTATGACCTGACGAGCTGCTGCGGTTTCTCACTTGGTCTCAAAAATTCTCACAGCTTTTCTGAAACTACAACTTGAGGTTCCCCTGCAACCAACTGGAAGTTGATAAAACAACCACTCTTTGATTAACAGGGTAAAGGGTCAACCTCCAGTCACAGGACCCAATGTCAGAGCTGTGCCACAGCTCGTTGTTACAAATCCCATTTAAGCTAAAGAAAAATAAAACGTGTGTACGTCCAAGCCCACTCTTATGTCTGTGTACACTTCACACCAGCTCCTGTGATTTCTGGTCCCAAGTTCACACCCAAACAGGAAAGGGACTACTTTTTGCTTCAGGTGTGACTGAAATCTCACTCAACTTACCATGCTCATGAGAATTCAACATTGGACCTCACTGAACAGCTGACCTGACTTGAGGCTTGCCATATGAGGCCAAATCCTAACAGAAACCACCTGTGGTATTTCAATAATATTAAATCCAAGCTGAATTCAGCCTTGTACCTGACTCACATCCAGCACCAATTTCCTTGGCCCACTTCTAGTCCCTTGCTGTCAGCACTCCAGGACTGAGAGTCATGGAAGAATAAGCTGCATTCTGCTAAACCTCATGGCCGACGCTGCCAGCTGAAGTGTTATCCCTGCTATCCACACTGGGGATGGTGATGGGGTATGAAACAGAACAGTTTGGTTTCCAGATCTGATGCAAAGTTCCAGTTATTCAGCTTGCAGTTTTGACTGCAAGGGGGGTTAGCCAGCTCTGACAGCATATGGATGTTGTTCATGGTATGAGCTGTTTCCTATAGGACCTGGAAAGGTCCGAGGCATGACTCTGTCTTACTGCAGCACTTGGAATTGGCTGTGATGCACAGGAGAAGGAATTCCTGGGAAAGGCCAGGGCCTCTCCAAGGATGGTCCCCAGTCCCAGCACTTGCTCACAGCTCGAGAGTGCAATATTGCACGGTTTGCTCCTTTAGCCAGCATCTAGCTAGCTGCAAGCCCTATCACTGTATGCTAGTGACTGAGTAGGAAAATTAATATTTTTTAATCTTTTTTGGCCACATTTATATAATGATTTCTAATCTCTCAGCTGCTCTGTACTGGACAGCAACAGACCTTGAGCTATATTAGCACATCAAACATGCACCATGTATCTGAGCAGAGGGGATACTGAATGGAAGACGTGCCGGGTCATTTCAACCACAGTATGTACCTGAAGCCCCACCAGGCCATACTGACTATGGAATTTAAGCAGTAAACAGCCACTGATTTACTGACTTAAATACATCATTTCAGCCCCATCTTCCCCAGACCCTGCAGATGCTTGCAGATTTATCCTTGAGGCAAATTGATATCTAAGATGCTTTTACATCTCCAGTCTTCTGTTCTCCTTTCCAAACTCCCTCTCTCCTATGAACCTGAACTGTTCCCAGAGGCCATGCCCACACAACGGGGCAGGCATAGCTCTTCCATGCACCCCACAGCTCGAGAGTCTAGGTGCCCACATATCCTCCCCAAATATCAAGACAGAACC
This sequence comes from Bucorvus abyssinicus, assembly GCA_009769605.1. Lineage (NCBI taxonomy): Eukaryota > Metazoa > Chordata > Aves > Bucerotiformes > Bucorvidae > Bucorvus > Bucorvus abyssinicus. The sequence continues at coordinate 9,529,796 of CM020041.1, forward strand.
TCTCCCCATTACCTTGTTTCTTTTAGAAAGACACCCAAATGCACAGGGAGGGAAGGAGCTGGGATGAGTTCAAACAGCCTCTCCTGGTTGCAAGACCAGAGGATTAGAGATGCAGGACGCCTCCACCCACAGCACAGGCCCAGGCAACAGCCTCAGATATTGCCCTTCCACTTGTCAATACCACAGTGCAAGGGCAGAAGAAGGTCTCCACCAAAGAAAGCCAAGACCACTGTCTTCTCAACAGGAGGGCAATCCTCCTAGCACATAGCCCCGTAAGCACCACCAGGTTCTGGCCCTATTGCTGCCAAGACCATGAGGGAAAGGTGACGTCTGCAACTAGAAGAACAGAATTTGCATGTGTGGTGCAGGTTCATCTCACCTATTTACATATAAAGAAGCAGAAATGCAAACAAAATTAGCCAGAATTGTTTATGATATGACCTGTTATCTGGCATCTGCCACTTCATCACCCACTTCCGTTAGAAGAGGTAACCCTGTCTTTATTTGCCACCAGAACAGAGGAAGTTGCTTCAACTACTTGTGTATGTGCCAAAAAAAGTAACTGAAGATATGCTTACATGTGTCACAACGAGGGAAAGCCACCAGAAGTTCTGAGGACAGGACAGAAACTTCATCCTTGTTTCAGTGAACCTTTTCTGTACAAAGATAACAAGAGCAAGAAGATGAATAGAAGATCAAAGGAGAACATTTCCTTCAAATGTCTGATACCACAACCATTAAATCAATGCCAAAACTCCCACTGCATTGAGAAAAGAATTTAAATATTCTTGGAAAAAAATGTATTTTGTACAAAATGTCATTTGTGTTGAAAGAATGTTTGGATAAGAAAATAGTAACTATTATTATTGGCATTATCACAGAAATAAGGCCCCAGTTATCCTTTCTTAGAAGAGTTAAATTTCTCATATTATGAAACAGGAAAACAATCTCTGTAAGGAAAAATTTTCCAGCCAATGCCCATCCAAAACTCCAGGTCACCAGCAAATATATTTAAAGATGCAATAAGGGCACACAAAGAAATACAGAGAACAGCCCTCTTTGTCTAGAATATTAAGTACTGGAACAAATAAGAGCAACATCCTTATGAGTTGTTCACATTTTTCCCACCATGGCTCTTCCATGCTGAGTTGCCTTTTTTTTTTCCTATCACACTGTATGGATTTTACTCTCCCGTCATCCATTTCCCACTCTATTCCAAGTAAAATAAGTACTATGTCTTTTTCTGGAGTCACATAGTAGACTACAGATCTCTGGAGCCTAAAGATACTGCTAGCCCAACTAGAAGAGTTTTGTTTGTTTTTTAAATTAAAGAGAAAACTTAACAAATAACTCTCCTCTCATTCCCGCCCTCCTCTGTTCTCCATTTCCTATGATCTTTATGCTACCCAATTCCACCTCCTTACTGCTTTCATCTTCTCTGCTGTTCCTTGGTCCTTTTTCCCTCACAAATTTTTTTTTTTTTTAGGTGACAAAAGTGGCTAGGCTTTCTCTAACCATAAGCTTTATCAAGGAAGCCAACAGCTGACATCAGTCTGACTACAAGTCTGTAATACCAGAAATTATGCCTCTTATAGTTTACTTGGTTTTTACAGGTACAGTATAAATGTATCTTAATGGTTACCTTGAATATCCCACTAACTTTCAGACCCTTCTCAGTACATTTCTTACCCCAAGATTTTCAACGACTACTACAATCTCTTACCCAATCCTAATCCCACTCCTCTCCTTATAGTATATAAATTTTCCTCATTCTGCACTTCTACCTTGTTATTTTTTTAATAAATCACATTCAGTGTTGGTACGTGTGGGCCCAATTCAGGAGAGTGAAGCCTCAGCCACTAACACTCAAGTTTGGGGTAAGTTGAATCCATCCCCAGGGGTGAACTTCTTGAAAAGATGCACACATGGAAAAGAAAGATTTAAAAATTTAAAACCATGTGAGTGAGTAACGCACAAACAGTGTCTCCAGGTTGGGACCTTACAGATGGGGATAGCCCTCAATACTGCAAGCCTTCTTTTTGCAATAGTGATTTTAGCCAGAGGGGTTCTAATAGCTCACAGGCTTTTAAGAAATGTTTTACATGTAGCTGTGGCAAGATAAGGGAAAAACTAGGAACTCAAAAAGTTTGTGTGTACAGCGTTTCTTAGTTGTACTTCTCTAATGCTTCCATAAGTGGCATAAAGGAGAGTCAGAACCTATTGAACCAGGGTCTGTTTGCTCAGTTCAAACATTATTAATGATGTGAGCTCCAAAGAATTTGTTCTTTTCTCTCTTCTTCTAGTTTCTGCATTTTGGACAACCTTTCAAAAAAAAAAAAAAAAAAAAAAAAAAAATCAAGCACTATCTCCTTTCAAAGTGCCTCTAATTGGCTTATTACTGGGAGCATAAAATACACACATTTATTGTTATTGAACCTACCACAGGCTGAGGCGAGCCAATGCTCAGAGTTCACTTCCACTGACAGCAGATAGCTCTTTTACCCCGTTCAAATCTCTTTTATGTAAAGGAGTAAGACTCCTCCAGTGTCCATCACGGTAGAGTTACACAACTGACCCCTTCTTGAACAAACTTTGCAAACCACGAGCATCCACATCTGAGCAGAAACCAAGATTAAATACAGTTGTTTGCAGAACGTTTTCCTGCAGAATTTCTCAAAGTTCTTGTCCAAAAAATCTCCCTTCCATCCCACAGACATCCTGTACTGGGTCAATAGCTCGCCGTCCGGCCATATCTCAGTCCATGCCAGGGACAGAGGGAACTTCTTGTTCCATTAGTGGCTCCTGTACGCCAGAATTCTTATTGCTGCAGCGGCTCCGTAACAGCGGCCACAAGCTGCCCCATACAGCCCTGCCCAAACCTGCCATTTCTAAGGTCATTCCTCTAAATCTCAATAGCTCTTCATGGTCTTCATTTATATGTCTTAGTCAAGTGAGATTATTCAGCCCTTGGTACCAGAGTAACAAAGCCCAGCGTCAGCCCACAGTGGTGAGGGTCTCTGCTGCTACCTGGGGGAGAGGTTTGGAGACAGAACTGGCAAAATCCTTCAGTTAAGGAAGACAGGCAGTGGTAGGTCAGCTGGATGTATACCGATTCTAGCAAATAGTTTCCACTGAAAAACCTACATCGCAAAGGGGAAAAAAAAAAAAAACAACACAGAAAAAAAAGACCAAAACATTTAGATTTTCTAAATCAGTCACATCGCTAAATTTTATAAATTACTTCACAGTTTTTGAAATTTCTAAAGTTTGAACAAAGTACAACATCTGGGTTAAACAACATCTTTTGGTTGACCTGAAGTGACGTCACTTCAATTCTGCGGCTAGTTTGGGTTTTTTAATCCTGCCTGCTTAACTCAAAATTAAGACCTTTTTCTTCTGAATTTGCAGATCAGCTAAGCAAAATCTGAAAAATTTATCATTAGCACGAGTCTAGTTGTGAATTATCTAAACCCCTTGCATTAAAAACTTCCTCAATTATTTGGACATTTTATTTTCACCTAGAGTTTCTGTACCCAAAGGAAGGGACAGTTGGGGTTTACAGTTCCTTCATGTCCCCAGAAACCAGCCTAGAGCTGTGAAAGTGTTCCCAGGTTATTTCTACCTCTTATGTAGTCACCGTGAACTCAAATTGTATTGTCAACTTCTATTTGGGCTTAACTTTAAGACTAATATTAAACTGTGTAGATGCATAATTCTGTGGCTGTTTCCTTGGCCATAATGCAGGCTAATAGGTCAACCTTGGCTTTTAGTAACTCATGAAATGGAAAAAACTAAGTTATAGGAGCTTTCGAACTCTCACTAGGCAGCACACAGTAATTCTTGTTCCTGAGTCATACTGCAAAAACTTTTTATAATATCTTGCTCCCAGAGCAAATGATTACACTTCTGTGCTCTTCCCCAGCCATCCAAAAAGATATGAGATTCTCTGTGCAGTGGGGGATGAATGTGCTGCAGGGAACACTCTCTACCGGCAGAACGTGCTGCGGCTGCAAATCCTGAAGTGCAGCAGTACTATTTGCATCACCATATGCTGTGTCCAGGGCAGGAATGCCATTACATGCTTCACTCACTGTGGGTGTAGGAATAGATTTTGTAACCTTTTAGAGTGCACGTACAATTGACATCAGAGGTACGTTTCAAAATGCATCCACGGAGTTGCTGTGTTCACAGCACAGGCTGCCCAGGGCAAGCAGAACCAAAAAGGTGGACCCAAGAAACAACCTATCAAAGCAATCTTACTCACAAGTAGGTCCAAAATGTACCACGCTGCTACTGTTAAAGTCTCCTTAAGAGGTGACTCAGTCCATAACCAGAAGTACTTGCCTTCCCATGGCATACAGCTGGTACTAAAATGATCCAGTGGTGTCAAGTCTGACACAGCTGCAGGAAGTGCCCACCTAACGGTGTTTGCCACGTAGATTGTTGATACAGGAACTCAAAACACGCTGCATGTACGACTTCCTTCTATAGCGTGCAAGGCAAAAAAAAGCACCACAGACCTTTCTGGTTCATTTTATGTTCAGAAACCTAAAATAGAAGCTAGATCTCACAACTTCTGGTCCTTTACAGCAGCCACAAGAACATCTGTCCCAGATATTTCACCTCACCGGACACTTCTGCACCAGAAATCTGACACAGGAACTGAATGGCACCTCCCATAGTTTTCCAAAAGCAGATGTGTGTAGATCTTAATTACTAGGAGCAGAGGACAAATCTTTTCTTGAGTCATTTTCTGTCCCCTTTCAATATGAATTGAGAAGATTAATTATTTTCAAATTTGTTAATTATTTTTGGAAAAAATATAAGATTACTTAGCAGAAAACCAGACCATTACGTGCTAGTAAGATTGGTGAAATTCATCCTGTCGCTTTGGAAGGCATCAACACGATGCTGCTGATTCCGTCTTTTCCTGGTGGCCACTCTGGAAAAAAGGAGTCACACAAAGGCAGGGAGATTCACTGCTCCCCACGGTGCACATCACACAACAAATCTGGCAAACACCTTTCCTGAGCAGGAGGAGTCAAACAGTGTCTTGCAGAGAAGGATGATCCAATGTTGCATATATTGAGCACTATCCAAACTCCAAATATGTCTGTGCTCTCTGTTATCCTGCTGTTTGTGAACATCCTCTCTGTTTCACAGAGTAATTGCCATCCTTCTTACCAGTAACTCGATCTGCAGGTCAGGAAGGGAGCTGACAGTTGAACCAGGTTCCCCATTATTCAGTATTTCCTATTCTCCCACTTAAAAATTTCAGTTATCTTATCTTGGAGCAGAAACAGTGACCAGCAAATTTTCAAGGGCACAACTCATGAACAATTCCAGGGCTGAAATCTGTTTATAACCATCTGCCTAATAACAGCTCCATGATACTCAAAGGGAAAACCTGTAAAATCTGTGTCCCTATTTTGGCACCTCAGTAACAGCTTGCTTTTCAGAAGCATTCAATATCCAACAGCCCCCATGGAAGTCAGCACGGGCAGGAGATAGCCCTGATTATCTGTTTGGACAGATAAGCATGGCAAAAAGGTGATCTCTGCACCATTGCCTTCACCGAGCTGAACACCAATTTGTCCCCTCACATCCACACCATAAGAGAGGCAGAGCCAGCAGGAGGGAAACAGCCAGGACACAGCATCCTAAAAAAAATCCCTCAAGATTACTCTGACATATTCCTGGGGGCAAAGGTGGAAGCAGAGACCTGAGGCATGCATAAGACTTCCTCATTTCCCCACAGCTGGGGTTTATTATCAGCTTTGTATATCTGTATTGCTCTAAACCTTGCATTGAACAGGCATATTTCTAGTAACTGTTTCTAAATTAATAGCATTTAAATGCTGAATAGGGGCAGCCTGCAGCTACATGTGCTATAGAAACAGACCTTGCAAGCCTGACTCATAGCAATAATGGCTTCAGTATCAGCTTCTTAATTATAGTGGAAATTACTGAAGCAAATTACCATAAAGGTTTAGGAACATTCAGTCCATTCTGACCCTTCCAGGTCTGTTGCAATATGTATTAACTTTTTCTTCATAAATGTTAAAATGCCTTCCTTTTTTTATCAGTCTTCTCCTTCTCTTGGGAACATGGAAAGAAACTTCTTTTCACTGTGGCAAAGTACCAAGAAGACAGGTGGCTTCATGTGTAAACAATGATAATTGGGAAAGAGGTGATAGAAATTCCACCCTGCACACTTCCAAGTCTAGCATGCAAGTTCTCCACAGCGAATGAGGTTGCTTGAGGCAGAAAGGGCTTACCCACTCCACTAAATCCTAATCAAAATCATTAGCAGGTCTTCAACCCCCCTACGGACCTTCACCCACTCCAATTTTAGAACGATTATTCCATAAATCCAGGGTCACATACTCAGACTTAGAGGGGAAAAGTGATCCAGAAGAACACGAGCTGAAGAAACCAATCTTCAGCACCAATGCAGCCTTCACAGCCTGACCAAGGGAAGCAAAGCCTTATACCGACATATTCGTTTGCAACTGAGAACTTTTGGGAAAGATAACAGCCTGCATAACACATAGCCATTCTCTGGGAAAGAACTAAAGCACTATCAGTTTAACTTGATGTCTTTGTTTCTGCAAATGTAGTTTATAAAGGAGTCGGAGTGTTGAAAATGATAATTTTGCTGCTTTTGGGGAACCAACTTTTCAAGGTAAGTCAGAACAAATTCAAGGCATTAATCCATTTTCAGTAGGGAATTCCTTCAGATTGGATTAATCAAGATTTACTCAGTTTGTTTATGTTCTGTCTGCTCTTGTTGTCTTTGTACAAGTTCCAGTGAGCTCCACTGGAATTAATGTTCTGATAGGGTCATGCCAGGGGAGCCTCATCTGAGATGAACTAGATTTCCACTGGCACTTACTGGATCTTAATAGCGCATTTGAACTTGCATGTACTTACACATATAGGCTGAGAGAGGGGGGCTGTAGGACTAGCAAACTGGCCTTCAGCTTCTCACGTGAATTTGTATGGCGTGATCAGTCACCATGGCTTTTTTTGTCCCAGAAACAAGCACTTTGCCCTGTGTTCTCATACCTCTGTGGATTCGGAACAGAGTGTTCCTTCCCATGCTCCAACCAGGAGGAGTACGAGGGGTTGGCCCCGAGGGGTGATAATGAAAATGCCTTGGTAATGAACCCATCTGGTGATGTCCTCATTGGCCTGGCTTTCAGTGCCAAGAAACTCAGCAGGGGTCACCCTCTCTTTAAAGCGAACATATGTACAAGACATACGGATTTTTACTTTCCCTGAGATTTCCACCCTACCCCCCACTGCTAATGTTTTAAATACTTTCCCTGAAAATACTTCTCTGCAGGAACGGCTGCTAAGCAGATCTCCAACTTCGCTGCTATGCAATCCAGTGGCCTGACCTTTTCAGGGGAAGAGTGCCCCAAATGACGACAAGCACTTGACGTGACACGACCTACACTTCCAAACAGACTCAAGCTAATGGATATCAAGGCAACCCCCATATGGCTAATCCATAAAGGCCAGGATCTGCTTCCTGGCACTGGGTCTGAGTGACACGGCACCACCACCCACGTCCACAGAGACAGAGGTTCTTCCTTAGCAAAAGAGTGCCTCTCAGCAATACTGCCCACTGTCTTTGGCCACGCTATCTCCAGACATGTCTGGACATCACCCAGCAGAGCAATAAGTGGGCCCAGGCCACTAGCTGGCCACCAGGGTGCTAACACTGAAACAGTCAGGTGTATGGCAGCCCTCAAGCCCGTGCCACCTTTAGCTCACGAGCACAGAAGTATCCCAGGACATCAGCTGGCCCAGCCATCTCCTGCAGGGCAAGCTCCTGGCACCCAGTGGAAGTGAGGCACCAGTGCCTTCATCCACACCCAAACCCTGCAGCACAAGTCCATCATCCTCCGTAGACAAAGCATTGGCTCTTGTCACCTGCAACAGGCATAACCACAAATGGTGAGTGGGCAAAATGAAAGGTCTAAAGTGGAAAGAAGCCCACTGTCACCTGTACCTGGAGACAGACCCTGAACCAAGCCTACTGCTGGAGGATTTTAAGGAAGTGTCCAGCAAATAAAACTAATGGGACAAGCAGCACCTTCGGCCCCACTGGCCAGGAGGGCTCCCGTAGCTCAAAAGTGCCCTCCTCTGGCTGATTTCGACAGATCCGTCTATAATTGCTGGGATAACACTTTCTGAGAGAAGGAATGATTAAAAATCAGCAGCAAAGTGATCACTGAAGAGCAAATTAACCTGCAGAAGGAGCTTTTTCAAAAAAAAAAGATGGTATGAGAGCTGGGCCAGCTGCGCCATGGCTCCCATCACAGTCAATGTGCAGGAAGCAGCTCAGCCCTGCAGGGAACAGCTACCCTCCGATGAAGTCCTCAGCCAGGGATTTCAGTTCAAGTCAGCGTGTGGTTCTGAAGCCTCATGTTTTATGGCTCTCAACATATGTATTGAAAAAAACTTATTTTTCAGAGCAGAGTTCTGAATTACAGAACACAATTTTCTGGCTCACACATTTCCACACTGCTAAGTCATCTTTGGATTTTCATCTCTAAGCAGTTGCCTGACATATCCCAGATGATTATTTTAAGAGGAGGCAAATCATGCCCTAGAAATGCCTATTTTCTCTTTGCTGACTGCAACAGCAGTCTAGACAGTGAACACAGATGGACATCTCTGTATTTGGTCAGGTGAATCACATCCCCACAGACTCCAAGTTTCAAAACTCCACCCTTCATCCAAGCTTAAAAGTTGCTTTAGTGGCTAAAGTTGTTCATGATGGAAACTGTCCATGGAGATCTTAGGAATCTCTGACTTACCTATCTGTTACTGCATGGATATCATAGCTTTTTTAATTATTATTCCATTTTAATATCATGAGGAAGTTCCCTACTTTCCTTAGAAGATAATTCCACAGACTAGTAAGTCTTGGCTTTATTCTTTCTCAACCTCCCTTATGGTATTCCTTGGGTTTTTCCTAGAGATAGTGTGTTTGCATTATATAGCTGATATACAATCAACATTTATGCTTATATACCTTACCTACTTCTTATTTTAAGAAGTGTATTTATTTCAATAAATCAATCTAGAACCTCATTACTCAGTTTAGTCATCTTGTGCTGTATTTTTCGGCTGAGCCTTCTTGATTAGCTGATGTCATTAAGGAGCTGACTAGAACTACAACTTATAAACCACTCTTCATATATTTAAGAATGTTCACAACAGTTTAAGGAAAGAAGAATAAACCCACAGTTTTATAAATCAATGGAAGTGTTTGTACACTCTTAGGATTTGCCTTCCTAAGGTCCACTCCAGTTTGACATCAGCATTCATATCACTGTCATTCTGGCTAAAAAAACCTTCCAAAATACCTTGATTACGGATTTTTTTTTTTTTTTCTCTTGATAACTTGCCTCTCCACGTGGCAGGGAGTAGTCCTGTTTACAGTTGGTAGGTCTGTCTGGCATGACATGCAAACCACCCAAGATGTTTGCTTCAATTCCCAGCAGTCAGGACAGAATGTATTTTAACTTCTTGGAACACGCCAGACTTTGGGGTTTCTTGCATGTAATGGTAAGTGAGCTTCCTTGCTTTGATTTCTGTACCAAGTCATGGCTGACAGAAATACTCTTCATTTTTCACTTACGTAGGTAGCTCCACTCTTAGATATAATTGCTTAAGTCTATTTGGCCGTCTCAGACAGCCACTCTGTTTTGTTAACATCTTTGCCTACACCCATCCTCGTAAGTTTGTGACTTGGCTTGGACTTTTCTAAACAGACCATTAAGGGTTTATTAAATCTAGTCTCTCAATAAAAAGAGTATATATGGTATTCTAAAAATCAACTGCCTGGCTTCAGTTTTTTCCAGTTTGGTGATTAGAGCTACGTCACCCATCTACTATCCCTTACAGTCCGAAGGCTGGCTGGGTGTAACCCATACTACAATTTGGTGAAGGGTCTCTGTTACCACTGGCTACTGCAGAGGAGGATGCAAGCCAGTTAAAGTCTAGAAACATCAAGTCTTATTGCCTTACCATTAACACTGGAAGCTTTATTACTATGAGACATTTTTAATACAGCACCACCAAAAAAGCCAAGCATGGGGCTCTTCAGGCACTACACAGCCACAGGGAGGTTGACAGTCACTGCCTAGCTTGTAATTTAAAAAAACATAACATTAAAAAAGAGGGAGAGAGAAACAGGGCAGGAGAATGGGTGTTCTGGGTCTAATTCTGAGATTATGCGAACTATTTGTGAACTCCTCTTCCCCCTGAACATCTCTTGAATATTTTCTATGAGAGATATCTATGTCTGTACTTCCGATGGTCTGTAACAGGTAATAATAATTAAAGCACGTCTTAAATAGTAGGTAAGAGTATATTTCTCAGAATCCTACCAGGAAATAGGGTGGTTTGGCTTAGAGTGGAAGAAAGCCTGATATATCATGTCACTATCACAGGATCTGCCTTTCTTTAAATCTATAAAATCTCTCATGGTTACAGTTTAACACATAATTCTGCTTTCAGTAGTTTCTCAACACTGCGGATCCAGCATCTTCTATTACAGTCCTTTTCACAGCAGCAAAGTCTACAAAAAGATTTTAACACTTCACATGTTCATAATTACTTTAATCAGAGAACTTTAAAGAGCTCTGCAAACATTCATTAACACTTGCAACAGCTCCCCAGGTCTATTGGAGGGAGACCTCTTTTCATCCCAAATGTATAGACAGAGTAACTAAGGTAACAGCAGGCAAAAAGTATTTGATTTCCCACTTGAAGGTGAAGGGTGTTAACTATTAGATAATTATTCTTCTACTGAGAACAGCTTAATGCTGTAACGTACAAATATTGACTGCTTGTGCTCGAGTGCTGCTCTCACAGATCTCCTTCAGAGGTAGCTGCATCAATCTAGTTTCATGCAGAAATTACAGTCTATGTGCAAAGTTTGTACAGGGATTTTGGCTGACAGACTGTGGAAGTCCAGATTGAAAGCATCAGTTCAGACCTCATACAAAAGCAGTCCTTAGCTTTGAGATCCAAGCAGTAGAAGACCATCCTCGTTAAAAGACAGGGACCCTGTAATCCATACTCCCCCGAGTTACTACTGTGAGCCAGAGCATGGAGGGATGTCACTTCAGTCACTGTTCCGCTCCTCACTGTCACCAAACACCTGTAGCAAAGGCCTTTTCTTGGCAGGAGGTGTCTGGAGGGACATCCCCAACCTCACCTGGAGCCTGCCTCTTCCCGCTCTGCCACACTTGGAGACAATGGAGAGAGCTGCAAAAAACAAAACTGTGCACCTTTTCCAGGCTGGGAAAACATCCTGAACCCTTGCCTCCCTTCTACCCCATTACTAATCACTGGAAAAAGCTGTTCCATCTTTTTCTTTTTCCCTTTTTTTTTTTTGTTACTGTTTAATACCATTCTGATCAGCTGTTTCTGGCAAAGACAGAATAAGAGAATGAAAATTCTATATACCACTCCACACAGCTGAAAAAGCTAAAGGCAGCTAATTGATACAATTCTTCAGCTCCCTAGAAATTGAACTGAAACACCTTAAACTCATTTCATACAACACGCCAATATTCAGACTGTCCTGTATTCAAATTCACACCAGTACCCAAGAAAGGAAAAAAATATTTTTCATTTCCAGTCCTCTGACCCATCCAGGTCTCACAAACAACGGCTAATGAAGTAATAGGTTCAGATTTTGCCAGTACCTACACTAGGGTAGGTCAACCTAGAACAGCTTGGAGCTATTAAAATTGTTCTATATATTTCCATGAACACATGTATCATAAAGTCAAAATGATGAAGTGAGTGGTACAGATAGATTTTGAAAACAGTCAAGAACTGTTTGTTCTCAGCCCTGGAGAAGTTACAGATCCCTGAGAGGGACCAGAGCTGCAAAATCAATCTAGAGACGATGAGAGCCTTTAATCTTCAACCCCGTCAAGATTCAGTGGGGATGAAAGTGCATCAGTAAAACCTTCAAAGCTGGAGGTGATGCAATGCATGTACAGTTTAAAAGGGGAAAAAAAAAAAAATCACTACACAGAAAGGAAGAGTCAGCTGTGAATTTGTGCGTGTACAGGTCAGCTCCTCAGTTGTCAGGAGCGAGCCCAGTTTATACCAGCTGAAAGCCTGACTCCATGGTTGGGTTTGGTTTTATTTTTTTGGTTGATGATTTTAGAGTTGTTGGTTGGTTGGTCTGGGGCAATAACTTAGTGCAGGGATTCAACCAGCGAATGCTGACTGGTTAGTGCATATCCAGTCCAAATGGTCTTTCACATCTAATTCTCAAGCCATTTCTAATCAGCCTCCTGTACTCAGTTTCTGGGATGACACAGGAGATGTGCCTCTGCTATCGGCTACCACCAGGCTCAGCATTGCGTGCCTTGGGAAGACCAGGCAGACTGCATCAAGCAGAGCACCATACAAATGAGATACTTCCAACTGTCTGAGGCATCTTCAAATTTTTTGAAGCATCTCCCTATTGTTTTTTCACTGCTAGGAGGACAGTGAAAGAGCTAAGCTCCCTCCCAGCCAAACCAAAATCAGAATGAGTTTGACTACATCAATCCACGTACCTGAGTGGACTTTTTAGATTGGTTTTGTCCTCATTAATACTAACAGTACCTGAGAGTAGCTGCTACAGTTGAACCCACCCTGAGAGCACTCTTTAGTCAGCCAACATTGACTTACAGTGACCTGATATTTCAACATAACTGCGGGAACAAATGGAATTAAGCAAAAATCACATAACAGGACCACAGTGCTTTAAATCAATTTCTAGAGTACTTGGTAAGGTCAGTGCATTGGCCCAGAAAAGGAAGAAATCCACTCAAAGGAGGAACCGTGAGACCTGAAAGAAAAAACATGACCTTCATCCCCTCTGCATCTACCAGCACAGCACCGTGGTGACAGTGATGAAAAACTTCACAGAAAAAGTCCACTACAAGCAAGTAACAGTATATTTAAGCAATAAATACAGCTCAGTTCTTAGTTTTGATTAATCAGGACTCACACAATTACAGGTCAGCACTAGAACATAAAAACCTTCATGTCACTAAGCCAAAGAGCCTTCCAAATATCACTTCTCCTCCCACCACCTTCTGGGTTTTGCAGGAATTGTTTCTTGATGGTCAGTCCTTGATTCCATCTGTTCTATTACAACAGCTCTTTGCACGCACGAACAGAAGAGCAGGGTTTCTTTGAGCCGATAAGAGAATGCAGCAATTTTTGAGAGACCAGCATAAAAAGGAAGAAACCTTCTGAGTTTCACCAGCAGGCCTTGCAGGCAGGGGGCACTCATAAATTAAAAAGGGAGCAGAGCTCCTGAGGGTCTTAGGGGTTTTTTATTGTGGTTTTGGTTTGGGGTTTGTTTGGTTTTTTTGGTTGGTTTTTTTTTTTTTTTGCACTGAGCAAGGAACAGGTGTTCAGCTATTTCACAGCCAGGAGCATCATTCCAGTCAGAGATGCCTCTCCGGCATCAAGGGTTTTCCAAGAACACATTTGCACTCATTAGCAGCTCCTGCCACAACGGTACAAGTCAGCACAAGCTTGGGGTGCTGGCACAAATATACACTTGGTTGCTGCTCAGAAAAGCATATTAAGTTTGTCTGAGGTGAAGGGAACAAAACATCCTCTAGGTACCTTTAGCTAACCAATTTTTTAAAAGTAGAGGAAAAGGGAAACAAAAGTAATTGTGCATTGACTTGCATGTCCAAATACCATCATTAAAAGTATTTTACCAGGCCTAATGCTCACACATGAGACTTGCCTGTTCAAACACTGGAACTATGGGTACACACCAGGTACCACTCATGAAAATGCACCTAAATAACCTTTTGCACATATCTCCTCATTATGTGCTCAGACTTATAGCCCTTGTGCTCAAAAATAATCCTCCCAGTCGTGCACCCCAGACATTTCAATATCTGAGCCTGCATTTTCACAGATTTTGACGTTTATTCAATAACGCTGTATCTCGTACTCAGCCAGCAGATCACATTTTCATAGCCTTCAGACAGAAATCAGGTTTTGATGCATATCTGAAGGCATCAGTTCATATCACTCCTCAGATGCAGCACGCTATTTTCACTTGGTTCTAACTAATTTTATTTACGCATTAACTCATTACATTAGAAAATGTGATCCATGACAGTAATTGCTCTCTAACAGGTACTGTCTGGCCACCTTCAGCTCTGCATCTCCTCAACAGCAGCCTCTCGGGAGAGGCTCTGGTCCTGATGGACATCAGAACCAAACCTTCCTTTCCTGCCAAGAGGCAGCTTTTGTCCGTATCTGCCAGCTAGAAGCCAAGGACTACAGAGTGAAACATCAGAAGCAACCAGACTTTCTGGAACAATTTTCAAAGAAGTGGATGCAAAGCCTGTGTTTTGGATAAATGAATAAACCACTTCCACACAGGCTACTGGTCAAGAGCATCAACTCCATGTTCTCTGCAGCAAACATTCCCACTTTCCATCTGCCTTCTGCCTTTGAACTTCCTCTCAGTGATGGAAACAGCTGTCACATCTTTCACCTTCCTCAACATTTGGGGAGAGAATTTGCTTTTCCCATTACCTCTGGGACCTCCAGAATCCCAAATCCTGGCAGGAGGAAACAAGGCAGATTTGACCAAAAAGCTTCTGTCCAAACAAGCACCTTGTTTGCCAGTCTGCCTGCTGTTGTGATGGCATGTCTAAGGGTCTTGTACAGTCTCTGTGAGAAGCCAAACAGCATGTAGCAAAGTGTTCATGGTCTTACTGGTTTTTTGAACCAGGAGGCATGGAACAGCATTAACTTCAAACAGTGCTAAGGACCCGTGAGAGTGGGAAGGAAATATCTCAGGAATGCAACAGCTTCCTGCAAAGAGCTGTGATGGGGAAAGAAGAGCAAGACCTCCATGCCATGGTTTGACCATACACTGAGTCCTGTTTGTATCCTGACCAAAAATGCTGCAGCCACATGGGGCAAAACGCACCACAGATGTAAGCTCTGATGGTTCAAATTTGTTCAAAACATTTCAACATGTCAACTTTGTACCAGCAGGCATTATGCCAGATCAAATACCACCTGCCTGCACCATTCTAACTTTACACTGGATCAAGTATTCTCCATCCTCCTGCCATTAGCATAAAGCTGAAATAAAAGGGCAAAGCAGGTATGGATTCCGCATCTTGTGCTCAACAGGAAGTCAACGGCATTCCCATCCCTGACCTACATCAATTTACTACCTCAGGATGCACAGATCTGGTACTGTACAACCACAACCTGAAGATGAAATTACACAACAGCTTTTTCAGAGAAAAAAAGTTTGAGAAGTTCCCACTTTCCTGCCTGACCCAGGTCTCCTGTTTGCATCCCTACACCCTGATTTACCTCCTGTCTGCTTGTGCTGATGCAACTGGTTGTGGGGCTATGTGGTAAACTGGGGCAGGGAAACTTCTTTTGGATAGCAGTGTGGTGGTTGTTTTTTTAATTTTGGATCATTTCACGTCTCCACAAAGAGCTGCCTCAGCACAACTGAGGGGCAATGAACTGTGTGTACAGTGCCAAGAGTGAGTGGCCAAAGGTGGGGGCAAAACTTCTAAATTGCCTCTGCTCCTGGGGAAAACGTTCATGTAACTGCACCCGGAGTAAGTTAGCTGCCAACCTCCTGAGCAAGCTATCAGCATAGCATTTGCATTTGAATCGAGAGAAAAATTCCCCAAGGAGCAAGTTTAGGCAGGTGGCTAGTCTAGAGCTGGTCAGAGGTGGGATGGAAGGAGGGCATTCTTCATGAAAATTGAGTAAACAGTTCCCCAGGCTGCTACACACTACAAGGATTTTAGGTTGTTTCCAAAACTTTTACCCATCTATCTGTATCTTTGCCTTAAGCTTTAATAACTAAATATTCGCTTTGCTTCGCTTCGCAATGAAACCTGTCTAGGGTCATGGGATCAGACTGCGCAATGGAAAAGCTTGTCTAGCTAATTAATTACTGCTCCTGACTCCCTCAGCATCAGAGAACGAATCCAGGTCCTTTGGCTCCAGCTACAAGAACTAATAGGAAGGCACTTTTAATTACCGCTAGGGACTACATCCTCTGTAGTTTGCAGTCAGGGAGCTTGGTCCACAGCAGGGAATTTTCCCTGTTGTAGCTTGTGGAAAGTTGATGGAAGCCACAAGCATGGGCCAGGCTGTGGGAAACCTGGGCTCCCAACTCAATTCTGAATCTTGCTGAGTCTGGTAAACACACGTACCTGCTGCCAACCAAGTCTGCCTAACACTGCATTTGATACTGTCTGCTGTCCAATTTTTATTTGTTTGCCTATTTCAGGGGGAAAGGGGGCAAGAGAGTAAGGGGGAGGTGAGGGTGGTAGCAGGATTACCACGTCTAGTCATTATAATCATTAACCACAGTGCTCTAAATGAATCATTAGGCATCACAACAGATCCACACATGCTTTACTTCTCAAAGCTTCCCATCTTGAATCTGTTTTCTGTACAAATGCTCACTGATTGTTTCAAGCAACCAAACGCATTTCCAAAGTTACTGCTGCAACTCCTTCCAAAAAAATGACTAAACAGATGAAGCTCTGCTGAAGGAACAGATCTGTGTATAGAACATACTTTTCTTTCACTAGACCAAACATCTTCATCCCTCTCAAATAAATATGTACATTAAAAACTTCATAACTGGCTAAATAAGAAAGAAATAGCAAATGGGAAATGATGTAACAAAGAGCAACTTCAATAAGAAAGTGCATTTTAAAATATTTTATGCATGTTCTTTCAAGGCTAAATCTGAGAGCATTTTTTTAAAAACTCAAAAAGGAACAAAAGAGGACAAAGAGGAACAAAAATGGGAAGGAAAGGGATTTTTAAAAAAAAAAAGTCTTCAATCTATAGTATTACAACCTAGATGTTGTCTTAGCCTGGAATATAAGAATCTGAAAGTGAATCTAACCAGTCAAATAAAGCAATACTGACTTGTTTGGTTTTATTATCCAAGCTAAAAGGAAAAAAAAATAGAATTAATATAAATCATGGGGTTTTTTTTTCAAATTGTATTGTTCTTATTACTCAAGCAGCTAATTCCACAGTCATATGCTTGCTACAGTACCTGGCAGCAGTTTCAATAAGTTATCTGAGTATTACAAAACAGCTCTACAACAGCAGACAAAACCACTCCATTCAACCCTCCTAAACTGATCCCCTTTTGGCATCCATTCCAAACGAGCCCCTCTGGAACAGCCCTCCCCATATCACAAGGCTGCTGAGACCATGCCAACTGAATCAAAACCCCAGGAAATCACAACAGGATTAAAAAATCCTGAGGACAGAAGCCAACCAGCAGTTTTTTCATGGACATTAATAAAAGCAGGATCGGGCTGTACGCACAGCAGTGTAACCTCCCAACCTTTACTCAGGTATAGTGGTCTGGGCTGTGGCTTCACATATGTTTGCACGGAACATAGCAGGCTGAACAAAGCAAGTAGTTATGCAAGTAAGAGTTGGTTTCATTGATTCAGCTCCATTCAATAAAGGTTGCAGGAACAGACTCAAGACTATACATCATATCTTCCTAATCCTTCTGTTTATTCTGATTTAATAGAGAGACGCGTACCACATTCATCAGCAGAGCCCTGACTACACAGGTAAGCCAGCAATAATCACCACAGCTATACCAGTCCAGATAATGTCGACAGCTATCAGCTGTCTCGGCAGTTTGTATGAGCTGCTTATCTCAAAGAGCTATTAGATCTGAATTTTAGTTCAGTCTTTTGTTTGATCTTGTTTTCTTCTGCATTCATTTGAAGCTCCTCATATCATGCTTTTAATTTCACATTGAAACGCATCAAGGCCTATAATTGTATTCCTTCTACTGATGCAATATGGTCTTAGCAGCAATGAGAACAGCGAACAAGTCCTGAAAATAATAAACCATGCTAGGTCTGGAGGCTATGAAATCAGTTCAAACATACTGCGGGGAGCTGTGCTGC
Source organism: Bucorvus abyssinicus (assembly GCA_009769605.1). NCBI lineage: Eukaryota > Metazoa > Chordata > Aves > Bucerotiformes > Bucorvidae > Bucorvus > Bucorvus abyssinicus. The sequence continues at coordinate 9,547,804 of CM020041.1, forward strand.
CTGCACTGAGACACATGGCTTTCCATGGGCACCAGCCCATTTATGAGTCATGAAACATAATGGAGTATTGTTGAAAGCTTTGGGACCATGAGAAATTATCTACTGCCCGGCATGGGGAATGGTATAAACTGGCAAGGAACTGGAGTTACATTCTTTTACAGAAATGAAATCAGACAGCCTTGGCCTGCTTTCCAGTATACAAAACCACAAATCATGAAGGACAACTCCTTAATTAGGACTAATTTTTTTTTTTTCTGAAAGAGTTGCCACTGCACTAACCAACCAGGGAAGCCAACATTTTCTCTGTCCCGAGCTGAGTTATAATAAGGCAGAGAACACGGGGAAGACAAAAAAAGAGGTCTCTAGTGTCTCACATGAGCTACGAAAGAAAATGCACCTTTCTCCCACACCAGGTGACATTCCCTCATGCTGAGGATTTGGTACACATGGACAAGTAGAACAAAAGCTATTTGCTTAATATTATGGTGTGATAACAACATGGTGCCATAGGTGTGCATATCTCCACACAGAGGAGAGCTGTTAGTGTGGGAGAGCACAGGGCTAGGTGTTATTTCTAATCCATACCTTCCCTTCCTCCTGGTTCCTGTGCCTTTGGAGTAAAAATATTAAATGGCCCTCTGACTGGGAAAGCAAAAATCCTATTTTAAAACGAATGAAGTGCTTAGGAAACAGCATAACTGCAGGAATACAGAGCTTAGTGGATAAATACCTGATGGGTAGAGAAAAGAAGACAAAGGCAGAATCTTCTCAGTGATCTCCAGTAAAAGCACAAGAGGCAATGGGCACATTGAAACACAGAAAACTCCATTTAAATACAAGAACAAGTTGCTTTACTGTAAGGGTGGCTTCAACAATGGAACAAGCTGCCCTGAGAGGATTACCACATCTGCATCTGTGGAGACATTCAACAAGGTCCTGAAGAATCTGCTTTTGCCATCCTTTCTTGCAGGAGTAGGACTGGACTAGATGATCATCAGAGGTCCCTGACAGCCTGTGATTGCAGGAGATACTCCTTCCATTCAGCATCCCCAGGAAGGCACACCAGAACTGAAATGCAGCACTAAGTGGGATGACCCACTGTGTCAGTACAACTTGCCCAAGTCAGCTGTCTCCATGAAAGCATGTAAGGGTAAAGCCACGCTATAATGAGCACCCAGATCAGAGGTTTTGCAGACTGAATGCCTTCCCAATCAAAATAAATGCAGAAGTCCAGGAGAGATAAATGAAGAGTTAACAACGTGAATGTTCATCTGAATATTTGTATAGTTGCTCCTTCCATGCTTGCACATCTTTTGTGCTAGCTTGCCACAGGCTTTGGAAAGATCAGATTTTACTGGCAGAAATGCTTATGGAAAGCACATTTGCATTTACTTTGGAAATGCTTACATATTCATTCAGTCGAGGAGACAATAACAATATTATATGTATTCTCTAACAAATTTCAGTTAACTGATATAATCTGGATATTGAGGTTTTGTTATGTATTCAGTGAGCTCAGAAGGGGGAATAAAACCCCAAAGATTAACAGCTCTTAACAAATCACTTGCTAACCTGGAATTAAACTATGCTAGAGGAAATTATGGTCTGCGTACCAGTGACGAATGAGCAGAAAAGGACAAAACTGAATGGATATTCAACTAGGAATCATCCAGTCTACAAATGCAACCTCATTTTCCATTGTGTAGCAGTTGCATCACGTTACACACAGCCAATACTAAATCAGAAGCTCACTTCCCTTCCTCTACCATGGATTATCTGAGATGGGAATGGATGGGTTCCGTTCTCTTCCCTTCCCCAATGAAATCTCAAATTGATCAAAGCATAAATGCTGCTTGAAGCATGTCATTACATTTGACATCGATAACATTTTTTCCAAGTCCGAGAAGGTATCAGCGGCCCGTAGAGACCACACTTTGGCTCCAAATTTACAAATCCACATGAGCTGAATTGGCACAGTATCCCTACTAGGCTTTAAATAGAGCACATGGTTTGCAGAGGGAGTGGGTAGGTACAACCCTGGAAGCTGAGGACAGGCGTCACTTCTGAAGGTGGCACTCCTTAGCATAACAAAATACAAGGGGATGCATCTCACTTCTGGCAGTCAGGTTTAAAAAGCTGGGCTTGAACTACAGGTCCAGCAGAACATTTTTCTTCTGGAAGATCATGAAGTCCTCTAACTTCCTCTAGAAGTGAGAAGGAAACAACAGCAGGCAGAGTACTTCATTGGGATTCTAGAGAGCTGGACTCAACACCCAGCTGCCTAAGCAAGCTGTTTCAGCCAGCCTGTTTTTTTGATTCACCTTGCAAGGCAGAGGCTGCAAGCTCTGTGCCAAAAAAGTATCAGGACAATATGCCTAAAATAGAGAGTAAGGCATTCAGAGGTCACGGTTCCTGGCAAATGGGCAGGAGGGGAGATATTATCCAGTGCAACACCTGAAAATAGTATAAAGAAAGGTGGAAGGGAAACCCCTATGAAAGGCTTCAGTTTAAAGCTGAGGCACTGGCATTTCATCTGAATCAACAAAAAATACTTCTCTGGGAGGACAAGTGCAACCTTTGGGGAAGGGATCACACGTTCTCTGTATTTGCCTATTAGTCAAAGCAGTAAAGCTTTGGTCATAGCTGCAGGAACTTCTGAAGATGCATTTACAGTACAATTCAAAGTACTAGCATTGCTCTTTTAGATATCCCCAAGGTGCTGTTATCAATACCTGATCGAGTTAGCACAGAAGTATGGCTGACAGCAGTGGGAGTTTCAGCTCGGGCACAGTATGCTTGCCCAAGACTCTGCGAATATATTTGGCAGCAGAGCATCTGGCAGTGTTGTGACACTGCTGTTGGTACGGGTACATGAGGTGGATGTACCTTCAGCAGGATGGCAGACATACTCGTTGAGACAGAATAAATGCTGGAGACCCAGCACCAGGCAGCTATGAGAGACAAAAAAAGGAGAGTTTAGGGAGGCCCTAGACAAACTCTTTGGACGAGTCAATGTCTGAGTTTGACTCCAAGAGTGAGATATCTTTCCTTTTATTGGAAACCATCACTACATAAAATTTTATGTTCTCCCCATGCACGTACCTAATGAGGACTGAGAACTCTCGCGCATTAGTGTTGTTTCTGGATAACCAAAATGTCACCTTCATACCTACTTGTGGGTTGAAGTTCCACCTCATAATCTAAAAGAGCAGCTGGTCCATTAAAAAAAATTGAAAGCCTCAATGTTTGTGACAATCACATCTACCTTAATGTCTTCCAGGTTCTTGGCTGGGATGACGCATCCCAATAACGCAGCAAAAGAAAAAGCCCTCTTTCATACAAACTAGACTTTTGTTTTCCACAAAGCTTTTCCAAGTCCTGAACACACGGTCATAGCAAATTCAACCTCTCTGACTCTACCTCTGATCCAGCAATAGTTGGGAGCCTAGATTGAACTAGAATTTAAAACCATGTCACCACCAACCATCTTTGGAGAAAGACTGAGAGAGGATCCAGAAAGGATTTGATCTAACCTACCAAGTAGGGTTACGGAAATAAAATTTGAAGTCCTAGAACTTTGTGAATTTGAATAACTGGTGAGCTTTGGCCAAGGAAAGCAATGAAGGTGAAAGCAGGCCTTCAAAACAAATATTTTCCTGCATTCCTAAAAGGCCTTTATTTTAAAAAAAGCATTTGTAATAAAACCTAAAACAAGTTTTAAAAACTTCAGAAGCCAAGGGCACAAATAAGTTCCAAGACAGTCAGAAGAGCTGTATCATTGCATAAATTTTGGGGAGAAAAAAACCCCATTAACTCAATGACATTGGTCAAAAAGTAAAGTATGAAGTCAGAGTGGGACTTGTTTGTTTATTTGTTTTTCAAAGGGCACATACATTCTAAAGTGGTTTTGGGTTTGGTTTGTTTAGGGGGAGAGGGGCATCCTCTCTTTTTAATGTCTGCCTTCCTTTCCTCTATTTTGTGCCACTGATTATTCTGGAACAAAATCTCACCTCACTGAATTATAGCACTTTTATACGTTATGCAACATAGGAAGTAATAGCTCAGTAATTGTCAATGTTCAGTCCATCTTGTGGGAAACCAAAGAAAATTATAAAAGTGAGAGGCAATTTATGAAAAAGAATGTCCGTTGCATCAGCCAGTCCATCTGTGAAGTTTTGTTCATTATGTGGATTATACCACTGACATATGGAAGAGACATTTCACTGTCGTAGTCTAGGTGAAAAAGGTTCGGAGCATTTCATTTCTCAACTGAAAAGCATATGGAGAGCCTCACAAGTTTACAGGGACTCCTAATATGTTTTGCCTTTGTCCTTTTGTACACCCTTCTCTCCCACCCCTCCCACCCACACCCCCCCCCCCCGCCAATATATAGACTAGAGCGATAAAACAATTCATATAAGATGTGACTCACGCAGCCCTTAAGAGAACAATGTAGTCCTACCCTCAGACAGGGAAACAGCCCAGCTCACACAGGCAATAACTTCAGGCCTGGGGATCATTCCCACGGATGTCTAGATATCAAGCTTAATTGCAAGGTCGGGTTAGGTAAGTCGAATTTTAGCCTGATTTCTTACCCACATGTCCAGGTCCAAGCCTTTGTACTTGGAAACTGCAAATTAAAATGGCTAGCTTTGTGTTTTGCATTTGCACGTATAGCTTTGAAAAAACCAACCCTTGGTGTTTTTGAGAAAATTCTGGCCCTGGGTGTGGCTGCCCAATGCCTTCTGCATGGAATTTGCCCAGAGATATCAACCAGACAAGATGCAACTCATTCTTAGAAGAGGAACATGAGCTCTAAGTACATTGCATACAATTAAGATATAGCAACTTTGCCTTGTTAAAATGAAAATCAAAACTGTCATTTCCCTCAAATCCCATCCCAGCTGTTGAACCACCCACTTGCTGTCCTTATGTTTTGTGACATGCAGAGCAGATGCCAATGGCCTCACATCATAAAAGACTTCAACCTATGCAGGCCCTTAGCCTTCCCTGCTCAGCTGTCACAGCCATAGTGCTGAGACATGAACTATAGATTTCTTTCCAGAAACACCGTATTTCACCCAGTTTCTGAAAGAGCATTCATCACCCTCTCAGGAAGAAGCAACTGGGTTAAGACAACAAACCCAACTTCTCCGCACTTGTATTTACCTAACTAATGAGAAATGAGAAATGTCTGCCTGTACGTAAAGCCAAATTCCTCCAGAGATCAAGCACGCTTACTTCTGGCCACGAGACTAACTAATAACACGCAAGCGTTATGAACTATTTACAGGCTCAACTCGACTGCAGCGAAGGCGATGGTTTAAGTCTCCCTGCCTTCAACGGGAAAGGGACCTGGGCCTCGGCACGTACGTGCAGCCCAGCTCACTGCTAGGCTGGCTCATCTCCCTGAGACGAGCTGAGTAGCCGCAGCCTGCATGGGAAAAACCCCAAACTATACCTACTTCCCGCTGCAGCAAGTTCTGATGATTCTGTGCCTTCCCCCTCTCCAAATGCTTTCGTTTGAAATAGAGGTACTAAATTATGACTACACACACATACACACTTCAGGATGAACAGGAGGACTGGAAATCATTAACCCTTTCTGGACCAGCAGATGGAAGTTCTGTCTCAATCACATTGTTAACCGAGTCAGAAGTCACGTTGAAGCATCCTGTGAGCTCCTGCTCTCTCTAGACATCACTGTAAAGAATGGCAAGTAAGAAATACCACTGCAGCACTGTACTCTGAGAAGACACAGTTAAGATGCCTTCACAGCTCTACTGCATGCTTACCAGCACGAGCTCTTTCTATACAAGAACAAATTTAATTCAGCAGTCGGAGCACAGGAATGGCATCCAGAGCTCCTGAGCCTTGCCAGCCATTTGTCCCATTTGTTCAAACATCTTGCACAAGCCACCTCATTCAGTTTTATTTTTTTCAAGCTGGTTACCTCAAATAGGGTCTGGTCCAATCCCCAAAAATGCAAATGGGAAATTTTCAGGCCACTTCAATGGTACCCATGTGCTCATAGGCCTCTATGTCTATATTTAGACACTTAAAGATAGTAGTCTGGGCTTCAGAGATTACTGAGTGCCCACAGCTGCCACTGATCTCAGAGAGGGGAAAAGAAGAACAAATCTCTGGTTCAAAAAGTTTCTCAGTTGCAGACTACTGCAGGCTAGGAAGGTACAATCAAGGGAAGTATCACTGTAGTCTTGCTATGTTACAGATTTCTCCTTACACAGCTGCTATGACCCAAATCAGACCCAAGCTAGAGGACTACTCACACTTCTGGAATGACACAGTACAACTCTACCTCTGTTCCTTCCCATAGACTCAAGTACTAAAGATTGCCTGTCATTGCAAAAACACTGCTTAAACTCTCCAATATACAGTCACTCTATCATTGTGAAGGTTTAGAAAACTTCACACTGACAAACCAAGCAAATTCTTAGAGAAACGAAAGAAACCCCATTCTCTGAAGACCATCCAGCCCAGTTCTGTCCAGTTAGACTGGTATTCTCACAATGTCCCCACAAAGCTGCAGAAGTCCAATGAATAGATACTCCACAGCAGTCAAACAAGGTCCTGGTGCTGGGGATATTAGGTAGACAAGAGCTGGGGGGGAAGTGATGGACACATGGCTGAATCACTCCATTACCACCAGACGCAGCACAGAAGAGAAATAAGCAGAGGAAGGGAAAGAGACAGGGCTCCAAACTGATTAATTTGTCCTATTCTTTAAGGCAGGAACCATCTGACTTCTTTGCACGTGCCTTTTCATTTATGACATTGGGAATTTCACTATAAATGGTTTTAGGTATGGAAATATAAGTTATCTTAGCTTCCATATGGGCTGGCTTTGCTTTGTTTTGGGGACTTAGAGATGGAATTCATCCATTTTTTGTGCCTTGGATGAGCCGTAAACATAAAAAAACATCATCAGAAAAAGCTTGCGTTGCTTCTTACTACCATCCTATGAAGTTTTCACTTGGGTTCATCAGTGTTTTCCAGTTCACGTTCAGATTTCTTCCTCAATTCTAAATCTACTACTCAACTTCAGCAGCAAAAGAGAATCCCGAATGTCTGGTAGTCTTCAAGAGCTAAATTGTCAGACAGTTTAACTACCATGAATCTCTCCTTGAATCCTCATGCTTCTGTTTTCAGACATACATTTACAACAGTTTACAGGCATCATTCCTGAAGGAGACCATGGCTGGTAAAAATCACCAGTAAGATATACAAGTATACATAGAGCGTACAATCTCAAAATGTGACACAGAATCAGATGCACAAATAATGCTAGAATAAGTCCACAAAGCCAGGTCATAGGTTATTCACCAGCATGCCTCAAGTTCAGTCAAAGAACACTCCCGTTTCAGTACACTACAAATCAGACACCAGAACAGAATGCACAGCAACAGAAATCTATCTCAAATAGGAATAGGCTGCATTTTGCAAATACTACATGAAATACAAATAACAATGGAGTGGTATAACGATGTAAATTTGTAGAACTATTTGTCCTACATACAGTGCAATTCTATGGAAACTTCTGTCTATGCATCTAGTTATGTCTCTCTTCAGGAGGACACTGGACACAGCAAGTTATCACACAACATGTTTTACTTCTGCCATTTTAGGGAAAAAGGGAAGACGACAAAAATCTTGTTAGAAAGAAAATAGTAACACATTCCCTCCTGAAAGGGAGGAAGCTGATAGACCTGGAAACCCAAAATTTAGCAGCTTTTTCTAAACAGTCTCTGTTCTACCCTATGTCATTTCCATGGCCATTGTATCCACAACAGCTAAATCACAGCAATCCCTGGGATATGGCATGGCTTCTGGAGAGAAGTCCAAGGGGCCAAGAAACCTGAAGCAGCTCCTGCCTGGGTCTAATGCAGCATGACAGGAGGTATCTTCAACCAACCACCTTAAAAAGACAGGAGATGAACTCTCTCCTGACTGGGTTCACAACATAACTGAGCCATACCTTTTCCTGCTAGTAGAGGCAAAGCTTGCAAATCTGCTCCCTGGCTTGAGAAATGAGGAGGCTGCCACAGGGAAGGGAGAGCAGGGAGACAAATCAAAGCACATGCCCATCTGGAACACGACCTCTGGGTAGCAGTGGATAGACTTCAGCAATTTCACCTTGTCTGATGTAACCCTGCCTGACAGCAGTGATGAAAGGAGTGGCTTTGTGATAGGATTGGTTTTGATGGGCCACCACAGTTCTACTGGGGCAGGGGAAAAAAAATCATGAATGAAACAGTGATTGATGTTCTCTCTTTACTGTAGAAGAGCTTTGATTGTCAGCTGATCTGTCCTTTAGTTAAACATTCCTTGGACATTAGGCCAAGGTGAGCACTTGATTTTTTCATTACAAATAATAATAAATTACCATATGTATCAAGATCCTTTAGCTCTTCTTGTGCATTTCTCTCTCCCCCAAAAGCCAGGCTAGGGAGAGAGATACACAAGAATAATCCTGAGAAAAAATCCTAGCTGCTCTCAAGGGCAGAGTGAAAGTCTGGACTTGTAAAAATACCTGGGCAACAGTCCAAGCGAAAGGCACGATCTTTAGAACAACTAAACAAAGGAGAGCAAGATCTTGTCCCACACCAGTCTTTAGAGGACAGTGAGAATATGCAGAACTGCGGTCCCAAAGCTTTCAACATCAGAGGGTGTAAAGAATGGCCTCCTCCAAGAAATTTGGGAGCGCTGCCCAAGAACCCACTGCCAACCTAAAGGAGATGGAAGGAGAAAGGTAACCCAGATACAGACCAGAGAACATCAACTTATTTTTAAACCTGCTGTACAATAACTGAAAGCTGAAGTGCACCCAGCAGGAACGGGTGGTGCTGTGGCTTATACCACTCGGCTGTGATTACCCTAATGTGTTGTTTCATTCCCTCAGACAAGCTAGAACATAATTTCTTAGCAAAAAGGTTCAGACCAAGTCAGGCATAATCAGTACAACCCACCAAACCCAACCTAAACTCAACCATCAACAGATAAAGACCTATTGTTCCACTCCACAGAAACCCCACTGACCATGACTGACAGACATTCTAAGCCTTGAGCTGCACGGTGAAGAAGGTCCATACATAGCCAGGTCTGTTAAATTCTCATTCGCTGGTAACCTGTGTGCTCAAAATACTGAGCCATTCACTTCCTTGGGTGTTTATTTTTCCCTTAGGAGAATTATTTGTCTCTGTGGATCCTATTCATTTTCCATTCAAGTTCCAGATTGTGCAACTTCCCCAATACACCTCCTTTTACAAACCAGAAAGGACCAAAATTACTAGCAGAAGTACAGACATTGGTTTCCTCATCTGCCCCTTGCAATCTCTTCCCTTGTTGCTGAAGTTGAGCTCTTATAACTGATATAATTTATGCTCTTTGCTAATTGTCTTTACACAACCAAATCAAGATAGATCTGTAAAATGTTCACAAGCAGATGACAGGACTGTTAGTGCTGCAGAGCCAGCTGCAGGATTTCAAAGGATTTGGTGTTCCTGAAGCATGAGCAATGTTCAATTCCTCTGCACCATGAGCTCTCAATCCTGGCCAGTCTCAAGGTTTTTCCCACCCACCCGCTTTCAGCATCAGGCAGCTTTCTCCACCAGAAGTACGTAGAGTGAAACTGTCCCTTGCAGTGAGTCTAATACAAGTTGGACCTTGGATGAGGGTCCTTTTCCCTTAGCTCACCTACATCCAGCCCACTGACACATTGCCTTTCCCGACACAAAAAAAGTAAATGGCATGGAATCTCCATGGGGAGCAGAGAACTTCTTCAGAAGGTCTCCATGAGGCAAGTGGAAAGTTACTGCAAGCCTTTTCTGTCCAAGCATTATGCCATGGTGCAGGACTGCAGTGTCCCAAGAAGATTTAGATCTGACTCTACACTGGTGCCACTGATGTCAGAACTGGGCTGGCGTGTACAAACAAATATGAACTATTTTGTTGCTATGTCACAATGGCAGCAGCCTCTTTTCCGTATTTATGCCTGAAAAATGTTGCTCTGCAGGATTAGAGAGGATTTCTGTGCAATCCAGGCACCGGTGACAGGCCTCCTTTAATTGAACTCAGAAATATATTTTTAGGAATAAGACCAAGAAGTCAACGCAGCTTCCTCCTTGTTAAAAACTGAAATAAAAATGTAAAAATGTCAGATGGGCTGGGATTGAAATAAAATGAAAGCGTTGATCAGCTCAACAGCTGGAAAAATGACTACTGGTACAAATACAATTTTTAAAACCCTGTTAATATTTTAAAGACTGTGTGGCTGGAAAACAAACAAATTTTTTTGTTACCATTAGGGATTTACAGCTGCTGCATAGATAGGTTTTTATGGAAACCTATCTACTCTTTAATGCCACCAAAAGCCTGGAAAATTAACTTCTTAAATATTTAATGTTTATAGATACTTACTGGAACCCCAACAAACCTATAAATGAGATGTGATAGCTACAGTGGGGATTTTATTAACTTCAACATCAAGGGGGCTGTGCTGAGGGGAACAATATGTTTTCTTTTTAAAGAGAAAACCACTCTTGTCCTTGACCCCAGCTAGCCTTCCTTTCCTACCACCTACCAATAGGGAAGCCCAGGCTACAAGATCAAGTATAGGAAACCTGGAAAACTGGGTTATTGCAGTTGTTTCAGCTCTGACTGCCCTCATAACACGAGCAAGTATGTCAGACACGGTGCTTAAATGCATCTCCTCATCCTGAATGTCCAGCCAAAGGGAAAAAGAGGCCAGGTTTTCCCCGATAGCCACCTTTCTTTTCCAGCTAAAGCCAAGGGAAGCTGCAGATGCTCTCAATCTCAGCTCAAGTACTTCAGGTCAAGCATTTAAGAAGGGAGCTCCACAAAACCAGAGGCTACTTCTCAAAGGAATTCTATTTCTTTGCCGGTTCACATAGTGACGTGTAAGTTTTCCAAAGCAGTTGATTTTAGAATTTTAAGTCACCTTAAACAAAGATAAAGGTCAGTTTTAATAGATTATAAAACCTCCTCAATTCCAGTGCCAGCAGTTGGAAAAACCGTGAAGCAAAACTGCTATTGCCAGCACAACTCATCCCTCATTTCTTCAGATCAGTGCAGCAACGTTCTAACTTTACTATTAAGTACAGTTTTGGCTGCTTTCTTTAGAAATGATAAAGAGCTGATTCATTTGTCTCAAAGTCAATAATAGTAAAAAAGGAAAAAATCATAAACACAGCCTAGTGAAGCTGAACTCTCGCTTTCTCTATTTCTTAAAGAAACCAGAGAGAATTACTACAAACAAATCACACCTTCTCTCTCAAATACCTCAACCTGCAGTAGAGCACTACCTACTGCTTTGCCTGGCTAGCACTTTACCCCAGTCAGAGAACCCAAGCAAAGGAGTTATCAGAAAAGTAACACAAGGGGGGTTTTCCTGTACAATTTGTGCATGATTTATATTGATGATGATCATGCTAAAGCAAGAAACAAGGCAGACCAACTTTCAGACACCACAACAGTTGCAGTGCTGGTGTTCATAAAAATTACTTTGCTTTTGAACTGAGCAAATTTACTCTGGGCTCCACATTGTAAAAATGAATGAAAAAAGATGGAAGAGTGATGCCAGGTTCACATGGATCATTTCCAGATTCCAGCCTCCATTTAGCATTTCTTTGTCTTTGATCCTCACGTAAGTTCAAAAGTACATGTTTACATCAGGGCCATTACAGCTGACTCAATAATTTGACAGAACAAAATGTTTGAAAGAAAATAAATGGTTAAAATCACTATTAAGGTTTTGTTATCAGTTTATGTCACGCCATAAAGCAGAAAATTACCTTAAATACTGAAGGAAGAGACATGCATGAGAGAGAAACCATAGGCAGCCAAACAGGCACTGGGATTCTGGATAACAATTTACAGCAGCAAATACTCTTGAACTGTTTAACTTTTACATGGTTTCAGAGCAGGAGAAAGTCTAACCCTGCAGCAGGCAGACGTTAACCCTAGAAGAAACTGTTCAAAAGCGTGAGGCTCTTTCGTCATCCCCCACTTGATTTCGCCCCCCACCCCCCCCCACCCCTCGTTCTTTTCTGTGTGAATTATGAAAAGTTTGAGGGCGGATTTTTCCACTCTTCACTTGAACTTTGCAGGCTCCCTTATGGGCACAGATCTTCCAGTTTTGCTTGAAAATGAGTTAACAGGTAAAAATGACAAATGTCCTGTAACAGCTTCCTTTCCACAGGATTATTACACTCCATGAGCTAGAATAGACACATGTAAATTTGTCCTCGACTCCCACTGAGGTTTGGGAGACCTGCATTTGAAGGCAACATTAAACCAATAAAACCCTAAGAAGGAATAGTGACAGTTTCTAACTCATATTTGATAACAGAGCTTCCCCATATCCCTTGCATGAAAACAATGACAAGGATGGCAATAGCAAGAGTAATTACGTATACATTGTCCTGGAGGAGGGAAACAGGTCAATGCACGCTCTACATATCCACCGTGGGACTGCAAGGTGTTGATAGCTTGGTATGCCACAGCTACAACACAAGGCAACCGGAGCTCAGATTGCCCTAGCTCCATCTCTGCAGCTGATACATAGGTCCTGGTAGGAAGGACCTTAGAGCCACCAGCTTGACATCAGCGGCACAGTGTCCAGGTAAGAGCAAACAGATGCATGATGGTAGGTAGCAATCCTTTTGCCAGACAACTTCAAAACACAGGAACTCACAAACAGTAATAAAGAGCTGTGTTGATCCACTTTCAAAGTATTTCACAACTAGGAAGGCTAAACAGATGAGCTCTCTTCCGTAACAGTGGTCACCTTGTGGGACGCTTGCTTCTGCAGCTACATGGGGGAAGAACTCTCATTTCAGCAAAACACAGCCCTGTTTGCATTGTGCTGGCAATCTGTGCGTGGTGTGACCTGTGTGCACACATATGCTGCTTTATCATGGCAGGAAAAGAATATAAAACCCCGCTGTTTCAATGCTGATCACACTTCCAAAAGCTGGGGAAAAGGAAAATAGAATGCAGGTTTAAGAGCTGGCAGAACATTTCAGTGATTCGTCAGAAACGACACAGGTGCCACAAGAAAGGAGTTTTCTTCAGTTTGAATGACTGTTTTGCCAAAAACCGAGCTATGTATTAAAAAAACCCTCTACTCCAGGTTTAACCCAGGCTTATCAATCCACCGTGATGCAGTCTAACCTTTTGCCCATCCCTCATTCTCCGCAGTCCTCATCTCTCCACTGGTTTTAACATTTCCCTAAAGCCAGACTTGCCCCCATGTTCCATACTTGAACCTGGTCCCAAATGTCTCCCTAGTACTGTGGATGACTTGGCTTCCACTAATGCTCTCAGCTGAACCTCACTGCCTTGGATGAGATCCTTCCTCTTCCTACAGCTCCTGGTGAGCTTTAAACTCCAGAGCTCCACCATGCAGATGTCTGCCCTCATTCACCACATAGTTGTCATTGAAAGAATGGCATTTTCATGGTGAAATTATCCTTCTGGCTTTGAAGCTTTCCAGAATTGACAAAAAGACTCATTGATTGCATCAAACTCCTTATGAACTGCTGTTCTGTATAGCACAGTACTTAAATACAACAGAGAACCAGCAACCACAGCTACCAAAACCCCTTTATATCAGCTCTTGAAAAGCCGCTGAGAAGTTACATTATAGCTTAATCCATCAGGAATATTATCTTAGGTCACACTCACCTCTCATCTCAAGTAGAGTCACATTTGGCCACCTCATTTACCGTCAACCCCCTGTGCTGATACCTATCTAAGTGTTTGATGGACAAGCTCCAACAATATACGTTACCTCCACCTAATTCCATTAAACCCATTGACCAACACACTCTGTGGGACAGTTTATCTCCTCCAGTGATTTCGTGAGCCAGAGTCGTGCAGTTCACCTCTATCTCTGCATCCACACAAAAGCCAATGCTCTCATGGAGAACAGAGATTACCAGAACATGTGAGATATGGCAGTAAGCATGGAAGCAACTTGCAGAGAGTGTGGCTACCCTGGCAGCACCTACAGAAACGCCTATTAGGTGGACATTTAAAGTCAGCCAGGTCTTGTGTCATCTTTCATCAGTCTTCTTGGCTTTCCCTCTCTGTGAGCAAATAATGAATATGACCTTCTTTCTTTGAGTTCTTGCAATGAAGCACTGTTTGCATAAGGCTCTTTTTTATTTATTTTTTTCCTGCGGCTTGTTGACTTTTATAAGACATTCATAAATTTGTTCTGAGTGCCAGTGAGATGCTTAATGGTGCTAAAGGAAAGGTATTAAGGATAGTCGACTCATGTTAGAACAAGCCACTTGAAAGTAGCCATAAATATTTGCCTGGAGTTCATTTTGCTAACAAACATCATCTTTACTTTTTCTTCCCCCATGACCCCCCTTAAAGAGTTGATTTCATAAACAACAGAAAAATTTTCACATTAATACAGAAGTGCATGTCTGGGTTTGTTTTTTTTCATAGAAACTTTCCTATTGGGGACATTCGAGTCCTTGTATTCTGCCTGCATGAAATCAGCTCCCTTTTCAGGAAAACTCTGGCAGCTTAAGACCTCCAGGGTGAGCTCATGTTCTTTTGCGCTCCCTCGAACTCATCTCTGCTCTTTCATTGCTCTGGCAATGAGTTTAGGCTAGACTTAGGGACTGCAGTGTCCTAGAACAAAGCCAGTAGCTACACATTCTTCCTCATTTCGCTCATAGGCACACTGGAGGTTTTTAGATTTTTCAGGACTGTAGCCACTGGCCACATACTTTGGAAACTCCACCCTCTGGTCCTATTGCTCTAAGGTCACATTGACACAGACAGACATGGAATATCCTGATCTTACTGTCTTTGGTACGAAAGTCCCTCTGATTGAGAGCTATGACTGGTAATTGGGGGCTGCCACTCGTGTGGTCACCCTCCAAAGCCCTGTCAGCCCCAAGGCAGCAGAGAAAGCTTTTTGCACAATAGTCCAAAGCTACTTCCTGGAATCAGAGGAGTTGTCTCTGCCTCTGGCTTTAGACAGAACCCTTTCCTTTGCAGATAGTCCCTGCACACATTTCAGCCCTGAAAGACCCAATATTGTGTTGGCATGCAGTCATCTGAGAACCTCAAAACAGCCACTGCTGGGACAGATGAGCAGACAGCTCAGTGCTCAGTCAGCAGGAGAGGACAAGGAGGGGGTGCCCAGAGAAGCCAGGTGGGGAGGAGAGGAAGCCCCCCTCTTACAACAGAACTAGAGGACCAAAAGGAGTGGGAGAGCAGGGTTTGGGATGGTTGTTTTTGGGGTTCTTTTGTTGTTGTTTTTCTTTTTTTGCTTTAACCATGTGGCAAGAATGAGTTGTCAATGCATTTTAATTCATTTTCTTGGTGCTTTCACCATAGCTCACTACAGCAGTCCAGAAAATACCAGCAAGGAAATCTTGAACACTGTCACCTCAAACAACTCTCCTAAGAGTCAGGATGAGTTTTAGCCCAGGAAGGACTGCCAGCTTTGCTCCAAGCTAGCAAACGGACTTAACATTTTCAGCTTAAAGTCACTTCTAAAAATATTCAAAACTAACATTCCCCAGAGAATTTCCCCAGACAGCAGGGGAAACATAGGGGACAATAAAAACTTTCTAATACAGATCTCTAAACTGCCTCCCTTGGTTTTTCTGGATACTTTTGGATTTTCCTAGGTATGTGCACAGCTACATCCCAGTACACGCTGTTATAACGCATCATTATGCCACAAACGAACCCCCTGCCTCCAGCACAGTAATGGCAAAGACCTGGCAGATGGTCCAGATCAGCAGAGATAAAAGCAAACTACCACACAGCTAAGGTACCTGCCCGGGGGGGAAGGATGCCAGTGACTTGCCAACATGCAGTTCGCTGCTTCTGTTGTTCTCCCTCCTCCCTTTTTTTGAAAGAGCATGTATATCATTCAACCAGGTTTTCCAGTCCACACAAATGCTAATTGCCATGGTTTGAAACATTCTGTACCCCACCAGAACTAAATGGCAAACCAGCAGTTCTGATGATATCATGGTGAATGATTTATCTGGTGATATACTACATTCCTGTAGCGCACATAAGCTATAAGGCACGCTAGGTAGAACCTTTGAGTCATTAGTTTGCCTCTAGTGCAGGCTACAGCCAAAGGTTAATGACGCTGAGCACCCAAGAAGTTCAGTTAATGTCTTGAAATGGACTACCTAGAAGGCCCAACAGCTATTATTAAACGGAACATTAACACAAGGAACACTATTTCATGCCTTTGCAAGGCTTTGTAAACATGGGTAGAGTAATTCTCACATCCAAAGCATTCTAGCCATGTTTCTAAATTAGCAAGAACTTGAAGAACTATTTCCTGAGAGATGGGCCATAGCTGCATTATGGACACACACTTCCACTATCACCATAAGTTTGGGCTGTTAGGAGACCAATGTTTGGGTCAAAAGACTTAGAAGCAGCTGTGGTTTCTGGTGCTATCAGGATGCAGGCAATGTGTCATTTTATACCGCCTCCTCTATTTCTTCAGCCTCCACTCCCACCAGAAATGCCCAAAAGCCTGAAACAAGCAGAGTGAAGATGACCGTATTCTTCCTATCCTGGGGAAGGTAAAGGAGTGCTGACGCTCCTTGAAGCAACTTGCCAACTTCAGCATTACTAATGACTATGGAGACAGACCCAACCCATCCACCACAAAGATTCTGCCACCTGTTGCTCTACCTCTAATTGCCCAGTCTTAGCTTCTCCCTCTGCTGAAGACTGATGCAAGGACCTTTCTCTAAGAGCTATCCACCCATTTTCAGTTCATTTAAAGACCTTAACCCTCAACACCTTCTGGGCCAGGACCAAGCCAGTTGTGATGCAACAGGGCAAGAGTGTGCTCCAGTATGGCCAGCCCAGGTTTGCTCTTCTGAGGCTGCCCATTCCAGCTATAAAACTCCCTGCCAAGACAAATTGGATTAAGCTCAGGTCAAATTATGTGAGAGCTGGGCTGCAGGGACTTTTCACTCTAGACTTTCTTCGGTAAAAAGTACTCCACAGGCTCAGCATGACAACAAAAGAGAATAAGGAGAGAGACTGAAGCCATGAAGAGAGAAACGGACTCCTGGGGAGAGGAGAACAAAGAGAGATAAGATGCAAGGTAAATAAAAGGGCACCAGGGCTTAGTTGTGACTTCAGGGAGAGAAAGTGGGGGGAAGGGGTCAAACTTTACACTAATCTTGCATCAGCAAACCCTGAAAGCCTGCAACTGCTCCAATGAAGGCAGCATGGATGGTCAAGTCTGGCCCACCTTCATCTTTTAAACTAAGGATGAAAAAAGCAACAAAAAAGTGACAGTTCCACCTTCAGATCCCAAGCAGTTTGCTATGCTGCAGGGCTGTCCTGAAAATGGGATTGCTCTGCAATCTCCCCACAGCATCATTTTAACTTTGTAAGAAACAGCATTATGAAAACATGCACCTGCTCCCTGGTCCACCTAAGCACAGACATATGAGCTAGCCTTTAAATACAGGAGCCTCTCTTACCCAAGGGTGACTGTTCACAACCTGAAATTAAGCCTTTACTGAAATACTTTCCTAGATCAGGAAAAGTATTGTCAGGGGTATCCTCTAGCTGCACAATTAATCGAAGAAGTACCCGATTCTGTCAGTGCTATTGACAGAATGGCAAAAATCATGCAGCAAGTAACACAAATTTAGAAACTATGAAGAATAATACATAAAATAAACTGAACCTCCAAGTCTTGTATAGTATATATATATAGCATACAGAAAATGAGTGGTTATATCTCTGTCCTCAGTGGTTAATAGAAAAATACTAAGCCTGCTTTGGGTGTTCTGGCAAGTAGAAACATAGCATGATTGCTATTTAATGCATTTACTTGTTGGCTTGGAAAGGGAATTAAAATTCTTGGCATATTAACATTGAAAAAGCATCACAGAAAAACATGGTTTATTCAAACACTGAGCAAACATCTTTATTCTGATAAAGAAAACTGACCTCCATAGCACATGTCTGTCATCCTTACTGCATCCCTCTAGTGCAGGAGATCTCCCAAAACACTGGGAGATCCACTCAGAGCTTCTGCATACAGCCTACAGAGATTTTTTTTTCCCCCTCCATTATTGGTGCAGTACTGCATTACAATCACATATACCTAGAGTTACTGCAGTACAAAGTAACTTTGTTATACAATTACCAGAAAGATCTGCTGCCACTGAGCAACCGCATGAAGAAAACTGTGGGGACCCCTCTTTTTCAAGCTTCTGTCTAGAGATTTTGCATTCCTTTTTCCTCCTGCTACAGAATTTAAATACAAATTTTGCAGGACTTGGGGAAGACAAGGTCAGCTCTGCTCAGCCCCTAGCACACAACAAACTAATTAATAATCACAGCAGAAGAAAGAACATAGCTGCATTCCCGTTCTCTCAGTATGAGAGAGCAGTGATTGAGAACTACCTCCTGAAAAGTCTTTTGCTCCCCAGTCCAGTTTGTATTTGTTTAAGCCTGAGGCAGGCAAACACGACACAAGCCCCCAGGAATCCATAACCACCCTGATGCTTCTGGGTTGCAAAGCATCTCCACCACCATCTGTTTTCAGTCACTCCAAAACAAGTTCTGAAGAGTCAATTGTTTTCTTCTAGGAAAAATAAACATGCAAGCTGCTATTCTCCTGATTTCCAGCAATTTTCTGCTGTGGGTAAATGTAGCTTCAGATTTTAGAACTAAGTCTCATTCTCATCCAAAGAATTTTGCAATATAATTACCTCATTTTTACTGACTTGGATAACTGCTGTCTTTAAAAAAAAAGTGTGTAAAGTCTGCAAGACTAATTCCTCCTCCTGCTCCTTTGTTATAAAATCTTGGAACAATTGATAGTGATTAATCTCACTTGATATTTCTTTGGTTCTCTATTTGTTGATTTAAAGGCATTTTATGACTGATTATTTTCAATTGATTGGACAGCTGTCAGAGCTGGTTTGATTTGGCTTCCAGGGAGTAAAATTATTATTTTTCTTATTTTTACAGCTCTAACGCACAGTGGCTGACGGAGGTGGCTCTTCGAAAACCATGTATGTGAAACCAAAACTACCTCCAGTCTGGGAGAAGATTGCCTAGAGACTCTGCAGGCAGATTACACAAGCAAGATGTGGAAGGCAATAATATGGTCTTTTTTCTTTATTACTAGTTTTTAAGATGCCCAGCTTGCACATTGAATGCACATACTCCCAAACACAGTGGCAAAATCCATCCCTAGATGTAACGTCAGTGGCTTTACAGTAATGACTTTGGAGCTGTCCTGGCACAGTTGGTGGGGTGCCACAGCTTTTCTTGTTTGGGGGCTGGAGTGCTCCAGCCCAAGCAGTGTCCCTAGCAAAGGCTGTGGTTCAGTGGAAGGAGCATGAAACAAGGTCCAAGTCTCCAAACCACAAAATGAGACATAGAAGAGTTAGCAGAACTCAAAGAAGAGTGTTAATACTGAACTGCTCAATATCCATCAGCTTCACTTCCCATCTTCAGCCTCCTGACTGTCTCAAACAGTGACCTAGCCCTTTAACTCTGAACCTTACCCTCAGTTTTCACCTCCTCATCCTCCTTTTACCTACATCTCACAGCTGTGTCCTCCATGTGTCCACCCTCTCTTTCCTGGCTCTTGACTTTTCCCATGCTCCATCTACAAACATGACCAACACCACTTGTATGTCATCCCTGGCTCACCTTCATGTCTCTTTTTCCAATTCCAAACTAAAGCCTCACCAGCCACTATTTCAAACAAATTATAAAGAAAGACCAATCCTCTGTCAAAGTTCCTCCTCCAAAACATGCAGAATAAAGTTTTACTAAAGGGCAAATCTTTGATATTAGACGGTGCTTTCACAATCAATACTCGCAAGTTTTCCTTGTTTTGAGAAAGTATATGATGAGGTTTTATCCTGGAGCTTCAGGGCTCTGCAAGATCACAACTGCTTTTCTCTATGGCCTGCTGTGCTCATTTATACACAATATCAGTGCTAATAACTTGACCTAAAGCAGAACTTCCACGTGAGTTTAAGTGTATGGAGAGAGCAACTGGCTGCTATTGACTATAGTTTGCTAAAATTTAAGCACTCTGCACAGAAGAAAGCATGCTCTTACTGCCACGGTGTCTTACTGGGCAGATATGTCATCTGCTTAACACATCTTCATGTTTGTCCCTGTCCAGTTAATAAACACCAGGAGAAGACTGCTTTAAGCCAAGCACTAGGTAGTGGTGGCTTAAGGGACACAGTCACAGCCCAGCGGCCACACTTACTTTCTCCTCCTTTTTTGTAATCTGTTGTTTCCACTGTCCAAAGTTAGCAGCACATAAGAACAGAACAAGCGGTCCAAAATACAGTGGAATGAGGAACGGGAACCGTTACTTTGCATGCCCCCACTGTCTACAAAGTAAGGTGCCTCCAGTTCTCTCCACCACCCTGAGACACCCTCTCCCTTCCACTGCCCATGTTACTTCTTACGCTGCCTCCACTGCCATTCCTAGTTGGCTGCACTATTGCCAGCTCTCTTAGGAAAAAAAACCAACAAAAAAAAAACCACCACAAACCATAAACCCCCACAACTCTTTTTCAGTTGCCAGATCATTATTCACCCTTTCAGCTCATTCTGAAGCATCTTAAATTATTTAGATGAGTCGCCTCTCTGGTTCTCTTCTTGAGCCTACAGCTCTGGTACTCTCTTCAGGCTTCACATTTCTTTTTTTTTTTTTTTTCCTTGGATTTTTACTTTTCCTCTTCCAGTCCCCTCCTCCATAACACACTGCAAGCAGTGGAAGTAAGCCCCATATTATGCCCCAAGAGACTGTTTATAACAATAGACTTGAGCTTGGTTTTACTAAATCACTCATACTGACATCTTCACTTTTTTGCTTTCTAAATCACAGCCATAAATTGTTGGGAAAACAGCACAACAGTTGTATCTTCATATCTATGCCCTCATCAGCTTCTCTCATATACTGCAAATACAACCCATCAACTCTACCAGGCCACATTCAACCATGCACAACACACAGGTCTGGCACTATAGGCTATGGGTGAAGTTTCCCCCACCCTTGCACACATACAGATCTTTCGACCCAGTTGAAATATCTGGGAATTCCTTTCCCAGTTCTTTTTCCCTCCATCTCCTTAGGGTACCATCTTCTGCAGACATGTGTACCACTGCTGCAGCAGTGCTGTATTCTTCCAAGCCACTTGGATGCAGGAGAGATTGAGACCATCCTTGAACAGATTGCCATGGTGTTCCTGTCTCTTCTGCTTTCCACCACTCTGGTCTCATTTCTGTCATCTGATTCCTCTTTATCCACATTGCCTGTTCTCATACCCATTCACGTCACACATTTAAGAAGATGACAAAGGATGTTGAATGTTTTCATAATCCAGCTAAACCACATTCACTGCTTCAACCACCATCTTAGTTCACTGCTCTCCTATTACACAAACACAAACAACAGAAACAGGCGGGCAGCAGAGCAGTACACGCTGAACCTCAGCATGGTTCCCCCATTAGGGGGGAAAATTTCAAGTGCTTTAATCATGACAAACGGCACCACAATGAGTCAGTGGATATGATGGGTCAGCCTCTTGGCTGGTGCAGCACCAACAGCTTCCACAGGGGTTCATCAGGCACCAATTGGCCCCATATGTGAAAACCCACTACAACGTGTCCAGTTTCTCCCATCCCTGTGGAGCAAAGTCTCCATATGTGAGATCCCACAGAGCTGTCAGCCAATGTCACATTTCAATAACAGCAAAAACAACCAGGGCTGCATAAACCAGCAAAGCAATCCCATTGCTCATAAACTGGCAAATGACCCAGGCTGGCAATGTTTTTGTTGATCACAACCCTTTCTATGGAACAAAACATAAGAACTGTCATGCCAGAACAGAATGTGTGATCCATCTTCTCCATGTCTCCTCTCTCCAGCAGAGGCCAACACTGATGCTTTAACAGAAGATTAAAAATGTATATACAAAGCCTGCAAGGCACCTGGGTCCTTTGTGCAATATTTCGCCCTTGACCCAGGGCAAAACTCCACTGCTGTTCTATACAACTGTGCAATATGCTATGTTATCCCAGATATGAAAGACTATCAGGTGCTGTCAAAGAAACATGTCAAAGTCAGAGGACTATCCTTTCTTCTTCTCTCTTCCTTTTTATTTGATTGCTATAACTGCACATCCTCTTCTTAAGATCAAACTTTTGACTTCTCAATAGGCTGGACTTTACAAATTAATGCAACTTTGTGTCAAGAAGCAATATTATTATTCTTACTCATGTTAAAGTCTTCTCTGATAGAAAAAGTAGTTTCCTAGGATTCTATCTTGAACCTTTCCCCCTTTCCTTGCCTTATTCAACACCAAATTAATTTTGGTCTATTCAATCTCTTTTTCAGAGAGATTCTCTCACCCCAAACTTTATAAACTTTTATTCTTTTCTACCTTTATTCCACCTTGTCTTGGACAAGCTTTATACAGTTCAGCTACAAAAATATTTAGCTCTACTCTAAACCAAGACTGCATTCTCTGTTCCTGCAATGCAAACCAATAGATCAGTTAAAACACAGAAAAAACTGCAATGCTATTTTCTGCCCTGTTGTATCTGAAGCAGAGTTTAGGGAAGCTGGCTCCGATGATACCAATGGCTATACAATCAATCATATTCTTTCTAAACCGCCGATATTTAATTCAAAACTGTGCTTCACTGCCAAAGTGGAGATCATGGTCAGGTGACTGTTTTATTTCTATATCTTTTTGTCACAAAGTGAATGATTTTGCAAATATTAAATCAAAAGAAAATACAATCTGATCCATTATTTCTTCTAGTTTTCCTAACTCTGAAACAAGTACTTTTTAAAAGCTATGCCTGTGAGCCTGGCAGAGGATGCCAACATGCGGAACTTCTAAATCAATTTTTAAAAAAAGTATAGAAGCTTCTGTTCTAAGCTACTAAAAATAAAAACATTTGGCTCACTCAATTTGTATATTATTAATACTCATAGCATCTTCTGATCGCAAAGGCTGAATTTCGGAGGGAAAACACTAGCATCCATCCCCAAGCTAAATATTTTCTGAAGTACCAACTGCCAATTCTGGCAGCCCGGCCACCCTCGTTAGGTGATAAATTAATGCTCGCAGTCCCATTGTGCGCCTGGCCAAGCCGGGCAGAGCGCAGGCAGCCCAAGCCTCACTTTGTCCAAACGGCACCCACCCTCTAGTGGGATGAGGAAAAAGTGCTGCTCCTACAGCCCCGCTCTCACCGGCGGCGATTCCCTCCTATACGTGCTCTACCCTGCGGCGCAGGGCAATTTGCTGTAACATTGAAAGACCATTCCTATAGGATAAGCATACTAAGATTTTGCTTTCTTTGCTTCCCCGTGCCCTCCACGCATCTGCGAGATCCACACATGTGTTAGCTCTGAAAGGTGCTTTGCAGCCCTGACGAGTTTCACCAAGAAGCTTTAGCAGCAACATTTTCTTCCCAGCTTTGCCTTACGCTCTTCAGGGTCGGTGCCATTGTAACTACAGTTTCATTGGCGACTAAGCAGCGATTAGCTGTAACTATCATCACGCCTTTCTTTTGTTATAAAACAAACACACAAGCAGACCAAAATGCTTAGGGGAAAAAAAAAAAATCCAGCCTGTTTTCCTCTGTATTAAATAGACCAATACAATTGTCTATAAAAAGTAGAAAAGTGGAGTATTGTTGCTAAACACTGAGCACTGCAGTTGTGGTACAATCTGTGAAAGAGTAGCAGAGCTGTAAACAGGTTTCAAACCATGACCTAGGTCAGTTTGTGTAAAACAGCACAAGTGAGCAGTCGTTAGGGCAAACCACTCTTGAAAGCATTTGCAGCAACTGAAGTCCAGATCCTGCTTCCCACAGCCAGGGAGGAGACAGAGCAGGATGCTCTGCAAGGGACAGGCAAGGAGAAGCAAAGATGAGAGCAGGACAACACCCTCAGCTAGAGATACAACTCCCCAGTACCTGGGCAAGAGCTAAGGAGGTCCAGCAGCCACAGCCAGGGTCAGCCACAGTCCAGAGGCCCAGGTGAGTCTAGATCAAGCCAGAAGATCAAGGCATAGGGCTGAGCACAGCAACCCTACAACACCTGGGGCTGAGCCTAAATGCAGATCAGGACCTGCGGGCACAGGGTGTGTGGGTGGGGGGCCCAGGTGGAGCTCCTCAGGACAGTCAGAGCCTGCTGGTACCCTCTGAGGTCTGGCAAACCTCCTTATAAACCCAGACTAACGATCCCCAGTGAATTTAGCTGAGTCTAATTAGGTCCCAAAGAAATAAGTAGATTTACAGCAAAGATGCAAAGTGAAAAACTACTGAGAAATATATTCTGTTCTCAAATACAAAGGTGGAGCTTGTAAATAAATTCACTGCCCTTAGCAGTAAACCTTGATGAAAGCTGGAGATAAGGAATTGACTCTAAAAACAGTGATGCCTTTTACTGGCCTGGCTATTTTGTCCACTGCATGCATGCCAGCAAGGTGAAGGACAGGAATAAAGCAGCCAAAGCCATTAAAAGCAAGATGGGACCTGAAACAATCAAACAGGACTGAAGAAAGTATGATCCCTTCCTCGACATGATGCAATCGGCAGCCTCCAGCAGCCTGCTAGGGAGACTCAGGTCTAGAATGGAAACAGTGTGAAGTGAGGGAGGGGAGGGAATAAAAATAAAGCTGTCTTTCATAGATCACATGGTCCCACCAGGAAATACGGAAACCTCTGACTTGTCTGGCTTTCTGTCTCTCCCTCCCTATGGGTCTTCTGCAGAAAGCATAGCTTGTGTGCCCAGGAGGTGATGAAATCCCTAATGCTGTATGGCACATGGGGAATTTGGGGGATTGCAAAACAGGATGTTTCTTGGAGGAAATACAGTCTCAGCGAGCAAAAGGTTCAAGTACGGTACATCTCACAATGATGTAAGAGCTCGATTATGCATCTCGCTTAAAGCCCAGCTTAGGGGTTTAGTTCTAGTAGAACTAATAGGCAACACCTGCTGTGATGAAAACAATTTCCGTCCCTGAACTCCAGCAGAATTGTTTATCTTTTGAGCTAGAAAATGTTTCTCTAATGTCTGAACAAGACTCCAGGGACAGGAGCATATGCCCAGAACTGACGTTTCTGCGCATTAGATAGCTTATAAAAATGAGAATTAGAAAAACCTGGTATCATCAGATGTCTCGTCCAATAAAGTCATTAAACAGAAAGTACAGAAAGAGTCCTCCAGCGTTTCCTTTCCCTGCCATTGTATTCCTAGTTGTTCTTTGTAGAGCAGAAACAGAGGCTACTGAAAAAGTTTGCTGGGGTAAATTCTGAGTTCAAAATTCAGGGCTTTTCCAGAGCTGTCCCTGGCAAAACTACCATTGGCTTCAATGGAAATTTTACCCAAATATGGGCCTCAGGACTTGGGCCTCTTGGTTTTAGTTACTAATTTTATTATTAAAGGTTAAACAGAGCTGTTGACAGTACAAACTATTTTCTTACGTAAGCAGTGAAAGGGAGAGTGTCAGATATACAAGATAAAACAATATTGCCAAGTCAAGGCAATATAGGTTATGGGTGAACGTCCTTTCACAGAACATACTGCTCCAAATCCCAAGTTTCACCATCTTCCTCAAGCAGAACTCCCATTTACACCAGCTGGAGCTCAGCGAGATCAAGAGGCAGAATCATCTAAGAAAGAACCTCAGGTTTCAGCCATGGTGGCTACAGCGGCTTTAAGAGATTGTAGCTGTTGAAAACACAAGAGCTCTGCCTTTACAGGACAGAACCTGTGAGCAGTGAAGGTTCATCAAAAAAGACATGCTTTGCCTTGCATGGAGAAAGGTCTCAGGCTTGATCAACAAAATCGAAAGGTAAAGCATTGCTTCATTTTGACCTTAGGGGGACTGTATGTCCTAATAATGTCCTAGAATGATAAGCCAGACCTGCCCCACAGATGTAACTGCTGTACAGATTAATTATTTAATACCCATTAAATACTACAACTGCAAATTAAGTGCTTCAGCCATTCAGTTCTACACACACCACCCTTAACAATAAACAAAATGATAGGAATGTCAGGGAGGGCATGTGGAGCTTGCCTCCCGTACTTTCTGCTATATTCTTTATCTAAAGCTTGGACGCAAACGAGAGGCTTGTTTTTCGTTCTTGACCAAAAATAATAACAGCAACGATGTGATGCTTAAAAATAATAACCAGCCAGTCAAAGGCAAACTGTTCTCGGTTCAGGCTAACACTTCATTGGTTTGGTGATTAAGTGGCAATCCAAAAGTTAGCTTCTTGGAAACTCTACTGTTGTTATAATGAAATTGCACTGTCAGAGCCATACGATAGTTCTGTCTTTAATAACAATGCAACAGACACTGGGAGAAATTCCTGTGGTCGTCTGTCCTAC
Source organism: Bucorvus abyssinicus (assembly GCA_009769605.1). Lineage (NCBI taxonomy): Eukaryota > Metazoa > Chordata > Aves > Bucerotiformes > Bucorvidae > Bucorvus > Bucorvus abyssinicus. Next base: position 9,574,268 of record CM020041.1, read on the forward strand.
TCAGATACAGTTATCATCCAATAGATCATCAGCTGTACAATAGGCAATGGTGTCGCAAAGTTTTTGACACAGTTAACACATTAACACATTAGACAGATCTAGGATTTGAGCCAATTCTCACCAAAGCCAATGGAAAAACTCCAACAGAGTTGTACTGGGCACAGGGATGGTGTCACACATATTGTCAATCATGTAGGAAATGAGAATCACAGCAGCTCTCTTCTGACATCAGTGTCTGCCTCTACTTGAGGCTTTGGCAGAGCTTCACGAAGGACTGGCTCTCCTTCTCCTGCTTCTTTTAAACAGCCTGAGAATCACCGGGGTTTGTTTTTTTGGCATAGGGCATTCAAAAGGAAATTGTCAAGAACTGAAATCTAAAACATTTTTGTCTTTTCTTCTTAAATTTCTTACACTTTTTAAAGTGTGATTTGATTTTTACCTTTATGCTTTACCCAATGCTTTTTTAAACAAATAAGCAACAAACGCTTGCTTTACAACCATCCCCACTATCCTAAATCCCAGGCCAGCTCTGTGTACTATTGAAGCGTGGTCATATCAGCAAACATGCCAGTATATCTAACCATGGAATGTATTTTCTGAGCAAATGTTTAGTAAAACTCACATCATTTGCTGAGTAAGAGTTCATTGGGATTGATCTGCTCAGGAAAGGAACATTACGGATGAAAACATACTGTTCCTTTACAGTCACAATACTAACACAGCAATAAACACTATCTCAACTGACAGATCAAGCTTAAATCAACAAAATCCCTGTGCAAATGGGGCACAGAAATACTAAAACTCCCATTTAAAATTAAAAGCTAAAAAATAATGAAGCAGAGAGAAGGACTGTGTATTAATCATTATGGCACTGATTCCTGCTGGGTTGAAGATCCAAATGAATGAGTGGGCAAGAGAACCTGATCCTGGAAAAATGCTCAGACACATAAGTAGGAGTCTAAGTCCAAGACAATTTTCCCTTTTTGTAAAATCTGGGCTTCAATAACAGAAAGAAACCTGTACATTTTCCTATTAATATGAAAAAATATTAGCCCGAGGCCGAAGAGGCAGAGACGGAACAGATAATGGGTGCCAATGAGGTCTGAATGAAGCCTCTCTCTCCCCCTTCCTCTCTAGCCTTCCCTATCTCCAGCACCACAAATGTCCTGCAACCCATGATTTCACATTTTAGCACATCTGCACCAGCTCAGGGACAAGGCTGCGACGTGGGCGCAACCCGAGAGCTTGGCAGAGGCAGGAGCTGTGCAGGTGAAGCAGCAGGTCAGCAGCTGAGTTTGTGTTTCCCATTGCCGTGCTGCTCTCGCAGATGCTGCCCCAGAGCCAGCCCTGCTCCCAGGCAGGCTGTGGCACATCCTCTTCTGCGCTGGCCAGACTTCAGGGGACTGTCCTAGCAGCAGGTGTAGTAAGCAGCAACATGCTTTCTGTCTCCAGCTCACTTTCCTCAGCAGAGGCTTGCAGTGTTGCACCCGTTTCTGACAGAGGTCTTTGACCCAATGCAGTACTTCAACAGCATTCGAGTAAGCTGCCCTGAGACTACAGCCTTTGCAAGCACTAACTAAAGGAGGTTTTCAGCCTCCTGACTCAGAGCCTCCAAAGGAAAATGGTTGAAAAAGATGATAAGCAGGTAAATGGCTACTTACTTGGTGATGGTCCACTAGGATCAGCCACGTTAACACCAACACCCATTATCAAACTTCGCCCAACATAATACCCTTATCCCCAAAACTTAAATCACAACAAAATAATCTTTTTTAATAAGGTGGAAATGTGTTGTGAGGGACTCCTTTTTATTTCACTGCAAAGAACACGATCAACATATTTTTTTAGCTGAAATTCACAGAGGACTGCCTGGTTTACATGGGGAAATGGGGAATGAACATTCACTGCAGTGTGCCTGCAGGAAAGAAATTACTTCTCAGAAAGGGCCAAGTTCAGGATTTCAGCCTGCACTTTAAGCAGGGGCTAAGAGTAAAGTCCTGCCTGCTGGAATTGTGAAATCTCTGTAAGCAAGTTTATAAGCAAGTATTAGCCCAGCTGGCAAAGGCTTTCAGCTAGGAAAAAGTTATTCTGCTGGTGATGTGCAGGAGGGTGCAGCTGAAGTGAAGTCTGCAAAAGCACATCAGATGGGGGGCTGTGTCAACTGAAGGGCTGTTGAGAAGCCACTGAAGTATTCATGAAGAATTTTAGGTCCTTTTACCAAAATCCTTTAGCAACAGCTATTAGTAAAACATCTTTTTCTCTGTTCTCTGCATGGACTCTAGTTTTGCAGACAGCTACAATGAAAACCTTTTGAAATGCCAGACAGAGGGAGGAGATGGACCTGGCACATAACGTGCAGTGAGGAGGCTGGTTTGGTAGGTCCTTGCGGAGCACTTCAGCCCAGTGATGGATTTGGGAAGCAGCTTGTACTGAGCTGAGTGCAAAACTCATAATGGGAAAAGATTCCTCTTCTTACAAGGGTTCCATTAAAAAAGCTTTTGTGAAAAGTCAGGTCATAAACAATTCAACAAAGAAACTTCAAAATCTACACTGGTGAAGAAAAAGAAGGTACGGAATGAACCTAGACAGATTCCCCCAGGGAAGCAGAAATAGGGGTCCTTTTAAAGCACCAGCTGTTAAATCCCATCTGTAAGTAATTTCCATTCCTATCATCTGTGTAGAATAAAGCCCTTCCAAAAAATATCGTTAGTGAACTGGCTAAAAACTGGAGGAGGCCCAAGCACAAGTTTGTGGTAGGTGTCCCACAGCTCAGAGGAGACCGTCTGTTTCCCACGTGGGTTTGAGGCCAGATGACATTTCTAGGCATTATAGAGGCAAAGGTCAGCAGTGACAAGATTGCCCAAGTGTAGGGAAACCACATTGGGGAAAACTAGAAGTTGCTGAAGCAGCAGAGTCACCATCAGCAACTCTTCCCAAGGCCCAGGCAAAACGCTGGCCACTTGGCTGCCATTGACGGTGTGACACTGACAGCTTGAAAGCCACTTTGCTGATCAGAAAAAACTCTGACCCACGGAAAGCGTGCACAGCTGAAGTACATGGGAACTGCAAGAAGTAAATAAAGTATAATTATCAGCTACATCAGAAGACATCCAGCTCTTAATGAAGTTCACATCTATATAAGGGGTGGACTTTTAACTGAATCCATCTCTAGTGCTGTGGGGTTTTGAGTGACCTCCACTTCAGCTACCTGTTGTTTTACTGCTGTGAACTGTAGCTAAATTAACTGAGTAAGGTGCTGTTTTGGAGTGAGTTAATTTGTCTGTTAACTGTGCTAATATGTTTTAAGATACTTCCAGTGGATAGCAATAAGAACAAGTGCTGACCCTGGGCGCAAGTCATCGTTTCCCCACCATTCCTCCAGGGTGGCAGAGATTAACTGCTCTCCATGTGGACGCTGAGTAAAATTGTGATGAAGCCTGTTCATGGAACTTATTCACGATACAAAGGATTCTCCATGTGCTGATGCCATGCCTACTGATTGGTGAGAATCAGCTGTGCACTGCTGGACCAGTATCATGCTGGACCAAAGACCATAGCATGCCAGTTCATTCTGGACCGAAGACCATTTTCTGCAGAAGAATGACAGGACCAAGTAGCAGGTGTGTCTGGTGGAAAGCCATGTCACAGGGACAGAGTTCAGTGTAGCTGGTGTCACAAGAGAAGAGGTTGGCTCTTAAATAGCTCAGTGAGTTAAACACTGGCAGATGCGACAGCAGAAAGAAATAAAGGGCGTAACGAGAAGAGTATGAAATGCTAGTCACTCCTCCAGAAATGAAGAATTTAGGATCAAAATCGGACTGTGCTTAAAACAGAGTATGCTCCATAAGCTCTGCCATCAAAACACTGGTCAGATGGCAATGAAAGAGAAACAAAATCACATCCTGGAGCACAGCCAGGGCCAACTGCCTAAGTTGCCCTCAGCAGACCCAACTTCAGCAGTAATAAATGCCGAGACACTTAGGCATATGCATTAATTATTGAAACATTCATTTACAGACAAATCCAGTTATCGCCATGTAGCAGACACCCAGGATAAAACACCAGTGAGATATGTGTATAGTTTGGTGCCATCAGACGAAAACAGTACCCAAATATCAGGGCAAAACAGTGATACCCTAGTCTACTGAATGTCATTCAAACCCATAAATGTCCAAGAGAAATGTCAGAGAACAACACAATCTAACCCAAGATCTGAGAACTGAAAACATCCTAATCTAGCTTATGATGTTTGTGTCCTTAAAATACAGAGGGAACCTTGTGTAGGAGAGTAATGGACTCCAAATCATTTTAATGAGATGAAGTTTAAATTTGCAGGGACAGACATCAGTTTGAGAGAAATCATATCTTCCTGGAGTGACATTTAATCATCTGATTATTTCAAGAGACGTGCTTTGGCACTAAGGTTATGGAGCTCTTTGTAGGCTCCAGAAAATGGTACAGCTTTCCTCAAAACTTCACAGAACAGGCACAGAACTATTCTGTCAGCTAATTAATAGAGACTTTTGACTGGAAAAAGGAATAGTCGATGCATTTTAGACAGTTAAAATTGCTTAAAATCAATCCTTTCTCATTTATCTGAATTCAACGGTTTTCAAAACCAAGCTGATCTCAAATCACCAATCCATCTCATCTCCTCCAAAATATCTTCAAGATGCTGTTGATCTGCATTTGAATCACCAGCTGAGATGATCGCTAGGTACTGATCATGTCACCTGAAGAATCTATAAAGGTTTTGAGAACAAAATCAGTATTCCACTACTAACCTGCAAGATGTTATATGTGAAGACCAGGGGTAAGTTTGGAGTTCCCTGGGTTGTGCTATATTCCATCTACTTCCCCCATTTTTTGCAGGGTGGATACACGAACAAACTCAGCTGCAATGGGCCTTCTGAGTCTGGTTTTCTTTTGTTAGGTCTGTTGTTAGGTCTGTTGATGCACAAAATACAACTCAGGCTCCCTGACTTGTTCTTGCATCACGCTCACGAGACCAAGTGAATCTACTCTCACTGCTCGTTAGCCAGCTGAGGACATTTGCACTGAATGCTGCTTTCCAGGCAGGTGGTGAGGAACGTACACACACTCAGTATTTACAGGCATGTATACCCATACATCTCCAAGGGTGCCCTGGATTGTACTGCGTCAGGAGTGCTCGGGACGGGGGTACCCTGTGATTTCTGTACCTACCAAATCTCACCCAGCAATGAAGGAACTGAACAGTCCATTTTTTGCAAATGCAAAACCAGAGTACATCAAGACTGCCACACATGTACATTGAAAGAAAGGCAAATGCTGAGGGAACTCCATAACCCTCCCAGACAGATGCAGAAAAGAATTTGGAAATACCCCAGTGTATTCCAGCAGCCTATAATGGGAGACTGGCTGTGGAAGAAGAATTGCTGGTATGATCTCAGGACTCAACCCACTGTAGTCAGACAGTCTGCCCACAATGATGGGCCCAGCCAAGACAATACAAGCTCTATGCTCACTGATAATCTAGACCCAAATACAAACAACATCCCCATGCCTGGCTACACTACTCAAGTGGGCAGATGAAATGGAAACATAACACAGACAGCAGGCTACCTGGTCTTCTAGTTTCAACACCCACGAAACTTCTTTGCTGCTTTCAAAAACTCCTAATGGGGCCAGTTGAAATGATGGAGGTAAAGAGCTCCCCCAGCCACAGGCAGTGCTGGATATTGCTATCAGTACTAAGCTCCTGTGTGTATTCCACATTTGTCTCCACTCAGGAGGGTAAAAAGAAGTTCGGTCCTGCTTATGTCTGCAGGAATCGTTACACACAGTGTTCCCATAAACCATATAAATGAGTATTACTATGTCATAAGTTAGGACCATTGCTGTTATTATTGAAAAACCTTCTGGCAATCCAGTCCTAGTGCCACCCAAGCCAAAGTTGGCCTCAGTGCAACTTGTACTGGTCTCAAGTCTGTGCCTTGCAAACAGTTTTCAAAAAAGATTCTGGCAGCTAGATAGTCAGTGTTAAGGCTGCTGTGCCCATTCGCCATCATATTCCTCAGCCCAAGGGTGAGACAAGTTGACATGGCACCATGTCACCAGCCACGCCACACCAGGAGTTCCGTCGTCCTCCACACTGCTAGTGCTCTGCACCCCTGGAGTGGGGTCTGCTGCACAGCCACTACACACCCAAGCCAGAGACAGCCTGTTTTCCACTTGGAAGGAAACACCTTGCGTGCCACAGGAGACTGGGGAGGACCAACCCCAGCCTTCCTGCTGGGGACATTACACACACACAGATGAATCTCAGCAGATGCTCTCAGGGCACCCAGCAAAGCCACTGGTAAAAGAAGACACAAAAGCATAGGCAGCATTTACCTCAGCCAATGTGCCATCAATTATCAGAACAGAGACTTGACTAAACACAGAGATTTGAAAAGGCAGAGACGAGTCCCAGGAGGCAGCAGAAGACCATGGACACCCTGTCTGTGGTCTCATTCTGCACATTCCACCCTCCAGTCAGCTCCATCTGAAATGCTTACCCAGAGTCCAATTTATTCCTGTGGATTTTCAAGAAATATGAATCCTAAAACAAGATGTACTCAAAGTTCAGTACATAGTAATAAAGCTAGTATCCATCATGTCAATTCTGCCTCTCCCATTTATTCTTTCTGCTTGTTATTATCATCTGACTATAATCTACTCATAAACAATACCCTGATGATTTTTTCCATGCCTATTTATTTCCTCAGTCATTGACTTGGTTTCCTGAGGCTTTTAAAAAAACCATATAAATATTTATATAAACACATCTCTATTTTGAAACAGTTCCTAACTACTTATAAATGCAACATGACATCAACGAAAAATCAAAGTGTATTTGGCTGATAGAAGCCACTACTGGCAATGAAAACAGCTGTAGGTTAAACAGCCCCAGGGAAGGACCACCCAAACCATATATAGAATGCATTTAAATAAATACAGGGACCAGTGCTGGTCCATAGACAGGCAGGTGGGAGAAGAATCACCTGAACAACAGCCCAGGGGGACATCTGTGCACCAGCCAGCCAGGCACGTGTAGTTATAGGTACTGCAGCACCACAGCTTATTTATAGTTGGATGGGTGAAAAGAGTGCAAGAATTGAATTCCATTCATGGACATGTTTCCAGAATGAAATCTGATTACATTAGGATAGAGAAGACAGCAAGTATTATCTCTGAGGGTTTGTCTTACAGAACACAGCATCCAGCAATTCTTCCATTTTGGGTTATAAATTTAAAGTAATTTAGAATAAGGAAAAAAAAAAAAACCTTTGCAGACATGAGAAACTACCACGTACAGTCCCACGCTGATGAGCCCAGCTATAATCCAATCTTTGCTTTCTGCTGACTAGCTGAGCTCTCGTGGTTTATTATGTCAGTGGAACCCCTCAAAAGAATTATAGCCTTTTATTTAGCTCCGAACCACGTATTATTATGCATACTAAACTGGTTCAAATAGTCTATTGGTCCTGCTATAACATTAGACAAAGTCTTAAGTAATTACCTATCTCTTCGAAGAATGTGTTTTCATTGGCGTCAGAACCCACTGCAAGCAGGCGTGCATGCCTGTGGATCCACTGTGCACAATGTCCCCAGAGCAAGCACATGGCGATGTATAAACAACAGGACAGAGCTCCCGCCACCACAGCACTGCGAAATAAAAGGCTGACACAGGAAACAAAAATCTAAGCTCAATTATTCATAACAAAAACATATTAAATTATGCTCATAATAAATACAGATGTGGGTGACGCAGGCACCACGCGCATCATAGTGGTGAACTCCAAGTTACTTTGTGATAAATAATAATTAAAGGTAATAATAATTTGAAAATAGAAGTTAGCATCAGCCCTGCAAAAAGAAGGGCTCAGGCAGGTTCCTGCATCCAAGTGGTCCCAGTGGAACCAGCAGACCCTGTGACAGCAGCAGGACTTCACTTTGTATTGTAAAGATTGCCTGTTCCAGTATTGGTAACACCCGCAAAGCGGCAGGACCACAGCTCTGTGACTCTGCCCACGACGTTGAGACCCGGTTTTTCTACGCGCTGTCTGCAAGTCCTGCTCCTAACTGTTGAGATTTGAGGAATCTTTTTTAGTCTCAACTGTCCGGGCTTGACAATTGAGTGTTCACTAAAATGCGCTTTTTCTCATGTCGATTCTATCCACAGCACTCCTTACTGCACAGGAAGAACACTAACCCATCAACTGTGTCATGTAGGCCATGAATGCCAGCATCTCTAAGCCAACACGGTTTACAGGCTGTGCCATGTGCCAGAGCATCTGCCTAGATCCCATACGAATGAAACAAGAAGTCCCACCAAGCAGCTGTAGTTAGGCCATGGGAACGGCTAGACCTATGGGTTGGTTCTTGCCTGATCTGCCCTGAGAAGTCCCAATGCAGTGGGAAGAGCGTCCACATGCACAAAGTGAAAAGGGGTTATGTAGAGCCAACGAGAGCCCAAGATGGGACTGTAGAGGTGCTCTTCTGTCTCGTTGCTCTTACCCGCTCCACAGAATTGCATTGAATTTGTTGCACCCAACATGAAAACAAAAACTGACCCTTATTGTCAGCATCAGCTGTTGGCTGAGTGAATCAGTGGAGAAAAAGCACAGGAGAGGCAGCAAACCACCCATTCGATTTGAGTTTGCTGGCATATGCATGGCCATTCACAGGAGAGGCAGACTCACTTTCCATCTGAGGTTAATCCAGCTGAGAGCCAAGACTGGCGGGTAGGGCAATTTAAGAGCATTATATTGTTTGGACTCTGATTCTGGAATCATTGTACTCTGCAGAGAGTCGTACTTTGTGGGCGGTGACTATGGTGCTATAATTACCACTATAATTACACTGGCGTGTTTCCTTCTTGGCGAGCCCCATGGAATTACAGTCCCGTTACCTGACCTGGGTTTCTGATAGTCCTAGAATGACGGTGACAGCTTTTTTTTTTTTTTTTTTTTTTTTTTGCCTGGCCACAAGCTGGTAGGGTTAGTATGAATTGGAAGGCCAGGAATGCCAAGACAGTTTCTTCTGGAGCAAAAAAATTGTTCTTGCTGTCTACACTTTGACTGCAACTATCACTTGTGGCTCCTTCAGGAGCAGAGGTGGAGGAGGAACCAAGGAACCAGAACATCCGCAGAATCTGGCATTGCAAAAGAGGACACCCTGGACTAGCAAATCTCACTCAGCTTTTAACTTCTGCCTCACATAACTGCACCAAAAATACACAGAAGCTGGGTGTGTCTGATAAGTATGTCAGCTGTGACACTTAAACCTAATTAAATTATTTGCATTGGCCTTTGGCAGCAATATCACAGTGGTAATTCTCATCTCTCCTACAGCTATCGCTTCAGGACTTGGCGGGTTCAAAACGGCAAAAACATCTTGTGCTGCAGGTGGAACCCAGCTCACCTCTTGGTTTTGATCCTGCCCAAAACAAGGCACGTGACACTTTATACACCAGTGGTCTTCTGGTGGGCAACCTGGTTAACTCTTCTTTGTATGAAAGCATGTATTTCCCAAAATCAAACAGGATTTCTGCAGAAGAGCTGTAATGATTTTCCACGCTCCTCCAAGCAGGATCTGACACTGCAGCCCCCGGTCGGGAGACGGAGCTCGCTGTGTCCCAGCAGGCCATTGTCTGGATGAAACCAGAGACTCCAATGCAAATCTTTTGCAGATTCTTCTTTTCTTTACAACACCCAGGGGGATTCGGTTTTGGTGACTTCGCTGAACAATACTCTGAATCGAGCTTCTTCTCAAAACTCTTTTCTCTAGTTTCTGATGTATTTTTCTCCCTGCTGATTTGGAGTCCGACCTGGGAATACGGGTGTTACAGGATGTTCAGCACTTCTCTGCGTCAAGCTGCAGCTGACTGAGGTAGCCACTTCAGTCAAGGAAATTATGTGAGGTTTTCTGAGAGCCTCTTGACAGTAGGTAAAGATTGTTTCAGCTTGTGGGAGTGCCAGCTAGAACCTTTTATAACCTGAATGACATGTAATGTCATAAAAACTCCTGCTAAAACTCACTCTATCCTTTCAAGATGTCAATTTTTACGTCAATGTCTGTCTTTTCAACCATCAGATAGCAGCTCATCTGGATAAGAACCAGCAAGTTGGAGACTGCCTACAAGTATCTCCTAACAAGAGTCCCTTCAATGTGTTATTTTAGTTAAGAATGTAACTCAGCATGTATTGCAGATCTCTTCCCCATTCTCTCGGGGGAAAAAAAAAATGTACTGCTGTGAGAAAAGGGGAGAAATAGAAGCTTTTGGCCAATGCTCTTATCTGGTGACTAAGCAGACTGCAGTCTGATATGTCTCAATCTGAACAGCCACATTTTGACGACCCTTTCGCATGTAATTACCAACAGAGCTTCCATTTTTCTTTAGCTAGTGCAGTAGTCACAGAAATCATGACTGTTCAGCATTATCTGCCTTATATTAGCTGTAATCACATCACATTTTTGTTTGTATCCACAAGTAATAAAAACCATGCATATCTTTAGTTTGACTTAAAGAATAAAGTAAATACATAATTCTGGCAAATTGTTTGGAATTATAGTTTAACAGCATCTGGTTCAGATATTCTGTAGTAAATTGTTGGCACCAACACTGCCACTTTTTTTTTTTTTATTTGAACCAACATGTTCTCAGAAACATGTGTTTTTCGTCCGACTTCCATGTAATCCATTTTATGAAGGCCACAAAGCTTACAAAGTTTGAAGCTTATACTACCTGGGCAGAAGGGATTGTTTCTGGACACTCATTACACAGCTGATTAACTGAGGAATAAACAATTCTGGCATGCAACCTAGCATGTCTGTTGTTTTGGCTTTTTGTCTCAAGGAGTTGTCTTTCTTGAAATACCTCCCCAGGTACAATGTGTACATTCCACCCTGTTTTGCTCACAAATTACACACCTCTCTTTTATGTCAAGTCCAATATAGCTGCACCAGGTTTTCTTATTCCACATAAAAAGTAAGCAATTACTTGAGTAAATACCTGTTTTAAAAATATCACAGAGTGGTTTCCTGCTTCTCTAAATACTAAAACATTCGGCAGGATTTCTGACCCTTGTAAATCTTTCAAATAGTTCATATCTTATCAAATAAGCCAGACCATCTTTAAACCTGGTGCATAACACATTGAGACCATTTCTCAAATACCTGATTTTTATACAAGCAACCAGGAAAAAAAGGGCTGTATAATTTTTAATATAATCAGCTCTGACTTTTCTTGCATTTTATTCTCTGTGGCTTTATTGTCAACTTCTGCTCGTTCATCATAAAAACTACAGTTACCAGAGATTCAAAAATACTAACTCGATGACGATGGGAGAAAAGTGGCTTAAAATACAATCCTTTGAAGCTTCCCAACAGACCTACATTTACTGAGCCTAACAGGTTCTCCAGTGTCAAATCCCATTTCAGTCACTGTCAGCAGCTTTATTCGCACCATCCAAGAACCAACTTGTGGGAATTAAATCAACATGTTCCCAGAGCAGGTCCCACACCAGGAGGAACCACGTCCAAGAGGCAGCTTCCTCCACTCTCCCAGCCACTTTCCCAGCAATGCTTTGCAGCTCTGGGCTGGCTTCGTAATGATGTGTCATTTGCAAGTCAGCACCTTGCACTAAGCCCCGAGGTGGGGAAATTACCCAGGAGAAGAGGCAAAACTAAATTCCCCTGTCTTGCTTATTTTCTCAAGTCTGATGAAATCCCATTGCGCTGCTGGGGCTGCACAGCACAGCTTACTCTAACCCTACTGTGAAATGTGTTTAGTCACAGATAAAAAACCCAGAATCCAGACCTTGGCACACCTTCCCCCCAGCATCCTCTTCCCTTTTGAAGTCATCGGCCTCTCGGTCCTTCATCACTGCATGTGCTCGCTCTCTCCGAGCCTCTTGCACAGCATTCCTCAGCCCTCACCTGCCTGCAACAGCCTTGCAGGGACAGAGCCCTGTTAATAATCATGAAAGCAGTTCATCTCCCTAAAAACCCCAAACAATTAAATGCTTCCCACTTAAAGGTAGTTGCAAAATGCTTGTGCTACTGCTCAATCTTACAAAGACTTTACCAAATTATGAAACACTTTTTAAAATAAAACCTATGTATTTTAGCTAAAGGGAACTCAAAAGTTTTTCACTCCTAAAAGCCAGAAGTTGTTCAAAACTGCTGGAAGTAGTTGCGATCCTCTCTGAAGTGTTACACCTCAAACACGTCATCATACGCCTCGCAACTGGACTCCATCCTGCAATCAGGCGCCTGCGTCCATGCAAGCTCCCTTGCTGCTGGAGCAAAGCTGCAGGCTCAGTGCCTCAGGAGTCAGGCATCCCAAGTCTCCTGGAGACCAGCCTCTAAATCACTGGAGTTGGTAACTATTCTATAAAATTACCTGGCACTCAAACCGGCAGGCAATTGTGCTGCCAGGGAGCGAGTTACACCACGCTCCACGAGATGCCAAATTTGCTAGAGCATGACTTGTGTATCACGCGCATTTTTCCTGACAGCGCTCACCTTTCAAAATGCAGGCGCAGCTTCTCGCCTTGCTAAGGAAGGGCTGAGTGGGACCAGATCCTCTAATCCCAGCAGCACCCTGACGAGTGACCTCAACAGAGAAAACCAGGGAGAAATCCTACAGCTCTGAGTGCCACCCACTGCCTAGCAATGTCTGCTGAGCAGGAGAGGGGGAATGCTCAACGTGCTGACAGCCGGCAGATTTCTCCACCGAATAGTGACACGAGGGGGTGCTATTTTAGACACGGTTTTGGAAAGGAAAAGATGTGAAAATAACCTTGTATGGAGCAATTAATACAATATGGGCTGAAGGGGAGGACGAGCTGCACTAGGGCAGCCAGGGCTGCATGGTTCGAAGGACATGCTCTGAGAAATTATGAGACCTGACTAGAGAAGTCAACCAGAGGGAGGAACCCGGGGTCTGGTGCACGGCAGATGCGTGGAATTCCTTTAAGTCAGAAGAGCAAAACCCATGCGAAAACCGTAACTTTAAAAAGAGGCAGAAAGATTGATGAAGAATGGCTGCAGGAGGGCATGAGACCTGAAGCAGCAGGGAAAAACCATTAGGAGAGAGCACAGTTTGTGAGGAACAAGATAAAAAAAAAATCTACATGTATAATGAAAACTTGCTGGTTAGGAGCAGTTACATTGACTGTTACCTCCTCCAACAGAGAAAAACTGCTGTCCCTTAAATTCTCCTGCCCATATTCCCTCTGTGCTGCTTCTGAGTTTATTCAGTCCCTTAGCCTTTGAACACTGGAGATGAGAATTGTTAAAGTCAAGCAGTTAGACCTAGCAAAGGCAATTAAATAGCAAAACTCTTCAGCAGTATAAATAGTAAGAGAACGAGGACAAAAGAAGGGCCACCAGGCACTCAGGGTGAGGTAAAAATGAAGAAGAAAAAACTATTCCTTTAATAGCCCTGCTGTCAAAAGGGGCAGAGCCCATCCCAGGGGCACAGGGGCTTTGCAGACATCTGCACTGGCACAGCGAGTGCCTCAGCGGAAAGCTGCGAGTTGCAGTTTACAAGGCAGCAGCGTATTGATAAAAGGGAATTTCCACATGAGCTCGGCACCGCCGTGAAGGATTTCAATCTTAAAGAGATGTTCCGAAGTCAAACCCTAAAGAACGATAAACCAACTTTGCACGGCTCAGACCCAGCAAACAAACCTCTCGGCCTGGAACAAAACCAGGGAAGGTCCAGGCGGGCGGAGCCGGCGGGGGTGACTCGAGGGCTGCAGCGGGGCTGTCAAAACGTGCCTGCTGGTGCGTAGCCGTGGAGCCATGGTCCTGCGGCGCGGTGTCACGTCCCGCCGAGGAGACCCTTGCTCGGGGAGGTGTGAGTGTATTTCCTCAAGTGCATTTTGACAGCTGTGGGGAAGCGGGCGGCGGCAGCAGCTGGAGACATTCCTGGCTGCGTCCGCACACACACACACACACACACCCCCACCCCCCGCGGTGGGACCCCCGCCCCCGACCCGGCACAGCGCGCCCCGGCCGCGCCGGGGGCTCGGGGGCTGCTGGGGGAAGACAGGAGCCGGCTGGGGCCTGCGGGGTCTGATGAAACATCCGATGTGCATTACGGCAGGGCGAGGGGAGACACGCACGCCCCCTCCCCAGCGAGCGCGGCACTTCTCGTCACCTGCTAGAGATTTCCCTGCGCCCCCCACCCGCCGTTCCAGCCACCGGACAAAGGGAGCAGCCAGAGCTGGCGCTGGGGCTGCTGCGGGGAGACTTGCAAGGGTGATGCTCTACCCCCGGTGGCGGGCGGAGGAGGGGGCGGTCAAGCAGGATAGCGTCCGGCGCTGCTCGCACTGCCGAGTCCGCACCCGTGTACCTCGTCCCTCCTCCCAGTTGATGGGTTTGGCCCAAATGCCCTCAGAGCTCTCAGAGCACAAAATCCCAGGGAAAAGAGGGACGGGAGGATTTCCAAGAAAGTCAGTGCAATTGCTGCTTTGGTCGGGGATTTTTTTTTTTTCTTTTTTTTTCTTTTAAATCAAGAGGCGTCAGTGCCGCAGGACTGCCGGCTCCGGGCACGGGCAACGCCGCTGTTCCCCGTGCAAGGGCAGCGGCGTCTGGAGCGGCCCGAAGTTGCCTTCCCGGCCCCGCAGCTGCGGGGGGACCGGCCGCTCGGTGCTGCCTCCCTCCCTACAAAGCAGCGCGCTTGTCAAAATCCCGCTTTGCCACCTTTCCCCCCTCCCCACACTGCCGGGGGGAGGCACCTTCGCACCCCGCCTCCCCGCCGCCGTGGGTGCAGTCCGTGCCCGCTGCCCCCCGCACGCCCATCCCCCGCGACGCGGTTGCAGGGAGGGGGGGGGGACCGGGGGAGGCGGGAGGCTGCAACCTGCCGGCGGGGCAGGGCCGGCCCCCGGCGGGCGGTCGGAGCGGGGCGGCGGCTGCCATTGGCCGCGGCGCGGAGCGACACCTGCTCGGCTCCCTCATGCGAGTGACACCGGGGCTCGGCGGGGATATTTGAGGCACCCTCCGGCGCCGCCGCTGCCACTCCGCGCTCGCCGCCGCGCCGGGCACATGCGGTTCGCGGGGCCGCGGCGAGGAGCGCGCTGGGCCCGGGTGCGGCACCCCGCGGGGGAGGACGCGGCGGCGGCGGCGGCGGCGGCGGCGGCGGCGGCGGCGGCGGCGGCGGGGGGAAGGCGCGACCATGTGCGCGGAGCTCCGCGGCAAGCTGCTGGCCCTGGCCCTGCTGCTCGCCAGCGCCCGGGCAGCGGCGGGCACTGAGGCCACGCACCCGCCGGAGGGGCTGCAGGACAGGACTCCGCAGCAGAAGGGACGCCTGTCCCTGCAGAACACAGGTACGGCGGGGCGGCCGAGGGGGGGTGCAGAGGTGGTCCTGGGATGGGGGAGGTGAACCCTCGGGGCTCCTGGAGCGCCGGGGAAATAGCCGCGTTGAGTTATGACAGGCGTTTCATTTCGGTGTGCGACTGTCAGGCATAAATCATCAGAGGAAATAAGAGCTCGCTCCTAATTACCTTTAAAGCCCGGCTTTGCCAAGCACGTGTTGCCCTTGCACCAGCCGCGGCGGCACTCCGGGCGAAGCGGCTCCGGAGCCGCGCCGGGAACTAAGTCGGTGCCGAGCGGCCCGCTGCCGGCGGGGAGCGGGGCTGGGGGCGGCGGGAGCCCGGCGGAGGTGCTGGGCTGGGGAGGAGAAAGTTTCTCGGCGCAGCGTTTGAAACCGGGTCGAGGGGTGGGGGGTGTGGGGGGGTGGGGGACGGGAGGGAAGGGGAAGCGGCTGGAAATGACTGGTGCTTTGCCTCCTCCATAGGGAGTCGTGCAATGATGCAACGGACCGGGGGTTTCTCTCCTCCCCTCCCGCCCCCTGCGTTCCCTCCCCCGGGTATTATCTGCCTAGAAAGAGAGAGCTGAGGCGTGCACTTCGCTGGATCGCTTCCCAGCCGTGCAAAGAGAGAGCGCGGGATCCAGACGCTTCCCTTCCCCCCTCTCCCCCCCCCCCTTTTTTTTCTCCTTTTTCTTTTTTTTTTTTTAACACTCTCAGTGCTGCGAGACGTGTTTAAACACACACGAGCAGGAATGCACGAATGCCCATTAGGGACTGCCACATGTGAATCACGGCACTGTGCAGTTCTCAGCACGCTGGAGCCAGGACATGTGATCCGGCAAAGGGTTTGCATCCGGATGCCAACACAAGCACTACAGCTGAGCTCCCGGCCCCAAAAAAGCCCTGCTCCGCGCTCCGCAGCGCTCCACAAAGAGCTCCATTTTTCCACCGCCACCCCCCCGGTGCGCGTGTGTTTGCGCAGCTTTTCGCGTGTGGTTGAGACAATCCCGGGAGCCGACCCCGGGGCTCCCGGGTCCCACCCCCAGATGCACTTCGGGGCAGGTAGAAGGGGAAATTAAAAAAAAAAAAAAAAAAGGCAGCGGCAGTGATTGGGTTTTGAGCTGGGGGGAGTTCATGGGA
Source organism: Bucorvus abyssinicus (assembly GCA_009769605.1). Taxonomy (NCBI): domain Eukaryota; kingdom Metazoa; phylum Chordata; class Aves; order Bucerotiformes; family Bucorvidae; genus Bucorvus; species Bucorvus abyssinicus. The sequence goes on from CM020041.1 coordinate 9,590,754, forward strand.
ACTCTGTCAGACTCCGCATTTACGTCCGCGGCTCCGCTCTCTGCCTTGCAGCGGGTTGAAATTAGACCGAAAGTTGCTGTAAAGACTTGCAAATGGACCGCATGGCGCAGGGGGAGGCTGGGGATGTCTGAAACATGCTGCGGTTCGGAGGGGGATTAGGCTGGCTCCCAAGGGCGAGCTTTAATTAAAGGTACCACTAGGGCACAGAGTACAGGAATTCTTAGCATCCTCAGTTCTGGTCTAAAAGCTGCCCCTGTTTAACTTTATCCCCAGGCTTTTTCAACAACCACCTTCCCTCTGGCAGTACTACTACATCCATTTTTTTTTAAAGGACCAGAAGCTGTCTTGTTAAGAACTAGATTTTTTGGGGGTTTTTTGGTAAGTGAGTATTAGACAGCATTTTTTTACAGTATTACGTAACATCTGAAAGGGCCGAATAAACATGTATGTAACGGCTAGCTTCAGCAGCTCTGGTTTATGTACGTAGATGAATATATATATTTTCAGTTGATTTCTGCATAGGTGAGGACATAGTTGCAGCTTTATGCAACAGTCAGTGCAAATTACTTTTTCAGTGGGAGTTCTGCCATTCATTTTGTAGACATCACGATGGGGGAAACCCGGTGGTTCGTAAAAAAAAAACAAAGAAAACCACCAAAACCCCATTGTGTTAAATCACCAGAAACTTGCTCAAAGTACTAGGAATTAGAAATTTTAGCTGACTGAGTCCTGAGCTTCTCATATTGGCACTTGAATTTGGTGGGGGGGCTTTGTATAAGTCAGACAGCAAAAATCATGCCCATCATTTGCTCCTGAGGAATGCAAAAGCATTAGATAGTTCTCAAGTGAAATAGCTTGACGTAAGCGTAGTGGATTTGGCATTTACTTCTTGGATATCACTTTCATAACATAATACACCCAAGTTTTGGCCTAATTTCTGCAAAAAGTGGGCATGCTGTGGGTACAATAACTGTTGTCACATGTGTTTTTTCTTTCAAACTGATGATGTTAGCAAAATAACTCCTTCCCTACCCACCCTACCCACCACCAGCTTCTACGAACAGTTCTTAAAATTAACTGTAATCAATGCTCATTTTAGCTGAAATCCAGCACTGCCTGGTTAATGCTGGCGATGTGGGATGTGGAGTGTTCGAATGCTTTGAAAACAATTCTTGCGAGATCCGAGGCTTACACGAGATTTGCATGACATTCCTGCACAACGCTGGAAAATTTGATGCCCAGGTAACGCAGGGAAATGTCCTACGTATCTGCTTGCTTCCAGTGTACGCATGGCGTGTATTTTAGTTCTTGAACACATCTTGGGGGGGGAAAAAGTTACCATTATGGAACAAATCTTCTTTTGCACATGACCAGCTTCCAAAAGAATTTTTCTATTGAAGGGCCTGGAATCAAGACCCCAGAACAGTAACAGAGCAGCGGTGTGCGACCTGTCCCAGGAGACTGCCTGTCTCTAGCTACAGCTCTCTGTGATCACTTCCTCCTCCTGTACCCAGGATAACTAAGTCAGAACACTAACGTAGCTGAACATGGTTTTCAGAAACACTAAACGGCTTAAGCTTCTACACCATGCTTGTTCAAAGTTGATTCTGAAACACATCTTGGGCACCCAGTTCATTTAGACATAACAAAATATTTCCCAATGTGCAGTTACTAAAGTTGGTTCTCAAGACTTGCACACAACCAGTACAGGCAACCTCCTAAAGCTGCTGTATTCAAATACACCTTGGGTTCAAGCAGTGATGTTAAAACACATTACTTAGATGGCATGCGGTATTCAGTTTGTCTCCTTCATTTTCTCCCCAAACCATTTATGCATCACTGAGACATCCTGCTGTTGTGTCATGTAAACCTACCCTCCTATTTCAGTGTGGAGGGAAGAGGATGTTACAGTGGGCCAGCGGCCTTTGGCTTGACCATGCTGTTAACTGACTAAAACCACCAGCTATACGGCACTGTTAAAAACATGGTGTAAAGTAGAACTGCCTTCAGGGTTCCATGAGGGATGGTGGGACCACCCACTAGGAAACACTTCTGAAGTGCTGGAGTTTTAGGCTGAAATTCTCAAGGACAAATGGAGGGTCTGGCTAGCCATTACAGTGGGAATTGTTTCTCCAGTGGATATCTGAAAACTTCCAACTTAATTTCCAAGTGGCTTCCAGAAAATGCTCATTTAATTTTCCACAACATTCTGTCAGTGAACGTAGCTGACCCAAGCAGTTAAGCCCTGTTGGGAGGGGAGGGAAACGTGCCTGCAAAGGTTGAGTGTTGCTGTTGGTGCCTATTCCCCAGGATCCCCAGATACTGCTAATCAAATGCAGCCTTTCACATCCAGGCTGTCTGTGTTGCCGTGCAGAAGTATTAAACCCCTGGAGCTTCATTTAATGTGGAGGTGACTTTAGCCTCTGCTATGACATGGCATTCAATGGCTTATCTCTGTATTATCTACGATTATTTTAGGCTGCATTAAATGACAAGACTAACATTGGCCATCCTCCATTCTCTGCTTTCTGCTCTCCTTCATTCTCTCTGAAACCCGAGAATTAATGTCAGGTTTGGTTTGTATAAGAATTTTCTGGTTTTATTTACCTATCGTGCATGTTTGTTACAGAAGGGAAGGGCAAGTAAGTGCCTTGGTCTGGGGAATAGAAAGGGATGATGACTGAAGCAGTTCTTTGATCAGGAGGAAACATTTCTGGCTTGAAGCTATCTGGGGACAGCATCTGCTTGCAGGTCTGGGTGAATCTTAGTTAATGTTGGTGGAGCTGTGCCAGCATACTCTCTGGATAAAGGATAACAAGAATTTGGTCTTCATGAAGCATTTGTGTAAAAATAATCTGAAGCTAATGAAGAGATGGGGGCAGTGCAGGAGGCTTCCACACACCTATTGCTCAGCAAATAAACGGGGTCTGAGCGGAGCTGTCAGACTGCGATACATGCCCCGTGTATGGCAGCTACAGGATCAGACAGCAAAGAGAAAAGGAAGGATTTTGATGCCCACCAAGCAGTCGAGTGAAGGAATCACAAACAGTGGTTAAAGAGACGCTGCTAAGGCAGCTTCCCTGCAACTTATTTTTTAGTTTCTTGATTTTCTTAAGCTCACAATTTCTTGCAGCAGACAGACATCAAGACACTGTAGGGTTACTCTTAGTGCTGATTTGAGTCTCTCTCTGCGGAAGCGGTAGTATAGAAAATACTGACAGCTGGGGAATGGGGCAGGTGCATATAGACGGTGCACACATGTCTATGAGTTTGCAAGCTAATTTTAAAATTAAAAAAAGCATAATGTGCAGTTACTGAGTGGGTATCTGCTTGTGGTCTTGGGGACCTCAGCCATGGCAGGTTGCCCTCTCCTTTGTGTAAAGCTGCTTCGCTACCACTCCAGAAGCGAACAAAGCCAGTAACTTGAGCATTGAATTATTTCAAGGTGCTTACTTTTGCCCTTTCCCTTGTTGGGCATTCAGCTGTTGGCACAGAGGAAGCCTCAAAATACCAGTGAAGAAGCCCTGTGTGTTCAGCTCCACTGGGAGGGCAAAGCTGGGTATCTTGGCATGGTCTTTAAGGGCAGAGAAACAAAGAGAAAGAGGGGGAAGCCATTACGTGATACCCTTAGCAATCTAATAACCCTTGACATTGTCCTGCAGAGGAGCAGCTAGCTGGGCATAAATCAGCTGCTGTGCTTAATGGACAAAAATACAGACCTACTCCATTTCTTTTCTTCTCAGGGAAAATCCTTCATTAAAGACGCTCTGAAGTGTAAGGCTCATGCCTTGAGGCATAAATTCAGCTGCATCAGCCGTAAGTGCCCTGCCATTAAAGAGATGGTGTTCCAGTTACAGCGGGAGTGCTACCTGAAGCATGACCTCTGCTCCGCTGCCAAGGAGAATGTCCAGGTCATTGTGGAGATGATTCACTTCAAAGACCTGCTGCAGCATGAGTAAGTGCCTCCGTGCTAGTGCAGTCCGGGGCGTGGGAGCTCCTTCCAGGAGCACGATGGTGCCAGTGGGCTGTGCTTCTGCCCAAGAGCTGTTTCACCTCCTTCTGGCCTTAAGCACGTCTTCCTTTCCCATGTACAGGATCAAGGTAACGCTTTCTTCACAGGGGCCCATGAAGACTAGTTTATTTACAAAGTGCTAGATGTGACTGTGGAAGGAGATGAGAAGGGTCGAAGTTGGATCTGGCTGTCATCTTGGTCCTTTGACACATAGTGTCAGAAATGTCTGCAGTTTTCAGAGGCATCTTACAATGTCTCTGTGCTTTCTGAGCTCAAAGGCACCAATCCTGACCACAGTATCCTGTTAAAGATGACAGCTAGAGGAGAAGGGGGAAGGAGGACTCTGCAAAGTTGTCAGCAAGATGGTAATTTCTTCTTTAAATACATACTTTCAAATGTATTGTAGTTAATTGTCCCTGAAAGATCTGCAGTCCCTCAGGTAATCTCCCATTCATCTTGCTCTTTATTAATCTCAGATGCTTTTTAATAAAACATGGAGGTGTACAAAATGAAGGCACCAGTCAAATTTTGAGGAGTTCATCCCTCTGACTGGGAACACAGCTGCCCTCTGAGGAATGGCAGACACGAATCCTATTTGGAATTGATCAAAGCTGCTACATGACAGCGACAAACCAGGCGCAAGCTGTTCATACCAACCCTTTGTGCACGAATGCAAAAATTGGAGCCTGTTTTTCTTGCAGGTGAACATCTCACTCGCAAACAAGAAGGCTGAGCCACAGCCTGGCAACAGGCTTAACCTTAGAGCGTCTTCCTGCCATGCCTCTGTGTCTTTTTATACCTAGCGGATATTAGCACGGAAGCACCAAATCCCAGTGATCATGACAGCTAAATTTTTTTACAAAATAATTTCTTTTGGACTTTTAGCTTTGCATTTGCACTGGTATCCAGAGGAGCTGTGCTCTGATTCCCTCACTTTCTGTTGAAAATCACCCCCCTAATACTTAAGCTGCCGTTGCAGAGAGACACTTCAGTGCCTGTTTACTCTCAAATGCAGAATCATTTGCTGTGTTTTGTACAAGCTGAACATGGTGGCCTGAACACACAGCCCTTTCCATGGACATTCCCGAGGCTGGGATCAAAGGCATGGCTGGTGGCAGATCCTGGCCTTGCCAGGGCTGCTGGCCATGCCCAGGGTGAAGGGCAGCATCCCGCTGCCTGGGGGAAAGGGGAAGTGGGGCTCTGTCCTGCAGAGCAGCACCTCTCTGTGGGTACTGCCAGGCTGCTTTAGTAGGCTATAAATTTGGTACTGGTCACCAGTTAACTCCCTCCCCCATCATCCAGGGATGAGAAGAACTATGAGAGCCAAAAGCCTGTCTGAAGAGGAGTAAGGTATCCTTATTGTACAAACAGGCTGAAGCAGGAATGCTCAAAGGCAGCTGCTTATTTCTGGGGAGCTTAACTGAGGGGTTCTGGGTTCGAGAAGAGATGGGTCATTCAGCTGAAGACCTATAATTTGCACGATCTCATTTAGAGCTTCCTACACTTCAGTATCTCACAGAGTCGGAGCTTAGCTTTCCTGTGCGGGACTCCCCAAATAGAAGCCAGCCAGCCTCCTCCTCTCCCCTAAATTTAGAGGCCATCTCTGAAGCTCTTGAACTAAGTAACTTGTTCAAGATCAATAGGCAAGTGTGGCAGAGCTGGAAATAAAATCACGTCTGCTGACTTGCAGCCTTGTGCTCAGTTCAGGTACTATGGCCAGGCCAGCTGAAATGCAGAAAGTAAAACAGTGAAGGAGAAATGGGCCAGTATTAATCCGCAGGGCTCTGGCAGACTCTGAATACCTGAAATATTTGGCAGCTGAGCCACTTTTTAGTCATACCAGCAACCTTTTTCTTACAAAGATTTTTGTTATGGTTATGCCCACTTCAACAACTTGATTTTTCTCTCTTTTTTTTTTTTTCTTCCTTCTGCTGGATCACTTTGTATGCAATGTGCTCAGTTCTCTCTCATCATCTATTTTACATTTTGTGGGGAAGCAAGTGGCAGCTCTCTGATGTTGTCTGACTATTTTATTGTGTTTTCTGCCGATGAGTGCTGAGGAACGCAGTCGGGGTGATGAAGTCTCCTCCTGAGTCAGCTGCGGAGGGGTGGGGGTCAGGCTGATTTGCTATGGTGGAAGTGGTGACAGGCCCTGGCAGATCGGTCGCTGCTGCATTCCAAGTAACTTTTTTGTTTTAAACGGGCAGAAACCATCCAAACATGGGAAATATAATGAGATGGAGGAATAGGTGGCTCTCCAAGATTAGTCATTCAAAATGAGTTTAAGCAGTTGGGCAAAGTAAAATCAGGGTAGTGTCAGACACTGATCATAATCTGTTGGGTTTCCTCCTCTCTTATGGCTTAGTTCATGGGAAGAGATTTAGTCTCGTCCACAGCCACCAGAGCTGGTGGATGCTGTGCGCAGAAGGTGCACCACCCCATACAACCACGACTGCTGACCCCAGGCAGTTCTGCACTTGCTCAGTTGATGGTTCCTACTGTGGAAGACTTTTAAGCACGTCCTTCTGGGCCTGCTAGCAGCTGAGCGGTTGTGTCAATAGACAACATCAATATTGACCCACAAAACTTGTGACCGCAACTATTTTAAAATTGCTGCACTCGGTGACCCATGGCTGAGGAAGCTGAAGTGCCTGTGCTTGGGCTGCCTTGTGCTGTGGGGGCACAGAGGGACGGGTGGGAAGCAGAAACAGTGTTTGGCCATGGCTCGTTTGGAGCCCTTGTTTGACTGGGCAAAGGTATATACTGAAAGCAGTACTCTGTAACGAAATGAAGAAAAAAAGCTCAGTGTGGGAAGAAACAGTGCCACTGAAGTGGACTTCCATGCGTCTGAGCTCTGGGCAGTCAGATCCTGAGTTCAGATAGGATCTGGCTTGTGGTGGAGACCAACAGCTGGTGCTTCAGGGAAGGCTAAAGATGATCAGAAAAGCCAGAGAACCTCTTCAATATTTGTTGCTCTTTGCGGAAGTGAGGGAATGCCTCCCTCTTCCAGACTAGTGATCAGCATATGATCTGTACCAGCCGTTCACCTGGAGACAGCAAGCTGTTTGGTGAAGGTGATGGCATTAGACATGAGCAGATTCCTTTTGTTGTGTATCCTCACTAATAAAGGTGAAGGGGCCTGGAAAGAGAGAGGTGCAGAAGGTGTGAGAGAGCAGTTCTTCCATGTGACAGCCCCATTTGCCAAGCCTGTAGACCTCATCTCTTCCTCTGGTGGACATTACAGTTCTCCCAGAGCATCTCCAGTGGGGGAGCAATCAAGGCAGATCCAGCACTTGAGTGAAGCTGTGTTTGACAGGATGCCATCGCGTGCATTTCTTACAGCGATACGGCCAATTATAATATATTGCATAATAAACATATGGTGCAGAATTCCTCCATAAGGCTGTCGAGTCAGTGGGTAGCAGGGGGCTAACGCTACCGAGCTGCGCTGTGCACAAGGGAGGGTAAGGCAGAGAGGCCGTTACACTTGTTTACTGATAGATAACCCTTAAATATTTTTTGACTCTCCTCTCGCTGTTCCTTTTCCTCTAGGCCATATGTTGACCTAGTGAATATCCTGCTCACCTGTGGCGAGGAGGTGAAAAAGGCAATAACAAGAAGCGTCCAGGCCCAGTGTGAACAGAACTGGGGAAGTCTCTGCTCCATCCTGAGCTTCTGCACCTCGGCTGTGCATGGTGACGCCATCCTGGGTCCCGAGAAGAAGCTGGGTGAAGCCAGCAAAGCCGCTGCTGGCCGTGGGGATATGCTAGCCCACTCCAACTCTGACCACAGGGAGAGCTCACGAGCATCTAAGGGAGAGAGAGGTACCAAGGGCCACCTGAACACCCATGCCCGGGTGAAAGTTGGGGGCCATGGTCCCAAAGGGGCACATGGGATCATGGACCGGGCAGACGAACTGTCCGACTTCTCTGACATCCGAAGGTGAAAAAAGGCACCAACTCCCCATTCCCCCCATCCTCCCCCTCCACTGGAAACCTCCTCCGTTGAGTCCCATCTTCCCATCTATGGACATTCCAAAGCATTTCCCATTCAGAGGTCAAGCACAGGGCATTGCAAGATATATATGGACCTCAGCAACAGTGTATGTAGTAGCAAAGGGAGAGCAGTGGCAATGAGTTACCGATCCAGCAAACTCGACACTCGAGCAGCCACCAAACGTGGCAAAATGTCTCTGACTAAATTCTATTCCCCTTTCTTATGAAAAGGATGTCAGCAGAAATTTAGGATCTTGTTTGAGGGTTGTTGGTTGTTTTGGGAGTTTGTTTCTTTTTTCTTGCTCCCCTTGGCTGGGGAGAAGGTTCCAAGAGGGCTCTGCCAGATTGCATGCGGCCGCTTGTGGCTTAGCACCTCCGGAGGTTTAGGACGCAGCCTTACAGCAGATGGCTGAATTCCAGGGGGATTTGGTTTCTGCCTGTGGCTGAGAACGCAAGAGCTCAAGGCTCTGTATGTGACACTCTCTAATATATAGCTACCCCATCTCTTGCACAGGAACCGTGCGGTCTGGAGCTCTACCGCTTTCTCTTAACTAACTTCTGAGCCATTGTTCCCATTTGGGTGATGCTGCCTAGTTTAAGTGCCCCCTGTTTGTTTTTTTAACCACTGCATAACTTGACACTCGCTTATCCAGTCATTTCAGCATATCAAAGGCGAGCAGTCAGCTTCCAGACAGGGCAATGTGACTGTTAAGACTTGCACAGTATGGAGGACCCCTAAGAGTATGCTCGTGGACCTCTAAAAACCCCGTGCGTATTCTCTGCTTACACCTGCCCGCTCAGTGATACAGGTCCTCCACCCCTTTAACCCAAGGTTAAAGGATGGGCATAGGCTCAGACAGCGAAGAACCCCACGTACTTTGTTCTTCTGTAGGGCTGCGTTGAAGGCCCATCAGAAATCTGTCTCTCCTTAGCCGTAGCATGGTGCAGTTTGCTGGGATGTGGAGCCCCACTCTAACCTGCCTATCAGCTGTGGTTTATCCAAATGCCAAAGATAAGGAGAGGGGGTTGGCTTCGGTTTTTTTAAGTGTCATGCAGATAATGACCACCAACCTCTGCAGAATGAGTTACTAAAGATGAAGAGTGTCAAGAGCTTATTGTCTCTAAGCAGTTTTAAGTGTGAATGAGGTGTTTGGACACATCTCTCCTACCCCCTATGCAATTGTAATTCTCAGGTTGCAGATCCGCAATCCTATATCCCCAGATATTGTACTGGAAATGGAGGTTACAGCATCCACAGGGACAGAAGGGTGAGCTCTTCAGCTTCCTCTAGAGAAAAAGCGAGTTTTCTTAGAAAGTGGGAATCACACCAGGGATTTGAGCCTTCTCATTTAGAAAGTTTGGGAGGAAAGCTGTGGGGGCAGGAAGGCAGTTCAGTAGAGACAGAACGTACCCAGTGAACTAACGTACGTCTTGTCGCATGGTGGGAAGGAGCTGTATAAGCAGTAGAGGGTGTTGGAATTTGGCTACAATTTCCAACTCAGATTTTAGTTACTGCGAAGTGAACACAGCTCCTAATAGCTGTATTCAGGGTTTAATGCGTGTATCCACCCGCAGAAGTTATAGGCATTGCTTTTAATAGAAGCCACGTAGGAAGCAAGAGGGGACCGTTAAGTTGAAAAGGCGTGTCTGTGATCACTAGATCTTTGTTTAAAGACATGACCTTGATCCTGCCTGATTTTAGCTAAGTTCTGTGACGGAATTTCCACGTGACTTAATTGGAAAGGGGTGGGATCGGGCCAGGTACTGTAGCGGTGAAGATCACACTGACCTGAGGAGCAGAGCTCCTGGCAGTGGGAGTGCCACCTGCCCCATTGGGTCATAGTACAGCTGTCCCACGGATGGGGCACCCCGCCTGTCCCACGGAGGAGCTTGCCAATGTTGGTTTGGGTCTGCCTCTGATGGCCAGCTCTTCTGCTCCAAAAACTAAGTGGCTGCTGGTGTTACCATAAGAAGGTTTCTAGAGTGCCTCCATGGTTTTCCTGTGAGCGTCCTCTCTCCCCCCGGTGGCATATAGCTGCCATGAAGAACAAGCTCAAACCAAAAAGACAATCCAAGCGTTTTGGGAAAAAAAAAATAAGAAAAAACACGCAAAACGGAAATGACAACTCGCTACCAATGTAATGTTCTTGCATTGAGCTAAAATAAGATCCCTCTCTCATTAGAGGTCTGATTCATCAATGGGAACCAAACATAGAGATCTACATCTTTGAATGTCTCAGTCAACATATCACCTCAGCATGCAGACAGTTTTATTTGTATTCATTTGTTCTGTGGGGGAAATTGTATATTCCCCTTGTTTAGTCAATGAAAATTGGGGGGGGGAGGGGGGCAAGATGTGGGTGGGCGGGATTTTTCTATAAGGCATAACTTTTTTTTCCTCTGTGTGAAGATTTTATGTGTTCATCTACTGATTCCACATATGCTATTATTGTAAATATTTAACATTTCTATTTATTATAGTGTCTCCATTTAAAAAAAGAACACTGCTGGCTATGATAATTTAAACGTACGTCATGACCTGTGTTGTATATATTCATGCCACTAGTATGTTTTTTATGTTTAAATCTGCATAAATATAGTTTTATACAGTTCCATAATGTTATTGACAGCATAAATCATTTATTTATTGTTAAACCTTCTTTCATATCTAACAAATAGGGTGCGTTTTACCTGAGATTATTTTATTGTGACATCTACATAGCCTTAATTCTTTATAAAAAAAGAAAAAAAAAGTCCATTTAGATACTGTATGATGCTTTAATTAACATTCCTTATGAACTTGCTGTTCATGAGGGTTAAAAGCCACGGTATGAGTGTTTCCTTTACGCTTTGCATCTGGAATGAGCCTTGTTCTGGAACGAATATACTGGGAGAAGCAAAATGCCTACTGGAAAAAGATAGCAGTAAACCCTGGAAAATGCTGTCCTAACTTAAAGTGCTGAACTAAAAGAAAAAAACAGAAAAGGAAGAAAAAAAAAAAGACAAACTGTCCTTAATTCCAAATCTCTGGGAGAAAAACATACTAGTTTTATCTCATGTAGAATTTGCAGCCAAATAAGCTTGTAAAAAAAGAAAATGCATATGGCTTTAGACAAAGCTCTGTACCTTTCACACTATTATTTTCCTTAAACACTAATAAATGTTTTGAATAAGTCTGTGGCTGGGTTTTGTTTAGCTGGAACATCAGCTGCTGTGATAAGGGATAAGAAAAGCCCTCTGAAGCTGGGCCAGCAGCTTCAGCCGGGGGCAGAGGTGGCTTGGCTGGGGCAGGACAGGGGACGGAGCCAACCCTTCCTCTCTGTATTCTGGGGAGAGCTGGGGCAGGGGCAGAGACCTCATCACCGGCATGTCATTCCCCCGGGGGAGGGAGACCTCGTTGGCTGCTTAGGTGGGACCTGGCAGCTTGGGTTGGGGGCAGAAAGGGAGATACACAACACACTAGAGGATAAGAAACACGGGAAGCGGAAGCTCGTGCCCTTCTCAGGCTGAGACAACGCTCCTGCTTGTTTCAGGAGGTTTTTCCTTAACAGGAGCCATGGCCTGGGTTCACTGCAGCACGTCAGAGCCGTCTCATCTGCTTTAACTTAGTCGGTACTCAGGAAGGGAGCAGCGGGGTGCAGGTGTTCCTGAGTTTCTTCTCACTGCCCTGATGATCTTCAGTTACAAAATCTGCTTGGGAGGCTGGCAGTGGCACCGTGCTGTGCTCAGACCCGTTGGCTATAGGCACAACTCAGTGTCCCAGAGGGGCTGGGAAGGGCATCTTGGCTGACCACAGCACCTGCCCGCAGACAAAGTGTCAGCAGCCCCCAGCATGGGGCCAAAGCCCTAAGCACTGGATTTCAGCCATTAACAAATACAACAACAATGCTTTCTAAAAGCTGTCATAGCTGATAACATTTGTCCTGATGTGTAAAAGACCCAGTCAACTCATGTAATAGCAAGAGTTACCACTTCAAGATTTTATCTTAAAAGCAGGATGTCCCTTTGGATCTCCACTGTCAGCTGTTAATAAGTACCAGCCAGTGGCTCTGTACAGGGACGTAACAGGCATGTGCAGTACCTGTAATTCTCTCTCAGATCATTTCATCCCAGCAATGGTCAGAAACCAAAATCTTAAATGCTTACTGGAATTTCAGTAAAGGAGAAAAGCAAAATCCTAAGATTTACAAAAAGCAAGCTGCAGAAACAGCACTTTGTGTTGTCTCCAAAGTCATTTTCATACAGCGTCGGGGTGTAGGCAGCAAGGGAATGGTGAAATTATGAGAAAGCACCTCAGAACATAAAGCATGGGGGTTTTTTTAAGGCTGCTTGCATGAAAAAGCACATTTTTAACACTCCTTCTGTGGGGTTTAAAAATAACTAATCCAGTTGAAGCCTTTGGATGAGATGGGCTTCACAAGACTTAAGTGTGATTTGCAGCGATTTAGGACCTGTAGCATTTCTTTGCCTTCAGGTGCAACAGCTCTTTATAATCCTGACATGGACTGTCATCAAACACCAATGGGAAAGTACATCTTGCCAGCAGAAATGAGGCAGAGCTTGGTGGGATGTGATCTCAGACCAAGCTGCAGACAGGCTACGGCCAAGGAATAGCTTGTGCTGGTGCTGGACCACTCATTGGCATTAAAGATCCCACTGCATTTTTTTTGCAGGAGCTGATCCACAGCATGGCTGTGATGCAGGTAACTGCATTCCAGCCCCTACCATCCTCCTTGCAATTTCATCTAGAAAAGTTATTTTTCATCTGCTGATGCATAAAAGGGTGAGACTGCATTGTGCTCCAAAAAGTGGCTAGACATTAGTGACGGAGAAGTGACCATTACCTTCCATTAGGACATCACATCACATAAAATAGCACAGTAACAGAGTGCTGACATTAAAAAGTACAGAAGCACAGAGAAAAAGAAGCCCTAAAACAGACTGCAGAGCAGGGACTCTGCATCTCACAGCCCTGAGAAGTGTGTAACTTAAAATATGTTTAATACCAGCATACAGGTCTGCTTCAAGACTGGAGTGATATTAGTTCGGTTTGGACTGCATCACTCTATAAGCGAGGTAAGGAAAACAAAATCAAGGCAACTCAAACTGCAAATGCTTGTCCACACACAGGTCTCGTCCCATTGAACAAATCGCACCAAGAGTTATACATGTGGTCCATTTGGATTTATTCTCCTACAAGCTCCCTGTCTAGCCTCCCAAAAGAACAAAATTAATTCCAAATATTGGCTTGCTCAGGCATACCAAAACATTTACAATCGTATATGGCAATTTACATATGCCAGCCCACGTACCGAGCTGAGTCAAACCTGCTGCCAGTGCTTCTGCGTTCCTCTTTCCTGGTTCCCAGGTACTGCCCTTCACTCTCCTCCCTCAGCCCACGCCTGGAGCTGCCAGGAGAGCCGAGGCAGCTCCAGAGCAGCTCTCTGCTGCGTCACACCTGATGAATTCATCGCGGTGTTCTTCCCAGGTGAGGGAATAGTTAAAGCTTGCTGGGAAGCCTCTCAGCAGCGCATTTTTAAAGCTATTTCCTGACGCCTCACCAGAAACACAAATCCCACTCAATTTTCGCTGCTAGTTATGTTCGTGTTTCCATGCTCTCCTCGCAGACTCTCGCAGGAAAGGCTTCTCTCACACCTGCTAAAGTCAGAAATTGCTGCATGCTTCCCCAGCAACAAATAAAGCAGATCTCGAGCCTCGAGCGATGCCAGGCAGCCTGCGTCACCCAGACCCATCACGGGCACCTGCCCTGTGACCAACCAAAATTGAATCGTGGAGAGGGAATGTGAGAGGGTGCAGCTGGACCTCCCTGGAGGCAGGAGCTCCACTAATGCCTCACAAGGTCCCTCCCTGGTCTGCTCCTGCAGTCCCTGCACTAACAGGTCCTGGCACAGGCTTGGTGCTAAGCATAACCATATAATTAGTGAAATCCTAACAATTTTTGTTGCTGTACATTTTCTTTAGGGAAAAGGTCCCACCCAGTGGAGCATTTCATTAGGAAATCAAAACCTCTTGTCTGTCTTGATTGGTATGGTAAAAAGGGGACTTGAGGGTTTAAAGACATGACAAATTATGGGAAGCTGCAGGGGCTGAGAATTCCTGTCTCCAAGGATGCCGACTGTTATAGCCTTGACCTTTTCTGCAAATACCATCCTCCCTTATAAAAATGTGGCTTGGAGTTTATTTAGAAATTCTTTTAAAATAAGAAGTCATCTTTGGAGAGTCTGCTGTGAGGTTCTCCACGTAGATGGGGATGTGGCTTTTTTTAAGGGTATTCCTCTGCTGCTGGAAAGTAGTGCCCTAGGAGCAGTGCCACTGCTGCGACTGTGCCAGATGCTGCCCTGCATCTCAGTGGCTCTGGTGACACCTCAGAGATCTGACACATGGTTCTGCAAGGGGAACCTCAATAGAGTTGAAACCAAGCCTGGGTCAGCTTACGTGGTGTGAGAACAAAATGCCACGGTGGCACAGGCAGTGCCAGCTTCCCGGTGTCATTGGAAACAGCAGTTTATGGAAGGGCTAAAACCAGGCTGCATTTTAACACAGCACAGGATCAGCCCTCCGCTATCTAAAACATTATGGCACGTAATCCCCTCTATAAACCTCGCTTCCATTTCTCAGATTTTCTGCAGTTTATATCTGCTTTTCTCTGTCCCACAATCACAGCAGGCTACATTTGTCACCCATGAATAATCCCACTTACATTGCAGAATCTCTTCCTACCCTGGAGAAAAATGCAGTGGGAGGTGTGGGGAAGCTCAGTGAAAGCTGACAGCCAGGAGAGACTGGGAAAGGCCTACAGAGCGCCTTATTTAGATGTCCTATTTTAAGATAAAATGAAGAGGAACTATGCACATTCAGCATTTTGTTAAACTGACATGAAATTAAGCCACTACGAAATCAGTTTGCAGGGAGATGCGGTGCACAGGTTCAAAGCCTTCTTGAAAATATTATTATAATTATTATTATTTATAATTGTGGTAGCTCCTGGCTGTCAGCAAGTCCCAACCTTGGGGCTAGTGATCTATATACCGCAGGAGAAAGTCCTGGCCAAAAATGGTTTCCATCACTGCTGGTAGAAAGAACATTGTCCTTTCCCTCTGCATGCCTACCTGGGCACTCACTGCACAAGATGCTTCTGAGCAGTAATCACAGGAATTACGTGGGTTTCTCTCAGACCTACCACCTGCACTTGCTGGTCCAAAAGCTAACAAAAACTGACGATGACTCTGCAGAAGCTCGTTATAAGCATTTTGGCCTGTTCAGAAACAGGGGGTTAGAGCAGCCAGGATGTCTTGGGGAGGTCAGAGGATGCCCCGGAAAGCTGAAACTGCTCTGCAGCAAGAAAGGGCTCCCGAGGGTCTGGGCAGCCACGGTGGCAGCCAGCTGACTCTGCAGATTCCTGGAGGAGGAGATGTATTTTGTGGCTATCTGCATTACATGGACTAGTGAGAGCTTGCCACAGCCAGCGATCCAGGACCAGGATACAGGTCTTGGGTAATAGTAATAAAGGCCCACTCCTGGGTTCACCAAAGCCTCTGGTAAAACAACTTATTGATAATAGTAGGACATCAGGTTTAGTCTCCTGCTGAAGCTGGGAATCACTGAAGCTTTCCTGACTACACAGGCTTATCAGGAATAGTCTTAACAAAATCAGAAAATAGATGAGGCTGAAAATAATCTGTTCTCAAGCATCCCACATTCAGAAATGCCTGGATCTGAGGCACGGGCTTCTGCAGCACTCTCTAAGCATAGACCATTTGCAAACTGTGGAAGAGCAGGCAATCCATAGTGTCTTTTAACAGCATCCAGAATTGTATGACTCTTTAAATATGACAAATATAAGATGTGAATGCTGCTTTTAAAAACCTGAAATAAAGTTCCCTAGGCTTTATGACATTATATATCATATTGCTTGAATTCTGGCATCCTACACATAATGGCCTCTCCCTTTCCTTCTCTTGGCCACAGAGCACAGCTTTAGTACAGGCTGGAAAAGCAGTCAAGCCCTCTCTTGAAAGGAGAAAAGACCAGCTATACCCTCCGAGTGACGACAGTAGCAGGATGATACCATTTATCTGGGAAAATACAGCAATTATTCTGAGAAATAGCATAGAAGGCAAAAACTGGAAAGGCTAGAGTAAAAAAAGACCAGGAGACAGTACTGAGAATATGTGATGATGATGCTTAAGCACATAAGCTCATTTAGGAGCTTGCTTGGAACAAGCTGTTCTTACAGTATTGCCAGACTGACCAGAAACAAGAAGAGCATTAAGGTCCAATTGACAAATAATTTGGTCAAACCCTCTCTCATGAGACTGCCAGCCAAATTTGTAAACACTGAAGGTCAGATAAACATACAAATGTTGCAATTTATTGGATCCACATTCCTCTGGCGACTCACCTATGTTTTCTTCTGTCAGGACTAAGGGTGGATGGTGGGCAGCTAACAGGAGGATCATGTTCTCTACCAGCATGAGGCACAGGCAGGACAGAGAGGGCAGAGGCTGCAATGGAAAGTCTGAGCTTCACTGGGAAAAGAAACCCCAATCCGCAAAGCAACACCCATCCTTATCTTTGGAAAAAAAAAAAAAAAAGAGTATTTTCTGATCTTTGCAATTCTCTTATGGATGAGAAAATGAGCAATTCTTAAACCCTTTGGGGGCCATAAAACCTGCCAAGCCATGATAAACCAGGTACTACCACTGAGGGATTGCTTTGGAGCAACATCAGCAGGAAGACTGGGAATAGCCTGAGAGGTGGCTCATCTGCAACAGCCATGGCGTGTGCCTAGCAGCCTGAAAGCAGCCACAGCAGTGAGGCACAGCACTGCTGGAAGGACGGGTACGTAAAAGGCATATGCTAGTTTACTACAGCAGACCTCCCCCAGTCCTTGTCCCTGCGTGCAGACCACATGAGGCACGTTTGTTGCGGTGAGCACGCTCTGTCCTCAGGGCTGTGACCGGCAGAAGCTACACGCTGTCACGGCTGCTGTGGGATCCAAGGTTGACCCCTGGCTGCAACTGCTGTGCTGCCGTTGCAGCTGCACCGTGGTACACCCGTAGTAATGCTTACACAACCTCGGCTCTCATACGCTCAATGACACACCCACACGCAACCACAGCTTACTCCTCCGGCAGAAATACAGTGGGGCCAGCCTCAGGGACCCTCCTATGGGACTAACTCTGCAGCCACGTGACATGAAGGCTGATGCCCCCTGTATGGTATCTGGTATTGGATAAACCAAAAATAATTCTGATTGCAATCTCACAACCCAACAAAATCACTGCAAAAGCATCAAACTGGCTCCAAACTGCGTGCTCCCGCTAACCAAAATATGTTAATGTGGTATATCTCAATCGGCTGTACGTTACCAAGCAATCTTGCATCAGCAAGGGTCTGTGATACCCATGGCATCAGCCTACAGGTTACGGTACCAGAGCGTGCAATTAGCTAGAAAGCTGCTACTGGCAGTAATAGTCCAACAGGCTAGAGCCAAGGCGGCAATACCCCTGTCCTGAGTTCATATGAAAATGGCAAAAAAGGGCTTAGAGTCCAACCAGATCAGGGGAAAAGTGGAGAAAGAAAAATAAAGATGTAGAAATATCAGTTCTTATCCTTAGGAGCGTGCTGGTTCGCACTCGGTACTGCCTGCAAATGGAGCGAATCTGTAGCAACACCAGACAGGGCAAAAGAGAGAGAATACATTCATAGCCATCCCTGCCCTGTCCTGAAGGTGGGCGTTATTAAATGGTCAGTGAGGCACCAATTCCCTGCAAGTCTAGGTTTTCTCTTCCGATTATGACCAAGTGCCATTAGTTTAATCCCAGTATCTCTATACGTAATATCTGACTGCAACCTGACAGATCTCTAACAACAGCAACTGTGTCTCTAAGCTGTGCTCAAAAGCAAGAGAGAAAGCAGACACACAAGTCAGAAGGCCATCTCTGCTATATGTGGCCCTGCTGCTAAGCAGATGCTTTCAAGCTCCAGAAAGGTAAGGAATTAGGGTTTATTCCTGCTGCAGAGCTGTATTTATAAGACAAATAGAAAGAAAGATATCGGAAGAAAGGGGGGATGCAAAGCAAGGACTGGAATAGCTGCCTTTAACTGCTTTGATCTCTTCTTATTCCATAGGTAGAATTGCCACCAAACAAAAGCCAGGAAGGACAGCCCCGCTGTCTTCAGCCTCAAGAAATAGTTGCTAAAGTGCATCCATGGTGGAAAATAAAGCTGTGGGAGTTATTTGCCAACATCTTCACATCGCTAGTCAGGAACTGCGCAATCAGCCTGGAGAAGGGTGGGTGGATCAGCCCAACATTAACAAGCCCAGCTGGCTCTGCCATGTGCCCTTCTCAATAGTTTCCAAAGACAGGGCAATGATTTACCATAAAGAGGCCCTGGGGCACTGACACGTTATTTTTCTGGCTTTGAACTTCAGAAACATCCAGGACTCATGGACGTGTGCTGTCGCTCACACCAGGTGAATTTACCCGGGGTCTCTGTTGCAGCCATACAACCGCTGGAAAGCTTGGGTGCCTGCTTTCCATCTGGCAGCAGCACAGCTGAGCGAGAGAGATGCGAAACTAATCATATGGAGAAGGGAGCCAAAAAGGGATTCCAGCAACATGAAAACCAGAGGGAAATGCCAGAGTCGTGCTATCTGCTATCAGTATCTGAGACCCTTCATTTTCCAAGAAGTAGCAATGATAAGGCAGCTCTGTCCAGGTGAAAGATATCAACAGGGCTAATTGTAGCTGAGCCGACCGATTCTCATGGCAATGCTGTTATCTTCCTGGATTCCAGCTCCCAGCAGCTGCTGTCACTGGTCATAATATCCAGCAGCCAGAGAGAGAGAGAAAGGGAGAGAAAGGAAAGAGGAAAAAAGAAAGAAAGAAAGAGAGGGAAATAACAAACAGAAGGGAAAGTGTAAGAATAGTCAAAAAAGAAAGGGAAGGAGCAAAGAAGACATGGAAAGACATAAAGGCTAATAGGAACCCTTAGCTGCTCCACAATATCCTCTTAAAGGAGTTTCGAGAGAGTAGAGCTGATGGCAGAAATTGCTTACTGGAGGTGGGTGGCAGGAGGCAAACTCAACTCATCTCCTCCCTGAGGAGGTACATCTTCCGCAAGGAGAGACTGGGCAGGCATGGCAGGCACAGGGAGTAAAGAAATTACTCCAGAGACGTTACCTCTCTGCAGACTCTGCCAGCTGCTTGTTGGTGTAGAAGGCTCAAGAAGTGTAAAAAAATATAATAAAAAAGGGAAGAGTACTATTAATGAGCTGCTAATGAGGCTTAGCCTGTGCACACAGCATAGCACAAAAGGGAGACTGCTCTGGTCCTGAAAACTCTTCCCCAAGAGCAAAGGGATGTGCTTGTCGGAAGGGAAGGGAAGGGAAGGGAAGGGAAGGGAAGGGAAGGGAAGGGAAGGGAAGGGAAGGGAAGGGAAGGGAAGGGAAGGGAAGGGAAGGGAAGGGAAGGGAAGGGAAGGGAAGGGAAGGGAAGGGAAGGGAAGGGAAGGGAAGGGAAGGGAAGGGAAGGGAAGGGAAGGGAAGGGAAGGGAAGGGAAGGGAAGGGAAGGGAAGGGAAGGGAAGGGAAGGGAAGGGAAGGGAAGGGAAGGGAAGGGAAGGGAAGGGAAGGGAAGGGAAGGGAAGGGAAGGGAAGGGAAGGGAAGGGAAGGGAAGGGAAGGTCAAAACCCTGACAATTGTGTGTCTACTATCACCACATCCCTTGCTATTCCTGCACACATCCACAAATTTTTAGGTCCCCCCTGCCCATCCCTTACAGTGCCCTACTCAATTTCCATATTTTGGACAGCCCTAGCTTCAAACAGCCATGAGTTCTGGGCAAGCTGCAGCAGCACGGTCCCCAAGCCGTGCCCTGCTGTGCACGTGCATGGCCAGCTCGACCTGTCAGACCTGCTGCGGTTGGCAGGTGGGTCTGGTCCACATGATTATTACTCTTGTTATTCCTCCTCAGATCCGGGTAAACACATGGTACAGGAGCCCATGGACCAAGGAGATGACGCTCAAAAGAGCCACAGCAAAGGATGAAAGTGACTTCAGTGAGAAGTGACTTCCTCAACAGCATGCAGCATAACAGCAGCAATGTCTGGAGCGAGAGGTGGAAGGCATTTGTGGCCAAAAAAAAAAAGGTGTCAGGAGCCAGCTGATATGTGCTACATTATCCAAGTCATCCACCTGGGTCTGGCAGGTACTACCCAGGACCTCTTGGAGACCAGTGGCCTTCTGGAGCAGCATTTGGAGGCCAACAAGAACACCTAAGTTTGCATTATTGACTACAGGTTTATTACAAGAGCAGCACCTGATGCCCCACGCAAGGATTCAACTCTCTGCACTGGGTAAATGCCTCCAGCCAGCATTTGGTAGCAGAGTCATGAGGAAAAAGGTTCAAATCCTTCACAACAACTCTTAGGCTGTGTGCTTTAGGAATAAATGTCATGAGGGTAAGAATAGAGAACAGAAAATAAAACATCATACTCAGTCAAGGCCCATGTCATCAACAAAACCAATCAGCCTAAAAGCAGCCTGCTGGGTTATATATGGTGCTCTCAGTGTAGATAAACACTAACTTAAGTCTTATTAAATTGTGTTTTTTCATTTCACCTACATACATTTTAAATTATATTAGAAATAAAATCAGACTTCTACCATAATCTGTTGAAATCCTTTGTGCTATAGAGAAAAATCACACAAATCACACGTGATGACAGCATCTGAAAAGAAAGTCAAACTGATGAAATGGTGGAAGCCACAGACCACGACCAGAACGTGTCAAAAAGCTCAACAAGCTTTCGATGAAAATAACTTGCCCTGCAAGTATGGAAAAAACCAATCAGAATTGTTCATTCTGATCTGTTCAATCAGTTTGATTGAGGTACTTTATCATTCAGGTTTTAATTAATGACTTGAAAAGCAGGAAAGTTGTTTCCTCTTTTAGCCATGAAGAAGTATTTCAGAATGCATTCTGCTAACTAGTACTAAAATCTTGAAGACCCTGACCAGGAAAAATGCCTCATTTAACTCAGTACTTAAAAATAGCCTTAATACTTCAGCTTTACACACAGAACAGGCCTCTATGTGCTTGCTTTGGTTTTCATATGTATTTGATACTTTAGGCAGTTTCACTTAATGATAATAATTCCTTGTCATCATTTCTTTTCTGAGTTCCCAGTTCAATCCTGATAAATTTTAAGATAAATCACAAAAGAAAATGAAGTCTGGCCAAACAAAAAAAAAAAAAAAGAAAAAGAAAAATCCCCCAAAAAAAGGTGCTATGCATCATTTCCTTATGTAATAAAGTCTCTCCCTGAGAATCTGAATAAACTTATGATAAGTTGTATAACTGTGTAAGTAAACGCGAACAGGTATGGCAAAACCAGAACAACTGTAGTGCAAGGGCTGTATTTAGGGCTCTGACCTACATCCTCTGGTAAACCACAGCAGACCAGTTTAAGATGCCCAAAGGATTTTGCTGTGGCCTGCTGACAGTCACCACTCCTGGAGCAAAACCTGCGTCATGGGACACACACCTCCGTTTCAGGAGTTCCAGAGACGAGTTTGTTACATCAGCTTAAGCCACTGGCAAAGGTCAGTTTGCCCCCAAAACACAAGGTGTCAGGCTGGAGAGCTGGCAGGGCGCCCCATCCTGTCTCACAAAAGCATAAGACAGGGAACTGGGGGAAGTTGTGTCTTAAACTGCTGCTATTAGGTTCACCGGAGCACATTAACCAGAAAGTCTGGCTGCAAACAGTCCCCACAGCGTGAACCAGCATTTCTGCAAGGCAGTAACTACAACCTACATCAGCCCTGGGCAGGATCGGGATTTGTGACATGAACATCTTGATTTAAAGCATGGTTATGTCTGTGATCTTAATCACTCGCATACACACCAGCCCACCATGCTCAAGCCAAAGCCACCCTTCTCCTCCTGTGCATGACACAGGATGACGGCAATATGGCATAGGCAGGTAGGGAAATTCCACCCATATTGCCCTAAGAGGACACGGAGGGATCACCAGTCAGTCAGTTTTCCCTGGGCAGGAAGGATTGGTGCAGGTTAGACACATCCCACAGCCCACCATAGCGTTGTCAGGGCTCGCCAGCCCTCCTTGCCCCTGCCCCACCAGGTCCCCCCATGCTCCAGCTCACAGCCATAAGCACAGCCCGGGCAGGGGAGGCCCTGTCCTCCAGCAGCAGTGCCTACTGCACACC
This sequence comes from Bucorvus abyssinicus, assembly GCA_009769605.1. Taxonomy (NCBI): domain Eukaryota; kingdom Metazoa; phylum Chordata; class Aves; order Bucerotiformes; family Bucorvidae; genus Bucorvus; species Bucorvus abyssinicus. The sequence goes on from CM020041.1 coordinate 9,613,017, forward strand.
CTGGCTCTGAGAGCCAGCAGCCCTCGCAGAGACGCATTTCCCTATTCTGCAGCACCATCTTGCAGCAAGAGAGAGGAAAACACCTTTTCCAGACAACAGCAGGGAGAGGTGGACCTGAAGGACGCAGCAGTCTGGACTGCAGTTGCAACTAGGACAACAGATTGCAATAGACAATAGACAAAAGATTTTGATCAGGGATGGAGAGTTACAGCCTCCAGCATCAGTGCTGGGGTTCAGCTGAACTTGGGAATAGTTTGCAGGACTCAGTATTTTATTGTTAAACTCTTCTGCCCCTTTTCTGCCTACCTCCCTTGCCGGTGGCTGCTTTTGACTCAACTGAAACCGAGACACCTGCTAAATTCTCTGCTCGAGCGTCCCCATGAGCACTGCTCCCAGCACAGCCCCCTGGCAGCCACCAACCTGCCCCGTACCCTCACAGCCACATCCACGATGGGAAGGAAACAAGTGTGACTCGACCACACAAAGGCAGCAGCAGTTTAAAAAGTCTAATATGTCCCCACGACCTCTAAAATGTTGTTCCTCAGTCCCAGATTTTCCACGTTCTCTCCCATGCAGTTCTAGAGCATCAAGGGGAGCAAAGGATGTGACTGCAGCAGCAACAGCAAAACAACCCTTTACACTCTTGTGCTTCCCACTGCTGAGACAATATCCAATGTGACGAGAATGGGGAGAGGACACGGAACACATGGAGGTGTTTGATTTTGGTTTTCAATTTGTTTGATGACACTCTTAGATGTCCTCACTCCTGAAGAGGAACTTGGCTTTCTTCTGTCAGTACCTAGATTTCTCAGATAACTCTGAGAATAACAGCAGAGGAGGTGCAAGTACTTAAAAAAGGTAGCCTATTAATTTAGAACCACCAAAAGATGGTCAACGGGCTCTGAAACAGTGGAAATTTGATATTACCTTCAAGTAATCTTTAAGTGATTATTTCAAGAGCCTTTTTAGTAAAAGAAATTAAAACTTACGAAGGCTATTTCCAGGAAAGTAATACTCGGACCATTTTTGTCATTGATTTGGAAGCTAGGTGCACTTTTTAATGAGAAAAATAATTCAAATGGACCAAAATTACCTATCACCAAGACATCAGATTTTTTAATTCTCCAGTAAAAGCGAAGCAGAGTGGCACGCAGCTGGGAAACAGGGCAAAGCTCGTCCTCCTGCACACTGCAGACTGCTTTTCCCCTTTGTGTCAGTCAGTGTGAGTGCACATAAAAACTTATTTCTGTTAAAGAAAAACCACGAGATCTGAACCGGAGGAGGCTGAGAACAGCCACCATGTTGTGTGTTGACTCTCGAAGGAAGAGCTTCACCTCCTTTTGACAACACCAACTTTTCCCACAAAGCCACGGCTCGGGTTTGTACGCAGCAGTGGGAAAGGAGTATAAACCAGTGGGTGGTACAGGCCACAGTCTGTGGTCAGGATTACCAAAGTTATGTACATTTGCTCAAATTATTGGGTTGGGGTTTTTTTGTTTTGGTTTGTTTTTTTGGTTTGGTTTTTTTTTTTTTTTGCTCCTGTGGTTTTTTTATTCGCAGACTCTCTAGTGCTCTGAACTCCAGAGGTCTAGCTGGGAGTGCAGCTCCCAAATCTGCTTCAATCTCTCCTGATACCCGTGGTCCTCCTCCTCCTCCCCTCCCTGCAGTACCTTTCTGTTTTCACTTGAAGGCAACCTTGCACCACACATGTCTATAAAAAGAACCGGGCTGGGAAAGCACAGCAACTGCTTCACCCAGCAGATACCCACCTTGCAGGTGGAAAGAGCCTGAGCTCCAGGCGCAGAGGAGCAGCGGCTTAACTGCTCTTCTACGGTTTGGTTCAACAACATTTGCACTCTGCCGACTTTTCAGTTAGCTCCTCTAAATGTGATGTCACCACTCCCCGATCACAGTCTTGTAAAGCGCAGGAAAGAGAGGACCTGCAGCTGCACGGAGAGCACATGAGTTCCTGGGTGATGCCCCGGTGCTCACCCCCTGTTTTGGCTCTTCACCAAAAGCATCAGTGGTCACCACAAGTAATAGCAGGCACAGAGAGGGAGCTCAGTTTTGAGCGGGGACAGAACAAGCTGGAAAGTATGTAGATAAGAGTGATATTTCCTAATCAGCTATCCCCGAAGAGTTTTATCCTCAGATACTCAGGGAGCCAGTTATCTTGGCCATTAGTGAACTTGTGAGGGACAGGTGAGATACCAGCAGACGGGCAAAGGGCAAAGGGAGCCTCTCTCTTCAAAGGCAGGGGATGGGAGGAACCAGGCAATTATAGACCTGTCTGCTTAACTGTGATGCCAGGAAAAATACTGGGAGAAGTAAATACCTGAAAAGACCCACGGACTGGTCAGTAGCGACTGGTACAACATGGTAATTGTTTTACGTAGAGGAGAATACAAGGAGATGCAATGTAGAAGAAATTAAGAGACCAGGGGTTGAAATATGTCTTTTCCATTCATGTCAGGATACAGACACATTGATCAATGATATGTATCCACCCCTTGACACTACTTTAGAGAGAACAACCAATCCCTTTACCGTGCATTAAGCTGCACTTACAAAACTCCTCTTCAAAGCAGAGCAGTATTTTACATTTTCTTCTTTTCCTTCTGCTCAAAATGACCATCTGGCAACAGATTTGCTGGAATGAAGCCTTTTCTCTGGTTTCTGTTTGGGGACAAATCTGTGCCAACTTCCAGCAGTTCATGTGATTTAGGGATGCAGAATATAGTTCTCTTCTGAAACATATGTGGGCTTGAAGTCAAATTCAGATACTGAAAAGAACTGGTGTGAAGCAAGCTGTGGGTTACAATACAGTTTCCTCTATTGCGTGCGATATGCCAAACTAGGAAGATTTGCATCCTTTTCCATGCAGTCTCAGGCTAAGTGGGAAATTCTGTATATTATCCAGAGTTACTGTAGTTGCCCTAAACTAACCCCATCAAACCTGCCTGCAGTTTCATTTAAAACTTCTAGGAACTTTCATTCGAAAACATAGAATCAAGATCCTCCTCAGATATAGTGGGCACAATTATGGTCTGGGAGGACAGTGTAGACTATCCCTAAGGGAAAAACAATTCTCCCTGTGCATCAGCCTGTGTTGGTTTTAGAAGCAATATAGCGTGTATGCTCAGCCATCACACAGGCCCTTGGGGACACAGACAGAAGAAAAAGCCTCTAATGACCTGCACTGCCTCTGTAACTATCTGGTCCCAATTCCGCCTGGTCTATAGCTAGAAAATAGGAAATGAAATCTAAGACCCTGCCTGGAAACTTCAGGCCAGTTTCTGATCTTTTTTCCAAATGCCCCAGAACACTGGTGACAGAGCTTTGACTCTTGGCCATGTCCATCTGGGGCACAGGAACAGGCGAGGAGCTGCACAGCCAACACTGGGAGAGGGCATCAGCACGAGGGGGGAGCCGCGCTCCCAAGCTGAGGGTGGTTGGAGGATTAAGCAGAGGACAGGCTGTGTTTCCCCAGGGAATGCCACCAGCCTGCCATTATTTCTCAGGAAATTCTCCAGAAAACTATTGCTGAAAATACTTTTTTTTCTTAAAGGTCTTGTCTTTCTGGGTCTAAAATTTGGGAGGACGGTCTTAGAGCATGTTATAAATGGATTAAAAAAAATTTTTTAAATATTTTTAAAAATACTTCTATTGCTTGGAGATAAAATGTGGCTAAACAGTATTTCCAAGAAAAGAGGTTAGTGTCTAAATAGAGGAAAAGACAGAGATGGTCTCTTTGCCTTTCAGAACAGAATTAAATGTAAAAATAAACATAAAAACCCAGAAGAAATTAATTAATTTTTAAAATTCCTTTCAGCTATTACATTCCCAGCTTTTACTTCAATTTATTAGATCGACTAAAGCAGGAAGCCCAAGGAAAAATTTTAAAATCATTAAATCATGTTGCTTCTTTTCCAACAGCCCAGAAAGCAGTCCACAATTTTCACTGAAGGTTTAGCTATGCCTCATCTTTCCTTTTAGGAAACTACCACCTTAGAAGTCAGCCTAAGATAAAAAATATCTGCCAATAACCCTGAAAATACTGTTGCAAATTATTTGCGTTGGTATTTTGTGGGGGTTTTTTTAATAAAAGCTGTAACAACAGGTTACAGCCCAGTCCAGGGCATGCTGGTGCACAAGTGCTGCACAAACACACTCTAAAAGATAGATCATGCTCTAAAGACCTTCCTATCAACAGCAAGGAGATGAACAAGGACTTATCACTGATTTGCAGATGAAGCAGTCAGATTTGGATCCCCGCAGCGAGGCATCTGCTTAGCTGGTACAATTAGGACGGCTCTAAGTTCAGGAGAGGCGCTGGGAGCACCACCCCGGAGCTGCCAGAGCTGCGCCATGGAAACCCAGCCCTACTGCCTAAATCAGACCTCTCGATGGGCTGCCTGCAGAGAGCCTGGCGAAGCCTGTGGAAGACTGAGCAGCAGAACTAGATGTTCTGAGAGCCAGTCCAGGGTTTAAAATATAAGCCGAACTCTTCTTGTAATGACAGAGAGGAAAACTTAATGTCATTTTTAGTAATCCTGTAGGATTTTTTGCAATAGCTCTTGATACGTGCTGAGCTGACACCTACACCCGACATACCCTCTTGTTTGTTGTAGTTCTCTCAGAGCTTTCTATTTTTTTTATCAGCCAACTGAGCAAGCTGCATCCAGCGGATAGGTGTGTTTCCCAGCGTATGGGCATTATGCCATGAGAATATAGTAGCTCTGTTAAGATAACAACAGCATTGGAAGCACATGGCTCTCAAGTACGGGACCGCCACTCAATCTACTCTAACTAGCTAATGGCACTGGCAGAGTGGAACAAGTATACAGTCTCCTGACCAACTCACCTTCAAAGGGTTCTGTATTTGCAGAATCTTTCTCCCCAAATTTCCATTTTTCCTTTTGAGAAAGTTAAAGTTTTAAGTATCTCCATTCACACAAGACCCGCCTAAAATCCTGTACACCTGTATCCCTGCATATGTATGTGTGAGTGGCTCCTAGAGTCAGCCCTGGAGGAAATGAGGCACTGAGCTGGCTTTCTGACCACTTCTCAAGTGCTTGCTGCTGCCTATGGTTGCTGACATGACCGCCTCCTGCCAGATAGTAAATAAAGGCTACTGCCCACTCTGAAATTAATAGCAGCTTGTTTTGCCTCCCTGCCAGACAGGCTGTAATCTAATCGCACACCCTGTGGCTTTACCCCGAAATTGCTCTTTCCCTTCTACTGTCACATCACATCGCATCAGGGATTCCTCGGCACCCGCCGTAGGTACATCGGGCTGGGACTTGCTCTGCAGCACATCCTGAGGCAGCCTGCCTTGTGCACATCTGCAGAGGCTCAAATAGGAGGATGTGTGCTGGGGCTGCTGGATCACAAACGTTAACATAGGGTTACCCAACTGCAGAGCCGATGGACATTATTTGTCAGGAAACCTCAATACATAGCTTTCATTTCTCTCAAGTGAGCAATAGCTCTAGCCCGACAGCGGCTGTCGAACAGAGCACGTGGGTTTTGGCTGTTCACAGCACTGTGGGTGCACGCTGCTCACAGGGGACTCCTACTGCTAAAACTCACGGCTCTTTTTAACAGATACAAAAGTCAAAAGGTAAAGGTCAGGGACTACAGCAAGGCATTCGTATCAATCAGCTAGAGAAAGACTGACTAAATACAATGGTTTGAGCTGAAAAGAGAGGAAATAAAGAAAATAGAGGAGAGCCGTAGAGAAAGAGTGGACCTGGAGCTTGCAGGAAGGTTAGCTAGCCGTGCTATTTTGGTTCAACTTGTTCGGGAGGAGACAACTAATACAACTAGCTTATCCAGCCAACAAGCTGCAGGGAAGTCCTGGACAAACATGCAGGAGGTGTAGGCCAGCACGTGTTTGTGGGTGTCCCTGATATCACACGAAGTGCATCACGTCCCCAGGAGATGTAGAAGCAGCAAGTCAGCTGGCAAGCAGCCAGCCAGGGATTGCTAAGCATCCAGAGCAAGGTCTGCTGCAGGCCTTGCTCTCAGGTGAGCCAGCATAGTCCTATCTAGATGCATCCTAGACTTGGACATATGGCACATGGGCATGGCTTACCACTGCCAAGGTCGGCTCCTCAAAATGCTTTGACAGAGCAAACAGAGAAAGACAGAGGTTACTCTTCTCAGGACCCTCACAGTCCTATCATTTCCTTGACTGTTGTGTACATGCTCAAAAAGAAAACAAAAAGCAGTACCTATTCCCGTGGCTCCCCCTAAACCTGGCTGCAGGGAACACACTCCAAGCACTGGAGCCCTCCATAGAAATGTGTTCTCCAACCCTTCCTCTGACATCCTGACCCCAAACAGCCCCCATCTCTCTGTGGATCTTACTCGGCGCTAATAAGTAGCCCTTCTGCTCAGACTGCCTCTCTAAGTAGCTTTGTTCTGACATTACTCTTAACATTTCAGATCCTCTAAACCCAAAGCAGTGTGTTGGAAAAGCCAAATAAGAGAAACTGATGAACCTCCCTTTCTTGGAGAACCTGCCCAGGCTGTATTTCACCTGATTAAGACAGGGTAAGTCCCAGTTCCATGTACATGGACACAGATAACAGAGTGCGTTACCTGCTGCAATCAGGCAGCAGCATGACATGCTGCTCTGCATTAGAAGAGGAAAGAAGCTCTGAGTTTGCTCCACAGACAGCTGTCAGCTCCTTGGACCTGCCAGTCGCGCTTTGGTCAGAGCCAGACTACAATCTACCAGCCGTGTCAAATGTCCTGTTCCCCCAAGTCTGCAGTGCTCAGAGAAAAGAGTATCCAGACAGTGCTTTATCTGGGTGACAACTTTTTTTCTGAAATCAGTTGGGAACAATATGTTCAGCTATTGCCAGAAAAGATCACCAACAGCTATTGGCAACATCAGCCCTTGGTTACGTGGTTTCCCAAGTGGCACAAGGGATGACAGATTCATATTAATTCCAGTCAGCAAATGGATTATAAATACTCCCCCAGCCAGTTGCCACCTGATAGGACTGTCCTTGAGTCTTCCAATCATGGAAGGGAGTTGTCAACTCTAAATTTACCCACCAGCATGTATTATATAAGGCATACTACTCTGTGATCCTTGGTAGACACTTGTGCTGTAGCCCAGCATGGATTAGACCAGAAACTGCTAGTTCCATCAACCAGACAGACATCTCACTATTGCTTATCTCAAGATTTCGATGGCAGAAAGCAGAGAGGGATGAGTTTGACAGGATGCATTGGTGTATTGGCCATGCAATTTCCACAGTAGTCCTATCAAGTCTAGGTTAATAAAGTGATCAAAAGCTAGGACCACCTAACACCTTTCTGATGAGGTAACAGCTTCTGTTCCTGAGGATAGCTGTTCCCATCAGAAAAATGTACCACCACGACTGATATAAGTAAAGCCACTCCAAGGATGAGGTGTCCAAAATCAGAGAGAGCTGATACGAAGTAAACCAAGATAGTATTCCCTGTAAAAAGCAGTAGACAGGATGCTAAAAGTTTGTACAAATGGACTATTCACTTGAAGAACTATAATTAGATAGGTTTAACTTTTACAAAATGGAAAGTAAACAAAAAGAAAGCAAGCGAAGAGCTCCACTTTTCCCTAGCTTTGGAGCAGTCCTGGTGACTGCACGTTGAGCAGATGTACATGCTAGCAGCACCTGTCTGCAGCAGATTTTCTCACCCAAAAAAAAGGGTCTGCCTGAGTGAGAGGACAGTTTGTAAACTATCAGTTCAGAGCATGTACCTAAAGTAAGACCTTTTTTTTTTTTTTTTTGCCAGTTGCTTGTTCACACACAAAAGCTTTCCAAGCTCCTCAGCTGGACACAACATCTCAGCCCTGTGCTTGCTGGCCACAGACAAAATCTGCCCTCAGACAAAGACACCGGAGATACATGGCTGTTGGGGACTGCATGACATTTTGCTCCTCTTTGGGCTTTTTCTGTTTTCATGTCCCAGGTTATTCTTCAGCACTCCTGAGGACACCCAGCCTCTCAGGCAGCAGCAAGAGCCTTCTGCTCAGCATCTGCACCCACAGACTGGGTACGCCCTGTCCCCAAACCCTGCGAGTCCTGGGGGTTCCCAGGCAGGGCTGCAGGTTCCACAAGATGGCACTTGGCCACAGAGTGAGGAACAGCAACCCAGCAACCCAGTGGCTGCTTCTGGACAGAGCAGGTTCCCCAACCTAATGGAGACTCACCCCATATTTCCATTATTTTCACCTGCTGAGCACTTTTTAGCAGTTGAGCCAAAATGGTACCTGCTCACTTTCTGGAAAACCCCAGGGAAAAGTAAGGCTGGAAAATGATGCCGCAAAAATCCTCAGGATCTTTGCTTTGAGAAACTGTAGCACACCTCCGCGTTTAGGAAAACATTTGACCTTGTGCCTTTGTACCAGGAACAGGCGTTTTTGTCACCTACATGAGAAACACCCTAAAGGTAACCAAGTTTATACCCTGCTAAATAGCAGTTTCTCTGTGCTTTCCACATACTTGGAAGATTGTAGCATCTTTTAACATCAAAACTACTTTTATCTCACACCACAGCATCTCACGTGGGGTACCCAAATCAATGGATGCTTTTAACATCAAACTCTGCACCTTAAATTCTTCAGGCAGTAGGGGTAAATCTCCCAGATTATTTCCTTCCCACATATGGGATAGGCAAAGGCAGAACCACTCGTGCCTTCAAAGCATTCAGACACTCCTGAAATGAAAGGAACTGAAAAGCTCTGTCTCTGTGGTTTAGCAGTTTGCTGTGGAACAAGGCCTGGAGCTCAACAGGAGGGATCAAACCAAACATTGAACACACAAGCACTGTGCATCCTGCACATTTTGTGAGACAGAGACTTTGGGAAAAAAAGCAACACTGGAAAAAAACCAAAAGCCTAATGGGGAAAGTACACAACAGAGAGTTACATCCTGAGTGCAGCTCACACAATGGCCCTTTCGCCTCGTTTTTGCTCACGTGTGCTACATATAGAGTGACTCCAGTCATACAACAGGCTTTTTCAAAATGCAGATTTACTGCAGGGCTGCTGGAGCTTATCGATAAAAAATACACAGAGCCAACGTCTTTTACTCACATGAAAATGTGGAGTAGAAATCTGTATTGCAGGACATTGTATCTTACAGGAACCTTAATCCAGCTAACGCCAACAAGTCATTCAGAATTAACGCGGTGGGAATGAGAACAGGACAGAGTCAGCTAAGCAAATGGATCTATTTCCAGTAGATCTCCTCCTGCACAACACCTAACATCTCGGCACTTACACAGCCCAGGATCAGGCTAGCAGAGATTTCACATCCCTGTTGAAATTTAAGTTCTCAAGGCAGGAGATACATGGTCATTTTCCCCTCTCTTTCGCCACAACTGCCTGAATGTGGACTGCTGGATCATATTGTGTAAATATTGTTGTTATTTTATGAACTTTGACATCAATGAGACCAAAGCTAGATATGCTGGAATATAACGGTTTTAAGCTTGGCTGTTATTTGTCCATTTTTTAAAAAGCGGAGAGGGAGAAGGAAAAGCATAGTTTAGAATTGTGGTTAAACGCTTTTTTTTTTCCTCTAGAGGCATTTAGGGTTTTGCCTTTGCTTTGTTTATTCTTCTTTGGGACTGAGTAAAGTCAAATTTTTAAACATAGGACATCCCCCTTTTTAAATACAGAAATTCTAAGAGTCGCCCTAGACAGGGCTCAGGCTGCTCTGACTCCTTGGAGCCAAATGCATCTTTCAGAGTGTTTTCTTGTGGCCTAAGAAAGTATTTCTTTTTGCAGTCATTCTACTTGGATGTACCTTTGTTCACTTTCTAGGAGTAGTTCAGTTTCATGACTTTTTTCTTTTAAATCACAGTGTGTAACAGAGTTCCTGATTTGGGCCTCAGTTCTGTTAGGATACTTGAAGTACATGAAGTGATCCTTGTAATTCAGATATTTAAAATCTGACCAGCACTTGAGGATCTTACTGAATCAGCATTTACATATGTCCTTATTTCTCTTTTGGGAGTTTTCTGTCTTTTTACTTTTCTTAAAAGTAGATGCATAATCCAGTTGTGATATACACAAAACCAAGGGCACATTTTCACCAAAGCATGTTTTGACAGTGCGAGCAGTGAAGACCAGGGCCCTGGCTGAAAGCATGGATGTACCCCTCCTCTCTGGGGTGGACTCTACTAAACAAGAGGGCTGGAAGCCATAGGGCAGCTAATCCTGAACTATACCTATGGAGGTAGTGGGGGAAACAACTTCTGCTGGACACAGTGAAGGGAAAAAGCCTCAGACAGGGATAGAGATTTCCCCATGCTGGCTGCGCCTAAAATGTGTTTCCAAACCCGAGGAGCCACAGTGAGAACCTTGGAGGTTTCTGTCCCCCTGTGCAGACAGTGTCAAGTATCTCTCCGGTGGAGGTGGAGGTCGAGAGTGCATCGCCCAAGCGAGTGCCCCAGGCACAGAGGGACTGGGCTGGGGTGGCCAGAGGGTTGGAGTGGAGAAGGCATCTGGGAAGAAGCAATGCGGAGCCTGACAGCGCGGAGACGGCCAGATGTTTTCATCATTATGGAAAAAATCTGTTGGTGCCTTTTTGCCCAGAGAAATACTGGGGGAGGAAATATCCTCTTGAGCTCTGATCAGGGCTGCATATTAAAACTGCAATGGGCCAGGGTCAAAAAACATCAGAAATGGGAGGAAGGGATGTTTTCTGACTCTGGCTCTAATGTTCAATGTGAACGTGCCCTGGAAGGCTGTGCTGCCTCCCCAGGGATCTTTTTCCAAATCACTCCCTCAGAGAGCTGGAGAGACAGGGCCTGAAAGATGTGCTCATGTGATATTTCTCCAGCACCCCTGCCCCCGCAGTGCTCCCTCATCCCTCCAGCTGCAGCAGGTGCTGCTCCGGGGAAGTGCAGCCCCGGGGACAGTAACGCTGGAGCCGCATAACTCTAGAGACACGCAGCCCTGGGGCTGCGAGGAGCCTGAGCACAGCAATAATGACACCCGGGACCCCTGTCCCGGCTTACAAAATCAGCGCTGAAGGACGCCCGCTGATCTCCTGGCCCGAGAGGCCCCTGCTCACCCCAAGCCCCGGCTTAGTGCTGTAACCCCGACCAGGGGACACCCAAGAGCCACACCGGGGGCTGCGTGGAGGTAACACGTTCCAAGTTTTCCTTTCTCTCCCCGCATCCCCCCATGGCTCTCTCAGACCGAGCATCCCGATGGTCTCCAGGACGCCGAGATTGGGCCAGCCCCTTCCCTCGGGCTGCCCTGGGGCTCCCCCCGGGCAGGTCCTCGGGATTCATCCCTCCCCACGGATGCCCGTTTCCCCAAAGCAGCGCGGCCCCGTTCCCCGCCAGCTCCTCTCGCTAATTTTAGCTTTCAGGCACGGAAGATACCGTGCAATTAAAAACCAAAAGTAACCCCGAGGACCGCCCGTAAGAAAAGCGTGCAAAACAAGGAGAAAACGCCAACAGCCAACTCCAAGTCCCTCCGATTTCTATAAGAAATAAACCCTATCCGCGAAATAAAGGGGTGGTTAACGTTTCAGGCATTTCATTTGGATTTTTTACCTCTTTAATAGACAAATCGAAAGGGCAGGAGGCGTCTGGTCTTGGGAACTGGCTGCAAATCCCTCAGACCTGGCTGGGAGGAAAGCAGGCACCGAGGCGAACTCTCCCTCCTTTCCTCCCTTCTTTTTACTGTATTGCTGGGGTTCCCAGGAGGGGGGGGAAGAAAAAAAAAAAAAGCTGCCGCCATTTAAATAGTGCTTCTCCCTCTACCACTGAAAAACATGCAGATCTAGTTTATTTATGCGACTTTCCTTCGAAATTTAAAAAGATACTTGTGAAGATACACGGAACTTGGAAATGTTACCCAGGGAGAAAAGAAAAAAAAAAAAAGTACAGATCTAGATGAACTTTTACAAGATTTTCGTTTCTTTCCACCTTTTTATTCTTGACACACGCTTGAAATATATCGCATTTTACGTTCGGTGAATTGTATGTTCATCAGGCTGATTAAAACACTTGCCCGCGCGTATATTTGCCAGTTTCTCTCCCTCATATATATATATATACTTAATTTGCACGGATTTCTTCCTAACCGTTTTTCTCTCTGCAAAACAAGCCGCGGGAGCACTCGGACTTTTAGTTTCATGGAGAGAATGCAGAAAGGAGATCCTTCGCAGAAACCGACGCATTCATTCCCCGTCAGACCGCCACAAAAATGAACAACGGATAATTCCCCGGCTTCGAGAAAAAAAACGACTCAAAGGTCCGACCCTGCTCCCGGGGATGACCTTCCCGGGAGCGGGCAGCTCTCCGGCCGCCCCCCGGGCTGCTCGGAGCCCCTTTTCCCGGCGCCTCCGTTTGCAGAATTTCAGGGTGGGAAAGGAGGAGCCGGTTCCGACAAATCCACTCGTCTTGGGGCAAAAATGAAGGCGGGTTCCAGCGTAGCGGGGGTTATTTCCTTTTTGTTTGTTGAGTGGTTGTTTTTTGTTGAGTTTGGGGGTGGTTTTTTGTTTGAGTTTGAGGAGTTATTGTGTAGTTTTAAAAAACTATTTATTCATTACCTGGAAAGCGGCCGGCACCCCCGCCAGGAGCAGCAGCCACCCCGGGGGGGTGTATGGATTTTGCAGGACAGGGGTGAGACCCGTCCCGTCCCGCCCGTGTCTTCCCCGGGGCAGCCCCGCGGCAAGTGCGGGAAAAGAAACGGGGCCGTCTCGGGAAGCCACTTTCTCGCTGCGGGGGGGCAAGGAGGAAAGAAAGTCAGAGCCACCCGCCCCGCGAAGGCCCCGCGGGAGCGGGGCGGAGAGGGCAGCTCCGCAGGGACAGGGACAAGTACACACCACACCCACCCACCCCCCGGTGCCGCAGCTTGCCCTTGGGGCAGCCGATTTCATGCCTCTCCGGTTGTGGGTCACGGGCTGGGCCCTCGCCGGAGCAGAGGGGACAGCACCAGGAGACGCCGAAGCAGAGGTGGGGGTCAGGGCTCTGTAACTCTACTAGCCCGGGCTCATCCTCCCACCCGTCCCGGCGGAGCTGATCCGCTTGGAAAGGGGCTCTCCCAGAGGGTCCGGGCTGGGTCCTGCTGCAGGGAGCCCCGCGGGAACCCGCAGCTCCGGTGGAGCTGAGAACTGGCACCCCCGGGCAGGGCAGTGGCTGGGAACGCTCCCGGCCCCTCATCTCCGCGGGTGGCGGCGGGGAGTGACTTGTAAGACAAATAAAGGCCAAACACCGTCTCATGTTAAATAAGGCTCCCCCGACGGGCGCCTCCAGGCTGCGCTCCCCTGCTACGCGGCCAAGGACATACCCGGATCTCGGGGAAGGGGAGATCGGAGCAGGGCCCCGCTGCCCCGGCCCGGCGCAGCCCCCTCGGGCTCCCGGGGAGCGCAAAACGCGCACGGTGACATCGCAAGACAGATCGGATTTGCGCGGCCAGCAGGAAGTATCCGAGAAGTCAGACTTTTATCTCCTCTGGAAAACATCGTGCGGACAGACAAGCTGCAAACACCCTGAAAACCTTGCGGCGGTATCAGGCTTCCCAGCCCAGCGCTGCCCCTTCCCGCTGGAGCCCACTGGGAACCTTTCCGCCCAGGGGAGGGAGATCGGGCTCCGAGGGCAGGGCAGCCCCGCCGCATTTAGAGCTTTGTTCTCCGAAGCAGCCCACGCCTCATAGTGCCTGGAAGGTATTTCGTTTTTAAAGCCGTTTTCCCGACCATCACTAGCCACCTGGCTACTGGACGCGTGTGTCAAACCCTTGTTGCCTTTACTAAACGTGAAAGTCTCTTCGGTCGTTTACTTTTCCCGTCCCTAAAATAACTGTATTGCTTCTGCCCTGTGTGCGTTTCCCTTGGAAAGGTAACGACCAAATGCTTTTGTAATTATCTGAGCGCGTTAAAAATCTTTTACTCGAGGGCAGGAAAGCGGCGGGTCCCAGAGCCAGCGTTAATAACGCGATCGCTGCCCGGCTGCGGGAACAGGGTCAGCGGGAAGGACGACGGAATCCCAGATCGCGCTCTCTTCCTCAGCGAACCCAGCACAGTTACAGGCAGAAAAGTTACAGGCAGGGGAAAACTAAAGCTTTTGCTTTATCTGACCGGCTCCCAGCTTTAGCTTCAGCCAGGAGGGGGAAAAAAACCAGCTCCAGAGCCCGAGGTGGAAGAGCCAGCTTAATTGTCCGATTCCAAGCACGGAGACCAGGGCAGGAGGAGGAAATGCACGGTGGCATTTGCTATCCAAGTCCCCCTGCCCAGGTCACCCCGCCCGAGTCACCGTCGGAGGCGGAATGCAGCGACCGAACCGTCTCCCGGTCGCGCCTCCCGCGGTGTCCGGGGCCTGCCTGGAAGTCCGGGGTGGAAGTACCAAAACCGAAACACCAGACCGTTTTATTCCGGGCTTTACATAAATTGTCCTGAAATAAAGGGAAGACCCTTCGGTTCTTTCTGGCTGCTGCATTCGCGTGCCGTACCCTGGCATCAGCCTACCCGGCTACATCAACGCTCTCCACCCGGTCTGCACGGAGGGAAAGGGCTCGACACTCTCTAAGAGCAGAGCAGGGATGAGCTGCGATCCGGCAGCGGCGGGCCCGAGCCCCGGAGGCCGAGCAGCGGCGGCGGGGATAGCAGCGGAGCGGCCGCCTCGCACCTGCCCCGCCGCCGGACAGCGAGGCTGTCCCGGAGGAGCCCCCCGCCCCGCAACTCCCGGCGCAGCAGTCCCGACCACCGGGCAGAGGCGAGGCCCCTCGCCAAGGCCGCCTTCACAACAAGGTCAAAACTCTCTTCTCGCGCAGTGCCCGCGGAGGGGGAGGCCAGCGCCGCGGAGCAGGGCTGCTCTCCCCGCCAGCAGCCCCGGCGCTGGGAGCAGAGCGGGGCGGCCGGGAAAGGCGGGCTTCAGCGAAGCTTGAAACGACCGGGGCGGGGGGGAAGGAAAGGAAAATAAAATTAGCAAGAAAAGGACAAGTTTTTAGCTGCAGCAGAGAGGAGCGCCTGGACAGCTCCAAAGCCGTTTTCCTCTGCAGAAATCCCGAGCGGTGAAAGCAAACCCTTCCCCGGCCCCAGCCGCCTCCCGCAGCCTGGCAGTGTCCCCCGCCTCGCAACCCCTCGAGGACCCCGCCACGGCGGACACGCACAGCAGACCAGCTATCACGCCGGAAGGATTTATTCAACCAGGGCTCGCCGTTTTGTAGCATCCTTTTCCAATCGTTTGAAAGAAATAACTGGCCAAAAGACCTTGGGGAGCCCCCGGGAACCCGCAGAGATCCCGAGGTCCGAGCGGCTCCCGCCGCCCACGATGGGAACGGGGAGATTGGCACGAATTCTCGCAAGGAAACACTAATAGGCTATTTCTGGACTATTGCCTCTTAACAAATCTATAGCACCTGAAGTGTTAGCACTCAATTAGTGACAAGGTTTCAAACCCCGGCGTTTACTGGTGAGGTATAAACAGAGTCTCGGGAGATAGCCGGGAATTAGAGCCGGAGGGGAACCCTGGACGTCTTAACCGACTGGGATTAAGAGGAAAACTTTTTTCAAAGGCCCCATCTCTCTCTCTCTAAACAGTCCAAGGTGTCGAAAGCTCAGGGGGAGAGAGGATGTGCTCTCTGGAGCTAGTTGCGGGGTGGGTGGGTTGTTTGTTTTCGGCAATAATTTAAAAAACAAACAAACAAACAACCCCCACAAACTAATCGCATTTGGCAATCCCCGGGAGAAGCAACGAGCGGGTGTGGAAGACAACCCTCGCCTGTGAGCAGCTTTTCTGGGCGCAGGGGCCAGCCTCAGTCCCGAGAGGCAGAGAGAGCAACCCGCAAACCGCTTGAAGGCAGCGGGAGGGAGCCGGGCATACCCCGCCTACCCCGTGCAGCCAGGAACATGGCAGCGGCTCCGTTCACCCCATCTCCCCCCGTACACCCGCGGGACTGGGTCCCGGCAGGATGGGTAGGCTGGAGAAAGTGTTTCAGGACGGCATCTCTAAGGTCCGCTCTCCCTTTACTCTTTTTCGCATGTTATTTAAATGCGACTCTAATTTTGCACCCATTGGCCCGCAATCAAAAGCGACCCCACAGAGGGCAAAAGCAAAAGGGGAGGTGCCTCCCCTCCAGTCCTGCCCCGGGGACTCAGCAGGGACACCGGGCGGGTCACCCCAGGCTGGGCAGGACGGGGAAAGAGCCGCGGCGCCTGAAGCTGCGAGCAGGGTCCGGAGCTGAGTGAACCGGTCGCCTTTGTCCCTTCTGCTCGGCTGCCCTCGGCCGAGACGCCGTCCGCAGTCAGAGCCTGGCTTCAGCGGGCTGCTGGAGAGCACCGGGAAAGGGAGAAAGAGGCGGGGGGGTAGGGAGGGGGGGTGGCAAGAGGAATGGGTGCTGACCCCCGACCCGGAAAGTCCGTGAGCTGCTGTGTGTCAGTAACTTGTTCATCAATCAGCCGGACACAGAGCAGACCTGGCCTCTCTTTGCCGAGTGTTTGCTTTTTCACCAATTATTGCGGCCCTGCAGCTCTTTTTGTTGATACAGTAGTTCTAAAAAGTGCTAATGTTCATTTATCAGGGAGCCGAGCCCGGGACTCCCACTAGTTGTGATTCTTCCAAAAATATAAACACGAAGAGAAGGGCTAAGGCTAAAGCCCCCATTTGTTTCTAAACTGCAGTATTAAAAGTGATGCATTGTTGAAGATAAAGCGGAGATAACGCTGTCTGTCTCCAATGAATGTCTCCCCGACGCATTAATGACATTCCAAATGATAGCTCCGGCTTATCGTTCAATTAATCACTTCCACCCTCTGCAGCCGGGCCCACATCGATCGGGAGCCGCCGTGTGATTGGGGGTCTGGAGGAAGCCCGTCAATCCCCAGCCCAGAGCGGTTTGTCTGCCCGCAGCTCTCCTCCCGGTGAGCGCAGAGCCCTCTGCCGGGGCCGCGCTCCGGGATCGGAAACCCACCGGCTTGGGGCCGCTTTCTCCCTCGGGTTCACTGGGCAGAAACGGACCCTCCGGGGGCAAGGCTCGACCCCATTTCTCCCGTCCCGAGGAAGGTGGATGCCAACAAAACAGGCGAACTTGCGGCTGCGGGTCTAGATTTCGGGGTAGGGGCCGGGGGGAATCGGGATCACTTCGTTACTTTAGTATTTCTATAACCTATCCCGATTAGCTTGTAATAAAAAGGAGGCAACGAGGTTAGAAATACCGCCGGGTGGTGCGGAGGGCAAGGGGTGCGTGACAGACACCGCAGACACCCGGCAAAGTCCCGCCGCAGGCCCCTCTCCTGAGCCGGGCTGCCGAGGCTGCCTCCACCTTCCGGGGGCACTTCACCCCTTTCTCCTGCAACCGACGAAAATCCCCTCTGAGCTCTTTCCCAGAGAAGTCCGCAGGAAGGGCAGCAGCGAAGAGCGAGATGGCCGCTTGACCGCCCCCCTCTCCTCATTAAATAGCAGTATTTCAGGCCTCCCCCTACACGCTAATCACTCCAACTGTCATCGCAAGATCCGGATCTGGTTCGCGAACAAACCGCTCCCAGGACGCCAGCAGACGGCTGCAGCAAGAGGCTGCGAGCGCCGGGGCTGCGGCCGCAAAGCGGTCCCCAGAGAGCGGGTCGAAAAGTCACAGCATCGCCCGCAAAATTGTCCTCAACTAAACTCCCCAGAAGGGAGCCCGAGGGTGCCGAGACACAAAATCCTGGGGGAGAGTGGGAGGGGCACAGCAGCAGGTACGCTCCGGACGGAGCGGCCCGGGGAGGGCAGCTGCGGGCAGGCGCCCGCGATTTCCCCCGTCTCGGGGGGGATTTGCAAAACTCGCACTGCAATCGCGCTGCCTCCCCGGGCAGGGCTCGGCCGAGGGACCCCCAACTCACTGCATCCCCCTGGGCTTCTCCGCTCGGCTCCCCGGCCCCTGCCTCACGTCCCACCACCCTCGGCCGCGCCGGGGCTCCGAGAGGACGAGCCGACCCCCGCGCCTTTCGGGGCCGGGCGCTCCGCACCCAGGAAATCGATAGAAGAGGGGTTTTTACTTATATTTTTTTTCCCCTCGCCCCCCGAAGCCAGAAAGAGGCGTAACGGCCCCCCTCAACCTGTGAATTCACCGCTTAGGTTTATTTTAGCGACTCCAGGCACGTTAAATTAACGAGCTCCCGCTTCCGCCCCGTGAATCCAGGCGCCTGCGGGCAGCCGTGCGCCCGCCCGGGCTGCGCGGACCTGGCCCGCACCGGGGCTCGCCCCCGGCTCCCGGCTGCAGCCCAGCGGCCGGTTGCTTTGACTTGCTCCTCTGTTGCCCCGAGACCCCTGTATATTTTGCAACGCCTTGAACCCGAAGTTTTGATTTGGGCTTTTTTTGTGTGGTTTGGTTTGGTTTTCCAGACAGTGCTGGAGGGTTTTGTTTGAAAGATTCACAAACAGGTGGTGGTGGTGGTGGGAAACCAATCGACATTTCCTCCTCCAAAGCCAGGCCGGGGCTCTTTAGGGCTCTCTCCTATCAACTGGATTTTGAGGGCATTGTACTGCTTCAGAATATCTGTATAAACCTTAAGCGCGGATTTCCCTTTGAGCGCACTTCACACAAACGTGAACTCCCGTTTCCCAGTTCGGGCCATCAGATATTACAGAATACTAAAAACGAAACCTCAGTTCACTTGCTTTAAAAAAAAAATAAAAAAAAAAAGAAAAGAAAAAAGAAATCAGCACATTTTTGGTTGATGGTTTTCTCCCGGCCTGTTTATTTAATCTGACTATATGATAGATGGCATCAGATAGTGGCTTTGTACACATTAGGCCATTCTGGATTTTTTTTTTTTTTAAATGGATCAACAAACTCCGCGGGGAAAAGCTGGATAAATACAGTGCCGCCCCTTTAAATGAGTCGAGATGTTTTTGAGATGTATTACTATATTAGGTGACATGGAACTTTGCATCTCTCATACCATCACTGCAATGTTGGCCAATAGAAAGCTAAAGTCACCCAAAAACTGCCTAGTCCCTCCTTCCCTTCCCATATGGTCCGCTCCTACCTGCCTCCAGTGCACAAGGCAAGGCTACTCGCAGGAATGCTATGTGCCCCCTCCGTGCGCCCACGCTCCACCACTGCTCCAGGTTGCCTGCTCCTCACCTTCTTTTCCATGACCCTGGGCTGCGGCCGCTGCCCCGCTCTACTCCGCAATGTTTCCTAGCCCTGTGACAACGACACCCTTCTCGGTCAAGGATATTTTGAACCTGGAACAGCATCAGAGCGGCCTGCCCTCCATGGAGCTCTCCTCACTGGCCTCCCCTTCCTGCATGCTGGCCACCTTCAAGCAGGAGGCGTACAGCGCCGAGCCGCCGGCCCTGCCCGACCTGCGGGAGGAGCTGCCCGAGCCCCACCCGGCCAAAACTGCCGCCGGCTTCCCCGGCTCCTACTACGTTAAAAGCTACGTGGAAATGGACTCGGCCAAGGACGCCAAGGCGGACAAGAAAGGTAAAGACCGCGAGTAACGGTAGTGCTGGTCCGGGGCTCGCCTCCGAAATGAGAAAAAGGGAGGGCAGGGGAAAGGAGACTCCCAGCCCGGGCGAGACCCGGGCTCCCCAGGGGCGGCGGGGGAAGAGGGGACAGTGCGGGGCTGCGGGCACCGTGCCTGACCTAGGCTCCCACCTGGCCTCGGGACCCGGGGGAGGGAGAGCGCGGGGAGTGAAAGCATCTTCATGCCCTCCCAGGCCCCGCCGTGCAGGAGAGGGACAGACCCACCGCGGGCAGCATCCCCCTCCCAGCCCGGCTCTCTCGGGCTGGGGCCGCGGGCGCGCTGGCTGCCCAACGGGACGGGCGAAGCTGCAGGATGATACACGAGGCCTCGAGCTTGTCCAGAAATTAGGCGACAAACCTAATTTCTAATTCGCTCGGCTGAGCGTAGGCCCGTGGGGTGGGGGCGGGATTCAGTACGAAGGCCACGGCACGAGCGGTCGCGACTCAACTCAGCGCACGAAGCATCCTTGTTTTCAAACAAACAGAAAAAGCCCGACGGAAGATTGCTAAAGAGGTACTTAGAGAGCGGGGCAGGGCCGGTCCCTCTGCCACAAGAGCGTGTCGCCGCGGCAGCCTGCGGGGCCAAGTCACCGAGAGGCCGGGGCAGAGCCAGGGCTCGCTCACGGTGTACGCGGTTTACTCAACATTGCTTTAAATTTTTATTTTTTTTTCCCCCTCTCCTTTTTTGCTTTGCACGTTTATGTTACTGCAGAAATGTGTTCTCTGCACAAGAGCCTGGAGCAGGAGAAAAGAGACCTGGAAGATCCTGAGCGCCCCAGACAGAGGAAAAGGAGGAAACCTCGCGTCCTCTTTTCTCAAGCCCAAGTCTACGAACTGGAGAGAAGGTTCAAGCAGCAGAAATACCTCTCGGCTCCCGAAAGAGACCACCTAGCGAACGTCCTAAAGCTCACCTCCACCCAGGTGAAAATTTGGTTCCAGAATCGAAGGTATAAATGCAAAAGGCAGAGACAGGATCAGACCCTTGAAATGGTGGGCATCCCTCCCCCCCGGCGGATAGCCGTGCCGGTGCTGGTGCGCGACGGGAAGCCCTGCCTGGGGGAGTCTTCTCCCTACAGTTCACCGTACAATGTCAGCATTAACCCCTACAGCTATAACGCCTACCCCGCGTACACTAACTACAACAGCCCCGCCTGCAACGCCAACTACAACTGCAACTACCCGGCCGTGCAGACCATGCAGCCCTCGGCGGCCGGCAACAACTTCATGAACTTCAGCGTAGGGGACTTGAATTCAGTGCAGACGCCCATCGCGCAGGGGAACGCGGGGATCTCCACGTTGCACGGGATCCGAGCCTGGTAGAACCGCCCCCGCACGCAGCCTGCTCCCCTCCGTGGGTCGCAGCCACCGGCGAGACCCCGGCGCCGGGGGATGGAGGTGCTTCGGCCGCGCCTGCGAGCCGGTCTCGGGACATTTCCGGGCTGCGGGGGTGTGTATGAGGACAGTTCAGTGGAGCATCCCGGTGGAGTTCACTAGCGTGGCGGCCGTTTCCAGCGGGGAGGTCTGCAGTGTTCCGTGCGGGGCCCGGCCGAGGGAGGCCCGGCGCTGCCCGCAGCTCCCGACCCGTGCGCCCGGCCCCTCTCTCTCCCCCTTCCGCCGGGGACTTCGCCCGATAATTCGCCTCCTTCCTTCCTACAAAACAGCCGGTCGGTTTGCTTGTCTTGTGGCCAACAACAGCTAGGCAAGCCCTACAACTAATTTTTTTTTTTTTTTAATTTTTACTCTATACTAATTGAGATCCACATTTAACTTTTGCACTTGTCGTACGGTCCCTACTA
Organism: Bucorvus abyssinicus; assembly: GCA_009769605.1. NCBI lineage: Eukaryota > Metazoa > Chordata > Aves > Bucerotiformes > Bucorvidae > Bucorvus > Bucorvus abyssinicus. Next base: position 9,634,287 of record CM020041.1, read on the forward strand.
CCAGGCCAGTTCAGCATCTCGCCATCCCACAGGTCTCCCCTTGCAAGGCTGCTAACACCGGCTTCGGCTACGCCTGGCAGGCGCCCGGTGCCGGGCCGGGAGCGGGGCCGGCGGCGGCTCTGGCCAGCGCACGGACGAGGACAGATCTCCCCCACCCCACCCCAGACGAGGAATACAGACACTCCGACCCTCCAGGTCCCCGTAGGGTTATGCACTAAAACGTGAGTTAGTATTGAAATGCACTGTCCGCCCCTCGCCCCGCCGTACGTGTTTCCCTTTGCTGTACACGCTGATGGAGATCAGTGAGTTGTCATTAAAGAGAGTGGCTTAACCTTGCGCGTCCCTGGCGTTCCTTGTGCGGTCCCCAGGCCCCCCAGCATCCCGCGGGGACGGTGGGGTGCGGGGGCGGCCGCACGCTGCCCCCTTCTCCGCTCCGGGACCCTTTCCCCACTGGTCCTCCCCTGCCCCTGATTTGTATAGTCCTCTCGTAATTTCAGCAATTCCCGTCTTAATGCCTGCAAACGGTGCTTATATTCAAACGTTTTTTAAAAAAATAATTTAAAAGCCGCTTTTCGAGCTCACAGCCCGGGCAGGACCACTACGTCGGTCCCGTTCCACCTCTGTCGGTGGCCCCGTCGCTCCGAGTCTCCAGGAGTGGTGAAGGAGCGGCTGTTTTCTTCCCTGCACGGAAAAGAAATGCAAGGGCGGGGTGTGTGTGTACAAACACCCCAAGCCATAAACCGGTGGGGAGCCGCCCCCAGCGCATCCGCGGGAGGTTTCCGCAGCCCCTCCGCACCCTGCTCCCGTGGGGGAGAGGGACAAAGGAACCCCCGCCAGCCCCCAAACCGCCCCGAGCAGCGAGCAGGGATCAGGGATCCCTCTCGCCCGGCTCTCTGCCTCTCCTCTGCCACAGCCCCAGCCTCTCGGCCGCTTTTACAGTAGTCGCTATCAAATGTCAATTATTGGGAGTGAGAAACAACAAACGTTGTAATTTAGAGCAGTCAAAACATCCTCTGAGTGTCTAAGACTGTCCGGCCCGGTGACAAGGCGATTAGAGGAACCTGCAACCTCTCCTGCCTTGGCCATATCGCCCCCATCAGTAAACAGGGATGGAGACAGGGTGGCTGTGGCCCTGGGACACGGGATGAAAGGCTGCCGGTGAATGGAAGCTGCCTGCAGACTCTATTCCTCCTTCCCAATGGGACCAACCTCACACACCCCCCCGAGGTAGGATTGCACAGATAAGGAGTGCCGACCTCCTTCCTATCTCTGCAAATGGAAGAAGAGCCCTGGGTGCTGCTCACAAAGCCCCCAAATGCAGTGTGGAACACAGAGACCTGACTGGGGCTCAGGGCTGGGCAAAGGGTGGTCTTCTGCCACCCCAGAGGAGAGTCTGCCTTGGGGACACTTAGCCCAGAGAGGCAGAGGGACATTGGGTCTGTTACTACAAAGGGGACCAGAGCCTGCCATCCTGAAGCAGGGATGCAGCTGGGGCCAGCCCCACCGCTGTGCAGTCAAGGAAGAAGCAAAGGCTACTTCTCCTCATTGAAACTTCTCCAATCCTGGTACCACTGGCTGCAGGATGACTTTTGCCTTCTTCCCACACAAGCTTTGCATCTGTCCTTTGAAGGACACGCAGACTTCAGCAGATGGTAGAGAGGCAGCAGGCTGGCCAGAAAATACTCTGCTCTAAGAAGGCCAAGGGTGACTACCTTCTTGACAGCCCTGGGCAATGAGCACAGGAGGAGGCAGGAGAAAGCAGGGTTTGAACTCTGCCACTGTTGGATACTGTAGGGGAGTCACAGTTTGGTTCCTCAGTTTGCCTGATCTGTAAAATGGGCACAACGGTGTCATCCCACTCCATGATGCTGGTGTCACTGGCAGTTGGATCCTGCCGCTGCAGAGCTTGGCCAGGATGAGAGCTCACAGGGAGCCCTCAGGAGACAGGACAAGTCCTGAGCTAACATGAGGGAAAGCATTAAGATTAGCTAAAACTCGAACCAACGACTTTCAGAAGCTGGGTCTGCGTAGGACCCTTTATTAAGTGATCTACCAAGATGGACTGCACTGAGACTCCAGGGAAAAGTAACTCCACACATCTCCACATACTCGGAACATCCTTTCCCTTCCTCAGATCACTTAATTTCTTCAAATATGTTTATGTCCCTCCCATAATACCTCAGAGCTACAGCTATCAGGGAATCTGACTGCCCAGTGGCATTTAGCCTGCTGTTGCTCTGCAGAGGCTGTTCTGGGCATCAGCTTTGGGTCCAGTTTCCAGGGCTGCACTGTGCTCATTTCAATAGGGAAGATGTACTGCAGCCCCTGCCCACACGCCCCCTTTCTCCCAGTGCTTCCCCATTCCTGCGGGAATTGCATCATGAGCAGATGCATGGCAAGATAAAGCAGAGGCTTGGAACAGCAGCTGGAGTCTTGGAGCCAGTTCAGAAAGCGATTTAGGCAGAGGACACAACCGCAGCTGGCTGAGGCCAGCACAGTGCAGCCGCCCAGCTCTGGCAGAGGCGCCAGCAGCCGCGGAGCCAGGCACAGTTGAAGACCCTTCATTTGCTGGATTAAGGGGAAGTGCAAGAAATATACAGTAGGAATTAACCCCCAGCACACTGATTTTGGCTAAGAGGGGCTTGCTGTTTTCACATGCATGGACACCCCATTGCTGCTAGTCCTGCTCTTCCAGGTCTGCCTCACCTCAGCTCCACAGCGAGAACAGCCTCTGCAGCCAGTACAGGCAACAAGGTCAGGCCATGGTAAAAGGTCTCCCCAGGACTTCTTAAGGCATACACCACAGCATGGTCCTTGCTCTCCTGAGTCCAATTCTTTCAAAGGCTTAGAAAAACTGAGTGCGAAATTGACATGTTTCTCTGCCTGAGCCTGAAGTATTTTACACCTATAGAGCAGTATGAAGAAACTGTGCTTAAAAAACATTATTCCAGAGGAAAGTGCAGGATACTGGCATTTCCCCAGGGAATGCAAAACCAGAGATCCTCTCAGCGTTTGGGGGGCATGCTAAGGGGTGAAGGAAAGAGGTTTTAATAAGATTTGCACTTGGATTTGTTCTCACTGTCCTTTCCTCGGCTTTTTTTTTTTTTGATTACACAGCCTGGCGCTGGCAGTCATTTCTCTGTTTTAGACCCGATTTTTCAGAATTCAGTGCACCAACTCCACCTGAAGGTATCAGGGCAAGTGCAGCTCAGCACCACTTGTCTTCTTGAGACAAACTGCACATGGTAGGTTTATACAAACTATTTGGAATTCACACAAGTTGTACAGGAACAAGTTGTCAGCTCTAAGGGACTGATATCAAATCCCTCATCTTTAGTCGTTTTGTACGAACTGAAGTCATTGTTTTTTCCAAGTAACACCCCTGCAGTTCCTAAATTACATCTGTGGCTGGAATTTTATTCCTTAAGTTCAAGGAGTTTTCACAAGGAAAGTTACTCTCTAGAGTCAGAAAACAAGGAGATATGGTCCTGGCAGGAATTAAGAAATGTTTCAATGTTCCTGAGAAACCCAGCAGGAAAACAACAGGTCAACAACCCTCTCTCCTCAGCCCCCTGCTCCTAATTCATCTCACTGACAACAGTTTAGATCAGTATCAGCAGTAAGCGATTTCTTGTTAATGGGGATTATTAAGAATCAACACCTTTAAAATGCCACGTTTAAAACCCACGTTGTCTCCAAAAAGTGAGAAAGGGATAGGCTTTCAGACTGGAGTTTAATTCTTCATTCCTGGGTGGTTGCTACTTACTACAACACAAACTCAATGCTACCTTTTGATGCAGAGGGAGAGGGAAGTGGATATTTCTGACAGAGTATCAAGCACTGGTAATACATTTCTAAAAGTTAAATCAAGATTTAGCAAAGTGACATAAACAAGTGACTTGAAAACCACTACTTGCCTCCTGCAGTCATTTTAAACCCTGCCACACCAGAGCACGGTTCAGTAAGACAAGATCAGCCCCAGAGCAGCCCATCAGCCACAGGCCTTTCCTGACCTCTCCCCAGTTCACTGCTTTACCAATGGGAACTCCAGTGGGTTTTTCCCACCCGCTTTTCCTCCCTCAAAACAGCTTGCTTTATTATTTTAGTACAAACTCCAATCCAGCCTCAATCCTTACTGCTTCCTCCACTTCATGGGCAGTGCACTGATCCACACAGACTTTTCCTTCTAGGTGTCAGCAAGGGATCTTTAAGGATCTCAAACTCCCCTGTTCTACCTTCCACTGCAGTCATCAGAAAACACAGAGCAGAAGCACCAACTGAACTAGATTATTGCTGCTGCTTCTAGCTGCACTGAAGATTCTACCCCTGAGCCTTACCTACTGACCAGTTTTAAAGCATCTCTACCAATTCTATCATAGTACTGCACAGACATGCCCCAGACTCTTGCTTGAAATGGCTACTAGAGCTGATGGGCTGGCTCAGATGAGTAAAAATAGGTGAGTTTCTCTGTCTTTGCATAAAGGAGTTACTGGAACTGTAAATCACATACAAGCCATGTCAATGAAGCTGGATGAATCCTGCTGAGGCAGGATAAGACAGAAAATAAACTAGTTCCCAGAAACTAGAGAAAAAGCCAACCGAAGCCCAGGAACAGAGATGAAAAGTCAGAAGATCAAAGCTTAAACTAGCTCTGTGTGCTGAGCAATTGATGCACTCACTCCACGGGGACTATAGCACGGCTGCTAAGTCATCCCTGCTTAAAATAACATTTTTTGGGGGTCAACAAAGAAGCATGGGCAAACACCTAAACTTCGGGGCTGTAAGTCAAGAGGTCTGGGCACTTTTCCTAGCTCCATTAGAGAGGGGCATCATGTTTGCAATTGGGTCAGCACAGGCAGACCCTTACTCCTACGCAACGGTAAGCAGGGGCTCACCGATATGGTTTGCACTCAATACTTGCTTAGCTTGATGTGCTGGAAAAATAAGTTGTCCAAAAGAAAAACTTGCAAAGGGGCAGAATCTCTTAACGGCCAAAATAATTTTATTTCTTAGGGTTGGATAAAATTAACTGTTCTCAGGGAGACATCCTGGAGCTAAACCGCTGTTTGTGGAGATGGGTAGGCTGAAGGAGAAACAAACACGAATGACACTGCTGTACAGTGGATCAGCTCAGGAGTTAACAGGCTCAAAAAGGAAAAGAAAAGCAAGTTTGTCAAGTATTTAAAATTCTGTGAACTGCTCTAACTACTACTTAGTAAGAAACAAACAAAGTTTAGAAAGACATTTTAGAGTTTTAGTCCTAAAACCAACAAATCTGGTTGTTGAACAAATTAAGTTCCACAGTTAAAAACTCTCAGAAACGTTTTCTAGGTGTTCTGCATATTGGGAATTGGATTTGGTGCACTCAGCTGCCACAAGAATATACCAGTTTATTTTAGCACAACAGACATTTCCTAAATAAATTGCATTGTCCTCCACCATAAAGTCACAGTGCTGGCTCCTAGAAATTGCCCCAAAACCCATCATCCTGGCCAGGATTTTTTTGGTACTCCTTGCTATCTGTGAAAAAGAAAAGCTGCTTTCAGAGCAGTTGCTGCAGTCAGTGGAGGTGCAGCACACGGACATGTGCACAGTACTGGCTGGCTGTCATCAAGAGAAGCCTTTAAAAAACAGGTCACAAAAAAAAAAATTCCAAACCCATTTCAGTCAAATAAGCAAGCTTCTTATATTTTTAAGTACCAAAAAATGAGAATGAAGTGCTACTGCCTGGCTTCAGCAAGTCAGGTCTAATGATACCAAGGAGATGATTTATGCTGTTTCAGGGAAGGAAAATACACATCTTGGCTGACTTGAGGTTTCATGTACTGCTTTATGCATTGTGCAGGGTCAGCTGCTGCTTCCCTTTCCGACACACACCCTCAGAGACAGGTCCAGATCCACCCTGCAATTACACACACTTCACTTTTCGGACACGGTTAATCCCACTGAAGATTCTCATACCGACACGGACAGCGTACGAGAGCTCAAGAGTGGAAGTAGACAGACATGCTGACACTCGGCTGCATTTCTGGCATCCTCCTATGCTGAGGCTCTGGTATCCTTCTGCTATTTATTTCTGGTTATAAGGGTTAGAGGCATTTTTATACTTGTTCTGGGTATGTCAATAAAGATGCCTCGGAAGAACCTGCATTCTGAGCATGGCATCTCTGTACGTTCAGTGGCTATAGGATGGGCACTCTTGCAATACCCACTGATGTACAGGGTATGGATTGCTTTCTGGGCATGTAATTGGAAATGAAAACTCAATTATATCCTATAACAGCCCTTTTTGAGCCATACAAAAAAAAAAATTGTTTTATTTAACCCTAATTCTGAAGACATGACAGTGGAATTGCTGCTATCAAAGGAGACATTCTGCCATATCTCTCATCCAACACTCACAGGCATCCAGTGCCCATCTGGGTCCTCAGGCTAATTTCTCCTTTCAGATACACCAAAAAAAAAAAAAAAAAAATTTCACTGAGAGCTGCTGGTCATCAGCACCTCTGAGAGACAGGCCTGAGGTGACTATTACTACTATCAACATAGAGCATACCGGTATTCCACCTTGAGAATTTAAGCCTAGATGATTTCTTACACGATGAGGCATTAGATCAGGAAATCAAATTTCCCTATGCAGTCCTCAGCAGGAATGTTATCTATAGCATTTCATTTTTATACACACAAAGATTATTTCCCATGTAACAAGACAAAAGTAAATACTTGATATTTCTCCCCACAAAAAAAAAAACAAACAAAAAAACAAAGAGCACATGAGAGTCAGTGGAACAACAGGGACAGTTGTAGGTTAATTTCCAAATATCCTCTTTGGTTTTCTTTCTTTCCTAACCACATTTCCAGTCCTATTGGTCTCAATATTCTGGTTGTGAAAACACTGCGCTCTGCCCCTTTGATCAGCTAGTGAAAAGCCCTTTCATGTCTTGCTGTCTTCATTACCTTACATTTTAATTGCTGGCCTTGCATAGGACAGACAGGTGGTACAAGGTCACAACAGGAGATGACAGATGGCTTTTGGCAGTGCGTGTCCAGATTACACACGCTGAAATCAACCTGTGCGGCAGGAACCCGTCCTGCGCTGGGGGATCAGCGGGGCACGCTCAACGCCTGACAGCTACAGCCACCAAACACGTATTTTAGGTCCTGTTAGAAAATAATAATGAACTATGCTTCTTAGCCCTTTCAGACTAGCATTTCAAAGCACCACACACACAAGTGTCATGTATCTGAGCACCATCATCCCTACAAGCTACTGGGACCACCATTTCATACTTGATGAAATGTTCCATCCAGAAATAGAGATTTACCTCTAGTTACTTAGAAGATCAGAGAGTTAGAGGTGAAACCTCAAAGTTTCACATCAAAGCTCTTGCACCAATGGCTGAGCCCTGGTGGAGTGAAGATTCCTGAATAAAAGAATCCATTGCAGATGCCAATCTTATTTTAAATCCTATAAAAATCAATGGGGAAATGGAAATGATTTTCCTTTTATACACCCAGACCTTCTCTTATTTTTTCCTTAGAAGATGACAGTCCAGTGCTTTGGAACCCTTGGTGTACAGACCTTCAGTTTTACCCTGACTCCATCTACTTACATTTAACAAACGCACACGCCCTTCAGTACCATGATACAGAAGGTTTCTTCTGCGACGCGTTTGACTTGCTAACTTCTCGGTCATGGCAAGAGTTACCCAAGGGTCGTTGCAAGGATAGCTACATTGGATGGTAGGTACCATACTGCTATTTTATCTACTCAGAGAAGGAATAAGAAATGAGAAAGTAGACACTTTGGAATGTATCATAGAAGATATTATGCCAGACCATCTTACTCGTCCTATTTGGCCTTAAAAACATTTAGATGGAGCAAGCGGGATCCAAGTAAAGCTGGATTTAAAAATGCTCCTAAATGTCTTGTGTTCAGACCCAAACTGGAGTTCAAGGCCCTTTGTAGTGCAGAGAAGCCATGATCTCAGTTCTGGTGACATAGGATGCTCTTCTGGTGAAAGTCCATATGGTTATGCTCAACTTGTCTTGTGTAGAAAGGTATTTTAGGGGTAGATCCATTCAAACTTCAGTGTATAACCAAAACAGAATAGAGAGGGTATTTTGCCAAAGTCAGACACTTACTTGCTCACAGCAGTAAAATTCACCCTTACTACAAGTGCAAAATTAATTGGTTTAAAGATTCTTCTCCAGGAAAGCCAAGTTTGCCCTCCAAGATTCGTTTTAAAAGACAGAAACCCTGATTGATTGCAGAGCAGAAGGCAATGTCTCCTGACTATGTTCCCCTCCTCCCCCTGCCTCCCAGATGGCCATTCCTTTCATTTTCCAGGCAGGTTCCTTCCCTTCATGCAGCTGTTTCCAACTGCAGCTGAAATCAAGACATTGGGACTCATTATCTCTTCTCGGTCCTTTCATCCAGAAGTCAACATGACGTGCTTAGCGAGCGTAAATGACAGGAGTCAAGTTTAGACTGAGGTACAGGTGCCTGGGACCGGAGAGGCCATTCAAGCAATTAGTTCCTACTTACACCATCTTTTTTTTTTCTTTTAGGTGAAATAACATCACACAAATTTTGCAGATTCTGGTGTGTGCCAGTTGAGCATCATCCTCTTCAAAATGCATTAGCCAGATGCTATCTAAAGTCTCCTTTGAGACTATTCCTGTTTTATTACCCAAGATAGTAACATCCCACCCACCTGTTTTTTAAAGGAAAATGAAAAGGCTTAGAGGAGGTTCAAAATCAGTTGAGAACAACAACGTGGGCCACAGGACTTCATTCTGTGTTTTCATTTTTTTCTTAAGAACTCAACTGATGACTTGGGAATTGAGTCACTGACATTTTGTGGAAAACCTCTGGGGAAAAAAAATAATAAAAGTCCCTCCGAAAATACAGCCTTCTGTCATTACTGTTTGCAGAGTGCTTTTTATCCACGCTGGTTATTTCTGCAGCACACACTGCTTGCTGCTTGACTTTTTTTCAGCAAATTCAGAGTTGGTGAGATCTTGAAATCAGGAAGACCCTATTTTAAGTGTAACTCTGACATTTATTTGATGCAGAATCTTGAGGCAGTCGTTTAACTTCACGTGTCACATTACAGAGGCAAAGAGTTCAGGTGAGGAGCAAGGGTTCTCCATCATCCACTGAATGCAGGCAGGCTGCAAAGACACCAACAGAAATCCCTGCTTCAGAGTGTTTGGATGGAAAAACGGATGGGGTGGGGGGTGAGTGTGGAGAAGCCTTTGCACAGAGAGGAACTGACTTTTCAAAAGAGAAAACACTTTCTGATGACCTGAGCTAAAGATAGGATGAGCGCGACCAACGGCTTTTTAAAGCAGCAGATCTCGTCTTATCAGAAGTCCCTGAGGAGGGGAACGTCTCTTCCACCATTTGGCGTTTTACAGAGCTCTTCCCCCAGCATCTCATCTAGTCACCAGTCCTACTAGGGACCTGTACCCCAAAAGCCTGGAGGGACCTTTCCCTGGGCTCTCCCCCATTATGCCAGTGCTCTGCCCCGGTACCACAGGCAGGTGATTCCTTTATAATTTTGACTTTTGACCTCGAGATGGACGCAGCTCTGCCTTGCCACCATCACCGTTTCTGTCTAGCCCAAACCCCTCTGCTCCCCGCAATGGGGATGCTTTAAAAAAAGGGCGTTGTGGTGATGGATTTGTCAAGACCAAGGGTCAAGTTTATGTTGATCTATAGGTGTCAGGAGTGTATTGATCCAATGATTAAGGTCCCTGAGAGGTCACCATAAATCCTCAGGGGGATGAAAATAGCACATAACTTGCTTGCAGATGTTGCAGAAGTAACCAGACAAAGTAAAGCGACTGCCCAGCAAGTGTTAACAGACACCTTTAGAGCAACAGGTGATGCCACAATGTTATTTTGCTGTAAGCCAGGGTGGCCAAACCTGTAAAAAGGTGAAAACATCAAGCAATTCAGGGCCTTGTCAGAGCAAAATAAGGACATTCGTTTCAGCTTAAATTGGGGTGTCTTTGGCCTGCACAAGATGAGAGACAGCCTTCAGTGCAAACACTTTGCCCTTTTTGGTCAGCACTTTCCATGCATTTCCCTGACAGCTGTGAATTATACGCAACTCAAAAAAAAAAAGGTTTTGTTAATATAGTTATTTTAGAATAGAATGGTTCACTTGGAAGGGACCTACAACACTCACCTGGTCCAATTGCCCAATTTTGGAGATAGAAAAAGCATGACATTAGGTACTGCCATAGCAGATACGTTAAAAGAATCTTGCCCTAATGCCCAGCTCCTCAGCTAACGCTCATGCTGAAGCTCTCCAAAGCGTTCGACAGTGACCAGCCTGCACACCGTGATCTCTGAAGCTGGGGACCACGCGGACCTTTGCAGCAGCGGTGGCAGCTCGGCGTTTCTGTAATCCGAGCGTTTAAGCCCAGCAGTTACTGCAAAGCGTGATGCTCAATCCCTTTATCATGTCTCCTCTCCCTGCGGCAGCCAGAGCGAGGTCTAATTTTAAAAAGCAGCGATATGGTGCCGTTGCAGTCACACACGTTACAGTTCGCTGCTGGGTGTTTAGATAGAAACGTGCAGAAGGTGCTCTACAGTTCGGCAATTATACAGCTGACCATATGGAGTCAAGTTAAACAAAATGCAGAAAGTTAACTCACTAACTTGTTGAAGCTCAAAAATTAGACGACTTGATAATTTTAATTTTAGAGTAATTTTGGAATTAGTAATCCAAAGTATTTCTCTGATCTAAAGTGATTTTAGTAAAAACCAAGTTAATAATAAACCCCCAATTTTCACCTGTCTCCATTCCTTTGGAAGAATAATACTTACACATTTTCTTTTTTTGGTATATTCTAGTGAAAATTAGAAATATAATGGATCTCATAGGAATTAATAAATCCTATCAAGAGAGAAGAAACTCAGAGTTTAACTGAAAATAATTTTGAGTATCTGAGTAACTGAAAATTAATATTAGACTGTGTTCATAATTTCACTATAAAAATAAGAAAGATATACTCCAAGAAAGAGACTTTTTATGGGAGCAAAATGCTTATTATGAGAATAACATGCAGTAAATCCGAGTACAGCACATCTCGGCTATCGCACCCAGCTGTCGCCATCAAAGCAGAGAGATTAATTTTAGAAGCATTTGGAGCATCTGTGTTGCAGAGTTTCAGTGCTAACAGTCACTTACGAGCAGAATAAAACATAACACGTATTTGTGTTTCCAAACTGGGGCTTTCATCTGTGCAAGCCTCTGGTCTGCTTCATCAGCACAAGCAGGCAGCTCTCGCACCAAGGGTTGGGTAGGTACGTGCTGGAGCATTTTGCCAAATAGTGCCCTAAACATCTAAGAGTATAGACGGTGACGGTGGAATCGTGGTGGTTTCTCCCATGCGTGGCTGTGGACCCAATACTGGAGAAAGTTTTAAACCCCCTCTTGCTGTCCTCACCCATGCCGAGTCCAAACGTGCTGGAATTTGCACTGTCTTTGTTCTGCTGGGGCCAGCCGGGTAGGGAAGGGTGAAATGGTGCAGGGCCAGCAGAACTTTATTTCACAGTGCTACCTAGTGGTTTCTGGAATAAACGATCAGTTCATCTAAATGTTCATCTAAGTGTTTGCCACACAACCTCGATGTGAAGTAAATACAAGTACTTATAAAATCTAAACCTCCACCACTGCCTGAGATGGGTAGGAACTACGTATTTACACTGTAGGGGGGGAAAAAAGAAGGAAAAAAATGCATAAGAATACTTGCAAACTAATCCCAAGCGTTTCCGACGGGATATTCACACACACAGGCATATCAACAACTTCATCCCAACCTCGCGCAGCTGTACTGGATACCAGGACAGGCAGCACCTTTATTCAACAACCAGAATTTTCCTCCCTCACCATTGCTGGCAATTAGCACAGGAACATGGAGCTAGTGGCATTCACGGCCCTTCAAGAGACTGTCCCTCCCCTTTTCATCCTCTCTGACAGCATCAAGACATTAGTGCCAGACTCGGTGATCAGATTTTCCCAGATTTTCTGCCAGCATGAGGACACTCATCCGAAAGAGCGTCAAATCCTTCTCCCATCCAAAAATCCTTCCTTGCTCCTCTCACGCTTTCCTTTGCCCCACAATAGCCAGCTGCCACTGTCTTCTGCGCAGCCCAGTATCACCTCCTCCCTGCCTTGCATCCGTCAGCCTGTATTGACCTATACATTGATCCATCCATTCTCCAGCGTGGCCACTGCCCCGTGTCTGCCCACACAGAAGACAGCACTGCCTGGGTACAAGATTTACGTGCCAACAGCAGCACAAATAAATGAAGTCCTGTTAAAAACCAACTGGGCAGACCAAGAGCCAAGCCTGGCAGGATTCAGTGGAAGATGTTAAACCCACGTATGAGACACAGCTGCTGGACTGACACTTTTCCCGTATTTAGAAAGGGGAGAATTGTACGTGCTTCCCTGGGCAATGCCCTATGATCACCAGATGAAAGGAGTCGTGTAAGTACTAAGTAGTATTAATAGTCACAAGCGTAATATATATATATGAGAATAATAGAGTCAAACAATACTTAACAGTTATTTCCAATAGCAACATTTGTATAATGCCATTGACACTCAACTGCTGATAAGTTGGACACACTTAAGGAATTTTAATAAGCCTTTGAAAAGCTTTAACTGATGTGAATTAAGCCCTGAGATAATTCAGACGCAGAGCTATCATTCTTCAGTTAAAAATAATTGATCTTGAATGTAAACGTCACATCTTATGCCCTAGTGTACACAGGCAAAGAAAATGCCATGTGTCACCAGCAGCTTCTGGGGCTGATGAATGCGTTTCCACAGCACCTCCGAGCCTGGACCGCGCAAGGGACCCCGCAGCTCTGGTCACCCGGGTGAGCTTTTCTCCAGCAGGGTCACAGACAAGGTACCTCACAGGCGTAAGATTCAGATATGTTAATTAAAAATACACGTGTGGTTATTACTACAGCAACTCTAAATGCAGAGCCCTAGGAACTGTGGGTCAGTGCAGAAAGGACTGCTAACATCTTTTGGCTTTAATCCACAAAAATAGCTCTGCTGACACTCCCCTCCTGCAAAAGCAAAGTCTTCCTCTAGAGTTTAGTACCGAACAAAAAAGTGTTTCCTTCTGGAGAGGAGTATTCTATATTTACTGCTTGTTGTTGCAGGCTTTATGCTTCCCTAACCGGTGACCTCTCTCCCAAAGCCTGCTATCTGGTTTGGAATCCTCTAACAGACACGTAATGTAATGTCTTCTTGACAGGGTGATAAGCCCAGAAGCTCTTGTTGAAATCTGCAAACCTAAACATCCACCCACATCTTTATAGAAATTAATTAACTTGCAGTAATGAAGATGTAAATTCCCACTTGCTGTCTTTCAGCATGAATAGTACCCTAATTTCTGCAAAGTTATTTACCTGTGAAAGTACTTATTTAGTCTGTGAAAGATCAGGAACTAAGTTTGGGTCAAAGTCTGCAATTACCAAATATACTGGTGCAAAGACAAAACCGTTTTAAACAAATCTGAAGATAAAGAGAATTATGGGGTTTTTCTTTTCTGTCCCCCGTGCCCCCCCTCCTCTTTTTTTTTTTTGGCTGGTTGGTTCTGAATAAGCAGACGCATTACTGGCACAAACCAGTCAGTGAAAGCCAGGAGTCTCTGGCATTAAGCTACTTGTACTTTTGCTTCAGCTATTTTCAAATATCATCTCTGACATTTAAACAAATGAAAATAACTTTACAATCCTTCGCAGCATTTGCAATTTTATAATGAAATGAAAAGAAGAAAAAGCAGCATGTTTTTAAGAACACAGATTAGAAATAAATTCTTCATTGTTTAATCCAAAATATACGGCATTGATATTCATATAATAGATCATTTTTATATATATATCCACAATATATGACAATATACAGAACAGGGAAGGCTCGCTTCTCTTGGAAACATCAAGTATTTGCTATTATCAGACACAGGACAGGAGGCCAACTGGATCAATAGTCTTACTCAATATAGAAAAATCTTATCTGCATTTCGGACTAGCCAGCCATAATGTCAGCACCTAGATGCCACTGACAGCGTTATCTCCCATCAGCAGCAGCAATAGCTGTTTGGTAGTTGGGTGACACCTATGAAAAGCCAATAACCCAAACAGAAAAATTACGTTCCTGCTGTCCATTTTTGAAGATAAAGGGAAACCGACCCACCCCTTCCCGGTCTTTGAGCATTTATCGGGACTACGAAATAACGCTTTGCAGCTCCTGTGGGGTTTGGTTTCAACTCTCCATTTCTGTTGGGACAATGCAAACTGGAGAACTAGCGGGTACAATGAGACCAGACCCCGGGAGGGGTCAGGTCCAAAAGCGTCCTTGGACGTAATACCTAGCCATCATGCTGTTGAAAAGAAGAAAGCAAAAAGCTTTCATGTTGTTCTATATATATGTGGTTCTATCTATAGGGCCTGGTGTGCACTGATCCCCAAGGAGACGTTCTCCCTGCCTGCCCTTTGGGCGCTTATCGGGGGACCAGAGGGACGCACGCAGCATTATCACCAAGCCAGGCTCAGAGCAGCCGAGTGGCATTTTCCTTTCATGCAGGCACCGACACCAACCGCAGGGCAAAGCGCTCCGCAGCACCACGGCACAGCCCGCAACCCCGCCTGGCAGCCTCTACAGCGGGAGATAAGTGGGATACGCGAGTCAGCTCTGATGTTGCAGCAGGAGGCAAAGGGCAGGAGCGATAACATCTGATCGGTCTCACATTGCGAGGTTAAAAATAAAAGGAAGCCCCAGTGGAAATGAGAGACTGCGGTGGTCTAAGGTATGGCGAGATGTCACAGCACCGCAGGGAAAGACCTTCACCAGCTTTTCTTCTCCCAACTCCTACAAAATTATTTTTAACGACTGCGCCTGGCTGCACGAGTCTCGTGATTCATCCAGCATTTTAGCACCCAAGACATCACCCTGATGCAGATGCACGGCCGCGATTGTCACAGCTCTCGCTTTACAGTAGCGCCCATGGTCCACGCTGGAACGGTGCCATTTTCAACACCACGCCAGCCCAGGACAGCCAGGCTGGGCCCTTCCTGCCATACAGAGTACGTGGGCATAGCCAGGGGGTGAGGATGTAGCCGGACAAAGACAAACTGGCAAACGCTACAAGGTTAAGATTTAGGCACGCAATGCTTAGATGATAGGCTTAAAATCATGACATGAAAAGCAAACCCCAAACTAGAGGCAGAAGAAATTAAAAGCTGCTGTTTTTATGAAGCATCCCATAGGGTTCACACTTAACGTGTGTGTTTGCTACTGTGAAGACCCTGTATCTGCTTGTGTAAAATTTGATACTTTCCATGATCACATGGTGCCAAAAGCTGGGAGTTTATTCTACATATTACTCATGCTAGTAGGACCAGCGGTCCCAGCCCACGTCACAGAGGAGGGACTTTAGCCTGGGAAATCAGTGCTGGCTTCACTGCCCTGAACACCAAGTGCAGTTACGTGGATTCCCAGTCCCTTCCTCAGACTGTAGCTGTTTCTTTATGTGGAAGCGGATCAAATCTTTAAGGCCCAGTTACAGTGCACTGGCACATCCAGAGCATCTTTCTCTCAATGCATCACCTGAAGAAATTGGCACAAACTCTTCCCTCGCATTTTCCTGTGAGAAAACTAAAATCTCAGCTCAACAGGACTGACATTTGCCTTGTTGGGCAGAGCAGCCCAGACCCTGTCTGTGCCATTTTATATAAGCAATCAGATAATAGATCTTAGTTTATTCCGCCTGAACAAATCCACTATCAGCTGCAGGGACCTGCATTAAGCCAGTCCACGGACAGCTTTAGATAGCAGTAGGGTGAGACAAGAGCCCCTGGATGCGTTTTATACAGCTGAGAACACGACAGCACAATGGGGAAGATGGGGTAATAACTGGTTAAGTGACTTCCAGCTGCAATTAGTCCATGAGGCAAAGATCCCATCACAACTTTGAGAACACCAGTTTCCAGGAATGGGTCATCCCTGCTTGACCAGCAGCTTGGGCAGTGTTTGTTTGGCAAGTATGGGATGGGAGCACAGACATTCACAGGACACTGGATAACTGCAAAGGTATCCACAGCAGCTATTCATAGTACCTACCAGGTACCAGAGTAGCTAGTTATACTACTCACATAACATGAATTTAAATGATGCGATTTGAGATTCAGGAAAGCACTGGCATTTTATTTTTTTTCCTACCACCCTTTGAGCAGTGCAGTACACAACAGAGAAAGATGAGAAGTCTGACTTCCCCACCTGTGAACATTTTAGGTTCAATTAACTTCATATTTCTTTATGGATAAGTGACAAATCCGGCAGCCATCAAATCTTGGAAAGATGCTATCATCAACTGATCCCATATTCCCTAACAAGCATACCCTGAGATGTACATGACTCAGAAATACTCAATGATATCATCAACTGCTGCATTAGAAGAGAGAACGAGATGCTGTACTAAAAGTATGAATACAAGATTTTCCCACCTCTTTTAAGTTGAAATTATTTCTCAACTAACGTAGAAGTACTGTACTTAAAACCACAAATAAGGACTGAATGGGGGCCGAGAGAGACAAGGCTGTTCAGCCCAGAGAAGAGAAGCCTTCTTATCAAGGGGAAGGGGATCTTATCCATATCTTATTCTTAACACCTGAAGGGAGGGTGTATAAAGGATGGAGCCAGGCTCTCCCCAGTGGTGCCCAGTGACAGGACCAGAGGCAACGGATACAAACTGAAAGAGCGAAGGTTCCCTCTGAACATCAGGAAACATGTTTTTACTGTGAGGATGACCGAGCACTGGAGCAGGCTGCCCAGGGAGGTTGTGGAGTCTCCATCCTTGGAGGTATTAAAAATCCATCTGGACACAGTCCTGGCCAACAGCTCTAGGTAGCCCTGCTTGAGCAGGGTGTTGGACCAGATGACCTCCAGAGGTCCCGGCCAACCTCAACTGGTCTGTGACTCTGAGAAACAGGGATAACCAGGGACACTGAACAACAGCAGAGAAAACTTCCAGCCCTATTAAAAAGGCTCAGTTTCAAAGCAAGGTTCCTGTTCTCACCAACCACCTTCAGAGAAAGAATCTTTCAGCAATTAGAAAAAATTATTGGGGGATACTTGGCATTTACAGCACAGAGCATCGGGACTGGCCAATACTGGGGTAGCTACTCTGTTCTGGCAGCACTAAGTGTGTTTGGTTGTGGTGCACAGCACCACTGCCAATTTGGAGAACACTTATGTCACCTTCAAGGGACAGAAACACAGCAAGCACTCAGGCTGCTAGTACATGAAGGGCTTGGTGCACTTTGCACCAATACACCATCACAGAGACACCGCATCTTGCTCAAATATTTGCTTAAGATTTCTCTTCTGGTGGAATCACACCATTACAACCGGGGCGGCGAAGCAATGGTAAGCTGATTTCCTTCCCCCTTCCAAAGAAAAGCTCCACATATTTGCAGACAAGTATGCACATGCCCCCTGGATATTCTCAGCCCCCAAAGATTCCAGCCTGACTTGCTCTGGACCACTTGGCATATGATAGCAGCCACGCACATTTGGCAGAGACATTTTTAGAAACTTCCAAGCTATGAATTCACCCTTCCATTTTGGTAAAGCCAGTTATGTGGAAAGCATTTCAAAAGTAGAACTTCAAATACGGACTTAATTTCCCCTCAATTCTTAGGAGGGGAAAAAAAAAAATAGTATTACACTTTACATTTATTTTCCCACAGAGAGTTATCCTGTAATATTTCTGTATTTGCTGACACTATAACCAATAACGAAGTAATTATAAGTCAAATCAAATCAGTCTTTTCATCACAGTTACGCTGTATGTTAAAACTATTTCCAGTTCTTTCCCTCGGGTCCATGCTTTATTGCAATTACTAAAAGGTACCTTTCCTTGAAAACATACATCTAACTAAATGCTTAGGAAGTAACCCTCATGCTCTGAACTTCAGGGGTTATCTGGGGAGATGCCCACGGCCCCAGCTATGGCAACACGGATACCCAGCAGGCACCCGTTCCTGCCAATGAGCTTTCCACCATGGCCACATCGGAATGGAGACCAGGATCACATCTGCACCCCCAGATCACTAACCACGTGCTGGCAACACAGCTAAAGATCCGACAGCACTGCCTGGCTCCTGATGCGCCCAGGGTGAACATTCCTTTTCCACAGGCATTCAGAAAAAGAAAACTGATCTTGGTAGGTTGAAGTCCATAGGCAGGACCTGACACAGACTCTTACAAACCGGCAAGCTCTAAACCTCTGAATCCACTGAGGCATCAAAACTGCCCCATCCTCACCCTCAAGCAGTTCCAGCAGCCCAGCAGAACACCGATAGTCCTTCAAGCCACTTCAGCCCCCTTTTCCGGGGGGACACAGGTAGTTCACCACCGCTCAGCTGGTGAGCAGCGGTTCACTCACCCGCAGCTGCGCGATTGCTACCAGCTGCCTGCCTCAGCCCTTGAACTCACATCCAGGAGCTTTCAGGCCCTTTTTAAAGCTCGTTAAGGTCCTTGTTTTAAAGGAGTGTTAGTCTTTGAAGGAAAGATTTTCACTGCAACTGTTTTGCAACAGTGAATCCCACTATCAGCTTGCAGCAACCACATCTGATACTGGCTGCCTGGCAGGGAGCAGCGGTCCAGGTCACAACAGGAGCGCTCCTGTTTGCTTTCACCTGTGTACGAACCCTCCAGCGCCCTCTTCTCCAAACACCTTCTGATTCTGCAGTCCTGGAGCTCCTGGTGTCAGGAGGGCTCCAACCCTTGGCCCCCAAGCCCAAAAGCACAGAGGGAGCAGAGACCATCCTCTTCTCCCCATCCCTGGTGGGTCTCCTGTATTTGTCAGGGCAAACTTGAAGGGAGAAACACCTAAGAGAACACTACTCCCTTTCACATAAATTCGTGTGATGATGCCAGGTTTCACACTTCACCACACAACCTTGGGCACACAGCAAAAGCAAGACCCTAAGACACACCATGAAGATTCCAACGCCACCTTCCCGTTCAGGAGAGGCCACGGAAACCAGTGGGCTGCCCAAAAGGCAGAAGATGCAAATGTAAATCCCCTGTAGACACAGAAGAACTGCACAGGCCCAAGGCTCCACACTCTTGGACAAACATTGCAGGTGTCAGACAACAAAATGCCAGGCACAAGCACTTCCTGCAGTACTGCTCCTGCTCACTTATTCCAAAGATCAGAAATAGAGACCTACCTTCGAGCCAGGAACAAAGTCTGTAGGTGAGGAGGAAGCCAGACACCGTGCTGCAGCCTGGGAGGCCATGTTTGAGCACCCCCCCTCAGCCATCCCCAGCTGCGGCCGTTTGGGCTGATTGGGGCATCCCACCGTGCCCAGGGGGGTCCAAGGCACCTACCACCAGCTCTGGCTCTGCTCCAGCACTCAACCACCAAGCCAGGGCACCACTCGGGGTGGTTTGCCTTACATGTTAGAGACGGTGCTTCACCAAATCACCCTTCTTACCCCAAAGAGGAAACACCATTGACCTCGTTGTCTCCACTGATTCTTTCTTTTCAGGTCTGTGGCCCAACAGGAGCCTGGACGCTTTCTGGCTGCCTACAGAAGAAAACATTTCAAGGACCAAGTGCTGCAGATCAACCCACTGTGCCCCGGGGAAGATTTCTGCTCTTCCCCTCTCCCAAAAGGTCCCGTTGATCTTTTTGCACTTACTTCCCTTGTCCCTCAAGACTGTAAATTGACAGTCAGTTTACACAGACCATGTAGGTATGTTTACAAAAGGAGTAGATTATTTTTTTAATAAAATCTGGATGCAACAGAAAGCAAATATCATAAGGAAGGTCCTTAAAAGTTATTTTTTGCCCTCAGAGTGTTCCAGCAGGTCAAGCTCTGAAAGCTAAGACTTCAGTAACAAGATGAGAACCCAGCAAAAGGCATTCAGCGACAGACCCTTTCTTCCCCCCCCAACTGCTACATTACAATCCATAAAGATTGCCCCTGTAAAACAGACTTTACTGAATTTCCCAGCATGGTGATAAAGCTGCTGCTTTTGAAGATTGATCTACGTTCTGGCGGGAGCACGTCACAGTCACAAAGATAAACCCAGTGAAACTTCCTGCAGACAGTCGCGCTGCATCACGGCTGTGAGCAGAGCTCTCTCCTCTGCTTAGCACCCCAGTATCTCAGAGATTAGCAATGACCTATTTTTATACTGCATCTGCGTGAGGGAGGAAATACTGAGGCAGCTCGCGTTTGACCACCTGCAGGTACCGTGTTCTAGAAAGACGAGACTGTTTTGAAGCTGGCTGAAATAAATAAAGCTGCACTGCTACATCTGGCCTCGGAGCTGCAAGTGGTCCATGAAAAGAGGATTTTATTGACTGCCCTGGAGTTGCAGGAACTCTGAAACAGGAACTGCTGCACAGCAGTTCATTTGAATTGTATTTATAATCTAAATATTCTTAATGTTTTAAATATTATTTGCATTTAAAGCTGCATTTTCCCAGTCTGGGGAACAGGTAGACACACTTTTGTCACCCTTTGCATGCATCTGTGCAGAGGGACACATGGACAAGTGAGCTCAGAGAGGGCAGATATGCTGGAGAAGATGCGTGTGAAATGCAACAGCCACTGAGCTGCAGGAGACTTGCTCCATTGTGGCTACAACTCACAAATGACACAACACTCTCCTCGTTTAGCAGCCTGCTCATCAGAAGACTTCTTCAAAGCAAGGCTTTTATCATTACTAAAAAACCCCCATGCGCTGTCTTTGTGCGACTTACCCTTTCTAAGCAGAGCAATTTCTCTCTAACTCAAACCTAGAACATGCACGTTGTCCATTCATGTCAGTCTTTGTGTAATCCTGTATCTCAGGGAAGGCTGTTGGGAAGGCTGCACTGGAATACCATGAATAAAGGAAAAAGCCACAGCCCTTCTGTCTGGGCTGCGCATTACAGGACTCCCAGGCAGTAGTGCCCTCTGCGGGAAGTACCAGTCCCAGTGCGGAGGTTTCCCAGTCCCTTGTTACTCACTCCAGGACGAGGCTCAGGAATCAACTCTTCACGCAGAGCCCTCGATTTTGAACTCAATTACAAATTCCAGCTTTTCTTCTTTACGCACGTGGCCACGCCATCACCACTTCAGCTGTCCCGCTCTCCAGTTTGGATCACTACAACCTACTGTCACTTCTGTTATTTAACCAAGCTCACAGCAGCTGCCAGCAAGAGTAAATTGTGACTACCAGTAAGATCGAGTAAATGAGTATTACAATGACAGGATGATTGACTGGTCACCTCTCTACACATACGGTGGAGAACTGACCTCCAAGGTAACCCGGCCTTGAATTTCACATGAACTTATTTACTGCAGTTTGCTTGATGTCATTATTTCTTAGGATATATGTAACACTGCATTTTAAAATTCTAACTACTAAATTAAGGCAGTATTTAACTATTCAGTGAGAATTTCCTAAACGGAATGTCAACTTTACCAGTCAGCTCTGAAGAAGAAATGAAACCATTTCCGGAGGGGAAGACAACATCAGTTTTAAGAACACTGCAGTGGTTTTGGGTACTTCACTGCACTACATAGGGTGTGGCAGGATGGTATTTATGTTATTAAAGCAAATCAACTCCCCTTACTAAAGCACAAGAGGAAGGGAAGGTAACCACTGTAAAAGATTTTACTAGCTGAGAAAGGATCAACCATATGAGCAAGAAAAACTTTCAAACGTACAACATGGCAGTATTTTGCAAATATGAAGTATAAGTGGGATTTTATAAAGAAAAGGAGCAAAAAGGCTTTTGATTTCAACAGACTGGCAAAGTAATTCTCAAATACATTGTGTTAATTATAGTAACCAACAGGGCTCCCATTCCTGCTTTGGTCAGAGCCCTCCCAAGGCCAGAGGAAGAGCCAGACTGCGTGTGTGCCATGTCCCAGAAAAAAACAACCCATAAGCAACCACTGCTGTTAGGTATTAAGCAGAATTTTTACACTGGAAGTTATTCATGCTCTTTCAATCCATAGACTTTGTTTTTAAACAAAACTCAGTTTACATGGATACAATAAATAGTTTATTAACGGAATGTATGGGAGTTTCTCTCTTCCATCCTTCCTTTTACTCTCACGACCTTACACATGTGAGATGTCGAAGCAGCTTCCAGTCCAAGCCAAGGACAAGTTAATTTCAAGGCAAAATGAAGAGAGGTTCAAAGTTAAGACTGGCACTTTGAGTGCCCATTTCCTCAAGTGTTTGTCTGGTTCCCCAAGCCTACAGGCAAATCGGTGTTTCTTCTTTCCACACCCTAATCTACCTGCTTCTTCCTGACTTGTGCTCATTTCAGCTCTTCTTAGGCAGGTCGGCTGCTCCACAGGGACAGTATAATGTCACGCCTGCTCTAACGCTCTTCTAGCTATTGCAATCTCCCTTTATTATTTTATTTAAAAGCCCTACCGTTATTCTGCCATCTCCTTCTGGTATGTTGTAATAGTTCACTTTAGCTTTGGAATTTTACAAAAATGGAAAGAGTCTTTTTTTCAAAATATACAGCACTGTGGCCAGGAATAAGGCAAGAGCAAGAAAGATGAGCAGCTTGTCTGTCAGTTCCCTGCGATTGTACTTGGTTATTAGCTTTCGCCCCAGCTGAATTGTTCCAGACATGGACTTAAACTCTTCATTTGCTTCCAGGATGGTTCGTGAAGAATTAGCTGAAATTAAGGGGAAAAAAAGCCAAAACAGCTGGTTATGCTTCAAAAATAACATGACAAAGGATATAAGCACGCAACATTTGGCAATACAGATTCTGGGTCAGAATACATTCTTCTGGGTCAGACTGACAAGGGTAAGACAAATGCGGGCTGTGTTCTTGCAGAAGCTTTCACAGCTCAGTAGTCCTGATGTGCTAAGGAAAAACGCAAAGCAAAGTAAGAGAGCTGAATGGCTTAAAATGCCTATGTCCTGTTCCTGAATTCTTCATTTTTAGGTTCCCAGATCAAATCTAGTTCATATTTTTTATGAATAAAGTCACTGTTACCCGAGAGCTTGCTGGAAGCAGAGTGAAATTCTTAAATGGTGCTAGAACCACCCATTTAAGAGAGAGAAATCACCATCACTATCAGCATCAGTTCTAGCAGCAGCAGGACAGGTCAGTAATTGAATACATTAATTGCACAAGTGGAACTGTTCCCCCAATCCAGAGCAGTCGATCAGTGCCATTCAGATGGGGTCGCAGAAAGTGAAAAAGCAGCATGCAGCAGTAAGAGATCCTTAATTATTCACCTCAAACAATTTAAACCGTTTTTAATAGTTATTTTTGACATTTTTTCCCCTCTTTTTTATCAACTAGAGGAAAAGTATGCTGATTGGTCTTAACTAAAGAGAGAATTTGGGAATATGCCAAAACAGCAAGATGGAACATCGGTCCCTTCCAAATTCTCTTTCCCTGTGAGAAAACAAACGCCCCAAACTCCCCAGCCTTCCTCTTTTACCAAAGTACTAAATGAAAGCAAAAGCCCAGAAGTCCCCTTTTTCTTCCATTACAGAACACACACTCTGTACAGCAGTGAGTGCTGCTGTATCACTCTGTACTGAACTGACTGGTTACAGAAAGGTCATACTCCAACATGCTGCCTGGTTCACAAAACCAGGCATAGTAGGAATAAGTCTGTAATATTTTGCAAACCATTATGTCCCATCTTAAAGAGGCATTTTGATCCAAGTGAAAACAGAACACTTGTTCCCCATCGTTAATGACAAAGCCGAGCTCCCCTGCTTCACAGCCACATTATTCACGGCATACTAGAAAAGGACTTGCTCAGAAAAAAGGAAATTCTAACTACTGATTCAAAATTTTCAGCTGGGTTTTGTAAATGACCTTTGATAGTTTTTCCCTTGATGAACTCCAAGTGCTGTTCAGTCAGGAACGGGGTGAAAAAGTGTCTGTCAAACTGCCTTTTTAACGGGAGAAGAAACATGCTACTTTTGCATGAACAAACCACGCCTAGCTGCCATCCTCAGATGGGGCCAGAAAACAAGGGGGGCAAAAGTTGTGTTATTTATCCTCGTCTTTGAGATGTTCTCTCTTCTGCACAAACGCGCAGCTAACAAGAGGCCCAGGCAACACAGCTCCAACTTCCAAATGCTTCATGAATCACCAGTTCTGACAGGTCACTTGATTTATTGTCTTAGAAGTCTAAGCCAAAGGACTGGGTGAAATCTTGGTTTCACAGTCCCTGATGCACTGCTGACAGAGCAAGTGACCTCGGGTTCAAGTTACTTTATCTCCTTGTCTCTTAGTCATCCCAGCTGGACACTGGGTGAAAACAGTCCTCCAGTCATACTAAGTTTCCTCTGTGTATGGACTTGTACCTATGCTTTTATTTTCTCTGCTATCGACAAATGCATGCCAGGACAGCAGCACAGAGTAACACCAAACACACTCTGAGCACCGTGTGAACTCACGTTGCTTTTACAATTGCTTTTACGTGAAATTAAACCAAAAGCTCCTCATCCTCATCCTTTTCCTTTTCATAATCATCAAACAAACTCCAACAAACAGCTCCACGCAAAGTTCATTATTATTTTCTGTTCACGTTCAGTTGTTAGAGGAGTTCTGCTGGACAGTCCATTGTGGTACGTTCTCCTACAGCAAAGCAGGTTTCCACTATGCTCCACACCCCGTCAGTTTGCCTCTCCCCATCCTAACAGAACTGGCAGAAGGCGCTTCAATCATCCAGTCCATACCCCT
Source organism: Bucorvus abyssinicus (assembly GCA_009769605.1). Lineage (NCBI taxonomy): Eukaryota > Metazoa > Chordata > Aves > Bucerotiformes > Bucorvidae > Bucorvus > Bucorvus abyssinicus. The sequence continues at coordinate 9,659,076 of CM020041.1, forward strand.
TACCCAAATAACAGCTGTACCTAGGGTCTGCACGGTCTCCTCGCTCTGCTGCACTTGCTGTGACATCATCCTGCTAATGCCCATCAGACTCTCCGTGATGTTACTTGCACTTTCTGCCAGACTTTCCTTTGTCGTCTTCCTGAAAAAGAAAGGGAAAAAGTAAAGCAGGAAGGGATAAAATTCTGTCTTTGGGTTCTGCAAGGGAAAATGCTGCTGCCAGGGAGCTTAGAATAGAGCCTGGCACCAAACATCTGTCAATGTACAAAGACACAACTAGTTCTTACTGCATGAGAAATACAGTTCACCTTCACTAAACAATCAAAAAAGAAAAAAAAATCACAAAATATTAAAGTCATGAGCCAAAAGAACTGCTAGTGGCTCAGAATCTCACGGGAGCCCACATTTCACCTCTTATTCATCTACAACACAACTTCATGAGCTGGTATGGAAGCACTGACACAAACTACCACTTCATTATCCTAAGTATCCCCTTTGTTGCTTCATGATACTAAATAAGCCCATTTTCCAATACAGAAATTATGTACACTTATTCCACTTCTTCATGTGAAAACAGCTTGTATAATGAGCCATTACTTGTTTAAAATCCTGACTGGAATTAACGTAAAAGCCTGAGAAACGATGAAGGCTGACTTATCCCGTTTTCTGTTTAGACAGGCCAATGCCTGAAATTATCACAATCCTTAACAGTTTAAATCTCCACAAAAGGTAAGTACATGAATAAAAAAAAAAGAGCTTTGTTCCTAATACCATTAAGTAACTTAAAACATTATATCACTTCCGTTTAAAACTAGTGAATACAGTATACACTGTTTAAACCTCAGATGGCACAGGGGGATGGTCTAATACCTTTGTCTTAAGGAGTCTCTTCCCTGCAGCAGCTGATCTTTCTCAGAGTTGTCGATAGCGATTTTGCAAGCTAGATTGGCTTTTCTCCAAGCTGCCTGATTGCTGAAATCACAAGAGTACAGTGTTGTAACAGGATGGTAACACCTTGCAAGCAAAAATAATTTTCTCAAATCAACTCACCACTGCAAATGAGCACCCCCAGTGCATGGACCTTCTCTATATTATACCACAGGATAACAATATTCTGTCCTGTCATTTCTTCTCCTTATTGTTTATAGAGAAAGGGTTTATGGGTTGTGCCAGTCGTCAAATGACAGACTCTCAAGTCACCTACTTACATGCTCAACTGCTCAAAGGGACAGACCATGGTTAAGGAATCAGGCCAGGAGAGAGGAAAGGAGAAGGGAGTTCTACCCCTTCCATCCCCGATTCTCTCTCGGTCTTGGGCAAAACAGCATCATGTCAGAGACCGCATTTGCAAAACAGGATCCAAAAGACCCCGTACAGAAGTCACTGCAGACCTGTAAACTGCACTGGCTGCCCGACACACCTGAGCATTTGTTTCTTATGGTTTTCCACTTCCCGCAGCAAGGCTTGTTTCTCCGACTCTTTATCTTGCTCCTTCGCCATCTGTTCGAGCTCCTTTGGCAGAAAGCAGAAACACTGATCAACAACCGCCGCCACCTGCAGCTCGCACACCCCACCCCCGGCCAGGGAGCGAATTAACAGCAGACTTCTCCGATAACCCAACCCTCCACAGCCGGGGCTCCCCACCGTCCCCACCTCAGGGCAGCAGCCCCCAGGCAGACCGGGGACAGGCCGCACGGTGCGGGCCTGGAGCAAAGGTCGGCCGCTGGAGTGGCCCCCGGCCGGGTGGCTCACCTGGATGCGGCCGCGGAGGTGGCGGAACTTCTCCTTCACGGCGGCGTTGAGCTCCGTGAGGGCGCTGAGCGGCCCCGGGCAGTCCCGGATGTCCTGGAAAAGAACGGCCCGGTCAGCGCGGCCCGCGGCTCTCCGGGCCGCGGCTCCCCGCGCAAGGGGGCGGCCGCCCCGCAGCCCTGGCAGGGGCACCCGGCGCGGGGGCGAGCGGCGGCTGTACCTGCACGGCCGCCTTGATCTCCAGGTCGAACCTGACGATCTCCTGGTGGCAGACCCGCACCGGCACGCTGGCGGCCGCCGCCATCTTGGGAGCGGGGGTGGGCCGAGCTCCGCCGCCCGGCGCGCGGGCGTCCCCTGCGGGCGGCCAGGGGCCAGCCACCGCCCAGCAGGGCCGCCGAAGGGGCCCGGAGGTGCCGACCCCAGCGGTACGGCGAAGGGCGAGCGGCTGTGCTGCATAACGCGTATCGTGTTCCCCGAGTGCTGGCGGGTTAGGGAGCGCTTTGGGTCGGAAGGAACCTGCAGAGGTCACCTCGTCCAACCCCCCCGCAGGAGCAGGGCGTGTCTCCAGCAGCAGCTCCGAGCTCCGCCCAACCTGGCCTTCTTCGGGTGGTGAAACATTCCTTCACACGCCGTGTAGAAGCATGAAAAGGCGGGTTGTTAGCTGGCGAGGAGCGAGGAGGGTCCCTTAGCACTCATGAGCTAAAAAAAAGGGGCCCAAAGCAGCACCTGCTGTGAGAGGGGGCAGAAGCCATGGTGACATCAGGGCTGCACCAGCCCCGGGGGCTGCACGGTTTTATACCCCCAGACCTCCCATGGTTTCGGGGTGGTCGGGCCTAGACTGACAGGGTCTTTGGCCCCCAGCAGCAGTGAGGGTGGCCGGTGTCGTGTGAGGAGAATGGGGAAACAGCACGAGGTACCTTCTGTACGCCTCAAAGGCGGAGAGGGTGCCAATGCAACTGCCCTTTTGCTTCTCCCACCAACTCCTCCCCTGGTGCCCTGTCTTCCCCTCCTGCCCTCAGGCTGTGCTCTGGGACAAACCAGGTCTGGATAAAGCAAGCAGGTCTTGCAGACTGGAGCCCGTTTTCATGGCCACTGCAGAAAGCCAAAGGGCCAGGTTCTCCCAATGGTCCTCCTTGAGAGGCGGCTGTTAGCAGGAGCACTGCAGGGGGGGGACGGGACAGGGACGCAGCGTCCCATGGCAAGAGGGTGACAATAGCAGAAGATCGAGGGCATTTACTTGAAGGGAGCACATGCCCTTCACTATCATTCCATACATACAATGACTCGAGACAGTATTTCCTCCACAATTTTTATTTTAAATTACAAAGGATGTTGCATACATTGATGAATTTGTATCTGAATAGAAGTGCTAGGGATCAAGGGTGACAAAGTAAACAAAGTCAATAGTTTAATTGTGCCTCTTTTCAAAAAAATAAAAACTGCACAACTATTAACCAACATTAAACATTGCAACTCTTAACAGATCATGCTTTTAACAAGGTAAATTTATTTTCTAACAGAGACAAGACTTTCAGTAAGTTTTTCTGAGCTCCAGTTGGAAGTTGATTATAGAATATCAAGGACAGCATTACAATCATGACCCCAAGCATAGGCAGAACAGGATGCCATGTTTTGTTTAAAATGCCTTTTTTTTTTCCCGTCAACTACCCAGGTCCGCATGTGCCATCAGCCTGAAGAGTTCACTCAACCACAAATACTGAGCAGTAAGTTTTACTTGGACATAGTATTCCGAGAGGACAGATGATTCAAATCAGAATGTACAAATATCCATCATTATAAGAAAAAACCAATAAAATTAAGTGCTACTATTAGGTTCTGTTTCTTAATCGGAAGATTTTGATAGGGCAGAGTGTGCTTTTGCCAATACCAAATCCAATCCAGGAATTTCCCTTACGGTAGCTATTTAACTCACCCAAATTTGACTCACACAGATACCTGACTACAAAACATTCTTAACTCAAGAAAAACACTGATGTTATCTAAAGAGTTTAAGTTGGGGTTTTTTTTAAATGAGAAAAAAAAAAAGCATGGCTTAAAATAGCTCTGGCTCCCGTTTTAGCTCCACAGCTCGTTAGAAAGACAATAAATGCATAGTCAGTATTTGCTCTGGTGGAAGTTCATGAATGTCTAAGAGGCTGAGGATTGTAATTCAGTGCGCACACACACCTTCTTATCATGCTAGAAGCACTGGGGGGAAAAACATGGCATATTGTTAAATGGAAATTGGAGAGAGAGCGAGACATTTTTGTATGCTGCAAAGAAGATCTAACCTAAAAGTGCCATCTTTCATTAATGACATTTAAGAATCCCAACGTATATTGGGAGATATTCAAGAGTGGTGTTTTCTCAACATACTAATGCCCTTAATACAGTTAGAAGAAGAATCAGTCACTGAAGCAGTAACTGTTTGAAAAGTACTTCACACAATCCCTGGGGTAAACAAAAGAAACCTCAGCTGTGTACGAGGCTGTGTCAATACGCCAAGACCACATCTAGCAGCACACTTAACTGGATGATTCCAACTGAAGCCTCCAACTCAAAAAGAAAATTAAATAATGATTAGACGCATTCTTGAAATTCAGGTCTCAAGGCCAAATACAGATCCGAACATTCACGGTATGTAATTGGGTTATGCCTCCACAGAATTTCAGGAAGACTAGCAAGCACGTTTGAGGAACAGAATTGCATTTGCTGTTTCTGCTGAAGGCAACTTGTATACAACCCTTTGAAATTCTCCTGATAAAGCCTTTTAGAGCTTTAAAAAAAACCAGCTATGTTTAAATGATTCATGGAAAAGCACATCCAGTCTTTATACTTTATGAATAAGCTAACTGTTTTATTAATGAAGGCAAATACGAGATAAATATTTGGGGGGGGTTGTGTGGAATATTTTTAAAATAAAACTGACACCACTGTATTTCAGAAGTGTCTGGTTGCTTTTAGGTTAGTTTAAAGACCCTTCATACATTTTAGGGTTTTTTGTTTGTTTGTTTTTTATTTAGAAAAAAAAAAACAAAAACCAACCCAACCCTTTTCCTGGCCCTCTTAGTATGGAAAAATCTATCTATAGAATTAGGAACTGAACACAGCCGAGCCTGGTCTCACATCAGCTTTACAGCAATGCAACTTTATTAAATCACAATGATTTCAACTGGTGTGATAAGAAAATCCAGCCCATCCACACATAAACATAGCTTTAGTAGTAAGTCTCTCTTATCCAAAAAAAAAAAAAGTACTCACCAAGTATCAGTAAATCTGTTCAATAAACCGTAAAAGGAAGCATTAGCAAAAGGGGTTTAGGGCTAAAAAACACCCTTCATGAGCACCCCCACATTTTGCAAGGCCATTCAAAAACTGGTCTTCCATATAAATACAAAAGGACTACTACTGAGAGGACCTGGAATCAGACCTATCCAGACCTTCTTCAGGATGCCTTTATCAGCTCCAATTCAATTTCAGAAGGGTTAGGTTTGAAGAGTTCGGAGGGAATGAAAAACATTTAGTTCTAGATGTACAAGTAAGGCACAATATAAAGCCACATCATCATCTGTCATGAAGGAAGTAGGAAAGGACGAGAATCATACATGGTACAGCAGAACAAGCAGTCCATCAGTTCCAAGTGTGGCACCTAAGTTCAGACTGACGAGATCTCAACAAGAGCAGTGATGACAGCATGCTTTTAATGTGGAAACAAATTCTAGAGAATCCAGTGTATCAGAAAAAGGAAGAGCTTTTGTCTGTATTAAATAAAAAACGTATAATTGTTTTTGGATATAGGATTAGAAGTGAATATTCACAATGCCTACACTCAAAAACAAACAAGAAAATAATCCAGGACTTCATTAAGATCCACATACCATGTATGAACACTGAAAATCTTTAGAAAAGGGTCTTCTCTAAAGATCACCCAAAACTGCATGCCACAATCGCCAAAGAACAGAACATGTACATTTGTTGGTTTTTATACCCTCGTAAGATTTCTGTTTGTGATAAGTATACACTAAATGTATATATTTTAATGACACTAGAGGAAGCAGATTGTTACTGGCATTAAAGTACAACCATTTCTAGACGGTTTAAATGCCACAGAGTCCCCTGGTTAAAATGTAAAGCTGCACAGCTTGCCTATGTCACCTTTGTGATAAAGTTAAACCAGCAAAAGGTCTTATCTTTACTCTACATTTTACTGCCAGGTTTTATTTATATCAAGTATCGCTGCAGCATTCTGACCAGCCCAGAGTTAGCAGCAAGTGGCAGGAATCATATAAAACGCAGTTTCTTTTTTTTCTTTTTTTTAAACAAAGTGCTTTTCTAAGATATACCTACATATAAATAGTTACAAAATAAAGTGTCAACATTAAAAAGCTCAACTATTTAAAAGCTTTAACTTAAAATAATACATAGAAAACACTGAAATGCAAGGGTATGGAATTTACTAAAGATTCAAAGTCTACTTTGAAATGCTAGACCAAAATCATATTCTGGTTTTCAGACAAAAATAAAAAGCTATAAAGTTGTATTTGCCCAGTATTTCTGAGCAGTTAAAAAGGGGCTTTTTAATACCTTGTCAGTTTAATTTGTCACAGAAGTTTTTACCCGATTGCAAAACTGCTCTCTTAACATTTATAAACGCTGCCTTGTGTACACAGTTTGGGTACAGCACAGGGACCTCTGGCATCCGAGCAGCGCGTTAGCACCACTCACCAGGAAGGAACAGCAGTATTCGAATCCTGGTACAGACAGGGCCCTAACATCACCAGAGACATTCTTCGTCGGGGTTTTATGGGCCATATGCCCCTCTGGAATAACTGCGCCATCAGCAAGAATTACCACGGGAATACATCTGACCCACTGTGTAAAGCAGCAGCCAGCTCTCACCTCACCCTGACAACAACAACAAAACCACCTGAAACAAACCCACCCACATTCCACTCAGATTTTGCAAGTCTTAAGTGGATTTACAAAGTTTTGCCTAAATTGCCCTGGGTATTTGCTCAGTTTCTCGTAGGAAAGGCTTTCTGTACAGCTCAGTAGTGGTATTTTGGCCTTCTCCTCCCTTTTGAGTCTTCCAAAATATTGAGACACAAAGTAAGCTGTGTGCACACTCACAAGGATATGGCGGGACTGCCACCTTCATCGGCCACTCTTACTGCATTATTACTGATTCAGACTTTTTTTTTTAATAGTACAAGCTTGGATATAAAAATAATCTACTTATAAACAAAAGGGAATCACAGTACAAACGTAGACAAACTAGAAATGGAGGAATTCCCCAAAGGGAGTGGGGAGAAGCCTTCATGGACTTTGCATTTTTTTTTTCAGCAGCTACATTTGAAAATATTTGGTATTTCTATTTTCAGTAAACAGTGTTTTGTCATCTTTAAATAGGGAAAGAAAGAATAGGGAGGAAAAGGGGGGTCCATGAAACCAGAGAATGATCTTGCCTTGAGATAAAGGACTTTCTCATCAAAGGCTAAAGCTTTTAATCTGTACGTTAACACTGACTACAAAGCCAACTCTTATTAGCAGAAGAGCAAATAAGAACTGTGTGTTAATATTCCTCAATCATAGAAACTACTGAATTAACAAGAAGTCACATATAAGTTTGAAGAAGCTAGTTTCGAAATACCTGTACAAAAATATAAAAGTCTATAAATTTTTTTTTGTTGTTTTGTTTGAAGCCTGTGTTGATCCTTGGAAACATCACATGCATAATAATACATTTACTGGAAAAGTGGCAACTAAGGAATTAGGTATTCGTAGCTCTTTTTTCTCTTTACATATATACACATTACAATAAAAATAATTTTATTTTGGTTGTTTGGTGGAAGTATACTACAACAAGCTAAATATTTTTTTTTTTAAATTCTCAAAGTTGAAAACTATTTTACCAATAGCTTACTAAAATCCAAATATATTAAAATCTCCTACAGTAAGTGCAGAGAAAAAAGATTTAAAGACTCCGAGACGGCCACCAACTTATCTACCATGGAAGCGAACTACAAGAACAGCAAAATAAATTGTTATGTATGAATGCTCCTTCTGTAGATAACTGGACCCAAACAAAAAAAATTCACAGTTCAGTAAGATCCCTAACCCTGACCTTTAATTTTTTTTCTTTTTTCATTTGTTTTTACATTCAGTACAGTATCATATAAGCTGTGCAAAACTTTACTTAGACTGGCAGTTCGCCATATCAGTTGCATTTGTCTTTGGTACAAAAATAAACAATCGCATTAATGTGCAAGTATTTGTTTTCTTCCGGCCAAAGTACCGAAATTGAGTTTTCTAGAGCCATCTTTTATACAATACATAGACTCTGTGGCATATATCTACAATTTCAACATATTCCTATATACATTCAAAAGTTTTAAGAGCTGGAACAAATACATTAAAACCTATAATCTGACCATCTATACATCTTGGGTTTTTTTCCCCCTCAGGGTTTTCTTCATACAAAACTTTACCAGCTCATACTGATAGCTCTCCCCCCAAAATACAAGGCACAAAGAATATACTTTTTTTTTCTCTTGCTTGCACAGACATTTAAATACTATATTAAGCTCAGAAAATTAAAGTCTTATATGGCACACTAGCTCTAATGCTACGTGTGCTATGTACAAGTTAATGGTTGCAAAGAAAGCTTACTGTTTTTTAAGAACAAAAGAAAATCCAAGTATTTAAAAAAGAAAACCAACCAACAAAAGACTTCCTAAATTGACAGCTTTACCAAAAAAATCCTTCCTCTTATTTCACTTGGAGCACAAACCTGTCACAACGTCTGGCACACACAAAAAAAATTTTACCAGCAAAACCATGTTTTTGCTTCTAAAACAAAAGTGATATATTCTGGTCCTAGATAACTTAATTTAAAAAAGAATCCTCATTTCTGTGTTTAAGCTTAAAGCAGCTTTGAAACTATCTGGTTTATGGTCCAAAAATGCTATTAAGCATTTTATATCATGCTTTGATTTGTTTCACTACATTGTTATTTAAAAACAATGGAACCTAGCTGTAAGTGTTTCTATAACGCTAAACTGACATGCAGACCAGAATGCAATTTACAACGAAGTACTTGACAACACAGGAAGAATCTGACCGATGAGAAGAGCTGAAGTAATGTCTTAAACTTTAGACATTGGTATTCGCAGACCTACAAGGCCACCGGTGGGGTCTCCTTCGGCAGTCTTCTCTAAAACTTGATTCACAAACTCTGATGTCTGTCCAGCTACAGGTAGTCCTAAAAAGGGAGGGTAAGCAAATGTGCCGTAAGGTTACTATTCCTGGGACACATTTGTACATTCCTGTAAGTAACATAAAGCCAATGAACATTTTGGTTAGCAACCAACCAAAAGGCAACTGAAATTAAGAAGCACTTCTTTCCTTTCTCTACTGCAGAAACTGTTTGCAATCTAATATATCACAGACTAGATGTCTCTTCACACAGATGCAAATACATTAAGTTTACTGCTTACCAAGCGTGTCTTTAATAAGTAAGTTCAACTTTTGTTCCATGTTGACTCCTCTATCATCTTTAGGTATCTGCACCCGATTAACTATTTCTTGCTTAATGGAATTGATCACAAATAGTAAATTATCTGCAAAGAAAGAAAACCTGGATTAGATTTACAGCGCATTCTCCCTCGAGCAAAAGAGATCCACAGTTGTCCACACACTGTTATCTGTGTCAAAGGTGTCACATCACACTTACTGTAAAATTAAGATGTAATACTTTACATCTGTAAAAACATACTTTCAAAAATATATTACACACACACGTTTACATAATTTACATCTGAAAAGTAGCTCAACACTGCAGGTAACCCCATTTACATATGCTTTATGGAGTGGACTGGTTTTGTACCAACAAAATTGTTGGGTTTGTACCAGCCCTGTTTTCTCTATAAACTGCCAGGTACTACCCAGGTTACATGATGGTGCAAAACACAGACTCGTCTGAACAAAAGAAAAATTAAGATGTGAAGAGTTGTATTTACCATATTCCGTGTTGAGACCCCAGAGTTTTACTTTATTGGCTTCATACTGGGCTTTCTTTTTTAGTCTACAAGCCCTATAGTAAGAAGAGGGGAAGAATTAGAACACTAACAAAAATTCCAGAATACTATGAGCATCTGTTTGTTTGCCACATGAACTCATCAACCAATACTCCCAGAGCTGTGACGTACAAAATCACCTGTCTGCTCACTCACCCTCACTGAAAGCACTCTGCTACCTCTCTCTGCACACATTTCACACTTGTGGATTTTATTGCTGTATCAATCGCTTGCCCTGCAGCTAAGGAAGGCAGCTTCCAGTGGAAATACAGCGTTATCTAGGGAACAGGCAAACTACATCTCCAAAGTGCCTGTTGCTCTGCTTTTTAATAACTGGTAATTAGCCCATTGCCAGAACTGCCACGATGAAGCAGGATCTCTTGAGTTGTGGTCATCCAAATTTACTCATCCATATAGCATTGTCTAATATATACCTGGAAGCCAACTTGTTCTTTTCTTTTCTTGACCTCGGTCTGGCAGTTAAGGGAAGTTCACTGACCGGCGTCAGGTCACTGATCACCTTATTCAGCTTCCTCAGTTCATTACCAATCTGTAGGAGTTTTCTGGGATTAGGAGTCAGGTCTTCTACATCAGTCCTCCGTGACTTCTTTGCTGCATATTTTCCTGTTTTAAATATGCAGAAAGTTGGGTTGGGAAGTGACACAATACATACACAAACCTTCGAAAAAATATTCTTAAGTATGTATTTTTTTCGGGTCAGTTTAAGTTCCTTTCTTCGTCAAAAGAGAAAGGACTGGAATCTTGTGATCCCTACGGCCTTTCACAATAGAAACAGCATTTCCAGACAAACTGCTTTGTACAATTCATACTGTACCCAGATCAGATAAGAGCAAATACTGCTGGCCAGTCTACTGGATGTGATAGACAGTATACACACAGCTGTGCTGAAAAATCTATGTCACAAGTTCAAACCCAGCTGTTTTGCCTCAGCTCTAACTTGCCAACTCAGGTATTCAGTCAATATATCCTCTTGCACACTCAAGTTGATGAAATTCATAAATAATCTTACTGCTAAAGTTCTGTTTTAAGGAAGAGTGTCAAGGATCTTCAGTGATACTGAGCTCAAATGATCCACATAAAGGCTAGTTAACCACTTCTGAATGTATTTGAAGCTATTTAAGGCCTGGTTTTCCTCAAGAAATACACATATTCAAGACAAAATCTTTATTCCTTAAGATTCTCTGCCACTACCATGTGTCTTTTTCTAGATTTCTATTGAAAATGCTGGTTGTTGAATAAAATTTTAATAAAACTAAAAAAAACTGCTCCAGAAATGTTTATGAGAGAGCTGATAATTTAGCACAATTTATCCAAGGTAGTAAATGACCTCGGTACATGTTTGTATATGAAAATAAAAAAATCCCACATGTGTTACATTCTGTAGCTAAACTTCTGTTAAGTAGTGTTTGACCCTACAAATCGCTTGCATACGGACCTGACTTAAAGGTCACTTGCTCCTCCGGTGTGGTAGGACTGAGCACTCAAGGCATGTTTGGTTGTTCATTAATAACAAATACAGATATAGGCCTTCATAAGAAGAGGCAGTGACAGGGACTTAAGGTACTTTATATCCAAAAAGGATGTAAAGCATTGGAACTGGCTGGAAGTGGTGGAGCCACCATCCCTGGAGGTGTTTAAAACACCTGTAGATGTGGTGCTGAGGGACATGATTTAGTGGTGACTTGGCAGTGCTGGGTTAACAGTTGGATTTTATGACCTTAAAGGTCTATTCCAACCAAAATGATTCTGTGATTCTATGACTGTACTGATATTTCACTACAAGAAAAATAAGCATATAAAAACTAAGGAGATTTAAAAAAAGTTTTCTTCCCCAAATGAATCTACAAATAACAACAAAATCTTACAGAAGGTATACTGATGTGTTAAAGATAGTAATTTTCAATTGGAAGGGAATGTTAATGTTAGAACCAGGGAAGCTGGTTTCATTTTCTCCTTCAAAGCCAAGATCAAAGGGAGCAGCCTACCAAAGAGGTCCTGTGACAAGAAAACAAACATTACTCCGACGAGTGGCTTGTTCTGGGTGATGTTAGTCATGTGTGTGGTACAGCAAATTGCTAATCAAGACGTTATGGGAATAACCACAGTATTAGACAAATTGATTTAAGTTTCTAAGAGGGTATTTTAAGGAAATAATTTATTCACAGAACAGTAACTGCTTCACTGTGCTGCATCACATAGGTGGGAGAAACAAGTAGGAAGGAGCAAAAAGAGACAGCTTTTACACCTTACTGCTTGTCCTTTAGTCCATACTGCAGTAAGTGTGAACTCTGCATCTCAGATCACTTCCAGCTTACTTCTAACACAAGCAAGACTGAAACTAACAGCTACAAGGAGCAAATATCCGTCAAGCAACTCATCCAATATGTTTACAGTATCACACTGAGAAAACTTCAGACTCTTGGGGTTACCACTGAAAGCCCTTGGAAGTCACAATTTTCAATTCATCCACCTTCTTCTGGAAGAAACCACGCTGAAAGTTCCTTACTGTATGTTCACTGTGCCTTCCTTGGACACTGTGCAGAACTCTGCTAATTGAGCAACAGACTTACAGTGTTTTAATGATTTATATTCACTGTCAAAACATGACTTCTCAGCACTTGCAAGGATGGGAATTTGGCTACTGAAGGTGTCAGAACCAAAGACATTCACTCGTAATTAGGACTCTATTCTTACCGTGATGGAGACCATTCTTCTGATACATGTTACTTGGTAACGTATCTCGATTCCACTCGGATGGCCTCAGCATTCTTTCTTGTTGCGACGGTGTTAGTTGCTCACTGTACTCCCAGAAGTATCTTCGTTTGCCTCTTTTCCGAGAGGATATTGCAGTCATTTCTTTTAAATCCTCCACAGAATCATTTTCATACCCTAAAGGGATGCATTGCATTGTTTATATAATGTTGACGAAACTATTTCCAGCCGTTTAATGGTGAATTTAGTATTCAAGTTAAGAGCAAAACCACAGTCAAGGCCTGGTTTACATTATCTAATAGACTTGCTTTTCAGCGTCAGTTACTACTGGGGATAGACACTGAGCCAGTGATGGTGCTTCATTAGTCAAAAAGAGACAAATTATTTATGCATTGAAAGCCCCTTTATATTCGCTGACCCCTTAAGCTCTATTGCTCTTCTCCCCCACAATACCACCACTGCAGGGTACAGTCACCAGCTGTTGGAGAGTGTTCTTCCATGCTTAGAATTTTCTTCATGAATCTGCTGGAACATAATCCTAACTTGCCTCCACATTTTAATTAATCTCTAGTCAAAAAGCATGCAAAGAGAAGCAGATAATAAAGATGGATTAGCAAAAGACTAATAAAGCAAGCAAAATTATTCAATCATAGAATATTGTGAGATGGAAGGGACCCAACTACAATCATCGAGTCCAACTCCTGTTACTTTTGGAGTTTGAATACCTTCGGGAAATAAATCAAACCACCCATCTCTCATAGACAGGAAGGGGGCTCTGTTATCAGGACAATGACCTAAAGCCCCTAAGAAAAGACCATGTAAATTGAAAGGATCTGGACACAAGCTGTTCAATCTCTCCCTAACCCCTTCAGTAGAATGAAGAGAAATTATCCAGAGTAAAGCTACAGAATATTTTAGAGGTATATTATGATGCACGTGATATGATGAACTCCTCGTGAAGTACAGGGCAACTGTAATGCCACTATCCGCATTGCATAAATATTTATACCATAATTATGTAAACACAAACCACAAGTTTTAAAATCCTGCCTATGCTTTAGAAAATAAAGACAACCTATTCTAAGGTTAAAACCACTCAAACCACTGCATCATCTTTTGTACTAAAATGCTGTATGATAATTTACATTTCCTTAGAATGCATTTCAAAACATCACAGACACTGATGAAGCTTAAAGAAAAACCACCACTTGAACCGGCCATAACAAGCCTTGACCCCATATGCCTGAGCTCTGCTTCATCTTTTAACAGCAGCACAAAGAACACTTTCTTCTTTCTAAAACAGTCCATTCAATTAGTTTGTCTGCACTTGAAAAAACAGTTGAAAGAGGAAAAACAAACTTTCTTGCTTTGGTCTGACTTTCACTTTATAACCCAAAGTATGAATAAATGTTAGGTGTGCAGAAGAATGAAATCAGTTCTAAAGTTCTGCTTCTAATCATTTCATCAACTCATTTACTTTGATTCTCTAGTTTATTAAAAAGACAGTATTTTAAAGGCAAATCAAGCAATTAAACATGCTTTATAAAACATTTTTCTTGTATAGCCAAAATTATTATGACAATTTACATTAGTTTCAAATACCATAAATATTTTCAACTGTACTTCCACTTTACCACATGGTGTTTGACAGAAGAAGTATCAAAACACTCTTTAAAAAAACCACTTTCCACTTGAAAAAACATGTCAAGCTATGTAACTGATTATATAGATATGTATAAATTTAGCCCATCTTCATGATAACACAGAATTAAGCCAACTGATGAAAACAAATCTCTTTAAGAGCTGATGTGTACAAATGTACAAGGTTAAAATCAAGACTTCCTGTTTGCTTATTTAAACTATAATTAACTTGGCAACTTAAATTACTTTGACTTAATGCATCCTGCCTTGCAACTCTAACATTGACCTGCCATGATTTTAAAGTTACATAAAATAATCTAGTGCACACTGTCCTAACCTAGTCCATTAACATACAGGAGTGCAACAAATCTGTGCAGCTTTTCTGCACTGTATTCATCTTCCTTGAGTTCTCCTCTTGGCAGAGATCCCATAGCAGTCTCACTTTCTTTGGCAGGCTTCTCAGAAATCTGAAAGGGTTCTTGTATTTACCTTTCAAGACCTTTGCAAATCCCTCCTAAAAATCTTTGTTCACACTCCTCACTATGGGGTTTTAGGTTTAAATTCACCAGGGTTAAATTAAGTAAAATAGAGAACAGGATAGACATGACTTCTGCATCTCAACAGATTAAAAGCAAAAAGAGCCCCACCAAAACAAAACCAGAAAAACTCTTCTCTGTAACATCTATCATACTGACTTCCTTCAAACCATTCATAGATCTTTCCCTCCATCTGATCGTCAGGATGGTGTTCAAAACAGGCGCAATGAAACTTCTTTAAGCAATCTCCTCATCTCTATAAGCACTTTTCTCTTTCAGCTATTTTCTCTCCAGTGCTATTGAACACTGAATCAGTTGTTGCATTTCCCATTTCTGGAATCTCTTGACTACTTCATGGGAGAAGCAATCATTTACTGATATTTATATTAAATGAGATAGGTAAAATATACTAGTAATGGCAAAAAAAGTTTAAGTGCTAGAAAAGGCCTGGGCTGATAATTCCCATGATAAATCACCTTTGCAGGTGACCAAAATTGCTAAATCTGTGCCATGGTGATAATAAAAACATTGTTGCCTAAACCTCCCTGACAGCCAGAGACGTTTTTAGTTATTTCTCTAAGTTCCTGAAGTTCTCTATACCAAAGTATTTTCTTGGTCAACACCAGCACTTTAAAAAAATCATTTCATGCACTCCAAAAGCATACATGATGAACAAACAAAAGCAAACTTTGTATAAAATACATCAGAGGGACAGCAATAACTAGCAAGTTCTTGTCCTTTCAGTAAATTACATCTTCACCCTAAATTTATCAACTGGTTTTGGTTTCAGTACTGTGGAAGGTTAAATCTTCCTGTGCTTTGTCTATTTTTAGAAACTGTAGAGTAACAGTAAATACTCTGGATAATGGTAAAAAAGCAACACAAAGTACAAGAGTGACATAATTAAAATACCTGGAGACACGACCTGCTAATATAATCAAAGCATATCGTCAAACCTTTAGTACCACCATACTCAAGGTGAATGGCTTCATTCACTTAAAGTTGTAGCAAGCTTGTAGAAGCCTAGTTCCTCAGTTACTGTACTGCACGACATAGCCATGGTTGGAAGGCGAGAGTGATTGCTTGTCAGTAAAATTTAAACAAATGGCAAATAGTTCATGTAATGCCACCAGCTGAAAGCCCAGAATTTAATGCAACATCCCTCTTTCAAGGTTACCAGGCTTGCTATGCAACATGGCTCCGTGGGCCGCAAGTGCTGTGTGGTACAGCAATCATTAATAGTGTAATAGCTACTAAAAGCCCCAGAAAGTAGACGGAGTTCAATTCAGAAGAAGGGAGAAAGCGGTTTTAAAATGTTCATAAAAATGCATTATGTACATGTAAAAGTAACATAAAGGGCATAATGCTTAACAAGCTGAATGCCAACTCAGGAAACCTACTTAGAAAATAATTTAAACTGAGAGTTCATTATGACAAACGCTGGCAAGCTTTAGGGAAGCTCTTTTTAAAAAGGCAAAATTTCAGCTGCCTTCCCCCCTCCCCCCAAGTTACATATTGCCAAATGTCTGACTACCTTAATTCTTATACTCCGCTACAAAGCACATATAAAACGTGAATATTATAATACTTTTTACAATGAAACTAATTCTTGGTTACAGTTCTGTGCTGTTCCCTTTAGATTTTGTTTTTACACAACATTACCGCTTTGTTACCTTCTAGGTGAAGGTTAGTTCTTATTTCTGTTGTTAAGGCTCCATTTCTACATGCAGAAGAGAGGAATTCAGTATCCTTTGAAGACTCACTAAGTGTTACTGCTGAAAACCACCAAGAAATGGTTCTATTAGTTTCAGTGGTAGGTATTTGGATTCTCTGGAAAACTGTACCTACAGTCAGGCTATGATATTATACCAGCTATGAAGAGGTGCAACTCTGGGTAAATTCAGAGCAGCAACCTACTAAAGCACTAGAAAGCTCTGCACATCCTATCATCAAGCCATGAAAAAAGAAGGTAATTGCAGGTAGTTGTTCTATGACCTTAGGCTACAAACTAGCTTTCCTGTATTCTCTATTATCAGTTTTGTTGCCTGACCACAGTTTATGCATTTTTACTTGAAACAGGGCAATAGAGACCTTGTACAGTTTTCATGAATTACAGTTCGCAAAGCACAAATCTGAGATGAAAGTTCACAATTTAAGATCAGTGTTGCTCATCTGTAACTATAAGGCACTCAAAAGCATTCTTTCCCTCTTGGCAGACAAATCCATTAACCTCCATGTTAACAAAGCCCAACATTGCTGGTACCTGGTTCTGAGAAAGTATCGCTGATGTCGTCGTCTTTATCATCCTCATAATCTTCTTCTTCATCATCGTTTTCAGACAGCTCATGCTCACTGCCGAATCCTTCATCATGGTCCTCATCTTCAATATCGTCCTCATCATCCTCGTCTTCCTCAGGGTCTCCCTTGGCTGACTGCTCACCCAAACTGTCTGTTACAAAAAGAGAATAGTTGTGCTCTTCTTTCTTCTGTGAAGAATCTGACACTGATGTGCTGGCAGAAAGACTGCTCTCCCCCACAATAAGCCCTGGGCTTTCCTGGGGTGGACTCAGAAGCAGTTCTTGAGTCTCTTTAAAAGGCAGAACAGGAGGCGTACTGTGACTGTGTGGGGACTCTATTCCTCTTCTTTCTTGTCTCTTTGCTACAGCACCACTATAGCAGGTGTTTTCCTTTGCTGCATCAGCATGTGCCTGGCTCAGCACTGGTCTGCTCTGCGGTAAAGGATTGATCTTTACTTTTGCCTTTTTAACATAGTCTTTACATTCAACATGAATGTTCACCTTTTCATTATTGTACACACTGGTCTTCAGCATGATTTGTGTACTGGAAGCAGGTTGAGTTGCAGGTTTGCTTGCCTTCTGAACACAGTCCGACAAAGGTGCCTCAGCCTGGACGTTCTTCGAGGAACAGACTGGGGCTGCTGCTCTGGTTGCAATTTTTTTGCCAGGTAACAAAGGATTTAAAGGGTTTTGTTTTACACTAAAGAGCAAATCGGGGTAATAGAGTGAATCAGAAACAGGCTGGGAGTCCTCACTGTTAAGCTGAGCCAGTGTTGGTGTTTTGCTTATCACCTCTTCATCTTGGTATGGGCTCGAAAAGTCATCAAGGCCCAGATAATCCACCTCTTTTGTTCCCCAGATGTCACAGCTGGTTAATTTAGTGTACTTAGTTAAGTCTTCACAGTAGGTGTCCCACTGCTCCCACTTAGAGGTGACAGCAGCTTCTTTGTCCAGGATGTCTGTAAAAGACTCCAAGTTCTCAAGGTCTTTGCAGTCCTCCATTGAAAGTAAGTTCTCCCTGGAGCTTTGCTGATAGTCCATTTCTCTGTCCTGTGCATAATAAGACAAGTTAAAAATTAATACAAAAAAGTATTAATCATCTCTGTCCTCTACTTAATATAGCATGGTGAGCTGAATTCCAGTGAAGTGTAAGAGTGATAACATGAAAACACCTCAGCTTCCAACTAAAAGCTTCTTCTGAGGGGCAGAATGGAGTCCAGCTTCTATGCTTCAGCAGCAGGTCCTTCTGAAGAGATTGCTAAAGGTACAACTCAAATGCCACTGGATTAATTTTATGCTATTGCAAATTCATCTGGTCATCAGGAACTACACTATTACCAATATCCATGTATTTAAACTATGAAAGACTTCAAAGACAAGGTGTTTTAGTCTCTATTAACCTAGGTCAATCTTTGCTGCGTGATTAACAGAATATGCCCAAGTCTACCAGTCCCTGGAAAACCTCATTCTAACACGATCTGCTGTGAGATACCTTTCTCCTTTGATGCAGAGAAAAAAAGAATAAGAGTGCTAGTATAAGTAGCTCGTAAGTCAACTTTTATTTTGCGTCTCCTGCATTCACAGCTTGGGTGAGGTAGCATATAGCTGGTCTTGCAGAAAAGATTGTAAGGAAGAGTCTCAAGCACCATTACATAATGTCAACACAGCTCTGTTTGAGACTTGCATATCAAGCCTCTCCTGATGGCCAGCTTTAAGGAGCGTCTATTGAAGAAGCATCACATTTGCTGGACAAGCAGTTAGGCTCTTCCCTAATCAGTGGCTAGCAGTAATGAATAATCTAGCATTCTCAAACAAATACCCCTTTATTACTGCACAAACTCAGGGTATTTGTCAAGAAGAGGAAGTTATGAACACACACAGACACACACACACATACAGAGAAAGATGACCTACCAGTTCATACATGAAGTCTGGATCTGAACTGCTTGCCAAGAGATCTGTGCTCATCAGAGTCTGCTCTGAAAAGACATGGCTCCGAAAGGCGTCCCCAAAAGGAGGGTCCATTCCACTCACACTGGGCTACAACAGAATTGATACTGACATTTGAAGCATGCTATAAAAAGGCATATTCTCTTCTTTGACAAAACATAAAGAGCATTGCCATTTCATCCAAGTCTCTGAACTTGCACTCTACTTGCATCTGGAAGGCTTTTAACTACACAGATAAGCATGTAATTTCTCAAAAGGAGAGACTGTTTTAAGAGCAGCTAACAACATGCAGCTCTTTAATCAAAGGACACATTTGTATTCATCATATAGCTGCAAGAGTATTGCTCATTCATCTTTTTTGCTGTTTTGTAATTCTCATGTGTTTGCCAAGTTTAGGGATATGTTAGCATTTGTAGAAGAGGAGAGCCAGTACTGGCAAGATCTGTGAGTATCAATAGGCATTACACACTTACAGGGCCTTCACCCTAATAAAAACCATTTTGTACTAAAGCAGTGTTGACTGTTTTTAGAACCCTTAGAACTCACAAAACTTCCACTTGAGATTGTAACAAAACCAAAATGTATTACAACTAAATCAAGAACATTATATCTCTTGAGAACAAAGTGGAACTTTGCAAAAAAACATTATGCAGGATGACTGGGCATGCAGGGAATGGGCAAAAAGGCTTTCTGCTACATTTAATTCCAGACCTTTATTTCTCTTCTAGACACACTTGCCCTGAGGGTTGGGAAAGGAGAAACACTGTATGCTGAAAGTCATTCAGTGTGCTGATGTGTGAATCACTGCAGTAATAAAAGGCTGCTCTCCAGGCATCCACCCTCATCAAGATAACTTTGCTGCGTCTTGCTGTGTGAACAAATAACAGCTCCAAGAGCTGCAACATAGCTTGCACCATAGACACTACTGGGACCCTAAAAAATATACATCATTTAAATCTCTTATGACGTCTCCCTGCTAATGCCAGTCAACTGGTTGCTCTTAAACTTTTTTAAATAAGGGAGCAAAATTATTTACAGAAGCAAATAAAATCATAACAGACTTACCTGAGGCATTTCCAAGCCCAGATTCCCCAAATCCAATTCCAAACTTCTTGTTTTATTCACTTGTAGATTCCTTTCCAGCTTTACTTCAGTCTCTGTGAGTTTGACTCAATCCATGCAATGAAATTTTTCCTTAGGATAACTTGAGTGCACCCTGATGGAGCTCTTCTATTTGTAGATTTCTATGTAGAATAAACACAGCAAACCCCCAAGGAGGTAAGTAATCATTCACGAAAATGCTAGTGCTTAAAAAACAGCCGAAGTGAAGACAAAAATTGCCCCTGAAAAGTGATTATTCCTCATGCTGGAATGTACAACACATGTTCTTCCCCTGACATCTTCCACTGAACGTAAAGCCACAGATGCTATAGAACAGAGTTCCAGCAAAAACCTTCCTGGCTGAGTTACATTTTATTGCCTTTTTTCCTCACTACCAAGACCACAAGCTCTACAGACATATGAAAAGAAAAGCCGGCCTAACTGGAACTGACGACCAGCAAACCGCTGGGTATACCAGAGAGAAACAATCTCTATGACTAATGTAACAGAGCAAATAAATTCTAAAAATGTCTCAGGCAAACGTCTCAAAATACCCATTTCAGAATAGGCAGCAATATTGCTTCAGTGATATCGTCTCCTTTTCTTAAGGGATTCATCCATCCAGCATCAGATAAGATGATATCAGTCACTCACACAGCAACACCTAGTGGCAGAGGGATTACAGCAGGCGTGATCGCCATCCGCTGCACAATAAGGGAAGAGATAGACTTCCCCAACGCAATGAATTAAAAATTGCGCCCAATTCACAGTTGCCCAATAAAATACCTTCTCTATTAATTTCAAGTAAGGCACATGTTGAAATTGGTCCAATTTGTCTATGAGTAATTTTACCAGTTGAGTAGTTTCTATAGACCCGCCGCTACTTTAGATGTGTTTCTAAAGACTTTCCCGAGCCTCATGTCCTGCATTTTTTAACAATGCAAGGAAAAACTGAACTGTAAAAAAGCAAGCACCTTAGCACAAACATCGGTAACTGTATCTACACTAAAAGCATGACAAAAGACTCATAAAATAAGTAACAGGAAGCAAAAAAGAGCAATGTTATATCAAAAAACAATAATAAAAAATCATCCATGGTATCAAACCTTAGTATCTAACATAACTACATTGTTTTTAAAGATGCTGCTTTCTTACTGGCTTGCTTGCCTGCAAGATCTCTACTGTTATATAAAAAGTCTTTTCAACAAAAAAGCAGCATTAGAAGAGCATAGTCAAAAAACTGAACCATCATACTTGTACAGTTTTTTTCAGCATTATCAGTTAAAATACATTTGTTTTTTGAGCAGATTTCTTCATTAAGCATTGCTCCTAAGTCAGACTGTGGCGCAGTCTGTTCAGGCTATGTTTATTTGCCTGTTTTGAAAAACAAAGAGTAAAGGAAAAGTGTTCTCCTACAGCGGAGCTACGCTCAGAACCCTCCTCCCACCAGCACATGACAGCATCCCCGTGATTATTCCTACTTTCGGATAGTGTCTTAGCTATTTTGTTATATTCAGCATATATACCATCAGACTGTGGTAAAAACAGAAGCTGCAAGAAAGTCTTACCAAAACATACTGCTTTTCAAATAGCGACTGGAATATAAAGAACAACAATTCCAAGTCCAGTTATACACAAGTTCTCAGTAAAACCATGCTATCACTGCCAAAGCAAGCCATTCCTTGTAGGGCCCTGTGTCGAGTAACAACCAGTTCCTTCCGAGAAAATGTCCTTTTTGCTCTAAAACTTCCAGGGAACTCTTTTTACTTCTCTTAAAGTGATTCTTCAAGTTAAGTTTGTGTCCCAGAGCAATGTTCCTCAACAACCCCCATCTCCCTTCACCCAGCAAAAGCCACAGCGCAGCAGAACTAGTCCCTTCTACGCTGTCAAATGTGGTCTGAACAACCAAATGATTTTTCAGCCTGGACTGATCTAGGAAAAGGGCCTGTTCTTTAAACAGATAAAGAGTTGAGAAGCATATAATCTTTACTACCAATCTATATGTGAGCAGTATCTCATTTTCTTTCCATACACAGTGCAGAGATTGATGCCTTTTTCAACAGAACATCAGATTAATACTCTGACGTCAACACCAGACCACCACCAACTGCGTTCACATGGGAGACTGTCAAAGTTCTGCCACTGCATCATATAAAGGGGAAAGAAAGGAGACGTTTGCTGCTGCTTCACCAGTTACTCTTTGTTATGTTTTTGTCAGAACACGTACCTCAAGCCAGTCCACTGTGTTTCACACACAACTACGAAAGAGGAGTGAAAATCTGTACTGACACTGATTTCAGTAACAACCAACCAATGCTTCTAAGCATCAGGACCAGGGAGCTTTTGCATCATTCACAAATCCTCAGAACAGACATTAAATGTTCAAAAGACTTCTGGTATCTCAAAGACCAGAGTGATCTTTTATCTATAAACTGATAACACCATTTAAGAATGACAGTGTATATCCTGGGTCAAAGCAGTGTATTAGCTAATCTGATGTTCCTGTAATTCTCTTAATATTTCATTCTTGACATTTTATGATATTAATATTTAAATGTGATTTGAATCCCATTAAGATCTATTCAAGTATTCTACAAAATAAGATTTTTCTTGGTAGCTGTATGGGAACCTGGTAAGGCTGCCTCAGGGAGCTGCACAATCTAGGCATGCTTCATGCTACCACAAAGCAGACGTACTTCCAATTGCTTTCTAAATTTCCCAGAATCATCAAGATCTTCATTGAAAGACTCCCAGTGTTCACATTTAACTACCAGTATTTTGTCGTGAACTGGTAAATAAAGATGTATAGTAGAAGCCAATGGCACGTATGGAAGCCCAGATGTAAAATCTGAACTCACGGTGAAGGAAAGGTAACTTTGCAGACCGCAGCTGAATTCCGCTTTTATAGAATTTATCATTATTGGCACTCTCAGCCCAAGACTGAGTTAGACCAGAACAGTACAGTTGTTATGTTATCCATAATGAATACAGGTCTGAATGAACTGAAAGATCTGTGGCAGAGCTCAAGAAGAGCAGTGTAAGAATTACTGAAGATAAATATAGCAGGAATTTCTACTTTAGGACAATTTTCATTAATGCCTTACACCAGCCCTTCCCAAATACAGAAATTAAGAGGTGAAATCCTGTAGCTGCTTCACAGCAACTGAACCGCAGGTGGAACACACAGCCGGAGGCAGCAGGCTGGGTGCTGCCACTCCTTCTGGCAGCAGCCTGCAGTTAAATCAGATTAAGGTGATTAAGGATCCAGTACCAGAGTTGGTTTGGTGTCTGCAGATTGAATCACATCAGCACAGAGCTGTGCCCATGCTCCTGGGAGACGGCTCGCTCATTCCCTTGGGCATGAGGAAGGGGAAGACACTTCAGGAACTGCTATATTCATCTAACATTTGGGGTACTGATGGAGGCATGCATATGCACATTGGTTAAAATCCCCACCAGTCATGAGTAAGTAACCAAAACCTGTTCTATAGAGTTAATTCATTAATCTAATGACAAATCCTAATAGAAATCCTCTGCATTTATATTTACTTTTTGAAAATGGGCATTTAGAATAGTTTAATAGTGGTTCCAAGGCACCTGGGAAGATTGAACTTCAAACAATCTAATGGCAGGATTTGCACGTGACATTACTGATGCAGCAGCACATTTAAATCGGCAGACAGCAAGACCTAAACTCAAAACACGCAGCATTACGGAGACACATGCCACTAGTAAACCCTGCTGCGACAACACATTATCTCCAAAGAAATCCTTGTAAGAGATAAACCTAAACTGCCAGATTTCAGCTTGACAACTTGGGAAGTCTTCCTCAGTCACCTGCGTGAATCATTTGTACCGTAGCTATATCTAAAGTTGCTATTTCTGTCTCAATTCAGATGTGTATTTTGCACAATCTGAAAAGCGCAGAACGTTGCTATACCATTTTGTTGATTGTACAGTGCTTATTATCACAGCAGCTAAATGCCTGTTAGAAATACATCACATGAACAATTACACTTTTCGTGATGGTGACTGCATCATACAGCAGTTTGTCCAAGTTACTTTTTTGACGCAGATAAAAAAATAGCTCATCACGAGAGCCTGTCAATACCAAACCTACAAACTCAGGCTAAAACATGCCCAACTTTGAATTTCAGAGAATGCACAAAAACTATGCCACGTATTTCACAAGAACCATTACGTACTCTGCAGCATTTGCTGTATCTGGACATTTTATGAAGTACTACAGTTAGAGATCCAAGAAATTCTCCTCTGCTTTTCTTCAAACTTTTTTTCTTCCTTACACAGCTTGTGCTTATTTGTTGCCTATTACAGAACATACTCTGCTGAGTGTGGTCTTCAGGTGCAGAATGTATTTTTTCTTAATTTTGTTTCTGAATGTAATGTTCTTGTTGTTGTTTGGGATTTTTTTTCCTATATGATTCTTCAATTATTTCTACATTATTTTTCAACTAGCCAGACTTCAAAAAAACTTTTTTCTTTTCTCTCCCACCAGGTGAGCAACCACACTCTTGTAAAGTCTTCCTCTGCTTCCACCCACTGTAGCCTCATTCTCCTGCTCATCCAAAGAAGTCAAGTCCCTCTACCTTCTCAGAGATGTGTTCGTGTGGAAATGCCAGCACAAGCACCTCAGACTTTATACCTTTTGCTTTCTCTATCCTGGAGAGCAAACAGTATCTGCTTAAGACACCCAGATCCTGAGTTTGACGGAGCACTGCCTTTTAAAAGAACCAAAGATACGAAGGCTGTTTCACTTCTTTTAAGCCTGTTCCCTTCAGGAGAGGGAAACTACTACTTCACTATCTTTGTTCCTTTTCCTCTGCTGACCTCCCCTATCCCCAAAATGATTTTTCTAATCCTACTTGCCCACACCAGAAGATCTGGAAGTGATACCACTCAACAGAAGCTCTGGTCTCCAACCACACACACACACCACCTTAGTTAAGACAGCTGATGAATTACCCAAAAATACACTGCACTATGTTCTTCGTTTGCCTTCATACCCCTACACATTGATGCCAGCTCCCAGCTTTGGAGGGGTATTCCACCTTAGCACAATGCGTAAGCAAATAGGCAGGTGCCAATAACTGATTATCAGGCAAGGGGCAGTAGAAAAATAGTGATTTTTTTTTTTAAACCACCAACCAACCTATTGTATCTATGTATTTTATAACAACTATGCCCAGAATAATATATTCCTCCTAGAAGCGCTAGCTTTTCTGTACATTCCAGAACAAAGACTGAGATTTTTATTATTATTTTATTGCCAAGAGAGGGACGTGCAGCATGTTAAACTTGTAAGAATTATATTAACACACTTCAATTAATTTAAAAAACAGGGTAAGAAAAAACTTAATTCTATAGTTCCCAGAAAAAAAACCTCTTATTTTGAAGGGAATGGTAAAATCCAGTCTACTCTTCATTCTGTAGAATGATGTTTTGTCACACTTTTGTTAGAAATGGTTTATCAGTGAAGCATACTTCAAAGCCAGCAACAAATCAGAAAAATGCATCTGTCACAATAGTTTGAAAAGTAAAAAAAAAAAGAGAAAGCATAAGAATTCAAAAACAGAAGGAGGATTTTATATATATATATATAGAGAGAGAGAGAGAGAGAGAGAGTAATGTAATCAGGGAAATTATTATAGCAAGGTCTAAACCTTAACACTGATGATTTTCAGAAAACTTGTCTTGACTTTAAAGCCAATGCCAACTTTCAGGCACTTCTTATGAAGCACCCAATATCCTTACCAAACTTTAAAACATCATTTGATCAGGCTTCACAAACAGCACAGCACGGACATGCAAGTCATGGGAACCTAAACTAGTGGGCTCCCTTATTTATACCACACTACCAATCCATTAGTTGGACAGAAGCTTCTATTTACTCCCAATTAATTCCTGCTAATGCTGAAGGGACTTCAAACCTTGGTTCTTCAAAAAGCTCTTTGTCACTCGCACTATGTAATAAAAAACATGGCAAGGATGTTCAATGGCTCAGTGCCTCTGCTGCAGAGATTTATCAGTTAATACTCCTGTCAAACATAACAATTTTTCCTTTCCTCAGGTAAACTACTGGCTACAAAGCACTGTAGGAGATCTCTGCATTATTATTCATGCCTCTAAAAAACATTGTCTCCGAGCATTGATATTCCTACAAGAAATGTCTCCTCCTAAAACAATCACCCAATATATTTCCCACAGACCTTCTGACTTCTCATTTAAGTTGCAACAGTAAAAATTGACCAAGTTTCTAAAGCACCTGTGTCTGCCCCTCTGTAATTCTTACTGTGAAAATATATGTATAACAGTAATAATTAATGCTCCCCACAAGGATTCTTAGAAGCACTTAGTTAGGTGACCTTAGGTCAAAGGCTAACCAACCTTTTTATCATCACCTTTAAAACATTTGAAGTGTTTTAAAGATAATATCAGAATCTGATTAAGTTTTGTAGGTTATGCATTGCGCGATTTCAAAAAGTGACAACATAAAGACTGCGTTTTCTTTAAATGAGAAGTTAACATTTCAGCTGGCATAGCTGAATGATTGAAACTGTTCAGCCTCTTGCATAGAGGAGCCTGAAAAAGAGCATCGGTTTTATACTGGAGCTTGACACAGTGGGTTCTGGTCATTAAATTATCTTTGATATCTGATCAGTTATGTTAGACGGTGCCCTCAGAAACCCTGTGGGCTGGTCCCGCCATGCTGTGTGAAACCACCGCCAGCTCACAGGGTTGAGATTAGGGCATACCAGTGATACCGCGGGCATCGTTACAGAAAATAACGTCCAAGCTGGGGACCTTCAGGACGGAGGGCAGTTACAGTTCAGGCTTCGGTTCTTGCGGACACGAGGGGCTTTCGGCTAGCTGCCCCCGCCTCACACACTGCGTGAACTCAGCCAAACCCGCAGAGGTGTCAAAGACCCGCGTGGCGAGATGCCGAAAGCCAAGAGCACTCCCGGAGGCAGCTCCTGAGGCGGCACGGGGAGTTACCAGTGTTTTGTAAGGCGAGTCTGTGGGCACCGGCTCACCGCGGGAGGCGGGAAGGCGCCCCGTCCTCCCCTCAGAGCGGGGGGAACGGGACCACCTGTCTAGGGGCACCGCCCACCCACCTCCCCACGGGCCGTGTACCGGCTGCTGGCCGGTTTCCGCCGCGCCTGCGGCCCCCGGTGGCCCGACCACCAGAAGCGAGAGACGCCCTGAGCCAAAGCGTTCTGGAGGAACGGGACCGCGGGCACTCTCCGCAGCCAGCGGAACAGCTCCAGCCCCCGTTCCCCCCGCGGGCGGCGGCTCTCGGCAGGGAAGCTGTCGGCAGGGAAGCTCTCGGCAGGTCCGGGCGGCCGCGGCCGCGGCCCCGGCCCACACCGCGCCCCCGCCCCTGACCCACTAACACACCTCCCAGCCAACATGGCCGCCCTGCCAGCCAGCGCGGAGCGCAGCCTAGCCCGGCCGCCACCACCCCGCCCTACTCTCCACGCCCGCTCACTGGCTCGCTCCTCAGCCTCGCGCACTCCCATTTGCCGCCACCCACGCCGCTCACCCGCCCAGCGGCCCTTTCAAGATAGGGTGAGGCGACATGTAAACAAACCCCCTTCCGCCGCTCTGGAGGGGACTGGCCCCGGCCCCCCCTAGGCCGTGCCCAGCACAGCCGAGACGTGACCGCTGGCCCGCGGAACCCGCGCTGACCTCTCCCTGGCGTCGCTGGAAGGACACGGGGGGCTCATCTGCCACGCAGGAGGCGGCCCCCGCCCTGCGACCCCCGCGAGGGCTGGGGGCGGCCGACGCGGCCTGCCTCGGAGCGCAGCCCCCGCTCTCCGGGGACAGCTCCTTCCTAAGCGGCCGGAGCTGCCGCTCACCTTTCGCCGGTGGACCTTCATACCCCCCGCCCCGGCCAGTTACATAAAACGCCGTGCCGGAGCGGAGAGAGTCCCCTCCCGCCGCCCTGCCCCGCCACTCGCAGACCGACCGCCGGCCCAGGACCCCTCTTCTCCTCCTTTGGCCCCAGAGCCTTCCTTACGGACTGGAGCCGCACCGCTGAACACCAGCACGTCCCAGGCAGAGAAACCCCACACACCCACGGGTCACCCCCCTGACCGTCCCGAGCATTCAAACAGGTTTAAAGCTAAGGAGGCGCCTACGAGTCCGAAAAGCAGCAGAGCGCAGGAACTGCCGAGCCCTTCTGCACCCGATTCCCGGCGCGGCAGCTCCGACCACATCGGCGGCGCGTACCCGGGCAGCTGAGCTGCCCCTCCACCCGCACAATCAGCGCGACCGGTCTCCGCCGGCAGGACGTCGCTTTCGTTTCCCTGGCGTTCGCTGCAAGACTTGCTTTCCGTGGATAGGCACGGGCCGCTCCTGACGGACGGAGGGTGGAAGAGACGCTGACAACTCGCTGCTAAGCCCGCGCTCCGTCCTCTCTACAGCCCCTCTCACCGCGCCCCCCCAGCCCTCGGGCCTGAAACCTCAGCTCTGGGAGCCGGACACCTCCCGCGCACAGCTGCTCTCCCGCAGCACCAGCAGCCACACCCCCCAGGAGAACGGAGGGGGCAGCGGGCTCCCGCCGCTCTGCTCCCCTTCTGTCCGCGGAGCACCATCCCCATCCTCTTCTCCTCGGTGCCCAGGAGACGGGCAGACACACCCCTCCCTGCAGCCCCCTGGCCGGCGCGCACAGGCTAACACCAACTCCACCCCGCTGGGACTCCCTCCGTTCGCCACCGCCCCTCCAGCAGGGCAGCAGGCGGCCCCGGGGCGCCCCCCAAGCCCCCGCACCGCCCTCTGGCCTTCTCAGGGCGCAGCTACCGGCCGCCGCCGCCCCCCGCGGCCCGCACTCACCGGGCAGCTAGGGCTCAGCAGGGGGCGCCGCCCCGCGCGCTCCGGCCCGGACCCTCCATGCGGCTTCGGGGTTTGTTTTGTTTATGTCCCTTCCTGACGGGTTCCCGGAAATCGCGTGACTCGCCCCCCTCACGTGGGGAGGGCGGGAAGAGGGGGAGGGTGAAGGCCGCGCCAACCAATAGCCGGCCGCCGCCTCATCGGCCAATTGGGCGCTGTCCCGGCGGGGCCTCCCCCGTCACGTGATGGCGGAGAGGCGCGCGGTGGGTATTTAAGGAGGGTGGCGGGTGTTCGCGGAGGGGTTTTGCGGCCGCTCTCACGGCCGACAGGCGGCCTTCATCCGCCCACCTCCCGCCTGCAGCTGGCTCCTTTGGCTGTTGTCCGGAGCTGCACACACAGCCCCCCTCCACAGACAACTGGAGAAACTACCAAGGTAAAAAAAGACCCGTGCCTCGTCCTACCCTTTGTGAAGAATGGTTTGGGTTTTTTTCCCCATTGTTCAGATGACTTTGGGTATTTCACCCCTCCATGGTATCAAAAGTGCTTTCCACTGTTACTTACCTGTTATGCCTTACACTACAAAGAAGAAAACTTTTTTCTTGCACCAGAGACTTTGTAACACAGGATTCTGGAAAGAAGGGATCAACCACCTGCCTCTGAAAACAAACTCAAAGCCCTTTGCACAGGTGAAATGCTTCCATGATTTTCAGGAAAGGAAAAGCAAACTTCCATAAACCCTTCAGAACAATTTCCTGTGAGATGAAGATGCAGATATTTGAATTTCCTAAATAATACAACAAAAGAAGTTAAAAGCATTTGAAACGGCCCTGACCTAACCACATGCTGCCAATGGTTACAAAGTCTTCAAGACTTGACTATCAAGTCACTTTCTTACGTCTTTCTTATTTTTTACCTTCGCCCCCAACACCAATATGCACATGGAGATCAGACAGGATTTCCAGATATTTCAAAGACCCACCAGCTTCCTTCATGTGTACTTTAATATCTTGTGTTCTCCACTGCTGTCCCAAAACCAAGAGGAAACTGTTAAGGCTTTGACACCTGCAGTGTCTGTTGAACACCCGTGGCTGAACCTGTCTGCTCTAATTTCCTGCAGTTGTGCAAAAAAAGAAATGATCTGAAGCAGTGTTCATTCCTGGCACACACAGAGCAGCCTGTGCCATCATCACGATGCAGACAGTAGGTCACAAAGCATTCAGCAGAACACAAACAAAACATTTTTTCCACTTCTTCAATCATGCCACCACTCAGTATTAGAGAAAATATTAAACATTTGGGTAACAGGAAATTTATCTGGAAAACTGAACTATGGCCATTGAGGCTTTGAATAGCTCTTTGCATTAAATTCAGCAGTGAAACATGCCATGTGAACTCTGTTTTACTCCTCCTGTATCTTCTATGAGTGATAGCTTAGAACTGAAAATAAAGAGCTTGTTAAAGAAAGTGTTATCAACATACTCACACCACTATTGTCAATGGATGTTTTCTTTTTTGATGTCTCATTTCAGGGTGAGTATGACAGGCAGATCAATATATTTTAAAAAACTGTGACATATTTAAAATCGTCACCATCTTGAAGCATCTCTCCTCCTCTCTCCGTACGATGTCAACATATCTTAGCCCCCAGGCACACATTAAAGAAAAAAAAAAAAAACCAGAACGAGCAAGGACCTAAGCTTTCATAAGATCATTATGTTTCCAGTTTCCTTAGGAATTATTCGCCAGACTACCTAGCATTACGGTGTACAACTTCTCATGTCAAAATAAGCTCTCAGTAGCAAGTAACTCAAAAAGATTCTCTATTCCAGTCCCAACAGTCACTATGCTTATTTGTAAGAGTGGACAGGTTCTTGTTTCTTTTGAAATGCACGCAGTCCAGCTTTCCATCACTGCAAGTTACAGCATTCTGTCAGCATCTTGGAATTTCCTGTACAGTAGGGAGTACTACTCCACCAGAAAACAGTGCTATCCAAACAGAAAAAAGGAAAAAAAAATGTTATGTCCTTGTGCATAACAATAAAACACAGTAAAGAATAACTGCAGTTTACCCAGACACGATGTAAGGAGGTAAGAAAGGACACGTGAAGACTCCTGTGCATGCAGCAGTATTTATATCCCTAGATTCATTCCCAACCGCATGGACTCAGCTGGCATCAAGAAGCCTCAGCAATCTTTCATCGCTGGCCTACACTGACATGTGCTTTACCAGGTCTGCAATTCCACGTGCAAGCGTCACGTCAGTAGAAAACAATCCCTATGTCTTCTGTTCAATTCAAACTGTGTGTTACTATACGCATCTTCCAAAAAGGCCAGCGAGTAAATCAACCTCCTATCAAAATTCACTCTTCATTCAAACCAGTCATGTTTTATCTCTGCTGCTGAGTCCCCCTGGTATCAGACAATGGGAAGTTCATGGAGAAGAGGCTCTCAAGCTAAGCATTCACTTCTTCCTGCAGAGCTTTCAGCAATTTTAGATGGCAAACTTAATTCTATTTTAGACCAGCCCGAGAGGTACCGATACAGGCAGCAAGAATGCTCATCTCATCACACTCTATGACTTTACTACAGTTTATTCACATCATCAAAGTTTCCTCAGCTCAACTCTGGCCAGCTATTGTCTGATTAAAATAACAGAAAAGCACTTCGTAACAGTTAAACATGGCACGAGAACATTTTGTATAAAGCAAGAGGATGAGTTTTATTTCCAGGCATGAGAAATTTAAGACAAAATTTCCCAAGAATACAATGAATTTCAAAAACTAAGTGCCATCAACAAGTGGCACCGCTGTTTCTCCTCATACAGTTTCATTGCACACATTTTTTAAGTGCAGTCAAACAGTACAGGGGTGAACTGCCCAGCAACAGACAACCCAAGACCTGCAAGATATATACAGTGTTCCAATAGAGTGAGTAACATGAACAGAAAAGCTGACTCTGTGGCCCATAAAAAACTTCAGAAATCTTCATCACATCTGAAGTTAACAGACAAAACTTTACAGCACCAAATAGGAATATAAATAGCATTAGGCACACTGTTAAATGGTAGTGGGAAAAAATACAGGCCTTTGAACAAGCCATTTGAAACACAATAGAAAGGTTAAGGCATTAATGCAGACTTGGGATCCAACCAACTATGTTAAGGGCATCTTTGGGTCAGTGGAGCTTTTCATCTGGAGGAAATCTCTTCTTTACCTGCAAAGCAAGAAGCAACTTAAATATTCCTTTCCATGGAGACAAATTACTAATGGAAGACCTGGTTGTTAACCACAACAATTTCCATTCCACAAATGCACTGACAAACAGTCAAAAACCGTAGATAATTCATCGATATGGAGCTTCAAGAGTAGTATCTTCTTTCTGGATTTTTTAGCATTTTAATTTCTGAAGTTAGATCATAAGCTGGTAGAGTAACTATTTTACTAGAAAGTTTTCAATGCTGTAACAGCATCCAGTCACCTAGATTACAGCCCTTCTGCACTTGCACAAAGGAAGCTCCTGGTCTAAGAACACAAACTGTAAATTGACAAAGTTAAGGAGAAAAGGCAGCGTTAGACCACATTGCCTCAAAATGGCTACAGCCTGATTTACAGTTCACGTGTTCTTACACACTGCCATCCAAGCCATTCACTTGATTATCTAGACAAGTTATCTGATACATGATTGTCACTGGAACTGGAGGGATACTGACCGAAAAGAAAGACCAAACATCTGTAACTGGGCATAGATCAATCAAGTCAGCATCTGCAGAAGCTCCTCTCTAGAACTCAGTAGCCTTCTGTGTGCATTTTCAGCCTGCTCCATTGGCCAAGTAAAATGGGTTTGCTTAAGACTATCCTAATTTTTAAATAAGATCTTTCCACTTGAGGAGTTATTATTTCATTCTCTTTGCTTTAATTCTTTGCGTTGTCCATACTAATCCATTCACACCTCAACTGAAAGAGAACCAGGAGGCATTAAAAAGTACAGTACATGCACCTTGAGTGTTGGAAAAGCACATTTTAAAAGCCAAAAATAAATGATCAAGCTATATTTATAGGATTCCGTGCAGTGTCAGAGAGTTGGAATCCAATTCACAGCTCTTGTCTAGCAAGAAACTCAACAGGCAGTTCTGAGTGCAGCAGCAGAAAACAGCAAGGCAGGACACTGTGGCCTGATCAAGGTAGCCACCTCCTTGCCGCTCAGCTCACTCAACATTACAAAAGTAATTCAAACAAGATCATGGAGAACAGTATGTCCTGTAATAGCACATTTCTAGCAAGAAAGAACATAACATTTAACTATATTTGAGGATTATTAGAATGCTTTAAAACAGTTAAAGTATATTTTTCATAGACAAGAACCTTAGCTTTATTCCAAAGTTAAGCCACTGAAATCAGATATATCAAAGGTTAAAACAAACCGCTTAATGTAACACAACAGCATGCGCTATAGAGGTCTCAGATTCTCCATTACTACGTTCAAAAATGACAGCTCCTCACAAATGTTCTGGCCATCCTAGAATACATTAGTTGTCTCTCTTCCTTGGCACAAATTCACCTCCAGTTCTCTGGAAAATCCTTCACTGGGAAAGGAGGGGAAAAGCCCCAATTCTTTCAGCAGGTGCCGAGAGTATTAAGAGTTGTATCTCATCTCCAGTTTGTCCTTGCTGGTTGTAACACACAGACCTTTTATCAGTCAGAAGGAAGCCTAATTTTTATATTCAATGCTTCCATTTGTCCAGTTAACTACCTTTCAGTTTCAGTTCCCAGGCAACTGAATTGTCCTGTAGGATTCAGGGATCTGTACGCCCATTACCAGAACACACTGGTCTCTGTTTTAGCTAACTAATTGTGTGTTAACACATGAGCAATGAAAATGCACCAGGAAATTCAGCTCGACTGACTTAGCTAATTACACACCTCTACTTGAGGCACAGTCAAGTCTACCTTTAGCTTCTGCTTGCTGCTTAAAAGAGAAGATACAGACACACAGAGCCAACACCACAGTTCAGATGAAGCCTACTTTGAAGCACTGGAGCTTTGCTTCAGGGCAAATGCTCAGGATGCTTTACAGAGAGCATTTAACTGAGCTGTAACATCAATTGTCATCTGCCTGCTGCTATTGCACTTCTGTAAACAGAAGTTAAAGTAACAACAGCAAGGGGGTAGGCAGTTAAACCTGAAAGGACAAAAAGAACCCCAACCCAGGTAAAAAACTAAGTGTGTCTAATTATTCAGTTACCAACATAAAAACAAAAATCATGGGTGCATCCTTCCACAGCTATCCTTCAATTCAAAACGTTGCCATTCTAGAGAAACCTGAAATCATCATGGTACTTCTCATACAAGACTTTGTATTTTTGCTGGTCAGAAAGAATATCCAAGAACTGCGACAATAGCATTCCAATAGCTCTACCCAGGCAGCAGCCACCAGGCTCATCTATGATTACACCTGCACACAGGCTATCATTAAAAAACCCAAAACATTCGTCCATAAGCTCAGTGTTAGTGCTATACATTGAAAGGAGATAAAGAACCATTATAACTGCATTTCTGACTCTTGACTTCACAGATGAATGAGGGCAACTGTACATCGCCTTGGAAATCAAGACAGGTCTTGCACAAAATGGTAGTGGGCTTGAAGAGAGATTAGGAAATGCACTTATGCTAGCTATTAAAAGACACCCCAGCCTGGTTTTTTTTTTTTGCAGGAAGAAGAAATGTACTGTTCTCCTTACAAACCCCTGCTTATTGTACACAACACCGCATGACAGCAGAGAAAATAACTGTACAAGAATTCAGTTCAAGCTTTTCATGGTATCCAGTCAAGATTAACATCCAAAATACGTTTTGTTGCAGCCTATTGAAAGATAGATTTCTTCTGTAAAAGAGCTAGCAGTTCTGAACACACTGCTTACACCACTGTTCAATTTCTCCCGAAGCTTTAACATAGGATCATACTCACCTAGTGAATAAATTGCAGCAGAGGACAGACATCTTTAAGGCCAGTCATATTTAAGATACCAGATTGTCTCATTGCTTAACTGAGGCCCAAAGAGAGGGTTGAGTTGAGCCAGAATCGCAATCAGCCAACTGCAAGACAACCCCCCCAACCCAAGAAAGAATATCAGCCAAATTACAAAGCTTAGGATAATGGAAAAGCTTGACCAAAGCACAAGTACTGTCAGAGAAAAGAAGATGATTTTCAGGAAGGTCTAGTATCAAACTGAAATTTTACTCAAGCTCATACACAAAGACCGGATACCAGCAATGAAGATCTGGTACCAAATCACTCCACAACTGGAATAAACCATCCTGTTCAATTTAAAGCAACACAAAACCACCTAACAGCATTTCTCTCATACTTTTCCTTTGACAGGAAGATGTTATGAGACACACAAAAACTCAGGTATTTGTGGGCTCAGAAGACAAAAACCTAAGAGAGAGAGACTTTTCCACAGTGCCTTTGAAGGATCCTTTTAAAAAAAACCTCTGAGAAACATACTCTCCCTCATTTGATCTTATTTTCAGTGTATGACAACCTGCCGTTGCAGACATGGTATATTTTTCACTAGAGACTGAACAAAAGTGAATTTGAACCTTGCACAGAGGTCAACAGGGACCTGAAGCAAAAGGCTTCAGGCTACAGGCACACACACAAAAAATTAACAAACCCGCAACAACAAAACTAGTATGACAACAAACCCCAGATCATGAGCAACAGCAGCCTTGTCATCAGCGCAGTTCACAAACTAACACTGCAGAAGCCATAGCCAGAACGAAGAACAAGAGGCACATAGTTTGTGGAAAATATCCAGGAAAGCTAAACAGAAATAAATATTCCACTGTTAAAATATATGTTTGCTTTGTAAATATTACAAAATTCAGAAAAAGCCATGGATGCTTCCATGGATTTAAATCTGTGTTAAATACTAAGTATATAAACACATTTAGCGAACACACTGGCTCATCTGTCTGCTATTTCCAGAATGCTTTGTAAGGAGGAGAAAAAGCAGAGCAGCTTTGTAAGGGGAGCTGCAACAAATGTATCAGAGTGCTTAGGCAGTCATGGAAAATTCCACACAAACCTGGATGCTCTGACCAGCAAACCAAGTGCAGGTCTGCTGTAAAATGGCTAGAATGGCCAGGGGGCAAAAGATGTGGGCCAGACTTAAAGAAAACATATCAATCCTCCTAAAATTTACAAATATTTTCAGTGCCACTTTCAATTCTGCACAAAGCAGGAGTCTAGTCAAAATGACGTGCCGAGCCTGCAGCAGTCTATCAGTCATGCAAGCCTTGAAATTTGTAGCAGGCTCTACAAAGCAATTAAAACATCAGCAAGACATTACCAAGAAGAGCCAGTAATAAGCTTTAGGTTGACATGTTTCTACTTTGCTATCCAAAGCGATGACAACAATATATTTTGAAACCATGTTAATTATGTATTATGTTAAATTCACTTAAGGGAAAAGCAAATGAGTCTTAAGAATGCCACAGAAGTTATTTTGCAAGGGCTAATTTTCAGATACAAAAGACAGAGAGAAGGGGTGCCAGAGCATTGTACCATCTGCCTTTAGCATCCTGAACTAACAGCAGTGGGAGGAGGGTAGGAACACTAAAAGTCTGTTACAGCACAGTATTCTCTTTCTCACAGTGCTGAGTGAAGGAGCTCTCTGCACAAATATCTCACCTCTCTATGCTTCCTGAGTTCAGACCCAGCATGGCTGTGAATTAAATGAGCTGGAAGCACATTTAAAATATCGACATGTCCCTGTTGTATAAAGCATGTAACCATGCTTCAGGCAAGCACTGTGCTGTTTTCAAAAGCTATTTGTTGGGACCATGCTGGTTACCCAAGCTCCCAGCCACAGTGGCATTACAGGTCAATAGCATATTCTTCCTCCCTGCTCTGCGAGGGCCTAATAATTTAAAGCAGTAGTCAGGCACTGAACTCTGCGACTCCCTTGCATTCACGATAAGTCATGAAGAAGCTTTTCCCATGTTTTGCTTAAGCAATGCTGCTTTATACAATAATCTATCATGACAACACAAAACAAAACACAGCATTCAAAGTAAAACAAAGCAAGCCTCTGTATCCACCATGTAATGTTCTAGAGTTGCTAAAATCAGGTATGGCATTCGAGCCACCCACAGGCCTTTAAATTCTATCAGATATCACTTACAACAGTTAATTATCCAGCTCATACGAGGAAATTAAAGTCCTTATGTTCTACCAGAAAGACTTCTTAAAAGGTCTTTCTACCATAACTACCATCTGTCTAAGCTGCGTATTACAAATGCAGGTCCTGCTATCTGTTTAAATGTCAATTTGAGAAACCATGTTTTAATACTTTTAGAATCAATAGCAAATAATACCATTTTTCAAGGACCATGTCCTGTGTTAGTAAGAGTATCATGGTACTGTTCCAGGGACTGCTTTGTAAACAGCTAAATAGATTGAGACTGACAGTACCTTACAACCTGGTGCAACCTATAATTTCTGCAGCATTAACGCCTTGTACTTTGTCAGCTTCCTGAGGCTGGTGCGTTCTCCCTCAAAAGGCTGCTGGCTACAATTTCTGTAGGCAAATTATGCACTTACCCATGCAAAAATTTTCCATAGAACAACCAAATTACCATCATGTGATCAATATGGTTATTCAAAATAATCACTGTTAAATCTGAACACAGAAGAAACAGCTTTAAGTTAAAATGTGATTGACTTAAATTTTAGTTAGCACAAATTCAGTTTGATGCAAACCAGTGTAAACTATGTATGTAATTTACGTGGATGTAAGATTTTGCTGCTTCTGTTTTTTCAAGGAGTAACTGGAGAAAACCAAAGGTAATACAGAAAACAAGTTAGAGCCCACAGGACTATGAAAACCCCTTCACCAGCCATGCAAGAACAGATCATAAATCACATTAATGATTTATGTCTGTTTGAGTACCAAAAAACCCCCGAAGTCACTAACTTACAAGTGAAACACCACTGTATATTTGAAGAGTTCACAGCATTCAGAGTTAACAATTTCTACAACAAATGCATGCCACATCATAATCCAGAGGACTCAGCATATGCCGCGTGGCCTCGACTTCAAGGAAACTGTCCTCCTTCAAACACTAAAGGAAACAAACGCTAAGCTTCAAGGATTTTAGAAGACCCTTAGGACATTATTTCTGTTAAAATACAGAATAGGGAGAACTTTAGTGAAAACTTTGAACAAAATCAAACCAAAATTCAAAACACCATACCCTTCCTTCTCCCCCCTTACCATAACCTAGTAAAACCAAGCAAAATGAGCATTCAGTTGCCCTTTCTTAGCCAAGCACTTGGGACCTACCATGAGACTGGGCTGCTACATACTTTATGTACAGGCAAAGAGGCCTTCGAGCACTGAATTACTCAAATGTCCGTGCCAAATTCAAGTTCTCTGCACTACAAAGCTCTTCTCAAGTTTCTGTATCTACTCAGCAAAAATGTAAAAAACCCTGTCATAGGTACAAATCACAGAACGAAGTTTGCTGTACTTTTACAATCATCCAGAAGAATGTTTTCCTAAGACTTCACATGGCAAATACTCAGAATAAAATAAATAGGCCTTCCCCTGCAGAAAACCTGAATATCACATTATTAAACTAGATCAAACCTGCATAAACCTGTGCCACAGGTCAGTCCAACGAAGAATCAAGCAGGAGTCTCCTGGAACATGCCAATACTGATAATACAGCTTTTGGCTGCCAGTTCTTAAGAGTGAGTCTTGAGATTAGAGATGCATTTCTCTAAATATTCATGTTAAGCTCCTTAGAACAGCAAAAATAATGCCTAAATACTTCAGGAAAGTACCCGTACTACTCAGGTTCAAGTGGAACTCTCAGTAATGATTTTATTACAAGTTAACCCCAGAGCTCTAACCAGACTTTTACCAATTTACTCTCCGTAACAAAGTCTTCCCAAACACTTTTCAAAGTTATTTCTGCACAGCGCTTTCTTTGACAAGATCAGTCTCTACAGTCTTTCTTTAAAAAGAAAAAAAAAAAAGGAGAGAAAAACCAGTTACTTTCTCTTGCCAACTCCAGCTACAGCTGCCTTATCGACAAATCCAAAACATGGTACAAGGAGTTCCTCAGCAAGTCATTTCATTCTTTCTAATTCTCTTCCAGAAAAAAGGCATCCTCAAAATATGCTGAGCATTTAAAAATAATAAGTCTTGATACATCAAAGTATCACAAGTTTGTCACAAAAATTAAGTCATATATCCAAAAACCCCATGTATGAGGTTTTCCACCCACTGCTCTACCAGATTTTGAGAATATATTCAACTAAACTAAGTAAAGGAAAACTAACTCATCAGTAGGTTTAAATTAGTATCACCTTAGAAATAAATGTGAGGATATGAAGAATGAAGAAGGCAAAAAGTCATTGCTCTACCGTGAATCAGAAAAATTCTAGAATTTACAAACTGCCATTACACTTCTGAGTTAATAAGCCAGTGACTTGGAAAGGAGTAATATCAAGTCAATACAGAGCACTACTCAACAGTTACATGACAGAAGACAACAAGAGTAGTTCAGGTTTGTTTTAATTTAGTATCAAACCAACAGGAAAATGTTCTCTTCAGTAGGTTGAAGGTCATTAGAACTAAGAATTCTAAGAGCTGTCAAAGAATACCATGTGTATAAAACTCTGTGACACATTTGAAAAAGCTTCTTCTTAAAAGTCTTCAAGATATAAAAAAAGAACTGGATTACATCAGAACAGTGCCTTGATTAAGAGGCAAGACATTATTTATACTTACAACAGGTAGCAGCAAACAGCACATGTCACCAGCATTGTGTTGATAACACTGCAAAAGGAAGGAGGGAAGCAGCTGATTAGGTGTCATGTTATGAGTGACCACAAGATGCATAGGAAAAAAAACCCTCAGTAAACAGGAATGGTTCAGCTTTGATCACATGGAAGGTGACTCTACATGACTGTTATAACTTCTTCCAGCTGAGTAAGCTGCAGAGGCACAGCTAAGACTCTGCAAAAGAACTGCCAGAGCTCTGGCACATAGAGGCATGCAGCTGTATTTAACAAAAATCACTCTGAAGAGGAGCAAAATCTTACAGTTAGTGTCCTTGCTCCATTTCACAGTCAGTTCTACCAGCAAGTTTGTAAACTACTGAAGCTGGATGTTCTAATACTAACAGTAAATGATAAACATTTTCTCCATTTGCAAAATTCTGCTCATAGAAAATTTCAGTATCAAAACCTATCTTTTAATTTTATATAACGAATGAGGTTTTTTCAAATCGAACACAAAATAAAATCTCAAACCCATTTGAAATTATCTGTAGGATAAGATTTTCCTTTCTTGCTAAAGAAAACTGTGGCAGAAACCATCTTTAAGCTGAAAAGAAGCAAGAACCAAGCAGCTCTTGAAACTGAAAATGGTAAAACGGCAGTTACACACACATACAATTTTGAAATGGGAGGAAGTGGGATTTTCTGACAGTGAATAATCTATGCAGCTCATGGAACATACAAGCAAAGTGGAGGATTTTTTTTTTCCTTTTTTTAAAGGATAAAAAGTTATTTCCCTCTATGTATTCCCGCCCTCCTGCACAACTGAGTAAGAAAACCTCATGCTAGGTCAGTGACTTCCAACCCTTTTGTGACACGGATAACATTCAACATTTTCCACCTATCAATACACATTCACCTTTGTCAACTTTCAAAGCAATGCTACAAAGCTAAAGCTGCCTGCATTAAGGTTCGGGAACCCCTCCTTTCCAAGGAGCCCCAGAGTCATTGTCTGGGACTTTTAACCTACACAACGGGAATTCTCAGGTCAGTTAAAATTCGCATTGATTTGTTTTGTTAGATAATGAAGAATCCTATTCCGAAACCTGTTCTGGGTCAAGTTTTTCGTTGTTTCTTTGGGTTTGAGAAGATGAGACGTTAAGGGACTACTCAGTGTTACTACAGACCTGCTACAGAATGAGGACACAGCTGTGCTCTATTCACATTTGTTAATCACATTGCAGAATAACAACAGAACATCTATTGGTGACCAACATACTTTAAGCACATGCCTGAAAGATGTATTTCCAAGGTATTTCTGAGGACAGGCAAACGTTCGGGCACAAAACACACATATGGTTTGAAACTGAGGCAGTAAATATCAGCTAAATAGAACTTGAGGAAAATTCCTCCAAGTTTAGATAAACAACTAAGAGAAAAGACAGTTGGTACCTGTGGAGTAGAGGGGATGTCAGAGAGAGGAAGAGAGATTAAGTAGCCATTATCTCCTAGAGAAAAGAGAAAGACAAAAACTTGTCTACTTTTTAATCCAAGCAGCTACTATCACTGCAGGAAAAACCACTCTGCTCAGATGTCCTGCTTTTGTCTTTAGGCTACGATAGCTACAAGGCCACTAGCACATACTTAAGCACAGAACAGAGATCTACTACCGCAACTTTTTCAGTCTCATCCAGGCTGAAAATAGAGGATGGTAGAATAAGCTAGAAGAGGTCACGTAAGAAAAGAAGAAGGAAGTTACTGCTCAAACACCACCTAACTTAACAACAGACCTCCTTCACACAGGACGCTGTGCACGCAGACGTTTACAGGTCTTGAGGGTGAAACTCAAAACCGTGACGGATTATTAGAGCACGGAGACACCGCTCCCGCCCCCGTGCTCAGGAAGCCTCACAGGCGTTTGCTCCGGCCTCCCGCCGCTGGCTGGATCTCGGCTGGCACAGGCGCCTGGGCCCGCCCGCCCTCCGCGCTGCGCCAGTACAGCGACAAGGAGCCCGCAGGACGACTGCGGCAGGAAGCGGCGGCTCCGGGCCTGGCGGAGCAGCGAGGACGGCATATACGGCGCTGCAGGGCGACGCGGCGGCCGCCGAGCCTCGACGGCGGGGGAAAGGGGAACTCGAAAGAGCCGGAGCCGCAAGGCCGCTGCTGCCGGCAGGCCCGCGAGGGCACGGCCGCCTCCACCGGGCTGCCGCCGCCTCGGGATACCGGGCCCGCCTCATCGAGGGCGTCCTCACACACTGCCGTCTACACACAGTGCCTGAGGGGGAAGGAAAGGGGCCCGCCAACCCTCTCCGAGCGGCCCCGGCCTCCCGCCACCCCCACCCACCCCCGTCACTCACCCTCGGTTAGGCCCCTTGGGAACGAGCCACGGCAGGACGCCGCCAACCACCCCCCAGAAAACGCTCATGACGATGAAGGGCACTGTCAGGCCACCGTACGCCATGGCCGGGCGGCGACGGAGGGAAGCTGCTCAGTCCAACCCGGCGCGCGCCACCCCTCCGCGTCCCGTCCTCACGGCCGGCCGCAGCGCCGCGCCCCACCCCGCCGCATCCGCCAATCAGCACCCGCTACGTCATCGGACCCCGGCGGGCCGCGGCGCACCTGGCAGCGCGACGGGTGCCAGCGCTTGGCCCCGCCCGCCGCGCTCGGCGCGGAGGGAGCCCGCGAACGAGTGGCTGGGCCTGGCTCCTGCGTCATGGGCTGAGCCCGGTGCCACTAGGGGAAGAA
Source organism: Bucorvus abyssinicus (assembly GCA_009769605.1). NCBI lineage: Eukaryota > Metazoa > Chordata > Aves > Bucerotiformes > Bucorvidae > Bucorvus > Bucorvus abyssinicus. The sequence continues at coordinate 9,701,541 of CM020041.1, forward strand.
ACAAGCTTCCGGGGTCCGGGTGGAGTTCCCGTCGAGGTCAGGGCTGGTTCTGAGAAAAGCGGGGAGACGGGAAGGGTGCTGCAGGAGCACACGGCGTGCTCAGGACCGTGCTCACACCGGCGGAAAACAGCGACAGCGAACCCCAAGGACTTTCTTGGTATATCAACTCAAGGTGAAGAAAAATCATATTAAGGTGCATGTGTGCACCCATGACCTGCGATGGGTAAAACCCGGGAACCTACCTAAAAGAATGGACCTTCACAGCCCGCCCTCTAAAGTGGCCTTCACATAATTTTCCAGTTCTCAGACTGGTGTGGTGCAGGCAGGAACTGAATTTCTTTCCCCCTCTCTCGGCAATCAAAAGGCCATTCACCAAGCCAATAAATGCACTTAATGGCAGGGCTGTTCTCAACACACTGCGGCAGCTCTCAATTATGTACAAAGTGCTGAAACCCTTAATTCCCTCTTACAGGACAGTTATCCAAAACGGTGTGATCAACAGCACCGAGACTTGTCCTTCACTCCTACCCTCTTCACACCAGGCAGCTCTGCCTCAGGAGCACTGGCAGGGTAAACCCCTGGCCGCAAGGTCTAGCATTCACTTAAGACCCCAAGACATCACACAGCAAATTCAGTGCTGTGTTTCACCACAACACGCCTGGTGACCCTCTAAAACGTCATCCTTTACTGTCAAATTCATAAGACAGTTGACAAAAACATAATTTAAGAGGATTACAGAAAGAGATTCACAGCCAGAAACAGCTCACTTGAAATGCCTGATAATATTATATCTACCCGGTGCACAGAATTAACACTTTCTTTGAGAACTGGGCACACGTTTAGGGAAGCGTTACAGACCAGTGGAAGTTTTTACACAGTCAACGCGAATACACGAGAATGAGCACTGAAATGCCAACCAGACACAGCGTGCCAAGAGCTGCTAAAAAAGACAACACAAAAGGTTTAATTTTAGCAGTTCTTTAATGGTGTCAATCAGAAAACCATCTATTCTTGCATCTTCTCAATTGTTTCTTCCTTGTATTTGCCCTTCTCCTTGCCAACCTGGCGAGATTTGGCTTTACGCTCCAAGATCTTTTTGCGGTCTTTGTCCAGTTTTAGCCTGGTGATCACCACCTAGAGAGAGGACACAGAATTTAGCGTGCTTCAGTGTTAAATCACGGCAACCTGACAGAACAGTTGTAACACAGCACGGCCCACGAAGATCACTGCCGACAGATTGCGCCACATCACCCCAGTTTTATTTCCACCAACTCTCTAATTTGGTTTGAGTAGGACAAAGGTACTGAATTGCCTTGTGACTTTCAAAAGACTGAGCTATATTAAGTTTTCTGGGTACATTCAGGGATCAGAACACATGGACAATTTTTTCAATGCACAGCCACAGCATTTGCACAAACTGAAGAGCAGCCAAATTTCCTTCCATCTATGTAATAAAATAATTACTTTGAAGTAAAGCTCATTTCCATGATGCTGCCCAAACATGATAGATACTACATCCATCTCAAACAAAGCACACAGCTGAGGCTTCTTCCCACCACCACAAAGGCAAGTAACAGATAGTTATTTTAATTTTTCTGCATTTTAAGCGGTGCTACCTAAATTTCAGAACACTGGAAAAGTACTGTGCTGCTGCTGCTGGCCACTGTCCTATAACTGCGGCACCATTTGGAGTAGTCTCAATGCGTCTGGGTAAACTGCACAAGTACCTGCTGTGGGAGACTTTAAGGAGCAGCAGGACTTGTTGCTGTCAGGTTTGTAAACAAGGATGGACATGAATGGACAAGTACAGACGTACTCAGAGTGAAGCTAACTAGCCAATTATAGTGTTAGAATAGATGCGTGAATTTCACTAACGAGCCAATTAACTGTAACCTTGAAGCGTGTGATCAGTGCATGTACAGAAACTCTGTGCCTATAAATATAACTCTGTAGCACTTAATAAACGGAGATTTCTGCACACAATATTGGCGTCTGGGTCTGTTCCGTTCCGGCATGAGGATTGTGTAAACCGCAGCGACACCCGCACCACAGAGACTCCTATGCAGACACTTCTATTGATCAGTTGTGAAGCGGCTGGACAATCATCATGGACACGTAACAGATAAACTGCGCAGGCCACCTGCTGCCACAGCCTTAATGGCATTTCTAACAAAGCAGCCAGAAACTGAAGCTCTGGTTTTCAGCCTGTAAGAGCCTTCAGCGCTCTTTGTGCCCCCTCAAACTGGAGAAGAAATAAACGTGTTGGTATTACCAAAAAGAGTCGTTTAAAACTACAACCAACAATCAAATCCTAGAGAAACCACATGGGCTGTGGCAGGGCTGCACTCTCCTCGGTGCTGCTGGGCTTTTAGGTGTCTCTTAATTGCAATTAATTTCTGCCTCTTTACCTAAGAGAGGGAGAAACTGTTCATCCACCCCACTGCAAGTTTGCAACAAACAAAACGTTCTTGCATTCCTTTTGCATTAATAACCAGAACCTTTATGCAAAGCTTTATCAAGGTCTGATTCCCAACTAGAGAAAACTCATAGAAATAAAGCACCAGTAAAAAGTTCCATTTCTTTCACAGCCATTTACCACACATGTTGTATGTACACCAGCTCCATCGCAATGTCACCTTGTCCGTCAAATGTTGTTACCGCACACAAGTCATTATTTTGTTTTGGAACAATTCTGCTCTCCCTCTGCTGAACATACCAGCCATTTAGACCAGAAAACCTGTCACAACTGGATTTCTCCACTAGCACTTCAGTACGTGGGCCCACGTGGCAAGGCTGAAGGAGACTCATTTCATCTGCTTCAAACCAGACTTTAGCTAGTTGTTCTGTCTAGCTCGGAATGTTTTCCTATAATGATCTAAACAGGCTTTACGTGGTTTTCATGAACTCTAAACATTGCAAATCACTGCAGGCTAAAACCAGATTCAGAACTTAGTTCATAATATGCCACAAAAACCAATCACACTCTGCGCATCTACCTAAACATCTCTAGCACCTCCTTAACCAGTGCAAATATCACATAGCCAAGATGAAGGATGCTTCTCAATGACCTGGTTTGTATTTTAAAAACACCGAGCTCTTAAAAAGGTATTTTAGGAAGACTCTAAAGTCTATAGCAGCTTCTCCACCAAATAAGCTCTAGAAACATCGAGTTCTTGGTGTCAACTGTCACTTCTCTACTACTTTGACACCGTAATGTTTCCTCGTTTATTACCCTCCCAGTGCTGTAGTATCTGAATCTACAAGGTTCTGCTCATGCTAGTAGCAGCGTCTCCATTTCCCTGCACGGCCTCCTCATGCATTTCAGACCTCCCTTCACGCTCTGTACCTTGCTGGGATGGATCCCCACATGGACAGTTGTGCCATTGGCCTTCTCACGCTGAACACGCTCAATGTAGATAACGTATTTTTTCCTGTACACCTGGACCACCTTGCCGATTTGCTGTCCTTTGTAGTGTCCTCGGACAACCTAAACACAAACGGAAGAAGCAAGAAGCACACTGTCCCGTACTTCAACACCCCCTTTAACAGTTACCCGGTCTCAAGAAACACCATCCAATGATCCCAGCAGAAACCCAGAACCACACAGGTTGCAATCCCAGCTCTGCTGTTTGTATACACACACCACAAAGACATCAATAACTGGACAATTTCAGCAACTGCTGAAATGGAAAATGTAATGGATCTGAACCATACTTTCCCTCGTCTTCCCTGCAGTAAACCCAAATGAGGGAACTCTCTATTTCCTGAACCAGAAGGATAATGGTCTACTTCAACATTTTTCATCTTAGTTTTTCACCTGTCCTTACATTTCATGTAAAAAAAGCCACTTAAATTGAATTAATTTCTAAAGCGATTTTTCAAGTATCAGAGGTAGCAAATAGTCTATAAAAAGAAGAAATAATTCTTTGTTTTGTACTTTATTTTTAAAATCTTTTAATCGAGTGTGATAATCGATGTACCTAACTAAAATGCAGTGAGGCTGCCAGCACACTTGTGTTCCTTTTACCTTCCTTTTCACTGAGGTGATCTCAAGAAACACTTAACAGACCAAGTCTGTGGCTACATTAACCTGCGTTATTTCTGCAAGACTCACAGCAAAGCTCCAGCATCAATCTGAATCTGTCCAGCCCTTCCCTTTTGCACAGGCCTTATGTGAAAACAAAAACACAGACAGAAGTTCCTGTGACATCATGACTTAGAAGACAGACAGCACAGCTACCTGGACTTCATCATCCTTTCGAATGGGCATAGAGCGGACGTTGTATTTCTGCCGCAGCTCCTTGGAGAGTGGGGAGGACATTATTTTTCTTCGAATGTGAGAAGGTGCATTGAAGTGTCGTTTGCGGTTCTTGCTGCGGTCTGAGGTCACAAATGGATTGAACTTCATTTTGGCTGCATAAAGAAAGCAATAGTTTGAGAGATGCTCATAACTCATACACACTGATCTTTATCATCCACCCACAGAAAGTATGCCAGGACATAAAAAAAAGCAATTCTACCTATTTTTAATCCCATCCCCAGTTCATATACCCTTATAAACTGGTCTTCAAATCAGGCTGAAGCCTCCTCCCTGACTGACAATGATCCTGTGATTGACAGATCTGCTACACACATGCATATGAGACCATTCTTTCTAATCCAAAGCTTGCAGTTCTCAGAAGTCAGGACACCTGAGTGACTAGTCCTAACTTAACACTATAGTGTACGCCACCTTTGTTTATAAAGCAAATGCCTATTTTGGATTTGCAAGGACGAGATGCTCATACTGCTTGAGTATCTCCAATAAAACGTAATACCTGACTCGGGAACATCTAATGGATTTATAAATCTAAGATACCTTTAGCCTTCCCATAACAGTTACACTACAGCTGTCTGTCCTGGTATCATTCATCCTGACAAAGACAGGTCCCTTAGATGATGCTTTTGCTCAACTCAACTCTCAGGTACTACACACTTGCACCTCCTGCGCACAGTGGCCTGGGCTGTATGACAAGCCAGGGCATGCTGGAAACTACAAAGCCACACGCTGCCTGAGCCGTCTTAACTGAATAACGCATTATAAAAGAACAAACCAAAGGAGCATAAGCTCTCTTCCTAGTCCGAGCTCCCAACGGCAGACACGAACGCAGCCCCGGGCCAGACATCCCTGCAGCCAGGCTCCAGCTTACCCACTGCCTCTGCCCGAGACACAAACGCCAGCAGCGTTCACCACCCTCGGGGCCGGCGAGCCCAGGCCAACCCTCCCCAGGTAGCGAGCAGCCCCTTCCCGCGCCAAGAGGGCCTGGGCCGCAGCATCTCAGAGCTCCGCGCAGGCAGTGCCAGCAGGGCCCAAGGCGACTGAACTCCTTCCCGCCCGCCGCCCGCCTCCCGCTTCGCCGAACAGGCCCTGCCAGGATCGCCGCGGGTGCACCACCGCGCCACGGCCGGCGGGGGACAGTGCAGGGCCGCCCGGCGCAGGATGGCAACGGATTGGGACAAGCTGGGCCGCGCCATCCTTACCCCACTGCCGCCGCCGCCACAGCCGCCCGGAAAGAGACCGCGACCTACTTCCGCTTCCCCGAGCGGCCACCGGGTCTCGCGAGATCCTGTGAGGGGAGCTGGGGCCACAGGCGCCTCCTGGCGGCTGGCGGCCACAGGTGCACCCGGGCATCAGTTCGGCAACCCTCCCTTTCTCCGTGCCCAGTCACAGCTGCTCAGCAGCAGCTACTTCTCCCCAAATCCGGCCCCGCCCCGAACGTGGATGAAAACAACCTCCCAACCGCCTTCGTCCTCTCCAGCCCAGCCAAGAAAGTCCACGTCCCTCAGCCCAAAGTCTCCTGGGGCTTCCGCCAAGTTGAAATTCCACAGCCCAGACCCTGCTCCTGGGCCAATGTGTGCTGTCACCTGCACCCCTGCCTCCATCACCCAACTCACCTGCACATCTGCTTCCATTTCAGGTGCATTTGGTGCTATTACAGCTTTTCTGGGCATGGGCTACTTTATTCTGAAGGAAAATTAATTATGACAGAACACAGCCAGGCTTTGGTTTCTAAGACAGGCTGGAAAAGCTACCAGGCAGGCGAGCTGCAGCAGGCCGAGCGTTGGACAAACACCGTTTCCAGGGCCTTTACTCATCTTTTACACATAGTAAGGAACCCTCAGCACCAGCCTGTCACTTCTGGACATCTGAGTCCCAATCTGTACCCAAGGGTGGGTGGAAGCGTTTAGGATCTCTTCTTTCATGAAGATGTCGTACAGCAGACACCAACATACGTAAGCAATACCAGCACTTAAAAGGAATTGGTTTCTTAATATGGTGCAGATATACAGTGCCCAAATTCACTGTGTTGTAACCCTTTACTATTTAATCTTTAATAATTGCCTCAGACACTTATTTCTAAATCCTTAGTGAAGCAAGGTTAAAAGGAAATTAAAGAAGGGAGGGGAACAAAAACCAGATTATTTTATATACCACCAAGTGGCACAGTGACTAAAGCCAAACTCGGCAAGTTCCAAGCACAGCCCACTCACCTCTCATTACAAAAAGGGAGGTTAGGACACTTGGTACTGTTCAAACCAAGCACTGAATGTCCAGACATGACTCAGTGCTGATTACAAAAGAGCCTCATGTTAAATTTCTACACAGTGACCTGGCTTGCAGTGATTTCATTGTGTGATAACACTTAGTTCACTGAAACAATAACTAAAAACAAAAGAAAAAAGCCTTTTCAGGTTGATTTTGCAATACTAGTGCAAGAAGCAGCCAATCAAAACACACGAGAGTTTTATTTTTGATTATAGAAATAAAAAGGCTAATATTTTATTAACATAAGGTTGTAAATTAAAAGGGAAATGCCAGAATTCCTTAATAATCTCCACTGTAAAAATGCAAAAGACTTGTGCTTTAAACATCGCCATAACACACCACAGGACTATGTCCTCCCTTCCTTCTCTTCCAAGGACTATCGAGAAATACCTCATTGACATATTTCGTCTGAAACTTCAAAAGACTATTCTGAAGCAGATATTAATCACAGTCCTTTTCAGCCCGAACAGTTTGCATATCACACAAATAAAAGACAACATTGAATGACAAATATTCAGAAATTAACTACAGGCTTCACCATCTACACTGCAAATTTCACTTTTTACAGAGCAGTAGTTTAATGCAACTCTTTGATAAATCAGATCAAACATTCACAAATGTCTTCTAATTTTTTTCTTATTCCATTTCTTCTTAAAAAATAATCTTCACCAGTCCACATACTGCCTAGAAAATACCTAAGCATGGCTTTGCCTAGAGCTGAAAATTTTAACTCCACCATTGCAGAGCATCCTACACCAGAACTTCTCACCGTATGGTGGAGTGTAGCTTTAGAGGGACTTCTTTAAACTGGAATATATAAAAGTTCTAAATATTTTACTTCCTACAGGGATGTCTTTCTTGGAAAACCACAAATACTTCTGAAAATACTGACTTGAAAGAGTGAAGTCAGTAATATGGATGAACACTTACGATCTGTTTTCAGTTATGTTTAAAAGAATAACTATGCTCATTTTGTCTCTAGAGTGTATGAAAATAAAAGTGACATCTAATGAGACATGGATGCATGGGGCACGACTGCTGTAACAGTAACTACCTTGCTTTCACATTTGGAAAGATGAAGAGCAGATTCTTCTGTAAACACACAATGCAGCATCATTACACGACCCAAGCCAGGCACATCTGAAGGACAAGTTTGCCACAACTTTCAGCAGACCTAGAAGGTAGCCTTGGCTTGGCAGTAAGGCTAGACCTGGTTTAGAGAACTAAGATGGGGACTGTTTCTTCAGCAGAGCTTTGCCAGAACTTGAGTACAATTTAGTTTCCACATCTAGCAAAAAGTGTTTTATTAGGTTATTGCAGTGGACATTTTGGCAGAGAAAGCAGGCACGCTGAAGTATGCATCTGTAATTTCCAAAAAAAGCCAAACAATCTCACTGGTCTGGTTTCGAGAACTGGCCTGGACTGCACAGAAGGCAATGTTTAATTCAGACAGAGGATGGGGAGAAGGAGAAGGGCACAAATAACATGACAGGGACAAACAGGAATCTGTAACCAGCTTTGCTCGTTTGCACCCAAGAAGTTGCATGAAGGAAGAAACTTCAGAAAACTGACAGTACAATCCACTGCGCTACAAAGATCTTCTCCGCACAGCTCAGGAGGAGAACACACTGCTAAGACAGTAAAAATCGCATCCGTGTAATCCACTGGCTTCACAAGCTGAGAGTTAAAACGTAAAAATTCAAGAGGAAAAAGTAGGACATTTTTTGCTGTAAGCTTCAGCTGGTCACAGTGGATTAGAGGAAATCCTTCAGCCAGGAAGAGAAGCAATTGCAATGGAAAATCCCGGCTCCCACCAGGCAGCCACCACCATCCAGTGATTACTACTCGCAGGCTCACGGACGCACACACCGAAATGAAGACAAGCATCTCATTTTCAAGTTGATTTTTGTAAATGGAAAAAAATGTATAAAATCTATCCATACATTAACAGATACAGGAAGATACACACTCCAGTTTACAGCTAAAGTAATAGCAATCAGTCCATAGTTAAGAACAGGGAAAAATTCCAATGCTGTCATTTGTCCCAAGTCACTACAGAGCAGAGGAAGGCAGGGAAGAAGGTGGTTGGCTTCCTTTTATTTGGTGTGTGGATAAAACTGGCTACCTTCCCTACTTCCAAAGCAATGAGACAATTTCAACAGATATGTATTAGGAACACTTTTGAAATGCATCTGACTCTAGCATTAACACTGAATATTCAAAAAATCATATTATTAGAGCATAACATTTGGATACTTTTGCCTCCAGGAAAGGGCAGTGGGCAGTAGGTATTTTCCTAGATCAATCCTACATGTGTCTTAGAATTTACAGCATTGATGGAGTTAAAGATTTTTATTTTTATGATTTTTATTCATCCTAGAACACTTAGAATTTGTTTATCCTCAGACATTTACAAAGCATGCAGAGACTGTTACTACTCAAGGAACATTTAGGAGGCTATGGAAAATGCACTGGCGGGTATTGGTCTAATTTTAGCGAACTCATGTCTACCATCACATGCAAGCCTACCTGGCAGTAGTTTTCCCCTCACGCCTCCATTTACTGGAGACCCCAGAAGAGAAGGCTTGAATGAATGGGCATGGAAGCTCAGGTACCGTTTTAAGAAATACAACAAAATAACTACTAGCAGCGGCCAGCTAGTGGGAATTGCCCTGCTGCTGGTGTACCTGTGGGTGAACAGTGCCAGTCTAGGGCTCAGAAAAGATGCCTGACTGAATTTTAAAGGAAAAAGGAGGCACCTTAAACCCTGAAAAGACAGACTTCCTGTGTTTGACAGGTGTATTCAATATACACACACAAAGCAAGACAGTAAGCTGTGCTCATCCACCCAGAAGACTGCACCATTTTTCTGAACACATAGAATATACAACCCCTTTTCAAAATAAAAACAACAAGAATAATAAAGCAGAAGTGCAGAATCCAGACTGTTGGGTGGTCTGTGTTTAAAAAACCTAAGAAAGAATAAAAGCTAAATGCTGTAAAGACAACTATTCCCTTTCAAAGCAAAGGCCACATAAAACTGTGTTGCTCAGTTTGGTTTTTACTTCATGCCACCTGTAAACACAAGACTGGATATTCAGTTTCTGGGAAGAAATGAAACCAATTTTATATCCAGAGTAAAAGGCAGGCCCTCCGCTACCTGGATCACAAATTACCCAGGATATGTAGCTGGGGGAAGGCTTCCTCTTCTCGTTTGTTCATTTCATTAGAAAGGTCATATCTGAACAAAAGAGCTTTCAATAAAAGCACAAAACATGTCTTGACGTTATTTCTGCCCTGTCTCTCAAGTTCTCTATGGGGACTAACACTTTCCATTCCTCACTAACAGATACATCACCTTTTTGGCACCACGGGTGGAATTTCTTCCTAATGTATAATTTTGCCTTATACACAAGTCGATTGTCTAATCATGCAAATCCAACAGAATTCCAAAAAGTGCCACAAGACAGCTCAACTCTTTGCAATCTACTACCTAGTTTGTACACTGCCATAGGAACCCCCCAGAGAACAGACTGTCATCCTTACTTAGATCTGATGGTGTATTTCAAATACAGCATTTCAACCTCTCTTTCTGGGGGGAGAGAATCTAAATCTATGCCCTGACTCCATTGATTTGTCACTTTCCGAGCTCTGAAATGCATGGAGATTTCTTCGATTTGTTGAAGACATCTTCACTGAACAGCCTGATTAGAGAAAAGTTACTGATTCAATCAAATAGAAAATAAAGACAAAAACAGGTAGTGGTAGATTTCTCAATCTTTGCTCCTGTCCTTGGAGACTAGGGTAGAGTTTCACAGCTACTGCATTTTCCCCAGCTGGATCTTCTTCCAGGCCTCTGATGCTGTGAAAATGCAGGAGTCGAGGATCCCAGCTACAGTAAATGTTCCCCCAATGATGGCACATATCTGAAATGCACAGAGAGAGGAAATGGGTTTGTCAGTGATGATGGAAACTTTTACGCAGCTTGAAACTGGGGGGAAGGATATAATTGCCTGCTGCTAGGTTATTTTCTGGAAGCATAGTAAGAACTGGGTAACAGTACTGGGGATATAATTACACAACAATCATTCAGGAAAACCATTCCCTACAGTGGAATAACTTAGTGCTATCCTGAACTCATAGCCTGAGCCAATCATAAATCTCAGCTCCTAGGAGCCTACAGCACAAATGCAGTTCCTTTCTGGGCTAAACTCCACCTTTCTAGAAGCTCTGTGTTGCTCATATCTTCCTACTGCTGTTTTCTATTATAAATTCCATGGCCTTGTAGTCTTTTCCCTATTTCACAAGACAGAGCATTTGCAAACAGGCAAAAGACACTTAAACAGCATGTGAAGGACAGTGACTAACAGAGAAACCTAGCTACCAGTGACACCTACAGCTAAGGCAGTCTAACACTTTCCATTACACCAGCTGCTTACAAAAGTGCTGCCAACTTAACTCTTTGTGGGCTGAATTTTTCCATGCAAGATGTCTTGGGTTGAATTATTTAAATACCCGTCAAAACACGTAATCATTATCAAGAACAGAGTTAGGGGAAAAAATTATTCTCCTGATTAGTGTAACAGCTTACTTCTGTTCTCAAGTGCTAGAAAAATGCAAAACTATTCTGACATATCGAACCAAAGGTACTTTGGCTTGGCATACTCAAAATCAGGGGGCACCAGTTGTGGACTTTGCAACACGTTGCTTCAATTCCCTTAGCTATGAAATGGGAACAATGCCAAACTTGCCTCCCAGGGAAACCGTGATGGAAAACGCATCTGAAGGGTTCAATACTGTGACAATAGCAATCTCAGAGTTCTTGTGGAAATAAGTGACTTGTACTCAGGACTGGGTTAATACAAACCACCTGCCAGTAACAAGCGAGATACTATGGGGATGGAAGAAAGGCTGCTCGCGGGGTGCCACCCCGCCCCGTGCACTGCATAAGGCAGGGTTCACATGGAAAGTGTGATGCACAATAATGTAACCTAATAACATTTAACAGCCAGGTTATAATTACGCAGGACCTGACATTTCCTAACTCCCACATTTTTGACTTCATAACTGTGATACTCTTTTAATTTGATCTTTTACATTGCATAGGATTAGGTGACTTTGAGAATAAGACACCAGGTCAGTGAGAAGGGGACGAGATACACGGCGTATCTCCCGAGAAGGGCCTGCCTAGGAAAAGGGGGATTTTGCTGTGAGCTAGAAACCAAGAGAGAGAAGTGAACCCAAAATCAGTAAGGCAGTGTAGAAGGGTATCAGGGAAATGCTTTACAAAAGACACAGAAGGGAATAGGTGCCACACTAGACCTACTGTGCCATGTCTCTTCTCCCACACAGCATTATACCCCATGGGCAAAGTTACAGACAGACGAGTAACATAGCAGCAGTGTTCAGCTCAGCAGGGAGTTAGCAGTGGCAACAGAACAAACTGTTCATTAATGGTGAGCAAAGGCAGCAAGAAATAAAGCACTCATTTACATGCGTATTTATAACTGGGATATACGTGTTTAGTGAGCTTGGTGAAATGAGGAGCTGCAGTAAACACGGCTTTTGCAGGACAGTTGGCATTCCAGCAGATAAAGGCTTCAAAAACCAGAGCACCAGCCTGAGGCAAAGTTAGTATTTTAGGGGACATGTCCAGCTCCTGCCCCTAGTGCCCCCCTCTTTGCTATCCCTCGGAGCGTGACGCAGGGTGACTTTTCAGGGAAAATGAACGCAATGGAGTTGGGTTATTTCAGTCCATAGCAGCTCAGCTGATGGGAGATGTTACACGGCAAACAACAGAAAAACTGTCCAACACTAAGGTTTTGCATCATATGGTAGGAAAATCTGATTTCAGTGCAGCAGTGCAAGGGGGTAGGGAATAGAAAAAAAATATATATTCATCTGCACAGTGCTGTACTGCTGCGTGTTTATGAGTCACACACACCTGGCATTCGCCTAGAGCCTGCCTCCCAGCACGCACACAGCCCTCTTATTTCGTTGTGACAGAAAAAAGGCAGCACTAGCGTTGGTCTATAGGTCAGCACAGAAGCTACATCACTGTCTGTCTTTATCATCACAGTTCTAATACGTATGGAACATTGCTCCTTAGCAGCACTGGAGGAAGTCAGGCATCATGCACTTATTTGTATTTAATGGAGTTTTATATTGGGAATCACTTGCGTTTGGCTCCATGAGGTCACAGTTTCACTCAGGCCCAACCATGAAAGAAGGAAGGAAAAGAAGTCTAGAAGTGTAATAATTACAGCAGTGAGAGACCATGCCCTGTGGGGTACACACGAGGGTTTTGACCAGAATATGATTATAGGATAGTATCTGGGATGCAGGCTAGAGTCAAAAGGAAAATACAAGTGGATATGTAGAGGCAAGGCTGCAAGCAAGATAACAGAAAGGCAAGCATCACCTGTGTGACTGTGGACTTCTGGGATGTCCTAAAATCTGAAAATTACTTTTAAGGAGAGAGGGGACCAGTAGGACCCCCGAGTAATTCCTAGTAAGGTAAACTGCTGAATCCCACCCAGAAGTTTATGGCTGACCATCTTCATTTAAAACCGCCACGGGACTGAGTCTATCACACCAGTTGCTAACAGGTCCCATGGCTGAAATAATTCTCCCTGCAACCATTCTCCCCACCCCCATTATTTCCAGTTTAATTTCTTCACACCTAGAGGGCAGAAAACTACTCTTATAACAGGAAAAAAAAGTTATTCTTTTCTTTGGATTTTGAATGCTTCAGCAGAACTTGGGCTTGTTTTCTGCCTGCTCTCCCCTTCAAGCCTCTAGACAACAAAACCTTCACGATAAAACCTTCTTTCACTTTGGCCACTCACAGGAACTCATAAATTTTCAGAAGTGAAAATTTCCCCCTTGCTCCATAACCTCAACCATGAGGCCATGAAGGGCTTTTCTTTATGGAGAGATGCCTTGATTTTAAGCAGTACAGTTTAAAAGGCAAAACCTACTGTGCTTAACACTATCTGTGGTTAATCCCTGAATCCACGGCAAATTCACAGCACAATGACAGCAGCAGCACTGACCCACAAGCAGTACAAAATCTTATTTAGTACTGAATTTTTTTGAAGTGTGACATATAAAGTAAAATCTATGCTAAACCAATGCCTTTTGTCCTGCACAGGAAGCACCTCTCACAGGGTACAGAAAATTAGGATAATTCTTCATATCACAAAACCCCAAGGAGCAGGCATGAGTTAGAGTGGGTCTGTTGGGAGCACAGAAGACCTGGGAACACTGCTAAGGTACTATAATGCTGCTCTTAGCAGTACTGAAGTTTTCTGGGAGCAAACTCATTATTAACAAAGAGCATCAGATAACCTTCCCAGCAGAAGACTGAGATTCCTTTGGCTCTCTGCTGAACACCCCTCTCTCATCTGATGTCTCCAGAAGGGATCACCCCCTCCACAGTGTATCCTTCTCTCCAACATCAACGCTGTTTTCCCCCTGAAGTCTCTTTCAAGTCCACAGGATGCTCCCCCATCCCTGGGACACATTTAAATTTACTGAAAACCACATGGGTGCCCTAGTAAACAATCTGCTCACTAAAAGGAGTCACAGGTGACCCTCCCCTACCCCAGAGCCTCTCTTGTGGTTTGTAAATTAAGCAGCTGCTGCTAAGAAAAAGCTGATGCTTCCCGTGGCCAGTCCCATTAGGCAATGACTCCAGATGCCCCAGCACAATCTCTGTCTGGACTTCAGCCCAGTGCTGATCATCACTAACTGGTCTCCAGAGCAACCATGATGCAAAAGGTCACATTGGAGATATAGGAAGGAGCTAAAGCTGTGGAAAGAACAATGGAACAGATCATGTCATCAAAACAGGGCAAGGAAACCTAGGACAAAAGATCCTCTGCAGCACTGTTCTCCCCCTTCAATCTTTTCAATGCCACCTTGAACACTGTAAAGGTTTAAGCGCAGCACATACACAGCAACAACAGCAAGAGCAGGTCATCTGTACCAGGGCCCAATGGTCCAGACCGATAGCCATGATATAGCATCTATAACAAGGATCTGTCTCTAAGTCAGCCACTTCTGACCAGGGTCTGGCACATCTGTCTGACATCCTGCGTAACTGCTACTGCACATACCACTGTCAGCCACATGACTCCGTAGGAAAGACGTTGTATTAGAATGGCCCCACGTGAGCTGCTTGAGACTATAGCCACTTACAAGACCAAACAAAGCAGACAAAAATCTACGGTAAAACTCTTCTTCAGTGGTCTAGCAGCCAGCAAGTGCCTGGCTAACTTTACAGACAGGATGGGGCAAAATTCTAGCTAGGGCCATCTCAAATCCAAAAGGTTACTGTGGCAATCAGTGAGGAAAGCCTCTCCTGTGGACTCCTTATGTGAACTCTGAAGCATGCCATCATATTCAACAAAGATACTATTTATATGCACACAATGGCATATCAACAGTAAATCAATGCTAGCAACGACATGACAAAGAATAATGCCAGCTATCAATCACTTCCAGACACTTTCCCATTAAAACCACCTCCACACCCTCAGCCCCAACAAGATGCCTAAGAAACCTATGAGAGCATATTGTTAGGGAAAGAATTAGAGGCAGTATGAGATGCCAAGTCATAAAACGCTGATGTTTAAACTTTAAGATTATGTTTTGAAACTAAGCAGCCATGCTAAGAAGAGAAGGTCTTAAACCACATTTATATATTGCTTCAATTCTCTTTCTCTTGGTATTTGCATATCCTAGAGACCACACGCATTTCTAGAGTTAAGTGAAGGGAACTTGGAGTTTTATCAGGAGCTGCAAAATCTAAATCTTTAAGTGCAACACAGCCACACTGTTTGTGTTTCTTCCAATTAAAATATTGAAACCGTTTAAAAATCAACATCAGAGGTCTTCATTCCAGCCGATTTATCAACTTCTTCACATTCTACCATGCCTCACAGGCACAGCAGACTGCAGCTTAAATTTTAAGCTGGCTCCCTCAGGATACGCATTTTTTAAAGTTCTGGAAGATCTTTAAATAGCTCTTTGCCTAACTAGCAGTTTGGACAATACAGCTTTGTTATAAATGCTAAGATCAGTACTGCAGGATGTTATCTGGCCAGATCAAAACATAACTTGTCAAGAAAACACCTCTGGAACTTGATAACGCAGCTCTTCTCCACTTCTACCCAACAGCAAATGTCTGGAACTGGCATATCCATATTTAGCCAAGTAGCAGCACTGAGTAAAACAACTGCCCTGCATTCTCTGCAAGTTACATCTCATTATTAGAGAGATGGTTTATTGCAGCATGCTTTACTGCATACCACATTAGCTTTACTTTCGAGTTTCTGACGTGTTGCAATAGTATCCATCCTGCCTAGACCGAGTTTTGCACTTCTGGAACAGGATAATTTTCCTTCTTCTTGTGCCTAGCTATTAAATCAAATTGTCATAGCACAGGGCTTACCAGTTACCTCACACTTCAGTACAGCTGTGGTGATGTACTGCTTTATTTCAATCCTATCACAATGCCCTGAAGCAGAAATTCAATGCTTCTGGACAAGAATGGCTCAGAAGATAAATGAAAGGCAGGCAAGAGAAGGGAGAATTAGAGGTTTAGAGTAACTCACCGATGTGATAAACCTGTACAAAGGCTGCCTCCTCTCTGTGTATTTCACTGTGATGGGGCTCAAATCATAACGAAACCAGATCGCTGGGATAATGCGGCCAGTGTGACTGTAGGCTACGTACTCCTAGAAAAGAGAGTGGAGGAAAAATAGCAGAAAATGTGAGCAATCTCATTCCAGACAGAGTGTCTGCAATGAAACTACTTCTGTGGATCTGGCCCTTACTCCACTGCTTTGTACTAACGATCAGACTAAAAGAAGCAAACAGTTAACACCTGCATGACTGCTCACCCCCCATCCTTATAAAACAGGAAAATAAGTTCTTTACAGTCTGATAATGATGTAACTGGGAACCATGATGGTGCTTACTCTCACCTTCATGTGAAGTTACAGAAGTAAAGACTGTCAGTGATTTCTCTAGCTTAGATCTGCTCTATTTAAACACAAGCAGTCTCTAAGTGGTTGCAGGTGAAGTTTTTGTACTGTCAGTATGTAAATCGTATACTGGGATATTCATCAAACAAATGGAATTCAGTCTGCAGAAACATGAAAATCCCTTCTGGCCCACGCACTCAGAATAGCAAGCAGCAGCTCCTGTCTGCAAAGCCCCCTTCTCATTGGGACCCACAATGAGAATTCTTTGCCCACTCAGTATGAATCACATAGACCTGTGATTAAACCATGTTTAAAAATCATGCTGAAAGCAGAAATGAAACTGTGTACAGAAAAATATTGGCAGATGTTCAAAAACTAACTTCAAGCAGGTTCAGGAGAGACATCTTCAGATTGCCAGTGATAATCTTCTTAATCCATTTCTTTGATAACAGGTACAGTGCAATCAATCAGGCACGGGATAACAGCCCAACAAGACATCGTGCACAATGCCAATGTGGAACAGATACTAACATCAACTTAGAATTGAAAGACACAGCTTTTTGAGCTATTATTTGTCTGTGCTCTCAGTGGAAATACATATCCATTTTCAAGGATCAGGATATTTATCTTGACAGACTAAAGAAAAATAAAAAAATAAAAGCAGGGTGGGGACTCAGCAATTCAATGAGAGCCTTCCACATCAGCATGGCACATGCTCCCTCTTTACTCAGCTGCTCTTCCCTTC
This sequence comes from Bucorvus abyssinicus, assembly GCA_009769605.1. Taxonomy (NCBI): domain Eukaryota; kingdom Metazoa; phylum Chordata; class Aves; order Bucerotiformes; family Bucorvidae; genus Bucorvus; species Bucorvus abyssinicus. Next base: position 9,718,864 of record CM020041.1, read on the forward strand.
TTTAGCCCTAAGACATGCCTGCCAACTCAAGCGACCCCTTCTGTTTTAATGCTCCTTCACACAGAGGTGAAGACAACCTCAAATACTTCAGAAAGATGAAGAAAGGATAAGCAATAGGACACCCATGAGCATGATATAAAAGAGATCATTTTACTCTCTGTAAGCTCAGAATAAGGTAGTGAAACAGCATCTATTTCCTTCATTAACCTCAAATCCCAAATTTCCCTCCTCTTTTTTTTTTTCCATGGATGACAGGAGAAGCAGAATGCAGCTGAAGTCCCCAGTCATAGTATTTTCAGGGATCTTACTGCAGAAGATCTGCAGCCTATCTTGGGATGGAGGCTATCTGGTAAAGTGAAGAAACAGAGGGTCTAGGAGGTAAAAGGGGAGAGGAGACAGATGGTCCATACTTGAGACTTTATTCATCTCTTCATACTCATCACTCTGTGCCAGGTTATTCCAATGGCTTCCGGTTTCTCTTTCCCACCCATTGGTAAGGGAGACAAGGACTGCACCACCAATAAGAGAATTTTTACTTCTTAATGAAAAGAAAATGCAGAGGCAGCACTGCTGCTCTGCACTTCAGTTTTGATAGAACTGACCTAATTTTTTCCTTCCTCTCCCCTTTTCCCCACCAGCAATCCTGCCCTAATGAGTCAGTCTTGGCTGAATGCCTCAATTTGCAACCATGCTGACAGAAGTGTCAAAGGCTCCTGCTGTCTGTTTTCCAAATTACTTTCAGAACTTGCGTTGCAAGAGCCTTATCAGAACAACAGTTGTGCCATTAAGCAGAACAAATACATTCTAATCTGAATAGAGGGAGACATCCAAATCATTGGGACACATTGTACAAGCAAGCCCAAAAGTCATTAGACAGGAACATTAATCTGAGAACTGGTCAGTAAGAGCGTGTGTTTGATTCTCAATAGGACAAACTAGCAGTAATTAGATATTATAAACAGATTCTGGACACCACTTTAGCATCTGACCACCAGATAACTTCAAACTGAAAGAGTACTACCTAAAAAATAGTTTTGGTTTTTTGTTTTTTTTTTTTTAAGTTCAATACATTGTATTATTAAAATGCAAATATCTTCACATTTAATGTTGATTAATTTAGGAATCAAAGTTACAATAACTATCATAATCCACTATAATAAAGTAGGAACTGTGAAATAGTCAACCAGTATGAATTTGCTGCTGGAGGTTGCTGCTGAAGTTAACATTTGTAAAAATCTAAAAACTCCACTAACTTGTCTGATACATCCATCGAAATTGAGACTGTTCTATTAATAAAACCATGTGTAAGTGCTGTTTTGTATGTTCACTTGGGTTGCAGTTTCCATCCAGATGCATCTTGACACAAATCACATGAGCTCATGCAGTATGTAAAAACCTTTCACACGACTTACAGAAATCTAGATCAGTTAAACTAACATACAAGAAAGTCAGGGGTAAGAGTATCTTCTAGAATTAAAACGATACCACCACCTGCTCTGACAATCACAAGCCCTCACAATCCAAACTAAAGTAAACACCAGCACCAGGAGCAACAGGAAGCCCCGCTCTGAAGAGCTTCAGTTCCTGCTTCTTCCAGCAGAGGCTACTGCTCACCTACAAACAAATGTACATAGCTGCAGAGCAGAGGAGCGTGAGGGAGAAAGAACAATGACCGAAGATTCTCCATGCATCCAGTGGGCTGCAATGAAGAGCCTCCCTGAAAACTACCTGCCTCTTTACCTTATTTGCTACAGTATATTGATATGAGTATCGCTGCTTGCCACTCATGTCTTCGTAAACCGTCGGGACTATCTTCAAAATGTAATCGTGAGATGCAAGAGCTGTGGTCAGGAAAGGAAAGGATATGTTAGCATTCAGAGAAAGGAACCACAGCGTGCACAACACTTCAGAGTAAATGTGCAAAATCAACTAAAACAGGTAAGTCACGGAAAAGGTATCTCCCTCCTCCTTATCTCAGGTTCTGTGACAAAGTGACAATTTCACATCCTACATTAATGTCCTTTGTACAAAACTTTGTAAAGTAGTTGGATGACACCAGAACCTGCCCATCATTCTAAGACTTCTGTAGCACCACAACCCACAGAGATGAGTTAGAGTCACTTGAATCTTCCTAACTGCTTGCCACTGTAAATGAGAAGACTTATCAGCACCACAAAATGCTGTCCTGGTTAAATCAAGAAATAGCTAAGGTTAGAGCTGCAACTCACTGAGCTGCTTCTGACAGAAAAAGCTGATGCATCACAACCTGTGTAGTCCCATTTCTTGTGCATCCAATCATCTTTCTTTCTCTTCTCCCTTCACCTATAGCTGCATAACAATAATTAATTTTTTTTTCATTATTTAAATGGCTTATACTATTTTGTGTCTGTTCAAACAGTTCTAAAACAGAATTCTAAAAGATTTCTCTGCAGGATCCTTTGGCCAAGTATAACATGATGACATTTGGTTCCTGGAGAAAGAAAAACAAAACACAACTGTATGGCTTCAGGAACAGCCACAGAAATTTTGTTCCAAGAAGTGGACAAGACTGATATCCTGCGGGAGCTTGGACTCTTGAAGGAGGATTACTATGTTGAATTGTAGCATGCACTTAAAATTTCATTTTGTGTTGCTGGTCATAAAAATGGACAATGAAAATGCCCCAGGGTAGAACTTAAGGTAAGAGCTAACTTGCAATCCAAGAACAAGGAAAAGTTTTGGTGGTGGTAAAGGCAGAAAAAGGAAGCTATAGGAACAGGAATTGGATAAAAAAACCTCAGTAATTCTGAGTCGGTCATAACAGCTGGAGACAATGACCAGGTTACAGAAGGGTTTGCTTTTGGGCTAAGTCTTCTCTATGGTACTGGAAGTAAATGGAAATGTCAGTCAGCACTGTCTGGATCATTTTGATTAAAGCGGCAAATTAAAGACTTCTGGATATGCCAGTATTGCATGAATGGCCCTGTCTTCCCTCCTGTAGAGAGTGGCCAAGACCTGTAATCACCAAGAATACATACGATTTGAGCTGAGTTTGTCTGCTCCCTCCAAGGCATTGAATGCTCCATGAACATTATGGACCTGGAAAGCAAAAAGGCATATGAAGAAATTATGTTTTCACTTAGCACTCGTGATCTTTGCTTCCCTATCCTATCCTGTAACATGGAGATCAGCCTGATTCAACCTTTCTGAACACAGAGCCTCAACCCAGTAAAAGATGACTTGAAATATCTTTCAGTGACCATTCATTCAGAGGTTGGTTCCAAGTAAAAAAGTTTCACAATGGCTTACAAGATGAAACCCCAAACCACTCCAAAGCTAAAGGAATTGCAGTTGGAAGAGGCCAGTTGTGAAAATTCATTGTGAGATGTTTCTTAAGAGCTTTGCATAGCTAACTCTGAAATTCATTTATCAGGCTGAAAGGGAAATAAATGGGCTTCATATTCAGGTTTAAACTCAAGAGTTCTCCTGTAAAGGTAGCTCACATCAGAGCAGTTGGTCTTGTACAGCTTCAATTCATTAGCCCAGCTTTCACACCATGCACACTATGTCTTTGGAGATGGGAAGGACACATGCCAGCACTGCCATCCATTCAGCTTCTCCTGCAGCTGGTCCCAGGCATGCAAGCATCTGCTGGCCCAGAATAACAGGATTTCCATCCCATGCCTTCCACACACTATGACCTGGACTCTGACATCCACCAACAGAATACTCAATCTGTGAACTCTCTGGACAGGAAAAACCCCACACCAACAGCTGTAGATTAGAGGTTGCATCACTCATGTAATGTACAGTAAGCTATACAGAAAAGGACACATAACTCCACAACCTAGAAATGCCTGACCTTAAACCAGACAAGAGAAGAGAAGAGTCTGGAAGAAGTATTTGGCCATGGGTGTGACAGAGATTCACCTCACTAACACGGCAATGTAATCTCCTTCCCAGACCTCTCAGTCACTGATATAGCAAGTGGATGTATTTGTCTCATCCTAATGGCTGTTTCTCTATTCTGAACGCTATGGAGTGGAAGATGGTTTGGAGGAAGCAGCAAGTAAACCTGTTTCTTTCCTGAGAAAGGATATTCTAGAGAGACAAAATCATCAGCAAGTTCAACTGGCAATGTGCTGCTAAGAAGCACAGAGCAAAAGCAACAGCTGAACCTTCTCCAGTGCCTTTCAGTCTGCCGGCATTTCAAACATTTTACACAACAGCAACCATTTCCGAACTGCAGTCTGTACTGCATAAATATTCTTTACTCACTGTGAAAAGCACATGAAGAAAAAAAAAGCCCCTGGGCTGGGCTACTGTATTACGTTCCATTCTTGATGCAGCTAAGAAGTAGGTCTCTTACAGCATATCTGGGCCAGACACTTTAAGATCTACTTCAAACACTCTAACAGTAAATATCTGAGTGGTTGCTCAGCAAACAACTGTATCTATCCTGTGAGGAATCTGTATAGTTGGACTTACATCCTTGTCCTTGGCTCCCCAGCATCCACACTTCTATTTATATGTAAAAGCTGTCTGCTCCGCATCTCTCTACAGAGTGAGTTACAGAGCGTTCACACAAAGCCACCAGCCACCTCCACAACTCCCTGTTTCTGTGCCATCTGGTCCTTTGGTGCATCTGTCTCTCTTGTCTTTGCAACACGGATGATATTTGTAACTCCCAGTCTGATGTTTTACCACAATTTTCCTTGTGGCCTATTCTGGACTCCCATTACGATGCTGTCCATAGGTTGCTAATTAATCCCTTCTCTACAAAGGGCACAGGTGTATTCCTCGGGGGAACATACTTGTTTGTGCTTTATTAAGTACCTGGAAGGACTTCAACAAGAAGTAAGCTTTTGGCCACAGTAAAAAAATTGCTTTGCAACAGAGAACTTAAGTAAGCCTGTTTAGCCAGATGTTCTCAGGACTGTCCTGCACTACACCAAGGCCAAATTTAATGCTTGGAGTAGCAGCACAGGAGGCTACTGAGTGGTTTAACAGTGCCAACACTTTATTCTTCTGCAACGTGGACCTCAAAGAAATGTTTGACGAGGCCTTGAACACTCTAGGCTTTAACCACTATGAACACATGCAAAGACATGTAACTGGTCATATAACTCAGCCAGAGTCCAACAGAGGCTAAAATAACTTCCAACCTTGCAACTATCAAGGAAAGACAAGACATCTCACAAAGGTTAAAACTAGGATTATTCAATATCATGTTATAGCACTCAAGAGATTTCTATGATTAAAAAAGTATAATATCCTACTTTCCTCATCTCCTTCTTTACTACGTTACCTAACATGCAAGAACCTCTTTGGTCTGAATTTTGGTCTCATCTATATGAGGGGAAAAAAAAAAAGTCTACAAAAAGTCTGTCACTATTGTGCATGAATACCATTGAAGAATTGAAGCTCATTCAATGCCAGACAAGATTTAAATCTCTATTTCGAACAGACTGGTTTTTCTGGAGAACACAGCATGTACCTTAGTGGGTCATTCTGGCTGAGCTGGTAACAACTTTACAAAGAACTAACTCCCAGCAGATGACACAAGTCATCATGAGAAGCTCCTCACCCCTTTTAAGACACGAGTATATATTACATCAAAGCAGGTGGAGACAACCCAAAATATCCAAAGGTGTATCTAGATAGATTTAAAGCTCTCTGTAGTTGCTGGCTCTCTACCTGCTCGCTGAATCTTAGTAGCACCTGTTCAGTGAATGTATCCTTCTTTAATTTGTGCTGTTGAACTCATGTTTGCCTCGAGAATCGGCAGCACCTACATGCTCCAGTCGTGTGTACAGAGATGATGAGTAGTTATTTTGAGCTTTGAAAATACTAATCAGAACTTGTCCAAATCAGGAGCCAACTGTATGTTTGCTAGACAGGTTTCTCACCACCAGAACTGAAGACACTTGCTCCTTTGCTCCCAACTGTCCAGGCTTCTCATCTCATTCATGCTGATTCACACTTTAGTTCCATTACTCAAAGACTCCATGATAAAACAGTGGGAACACTACCTTACAGCACTGATTTCCCACGCAAACTGCAAACCTCTCTATTAGCGCTTACCTAATATTTTTCATAATCTCAGTGTGCTTTACAGAAATTAAGCCAAGCTTATTTATATGCTAATATTTCAGCGTTCTCATACAAGATATTTCCTAAAAGAAGCTGGGAGCAGAGTCAGGAGACTACAAAGCAACGCTTAGACTTGTTAGCATGAAAAAGGGTTTTGGAAGTGGGTGTTCAGAAGCAGACTAATGAGACATCTATGCTGAGGAAAGAAGATTACAAAGAGACTACGGGTAAGCAATGTTTAGGGTGAGTCGCAAACTGGGTGTGCACATCTATAACTCCCACCCATGATGCTGGCTCCTTGGACATAGGCTAGAGAAGTGCTGTAATCTGTCCTGATGGAGAAATCAGGAGTTATTACATAACTTGTAACACCTGGTGAACCTCTAACCACAGGGCAAGTGGACATGTTCAGCTTCTTCCCAGCAGGGAACTGGCAGTTCTATCCTGTGTTTCATATAACAAATTTGACTAATAGGTGTCTGCTGTACAAGTACAGCAAAGTGAATTAAAAAGAACTTGACTGGTGTCACGGTAGACAGTAGCAAGCAAACATCTTCCCTCAGTACACTTACTGCTCCTCTGCAAAGGCAGTCAAGATTTGTTTGCTGTATTAATACTGAAAACAGTACTGCACAGGATTGTGCAGTGCATCCTCATTTCCACTCCCTGCAGAAAAACAGCCACATAGTTTTCCAAAAGCACTTCCCATTTCAGATGAAAACAGCAAAGTTACTGTGTGACTGAACACTGCTCCTTCCCGAAGTGGTGGCATGTAAACAGGTTGCGAACACTTCCGAACTGAGACTACGTTGCGTGAATGCAAGGGATGGGCTTACTTATCCAGGCAGTCCCTTCTTATCTCCTCCCCACACTGCACATGGCGCTTCCATAAAACCAAAGTGTTTAATATTAAAGTCACTCTCATTGCATTCACACCCCTAAAGCCAGGGAACTTTTGGGGAAGAGAACTCACCTGTAACTTGTCCCCAAATGAGAGCTTGTGGATGACATGAGTCATGTCAGGATTCTGAGGCTGCGCAGTGGCACTGTGCGTTGACACGTGAAAGTTACCAGGAACCTAAAATTAGTCAAGACAAGGAAGACAGGATTTCACATTTTATCCCTCAAGGCATTGCTAAGCTCTGTGATATGAAGCAGAAACGCCTGGATCCATCCAGCCTGACCAGCTGTATCTATTCAGCAATGGACAACCTCTAGCGCATCAGAGAAAGGCTCCAAAATACCTTGCTGCACCTGACCAACACCACCACACAGCACAGAGAGCGGAGATCGGTTACATCCCACAGCCCAGGAGTCTGGCACTCTCACACTGCTGCTACTGCTGCTGACTAGGAGGTGATGAGTGGATCACTCCCAACTTCAGGGATTCCTAACACTTGAGGCTATGTCTTTCATCCCTATTAAGATAAGATTCATGTCTGACAGGCAACAAACAGTTGCTTAATGTTTTACTCCCACATCTTGCATTTGTAAGTGGGCCCACCGCTGCAGAACAACTCAAAAAAGCTGTGGATATATTCTTATTGTAGCACTGGTCATGAGCAACCTCACATTTGAGAATATTGTGCATGAGTTTTATATAAAAGAGAAAAAACCCCACCAAAACCAATGAGCCTTCCCATACAAACGAAGCTAGATCTTCATCTTCTAGCCCTCTCAACAGCTCTTCCAATACAGGATTTTCTGGGTTTAATTTTTTTCATGGAGAGAAATACAAAGTTGTGGAAAATACAGATTTCACCTAAGGACTTAGTTCCAAGACAGAAAATGAGCACTGGTATCATTCTGACAGGATCACTCTAGCATGCACACACTTTTCAGGTCACTAGCCCTTCGCCATAAAGTCTTTCAGCAGATCCAGCTCAACCACTGTTATGGAAGGCATAATAACTTTTTCCTATCGAGAAGAGGTTGGGAAATTAAGCAACACAGAGCAGCACTGTGACATGGCCTAAGAGTGGGAGGACGGTTATACAACTGGTGCCCATTGTGCTCTCTGTGGAGACATCTCACCAGCAGGGCCACGGGAGGCCACATGCCGTTCCATGTGCTTTCAGGAAAGCTAATTTAAATGAGTTGAAGAACAGCAGTGCACTCCTGGGAACACTTTCAGGTGTGGACACAAGCTGTGTCATACACAAGCTCGGTAAACAGGGTGGCAGACTCTGAGGTAAGTAGTACACATAATCACCTCTCTGTAACCTTGTCCTCCTGTTTCAGGTTTGAGAATAACACCCACGTGCAATCCTTGGTCAAGTTTCAGAGCCTGGCCATGACCCACTCTAGACACCAGCTCATACAGAAGTCTGTACAATTTATGCCAAAGAACTGAACACTTTCATCTCATACACAGGTTCAAGTTTTCAGAGCCCAAAGTCCTGGGTCTGGACTGACAAACTGACAGCAGTCCCAACCACTGTATGAGACAAGGCAATTAACGGCCTTTCACAGATTAAGAGGTAAAGGGAGGTCGTCACTGTCACATACAGCAGTCCCCTTTGGAGTTGCTTTGGTGAACAGATCACATCACATCTAGCAGACAAAACCCCAAGTATTTCAGCTCTGTGCTTTGAGAATTAACAGAATAAGAACTAACTTTTCCCAGTTTTGTGGGCTATCAGCTACCAGTAATCTTGGTGGCTTAGAGATGAGGAAAGAAACATCCTCTTTTTAAGTCCCTAATCCTTTCCATGCCACAGAATCAGTAAGAGGTTCTGCCTGTTATTTTTAGATGCGATTTAACATGACCTGGGAGGAAAAGAAGGAAGTAGGATTTTGTAGCCTGTGGTACATGAGGAGGCGTGAATAAAGGGTGTGCCCTACTTAGGACATCAGTGGGCCCCACCAGTGCCTCCCCCACCCCAGCTAGTCATCTCCAGCATTACATAGCAAGATTATTCAATTCTAAACAGACCCATCCCAGAGTGAAGCCTCCTCCAGGCCTGGATTTTCATTCTTTGAGGCAGAAGTGGAGCACCATGACAAAGCATGCGCAGAGGCTGTATTCCAAACATCTCGGTCCGGAGCCGCTTCTGTTACACTGGCACCCTCTAGTCGGGAACATTCCTGTCATTCTGTGGCTCTCGGAACAAAAGTGCGCTTGGATAGAGACACTGCCAAAGACCTCTACACAGTGAGTCACGTTTTGGAGGTGCAAAAGTTGTGACGAGTAAACAGAGAAGCTGTTCGGCATTTGTAGGGAGTTCATACATCCCTTAAACGTTAGGCTGTTGCACTGGAAGAGACAGCACTGGCCACAACACAGAGCTGCTCTCGGCACTGTTAAGCAAAGCAGGCAGTTGAGATAGCATTGGACTATGAAGAAAAAGCCTGTTCTAACACATTCTCTGTGGGTCTAACATGTAGCCACCTATGTCCACACTGTTGTACAGCACCAAGAGACTTAACCTCACCACTGAGTAGGGACCTGAACAAACACCCTACAGGAGAGACGCTGGCACACAGATTTTCATGAACATTTTAGAAATTGATATTGCTAGAACACACCCGCCCACTGTCATTCCTACTCACCTTGTTGATGCTGAAATGCCCCTCAAACCTGCAGCCATCCCCATTATTGAGAGGTATCTTCATTGAGTTGTCAATATGACCCACTTCATGCCTTCCCATTTCATCTTGGATGTCAAGTCCAACTACTGCACGGGTGGGAGGACACAAAAATCAAAACAAAAGAAATAACAGGAAAGTTGCATAGGAAAAGCATGCACTGCTTTTACTGGGAAAAAATCCACATCTTTTTTCCTGACATTTGACTAAACTGTGCTAGTAACGTCATTTGTCAAATATTAATTGTTATACCAGCTCTTCAGAAAGAGCTCTGTAACCAAACTTCAGATTGCCTATTTAACACAAATACATCTCCCATACTCTGGCAGCTGACTGCAATCTCATTTACACAAATAGGAAAACTTCAGGTGGACATGGCAGGTGATTTGTGAAAAGGCAACAACTATCTGGTGCATTCAGAGTTATGAATGAAAATTGGGAGGTTTCTTGCTCCCAGAGACAAAAAGGTTGATATGAAAAAAGACAATGAGATTTAGCAAGAAGCCAGCAAGGGAGGTCAGCCACTAACACAGGCTGCAGAGTGAGTCCAGGAAAACAGGTGTTCTGGCCTGGAACAGAAAGTGATAGGGTATTGGCAAAGGCTGCTGCTACTTGATCTCCATCCACCCTATTACAGAAGAAGGGCCTCTGTACCAGTTTGGGCCCATTTCAAGTATTACTTAAAATACAAAGTAAAATTGATTAAGTGAAAAGGGGTACTCACATTCACAATGCAGGTTTGGCAAACTGATGTTCAGATTCACTTCTATTTTACCTCCACTGTCTTTGTCTGGGTCATCCACATAGAGCTCATTAACTCTGGAGGACAGAAAACACAGGTGGGTTTAGGCACAGAACTGCTTTCCACAGGCAAAAAACAACTTGCATGGGAAGGGAAAAAAGGAGACTGAAGAGTTTGACTGTGTGACAGCGGCAACAGAGTTAAAAGAGAGCGAGCAGGAAAAGCCCTCATCAACTGCATGGGTGCAAATCACGATTTAATTTTACTTCTTGGTTAGCAAGTGCAGGAGGCTTTAAACAAGTCCCTTGCACCATCAGAAAACAAAACTCCTGCGCTGATGTATGCTTCCTGCCCCTTTCCCTAACCTGAGTTTCAGAGGCACTATAAACCAAGAACATAAGGCTGACGAGGTGGCAGGCCGGTGTGCTAGCCCTCCGCACACCGAGACTGCTACTCCTTTCAGGAAAGAGGGAAGCACATGCTTTTCGATTTGTTTCATGAAGAGATTTAGCGAAAGGCCACTCTCAACTATCCCACAGGAAATGAATTGTGTTAACTAACTGCCATTTGCTATTGCCACCCAGTTAACAAAGCACTGGCAAGAGAAGGCAGTATGGCATACTTGTATCTCCCTCCTGAATATCTCATTTTGATCTATGAATGGTAACCAAAAAAAAACCATCTAAAACTGAAGAGAAAAGGATCTGAACTAGGAACAGATAGGAAGACACATCCAGGACAGCAGGATCTAACACACTATGTATCAGTCTCCCAAAGAGTCATGTTGTTTCACAGCACCCACAGTGCTGGCACATATTTCACCAAGACAAAATACAGATAAAAAGGAATACAAGAGCATAAATATTTATTGCTGGCACATAGGATCCATCTGACATGTAAAATGTAAACTAAAAAACCCAGCGCAAGGACAGCCAAACTACTGGAAAGAGTAGGAGAGAGTAGGGCAAAGGGCTACAAAGATGCTGAGGGGACTGCAACATCTCTCTTACAAGAAAAGGCTGAGGGACCTTGGTCTGTTTCGCTGGAGAAGGGAAGACGGAGGGGGGTGTTATCCATGCTTACAAGTATTTAAAGGGCAGGTATTAGGAGAATGGGCACAGTGGTGCCCAGTTACAGGACAATGGGCATAAAGCGGAACACAGGAAATTCCATCTAAACATGAGGGGAAACTTCTTTACTTTGAGGGTGGCAGAGCGCTGGAACAGGCTGCCCAGAGAGGTTGGGGAGTCTCCTTCTCTGGAGAGATTCACCTGGATGCGATCCTGCACAACCTGCTCTGGGTGAACCTGATCTAGCAGGGGGTTGGACTAGATGATACCCAGAGGTCCCTTCCAGCCCGTAATGTTCTGTGATTCTGTGTGAATGGTCTTAGAGAACCCACTCCAGGGAAACCCACCACACTGAACCAAGCAGATGGCGAGATTACCCAGCAGTTCTTTCTCCCTCAAAGTCCAACACTGTTCAGCCTCATCAAATAAGATGATCTGACAATTTACCTTCCAGTTGGACAGCTTATAAAGCAATGGGAACTTATGCTCAAACTACATCAAATAAGCTACCTTCCTTAGTAAGTGCCCTATGTTATTTTTATTTAATGCTCAAAGTGCGTGAAACCCTTTGACAAGCCCTTGCCAAAGAGTCTGTATGCTAATAGACAAACCAGACTAAGGGCAGCTACAAGACACATTCAAAGTGATTTTGCTCTGGTGATACATCTCTGGACCATAATGAACTGTTTGCCCTGTGGATTCAGAAGAACCCAGCCTTCACACTGAGAAACACACAGCCGCCAATTTTTTTGGAGGTAATTATTCACAGGTCAGTGAGGTTTACAGACACTCATTTAAAACCAGCACAGCATTTGTCTTCAGCTTCACAGCCCTACCTTTCTCTGTTTTTAATTGGCTTGACAAGTTGCTTGCAATCATTACTCAACGTATTTTTCAAGTGATTAATAAAAATGACACAGAGGGAGGGGAAAGATTGCTCATCAGTGACCTAGTTAGAAGCTTTTTGGCTGAGCCCTCTCCTCCTGAGTGGAATGCATTAAATCTTTTACGTGTTTATTACTGGTGGATTGGATAGCAATCGGGATTAAGTCATATATCCAAATATGGTTGTGAGGAGCAGCTCCAGCCAGGACAGGCATTAATCCCCCCAAGCAATGCACCTTTCTGTGCTTCCCAAGTCCTCCCACCAAGATTGCAGTTGCCAGCCAACCTGTTTCATAACAGCACCTGGCTTCTTCCCAGCTCTCTGAGATGTGGGCCATGCCCAGCCAGTGCCGCGGGCAATTTGGTGTTACTGGCAAAAAGAAGCATTTGTGCCAGGGCTGGCAGAGGAGCGCGTCAGGTTCAGCAGCACAGCTGAACATTCCAATTCTTGGAGGAAAGCTCTGGGAAGGTCAGTATTTTTATTTGCTGACTTCCAGTTCTGAACCTGTCAGAAAATGTGTGGTCAGGTGCGGGCTGTAGGCAGAGGCACATCAGCCTTTCAATGATAAGAGAGTGAGAAGTGGTTGTTGATAGAAGTCAAAGGATAAACTGCATAGGGAGCCTATGGAAGCTCTTACATAGGAAGGCAAGTAGTGAGGTCACTTGGTTGCAGACTGGATCTCTGAGGCAAGCAGAAGTAGGCCAGTTTGTCCACGTCACACAGCTCATTAGTTGCAGATAAAGGAAACTGGTTTCCTGTCCTGCACTCTGGTCACTGGACCAACGATTCCCAATCTGTCCCTTGGGCAAGGCCCATGGACACTTCCCCCTCCTTCTCTTTACCTAGTAGCCCCCTGCCCCTCTCCTACTCACATTCCCAATTTTATAACCTATTTATCACTCCTCAAACATCTGACAACTCATGACAGTCTGTCCTTCCTTCCCGTCTCTCGGACCTGCAGTGCCACCTTTCATGGAGCACCCTGCCTGCTGAACCCTGCTTCGCTCTCCCAGCTCTGGCCACTGCCTCCTCCTGGCAGCATCAGCTCTTGTGGAGAACCCAAGCTAACAAACCCAGCAAGGTTCTTTGAGGGCCTCCAAAGTGCACCCTCTGTGCTGACCTGCTCTGTTACTGAGGTTCCCTCTTATTATGGGGAACCAAGGGCACAGTGACAAGACACCGCAGGTACACTTGCTGGGGCAAACCTCAGAAGAAACACCATTTTCAACAAACTGGAAATTTCACTCCCAAAATACATTCTGGAAACGTCACAGGTAAA